>CM042846.1:79758797-81248797 GCA_023653725.1 Bungarus multicinctus | reverse complement strand
CCAGGTATTTCATTTTACAGCAGAAAAAAAATAACAGATATACTGATGATGGTGATGATGATGATAACCATATTTATATTTATATTAGCTTATTTATAATCATATTAATTCTATTATTATCTTACAGTTATAGAGCAACATTCATATTTTATTTACACATAGCAATGCTCTTTCTTCCTCTAATTTCTACCTCTTATAGATAGATAGAATTCTTTATTGGCCAAGTGTGATTGGACACACAAGGAATTTGTCTTGGTGCAAATACTCTCAGTATACATAAAGAAGGAACATTCATTAAGAATCAAGAATCATAATGTACAACACTTAATGATAGTCATAGGGTGCAATCAACATCAAATCATACTAGGAAACAGAAGATACAAGCAACAAAGTTACAGTCACAAGTGGGAGGGGATGGGTGATAAGGAGTGGTGAGAAGATTAACAGTAATAGTAGTGTACACTTTGTAAATAGTTGAACAGTGTTGAGGGAATTATTTGTTTAGCAGAGTGATGGCTTTCAGGAAAAAAATGTTCTTGTGTCTAGTTGTTCTGGTGTGCGGTGCTCTATAGCATCGTTTTGAGGGGAGGAGTTGAAACAGTTTATGTCCAGGATGTGAGGGGTCTGTAAATATTTTCATAGCCCTCTTTTTGACTCGTGCAGTATACAGGTCCTCGATTGAAGGCAGGTGGGTGGTAATTGTTTTTTCTGCAGTCCTAATTATCCTCTGAAGTCTGTGCCTGTCCTGTTGGGTTGCAGAACCAAACCAGACAGTTATAGAGGTGCAGATGACAGACTCAATAATTCCTCTGTGGAACTGGATCAGCAGCTCGTTGGGCACTTTGAGCTTTCTGAGTTGGCGCAGAAAGAACATTCTTCGTTGTGCTTTTTTGATGATGTTTTTGATGTTAGGTGTCCATTTTAGGTCATGTGATATAGTAGAACCTAGAAATTTGAAGGTCTCTACTGTTGATACTGTGTTGTCTAGTATTGTAAGAGGTGGTAGTATGGGAGGGTTTCTTCTAAAGACTACCACCATTTCTACGGTTTTCAGTGTGTTCAGTTCCAGATTGTTCCGGTTACACCACGAGGCAAGTTGTATAACCTCCTGTCTGTATGCAGATTCATCGTTGTCTCGAATGAGATGATATTCACCACAGCAAGGAAGCAATCACAAAACATTGCGAAATCTTGTAAAATGTGCTGATTGTGTACATTGTGTTTCAATGCACTTGCTGGAAAGCCCCAGTTTGAAAAAATGCTGAGATATTGGTCCCATACCAGACAGAGAAATTCTCCATATTAGTATTTCTTTCTTTTTAAAAAAACAGCCCGTTTTCAGTTTGACAAAGCAGGACCTTCTTTCAAAGCAAACGGGGATTTTTAGTAAAATTCCCCTAAGTAAAATTGGACATTTTGGCACAGGGAGACAATCTCTTTTTAGTACATTGTGACCTCTCTGCCTTCCTGCATTTCCATTAACTCTCATTTGAACAGCTGGACTCTTATTTGTTGTGTTATGACTTCTGGATTGCTTTTCCTCCCACAGAAGCCCAGAGTGATTTCAATAAATAAATACATTGGCAATAGCAATACCACTTTAGACTTATATACCACTTTACAATGCTTTACAGCCCCCTCTAAGCCGTTCACAGAGTCAGCCTATTGCCCCCAACCATTTGGGTCCTCATTTTACCCACCTCATAAAGTTGGAAAGCTGAGTCAACCTTGAGCCTGGTGAGATTCGAACTGCCAAATTGCAAGAAAGACGGCAGTCAGCAGAGGTAGCCTGCAGTACTGCACTCTAACCACTGTGCCACTGCAGCTAAATACAAATTAACAAATGACTTGGGGTGGAAAAAAGAACCCAAATCTTATCTTCTTAGAAATAATAAAATACAATATTCAAAAACAAGATTATTTTTTTCAGAAAGACAGTCAAAAAGACACCCACATCCTGGGGCAAATATTATGCCACAATTGTCTGGATCAACAGCTTAAGTCATTATCCAAAGTAAAACAGTCAGCTAGACACAGGTAGAACCCAGATGCCCAAAGAGGTGCAGAACCAGGTAAAATCTCACCCATATAATGATTGAATGAGAGACTGCAAAGGAATATATGGCTGTAGAACAGCATCAATCCTTCAAGGCAGGCCATTTCAAGAAACTGAAAAGACAAAGGTTCCAGAAATGCTTTTTTAAATTTATTTTTTAATTTTAATTATGATAATACAACACAATACATCCAACTTAACCTTGTTATACATATATTCATTGTACTTCATCATTTATAATCTTATTTAATACATTAATTACTAATTAATCTAATCATTACTAATATTTCAAGCTTCTCTTCTGCTATATAACCATTGATAAAATTTATTCCATGTTTTATAACATTTAGACTCTCCTTTGTCTTTTATTTCTAAAGTTAACCTATCTGATTCTACACATGCCATAATTTTTCTTATTAATTCTGTTTCTGGAGGTATGATTTCATTTTTCTAGTATTGTGCATATATTATTCTAGCTGCCATCAATACATGTATTATTAGATACATTATTTCCTTCTTAATTTTTTTCTGATATTATTCCTAAATAAAATGTTTTTTATTGTAATAAAGTAGAATCTTTAAAGTAAAGTAGAATCTTGAAAGTCCGGAGGTATCTGCAGAGTATAGTAGGGGGCGGAGGAAACCAAGGTGGCAGATGTAATAGTATGATTACATACAATACTGCAATGTACATTAAAAAAAAAAACAGAAAGAACTTAGATTGCATTGTTGTGATGGACATCATAATGCCTTTGACCACACCTTGTTGAAACCCCTGTGAAAGGCTGTGAAAATTTCTCTTTGTGTCATGAAGATGGGGTTGTTTTGAGTTTATTTCCCATGCTTCCTTCCATCTCAGGACTTTCAGCTCTGGAACAGTGGTGAGATTAATTTTTTTTACTACTTTTTTTTTAATTACTTTTTTTACTGGGCGTGGCAAGGGAAGGATAGTGTAAAATCTCTAGTCAGAGGTGGTATTTGCTGGTTCTCCAAACTACTCAAAATTTCCGCTACCGGTTCTCCAGAACTGGTCAGAACCTGCTGAATACCATCTCTGCTCTGGACTCTGTTTTTTTCCCTCAAGTCTCTCTTGAATGGGCTACTTGTATCTGTCCCAAGGCTAGCTCTAAATTCCTTTACAGACAGATTGGAAAAGGATGAGCCATCCTGAAAGAAATCACCCTCAACGTTTTCCATAGTTTTTCCAGAAAAACTAAATGGATGAAGCCACCAGAAGTCAAATTTGATCTCAACTTTTGGTCTCAACTTTTACCAAAAGGCAAGCATGCCACTCCAATAACTACCTGTATCCAATCTAATAAGGGAACTCCTAGGCAGAATTTGGATTTCCTATTGAAATTGGGGGAGCATTTATACAAATATAGAAAATCAAGCTATTAGCATTACAGTCCCATTGGGGGCAGGATGGCTCAATGGTTAAAGATGCTGAGCTTGTCAGCTGAAAAGCTGACTGCCCAGGTTTGAGATCAATTGTCACACAACTGGGTGAGCTCCTATTACTTGCCCCAGCTCCTACCAACCTAGCAGTTTGAAAGCATGCAAATGCGAGTAGATAAATAGGTACCACTTCCATGGGAAGATAACAGCATTCTGTGCGCCTCAACATATATTTATGTTGGCTACATGACCACAGAAGCATTTTTGGACAATGCAGACTCCCTCAGCTAAGCAATAGATAATAGAAATAGATAAGCACTGCCCCCTAGATTTGGACATGACAGGAAACCTTTACCTTTACATTTATGTTAAGGTATATGTACCATAGTTTCTACCAAAAATTTGGACCATGGCTCCCATACTTTGGTCATTTATCATAGTATGTAGAGTTAATAGTTCAACGTTTACACTCCAAAGTGTTTGGAAGTTGGAGTACCTACTTTCCAAAAACATACAAAATACCGTAAATTTGCCTCCTTTATCCAGATGTTCTCCAAGTAACTTGGATTTTTTTTTTATTTATATCCCATCTTTATTATTTTTAAAATGACAAACAAAATAATGTGCCTTCCTTCTTGTATTTTCACTACAGCAACAACTCTGTGAGGTGAATTGGACTGAGAGTGAGTGACTAGCCCAAGGTCACCCAGCTGGCTTTCAAGACTAAGGCAGAACTAGAACTCACAGTCTCCTAGTGATTAGCTCAAAGTCACTCAGCCGGCCTTCATGCCTAAGGCAGGACTGGAAATCACAGTCTCCTGGTTTCTAATCTGGTGCCTTATTCAATAGACCAAACTGGCTGTAATTTTTCTTACAATTCTCAGCTACAATCACCCCCAATCCACCAAAACTCTCTTCAGTCAATCAATCTCTGCTTCTTATTCAGAGAAGATGAACAAAATAACCTCACAACAACACAAACATACATAAAAGTAAATGAGAAGTACAATGCAACGTGGACATTCATAAAAACATAATTACATGATCAACCTGAGAAACATTTGGGAATATTATTGGTGCCACTAAACCAGCGGTTCCCAATTTTTCTGGTTCCATGGACCAGCATAAGTATTGTTGGCAACAGTGAGAAGGGAGGTGATGGTCTCACACACTACTCCCCATCTATCAAACCTGACAAGCTATCTTACTGTCTTCATAAACCTGATTTTTTTTTTTATTCTGCCTAAAACAAACAAGTTGTCAGCTATTTAATAAGTTTCAGGTTGGGATAGGGCTCTGTGATTAAGTATTGAAAATGATTGAAGGGATCGATACTCTACCTTCAAGCAATAAAACCACATCTGTTGAAATATAAAACTCTTTCAGTATGATGGTTTTCCAGACCCTCCTGTTGAGATCTCTTTGACTCCAAGGGGGCAAAAAATAAAAATAAAAAGAGAGAGGAAAAAAGATCCTTTGGCAAAGGATGAAGTGAGAAGAAAGAAACACTCAGTAATCCTCCCTCTCCTCCAGCCCCTGTCTCTTAAAGTCTTAAAAGGATCCTGGGTGGTTAAATTTATGATAAATGTCCTGTTTCCAACTTGGTCATAGGTCAACATTTACACGTCTACCATAAACTGCTAGTCTGCAGTCCAGTTGGAGCATTTGGAGAAGAAAATAATGATTTTTTTAAAAAAGGACATGCTCAGGAGGGGGGAAACGTGCCCCTTCATTTAAACCCAGCTTTTATGACTTTCCATATTTTATCTTCTGCAGAGTTTACTTTACTCACCGAGATGGGAGTCTTGGTCTTTCATCAAAGCTAGTCCAGGTAAAGGTTGATAAAAACTCCTCGCCATTTCTTCCTTTGAACCTTGCTCTTCCCAGAGAGGCATCTTGAAGACTTATTAAAGACTTAGACTGTACCTAATTAGCAAATCAGAGACATATTCGGTTCAATGAAGAGGTTAACGAACAGGGAAACCTATTCGGGATGAAAGCTACAGCCTTATCGGAAACACAAGGGCCATTCTGCTCATTTTGAAAAACTGAAAAGAGCACCCTCGGCAGCTCTTTCATCTTGGCATGAAAGACAAATCCGAGAGCCCGTTGCCAATGTATATATTTGTGCATGGATATCAGAATATTTAAATTAAAGTGGAAGGGAAGATGCAGGACCACTTGTAGGAGATAATTGACTCCTTGACAAGGTGCACCAAGAAGAAAGGGGTAGTGATAGATGATATTTAAGGTTTCAACAGAACCATTTCATTCTTTTCTACCTTTATTCCATGTTTATTGGGGTTCTGATTTACTTAATGGCAAAATTTAAATGGTTGCACCATTGGATAGCATTCCAGGTTTCCCCCTTCATGTAACAAGCCTTCCCCCTCCCACCCAAAAATCCCAAGCCAACTTTTCTTCTCTGCAGTGACTAATTACAACCAATTAAATCTCATTCTCATGTTGCCAAATGGCCAAGGCTGCAAGTTTTAATTGGTTTAATCAGCAGCTTAATCGGAGGAATCATATCAGGATTTGGTAGAGGGTTGAATTCACAGGAAAAGTTTCAAAAAGGCTTGCTTTGAGATACACTCAAATTCAAACACAAAGAGAAAGCAACATTGCTTAGGACCAGCTTTTCTATAAAGCGCATTCTGTAGAATTATAGGGTTCTGCAAAAACCTGATAAAGTCCCATTAGATATTTTTTTAAAAAATAAGTTAATTCAGACACAGCCAGTTTTCTCAATGTTGGCATCTTTAGGACTTAGGACTCTTGATATAGATATCTGCCGGCTTGGACTGGCCTGCTTTTCAAATAAAGGAACATATTGTATAGAGTAGACTTCCTGTCCAATGTAGGAGCCTTAATTTTGGGTATCTGAACACACTTTATTGCAGCACTGAGTGGTACAAAGTCCTTTGGAATACTGGCTAGCTTTACACTGCATACCAAGCCATAAAGCTAATGATTTGATATTTCAGTATAGTGAGGAATCTAGCCAGCTGAAGGGTTTTTATAGTGAGACTAGTCTATCCAAATTTGGGACGGAACATATTGGGTTCGGATCAGGGGTGGGATTCTACCAGTTCGCACCTATTCACTAGAACTGGTTGTTAACATTCTAAGCAGTTCAAAAAACCAGTTGTTAGAAGAAATTACTCGCCTAATCCTGTAAGGAAGGCAGGAAGGTAACCATTCTGGTGTTGCTTATAGAAACTGCCTCTCCATTAATCCTTATTACATTCTTGGCAGGACTAGACTTCCTGTCTCAAGAGTGTCTCTGGAGTTTTTTTCCCCTCCTTTGCTGATACTTTGCTTGTGTGGGGTGACCATTTGAAGTTACAATGGCACTGAAAAAAGTGCTTATGACCATTTTTCACACTTACGACTGTTGCAGCATCCCCACAGTCAAGAGAGGCCAGGCAAGGAGTTGCGTGCCTCGATGTGAGTGATATTAGTTGGCCACACCCATCCAATAATATGACCACCAAACCATGTCCACCCAGTCACATGACCACCAAGCCAAGCCCACCACCTAAGGCTCGCCCACAGAACCGGTTGTTAAAAATTTTGAATCCCACCCCTGGTTCGGATCCCAGAAGGGTTCGAATCCCAGAAGGGTATGGCTAGCTGATGAAAGCTAAAAAACTTGGAATAGCTATACTAGTCTCCCTTTATTTCTTTGTCAGTAAATTTAAATTTAACACAAAATATTTTGTTGTGGAAGTGACTGCCTGCAAAGGCTCCTGGATTGGGGTTTGAAAGGTGAAAGTGGAAGCAGTATGCTCTGTCCAATATTTGGGTAGACCAATACTCCCTGATACACTGGTTTCACCAGAAAAACACTGCATCTTGCCCCCGGTACAGCCAACGAAGTAAGGAGAGCCCATGGCCGAAAAGTTAATACATCTGCCTAATATGCAAGCAGCCTGGGGTTCAAATCCCAGAAGGGTATGGCTAGCTGATGAACGTGTAATTTTGTCAGTAAATTTAAATTTAACACAGCCAGCTGAAGATTATGAAATAAATCACATTTATTCATTCTGTGCTGTCAAATTGTTGTCAACTCTAAGCCAGTGGCCCCCAACCTTTTGGGCACGAGGGACTGGTTCCGTGAAGAGAGGTTTTTCTGTGGACCAGAGGAGGCATTGTTTTGTGTGTTGCCTGCAGTGGATAGGGCTTTGCTTGTTTGTGTGGCCCAGTTCCTGGCATGCCATGGCCCAATGCCAGTCCACAGATGAAGGGTTGGGAACCCCTGCTCTAAGCAACCAAAGAAATAAAATTTCTCCAAGATGTTCTACTGCTCCTTAACCTTCAGTTCTTCCAATGCCATTTCCATTACCACTGTAATAGTCTATCCACTGTCCAGCTGTGGTCATTTTCTTTCCTTGTACCTCTTCAAGAATTACAACTTTCTCTGATGCAGGTGAAGAAGGAGAGTGCAAAAATTGACTTGAAACTCAACACTAAGAAAACTAAGATCCTGGCATCTGGCCCTCTCAATTCCTGGCAAATAGATGGGGAAGAAATGGAGGTAGTGACAGATTTTATTTTCCTGGGCTCCAAGATCACCGCAGATGGGGACTACAGCCAAGAAATCAAAAGATGCTTGCTTCTGAGGAGGAAAGCTATGGCAAATCTAGACAGCATATTAAAAGGCAGAGACATCACCCTGCCAACAAAAGTCCATATAGTCAAGGTTATTGTTTTCCCAGTTGCAATGTATGGCTGTGAAAGTTGGACCATAAGAAAAGCTGAGCGCCAAAGAATTCAAAGGCCAAAGAGGCCTTTGAACTCTGGTGCTGGAGAAGACTCCTGCAAGTCCCTTGGACTCCAAGGGGATCAAGCCAATCAGTCCTAGAGGAGATCAACCCTGACTGCTCTTTAGAAGGCCAGATCCTGAAGATGAAACTCAAAGACTTTGGCCACCTAATGAGAAGGAAGGACTCCCTGGAGAAGAGCCTAATGCTGGGAACGGTTGAGGGCAAAAGAAGAAGAAGGGGATGGCAGAGAATGAGGTGGCTAGATGGAGTCACTGAAGCAGTCGGCATGAGCTTAAATGGACTCCGGAGGATAGTAGAGGATAGAAAGGCCTGGAGGAACGCTGTCTATGGGGTTGCAATGGGTTGGACACTGAAGTGACAACTCTGAGTTTATTTTTTGTTGATGACCCATTTGTTTGGCATCTTGACTAGCATCCACAGTATTCTCAAAAGTATTGAGATAGTTTAATATGATGCATGATTATTTATGTATGCATTTGAATCTATTAGCCCATAGATGTTGCATCATGTTGCTGTCACATCATGTTTTGTGACATTTTTCTCCTTCGCGGAGCTGGGGTGGGCATGGCCTACAGATGATGCATCCAGCTTTCAGGCTGCCAGTTTGATACCCCTGTATTAGCCAATAAAGGAAAATACTTGTAGTTCAGGATTGAATTGTGGGGTCCTCTGAGTTTGGCTGTTTTCCTGAAGACATTTCATCACGCAAACTAGCATTAGTGCTAGTCATAATTCCAGTGATTTTGGTCACTAAATTGGTTCACAGATAGCATTACATTAAAGTGCTTGCTTTTTAATGAATTATTATGTTCACACATGTAGTATACAAGAGCTAGTACAGTAAAATTGCTGTGCCTATGTAATATCTAAAGACGTAAACTGTAGTTTGCCTAAGCATGAATATCTGATTCTAACCTGCTAAGGTAATGGATGTGTTCTTGTAACATCATCCAGTCACATTTTAGCCTGGTTTAAAACTAATGTCACCCTGATTATATGTTTTATATTTCGTATATCAACCATGATAAATTGCGGCACATTAAACAAAGCATGGTTATATAAGCCAAGGCTTAACAAGGTATTTGATTGTAGCTACTCTGAATAATGAATGTTTGAAAAAAATAAATAATCATGTGAAATATTTTGGTAGAATTTAATCTCTTCCTGTCTCTTCCTGTTTCTATTTGAATCTATTTCTCTGAATTCCAAGGGTGTTGTGACATTTGAAAATGCAAGTGGCACTTTTTAAAGTGAGTATTCAAATAATAAAGTGATTGTTAATTACAATTGATAAACTCTAAGCTAATTGTTTTCTCAGTGATATCACTGGTCTTTTGTTTAGATAAGAAGCAAGCAGAGATGCAGTCAAAGGTTGATCTTATTATTCTGTGGAATAATTATGTGAAAATTGGAAGCCTGTTTTTACTATCAAGCTATGTTTTCTAGTTCTTTAAGGAAACTGATTGCTGTGCTCATTCAGGGCGTAATAGTAACAGTCAAATGCTTTTCAAAATAAGAAATGTAATAGCAATAGTACATAGACTTATATATCGCTTCACAGTGCTTTACAGCCCTCTCTAAGCGGTTTACAGAGTCAGCCTATTGCTTGCACTATGAAATTTTATATCCGTGATGGCTAACACGGGAAGTTTTACGCAACAAAGAGAATTTTGCTTTAAAGAAAGATTTCTCCAAAAATTTACATTAAATGGTATATATTAGGGTGTTGCATATATAACTTCCATATGTTAGGAAAATGGTGAATGAAACCAGATGCAGATAGCGATCGCCTTTTCTTTTTTTAAAAAAAAAAGCCATAATAAAAACAATGGGTTGGAATACTGCCATATTAAAATGGACAGTAAAACAGACAGGAGTTATTTTGACCTTCACATCACTGTGCTATTAAGAGAAATCAGATTGTTGAAAATTAGCAAGGCCTTTACCTCAAAAGCAAAATTTCCTTTCTCCCAATTGTAGGAAGTCATTCTCTGCAAAGAATCTTGAAACAATTTTCATTCCATAACCCTGTTTTTCAATGAAGCTTTCATTGGCTTGGTTGTTAAGCACCTGCCCTTCTTAAATTGTTTTTTAATATAAATACTTCTCTTCAAGTTACATAAAATCACAAGTAAATAAACTTCTTTTACTGAATCAAAATATAGAGCGTGCTCTGTATTTTTATTTTAATTATGAGTCACTCTATGGACCAAAGTCTCTGGGCAACAACTTAACAATATCAAAAACAGATTAACAATTGGGGAAAAAAATCCTATGCAAATGAATATGATTTAAATTAACCTGTAATTTCTATAGTTTGCAGAAATCTTCAGGCTATGCTATTTGATCTGTTTTACATATGCTTTAAATATGGCATGTTAAACATTTTAGAGATTTTGCCTTAGACATTAATAGATGGATTAAAAATTCCCTTAAATTGGTAGGATATATTTGTTATTAAAATGAGTATCACTCCATGATTAATTTATGTATTCAAAATATTCCAAAATTAATCTCAAATAAATATTTTCTTTGGATAAGACAAGCTATTGAGGAAATGTAAATGGAAAAACAGACCACCTAGGAATTCATTAGCTAAATTGACTAGATTATTTAGAATGTGCTTTTAATTTAGTTTTTAGACTATCATTGTCTTATATCTTATCAATTACATCTATATTGGAATGAACCTCTCAAACAACATATATCTTTTGGGTCATATATCTTTTGGGTCAATAAACACTAAAGAGGATAATTTTGTTTCCAGATTTACAAACAATAAATTTTTAGATCCTAGACTGGGTCTGAATGTTGAGGCTGCTTATGGATGTTTTCACTTTACAGAAAAACTCTACTCTAAAAATAGAGGGCAAGCAGAGTGGTATTCAGCAGGTTCTGACCAGTTCTGGAGAACCAGTAGCGGAAATTTTGAGTAGTTCGGAAAACCAGCAAATACCACTTGTGACTGGAGATTTCACAGTATCCTTCCCCTGCCACGCCCACCAAGCCATGCCCACAGAACCGGTAGTAAAAAAAATTGAATCCCACCACTGAGGGCAAAATATTGGAATGGAATCTCTGGACAAAAGGTGAAATTCACAATTTAAATGATTTGCTTTCATGTTCCTCAAGTTCAAATTGAATTATTTTCTCCCTAATTTATAACAATATATATTATACACACAAAGTCCTTGACTTACAACTATTTCTTCAGCAACTGTTTGAAGTTACAACAGCCCTGAAAAAACCCGGGCCTTACACTTACAATCATTGTAACATCCCTCATGGTCATATGATCAAAATTCAGGCACTTGTTAATCACCATATGTTTACGATAGTTGCAGGGTCCCAGAGTCATGTGATCACCATTTAGTGTCAGGGCTCTGGTAGTGACCCCCATTTAAATCATGAGTCTCTAGCTGGCTTTTCGAAGCTTAAAGAAGATTTATTAGTAGACATGTCGGTGCTACCTGGGTGTAGCCGACTCTGAGACACATCATTGTCACCCTTGACCCTGGTTTTCCACCACCACCCCTGGGTGTATCGTAATTCATATTCTCCAATGGGACACATCCATAGCTAAGAGTCATCAATCATGCTCTCCAGTTAGAATTTTGCGTGGCAGAACCTTCGATCACCTAGTTATTATCTTTGAAAACATTTATGGAATGCAGGTTCGGGTTTGCAAGCTGCTACATTACTTCCCACTCCCTTTCTGTTGGCCACTCTAAAAAGACCATAAAAATATTTTATGAGTTGACATTTGGGACATTCCCAGCCAGCTCCCAACAAGCGAAGTCAATGGGAGAAATTGGATTCACTAAACATGATTCACTTAACAACTACAGTAGCAAATAGATCATAAAACTGGACCCAATTCACTTTATAGTTAAAGACTATGTATCTTTTTAAAAAGTAACAGAATAATAGAGTAATAGGGACCTTGGGATCTTCTAGTCCAACCCACTGCTCAAGCAGGAAACCCTATACCATTTCAGACAGGAGGTGTCCAATCTCTTCTTAAAAATTTCCAGTGTTGGAGCATCCACAACTTCTGGAGGCAAGTCGTTCCAGTAATTAATAGTTCTAATAGTTCTAATTGTCAGGAAATGTCTCCTTAGTTCTAGGTTGCTTCTCTCTTTGATTAGTTTCCATCCATTGCTTCTTATTCTGCTTTCAACTGCTTTGGAGAAACTTAATGTACCGATCAATGTATTTTTCAATGGAAAAAGGTTTTTCAATGTTATCAAATAATTAATTTCCGCTCCATATTTAGCAATCCCCTGATATTTGATTAACATCAGATAAAAATGGTTCCGGGTTTTCCAATTTTTGTTTGTTTTCCAGCTTTTCAACCACAGTGGTTAAAGTGCAGTACTGCACACTACTTCTGCTGACTGCCGGATGCCTGCAATTTGGCAGTTCAAATCTCACCAGGCTCAAGGTTGACTGAGCTTTCCATCCTTCCATGGTTGGTAAAATGAGGATCCAGATTGTTGGGGGCAATAGGCTGACTCTATAAGCCACTTAGAGATTGTTGGGGGCAAGATGCTAACTCTGTAAACTGCTTAGAGAGGGCTGTAAAAGTACTGTGAAGCAGTATAAAGTCTAAGTGCTACTGCTATTTTCCTGTATTTCTTTCTTGGGATTTTTGTATCTCATTTTTTTTCTATTTCTATAAACTTGTTATAAAAAATATTTAAATAAGCCTTTTATATGAGCTTTGAAGGTTATATTCAAACAAAGTAAAAATCTTCCATATGTGGGGACAAAAAATATTATCAGGAATACTAGAAATAATATTGGACAATACACAATAAAATAATAATAATATGCAGCTTTGCATTTCTAGGGTCAATTACCTGCAAAGTAAACATTATACCATCCGTTCAAAGTCAAAAATTTGCGTGGAAAATTTTTTGTCCCATTTTTTGGAGCAAGCACATTATAATCAGGGAAGCTCATGGCACAACTGTATTATCCTGATATAGTATTTCTAGGACTGTAGAATTCCCCAACAATACTTTATTTCTAAGTGGAGAATCTAACTGTAGATTTCCCTAAAAATTCCTGCTCTGGTCCTAATCCTCCAGCTATAATCTGAAACAGGGAAATCTTAGATTAGATTAAATTCAATTGTCATTGCCATGGATACAGGCAGCGAAATGCAGTTAGCACCCAACCAAAAGTGAAAAACAATAGTAAAATATAAATGTATGTATGCAAATATGCAAGGCATCTATGAATATGTCAATGGAAAACACAACAAAATGTATGTACACAAGCACACAAAGATAAGTGTGACTGCACATATATGAACATATACGACTGTACAAAATGTTTATGGACACATTGAATATAAATACCAAATGCACAGAGAATTATACAAAATACATCATATATTATCAAGGGAAGCATCAGCATATGTGTGGGGACAAACGAACTGAGGTGTTCAGCAAGGAAACTGCCGTGTGGTAAAAGCTGTTCCCTAGTCTGCATATTATTATCTTGTAATAATATGCGAGAATGACTTTGGAGACAGGAGGAAAAGCTGTAAACAGTTGTGGGATTCAAATAATTTAACAATCGGTTCTCTGCCCTAATGATTTCTTTCAACAACCAGTTCACAAAACTACTCAGAAACTTAACAACTGGTTCTCCTGAAGTGGTGCGAATTGGCTGAATCCCATCACTGGCTATAAACTGAGCAACCAGTGCATAAAGATACTATAGGAAATGACCAGGCTGAGCTTGAGGAAGGAGTCAAGCATATCATAAATCTCGAGTCCCTTCATATCCACAAGAGATCTAAGTCCCGCCCACCTTGAATTCTGTTGACTTACTGCCAACTTGCTTTGAATTAACCTATGTATTCTTTGAACTGCCTCAATGCTGATTTCCTGTGCTTGATAGATATCTCAGTCCATAGAAAGAAAGGAGCAGCAGTGGTATTCTACCGGTTTTGGCATACCGGTAGCGCCAGAGATCAGCTGGCAGAGAACCAGTTTGCTCCAAGTCTCTCCGATGCTGTACAGTTCAGCCCACCCACCTGCCCCTGCTCCTAGGTCCTTTTTAACCTCTCAGCTGTTCGACTCAGCAGAGTGGATTGCTGTGCTAAACAGCTGAGAGGTGCAGTAGCTTAGTTTTTACTGTTTTAACACACGTGCAAAGCCCGCGTTTGGTGTGCACATGCAATCACCTGAGTCGCATGCTTTCACCCCTGTAGCCACGTTCACCAAGCAATGCCCACAGAACTGGTGGGAACTTTTGAATCCCACCACTGAAAAGGAGATATGGGAAGCATTTCAGAAGCTCCCCTCATCTTAGTTTTTCAGAGAGTGTAATAAAAGGAAGAGTAAAATGTACTTTCAGTGTTGCAAGATTATTTTAAGATTGCTTTATAATAAAAGGATTAGTACTCACTTGTGTTTCTTGTTTGCACTATCTTGAAGGGTGAGAACAATTTCAGAAAAACAGGAATAGCATGCCTTGCCCAGAAGGATAACAGAAGAATAGAATAGAGTAGGGTAGGGTAGGGTAGGGTAGGGTAGGATAGGATAGGATAGGATAGGATAGGATAGGATAGGATAGGATAGGATTCTTTATTGGCCAAGTGTGATTGGATACACATGGAATTTGTCTTTGATGCTCTCAGTGTACATAAAGAAAAAATAAATTACATTCATCAAGAATAATAAGATACAACACTAAGTGATAGTCATAGGTTACTATAAGCAATCAAATCATACATAGGTTACTAATATGCAAGCAAAACTTACTGGGACAACAAATAAAACAATATAAATTGTAAAGATACAAGCAACACGGTTATAGTCATAAGTGGGAAGAGATAGGTAACAGGAAGGATGAGAAGAAAAATAGTAATACAGTCTTACTAAGTAATTTAACAGTGTTGTGGGAGTTAGTTCAGAAGTGGTATTCAGCAGGTTCTGACCAGTTCTGGAGAAGCAGTAGCTGAAATTTTGAATAGTTCGGAGAACCAGCAAATACCACCTCTGACTGAAGATTTTACAGTATCCTTCCCTTGCCATGCCCACCAAGCCATGCCTACAGAACCGGTAGTAAAACAAAATTTAAATCCCACCACTAAGTTAGTTGTTTAGCAATTTAGTTTAGTTGTTAAGAGTTGGAAGGGACCTTGGAGGTCTTCCAATCCAACCCCCTACACCATTTTAGACAAACGATTGTCCATTTGTCTAGTTTTATGGATTGTGTGACTGCCCTCACCAATGGGATAAGTCAGCAATCAGTTTATGGCTGATATACCATTATACCATTTCAGACAAATGGCTATCCAGTCTCTCCTTCTAAACCTCCAGTGATGGAGCATCCACAACTTCTGAAGTTTCTTATTGTACAAGCTCGCTATTTATGTAGTTGCAGGGTAGGGCTTATGTAATGACCCCACTGCATACACTCAGATATTGTGACAGTATATCCTATTGCTTGCTTGCCAGCAAAAAAAGCAAAAACAGACCAGATGGCCTAGTGACCTGTTTTTGGCTGGCAATTACTTTTTGAAATGAGAGGAACTGAGGCTTCCTTTATTTATTTTTTTCCCATCAAGGAATATTTAAGGCACCCTTTCAATTTTATTTTTGCTGCCTTCTGCTTGTGTGTTTTTTTTAAAAAAAAATTCTGTGAATCAAGTTGTGTCAATTAACTTCACTGGCTATATTGTAAGTGAATACCCCGGCTTAGATGAGCAGAGAGTAGCTTTAAGCCAGACATTGCCTAAAATGTCCTCTCTTTTGGATGTGTCTGAATATTCCTTTGTCAGGGAGTTCTACGCAGAGCTTTCTCCATTTCACAGAAGCTTCAGGAAACTCAGCCAGTCATTTATCCTGAGGAAAAAACCCACACATCTTAACCAGTGAAGAAATGTTTAGATTTAGCTGTGAGCTTTTGCAGGACATGCTGGCTGAAGAGCGGGGAAGGAAGGAGGAAGAAGAGGAGTAATTTCCCTCATGATTGTTTCTCAAAAGTGGGAAAGTTCTGTTTCCCTTAAAGTAATTTATTTCCCTAAATATAGATTTCCCCAAAATTGCACTATAGTCCGTGTGAAAAATCACACTTCTTCCTTTGTGTGCGCATGCTAGCAGCTTTTACCTTTACAACTTTGGAAAATGCAAATTCGATTAAAGTCTGTGAGTAAATCCACACTGAGAAGACTTCTCATCTATTACTATTCAAGAATTGTCACCTCACACATGCAATCAACAATTCTCAATTCTTTGCCCACCTCAGCTAAAGAAGCAGCTGAGCTACAGAAAATCCCTAAACTTTCTGTGATAAAGATAAGCAGAAATAGAAGTTGTCCAAATGTAAGAAATATACGACTGTTTGACTTGGAGGGGGGCGCGGAAGAAAGAAAATAATAAAATAGGAAGAAGTATTCATGAGACAACCGTGGTGGCTTTTTAACGCCTCATTCCTTAACGTCTGACAGACTGATGTGTTGTGATTCCTTTTGGCAGTAATGAAGGATTTCGTATTTGCTAAACATGATGGAGCAGATCTCAGATTAGGCAACAAAAGGAAATATCCAGTTACATCCAGGCAAACAAAGAATGCAAAAACTAAAAAAAAAATTGTGTCTGTGTGTTTTATAAATGATAAAAACTTCACACCATTAAGAACTGGGAAGAAAATTAAATGTGTCTCTTGTTAGGCTCGAATTATTTATCTTCTGCTCTGATATGTTTCTATAGCAACAGGAGAAATCTTATGCATTAGCACACTGGGAGATTTTGGAACCGGAGGCATTTCTAATAAGTGCAAATTAATTTAGAGCACAATTCTACCCTCTAGTGGAATTCTACAGAAGGCTGCAGAGAAGGGACTTCTTCGTGCAATCCATTTTGCAGCATCTGCTGTTGGGTGGCTAAGCTTACCAAAGCATTTCCTCAAAGCTCTGTAGCCTGCTCTTTTACACCAAAGGCATTACTCTAAAGTCAATATTATAGAAATGCAATGGAATGAATGAAGATTTCCATACAAATTAAATTAATATCCCTTGCAGTACTCTGCATTTAGATACAATTGTATTACTCCAAGGGTCCACCCCTGAGGACACCTGAGAGGAGGGGTGTCCCCCAATACAATGGATGCATCCACAGCACAAAATACCTCAGCAACCTCCTCCTCTGCTTCCTCCTACAATAATCAACTTTTGCTGCCTTTTAAAATGAAACCCTGGAGTTGTCAGCAATGTTCAGGATTTATCACTCCCTGTTCTTGTAACCTGGTTACTTTTCCAGCATACAACTATGCAGTGGTAGGATTCAAAAATTTTTACTACCAGTTCCGTGGGTGTGGCTTGGTGGGCATGGCAGGGGAAGGATACTGCAAAATCCCATTCTCTTCCCACCCCACTAACCTGCTTTCCAGCTCCGTTCTCCTATGCAGGGCGACAAAAGAAGACCCAGTCGATCAGCTGGGACTCAGAAGGCAGAGGATAGATGGGGGCGGGGCCAGTCAGAGGTGGGATTTGCCGGTTCTCCGAACTACTCAAAATTTCCGCTACCGGTTCTCCAGAACTGGTCAGAACCTGCTGAATACCACCTCTGCAACTATGGTGTTGAGAAACTGGGGAAATCGTCATCTAGTTGTAAAATTTCATTCATTCATTCAATTTCTGTAGCCACACATCTCACCAGATTATCTCTGGGTAGCATAATTGTTATAACATCTTCACTTTCTTTTATGGAGGAGTTATGGTGGTACAGCGTACCTCCATATAAAAATATGTGCCAGTTTGAAAATAGCTCTTGGCCTCCAATCTCCGAACTGATTTTTTTCCAATGCTATTGTGTTTTTGTCTTCCTCCCTCTCCCTCTTCTTTCTCATTAAAGGGGACTTTTGCTATATACTCTCCCCAATTCTTAAGCTTGCTAGGCCCCCTTCAATAATAATTGAAACAAAAAAGTTAAGGTGGAATTAACAAGGCTGGAGAAAGGTAAGACGACATATCTGCATACAAACGGGAGGTTGTACAACTTGCCTCGCGGTGTAACCAGAACAATCTGGAACTGAACACACTCAAAACCATAGAAATGGTGGTAGACTTTAGGAGAAACCCTCCCATACTACCACCTCTTACAATACTAGACAACATAGTATCAACAGTAGAGACTTTCAAACTTTGTTGGGAGCAAATCGTGAATTTATCTGGTATTGTCATGGCTTATCTGTGTTCCTGGTGTCTTCCCAATTGTGTGAGGTTTTTTTGTGCTTTCAAGTCTGAAAGTCCTTCTCCTGCTCTGTCAAGCTAATGACTTCAATTTGGTTTGTTTGGATTTTTAGTTACAGTCTGTATGTACCTAGTTTGGGACTGAATTTTCTCCAGTTAAAGGCTGTTCCTGGGAGAGTTTTTCTCTAGCTGAAGGTACCTGGACATTGGGAGCAAAGTTGGAGATAATAAGGGGACTCTTCTTGCTTATTTGATTGTGTTGCCTTTGTGCCACGCCCCGGTTCATCACACTGCCTATAGAGCCAGCCATGATCCCATAGGAATCTGACAACAGCCAATAGAATATTAAAGAACATGTTCTTGCACAGGAACAGGAGGCTCAAATACAAAGCCCAAAGAAGGTATAAAAACCCATCCACTCTCAACTCCATTTTGTCAGCTGTCCCAGAACTCCATGCTAGTATGTGTGTTGTTTCTGATCACCAATAAACAGAATCTTTCTTTCCAATCAACCTCCATTCTATTCCCAACTTGGAACGTGAACTGGATTTTTTTTTCCAGTAAGAATAGTTGAACTGATTTATAGTAATCTTAGTATAATCCCTGGGTTCCAGCAGGGAAGACAATTATAGCTGGTTTCAAAGTAGTTGGTGGGGAGAAAAGTTGTGGTGTGGAAGTGTACAAAGAAGACTGCACTTTTTTTGCTCAAGAGGGAAAACAAGCACTCACTAAACAAAACTACATACTGCATTTTCACAGTGTTACACAATTAAAGAAAGCGTAGGACAAAAATTAAGCAAAAGAACATATCAACTCCTATATGCACGCCAAACCTATAAATATCTACCCAAACAGATGTTCCAATCATTAAATTCTTGTACAAATATAGAAATGGAGATGGGTTTGTTGGACCACTGTGTAATTTCACAGAGAGTGTCCTTCCAGCATTGTTATTATCAATCTTTTTTGAGCTCATAAAAGCGTTGAATATTCATTTCTGTGGTCTTCCTATTCATTTGCAAACATTTGATTTATGACACAAAAGAATATGAGAATCTACAAAACCCCATGACGCCTCCAAAAGAAACTCGGTATGTGAAAATCTGCTGCCCAAAAAACACTGAAAAAAAGTGACTTATGACCATTTTTCACACTGACAACCATTGCAGCATCTCCTTGGTCACGTGATCAAAATTCAGATAATAATAATAATAAATATTTATTTATATACCGCTCCTCTCCCGAAGGACTTGGAGCGGTGCACAGCTGTACAGTTAAAACAATAAATATGTGGAACAATAAAACTAAATTAAACCCAACCCTGGCTGTAAACAAATTTGAAACCATACTCTAAAACCCTAAAATTTAATAAAAACAAAACACCCCAAAACTAAAATCAGCCCAAGCCGGCCTGGTCAAAAAGCCAGGTTTTCAAAGCACGCCTGAAGGTCCCCAGGTCCGTGGCTGTCCGTAACTCCGGGGGCAACCCATTCCAGAGGGCAGACGCCCCCACAGAGAAGGCCCTATTCCTCAGGGTCACCAGCTGGCACGTAGATGCTTGGCAACTAGTTCATACTTATGAGGGTTGCTGGGTTCTAAGGTCAAGTGATCAACTTTTGAGAACTGCTGACAAGTAGTTCAATGGGGACTCCAAAATTCAACCATGTTACTCATTTAACAAATGCAATGATTCACTTATCAACTATGGCAAGAAAAGTTGTAAAATGGGACAAACTCACTTAACAAATGTTTCACTTAGCAACCTAAATTTTTTCGGCTCAACTGTGGTCATAACTCAAGGACTACCTGTACAAACACACCACCAGGCCCTGCAGAAGAGAACATTGTGGTCACAGCCTAACAAAGATTGCCTAGCCCTGCTTTAAACAAAGACTTGCTGAGTGCTTGGCCATTTTTCCATTTCTAGTGGAACTGCGTGAACGTGAATCTTACCAGCTTCCTACAGGAGGAAAAGACTTCAGAAATCTCATCATAGCAATAGCATTTAGATTTATATATCATCCAATAGCATTTTACAGCATTCTCTAGGTGGTTTACGATGTAGAAGCATTATTTGTATATTGCCCCCAACAATATGGGTCTTCATTTTATGGACCTCGGAAGGATAGAATGCTGAATCAACCTTGACCCCCCTCAGTATTGAACTCCAGGCTGTGGGCAGAGTGTGCCTGCAACACTGCACTTTAACCACTGAGCCACCAGGGCTCCTTATATCATAATATTGTAGAAAGTTAGGACCTTCCTCCTGTCCTAGAAGAATGAAATATTTTGAGAAATATTAAAAAGGAAGAATATTATATATTGCCTGGATGATAAAAGAAGAAACATGTTTTAAACCCAGAGAGTTGCCCCTTCCCAAGCAGATATTTGGTGCCCATTAAGGAAGACTGGGCCAGCCTATCTGCAAGACAAAAAACCTCCATCTCCAGGGTGATTAAGACACGACCCTCCAAGATATAATAGGATTAACCCATCTAGCAGCAAAGCTCACCACATAGCACAGTCACTGGGGCATTGCATCACCCAGCAAGCTTCAACCAAGCCTGGGACTCAGACATCTTAAATAATTAGCTGTGACCCCTACAACAACCAATAGAATACATATTCTTGCACAGGAACAGGAAGTTCAACTCTCTCAACTCCATGTGATCAGCTGCATGTGCTTGGTGGTTCTGCTTTACCATTAAATCATATTTCCGATCAGCCTCCATGTTGTTTCCAGTGTCTTTCTCCCTGCTTGGAACTGAACCAGATGGATATTTTTTCCAACAGTATCTAAGTGACAAAGCATGGCAAAGCAATCTTAGATAATGTTCAATCTGCAGAAGTTATGATTTCTACCAATGGGGAGAATACTTTGGAGATGCTCATGTGGAGATGCAGAACACTACTCATTGCAGAATACCTTATGCCACCAGGCTTGAAATTCTAGACCTAGACAACCTAGAACTACGCCGCCTTCGGTCAGATCTAAGTATAGTACATAAAATTATACATTGCAATGTCCTACACGTCAATGACTACTTCAGCTTCAACCACAACAATACAAGAGCACACAATAGATACAAACTCAAGGTAAACTGCACCAAACTTGATTGCAGGAAATACGACTTCAGCAACAGAGTGGTCAATGTCTGGAATACTCTACCTGACTCTGTGGATTCTTCCCCAAACCCCAAAAACTTTAACCTTAGACTGTCTACTATTGATCTTACCCTTTTCCTAAGAGGTCTGTAGGGGGCGTGCATAAGCGCACCAACGTGTCTACCGTCCCTGTCCTATTGTTTTTTATTCGTATCCATTTCATGCATTCATAACCATGCTTACACTGTTATCTTATAATCGCTTGACAAAATAAATAAATAAATAAACACACCATAAGAACCCCATGAGGCATTTTAAGCATTGTATCTCCCACTGAGGGTTGAATACATCAAATCAAACAAACATTTATTGTCAATGCACACCATGTGTACAATGGAATTGAAATGGGCCTGTTCAGCTTGTACTTGGTTTAGAAACATCTGCACATATCTAGGAGGCCATTCAAACTAGCCCACATAAGTAGCACATCCAAGAAATCTAGTTCTAGCTTTATTATAAGAGTGTAGAAAATTAGCACTCACCCCTCCTAGAAGAATGAAATATTTTAAGAAATATTAAAAAGAGAGAATATTATATTTCCCCTAAAAGAGAAACAGAAATCTTAAGGGAGACAGAAATTCAGAGCTTCAGCTCCCTGCCCCTAGCAAATATTTGATGCCTATTGAGCAGGATTGGGCCAGCTCATCTACAAAATACAAGACCTTCAGCTCCAGGTGATGAGATTAAGACATGACCAGGGGTGGGATTCAAATTTTTTAACAACTGGTTCTGTGGGCATGGCTTAGGTGGTGGGTGTGGCTTGGTGGTCATGTGACGGGGTGGACATGGCTTGGTGGTCATGTTATTGGCTGGGTGTGGCCAACTCAATATCGCTCACATCGAGGCACGCATCTCCTTGCCTGGCCTCTCATGACTGTGGGGATGCTGCAACAGTCGTAAGTGTGAAAAATTGTCAAGTCACTTTTTTCAGTGCCATTGTAACTTTGAATGGTCACTCTAAACAAGCAAAGTACTTGCAAAGGAAGGGGAAAAAAACTCCAGAGATGTTCCTGAGACAGGAAGTCTAGTCCTGTCAAGAATGTCATAAGGGTTAACGGAGAAGCAGTTTCTGTAAGCAACACCAGAATGTTTCCTTCCTGCCTTCCTTACAGGATTAGGCCAGTAATTTCTTCTAACAACCGCTTAGAATGTTAACAACCGGTTCTAGCGAATAGGTGCGAACTGGTAGAATCCCACTCCTGGACATGACCCTCTAAGACATAATAGGATTATCTAACAGCAGGGCTTAATGCATTACAAAATCATCTGGGGACATTGCATTATCTTCCAGGCTTCAACCAAACTTGATTCAGACAAACATGACCCCACATGGCTCCATGGGAGTCTGACTGCAACCAATAGAATACATGTTCTTGTACAGGAACAGGAAGTTCAAATGCAAAGCCTAAGAGAGGGTATAAATAACCCTCATTCTCAACTCCAGGAGGGCAGCTGCACCACGACCATGTGCTTAATGGTTGTGTTTCATTAAACCATCTTTCCAATCAGCCTCCATGTTTCCAGTGTCTTTCTCCCAGATTGAACCGAATCAGATGGATATTTCTTCCAACAACAGGATCTTACAAATCTGAAATCTCCTTTCCTTCATCTTCACAGGCCAAGAAATTAAGGAAAGTACCTTCTTAGATTTTTGCCATGCCACATTGCTCTTTTGGGTTCAGATGCCTCTTATCTAACCATTGCCCTATCTACGGCTCTTCCTCCTGTCTCTCAAAATCATTTTCACATACCATTTCAGAGGCTGCCTTCTCCAATCAGTACCTGCCCAACCTCCTGGAACTTCTAGGATGAACTACACAGAGTCCTACATTTCCAAAATGTTCCAGTGTACCGAAGCGAGGAGGCACTGCTTCTTCAAGACAGCACCAATGCTTTGGAACAGCTTTCTGACAGAAAGCAGGCTGGCCCAACCACCATTGGTTTTTAAGAACAATGTGAAAAACAATTAACAAAATAATAGAATTGGAAGGGACCTTAGAAGTCTTCTAGTCTAATCCTCTACCCAAGCCAGCGATCCTATATCATTTCAGACAAATGGCTGTCCAGTTTCTTTTTAAAAGTCCATAGTGATGGAGCACACACAACTTCTGAAGGCAAGTCATCCCACTGGTTGATTGTTCTCACCATTAGGATTTTTCTCTTTAGTTCTAGGTTGCTTCTTTCCTTGCTTAGTTTCCTTCTCATCTTGCCTTCTGGTGCTTTGGAAAATAAGTTGACTCTCTTCTTCCTTGTGGCAGCTCCTTAAATATTGGAACACTGCTATCATGTCACCCCAGTCCCTCTTTTCATTAGACTATTGCAATTCCTGCAATTATTCTTCATATGTTTTAGCCTTCAGCCCCCTTCTCATCTTCATTGCCCTTCTCTGTAGTCTTTCCAGAGACTCAACATCTTTTTTATATTGTGGTGACCAAAACTGGATGCAATATTCCAAGTGTGGTTTTTACCAAGGCCTTCTAAAGCAGTACTTATTTTAGAGGTCTTCATTCAAGTTTATATCAGGTGCCGTACTGTTCTTTCTTTCTCCTTCAATCTTTGCTTTTTATTTGATATGCTTACTTTTGTGGTCATTTGTAATTTGTTTGTTGATTGGTTTTTACCTGGGGTTTTTAATGCTCTTGTTGTGATTGCGATTGTTTTTAATTTGTGCAGGCTGCTGATTGAGAAATGGGCAGAAGTTTGATAAATAAACGAACAGCATCTGGTGCAAGCCACAATAACATCACACTAACAATATTTGCAATTTATGTTGCTCTGATTTCCTTACCCTCCCTGGACCAGTGGTGGGATTCAAAAATTTTTATTCTGGTTCTGTGGACGTAACTTGGTGGGTGTGGCATGGCTTGGTGGGCATGGCTTGGTGGGTATGGCAGGGGAAGGTTAATGTAAAATCTCCATTCCCTCACCACCTCATTAACCTGCTTTCCAGATCCGTTCTGTTCTGTTCTGTTTTGTTGAAGGGCAACAAAAGAAGACCCAGCCGATCAGCTGGGACTCGGGAAGCAGAAAATAGATGGGGGTGGGTCAGTCAGAGGTAGTATTTGCCAGTTCTCCAAACTACTCAAAATTTCCACTAGTTTACAGAGTCAGTATATTGTCCTCAACAATCTGGACCCTCATTTTACTGATCTCGGAAGGATAGAAGGATGGTCAACCTTGAATCTATCAGGATTGAACTGCGGGCAGTGAGCGGAGTTAGCCTGCAATACTACACTCTAGTCTAACCACTGCACTGTCAAACTATGAACCACAGCTTCTAGGATCTCATTTGCTTTTTTTGTTTAAGTGTAACCATGGGATGGGGAATAAAATGCAACTCAAACAAGAGCTGAGTCAGAAGGCTATGTTAACATTTTAACTATCTTCCATTCTGCTATCTGCTCTTGAAGATAAACTTTATTCATGATTTAGAACATTGTCCACCAAAGGCAAATAACAGTTTATGTGACAGGTCATCTGAAATCTTATGGCACAGAGGAAAGGTTTAAATCTGAATCCTTAACATTTTAATAAGTAGCCCTTAATAATCCCATCAGACATACAGTATTGAAATACATGCAGTCTGAGCAACATTCAAATTCTTCATCACATTGTTTCTCTCTTTTGACTTTTTCTAATTATTGCAGCTCTTTTGAACGAACAATCATAGCCTGAAAAATGATAAGTCCAAGAATGAATTGTGCGCATCGACCTTACCCCTCTATTTCCTCCCAAGCATCCAGCTTTGGAACTGATATTAAGAGTTTTTGTTTGGAGAATAGCTTCTTCTTGCATTTAAATTAGGTATTAATGAAACTTTGGTTTAATTGGTTTAACCTTGGCTCCCTTACCAGGGCAGAAAGCCCAGACTTTTTTTCACTCTCACCCTCAAAGGCAGCGCAGTGGCTCCGCAGTTAAGATTGTTAAGATCTCAGGTTTGAGACCAGACCTCCACATGACAGCTCCTGTTCCTTGCCCTGGCTCCTGCCCACTTAGCTGTTCGAAAGTGTTGTTCTTCCAGAACCCCCTCTACATTCAGGTGAATCAGAGGGTCAGAGAAGATGGAGGGTGTGCCTGGGTTACCATCGGGGCCTGTGGAAGGCTCTGAGGAGCAGGAGGTCTCACAGCCAGATACAGAGCAGGGCCCATCTACTCATGTTTAGTGGAGAGACAACTGTTTTGGGAGCGTGAGCTGAGCGAGGGGGAGGAACAGCTGGGGCCTGTCCCAGATGCACGTATGCACAGAGAAGTGCGGAGAGGAGAGCAATGCAGGACTGAAGGCCAGCTATCTAGGAAAAAAAGGAGACATTAACAAGCCCCTCCCTGGCTGGGATATAAGAAGGAGGGGTGTGGGAAGCATGGTTGTCGGAGGCAACCATTCATGCTCCAGAAGAGTTCCTCTGGTGGATTCCTTGCCAGGACTTCCTTGCCACTAACCAGGTTAGTAAGGACTCTGTGTTGGGATTGAAGTGCTTAATTGAGGCTCCCTGCAAGGAACTCAGAGACTGCTACGGCTTGTGAATCACCTAAGGATGTGTGTCCTGGAGCTTTGTCAGTGAATACCATGTATTCCTGCCTTTCTAAATTAAAAGGGGTTTCTCCTCATGAGTAGGATGTTGAGTGGGGCTGGGTCGCAACAGAAAACATGCAAATGTGAGTAGATAAATAAGTTCCACTTTGGTGGGAAGGTAACAGCATTCCATGATGTCATGATGGCCACATGGCCACAGAAATGTCTTCAGACAGCACTGGCTCAATGGCCTTGAAATGGAGATGAGCACTGCCCCTTATAGTCAGCAACAACTAACAGAGTACCTTTACCTCTAGGTCAATCAAATGGGCTTCCAAGCAGTGGTGGAATTCAAAAAATTTGATTACCAGTTCTGTGGGCATAGGTTGGTGAGCATGGCAGGGGAAGGTTACTACAAAATCCCCATTCTCTCCCCACCCCACTAGCCTGCTTTCCAGCTCCATTCTCCTGTGCAGGACAACAAAAGAAGACCCAGCCAATCAGCTGGGACTCGGGAGTCAGAGAATAGATGGGGGCGGGGCCAGTCAGAGGTGGTATTTGCCGGTTCTCCGAACTACTCAGAATTTCCGCTACCGGTTCTCCAGAACTGGTCAGACCCTGCTGAATGCCACGTCTGCTTCCAAGACTTTGATTTTCAATTT
The DNA here is from genome assembly GCA_023653725.1 of Bungarus multicinctus. Taxonomy (NCBI): domain Eukaryota; kingdom Metazoa; phylum Chordata; class Lepidosauria; order Squamata; family Elapidae; genus Bungarus; species Bungarus multicinctus. The sequence goes on along the minus strand of CM042846.1, from coordinate 81,222,003 downwards.
TTTGGGAGTTTTGAGGCTGATCAGGGATATGTAGAAGCACATTCTTTTAAAAAGGAGAAAGGCTCATTAATCTATCCCGCTAACCCAACAAGGTCTTTGCTATCAGTTTAGCCAAGATAACACATCTGGCCTTTTTAATTGTTTATTAGAAAGCAGCTGTTCTGCAGATGACATGGGACGGTAAATACCAGCCAACAGATTTGATCAGCAAAGTCTTCCCCTGTCAGAAATTTCCTTCAGTGGCAAATGAATCCCGACTTCACTTCATGGTGCAGTAAAACAGTTGTCCTCTTATCTAATCTATCATTCCTTGAATGTTCTGATATTTCTTAGAAGCTATTAAAACATATGTTATTATTATAACTGTGGTTTTGGAAAAGGTTGTTGAGAATTACATAGACATCCAAGGAAACAAACTGATGGATCATTGAACAAAGCAGCCCAGAATTTTCACGCAAGGCATAAATGACCAGGCTTAAATTATCCTTCTTTAAATACAGCTGATAGAGTCTTGGTGGCACAATGGTTAGAATGCAGTACAGCAGGAGTGCAGGCTACTGCTGCTGACTACCAGCACTTCAGCAGTTCAATTCTCACTGGCTCAAGGTTGACTTAGCCTTTTATCCTTGCAATGTTGGCAAAAGGAGGTCCCAGATTGTTGGGGGTTATTGTTGCTATTGCTATTGCTACATTATTTGGAAACCCAGCACTTTGGAGACGGCTCTAAGGGGGAGGAAAGAGAAGGACAGAGAAGAAGACGACCAGCCAGGAACAAGGTGGATGGATTGCTACAGTGGTGATGAATGCACCATTGGGAAACCTACAATACCAACTTAGGGACAGATTACCATGAATAAAATCTATTTATATGGTCTGTAGGAGTTCTCTGTGGGGGCCCCCGCCCTCTGGAATGGTCTGCCCCAAGAGATATGTCTTACGTTTTAATTGTCTTTGAATATTTGGGTTTTAACTATTTTACGGGGGAGGGGCAAAATCTTTAACAGCCTAAATTATTTAATCTGTTTTTAACTTTTGTATAATGTATTGGGGTTTGTGATTGGCTGTGCACCGCCCTGAGTCCTTCGGGAGAAGGGCGGTATATAAGTATTATAAATAAATAAATAAATAAATAAATAAATAAATAAATAAATAAATAAATAAATAAATAAATAAATAAATAAATAAAAATAAATAGGACTTGTTGGCACATAATAGAGCCTTGATGGTGCAGGCTGTTAATCATCTAGCACTTAGCTCAATTGCCTGCAATTAGTGCAGGTTCGAATCCCACCAGGCTCAAGGTTAACTCAGCCTTCCATCCTCTCGCGGTAGGTAAATTGAGGACCCAAGATTGTTGGGGGCAATAAGCTGACTTTGTAAAAAATGCTGCTTGGGGGAGCCAAAAAGCCTTAGTAATAAGCAGGCATGGAATGAAGGCTATTGCCGAGCACTTAGCATGGTGCTCTAAAGACTATAAGCCGCCCTGAGTCTCTGGAGAAGGGCGGCATATAAATGTAAATATAAATAAAATAAAATAAATAAATAATCAAATAATCAGTTATTTTAGCTGAGTGAATGACTTCTGGTAGCCATTGGCTAACAGAAAAGAGATATGGTTAGTCCTTGTCTTATAACTGTAATTGAGCCTGGCAAAGTGGACATCACAACTTTGGAACCAAGTTATAAGTAGCTTTTGGGAGATCCACTGTAACTTTGAATGGTGGAAAGTTGGAGGCTTTCAAGAAGAGACTGGACTGCCAGTTGTCAGAAATGAGGTAAGATCAGGCGTGGGATTCTACCAGTTTGCACCTATTCGCTAGAACCGGTTGTTAACATTCTAAGCAGTCCGGAGATCTGGTTGTTAGAAGAAATTACTGGCTTAATCCTGTAAGGAAGGCAGGAAGGAAACATTCTGGTGTTGCTTACAGAAACTGCTTCTCCGTTAACCCTTATTACATTCTTGGCAGGACTAGACTTCCTGTCTCAGGAACATCTCTGGAGTTTTTTTCCCCCTCCTTTGTTGGTACTTTGCTTGTGTGGAGTGACCATTCAAAGTTAAAATGGCACTAAGAAAAGTGACTTATGACCATTTTTCACACTTATGACTGTTGCAGCATCCCCACAGTCATGAGAGGCCAGGCGAGGAGATGCGTGCCTTGATGTGAGTGATATTGAGTTGGCCACGCCCAGCCAGTCACATGACCACCAAGCCATGTCCACCCAGTCACATGACCACCAAGCCACACCCATCACCTAAGCCATGCCCATAGAACCGGTTGTTAAACATTTTGAATCCCAGCCCTGGGTAAGATCTCCTGCTTGGGCAGGGGGTTGGTTTAGATGACCTAGAACAGTGATGGCTAACCTTTTCGTTCTTGCATGCTGAAAGTGCATGCATACATGGGCACATGTGTTCATGTATGCCTGCACCTATAATGCACTGTGCATGCAACCTCTCACCCCCTGTGCATGCGGCACAACCTCCCACATGTTCCGCACATCACTGCGCATGTGCACACAGCCCCCTGTCTGCCACATGCCTCTGTACATGCACACGCATCTCTTGCACGATCTCAGTCCCCTGCGCATGCATGGCAGATACCCAACAATCAGCTAGCTGGCAGAAGACATGCGCACATGCGCAGTGCAGCTGATCTGGGGCGACGGCTCGCGTGCCGAAAGAATGGGTCTGCTTGCCACTTCCAGCACACATGCCATAGGTTCGCCATCACAGACCTAGAAGGTTCCTTCTAACTCTGTTAACCTGATATCTGGTTGTTAAGTGGGCCTAAATTGAGGGCTATCTGCATAGGAAATATTAACCCTTTGCTGCCCTCTAATGGCCAGCTATGTTTTTGCAGCCCAGATCTGATCAACTCAAATTAATGGTGTCCCTTTTTCCTTCAAGGAGCTCCCACTGTGTCCTATGGTACAATTTTTATTTTATCTTCCTGGCAACCCCATGATATATTTAAGGCTGAAAGAAACAAAATGAATCAGAGTCATCTATATGCATAACATGATATGAAATTTGAATCTCTCTCCTCTTTCCAGCTGAAATTTTCAAGTGCAACCTTTTATTTACTCTTCTATACCAGATATCATAATAATAAAGCAAAAAAAAAAAGCCTTTGAAAATTTGTCAGTGTCTGTCTTCTGTCCCCAGAAATTGTTTGCCCAAAACACACGGTAAACTTTGGTTTATTTTAGATGACAATCCTCCCTAACTCTTGATGTGGAAGTAAACCTCATGTAAATAGTGAAATGGCCTTTGAATAAACACATATAGGATTGCTCTGTTTAGAAAGTTAGTTTACCACTTCATTTAACCCCATTTTAAATCATTTATTATAGAACACTTTGAAAATTGGATTCAGTGACCTAAAAGGTTTTTCTAAACTTGACAGCTGTCACACTGAATCACTTTATTTGCGCAACAGGCTAAACTAGGTTGTAGTTAAACCTTTTTAAAATGGCATGGTGTTGTAGGTGAACCTAGCCTGTTTGATTAGTTTATATGTACTATGAAAAACCAGAGAGATATGAGGTGCAGTGATGAAGTTTTAGAGCTAGGATTGTGGAGCACAGAAACACTTCTATAACTGGTTTGGTTCTGCAACCCAGCAAGACAGACACAGACTTCAGAGGATAATTAGGACTGCAGAAAAAACAATTACTACTAACCTGCCTTCCATTGAGGACCTGCATACTGCACGAGTCAAAAAGAGGGCTATGAAAATATTTACAGATCCCTCACACCCTGGACATAAACTATTTCAACTCCTACCCTCAAAATGAGACTATAGAGCACTGCACCCCAGAACAAGACACAAGAACAGTTTTTCCCTAAACATCACTCTGATAAACAAATAATTCCCACAAAACTATCCAACAATGTACTAAGTCTGCACTATTAATACTACCAATCCTCTCATCGTTCCTATCACCCATCCCCTCCCACTTGTGATTGTATGACTGTAACTTTGTTGCTTGTATCCTTATAATTTATATTGACTGTTTCCTAGTAGGATTTGATTGCTTATTTGTACCCTCTGACTATCATTAAGTGTTGAACCTTCTGATTCTTGACGAATGTATCTTTTCTTTTTTATGTACACTGAGAGCATATGCACCAGTCTAATCACACTTAGCCAATACAGAATTTATTCATTCATTCATTCATTCATTCATTCATTCATTCTCTGGCTGAATTTAACCATTCTCTGACTCATTGTGTCTTTGAAAAAATGGGAGGTGGGAGCAATGTGTATTCTGCATTGAGCTCCTTTTTAAAGGGGGAATATAAATCTAATAAATTAAATTTAAAATGCATTGATGCTGTGGAAGGCTGTGCAGAAAGTGGTCAGCAGAAAAGATTATTGGAAGTTAACTTCCTTCTATCCGGAACATGGCATATAAGTGCTGCTTGACCAGGGTCCCGTGGTATTGTCTGGATGCTAGACATCCTCTTCATGACTGGTTTTCTTTGTTTCCTTCTAAGAAGAGGTTTTGCGATATCCATAGCAGAACCATTAGATTCTGTAATAGCTTTGTAGTCCAGTGTTCGGATTCAAATTTTTTTACTACCAGTTCTGTGGACTGGCTTAGTGGGCGTGGCAGAGGAAGGATACTGTAAAATCTCTAGTCAGAGGTGGTATTTGAACTGCTCAAAATTTCCACTACCAGTTCTCCAGAACTGGTCAGGACCTGCTGAATACCACCTCTGCTTTGTACCATGTAGTATAACCTTGTTAACTTTTTTCTGCTAAGTATTGCTTGAAACTTTTTTCTGCTACGTGTTCAAAATGGACTGTGATTAATATTAATATATGCCTGTGACATATGTCTGAGTGTGTGCATATGTATGTGTGGGTGTGTGAGTACGTACGTACACACATATGTATATGTGTGCGTGTATGAAAATTGTCTTGTCTTCTCTTGCCTTGCCCTGCTCTGCCCTGACTTGACTTGACTTGACTTATAATCTTTTCAGCAAACAAATTAAATGCCTTTCCTTTCTACCCTGTAAACCAATACTTTCAAAACTACTGAATCAGAGACTTCCAACACATATCTGCATGCACTCAAGTATACCTCTGCTGTTCTACTTGAAGGGCAAACAGCACATAGAGACACAAATTCATAGCTAAAAGTGATGAATCAAGATTATGAAGTAACCACAAAGAAGCAACAGAATTATTCTCCAGATAAGTTCAGTGGGTTTCAGGTTCATTTTGAAGTTATCCAATCTTTTGTTACCAGCCCAATGGCAAGGACTGTACAGAGTTTCATGGGTCTACATCAAAGCATCTTCCAGAACCCCCTCTATATTAAGAAGTTATGATGAAGAACAACAGCTGTACACCTCTTTAAGAGTCCTGATGTGGAGACCAAGAAGACTTCCTTCACGGAGATATGGAGGAATTGTTGCCTAGGGAAAAGGGTCTGAAGTGTCTTTTTAAGTACAGATCTGCAAGGTAACATTTGGAAGAGACTTGGGCAAAGACTTCCTATTTTGCTGGAGTATAAAGAGGGCAAAAAAATAGCATAATCAAACTTGCAAGATTTGGTTAGTACCTGCCCATCCCACCAGATCACATGAAGTAGGCATGCTTTAGCTTCCTTCACTTAAATGTTGCCATCTTGTGGGCCTTTTGTTATGGCAGCCCCTGAATTATGGAATATCCTTCCTCTTGAGATCCAAAGGGCCCCTACTTATTTAACTTTCCTGAAAATTTCCTGAAAGTGTGGCATATACCAAGGTGATGTACTTTCCCCACTGTTGTTCTACATAGGCTTGAACCTCCTCAGCCAGATAAGCACATGAACTGGATACGGATACAAGTTCAAGAGTAGAACTACAATTGGCAACCTTCTGTATGTGGATGGCATTGATCGGTATACTAAGCGTGAATAAGACATTGACTTGCTGAACTACCTGACACGGATCTACAGTCGGGATGTAGGGTTGTCATTTGGACTAGAGAAATGTAGCCAAAAGGTAGTCAGGAAAGGTAAGATAATTAAGACTGATGGAGTGGAACTACCAGCAGGCTACATAGCAGACAAACAGATGAGTTAATGTGGTATCCCACAGTCACATGGGAACCACAGTGAGAAGGCAAGGAGGAGAGTAACATCCAAGTACCACCAAAGGAAAAAAAATATCCTGAAGCGCCAACTCAATGGGAAGAACAATGTGCCTAGAGTCATCAGATACTCTACCAGTACAGTGAGCTGGCCTGATACAAAAACTGATGCAACAAATTAAAACAGACTTGGAAAAATGGAAAAACTTGCAACTATTGCTGATAGGAAGGAGAGCTACAATTAAAATGAATATATTGCCGAGAGTACTGTACCTATTTCAAACAATTCTGATAAAATTGGGAAAAATATTTTGAGGAACTTAATAAAATAATATTAAAATATATTTGGCAGAGGAAAAAAACAAGAATAAGCTTAAGGATGTTGCAAGATTCAAGAAATAGAGGAGGCTTTGGATAACCTAACTGGGAACTGTATTATCAGGGAGCAGAATTAACATGGATGAAAGAATGGATTGCATTGAGACATACAAGACTATTGACTCTGGAGGGACATGATCTACAACTGGGTTGGCATGCCCTCTTATGGTATGGGAAAAGCAGAATACATGGTTAATTTCAAAGACATTATGTAAGCAATGTGTTATTGTATGGGAGAAAATTAGAGAACAATGTTATTTGAAGATATTAGTTTGGCTTTCAACAATAAAAGCAGTGATTCACCCAAATGTGATTAATATGGGAAATATTGTTAGATATAAAGATATATTGAATGAAAAGGGGGAACTCAAAACTAAACAAGAATTGAGTGATCAAGGGATCGACACGCCACGGTATTCACAGATGCAGATGCATTCTAGATATGAGAAATATGCTAAACTATATGGTTTTTATAAACAGAATTAGATAAGGTATTAACAGGGACAGAAGAAAGCCCGATAAAAAAAGCTGTATAACTACTTATTGGCTATTAAATTGGAAGATGAACAAGTGAAGGAGACAATGATAGCATGGGCAAAAAAAATTGGTTACGCAATAGAATTAGACAAATGGCAGAAGCTGTAGGATAGGAACTATAAATTAACAATGTCAACTGCATACAAAGAAAACTTATATAAGATGTTTTATAGATGGCATCTGGCGCCAGCGAGGCTGGCAAAGATGTTTAAAGATAAATCAACTAAATGTTGGAAATGTCACCAGATACCTGTGTCATATTATCATACGTGGTGGACAAGTGCAGAGGCAAAAAAAATATTGAACAAAAATGCAAATGTGGTTGAAAAAGATGATAATGCAGCATATAAATTTAAAACCAGAAATATTTTTGTTAAGGATCTTACATGAAACTTATAGGGAATACATATTTAATTATTCATGTGTTAACTGCAGCCAGAATTGTATTTGCACAAAATTGGAAAAATGACAAGATCCCTACAGATGAGAATGTGATTAGGGAAATATTAGAATGTGCAGAAATGAATAGATTAACACTTGCTATAAAGGAGAAAGAACAGACTGAATATTATATGATGTGGGAGCTATTTTATGGATGGTTAGAGAATAAAAACAGAAGTGAGAAATAAATGGAGATTAGTAAGTAGATATGTTAAAATAAAGATGTAAACAATATGATGATGATGATTAATATGATTGTAAAAATTATTATACCTATTATATTATATTTTCATTAGAAGATATGTTGAGAAATTAATAGTCTTAATGCTGATTATTATTATAAGATTAGAGAATTATTATCAATGTAATGAACACTGTAAATTTTGATAGTAATAGCACAGAGACGTTTGTACCCAGACAGCACACTGTTTAACAGAAGATTATATTAGAGTAGAATAACAGAGTTGGAAAGGACCCTGGAGGAAATGTGGCAGGAAACCCTACACCATCAGACAAATGGTTATCCAACATCTTTTTAAAAACTTCCAGTGTTGGAGCATTCACAACTTCTGAAGGCGAGTTGTTCCACTGATTAATTGTTCCAACTGTCAGGAAATTTCTCCTTAGTTCTAGGTTGCTTCTCTCCCTGATTAGTTTCCACCCATTGCTTCTTGTCCTGCCTTCTGGTGCTTTGGAGAATAGGTTGACCCCTCTTCTTTGTGGCAACCCCTGAGATATTGGAACACTGCTATCCTGTCACCCTTAGTCCTTCTTTTCACCAAATTAGACATACCCAGTTCCTGCAACCATACTTTATATGTTTTAGCCTCCAGTCCCCTAATCATCTTGTTGCTCAAGTAAAAAATATGCAAAAGTAAAATAAATAAATAAAGTTTTTTTTTTTTTTAAGGAAAGAGAATGGGCAGGTCTGGTGAGTGTCAAAGTCACTGTCCTGGATGAAGCCCAAAGATCATGCAGAAGAAGCACCATAGCAAGACCAGACTTCTGCATTGACAGACAGCTGAGATGCAGAGGTGGCATTCAGCAGGTTCTGATCAGTTCTGCAGAACCGGTAGTGAAATTTTGAGTAGTTCAGAGAACCAGCAAATCCCGCCTCTGACTGGCCCCGCCCCCATCTATTCTCTGCCTCCCGAGTCCCAGCTGATTGGCTGGGTCTTCTTTTGTTACCCTGCAAGGAGAATGGAGCTGGAAAGTAGGTTAGTGGAGTGGGGAGGGAATGAGGATTTTGCAGTATCCTTCGCCTGTCCTGCCCACCAAGCCACACCCACCAAGCCATGCCATGCCCACCAAGCCACGCCCACAGAACCGGTAGTAAAAAAAATGTGAATCCCACCACTGCTGAGGTAGCAGACATTGGGAAATCCTACCAGGGACTGGACTAAAAGACAGCACTGCTCATAGCAGCACAAGATCCCAAGCACTTAGCACCAGATCCATAGAAGCAGAGGTCTACCACATCTGACAAGATCCAAGGTGCAGACTACGCTGGAGGGCCTCGGAGACAATCCAACACACAGTGACAATCTCAATCCTGTTGAATAGACTTGGAAGAGGACCCCCTCCCACCAAAAAACCATCCTGGAAAATGTCAGTTGCAAACCACTTCTGTCAAGAAAACTGTACGGGCTTTAGCATATGCGAAAATCAAATTAACATTGAAGGAAACTTTAGCTTTTGTTTTATTTTCTCTTAGCTATTGACATTTGTTCAGGGGAGTGGAAAGAGGAGTATTGGTGTCAGCATGAGCTCTGGCAGCTGCGCATCACTGACAATATAATTGATCCAACATCTTTTAAATGATGTGTGTGGATGCTCGTCTTCTATCCAAAGTCTTCCGTAATTCTTCTGCTTTTAAAAAGCAGAGGCTGTTAGGAAGGTATGAATCATGCTTATGAGGAAAAGCATCTTTGTCTACTGCATAGGGGAACTTTTCCTGCATAGACCTGTTTGCCAAGGAACCACTCATCGTGTGTCAGAGAAAATACTGGGCCATGTTCTTAAGGGCCCAAATGGAGAACTTGTGCCAGGTTGCTTTGACCTCATCGCAGGTTTCTCTACTCCAGCTGAGGGTATTTCCATGAACTGAAAACTCTTGGAAACTCCTGGTCAACCCCTGGGAAATCAGTAAAGACATCTGCCTCCCAACAGGTTACAACATCAACAATGTCAAAACTTTCTCTCTGCTCCACCACCCTGCAAGTGAAACTTTTTTAAATGAGCAGCCCTCAGAAGTATCTAAAGGTGAATTTTGCCATGAACACAAATTAGCTCTTGTACTGAAACAAATTGCTTGAGTCGGATGATATTCAAGGACACTTTGCTCATTCATTGTAACCAGATCAAAGGTCTTCAAACTTTGCAAGTTTAAGACGTGTGGACTTCAACTCCCAGAATTCCTGAGCTAACATGACTGGAGGAGGAATTCTGGGAGTTGAAGTCCACAAGTCTTAAAACAGTCAAGTTTGGAGACCTCTGGCCTAGACTATGGATCAGGAGCAATCTTTGTCTTCAGGGAGGATCAAGAGAAGTCAAGATGGTGGCCATGGCTGTGTGATCAAAGCCCTGATTCCATTCTATGTGTGTCTTAAAAGGGGAAGAACAGAAGAACATAGTTGGAAGCAGTAGTGGGATTCAAATTTTTTTACTACCAGTTCTGTGAGTGTGGGTGGGTGGCCATGGCAGGAGAAGGAAACTGTAAAATCTCCAGACAGATGTTCTCCTAATTACTCAAAATTTCCACTACCGGTTCTTCAGAACTGGTCAGAACCTCCAGAATACCACCTCTGGTTGGAAGGGGACTTGGAGGTCTTCTAGTCCAACTCCCTGCTCAAGCAAAAAACCTTATACCATTTCAGACAAATAGTTCTCCAATCTCTTTTTAATAATCTTCAGTGTTGGAGCACCGACAACTTCCGGAGGCAAATTGTTCCATTAATTGTTCTAACTCACAAGAAATTTCTCCTTAGTTCTAGGTTGCTTCTCTCCTTGATTAGTTTCCACCCATTGCTTCTTGTCCTACCCTCAGGGGCTTTGGAGAATAGGTTGACCCCACCTCCCTTCCCCTGTGGCAGCCCCTTAGATATTGGAACACTGCTATCATGTCACCTTTAGTCCTTCTTTTCATTAAACTGCAATAAATCTTTATACTCATTTGAATTGCCTGAATCTCCTGTTTTCCTTAGCACTTGACAGCTTACTTGTACTAAATTTTGCCCATTTAGTGTGCAATTTAGCATCCTTGAAGTGAATACCCTATTATGTTTTTACTACTGCTAATATAACTTGCATATTTTGTTAGGGAAGTAACTCCTAGGCCTTCTTTTCCTGAAACTAGACATACCCAACTCCTGCAACCGTTCCTTGTACGTTTTAACCTCTGATCATCTGTGTTGCTCTTCTCTGCACTGTTTCAAGACTCTCAACCTCTTTTTTATATTGTGGCAACCAAAACTGAATGCAATGTTCCATGTGTGGTCTTGCCAAGGCATTATAAAAGGGTATTTACTGTGGCATAAGGGGTGGGGGTGGGGTGAGGCTTTGTTCATGCTATCAAGGTCAACATCTTGACTTCTTCTGCTACATCTCGGAAGGTAGCACTGGGCAATCTTTATGCCAGGAATCTGGCATAACCTAGAGTAAAATACGGAGCTGACATATTAGTCAAAAAGTGGTTGGCGAGTTTGTGCCTTGATGTGGCTTCCCTACTCAGCCAGTGACTAGTCTGCTGGGAGGATAAGAAATTGTGTTTTCCCAATACCAAAAGCTTTTTCTACCCAGATTCCCAATGCCCAGGATTCTCTCAAAAGACCACTTGAAATACTCAGACATAAACAGAATGAATGAATTGGGGCGGGAGGGGATATGTAGAAGAGAGAGGGGTTTGATTTCGCACATCTCAAAAAAGAAGAAGAAGAAAGGGCCCAGCCAATGATGAAATCATCTGTGTTACATTACGAACAGTCAGCTTAGTTCAGAAAGGATGTTGGCCTGTGCAGCGTGGTAGATATTAGCAGACACTTAAGAGAAACCACAACCCACATGTATTTTTTCTTTGAGTCAGCCAACACCATCTGGGCTGTTCCACTGTAAAAGAGCACAAGTTAGGCTCTCCATTACTCCTCCCCATTCTTCTGAACTCAAAAGAGCCAGATGAGGAAAAATCACAGCCCATTATGCAATTCAGACACCCCAATTGTTTTGGGGTGATTTGATTAGCTTATGCATTTCAATCAGAAATCAGGCATGGCAGCACAAAACTTCGATTTGTCCTGTGGGCAGTAGAGCCAGTATATTGTCCCCACCTCACCCCAAGCTGTGCCCTTCTGCACCTTCCTAAGCACACTACCAAACTGGAAATATTTTTTTTTCATAAACATACCTTATTTCATCAATACTTCGCTATCTGATGCATGATCCAAAGGGTGAACAGGGTGCATTTAGCCATAATCGATGTGGAATAAGAGAGAGAGAAACATTAAGCAGGAGAATAAAGAAGGAAGGATAAGACTTCACTGGAGTAAATGTGAATTATTTTGAAAGAATTGAAAAAGATCACCGGAGGTGAAGGAGAATACAATATTAGCAAAAGGGGGACCTGAAAACTTTTCTGCCTGGACAGAAACCAGAAGGGCCCTCTCGCTTTTCACCTCATCTGTCTCCCTCTCTGTAATTCTAGCCTTTATCTCCGCAGCATTTATGAAATGTAAGTTCACAGTATTCGCAAGATTGTATTTAGATGACAACATGGAGACAGATGGCATTTGCAAATGACTTGGCAATGACAGATTCCAGATTCAAACTGCTTAAGGTGCAAGACTAACAAAACAAGACGGACATTGGAAGGAGGTATAAGTATGGGACAGGAAGGATACTTGCTAGAACCAAAAGGTACCTTAGGTGTTTCAATCTCTCCTTCCTTCCTTCCTTCCTTCCTTCCTTCCTTCCTTCCTTCCTTCCTTCCTTCCTTCCTTCCTTCCTTCCTTCCTTCCTTCCCTCCCTCCCTCCCTTTCTCCTTCTTTCCTTGCTCCCTCCCTTCCTTATTTCCTTCCCCCAGGGTCATGGGACAAGAAGGAAAAGATGCTTGATAGAACCAAAAGGTACCTTCACAACATTTTCAATCTCCCCTTCCTTCCTTCCTTCCTTCCTTCCTTCCTTCCTTCCTTCCTTCCCTCCCTCCCTCCCTTTCTCCTTCCTCCCTCCCTCCCTTATTTCCTTCCCCCAGGGTCATGGGACAAGTAGGAAAAGATGTTTGATAGAACCAAATCACAACATTTTCAATCTCTCCTTCCTTCCTTCCTTCCTTCCTTCCTTCCTTCCTTCCTTCCTTCCTTCCTTCCTTCCTTCCTTCCTTCCCCCCTCCCTCCCTCCCTCCCTCCAGGGTCATGAAAGGAGAAACAGTGACTTCAGGTCATTGTATGCAGGCAGTTCAATAACAAAATGGGTAAACCATACATCAAAGAACTCAAGCTTATAATATTTATTTTATATTGTGGCAAGTGGAACATCAATCTATTATTATTATGGCTGTCACACAATCAGCCACATGATGATGATGATGTTCATTGCCGAGTCAGACAGAAGTTTAGAATGGATCTGGCATTTTTATCCATTTACTGAGTGCTTCCCAAGATCCTAGGAATATTAAATATTGTTGTTTGTTGATTTTAAAGGTGCCTTTTACAGGATGTAAGCTGTTCCAAGTAAATCTTCCTTTTGCAATTGACTGGCAGTGATTTTGTGAATGCCAATGATGTCCAAATGGTGCTAAAGATGCCTAGATGCCAAATTGGGTCCACATTCTGACTTTTTTAAGGATCTAGCAAACAATGCAAAATGTTGTTTCTCAGCCTGTTGGCTCTTCAACATACACATTCAAACCTGAAAAATAGTGCACCATAAAAATTGGCTTTGTTGGCTGATCTAGTCAAACCTAGTACCCTAGCATCTCAATCATTCATACGGTATCTTGGGGTTCTTTCGTTAAAGAGGCAGTACATTATTTTGCCAATTTTTAGGTGCTCCTTTTTCATGTTGCACTTTTCACAAAAATGCTGCTTACGCATAGCATTATTGGCTGCAAAACTCCAGGCAACCAAGCAACAGCAGTAATCTTTGATGACTTTACTGGTCAGATTTTACAGGCAATCATCTATTTACAACCATTCGTTTAATGACTGTTTGAAGTTACAATGGCACTGAAAAATGTAACTTATGATCTGTTTTCACACTTATGAATGTTGCAATATCAGAACAATAATCAGCATAGAGCTGGAAGGGACCCTGAGGCAGGGATGGGATTCTACCAGTTCGGACCAGTTCTATAGAACCAGTTGTTATGATTCTGCGCAGTTCAGAGAACCAGCAAATCGCACCACTGGCTGGCTCCTTCCCTCCCCACCCGCCCCGCCCAGGAGGCTTCTCTGAGGCCCAATCAGGGGTGGTATTCAGGGGGTTGGGGGAGGGAGAAGCGGCCTGAGAGCAGAGCTGAACCTTTCTTAGGAGTGAAGTTTCTATTTTTCAGTGCAGACTCAGGCAGAAGATTGCAGAAAGATAGATCTGGGAGTGAAGCTGTGATTCTGCAAGCAGCTCAATCTGCTTGCCTGCTTTGCCTGATTTTGGATAAAAGTGGCTTTTTAAAAAAAAATAAAAAATTCAATCTTTACACATATATATTTACAATATTTACATACAAGCCACTCCCAGCCAGTCACATGACCACCAAGCCACACCCACAAATTAGGCCATGCCCGCAGAACCGGTTGTTAAGAAATTTGAATCCCACCCCTGCCCTGAGGGTCTTCTAGTCCAGCCCCCTTCTCCAGCAGGAGATCCTAAACCATTTCAGACAAGTGACTGCCCTGACTCCCAGGCATCCTCTTCATCTGATTTGGCTGCTGGAGGGGCCAGCGGCCAACAGGCCACAACATGTACGCTTTGCTGATTTGTGCAATGACGGAGGGTGGTTTTAAGGTTGGTTGTTGATGAATAATGGATCCGTCATTTTCCAGAAGAACACAGATTTGATTTTCCAGCACCTGAAATCCGATACCTTCCATTAAACAGACGGTAAGTTCCTTTACTTCGTGGCTGGATTCTGTGTGACTTTCACATGAACACATCACATCAAGCGTTAAACTGAACAGGGCTGAATCTGTGGGTCTGGTCCTGAGTCACTCAGAGTCCCAGCTTGGAGCACAAGGGGCTTCCAGTGCCTCTGGTTTTCTTCTCTTTTCTTTTTAATTCGAATAAATCTGCAAAATGGAGCACATGTTAACAATTGGAGCCTTGCAGATATAGGTTTCCTGCCAAGCTAAGAGTGTCCCACTTCTCTTACTGAACTCCGGAGATTACAGCTTAATTAGGAGTGAAAAGCCAAGGTTCCATAGTTTGGAGGCCAAGCATGTGAAATTTATTATCAGCCTATTTTCACATTAGGGGGATGCTTTCTGAGTTTTAAATGCCATGTTTTCACAGAGAGACGTAAACACTGGCCCTAGTCGCATTACATGATCCTGTCCCTGTTCAAAATGGAAGGCTGAACTCGGTGAAGGTCCCAGATGCGAGGTCTCCCGATCAAAGAGCTTAAAAGACTGAGTGGAAAGTGGATGGAACAAGGTCCTTGGATTGTGCAGCATTTTGGATCTGATTTCAAAGAGGACCACAGGGTGGGGTGTGGGGGCTGCCTGGATCACCTGCTGCAATTCTGGGATGTGATGGTTACCACATGATTGCCTGGAAAATATGGTTTTTGCTTTCAGGCAGTGGCTATGTTTGAGCACTTTAACCAGAGGTCTTCAAAGTTGGCAACTTTACGACTTGTGGACTTCAACTCTGGGAGTTGAAGTCCACAAGTCTTAAAGTTGCCAACTTTGGGGACCCCTGCTCTATGCTATTGAATGCAGACTATAAAATATTTGCTTCAATAATCGCAGAAAGATTTCTAAACCAATTTATCCATGCAGATCAAAATGGCTTTCTGCCTAAGAGACAAATCAAAGATATTCTGGGAATTGAAGTCCACAAGTCTTGCCAAGCTTGGGGACTCTTGACCTAAACAATGACAAGGAAGATAGGAAGGTGCAAACCTGGATCTGCCCCCATTATATAAAAAAATGACCAAGGCCAATGAGATAATGCAATATAAGAACAAAGTGCCCCTCCAATCTGGTGTGTAACAACAAGCCACAAAATCTTTTTGTGACCCGTGTGGTCTTCAATTTACAACTACAACTGAGCCCAACATTTCTGTTAAGTGAGTTTTGCTCCACTGTACCTTTCTTGCCACCATTGCTAATCCTTAGTAAGACCACACCTAGAATACTGCATCCAGTTTTGGTCAGCACACTATAAAAAACGATGCCAAGACTCTATAAACTTATAATGGAATTGCAGGAGAAGGAAGAAAAAAAATACTATATGGTCTAGGAAAAATGGCATGTTTGCTTAGATAACAGGAATGAAAGACCATATAAAATGTAAATGTATATAACATGTGTATGTGTGTGTGTATATATGTATATATAAATGAATATGGAAAAGTTAATGCCACAGATTACTGCAAAAATTGTAAATATGATTTGTTTTTAAAAGTATAAAATTCAATAATATTTATTTTTTAAAAAATATTTTTTTAAAAAGATGCCGAGACTCTAGAAAGAGTGCAGAGAAGAGCAACTAGGATGATTAGGGGACTGGAGACTAAAACATATGAAGAACTGTTACAGGAACTGGGCATGGCCTGTCTAGTGAAGAGAAGGACCAGGGGAGACATGATAGCAGAACAATCAACTAGTGGAACAGCTTGCCTTCGAAACTTGTGGTAGCTTCATCATTGGAAGTTTTCAAGAAGACACTAGACTGCCATTTGTCAAAAATGGTGTAGGGTCTCCTGCCTGGGTGGGGGGTGAGGGTTGGACTAGATGACCTACAAGGTCACCCTTCCACATCTGTTAATCTGAATCATTGCAGTTGTTAAGTTAGTAACACAGTTGTTAACTGAATCTGATTTCCCTGTTGTTTTTGCATGTCAGAAGGTGGCAAAAGGGGATTACAACACTCTGGGACACTGCAACCCGTTATAAATATCAGCCAGCTGCCAAGCATTTGAATTTTGATCAGGAGAATGCTGCAACAATCATAATTGTGAAAAATGATCATAGGTCATTTTTTTCAGTGCCGTTATAAATTTGAAAGGTCATTGAATGAACGGTTGTAAATAGAAGACTACCTGTACAATGCAGATGCATTTGTTTGACTAAGAGTATTGGTTTGGCTGGTATTGGCCACTCAGGAGGTGACACGAGGTTGGTTCCAGGGTATTATTAATGCTTCCTTGAGTGAGGGGTTTCTGCCAGCCACCTTGAAAGAGGCAGTAGTAAGACCCCTCCTCAAGAAATTGTCCCTGGACCCAACTTTATTATCTAACTATCGTCTGGTCTCCAACCTTAGGTTAAAGCTGTTGAGAGTCTGGTGGCACAACAGCTCCCCCAGCACCTGGATGAAGCTGTCTATTTGGATCCACGCCAATCAGGCTTCAGGCCTGGTTACAGCACGGAGACAGTGTTGGTCGTGTTAGTGGATGATCTCTGGAGGGCCCGTGACAGGAGTTATTCCTCTGTCCTGGTCCTGTTAGACTTCTTGGCGGCTTTTGATACTGTCGACCACAGTATCCTATTGTGGTGGCTGGGGGGGTTGGGAGTGGGAGGCACTGTATTACGGTGGTTCTCCTCCTTCCTCTCCAACCATTCGCAATTTGTGTTGGCAGGGGGGCAGAAATCGGCCTCGAGGCCTCTGATTTGTGGGGTACCTCAGAGGTTGGGGCTCTCGCCCCTCCTGTTCAACATTTATGTGAAGCCGCTGGGTGAGTTCATCCATGGCTTTGGGGTAGAATTTCATCAGTACGCTGATGATACTCAGCTGTACATCTCTACCCCAGGCCACCCTGACGAAGCGGTGGAAGTGATGACCCGGTGCCTGGAGGCTGTGCGGGGTTGGATGGGGCGGAACAGGCTTCAGCTCAACCCGGCCAAAACCGAGTGGCTGTGCTTTCCAGCACCTCGATATAGCCAGCTAACTCCATTGCTGGCCGTGGGGGGTGGAATTCTGGCCCCCACGGAGAGGGCGCACAATCTGGGTGTCCTCCTGGATGTACGGCTGTTGTTAAAAGATCATATAGCAGTCATCTCCAGGGGGGGCTTTTTATCAGGTCCGTAGGATCTACCAGTTGCGGCCCTTTCTGGATCGGGATGCACTTCGCACGGTCACATCCACCCTCGTCATCTCCCGCCTAGATTATGCCAATGCTCTCTACATGGGGCTCCCCTTGAAGAGCACCCAGAGGCTCCAGTTGGTGCAGAATGCGGCCGCACAGGTGGTTTGGGGGGCTTCTAGGAGCTCCCATGTTACACCACTTCTGCACGAGCTGCATTGGCTCCCGGTGGCCTTCCGGGTGCGATTCAAGGTGTTAGTGGTCATCTTTAAAGCACTCCATGGCTTGGGACCTGGGTACTTACGGGACCACCTACTGCCACCATCAGCCTCCCATCGGCCAGTGCACTCCCATAGAGCGGGCCTCCTCGGGGTGCCGCCGGCTGGATGGCTAGCAACCCCGAGGGTCCAGGCCTTCTCTGGGAGCACCCTCTCTCTAGAACGAATTACCCCCGGACATGAGGACCATCCCTAACCTATTAACCTTCCAGCGCATGCTAAAGACCTACTTATTCCATCAAGCCGGTCTGGCCTAGAGTTACGTGTAGGGTTTTTAATTTGACCTTAATGGTTTTTAGTTTTTTAATTCTTTGATATTTTTTTTAATTTTCCCAGCCTATTATTTAATTCTTTTTAAATTCATTTTAAACATTGTATTTGTATTTATATTTGTATTTTATTCGGCTGTACACCGCCCCGAGTCCCGCTGGGAGAGGGGGTGGTATATAAGATTAAATAAAGATAAAGGGTCTTCAAACTTGATAAATTTAAGACTTGTGAACTTCAACTCCCAGAATTCCTGAGCTAACATGACTGGAAGAGGAATTCTGGGAGTTGAAGTCCACAAGTCTTAAAGCTGTCAAATTTGAAGACCCCTGTGTTTGACTCACCAGAATGAATAAACCTCTGCATGAACATTCAAGACCTGAAGCCTAATGGACGCCCCTCCAGAGAAGGACAGGACCCATTTTCATAACTTCCCACTCCTGACCCTTCAAGAATCAAGTAAGCACAAACAGGCAGCAGCACTGATGATGTTACCTAGCTGGGTAACGAAACATCTGCAAGAAAACAACCAAACTCAGAGAGCAACAAGGATTCCTCACTTCAGCACTGTCCTACGAAGATTCTCTTCTATGAGTAAACGCAAACACCCAGGAGTAAGGCAAGTGGGCAAGATCTAAACAAAAATTGATGAAATCTACTGTGAGGTTCAATTCTACATATGTTGATAGGACATCAGATTTGATTTTTTTTTTATTAATTACATTTATATGCCACCCTTCTCCGGAACTCAGGGAGGCTTACAGTCTATGGAGCACCATACTAAGTGCTCAGCAATAGCCTTCATTCCACTGTATATGCCTGCTTATTACTAGGGCTTTTGGCCCACGCAAGCGGCATTTTTACAAAGTCAGCTTATTGCCCCCAACAATCCTTGGGTCCTCAATTTACCTACCCCGAGAGGATGGAAGGCTGAGTCAACCTTGAGCCTGGTGGGATTCGAGCCTGCACTAATTGCAGGCAATTGAGCTAAGTGCTAGATGATTAACAGCCTGCACCACCAAGGCCCCTGATTGAGTTATACCCATGTGCCAGAATCCTGGAAATATCGTAAAAAAGGAGGTGTGTGTGTATGTGTGTGTGTGTGCGTGTAGGTATAACTATCTAGATAGCTAGATGGCTAGATAGATAGGTAGTAGGTAGGTAGGTAGGCAGGCAGGCAGACAGATAGATAGACAGTAGATAGATAGATAGATAGATAGATAGATAGATAGATAGATAGATAGATAGATAGATAGATAGATAGATAGATAGATAGATAGATAGATAGATAGATAGATAGATAGATAGATAGATAGATAGATAGATAGATAGATAGATAGATAGATGGATAGTAGATAGATAGATAGATAGATAGATAGATAGATAGATAGATAGATAGATAGATAGATAGATAGATAGATAGATAGATAGATAGATAGATAGATGGATGGATGGATAGTAGATAGATAGATAGATAGATAGATAGATAGATAGATAGATAGATAGATAGATGATAGATTTATGTTTTTATTTATTTATTTGTCAATTGCTTACAAGATAATAGGTATAAGTAAAAACATAGTTATGAATACATGGATACATATAAGAAAAATAAATGAAACAATAGGACAGGGATGGTAGGCATGTTGGTGCGCTTATGCATGCCTCCTACCGACCTCGTAAGAAAGGGGTGAGGTCAACAGTAGAAAGTCTAAGGTTAAAGTTTTTGGGGTTTGGGGAAGAAATCACAGAGTCAGGTAGAGTATTCCAGACATTCACCACTCTGTGGCTGAAGTCGTATTTCCTGCAATCAAGTTTGGTGCGATTAAACTTGAGTTTGTATCTATTGTTTGTTCTTGTGTTGTTATGGTTGAAGCTGAAGTATTCATTGACAGGTAGGACATTGCAATGTATGATTTTATATACTATACTTAGATCGGACCGAAGGCGGCGTAGTTCTAGGTTTTCTAGGTCTAGAATTTCGAGTCTGGTGGCATAAGGTATTCTGCAACGAGTAGAGGAGTGGAGAACTCTTTTTGTGAAATATTTCTGGACTTTCTCAACTGTGTTAATATCAGATATGTAATGTGGTTTCCAGACTGATGTGCTGTATTCGAGTATTGGTCTAGCAAATGTTTTTGTATGCTCTAGTTATTAGTGTAATATTACCAGAGAAAAAGCTACATAAGATTAACAACTCTTAACGCCTTTTTGGCTATGTAGTTACAGTGGGCTCTAGCACTTAGGTCATTTGAGATGAGTACTCCAAGATCCTTGACAGAGTTTGGATCATCAACAAGGTCTTGACTATTCAGCCTATTTTATTTTCTGATTTTTTTTTGCCAATATGTAGGACAAAGCATTTATTTGTTGAGATTTGAAGTTGCCATTTGTTTGACCATCCTGATACATAGTCAAGGTCATTTTGAAGGGTATTGTCTGTGGTGTTGAATAGCTTTACATCATCAGCAAAGAGAACACAGTTGCTCTTGATATGATCATAGAGGTCATTTATGTAGAGTATTAAAAGAGTTGATCCTAGAACACTGCCCTGGGGGATACCACTGTTGACAGGTACAGAATTTGATAGGACGCTCCCAATTTTGACCATTTGTTGTCTGTTTGACAGGAATGCTTCTATCCAGTTATGCAGGTGTCCAGAGATACCGTAAGATTTTAATTTTAGGAATAGTTTGTCATGTACCATTGAATCAAAGGCTTTACAGAAGTCTATGTAGATTACATCTGTTGCTTTGCCCTGATCGACTTGTGTAGTCCATATGTTTTTGCAGGTAAGAGTTGCAGATTACATGATAGTTAGGTAGATAGATAGATAGATAGATAGATAGATAGATAGATAGATAGATAGATAGATAGATAGATAGATAGATAGATAGATAGATAGATAGATAGATAGATCAGGTTTGCCTTGATTTGTGGTTGTGAAATTCCATACATCGTTACCAGTCTATCGTTGCAGAACCACATGTAAATTAACTTGGTCCCATTTTCTTCCAAGAGACAACAAGAAGAACCCACCCAAATTGTTCAAGCAAGGAAGGAGTGTCTTAAGTCTGCAGAAAACTTGCCTGTTCAACAGAAAAGGATGAGTAAGGAATAGCATCCCTCTGTTTCGCAAGCCTGAACTGATGTGTTGTGGGTGGCCTGGCATGGTTGCATAAAAGTTGGGTGAAGAACTGGGGTTTTTCCCTTAATAAAACTTGTGGCTTCTCTGCAGGATGCAGCCAGATGGCAGCACTGCCTTCCACTGGAATAGCTCGACAGAGAGAAACAGCCTTCTTCGGGCAACCGATCCAGAAAACAGGTTCCCAAGAATTAAAATTTGGCTCTGGGCAAGAGGCAGATGTTGATTCAACACAGTTTACCACTAAGCTGAACTTTATATCTTCACCCATCCGTGCCAGAACTCTGCCATTCAAGCAAGGTTGGAAGAGTAAATCTGACTTGAAGGCTTGGATTGAAATATTCTTATTTCAGATCCCTAAGCCCCTGGGTATACTCAGTTTGGATGATTTATCCAGCTCACAGGATATTCAAAGATCACAGCTGGGTTAAGAGTCCTCCCATATAGTCGTGGACCGTAGGAGGCTCAAAGAGAGATCAGGGAGTGATCAAATTAACAACATGTAAGTAATTCAATGTTACACTTAAATTAAATGTAACCAAATGTCATTTTTTTTAAAGGCCATGCCTATTCTATAGAGTGTGGTCGTACAAATTCAGGCACCCTTATTTCATTGAGTACTACTGCCCTCGTGGGATAAACCAGATAGGAATCACAACCATATGAGCGAATTCTACTTTATTGTAATGTTACATTGACAAGCGCTTGCTTGTCTAAAAGTACAATTCTCCCCTCCCCCTGCATTTTCTTTACCGCCTATGTAACTAGGGAGGGTCACTACTAGGCCTCTCACCCCACCCATTATCCAGCTGCAGGTTATGCTGTCTCTTATCTGACCGTTCCCTTGGCAACATCTCTTGGCTGAGTCTCCCAAGGTCTTTCGCCTGTTCCATTACAAGTACTTTCTTTTAATTGAACTAATGCTCTGTGTGGCTTCTTGTACTTTTTACATCAGGAATGTGCAAATTGTTCTGGATGGAAATGTGCACTTGACTCTTGAGTGGGGAGTCAGGAACATCTGCGGCAGTGGTGGGATTCCATTTTTTTTTTTTTTTGCTACTGGTTCAGTCCAAGGTGGTATTTGCCGGTTCTCCGAATAGAATAGAATAGAATAGAATAGAATAGAATAGAATAGAATAGAATAGAATAGAATAGAATAGAATAGAATAGAATAGAACAGAACAGAATAGAATAGAATTCTTTATTGGCCAAGTGTGATTGGACACAAAAGGAATTTGTCTTGGTGTAAATACTCTCAGTATACATAAAAGAAAAGATACATTCATCAAGAGTCGAGAATCATAAGGTACGACCCTTAATAGTAGTCATAACTACTCAAAATTTCCGCTACCGGTTCTCCAGAACTAGTCAGAACCTGCTGAATACCACCTCTGATCTGCGGCGGGGAATTAAAACATTCAAAACCATGACCATCTCTGTGGGATCCACCTTTTTTATATAGGCCTTTTTCTGGGACACACTCTAGAAAGTGGTAGATCTAGACCAGGAGTATCAAACTCGGTTTCATTGAGGGCCGCATCAGGGTTGTGTTTTACCTCAGGAGGAGGCAGGATGTGTGTGTGGCCAGAGTGGGCATAGCCAGCATGATGTCTCTCATATTGAGGGGCACCTGTGGTGGTCCAAATGTTCTGTCAGTGAAAATGGGCTCCCGAACTTCGTTTTTGGCAGTGATGGCCTCCTGCAACCCTCTGTCAGCAAAAACGAAGCTCAGGAGGCCTACACATGGTCCTCACGAGCTCCATTTTTGCTGGCCGAACCACCACAGGCCAGTCCTTTGCTGTATACAGGGCAGTCCCACAGGCCTGATCTAAGCATCCTGTGGGCCAGATCTGGACCCAGGCCTTGAGTTTGACACCCGTGATCTAGACAGAACTCACTGATTTTATTTTACACTGAGTTATCATCACGTTTTTGATGGAGTCCCTTTGTTTCACACTCAGAATTACAATTGGATCTTACTCTGAGAGGTGTATCTTTATCACAGGTGGCCCAGGACCTATAGATTGTGGATTTCTTTTTACATGGAACAAGCTCTTGAGATTTAGATTTAAAGGACCCCCATCCCCTCCCTGTTCTGATGTGATTATTATTTGTGTGTGTCTGGTAGAGAGATATGTGTATTGCGTTTCCAGCTGGCATTCAGCCATGACAGGTGGGAAGAACTATGGTTCCCAGGTGGAAATGCAATAAATGTAATCAAATAAAACACAACATTGTCATCACGCATATATGTTGCCAACCCTGCAAGCCAGGAGAGAACCTGTGGAGACATTTCTCTCTCTCTCTCTCAAGTGTTTGCCAGAAAGGTCATAAATCAGAAGCTAATTCAAAAAGTAACTGAGGAGAATTCAGCAACTTCTACTTGGTGTAATGTCAGATTATATCCCTGCTGTCTCCATCACAAATTCCAGAGAGAATGAATTGCCTTGGCCAATGACAACATAAGCCAAACAGCAAAAAGGCTGACATATCTCTCTCTCTCTCTCACTCAGGTTCCAAGTCCTGTCAGATACTATCTCTTGCTTCAGGGAGATCTTACAGAAGTTCTATCTTAGACTCCACTCTAGAGGATCAGATGGTCTCAAACCTCCCAAGTGGACGATCCTGGCTAAAAGACAGAATCTATGGATGGAATCAGCTGGGCCTGGGATTTCCTCTTTTTGCTCTTCAATCTCCTTTGTGACAGAATAGATAGACCTTTGTATTGGCCTGCATATTCACAGCCCTAATGACAGAATGCAAGATCCTCGTCTGATATTTTTGCTGCTTCCAAGGCAACCCAAGGTCTAGGCCAGTGGTGATATGCAGTGGTTCGCCCAAACTAGTAGTCAAAATCACTACCGGTTCCACCGAACTGGTAGTAAAAAAAGGCCTCCGATCAGCTGAGAGGAGGGGAAAAAACCCTCCAACAATCAGCTGACAGGATAAAAGACCGAAAAGCGCATGGGACGGTGGGAAGGTCGTTCCTAGCTTTTCATTTCTTTATCCTCTCAGATGATTGGCATGTTAGGGGCATGCGTGTTAGGGGTGTGCATGCGCATGTACAGTTATCCATTGAACTGGTAGCAACTAAAGTAGAATTCCACTACTGGTCTAGGGCAGGGGTGTCAAACTCAAGGCTCGCAGGCTGGATTCGTGCGCTTATATCTGGCCCGTAGGGCTGCCCTGGAAACAGCAAAGGACTGGCCTGCGGTGCCTTCTGCCAGCGAAAATGATGCTTGGGATGACACAGCCCTCCAAAGCTCTGTTTTCAGCGGCAGCAGCCTCCTGCAGCCCTCTCTGCCAGTGAAAACAGAACTTGGTGGGGCAGGCTCCATTTTCACTGGCAGCGGGCTAGCAAACCAAACTAGATACAGATACAGATACAGATAATCAGAGTTGGAAGGGACCTTGTAAGTCATCTAGTCCAACCCCACCGCCCAAGCGGGAGATACTACACCATTTCTGACAAATGGCAGTCCAATCTCTTCTTGAAAGTCTCAAGTGATGGCGCTCCCACAACAAATGGATAAATATCTCCCCTTTTGCATTTGAGCATGCAAAAAGAGGACAGGAAAAGAGGAAGAGAAAGAGGAAGGACAAAGAAAAAGAAGGGAAGATGGGAAGAGAGCAAGGAAAGAAAATAAGAAAAGAGAAGGAAGAAGAAAGTAGAATGAAGAGGGAAGAGGGAAGGGAAAAAGAAGGGAGGGAGGGAAGGAAGGAAGGAAGGAAGGAAGGAAGGAAGGAAGGAAGGAAGGAAGGAAGGAAGGAAGGAAGGAAGGAAGGAAGGAAGGAAGGAAGGGGATTATTATGAGAGGAAGGATCTGAGGGAAGTGCTGCCTTAGCACTTGGCCACCACAGCCTGCCCGCTTCCTCCCTGACATGAGTGACATCAATCTGGTCATGCCCACCCTGGCCACGCCTATTCCAGCCATGCCAACCCTGGCCATCCAAGGTCAAACACAACCCTCAATGAAATCAAGTTTGACACCCCCTGTCTGCATGTGTTTCCCTCCAAAGGCCTTTGTGTATGTGTTTGTTTTAATCAGCAGTGACTGAAATGTGCTGACATATTTTTGCCACCAAAGTACAGCAGCAAAAGAATGTGGCTTTAGGTCTTAGTATCACATTCACTTTTCATATTGTTCAGTACTACATGCTTTGCGGTCCTGCCTCTCTTTCTTTGCTTTTGATGTGCTATTAAAAAAGCAAAAAAAGAAAGTTTATCTGATGGCCCAAACTAAGTTGCAGGTTACAGGAACTAGGCATAGCTAGTCTAGTGAAGAGAAGGACCAGGGGAGACATGATAGCAGTCTTTCAGTATTTGAGGGGCTGCCACAGAGAGGAGAGGGTCAAGCCATTTTCTAAAGCACCAGACAAGGAATAATGGATGGAAACTGGACAAAGAGAGATTTAACCTGGAAATAAGGAGAAACTTTCTGACAGTGAGAACAATCAACCAATGGAACAGCTTGCCCTCGATAGTTGTGCGAGCGCCATCACTTGAGACTTTCAAGAAGAGATTGGACTGCCATTTGTCAAAAATGGTGTAGTGATCTCCCGCTTGGGCTGGGGGTTGAACTAGATGACCTACAAGGTCCCTTCCAACTCTGATTATCTGTTATCTGCCCCCTTCTGCTCTTCAGGAACATTGTTGGAGATAGTACTACGAAAAAAGAAAAACAAAATGCAAAATTTTTCAGTTCAGCTCAGTTCCTGGTAATCTCCTGAATACATTTATGTAGGGAACAAATGAAAATAAATCATTCGCCACTGCCTTGTTCCAGGATGTTTTGACTTCTTGGTCTATCCCACAAAACTTGTTTTGATGGATTTCTCACCCAAGAATTAAATGAGTCCAGACCTATGCAGTCTTTTGAGATCAGCCAAAGATATCAAGCCCAAAGAAAAGACACATTAACCACCTTCAAGTGAATATGTGATGGTATTCGCTATTTAGGTATTCAGTGACAACTCAAAGATTAGAAGATGACTTCATAGTAGAGATGAAGAATCGTAGCATTTTAGATGCTGCAGAAGGACCATTCCTAGTATAACTCACTATAAGACATGTCTGAAGCTCCTGAGGAATGGTGGTCTTAATTTGGCAACATCTGGAGAATTACAGATTTCATATTTCTGGGTAACAGCACAATTGTACATTCAGTAAACTCACAAAGGATTGACTCTTAATATATGAAATATATTGTGTTATAAATGTCCTTTAGTGTTCCTTTGAAGATACCAATTCATAAGGAGGTTTATTTTCCTAAATAGCAAGATTTTATGGGAAATGCTTAGGCCCAGAAGGATGAAAACCTTAACTACATATGTATCAAGGGACTGATATTATGAGCTATGCTTACACAAAATTGCGTCTACTCTTTTTAAGTTATACATTCTGTGAGCTTCTATGATTTCATCAAGCACTTTTAGTCCTACAGGCCAAGTATAGCTATTTGCTAATGCTATTCAACAAGCTTTCTCCATGTCTGAGCTAAACATAGTGGAAAATGTTATTCAAAGGCAATGTTGGCCTGATGTCAAACAAAGGATATTTTCTTTTTAAATCAGTTTTCCTACCCATAAAAAAAATGTTCCATTCATCTTCAAAGCATTACACATTGAACTGGGAATCAAGAGATGTAAGTTGTAAATTTGGTTTAGCTGCAAGTTTAATTAATCCGTCATTTTTCTATTAGCACTGCTGGGTTTTGACAGCATGATTGAGTGGTACAATCATGAGATCACTTGAAAACTGACTATACGTATCTGTGTATATAGTACTTTCTGCAAATTGGATCATGGGGATAAATGGAGAATATTTTCTAGGATCTCCTTCCTTTTCAACTACATGGGGTTGTATGTATGAAAGTGAAATCGTTTTTTGCTAAGGACAATGGTTGACGAAAATTATGAGCCATCTGTGTTGTATGCTAACTTTTATGATGCATTTTGATTGGCCACTTTGAGAATAATAGAATAAGGGTTGGAAGAGACCTTGGAGGTCTTCTAGTCTCACCCCCTGCTTAAGCAGGACACACTATAACATTGCAGACAAATGGCTTCTTAAAAACACCCAGTGATGGAGCACCCACAACTTCCAGAGATAACTATTTCATTAATTGTTCTCACTGACAGAAAAATTTTCCTTAATTCTAGATTGAGTGGGTTAGAGATATTTCTCGAGAAGAGTAAGTACTCCACTCCTCTACTCACAATAGAATTCCCCATGCCTCCGAGCGTGAAATTTTGGGCTTGGACAATCTGGAACTGCACTGCCTGTGGTCCGATGTAAGCATAGTACACAAAATTGTCTGCTACAACGTCTTGCCTGTCAACGACTTCTTCAGCTTCAACCACAATAATACATGGGCAAACAATCGATACAAACTCAAGGTAAACTGCTCCAAACTCAATTGCAAAAAATACGACTTCAGCAACAGAGTAGTCAACGCCTGGAACACCCTACCCAATTCCATTGTTACAGCCTCAACCCCTCACAGCTTCAACCTCAAATGGTCTACCATGGACCTCATCCCATTCCTAAGAGGTCCTTAAAGGGGGTGTGCATAAGTGCACCAGTGTGCCTACCATCCCTGTCTTACTCTCCCCATTTATCTGTATTTACTTCCTTTATTCATGTATATATTTATACCTATATTTGTTATCTTGTATATATTTGACAAACAAATAAATAAATAAAGATTGGATCTCTCTTTGATAAGCTTCCATCCTTTACTTCTTGTCTTGCCCTCAGCTGCTTTGGAAAATAGATTGCCAAACCTCCCCCTCCCCTTTCTCTGTGACAACCCCTCAAATATTGGAAGACTGCTATCATGTCACAGGAAGGTGGAGAAGCTAGATATGACTCAGGATTGATCTCAAAGTTTTTTTCCTTGAGGAAAAAGACATTTTGCTTTTAATCCAAGAAGCTTCAACTAGAAGTAATAGGTACTCTTACTCTAGTGGGGGAAACATACTCCAGTTGCCTTTTGGGAAAAATACACCTTTGAGGCAATCATGACCTGGATGATTGAGCATAGACCTTCAGGACTGATCTGACAGAATTCTTCTTTTAGAAATTTTACAGCCTTCTCTCACTTGCTATATTCCAGATGTGAAAGAAATGTATTCAGTGGTGTGTTTCAAAATTTTTCCTATCGCTTCAGAGCTTGCTTCGCATGTGCATGAGCAGTGCTCATACTATGCCCTCTGAATCAAGGCTGGTGAGCTGTGCAGGCGTGCCTATCATGCACGCACGCCAAATCGCACATGCGCAAGGCTCAGATACGGTCCTTCCCTGATGAACTGTGTTGTTTTTTACCTCAGCTGAGGCGCAGCAATCTGCTCTGCTACGTGAATCAGCTGAGCTAATAAACAGCAGGATATAGGAGAGGTGAGAGGTAAGAATGGGGAGATGAGGGGAAGGGCCAGTCAAAATGTCAACTCATAAAATATGTCTATGGTCTTTTAGAATTGCCAACAGAAAGGGAGGGGGGAGCAGTGTGGCAGCTTGCATTCCGTAAATGTTTTCAAAGACAGTAACTAGGTGACCGAAGTTTCTCCCGTGCAAAGTTCTAACTGGAGAACATGATTAATGATTCTTGGCTATGGATGTGTCCCATTGGAGAATATGAATTACGATACACCCAGGGGGTGTGGGGAAACTAGTGTCAAGGGTGACAATGAATTATGTGCCTCAGAGTTGGCTGCATCCAGGCAGTGCCAACATGTTAATTCCCAATAAATCCTTTTTTAAGTTTTGGAAGTTTGGCTCGAGACTCATAATTTAAATGGGGGTAGCTGCTGGAGGAGCCCTGACACAAAATTTTCTCTGAACCAGTCAAAATTTTCCCTACCGGTCCACTAGGACCGGTCAGAACCAGCTGAATACCAGGTCTGAATGTATTTCCCCAAATTCCTATTATCTTCCCAACTCACCAATCAGCCAGAGAAACTCCAAAATAAGCATGAAAGCATTATTCCTTGCCATTGGATCTTTAAAGAATACCTTCCCCATACAATTTTCTTTCTTCTGGAACCATGATCACCAGAGTCTTGGCAAGAGATCCAAAGACACAGAGACCATTCATGATAGTGCTACCCTATCTGAGGAAATGAAGGTTTACCTGGCCAATTTATTATTTTGAGGTTAGGAAAACAGAGGAGCTATGAATGATTTTTTGGGAGGTGGGGAGATGTTGGGAAAGCCAGTTTGATAGGGTTTTTTTCTCCTGACTGTATTTTTTGTGGGGTTGGGGAACTGCTTCTAATATTTGTACTGTACTGTGGTGCCACTGACAGCATGTTTTTATTACTTCCCATTGCTATTCCAATGGGTTTTTATTCTTTCAAGATTCTAGACATATGAGCAACAACTAACAACTAAAATCAAAGCATGAGCCTTCAGTAAATTGGCTTCATATGTGCACTTGCTATATAAAAGGAGGTCGTTTTGGGCTGGTTCCCACAACCCACAGAAGTATGTATTCCAAATACCCTTCTCTGGTAACTGGCTGAACAGACATGCCGTTGCACACAGTCTTGGCAGAAAGGCAAATTTCATTTGATGTGAATTTGATGTGTGGCACACACAGCCTTCTTCCCATCTATCTCGACAAGTGTTCCAAGCAGACAGAACATGTTTGAAGTTATGTTTAATACCCTACTTGTCTCTGCACTTTATTAGTGGCCTCAGATAGAATTTGTCTTGCAGATAGAGAGGAGGGGGCTCTTTTTCCTCCTGCATTTAATAATTAGAGAACCGCCGCTTTGAAAGAGGGGTCAAAGAGCCCACCTATGTCAAAATTGAATAGCCCTCTCTTAACAAAGAGGGGGAGGTATGACATCATCCATCTCCAAACTACAACACCGTCCTTTCAACAGTTCCAATAAGGCTCCACACCCATTTGCACCACTCTGGTGATCCTGATGACACAGATAAGCCTCCAGGTGGCCTCAACGACTTTCTAAAAGGATGCAAATGACCAGCTGTCTGCAAGGAGTATAAATCCTTCCATTCCCCACCATCTAGTCAAAGCTGAACAAGCTTCTTGGGTGAGAAGTGAAACATCTTCAGAGAAAAACCAGAAAGTCCAGTTGCCTCTCGAAAAAAGCAGCTTTAGGACAACCATAACCTGGATGACTGAGAATCTCCACAGATATTTTGGCCATCCCATTTCATTACTGTGCACACATAAGATTGTCTTCATTCTCAACTACACCGTAGGTTTAAGATGTTCTTAGCTGTACAGTTAGTCTCTGAATAATGGACCCAGAATTTCTGTTGCAGGGCAGTTTTTAATTGCCCTTTGCCTCATTTTACCACCTTTGTTTACCACAGTTTTTAAGCGAATCATTGCAGTTTTTAAGTGAAGGATGCAGTCATGAAGTAAATTCTAGTTTCCCCCATTGACTTTGCTTGTCGAAATCCAGCTGGGAAGGTTACAAATGGTGATCACATGACCCCTGGATGGTGGAACCGTCACAGATACATGCCAGTTGCCAAATGCTTGAATTTTGATCATGTGACTCTGGAGATGCTGCAATGGTTGTAAGTTGTGAAAACTGGTCATAAATGAGAACTTCAAATGATCACTAAACAAATAGTCGTAAGTGTAGGATTACCTGGACTGGTATCCAGGTAGTCCTTGATTTAACAACCATTCATTTAACGACTGCTCAAATTTATAATAGCACTGAAAAAATAGTGTGCTGGAATGGCTCCTACCAGGTCACCAGAACTATTGGTGAAATTCTATAAGCTAGTTGGGAGCAGAGCTGAACCTCTAAGCCTATTGTGCCAATCATCTATTGTGTAACTATGGAGTCAGCAGGGCCAGTTCTTAAGCATGTATGAGTCCGCCACTGAGCTAATACAATTTAAACTACCGAGAAAACAAGTAACTTTATCTAGAACAGAAAAGATGAGAGTGTGGAAACTAGGCGAGCTTTGTTGTAGAGTACGTTCCCTGTCTAAGGTACCATTCATGCACTTGCTTTCCCTGAAGTCTTCTTCCTAAATTCACATAGAAGGTATGTCCAAAAGTGGCCTCAGGAATAAGGTAAGATTATAAGAAGATGTAAAAAAAATTTCCTTATTAATCCAGATATGTATACTTCCCCACTTATAAATTTGCATTGCTCTTCCATTTTAAGAAATCTTGATGTAATATCAGTAAACCAGTGGTGGGATTCAAAATGTTTTACTACCAATTCTGTGGGCGTGGCTTGGTGGGCGTGGCAGGGGAAGGATACTGTAAAATCTCCAGTCAGAGGTGGCATTTGCTGGTTCTCCGAACTACTCAAAATTTCCACTACCGGTTCTCCGGAACTGGTCAAAACCTGCTGAATACCACCCTCCGCAGTAAATACGAAGCAATTATGTTTGCCTGAGAATAGATTTAGCTGCCCTCTGTCATTTATCCTGGAATATACCATAATTTAACAATGTAATCCTATAATTATTACTTTGCAGTATGAATAGATAAAATATAATTCTCATGTTGCTATTTTACACCAACAACCAGATTTATGTTTGATCCACAGGATTTAAAAAAAGAAAAGAAAACATGAAACAAAACATTTCTAATCAATTCAGACCGTAGTTATCCAAGAATTATTTTCAGATTTCAACACAAGCCAATCAATACAGTAATTTAGCTATTATACCATGTTTTTAGCCTAAAGGGAAGGGCTATTTCTGTTTTGTTTTAATGAAAGTTTCAGAAGAAAGTCTAGAAAATTGGCTTTTCAACCTATTTCCATAATTATTAGTAAAATGAAAACACATAACTTTACCGAGCAAAATTCAAATTTACAGGATCCAAATTTAGCTTGATTAATGCAAGAAAATAAACTTTAAAAGATAAACCACTTGAAAGCATATCTGAAATGCAAAATAAAAAAATCCCTACTCATTTGCAATTCAATAAGGCAGACTCAAGTATTAGGCCTCTTAAAACAGAGATTGTCTTGAGAAGAGATATTTTATGATGG
Organism: Bungarus multicinctus; assembly: GCA_023653725.1. Classification (NCBI taxonomy): domain Eukaryota; kingdom Metazoa; phylum Chordata; class Lepidosauria; order Squamata; family Elapidae; genus Bungarus; species Bungarus multicinctus. Next base: position 81,189,639 of record CM042846.1, on the reverse strand, counting down.
GGGAAAAATAGCTTTTTAAAAAAAAAATACAATTTTACTTTTTGAAAATAAACTTTTTGTACCTCTGTGACTAGTTGGAATGAATGCAGTTAAAGAAAAATAATCTAGTTTTTCTTTTATTGCCCAGTTTGTAAGATACTGTGCCAGTCTAATAGTTTTTATTTATTTTTTACCATAGGAAAAAAAGAAAAGTGCTTATACTCACAGTTTCTCCTTTTAGGCAAGGAAGTTGCAAGCACTTTCCACTAATTTTCAAAACTTTGAAATAAAAATATTAATGCTCTTTGACAAATTTTATTAATACAGATTTGAAGTTTCTCTTATCTAAGTGTGTGCATGGTTGTGTGGGAATGGCCATGCACACAAGTGTAACATTTTTCAATCATTAAGTCTCTTCAACTCTTTGTGACACTATGGACTATACCATGCCCCCCCCCCCCCCCCCCCCCCCCATCCTCCACTTCTCTTTTGGTTTGTCCTAATTCATGTTTAGTGCATCGATGACACCATCCTCTGCTGTTCATCCCCTTCTCCTTTTCTGCTCAATCTATCCCAATGTCAGATTATTTTTCAATGAGTCCTCGCTTCTCATCTGGTGGCCAAAGAATTACTTCAGTATCTGGCCTTCCAAAGTCAGAAAGAAAGAAAGATAGAAGGAAGGAAGGAAGGAAGGAAGGAAGGAAGGGAGGGAGGGAGGGAGGGAGGGAAAGAGGAAGAAGGAAAGAAAGAAGGAAAGAAAGAGAAGGAAAGAAAGAGAAAGAAAGATAGAAGGAAGGAAGGAAGGAAGGAAGGAAGGAAGGAAGGAAGGAAAGAAAGAAAGAAAGAAAGAAAGAAAGAAAGAAAGAAAGAAAGAAAGAAAGAAAGAAAGAAAGAAAGAAAGAAAGAAAGAAAAAGAAAGAAGGAAGGAAGGAAGGAAGGAAGGAAGGAAGGAAGGAAGGAAGGAAGGAAGGAAGGAAGGAAGGAAAAAAGGAAAAGAAGAAAGAAAGAAAGAAAGAAAGAAAGAAAGAAAGAAAGAAAGAAAGAAAGAAAGAAAGAAAGAAAGAAAGAAAGAAAGAAAGAAAGAAAGAAAATAAGCACGGTGATGTTGAACATGCCAAATTCTTTATCACAGTACCATGCAGCAACTCTGTAAATTTTCTTTCTAGTAAATCAGTGTTTTGTAATTTGCACGCTCATCACGGTGGCCATTTTTGTGAACTGGCCTTTACCACAGCCATTAGGTGAGAAACCAATACAGTCTCCTAAATGAAATGACCAGTACTAAAAATGGCCAGAGAAAAGAAGAATGGAATAAGAAATTTCCAGATACAGTCCTTTGAAGTCTTGTTTAATGTTTTTTTTTTAAAGAAAGCATCTGTAATATGCTTTGGAATTGTTTTGGAATAGAATGTAAGGAAATCTCCAGCAACGGTAAATACAAACACATGTTCCAAATTTCAGGGGATGAATTTGAGGAAGTAAAGGGCATTAAGATATGTAAAGTCCTAATGCTTTCCTACCATCTAATGGTCATCCAGAGTTTTGTAATCAAGATATATTGTAGCCCATCCTGTTTGAATATAGAGCTGCTGATCGTCAGCCATAGAAGCTGGTGAGCTGGTGAGCTTCCATGGCTGAGGATGGACCTGAACTCCTAGTCAAAGTTGTTAGGTGGGTCATATAGAGACCTGGAGCTGCAATCTTGCTTTACAAAATCTTCACCTGGAAAACAAAGATGGGCATTTAAAAAATCATTAATAAAGACAAACCCTAAAGACAAGATAATTGGCTTTATGTGTTTTGTGTAAATATTATGCTGGAAACACAATGATGGTTAACCTGTTAAACTAGAACACGGATGATCCAGATTTAATGTTGCTCAGAGTCATGAAATCTCACTAGTTGGTTGAGGACAAGTCATTTGTTCTCTTTCTCCCTCTCCCTCTCTCCCCCTCTCCCTCTCTCTCTCCACCTCTCCCTCTCTCTTTCTCCCTCTCCCTCTCTCGCCCTCCCCATCTCCCCTCTCTCTTTCCATCTCCCTCTCTTGCCCCCTCCCTCTCCCTCTCTCTCCCTCACTCTCTTCCTCACTCTCTCTTCAAAAATGGAAAAAGGGACTGCTATGTATGCCATCTTGTGTGTGGGGAAGAAAGTAAGGGTATAAAAGTGCCAGAGCTCACTGTAACATCATTGCCAAAAAGGGATTTAAAGTTGTAAATCTAATCTTACGAAGCTTCTCCTCTGGAAATATCGAATTGCTAACTAAAGCATACAAAACTTTTACTAGACCAATACTCAAATACAGCTCTTCAGTCTGGAATCGGCACTGTATATCAGACATTAATACAATTGAGCGAGTCCAGAAGTATTTCACTAGAAGAGTACTACATTCCTCTGATTGCAACAAAATATCCATATCATCAGGCTTGAGATTTTGGGCTTGGACAACCTTGAACTACACCATCTATGATTAGACTTAAGCATAGCACACAAAATTATCTGCTACAATGTCCTACCAGTCAATGACTACTTCAGCTTCAACCATAACAATGCAAGAGCTCACAACAGATACGAACTCAATGTAAACCACTTCAAACTCGATTGCAGGAAGTACGACTTTAGCAACAGAGTGGTCAATGCCTGGAATGCACTACCTGACTTTGTTGTTACATCCTCAAACCCCCACTCCTTTAACCTCAAACTATCCACTATGGACCTCACCCCATTCCTAAGAGGTCTGTAAGGGGCGTGCAAAAGTGCACCATCGTGCTTCCTGTCCCTGTCCTACTGTCCCCATTTATTTGTACCTATTTCCTGTATTCTTACTCAGGTTTATACTTATACCTATTATCTTGTAAGCGATTGACAAATCAAATAAATAAATAAAAATAAATATTATACACAAGACAACGTTGTGACTCGTAACCCAAGATTTGGATGAATCTAATATACAACCTAACATACACAGTGCTAAGGAATGTGGAGATCACCTTGCAAATGGAAGGCAACCGCTCTGGAGATTTTCAGTCATCCAGGTCATGGTTGTCCCAAAAATGCTTTTCCAAAAAGCAACAGTACTTTCTTGTTTTTTCCTTGAAAATGTACTTCCATTCCCCCACCATTCAGCCAGAATTGAAGAAGTCTTTTGGTTGAGAAGCGAACCATTTTCATGGAAAGACCAAGGAGGTTCAGTTGCCTTTTGGAAAAGCACCTTTGGGGGACAACAAAAGGCAACAGTAAGAGAGAACTCGGTCATGGGAAAGCAGAAAGCAGGAGAAGGAAGTTTAAAATAAACCGACATTGAATCTGTTTGATCAAAAGAGAGGGTGGAGGGAAACCTGGCAGGTTTTCAGGTTTCTGTGTTTAAATCCAAAAACAATAAATTTGCTCTCCTGGAATCCTTGTGCTGAGCTGGTCTACTTCTGACACATGCCAAATATCAGACATCAGCACTCATGATCTAGCCAATATGGCCAACCCATGCTGAATCAAAGTTCATGCATGTTAAAGTTGTTGTGATCGATAAAGACTGGGCTAGGGTATTGTAGTAATAAACACAGCATACAGATAGTCTTTGACTTACAGTCATTTGTTCAGGGACCATTCAAAGTTACAATGGCATTGAATAAAAAGTGACTTATGGCCTTTTTTCACAGTGATGACCATTGCACCATCCCCATGATTACATGATCTAAATTTGGACTCTTGGCAAGTGGCGTGTATTAATGATACCGTAGTGGCAGTGTCCCAGGGTCATGTGATCATCTTTTGTGACATTTTGACAGACAAAGTCAATGGGAAAGCCTGTTCTGACCCAAACCCTTTTCCAATAAAACAAACACGAACCAAAGGGAACAGAAATCTTTTAATGAGTCTTACGAATCCCCGGTTAAAAGGCTGCTGCAAACTAATTAACTTTGATAAGCACGAGCCTCACCAAAACTATACGAGACTGCCAAGAATAACAGATACGAAATATTTCACAACACAAGAGTCTTCAAATACCAACTTAAGATACAGTAATGTCCACGAGACTGGAGTTTCAAAACATTTTTGCTTCCTACAAAGAACGTCTGATTCACAGCTGGCTTTTATCTTCTTGAAGGAGGGGCCATTACCTTGCAGCCATACTCCCAAGTCGCCCATGTGAGCAATCCTACGTGCACGCCAATGGTGGGATTCAATTTTTTTTTACTATTGGTTCTGTGGACGTGGCTTGGTGGGCATGGCAGGGGAAGGACACTGTAAAATCTCCACTCAGAGGTGGGATTTGCCAGTTCTCCGAACTACTCAAAATTTCTGCTACCAGTTCTCCAGAACTGGTCAGAACCTGCTGAAAACCACCTCTGGCACATGCGCACTTGGCACAGGCTCCTCGGGAACCTCCTCATTGCTGCTGCCAGCCACCACAATCTCTGAAGGCAGCAGTCCATTCCCTAGTGGTCCTGGACCCTCATCTGAGTCCTCACTCTCCTCAGCCATCCACACCTACTGCTGGCTAACTACAACAAAGCCAGATTCACTGATCAACCATGTTACTGACTTAAAACAATTGCAGTGATTCGCTTAAGACCTGTTGCAAAAAAGGTTGTAAAATGGAGCAAAACTCCCTTAACATTTCTTTTGCTTAGCAACAGAAATTTTGGGCTCAATTGTCATCAGAAGTCGAGGACTACCTGTACAGCAAAACGTTCACTGGAGTGAAATCATGTTTAGAAATGAGAAAGCTTTTTTTGACTGGAAGTCCTGTGTTTCATTATAGCAATAAATAAGATCTCAGCTGCTGTTGATACAGCTCTATCTTCCCCAACTTGGCACTTTCCAGCCTTTGGGGAATATAATTCCTCAGAAATCCTAGTCAGATGGGCCAAAACAGATTCAACAGAGCTAGATTTCAAGATAAGATTTTTGAGCAATTGGGGAAAGTCTTTGTGACTCTGTATTGAATTCTGAGGGGACATCACAGCTAATCAGGATTTCAAAGCTTGCCTCACAACAAAACAACACAAGCCCTGCCTTTTTGCATTTGCATCACAAACAAGGACATCATGGGTAGAGTTTGCATTAAAAATGGGCAACAGTCCTTTTGTGCCTCTATGCAAGAACCCATGGATACCTTGATAAACATGCTTGGAAACTATACATAGATAATGGGCATGTAGCATTTCCTCCCAGCAGGGAACCTCATATTGACTGACCAGCTGTGGTAACCAAGAGTGCTCTTCTTTAAACATTCATAATGTTAACTTTCTCAGGAAAGATAAGGACCAGATGTTCTAATTCATGCTAAAGTATACAGGCCCAGCTGCTTCAACTTAAGAGATTAACCACTGGTATTAAAAAAACTTTACACTGAAATTCATTCAAGGGTCCAGGAGAATAGCCTTTCTGGAAGTACCACCTCAGAGGAAGAGTTCTCCCATAGATTGGGAAAAGTGCATTATAATCTTAAAAAGCCGCACTATAAATCTTTTCTGCTGGACAATCATCCTTGAACTTGGGGTTTGAAAATGAAAAAAATGGAAGTATGATTGTCTAAAACCTCATCTTTCTTTTTCCCAATTGTGGCAAGTAACTACATTTTTTCTGCTTCTTCTTCTTTGGCCAACTGTGTGGATGCTTTTATAATTGTGAATTGGGATCTGTCTAGCTGCTATTAATAGGGCTATCCCTCCTTTCTATTCACTGGCAACTGCCCTCTATTGTGGTAGAATCACCAACTAAAGGACAGGGGGGAAATAAAGAGTGCCAGCATGGAGGCACTCTAGAGGAGGAAACATCGTAAGGAAGCCTTATCTGTTGGTTCTGTAGGGAATGCAGCCAGCCTGGTGAGATTCCTGTAATATAGGGCATTAACAATGAAGAAACTGCTTAGGCTTATTCACAAAGTTCTTCTGATTCCTTGCGTCTGAAGTTGATCAACTTTATGCATTCAGTTTTGGTTGCCATAATACTGTATAAAAATGATGTTGAGACTCTAGAAAGAGTGCAGAGAAGAGCAACGAAGATGATTACAGGACTGGAATGACTTGCTGCCACAGAAGTTGTGGGTGTTCTAGCACTGGAGGCTTTTTGAATCCCCTGCTCAAGCAACTCTATACCATTTCAGATAAATGGTTGTCTTATCTCTTCTTAAAAATATCCCGTGTTGGAGCATCCACAACTTCTGGAGGCAAGTCATTTCCCTGATTAATTCTTCTATCAAGAAATGTTTCCTTAGTTTTAGATTGGTTCTCTCCTTGGTTAGTTTCCATCTATTGCTACTTGACTTGCCTTCTGGTGCTTTGGAGAACAGTTGACTCCACTTTTCTATATGGCAGCCCCATAGATATTGGAACACTGCTATCCCTAATCCTCCTTTTCATTAAACTAGACATACCCAATTCCTGCAACCATTCTTCATGTGTTTTAGCCTCCAGTCCTCTAATCATCTTTGTTGCTCTTCTCTGCACTTTTTTTTAGAATCTCAACATCTTGTTTATATTGCGGCAACCAAAACTGGATGCAATATTCCAAGTGTGGTCTTACTAAGACATTAGTTTTCATGTCCTCTGTAGCTCAGCTGAAGACCATACCAGCAAAATGTTGACCATCCCTGTTAACAATTCCTGTCCTGCCTCAGGGATAACACGTATGATTGGTACTGTCCCTGCTATGCAAGCCACATTAAGCACATGGGATGATGGATTTTCCCCAGCTTTGTTTCCTTCCCCTAATATCCTTAACCACTGGGAAACATCTGTCTCATTGAGATGGGCAGAAGTCTAATAAGAATCAGTAATTGAAAAAATAGCTGAGGCAGTTTAAATGTTATAAAGCCCATTTTAAAGTAATATTTTCCATCTTCTTCCAACACATTTTTGCCACGGTGATAATAAGGGACTCTTCCCTTTGACTTTGACCCATCCACATAAAAGATTTGCACAAAAAACAGTGTGAGTTTTAACAAATGGCTAAACTTTGTAGGTCTAGCCCATCTGTCAAAACTTGCTTCTCCTCCATCCTCAGCCCTTGTTTAGGGAGCATGATTAGCAGATGTTTCTCAATGGTTAAGGATATTTTGGGAACGAACAAGGCTGGGGGAATCTATCATTCTGTGTCCTTAATGGAGCTTGCATAGCAAGGACAGTACCAATTAGAAATGCCATGCCCCAGCATATAACTTTTATATATCATTGTTGCTCTCTAGCCCCATCTAGTAGCCGGAGAGACAAATACCAAGTATATTGTTGAAGCTGACCTCACCTCATTACCCATCAGCCCACACTTTCAAAACAAGTGCACCAGAGGTGGTATTCAGCAGGTTCTGACCAGTTCTGGAGAACCGGTAGCGGAAATTTTGACTAATTCGGAGAACCGGCAAATACCATCTCTGACTGGAGATTTTACAGTATCCTTCCCCTGCCACATCCACTAAGCCACGCGCACAGAACCAGTAGTAAAAAAAAATTGTATTCCATGACTGAAATGCACGCTGAGAAGCCAAACTCCATTTACTTTAGCATTTTGGTGAAAGCAGGAGCACAAAGAAGAATCCATCTTAATCTGTGGCACATGCTCATCCAAGAACAAACCCATACCCCACACAGAGCTGGTGAGATTTAAATTGCTTGTATTTAGTAATTGTTATGTTCAGCAGTAATTCAATACTGCCTATCTTGTGTTTGGTTCTCATTGTTTGTATCCCTGTTTTCCCCAGTTTCACCATATCCTGTTCATTCAATAAAACATTCAGATCTATGCACATGGCCTGTTTTATTGGAGGAAAGGTGGGTTTAGCTGCATGTCAAGCTGCATACAGACTAACGTGTAGTGAGGACAGAATAAGAAACATCATCCCTGAAGCAGGACAGGAATTGTTTATAAGGATACTCAACATTTTGCTAGTATAATCTTCAGCTGGCTCAAAGATACATGGATAACACATTAACTTAGTTAGGTGGAAAAATTCACAATCAATAAGTAAGAAATAAGACAGAACTACAGACTACACTCCTTATTCAGGCCCCTTTATCCTTTAGTTCAACCTTGTTTATCTCTGCCAATTTTTAAGTAAATAAAAAACTGAGGCAGATAGAGGGATTTCTATACACAAGTAATGTGACCGAGTCTTAACCAACTACATATGTAACTTACTTTTGAACATATGGATGTCCAAGAATGACAAGAATAGTATATATTTCTTTTTAAAAAGGGATTTACAAAAATCTGTCTTCATGTTTCAGTAATGGATTTGTCAGACTCCAAGAAGTTTGTCCAAAACATGAAGCAAAAAAGTTCTAGTCTCAGTTACTCAAAGCCTACCGACTTTGATATATAAAATTTCCATGTCTGGGAAAATACTTCTTATGTCTTAATGACTGTTAACACAGAAACCTACAATAAAGATAAAGAAATACTATACAGTGAGTCTAAAGAAATAGTAATCCAAAAAACATATTGATTTTATTTTAAGGAAATATTTTTCTGGTCATATTGAACACAGCAAAGGACACGCTGCAGCTGTTTTAAAGGAATGAATTACTTTTTGGAAGGGCAAAGAAATCTGGGGCTGCTTTGAACACTAAAAGAAAAAATCATGAGAAAGTTGATTGTGGGAAAAGCCAGGTCTTCATTGCTTTCCTAAAAGCTAGCAGTATCGGGGCCATCCATATCTCTGGAGTGAGACTGTTCTATCAGGTGGAAACTACGATGGAGAAGGAAATTGGAGATGCTTCCGAAACTTCACCAGGTGACACGATTTCACCAGGGGGATTCAAAGCATGCCCACCCTACCAAATATAGTAGAATAAGCAAAAACTATTGAGATAGATGGTTTCACGAGTATTTGAAATCCATGTCATTTGGATTTTACAGGTGAAATCTTGAATTGAGGCTGTGAGTTCAATCCTAGGGAGAGGCAGATATTTCTCTCTTTGGGCACAATGAGAATGTATCTGCTGAACAAAACACCTCACTGGCAACAGGAAGGGCATCCGGCCAGTAAACACTCCGCTCCATTCAATTGCCCACACTCCACCCAGCAAAGGATTATGGGGTCATTAAAAGATGATGATGAATTAGCATCTTGAATTGCTCCTGGAAGTCTGTTGGGGGCAACACCATGTACACCAGTGGTATCATATGGCACTTGCTATTACCTCTAGTGCAGTTTCCAAATGGTCTTCAAAGGCTGCCCCATATAGAGAGCACTGCAGTAGTCAAATTGGGAGAAACCTCTAGGAAAGGGCACGAATGGTGTACAAGATGTAATGAATTTTTGTGAAGGTCCTTCTTGTCACCGTTGCCACCTACTCTTTGAACAGGAACCAAGAGTCCAGGAGAATCCCAGAATGTGTATCTACTCTGCTTACTGGAGGGTCACCCCAATCAGAGTTAAAGATGTCAAATTACCAGGTACAGGGAATCCTGAAACTCATAGCCACCACAACTGGTTCTACATCCCAAGCAATGCATTTTCCAGGCACTAGGAAGGTACCTTCACAGCATCACTTGAGTAGCCAGGAATAGGGATGTACAGCTGAGGACCATCAACATACACATGGTAAGTCCAGACCAGAGGTGATATTCAGCAGGTTCTGATCAGTTCTGGAGAACCAGTAGTGGAAATTTTGAGTAGTCGGAGAACCGGCAAATACCACCTCTGACTGGCCCCGCCCCCATCTATTCTCTGCCTCCCGAGTCCCAGCTGATTGGCTGGGTCTTCTTTTGTTGCCCTGCACAGGAGAACGGAGCTGGAAAGCAGGTTAGTAGGATGGGGTGAGAATGGAGATTTTACAGTATCCTTCCCCTGCCACGCCCACCAAGCCACGCCCACAGAACCGGTAGTAAAAAAACTTGAATCCCACCACTGCTCAAGACTGATGGGTGACTTCATCCAGCATCTTTTTGCTTCCAAATTCAAATCTTTGCATTTCCCTACAGTTTATTATCATCAGATATTTTAATAAACAACCAGTCATTTAAGTAGGAAAAAGCTTTTTTGATTGCCTTCAACGTTTTATGTATTATATTTACAAAAATCAAATACAGATAGAATATCTATGCTGACAGTTGTTGCTTTAATGCCCATTTCATGGGTTTGGCAATATTTTTCTAGAACATAAAGTAATTTCTCCTTTGGGCATAAGTTTTAATTTTAAAGAATTCGGTTATTAACCGTCTCTTTTGGAGATCTTTTTATATTGGAAAAGGGGCACAGTGGTGTGGAATCTCCTTATAAATTAATTATCCTGGTATTTAGGTTTATTTTTTCTGGGTTCCTTTTCTCAGCTTATTCCGTTTTCCATTTCTAGCAGAGAGACCACAAGAGAGTAGAAAAGTGTTCCTGAAATGCCAAGCTAAAGGTTGCTTAACTAGATTATTTGATTTTTTTTCCCAACTGAAACAAATTCCTTTAGGTTAATTTCATTATATACGTATTAAAATTATGGAAGGGCTTATAAAGGGATTTGAATATGAATCCATCTTTGTACCCTGAACTGCGCAGATTGATGTATGGTAATTATAATTCTTACATGGAAAATCATGCAGATATTTTTGTATGTAATAAAAGCGGCTGTATATTGACAAGTAATATCAAAGCAGGAATTCATTCCCTTCCCTTTCTTTAAGGTTTGATGAATCACAGAATTGCTGTTGTGGTTCTAATCACACTTGGAGGGGGGGGGAAAAACCACAAACCTATTTAGGGTAAGATATCTTTCAAGTCCCGGAAGATTTTTATGGCTGTCCTAGAAGAGCCTCTGCAAATATTCTCAGCTGGACCACTGCTGCGAATTCTGAGAACTGAAATCCAGACATCTGAAGTGTGAGCAGCTTTGAGGATATAAACAGCTCTATTAGATTAGTGCAGTGCTTTAATTAATTTAAGATGTGTTTGGTTCCCAGAGTCACTCAGGAAACCCACAGACAAAATGTGATGGAACAGTCTTCTCTGCCAGTAATTTCCAGTAGATGTTCCTCAGCTTTCTGATACTCAAAGGGGCTTGGAACTTTTCCAACAGTATTTATTTATTAAAAGATGTCTCTCAACCCAGCTCTCAACTCTCTCTTTTAGTAAAGGCATTCTGAGGGAGCGCTGTGGCTTATGTGGTTAGGATGCTGGGCTGATGATTAGCAGGCTCACGTTCAAGACCCAGTTGCTGTCTCATGTCAGGATGAGCTCCCGTCACGCCTCCAGCTCCTGCCAACCAAGCAGTTTGACTGTGAATAGATAGATGGGTTACAGTGGTGGGATTCAAAAATTTTTACTATTAGTTCTGTGGGCGTGGCTTGGTGGGCGTAGCAGAGGAAGAATACTGTATGATCACCATTCCTGCCCCACTCCAAGGGAAGGATACTGCAAAATCCCCATTCTCTCCCCGTCCCACTAACCTGCTTTCCAGCTCCGTTCTTGTGTGCAGGGCAACCAAAGAAGACCCAGTTGATCAGCTGGGACTCGGGAGGCAGAGAATAGATGGAGGCAGGGCCAGTCAGAGGTGGTATTTGCCAGTTCTCCAAATTACTCAAAATTTCTGCTACCTGTTCTCCAGAACTGGTCCAAACCTGCTGAATACCACCTCTGGATAGGTACCACTTCAGTGAGCAGCTTAATGGGAACATGAAAGGAGAACCCAACTTGGGCATTTCCTGGGCAACAGTAGTGTCACCTGTTAATCCTTTCACCTTCAGTGCTCCTGACACAAATGTAGTCATATGGAAAATCTGGACATTTCAGCCTCTACAACAGGAACAGTGGTAAGAAAGTGACAGTGAGAACAATCGATGGAACAGCTTGCCCTCAGAAGCCATCAATTGAGACCTTCAAGAAGAGGCTGGACTGCCATTTGTCAGAAATGGTGTAGGGTCTCCCGCTTGGGCAGGGGGTTGGACAAGGTCCCTTCCAACTCTGATTATCTGTAAATCATAGATCAGATGAGCCATCTCTTTGCAGGGTCTCCCAACTTCCTTTCTATGCTCCCAAAGGCACCTATATTGTAACTACAACAGTTGAATATTGGGAGGTACATTCCTGCTCCTCTGAGGTAGGAAACAAGCAAAATGTTCTAAAATATGCAGAACATTGTCTTAAAAATAAAACAAAATGTCAAAACCAGGAGAAAAAAAAACACCCCCGCCAAAATCTTGCTTTTCCAGATCACCCCACATTTTTAAAGAGTTAGAGAACAATTTAGCTCCAGGTTATTTAGGGGCATTGGTAGGAACCGTCCAGGAACAATTTGCTTGTGTTCTGTGGTTTTTTTATATTTATTTATTTATTTATTTTCGAACATAACTTTTTATGAGACACCACCTGCTTCCAAACAGCTTGTATTGTGTTTTTTTTTTAATTCTTCCGGGATCTTTGGATGGTATAAACTGCCCTCTTGCTACCTATTTTTATCCACAATAACCTTGTAAAATACTCTGGTTGGGTCTGAGAGAGAAGGAATCCTCAGTTTTAACCATTACAGGTAGTCCTCGAATTACAGCAGTTCGCTTAGTGACTGTTCGAAGTTACAACGGCACTTAAAAAAGGGACTTAAGACCATTTTTCACACTTATGTCTGTAGCAGCATCCCCATAGTTACGTGATTTACATTTGGATGCTTGACAACTGACTCACATTTATGACAGTTGCAGTGTCCCAGGCAGTGGTGGGATTCAAACATTTTTATTACCAGTTCTGTGGGCGTGGCTTGATGGACGTGGCAGGGGAAGGATATTGTAAAATCTCCATTCCCTCCCCACCCCACTAACCTGCTTTCCAGCTCCGTTCTCCTGTGCAGGGCAACAAAAGAAGACCCAGCCAATCAGCTGGGACTTGGGAGGCAGAGAATAGATGGGGGTGGGGCCAATCAGAGGTGGGATTTGCCGGTTCTCTGAACTACTCAAAATTTCCACCACCGGTTCTCTAGAACTGATTAGAACCTGCTGAATAAATACCACCTCTGATCCTATGTGATCCACTTTTGTGACCTTCTGACAATCAAAGTCAATGGGAAAGCCAGATTCACTTAATGATGTTACAAATTTAACAGTTGCAGTGATTCACTTAACAACTGGGGCAAGAAAAGTCATAAAATGGGGCAAAACTCGCTTAACAAATTTCTCACTGAGCAACATAAATTTTGGGCTCAATTTTGGTTGAGGACTACCTGTGTTGTTATTATGAGTTTACATCAACTTAAAAAGGCAAGTGATTTGTCATTATAGTTTCATAATTCTTGTAGTACACAAATTATTTTAAAATTTAAAGGCATTCCAGGGCAGCGCCTACAGCTTACAGTTCCAAGGCTGTTTACAGCAACCTGAAGACAGATAATCCTTGATTTACAACCATTCATTTAGTGACCGAAAGGTGCTTTTTCCAAGAGGCAACTGGACTTTCTGGTTTTTCTTCGAAGACGTTTCACTTCTCATCAAAGAAGCTTCTTCAGCTCTGACTGGATGGTGGGGAATGGAAGGATTTATATTAATAGGAAGGATTGACATCTCTTCAAAGAATGTCCATGTCAGGGCTCCGGTTGTTACCCCCATTTAAATCATGAGTAAACATGCCAGTGTTACCTGGGTGTAGCCGACTCTGAGACACATCATTCATTGTCACCTTTGACCCTGGTTTTCCCCCACCCCTTGGGGGTATCATAATTCATATCCTCCAATGGGACACATCCATAGCCAAGAATCATCAATCATGCTCTCCAGTGAGAATTTTGCATGGCAGAAATTTCAGTCACCTAGAAACTATCTTTGAAAACATTTATGGAATGCAGTTTCGGTTTTGCAAACTACTGCATCGCTCCCCGCTCCCCTTCTGCTGGCAACTCTAAAAGACCAGAGAAATATTTTATCAGTTGACAGTCCAGTTGCCTCTTGAAAAAACACCTTTTGGGACAACGATGACCTGGATGCCTGAGAATCTCCATAGACTAGTGATTTTTCAAAGTTACCACACAGCATCGAAAAAAGTGACATGATTGTTTTTCACATTTATGGCCGTTGCAGCACCCCCATGATCATGTGATCAAAATTCAGATGCTTGGCAACTATTTATGATGGTTTCATAGCCATGTGATTCCCCTGTTGAGGCCTTCTCAGGGATGGGATTCTACCGGTTCGAATCGGTTCTATAGAACCGGTTGTTATGATTCTGCGCAGTTCGGAGAACTGGCAAATCATGTCCCTGGATGGCCTTGCCTCTCTCCGCCCACCCCTCCCCTCCCAGTCAGTCCTTATCATGCATGCGCAATATTGTGCACATGCATAACATCTCTGATTGCGTTCTTCCCCACCCTGTCACTCCTTAAGGTATTACTTTTTTTTTCCTTTCTGACAATCACCTGTTCCTATGATCAGCTCTGCTGGGATTCCCCTCACTTACTTACTGCTTTGCCCAGGAAGCTTCCCCGAGGCCCAGGAAGGCAAAAAAATAGAGCAGCACCTACAGCTTACAGTAGCAAATTTTGCCTTCCTGGGCCCCAGAGAAGCTTCCTAGGAGCAAAAACGCCCCCCAGGAGGCTTTCCTGGTGCCCAGAAGGCCCCAAAATGGAGCACAGGAGGGTGTTTGCATGCCTCCCCCCATGCTCCATTTTTTTCCTTCCTGAGCCCCAGGGTAGCCTTCTGGAAACAAAAATGGCCCCCCAGGAGGCTTCCCTGAGGCCCAGAAGGCCCAAAAAATGAGGGGTGGTGCTGCCAAAAAAAAGAAGAAGCCACACCCACCCAGTCACATGGCCACGCCCACCTAGCCAAGCCCACGGAACCAGTTGTTACAAAATTTGAATCCCACCCCTGGGCCTTCTGACAAGCAAAGTCAATGGGGAAGCCAGATTCACTTACAAACCGTGTTACTAACATAACAACTGCAACAATTCACTTAACAACAGTGGTACGAAAAGTTGTAAAATGCATGAAAACTCTCTTAATGTCTTGCTTAGTAATGAGAAATTTGGGCCCCATGGGGATCATAGGTGAAGGCCTCCCTAGATTTGGATTAGAGGTGGGGAGAGCCATTGGCCCCTCTTTATATCCCTAACTTTGTGATTCCACATCCTTGTGTTGACCTACTTAAGTAGGTTGTGGAAGAGGGCCACAATCTGTGGTTTTGGGAACTTTTTTGGGAACATATTTATGATTATCTTCCTATTTCTGACAGCACATTCCTCTCTCTTCCAAGTTGCTGGCTGCAGGGAAAGGGCAGATGAGAATATTTATAAATCATACGCAATAAACAGGAGTAAAATAAAAGGAACTTCGAATAGGATCCCAGTTACTTCATTAACAGGATTTCTATTCTGAGCAGCATAATAAATCTGGCTATAATGACATATCTCACTTTACAAAGAATAATTGTTTAGTTGAAGAATTGCCGACGACTTTAATCTCAATCCTGGAACCCCAATTGCTAAATAAGCAGAACCAGGCCCGTTCTGGGAATAACAATTTATGGAAGATTCAAGGAGGTTGGAAGATTGAAGAAAAGAAAGTTATAACCAGGGTAAAATATCAAATTCTGACTTCCCCGTTGACTTTGCTTGTCAGAAGAAGATCGCAAAAGGTGATCCCATGACCCTGGGACATGAGTCCGTTGCTAAGTGTTCAAATTCTAATCATGTGACCATGGGGCTGTGGTGGGATTCAAAGATTTTTACCACCGCTTCGGTGGGCATGACTTGGTGGGTGTGCTTTGCGCATGTGCACATATTTTCTGTCTGCATGGGCACCAAACATACAATTTGTGCAGATGTAGAGGCATTCCAACTCACCTCCTGTAAGCCTGCACTCTCCCTGTCACTTCAGCAGCTGCCGTGCAGCACTCTGCTATGCCGCGCAAAGCAGTTGCGCTTCAAAAGCAGGGATTAAAGGTGAGTATAGGAGCCCGGGTGGGCGGGTGGGCCAAACAGCAGAGCGGCGGAGAGAATCAGTTTGGTCTCCATGTCAGCCTCCAAGAATCCTTCTTCTGCTTGTGTTTCTGGCTGCCATAGAAATGGGGGGAGGGAAGAATAATTGGGCTTCGTGAGGGGAAGGATGCTGGAGGTTTAAGTTGATGAAATGTAAAAGTTGAGATGTTTTCTTGACTATGCTTACTTGCTTACTGCGCAGGTGTAACTTCTTATCTCTCTAGGCCAAGGTCAACTGTCTTGGCATACCAGATGTATGAAACGCCACCTGAAGATGCTCCACATGACATTATACACTTCTCAGATTGAATGGCCAGTTTGAACTCTTAGGAGTGGGAGCATGGGATAACTTTCTATATGTGATTTTCATGGCTATTGCCTCAAATATTGTATTCTTCTGATGCTACCGCTTCAATTTTCAGTAAAAGTCCTTTTCTCTATAATAATGGAGTCTAAGGTTTTCTTTCTTGGATTTTGAATGGAACCTCACTTGACACTCCACTGCTCTTCGGTGCTACCGGATTGGCACAACCGGACAGAACCGGTAGAATACCACCACTGCCATGGGGACCCTGCAATGGTCATAAGTGTAAAAAAAGATCATGTCACTTTTTTTCAGTTTCCTTGTAACTTTGAATGGTCACCAAATGAATGATTGTAAATCAAGGACTATCTGGAATATGAAATGTTTGAGGATTTGGTGACCGGGTATTGGGATTGGAATACTTGCCAGAGATTAATATATCTGTTGATTTCAGTTGCAGCTTTCCAATAAACATGAATTCTATCGAATTAGCCAAGACTGGAGAAAGAACAGAAAATGGGCCAGGAGAATGAAAGAAATGAGGACATGGTTATTCAATGCGATTAAGTAAGGTAATTTTAAAAAGAACCACCCCTGCCTCAATATACAAATTTGTTATGCAAAGTTTGCAACCCCTGTGCTGTTTCAGAAATGATGACAAAGGGAAATATAGAATCATGGTGGAAAGAAGTTCTAGTTGTGCCTTCATGTAAGTCCTTGACTTACAACAGTTCACTTAGTGACCGTTCAAAGTTAGAACGGTACTAAAAAAAGTGACCTGTGACCATTTTTCCCACTTACAACCTTTGTAATAGCGCATGATCATGTGATCAAAATTCAGATGCTTGGCAACTGGTTCATATTTATGAAGGTTGCTGTGTTCACCTTTTGCAAACTTTTGACAAGCAAAATCAATGGTTATTAACTTATCAATTGCAGTGATTCCCTTAAAAACTGTGCCGAGAAAAGTTGTAGAATGGGGCAAAGCTCACTTAACAAATGTCTCACTTAACCACAGAAATCTTGGACTCAGTTTGGAATTGGGTGTGTCTAGTTTAATTAAAAGAAGGGCTAGGGGTGCCGTGATAGCCATCTTTCAATATCTGAAGGGCTGCCACAAAGAAGAGGGAATCAGACTATTCTCCAAAACACCTGAGGGCAGAACAAGAAACAATGGATGGAAACTAACCAAGGGGAGAAGCAACCTAGAACTAAGGAGAAATTTCCTAACGGTGAAAACAATATGAAGAACAGTTGCAGGAACTGGGTATGTCTAGTCTAATAAAAAGAAGGACTAGGGGAGACATGATAGCAGTGTTCCAATATCTCAGGAGCTGCCATAAAGAAGAGAGAGTCAAGCTATTCTCCAAAGCACCTGAAGGCAGGACAAGTAGCAACTAATCAAGGAGAAAACCTACTTTGAATGAAGGAGAAATTTCCTGACAGAACAATTAATCAGTGGAACAACTTGCCTCCAGAAGTTATGAATTCTCCAACACAGGAAGGTTTTAAGAAGAGATTAGACAACCATTTGTCTGAAATGATATAGGATTTCCTGCCTGGGCAGGGGATTGAACTAGAAGGTCCCTTCCAACTCTGTTATTCTATAATCCTATAATTGTCAACATAAGCCGAAGACTGCCTGTATTTGCATTTTGATGCTTTAAACTTGTATCTGTAGATTTTTCTCTGTGTCCGAATGTACGCATGCATTCATGCACACATACATGCACATAAGAGTATACATATCAAAGAAGGCCTGCCCAGAGGAAGGGAAGTACTTGGCCATTAAGGAACTTAAAGGTAGGAAGGCATGCCAGAAGTGGAATTGTCTAATTGGAATATATGATAATCAGTAATCCAGACTGAATATCTTTCAAACTGTCGCCAACTTATCTGAGCCCTAACAGGATTTTCTTCAACAGGCTTAGAATTAAGCCAGAATGATTGCAGGACAGGAGCAGCTAATGAGGATATACCGTACCAAAGTAACCATACTCACCGCCGTACTCTAAATCTATTCCAGGTTGTCTGAATCTTTCTTAAAATACTGGACATGATAGCTGAGATATGGTTATTCCAGCTCAGAATAAAGTGGCAATCAAATGCAAGTAAAACCAAACAAATGTCTTCCAAGCATACCACTTTGTGATCAGGAGTAAATGTTCTCCTACATAGTCAAAAATGGAAAGAAAATGTAAATTCTTACAATGGAAGAATGAAGGGATGGAAAAAGGAGTTGGTAGAAATGGCAAAGCTAACTATTTAACTGACAAGAAGAACTTATCCAGTTTTGTTGCCACTTGGAAAGCGTTTCTGGACTTTATGCTCAAAACAAAAAAAAAGAAAATTTGTTTTTAGGTTTTGATGATTACCATAATTTTGTTGGCTTGAAATGTGTAGGGAAAAGTTGAGAATGCAGCTGAATTTTTGTTTCTGTTGCACCAAAAAGAATCAGAAGTCACTGCTTGCTTGCTTTCTTCCTTTCCTTTCTTCCTTTCGTCCTTTCCTTTCACCTTCCTTCCTTCTTTCCTCCTCCCTTCTTTAATTTCCCCTTTCCTTTACTTTCTGATCTTTACTTTCATTTGTATTTTGTATGTATTACAATAAACTCTAATGCATTTTTAAAGGAGTAAATATTCTAAGCCAGATTTCTTATTGTGCTAGTTTTATATTTGCTTGAAAACAGGCAGACTTTTTTTTAATAAAAGGAAACCTTAAACACAAAAACATTAACTTGCATTATGAAGTGACTTACTTCACTCTATCAACTCAGGTTGCTTCCTCATCATTTTGTTGCATATGCAGCTCAAAAACTCTCTCTGAACTTCAGGGTGATTGCTATTGAACATTTAACAGCACATCTGCTCCATGACGTAATATGTGACTTAAGGTTTGCAGTCATGTTTGAGGATTACCATGGAACCACACAAGTTATTTACTTATTTTACTGTTCAGGTCACACAAAAATCTGCAAATTCTGGACAGCCCTGAAAAATAAAAAAGGTTTGTGTTGTAAATGTGTTGGATTTTTAAAACCACAAACATTCATTGCCAGCTCATTTCTAAAAGCACCTTTTTACTCAACAGTGGTGTTACTAGTGGGTACACCGTGGAGCTTGCAACTTTCCTGCAGTGCTTAGAGTCAAGTCTAACAGAGATGGTGTTCTTTCTTTTTCTTTCTTAAGCTCCGTGACCATCCAGAGACAAAGATTTACTGACTTTGGCAAAGGAACACACACAGGGAGGATCTACCATTTGTATAAGCTGTGGAAAATTAGAAGCTATTCTCTCCCCCATGTCCACAGCAACAGCATGCTGAACACAATGTTTGTGATTGCTGCTGGAACGTAATGTCTCATTACAACAATAGACGGTAAACTGGTCAGCTGCAGTTTGCTTTCAGCATGGGGAATAATGAAACCTCAAGAGAAGTAATTGTACGTCTTTGATCCATCCGCAGGAGCCCAGAAAATAAATAACAGCAATTGGATTCTTGATAAAGGTGGATGGTTCCTAGGTTGTCATTTGGGTCAGGCACAGCTTTCAAATCATCCGTCTTCAGGAACTGTTTTCATGTCAACTCATATCACTGGTCCATCTGCCTGATGAATCTGTATTGATATAAACTTTAGCAATAGCAATAGCACTTAGACACCACTTTATAATGGTTTACAGCCCCCTATAAGCAGTTTACAGAGTCAGCACATTGCCCCCAATAATCTGGGTCCTCATTTTACTCACCTCGGAAGGATGGTGTCATGCTCCTGTTGGAATCTGATTCCGAGGGGGAGGCTGAGCAGCTGAC
The DNA here is from genome assembly GCA_023653725.1 of Bungarus multicinctus. Lineage (NCBI taxonomy): Eukaryota > Metazoa > Chordata > Lepidosauria > Squamata > Elapidae > Bungarus > Bungarus multicinctus. The sequence goes on along the minus strand of CM042846.1, from coordinate 81,169,670 downwards.
AGGGAGTGGGAGTGTGGCTTCAATGGCTTTGGAAACAACTGGAGAAGGGCACAGTCTGGCTGGGCAGAGCAGGAGAAAAGTAGAGCAAGGCAGAGGGAATTCAGAGGAAGATCCAGGTCCACCCCCTCTTCATCCTAAGGCACGCAGGGAGAAACGGAGAAGGGAGCGACATGGGTTGCATGGCTTATGGAGGAGGATAGGGCCCTGATTCCCTTCATTAGCTGCAGCTGGGAATACAGTGTTTAAAAAGGGAGTTTGCGCACAGCAACTTGTGGGAAGCAAATCTTGAGTTATCTTTTATGGTTGAGGCTTATCTGGGTTCCTGGCATCTTCCCAACTGTGTGTGTTTTGTTGGCCTTTGAAATCTGCAATTTCTTATCCTGCCCTGTCCAGTTAATTGCTGCAGTATGGTTTGTGTGGATTTTTATTTACAGTTTATATGTAGTTTGTTTTCAGATTGAATTTCCTACACTTAAAGACTGTTCTTGGGAGAGTTTTTTTCTCCAGCCAAAAGTAATTGGACATTGGGGGCAAAGTTGGAGGTATTAAAGGGACTTTTCTTACTTATGTGACTGTGTTGTCTTTGTGCCATGCCCCGGGTCATCACAGATGGAAGGCTAAGTCAACCTTGAGCCTGGTGAGGTTTGAATGGCCAAATTGCAGGCAGCTGTCTGTAAGCAGGAGTAGCCTACAATTACTGCACTCTAACCACTGCGCCACCAAGGCTTTTTGGGGGAGTAAGTACAGGTAGTCCTTGATTTATAACAGTTCATTGAGTGAACCATTCAAAGTTATAATAGCAGTGAAAAAAAAATTGACCTGTAACCTTTTTTCACACTTACAACCATTGCATCATCTCCCATGAACACGTGATCAAAATTCAGTTGTTTGGCAACTGACTCATAATTATGACAGTTACAGTGCCCCAATGTCATGGGATCCCCTTTTGCGACCTTCTGACAAACAAAATCAATGAAGAAGCCAGATCCACATAACGACTGTATTATTAACTTAACCGTGGCAAGTGAGGTCATAAAATGGGGCAAAATTCACTTAACAAATGTCTCACTTAGACTCTCCTGCTTGAGCAAGGGGTTGGACTAGAACAGGGGTCGCCAACTTTTGGGACCTCAGGGACCACCAAACTCATAATTTTAGATCCCAGGGACCACTAACTGGTTCTGTGGATGTGGCCTAATTTGTGGGTGTGGCTTGATGGTCATGTGACTGGCTGGGCATGGCTTGTATGTAAATATTATAAATATTTAGATAAATATTGAATTTTTTATAAAAAAAGAGCACCTTTTACCCAAAATCAGGCAAAGTAGGCAGGCAGATTGAGTTGGTCACAAAATCACAGATTCATTCAGAAATCTATCTGCCATTGGCTAGCTCAGTCTGTCACATAAAATTTGCTTGCAAGCAAACTCACAAAATTAACTCACAACACACCATGCATGTAAATATTGAATTTTTTATTTTAGAAAAGAGCAACTTTTACCCAAAATCAGGCAAAGCAGGCAGGCAGATTGAGTTGCTCACAGAATCACAGATTCATTCAGAGATCTATCTATCTGCCATCGCCTAGCTCAGTCTGTCACATAAAATTTGCTTGCAAGCAAACTCACAAAATTAACTCACAACACACCATGTATGTAAACATTATTTTTTTTTATAAAAAAGGACAACTTTTACCCAAAATCAGGCAAAGCAGGCAGATTGAGTTGCTCACAGAATCATTCAGTGATCTATCTGTCTGCCATTGGCTAGCTCAGTCTCTCAAATCTGCTTGCCGTGAGTCTGCACTGCATTTGCTTGAAAACAAACCTTCAGTCCTAAGGTTTGGCTGTACTTAAAAGCAGAGCCAAAGATCTAAAGACTAGCTAGAAAGCAAGAAATCCAATCATTTCCTGCTTCCTAGCTAATCTAAATCTCCTGGCACAGCAGAACAGATGATGGTCAGAAAAAGGAAAAATAGCAATTTAGCAGGCATGTTTACTGGGTAAGGAGTGAGTGGGCAGGGAGTGTTCCCGCGGGCCACTGTGGGCGGCACAGCCTTCTGTTTCTGCGCAGCCTGGATTAATTGCTTTGGGGGGGGGTGCTCTGGGGGTGAGATTTCTCTGCAGCCCACCAAAATTTTCTCACAGCCCACCAGTGGGCCATGGACTACCAGTTCGCGACCACTGGACTAGATGATCTTCAAGGTCCCTTCCAACTCTGTTATTCTATGTAGCAACTGACATTTTGGGCTTAGTTGCAGTCGTGAGTCGAGGACTGCCTCTATTTTGCTTGGTCGATCTTCACAGTTCTTTGTTTACCAAAGATTTATTCTGCTTTTCTAATTAAGACGCCATTGAGACTCAGGCAGCAGGTGGATTTAAATAAATAAATATGCTCCAAGCAATTAACTCCATCACCACGAGCCAAAAATGAGAAGCATTTTTTTTTAAAGAAAGTAGGTGTAGAGATGGACAAAATATTCCATGTTAGAATTTTGACCTGGGAAAGAGAGATCCAAGCACTCTGGGGGTGGTGCAATTATTTACAGAACATCACAAATGGCTTTGCTTTCCAGACAATCCGCTTCTCAGCATGCCCAAACCATTCCCAGAATACTCAAATTGGCCTGTTCCTTGGGGGAAAATGTCAGGATCTGGAGCCATCTTAAACAATGAAAGGCCAAAAGCAGCTAGAAAACTAAATAAAATGATTATGATTGAAAGTAGACCAAGGAACCAAGGCACCTCTCTGTGAGTAGAGAATTTGATAAACTAGGAGCCGAGATGAGGGAGTCTTCTGTAGCATTCTGTAGCATTGACTTGGCCTACGATGCAGAAGTTTGACTCAGAAGACAACATCTTAATCTCTTCTTATCACAGGTAGTATTTTGCCAGTTCTGACCAGTTCTGGAGAACCAGTAGTGGAAACTTTGAATAGTTCGGAGAACCGGCAAATACCACCTCTGACTAGCCCCGCCCCCATCTATTCTCTGCCTCCTGTGTCCCAGCTGATCGGCTGGGTCTCCTTTTGTTGCCCTGCACAGGAGATCGCAGCTGGAAAGCAGGTTAGTGGGGTGGGGAGAGAATGGGGATTTTGCAGTATCCTGCCGCACCCACCAAGCCATGCCACATCCACCAATTCACACCACGCCCAGCAAACCACACCCACAGAAACAGTAGTTTAAAAAAATGAATACCACCACTGCTGTAAAATTTCCACCCTCCTCCTTGGGGAAGGTTACTTCAAAAGCCCCATTCCCTCCCCACTCCAGTCACCTATTTTCCAGCTCTGTTCTCCTGTGCAGGGCAACAAAAGAAGACCCAGCCAATCAGCTGGGACTCAGGAGGCAGAGAATAGATGGGGGCAGGGCCGGTCAGAGGTGGTATTCCAAACTACTCAAAATTTACACTACCGGATCTCCGAACTATTCAAAATTTCCACTACCAGTTCTCCAGAACTGGTCAGAACCTGCAGAATACCACCTCTGGATTACCTGTATGCCCTCCTCCTACTCCACCTGCTGCCCCCACTGCCATATCAATTGTGTTGTGAGAATGTCCACAAAAGCCTCTCATGCTGATTTATACAATGGTTGCAATATGCAGTGGAAGTCTAAGTGTTAAATTTGGCACGCAAATTTAAAAATAACTTTTTGTGCAAAATGCAATATTGATCATAAATAGAAGATTCTGAGATGATAAACACTGAGTCAGTAATTTGAATCTCTCCTCAATCCACTGCAATGACAAAGGGCCAGAGAGGAAAAATAACAACACTGACATGCTGGATTGAACAACGCAATACTTGGAAGAAAATATCAAAAATTGTGGGCATGCTGACAATTTTGCTCTTTGGAGCTGATCACTAAGTTTCCATAATTGACTATTGTAATAAAACAAACAAGCAAATCCTTAATTGAGAAAAAAATAGGCACAATGATTGGCAAATAGTGTTTAGGTTATTCCTTCCAAAAGTATTTTTAATCAAATCCTAGTTCACTGGCTATTTAATTTTTCAGTGTCCTAATCAACTGCAAGCATCTGTTGGTAGCAAACAATACTTTCATTTCAGTTTCTTATTTTATTTTTTATTTTTTGTTTATTTTGATTTGTCAATCGCTTACAAAATAATAGGTATAAGTATAAACATGAGTAAGAATATAGGAAATAGGTACAAATAAATGGGGAGAATAGGACAGGGACAGGAAGCACGATGGTGCACTTATGCACACACCCCTTACAGACCTCTTAGGAATGGGGTGAGGTCAATAGTGGATAGTTTGAGGTTAAAGGAGTGGGAGTTTAAGGATGTAACAACAGAGTCAGGTAGTGCATTCCAGGCATTGGCCACTCTGTTGCTGAAGTCGTACTTTCTGCAATCAAGTTTGGAGCGGTTTACATTGAGTTTGTATCTATTGTATGCTCTTGTATTGTTGCGGTTGAAGCAACAATACAAGACTTTAATCTCTGAGTTGAAAGATTCCATCATTCCCTTTAACATTCTTTCTATCTTCTATACTACAATAAATAAGATTTCTTTATCAATCAAAACTGAAAAATCAGGACTGACTGGGTGACCTGGTTTGATTTCAGCATCTCTAAGTAAAACTTCACCAAGAGTTGCCAAAAAACTGGTAATCAATTATTTGTCACTGTATCTTCTGTTTCTTGGGGCTACAACTTTTGAACCAAGGTACCTCAAATGGGCTAATTTACAGAATGTGTTCAAAACTAGGACCCAAAACTCCAGAGAGAATGAAATCTAAGGAAGTTGTGGCTGCCTCATTGCTACTGGCTGCCGTTGCCCAGCTAAACTACTGCTGTGGTTATTTCATATTCATTTTCAACATTCCCTAACAGTTTGCTGGCTGGAGAATTCTGGAAGTTGAAGTGCACACGTGTTAAATGTGAAAAATTGGGAAATATTGCCTTAGCCACCACAGAGTACAGAATCAGAAAGAACTTTGAATGTCTTCTAATCCAACCCCTTGCTCAAACAGAAGACTCTACAGCATTTTGGACAAATGACTGTCCAATTTCTTCTTTAAAAATCTCCAGTGATGGAGCATCTATGACTTCTGGACCAGAGGTGGGTATTCAGCAGGTTGTGACCAGTTCTGGAGAACCAGTAGTGGAAATTTTGAGTAGTTTGGAGAACCAGCAAATATGACCTCTGACTGGCCCCGCCCCCATCTATACTCTGCCTCCCGAGTCCCAGCTGATCGGCAGGGTCTTTTTGGTTGCCCTGCACAGGAGAATGGAGCTGGAAAGCAGGTTAGTGGTGTGGGGAGGGAATGGAGATTTTGCAGTGTCCTTCCCCTGCCATGCCCAACAAGACACGCCCACAGAATCGGTAGTAAAAAAAATTGAATCTCACCACTGTTCTGGAGGCAAGTCATTCCACTGATCAATTGTTCTCACCGTCAGGACATTTTTCCTTAGTTCTAGGTTGTCTCTCTCCTTGATTAGTTTATCTCCTTTGCTTCTTGTCCTGCCCTCAGGTGCTTTGGAGAATAGGTTTACCCCCCCTGATCTGTGATATCCTCTCAAATATTGGAACACGGCTATCATGTCACCCTGGTCCTTCTCTTCATTTAAACTAAACATACTCAGTTCCTGCAATCGTTCTTCATATGATTTAACCTCCAGCCCCCTAATCATCTTTGTTGCTCTTTCCTGCAAGAATCTCTTTTGTATCGTGCAGTATTCTATCAAAACAGCAAAAAGCGGTACTAACACTTCATGTGACCTTGATACTATCCATCTATTCATACAGCCTATGACTTCGTTGGCTTTTAACTTTTTTTTTAACCACATTATACAACTCTGGCTCTATCATGATGGTTGCATGCCATCTCTTACATTAATTAGTGCGATCTTTCCGCATTATTTTTACCCTGCTTCCAGACCATGCTGCTCTATTCATTCTTTGCATTTCATTAATGTTGCCTTGCATTTCATTTATTGATGAGTTTATACAGTTTTGCAGGAAGGTGTCATGGGATCTCCTGACCCTTTCAAGTTATATTTTTTGTAATGCTACAGAAGGAAGCAAGAATATTATATAACACGAGTGTAACCATATCTAAAAAGGAAAGTCTGTTTTAGTTTTGAGTTCATGCCGTTGTTTTGACCACAACATGGGAATGATTGTTGTGCTTCCTTCTGAGATATCTTTTGACTTCCAGTCTAGCCTGCAGTTCTGAACAGTGGTAGAATTAAAAAAAAATTACTACCGGTTCTGTGGGTGTGGTGTGGCTTGGTGGGCACGGTTTGGAGGGCGTGACAAGGGAAGGATACTGTAAAATCTCCATTCCCTCCCCCTCCTGGGGGAAGGTTACTGCAAAATCCCCATTCTCTCCCCACTAACCTGCTTTCCAGCTCCGTTCTCCTATGCAGGGCAATAAAAGAAGACCCAGCCAATCAGCTGGGTCTCGGGAGGCAGAGAATAAATGGGGGCGGGGCCAGTCAGAGGTGGCATTTGCCGGTTCTCCAAGCTACTCAAAATTTCTGCTATAGGTTCTTCAGAACTGGTCAGAACCTGCTGAATACCACCTCTGGTTCTGAATCTACAAAGATGCTGCCATCTGCTGAGGGCAATTATATTCATGTTTCTCAAACTTGTCAACTTTATGATGTGTGGACTTCAACTCCCAAAATTCCCCAGCCAGGCACACTGCGTTGAGGAATTCTGGGAGTTGAAGTCTGCACATCTTAAATCTGCCAAGATTGTGAAACACTGGTCTAGAATAGGGGGCCCCAACCTGTGAGCTGCAGCCCACTAGTGGGCCACAGAAATGGCAGTAAGCAGCGAACGTTGGGGAACTCTGGTCTAGAACTAAGGTGAAATTTATTAAAACCAGATATGTTTTTGTCCTACCCACGTCGATCTTTTTATCTCACCTGAGTTGAATCACTAAGGTGCCGTCCTGGCCCTCCACACCAAAATCAAGTGAAAGGAGTCTTGCTCTGCATTTGTTTAAGTGTGAGAAACGGTCCACTAGCATTATCACAAACATTTCCTGACTGTTCAGATATGCAGAATATTATATGACATACTGAAAACTTCCAGGAGTCTTAAAGGAGGAGCCCCCAACCCCAGGGCCATGGTCTGGTACCAGGCCGCAGCCATTTGGAACCAGGCAACATGAACAACAGTTGTCAACTCTGAAGTAAACCTAGCAGAAGCCATCTTGTGCTGCCTCATAGTTGCCATGAAGCCTGAGAGGGGGAAAGGAGGGGGGAAGTAGATAGGCTAGCAGTCAAAACAAAAAGTTTTCCTGTGGGAATCAAGGTCATTATAACAGGTGACTGTTAAAGGGGGAGACAAGCCTACAACCCATCTTAATTGGATGTGACCGGTGACACCTGGGAGGGAAGGGATTTTACTCTTTTAATTAGGTGAAAACCATGGGAAATGTTAGAGTTGGTTTTCACCGACTGTGCCGATACGATGTATCCAATAAACATGTTCTTTGAGGAATCTACCTGTCTCAGAGTTCTGCTTTCAGTGGGTGTGTTACTCGGAATGCTAACAGCAGGTAAATGCATGCATGCCCAGGAGTGGGTTTCTACCGGTTCTGTCCACCTCTGTAGAACAGGTAGCTCTGAAAAACAGCAGACATAGAACCGGTTCTATGTCTGCTGCTGTGTTTGCTCACCCGCCCACCTGGGCTCTTACCTGACCTTTATTTCCTGATTTTTTCAACTTCAGCTGCCGTGTGAGGCACAGCAGCAGTTAAAAAAGCAGGAAAAGAGGGCTTTTTGAAAGGCTGCTTCTCTGCACGCAGCATGCTGATGACGATTTACAGAGGTGTAACAGCAGCGTGCAGGGAAGCACATCGTAAATCACTGAACCTCGTAAATGACCAAACTTGTAATTAACCCTATTGGATCCCACCCCTGTGCGTGCCCACCATTCCCCCAGAAACATCCGCTCCCCCCACCCCATCCCTGCCGCTGGTCTGCAAAGCTGGAAAGTTTGGAGACCATTGTCCTAGAGAAAGGAATTGAAGTGAACTTTGTCACAACTGACAAATAAGACTGTTTTACTGCTTACAGATGCCTACCAGTGGTGGTATTCTACCGGTTCAGCCTGGTTCTGCCGAGCCGGTAGCGCCAATGAGCAGTGGAGACCAAACCAGTTCTCTCCAACACTCTGCTGTTGGGCCCACCTGCTTTTGAAGCGCAGATGCTTTGCATGGCACAGAAATTGCTGTGCGGCAGCTGCTGAAGCACCAGGGAAAGTGCAAGATTGCAGAGGGTGACTCAAAATGCCTCTGCACCTGTGCAAAGTGCACGTTTGGTGCGTGTGCAAAGTGTGTGCGCATGCGCGCAAAGTGCACCTAACAAGCCATATCCACCAAACCAGTGGTAAAAAATTTTGAAACCCACCACTGATGCCTACAGTCTAGGAAAACATCCAAACTCTTGAGTGGGTATGAGTAGAACACAGTCTAGAACAGCAATCGCCAACTGGGGGGCCGCAGTCCACTGATGGGCCGTGAGAAAATTTTGGTGGGCTGCAGAGAAATCTCACCCCCTTAGCACCCCCACAAAGCAATTAATCCAGGCTGCGCAGAAACAGAAGGCTGTGCCGCCCACGTGGCCCGCGGGAACACTCCCTGCCCACTCACTCCTTACCCAGTAAACATGCCTGCTAAATTGCTATTTTTCCTTTTTCCGACCATCATCTGTTCTGCTGTGCCAGGAGATTTAGATTAGCTAGGAAGCAGGAAATGGTTGGATTTCTTGCTTTCTAGCTAGTCTTTAGATCTTCGGCTCAGCACAGCCAAACCTCCCTTAGGACTGAAGGTTTGTTTTCAAGCAAATGCAGTGCAGACTCATGGCAAGCAAATTTGAGAGACTGAGCTAGCCAATAGCAGATAGATAGATCACTGAATGATTCTGTGAGCAACTCAATCTGCCTGCTTTGCCTGATTTTGGGTAAAAGTTGTCCTTTTTTTATAAAAAAAATTCAATATTTACATACATGGTGTATTGTGAGTTAATTTTGTGAGTTTGCTTGCTAAGCAAATTTTATGTGACAGACTGAGCTAGCCGATGGCAGATAGATAGATCTCTGAATGAATCTGTGATTCTGTGAGCAACTCAATCTGCCTGCTTTGCGTGATTTTGGATAAAAGTTGTTCTTTTTTTATAAAAAATTCAATATTTATGTATTTATAATATTTACATACAAGCCATGCCCAGCCAGTCACATGACCACCAAGCCACACCCATAAATTAGGCCATGCCCACAGAACCGGTTAGTGGTCCCTGGGATCTAAAATTATGAGTTTGGTGGTCCCTGAGGTCCCAAAGGTTGGCGACCCCTGGTCTAGAACATTATGGAGTTATTATGTTGGAGAAAGAGTACACCAGAAGCATCACAGTGTGTTTTCAGAACATGCTTTACGTCAAGCTTTTAGTACAGAGTGTTGGTGAATGTTTTATTGGCAGGAACTGTGAGAGGAAGCAGGTGGAAAGAGGTGAGGGCCAAACTAGAATGTTGGAAACATCTGCACTTCGAAGGGAGGAGGAGAAGATTGGACAGATGCATCACCCAAAAATGAAAAACATGTTTCTAAATTATGCTTCATTTTTAATGGTTTAATTTATATTTTGTTTAAAAATACAATAAGCAGTTTTACTAATGGTCGAATTATTACTCATTTGCATCTCTTTCACTGGAAAAGTGTTGGTTGGTGATTGATTTTTTAATTTATCCCTTGAAAGTGGTTGCTGCTGTTATCCAATCCATTCTATATTTCTATTTATGCGGCATTTCTAGGCCATTTTAATTCTCAAGTAAGGACAATGCAAGTGAACAGATTGTGTTAGGAACTCCTTTGTAATTATGACACAGGACAACACAGAAGTGAGAACCAGAAAAACATAACACCTTCACCTTCCTTTTCATAGATCCTTATATATCCCAAACTTCTTCATGGTTTGTACATATAGGAGAGAAATAACTGCAATAAGGAATCCATCTAACATAGAGATACATTGTTCAGTCTAGGGCAGGGTAGATCAAACCTAGAACCAACCTAGAACCAAGGAGAAATTTCCTCACATTGAGAACAATTAACCAGTGGAACGGTTTGCCTCCAGAAGTTGTAGGTGCTCCAACACTGGAGGTTTTTAACAAGAGATTGGACAACCAATCTCTCCTGCTTCAGAAGGGGGTTGGACTAGAAGACCTCCAAGATCCCTTTCAACAGTTATTTTGTTAAATGTTGTTTGTCCTTGTGAAAAAGGTTTCTAGCTTGAAGCTAGGGAGAACTCAGATGCAATAGCTAGAAATTAATGTAAGCATCATCATTCCTCCAGCATTTGTTCTTGCTTTATATAGGAATTATTTTTAAGATGAGAAATAGGAGGATAATGGGAGAATAGTTCATGCCAAACCTACAGAGGTTTTCTGAAATCATCTGAGTTCATTCATGACAAACAAAATTTTTAAATTAAAAGGGAGAACAGCTAGCAACTGGACTTTCTCACATATAAAGGCAGAATTACAGATGGATTACTAAATACAAAATCCATGGAAGTCCAGGTTCCCATAGCTTTGACCAATAAACACACTGAGATGATTGACAATCAGCTGGTATACTAAATATATTATGATTTTATTTTATTTTGCTCACATTACTTAACAAATAAAAAACTTAATTTAAGCGTGATTGTGCCTTTCTGCCACACACAAAATGTCTGGTTAGGAGAAACCATCTGTTTCAACAAGACCTTGATTAGTTATAAAAACACACAGAGATCTTGTTACAAGGGTTTATAAAATATGCTGCAAATAATGCTTACAGACTGCTATTAAGGTTCTTCCTTCATATCTTCAACTAGGAATTGCATATTTGGTTTTACACATCAAATGAAATCTTTGCTGTGTTCTAATTCTTGAGGGATTCCAGATTTAGAAAGCTAAGAAAGGAGAAGATCCAGATCAAAGACTTCGGGTTAAGCATCTGCCTGGTACATAAACGATCCCAGGTTCAATTCTCGTGTCATGTCTGGAAGCCATGTGTGTACAATAAATAAGGCATTCACTCATTTTATATGAAATATCAGTCACATGGTATCTGCTAAGTTGGGTAGTGGGTGGCAGAAATTCTGCAGTGATATGGAAAAGGGGACATGAAACACATCAGATATTTATTTTTTATCATGGTCTATCAGCTCATGGGTAGGGCACTTATTGCTAAGTCTTGGTAAAATGGCTGCTGTTAAGATTCAGCTACTAAGATTGTTGGCCAAGAGGTACAGAGATAGCCAGGGAAATGATTGACGCCTGAGAAACGGGCCCTTTGTCAATCAACAGGAGTGCCGATTTACTACCAGCTTAGGAGCCTAGGACTTGGCAGCACAAGGAAACAACACCCAATGACATAATAGCTGGCCATCAACACCCCAATCAACCAATAATAACCTACGCCCAATCAGGCACCACATAAATACTACACATAGAATAGCCCAAAGGACACATTCCAGGAGAGAGAAGTTCACTGAAGATTGATGAGTCCAGCATGACTCCAAAAGCTTGGAAAACTAAACCTCTGGTTCCTATGACTGACCCAGATTGGATCCTGTAACATGGAACTGTCGCTAAATAAATGGTTATTAGCTGAGGAGTATCTGTAATGTTGTTACACCACTGCGTGGTGGTGGACTTGCAATGATCACATCCACTCTTATCATGAAATTGAGTGAGATTGTTCAGCTGCTTTTAGCCCATCTACTTTACAGGGTTGTTATGTGGAAGAACAGGACGAAGAAGCATTACATAGGCCATCTTGAGTTCCTAAACAATTCAGTAATTAAATAAATGCTTTTTTCTTGGTTTTCTCTTAATTTCTACTACTTCTAGTGCTTAATTAAGACAATGGTGCAATAAGAGGATATTTGGGAGGATCATACTAAGGTGTATATATTATTTTACTGTAATCAGGATTGTGTACGCACAGTACTGGAAACAGGAAAATGTACCATCTGAGAGGACAGTGTTAAGAAAGATTCTGGACTGCGTGGAGATGGACAGGCTGACTCTAGGGTTAAAAGATAGAAATGAAAGTTGAAACGGAGTATTACTTAATCTGGGATGGCTGGTATATTTAGTTAGACAATAGACATGAAAGTAACATAGTAATTGAGATATGAACATGAATGTTGGTGATGTCAGAATGTTGTTGGAAATGTAAATGTGTTTTTAAATTGTTGAAAAATGTTTAATGAAATTTAATATAAAAAGAAAGGAAAAAAAGAAGATAAAATAAAGCTCAATGGAAATCGGCTGATAGTGAAAAGGTCAGAGAGAATCTCTAACCAGCAAAGTCTGTAACATGAAAGGAAAGGAAATGCAGGAAGTAGATGGTTTTGGTGTTTTGAGCAGGTGCTCCTTCAATTCACCCCAACCATTAGGTTCAGGGTGTCCTGCCAAATTTCACAAAGGAGGGAAAGAAGGAGAATTTCTGCTAAATGTTTCCTTTGGGTTCCCTTTGATGTTCATCAAAACATCTGTGCATCAAAACAACCTTTTTTAAGCAACCAGCTTCTGTATGGCAAGCTCATCCATGTTTGAAATGTTGCAGAACAAGTACACACGTACTACAGAAGCAGTATCTCCACTGATCCAGGGGCTTTGGGTTAAGTTTGTTGGAATCAGCCTTGTTAAGAAATACACTGACCAAGAATCAGGGCACTTGCCTTGACTAAAAGGATGCAGGATAAGGATAAGAAGGTAAAAGAGCATTCATTGTTCTGCATTAACAGTGGAACGCTGCTATCATGCCACCCCTTCTTTTCAGATAACAGATAATCAGAGTTGAAAGGGACCTTGTAAGTCATCTAGTCCAACCCCCCCACCCAAGCGGGAGACCCTACACCATTTCTGACAAATTCCAGTCCAATCTCTTCTTGAAAGTCTCAAGTGATGGCACTCCCACAACTTCTGAGGGCAAGCTGTCCCATTGGTTTATTGTTCTCACTGTCAGAAAATTTCTCCTTATTTCCAGGTTAAATCTCTCCTTGTTCAGTTTCCATCCATTATTCCTTCTCTGGCCTATAGGTGCTTTAGAAAATAGCTTGATCCTTTCCTGTCTGTGGCAGCCCCTCAAATATTGGAAGACTGCTATCATGTCTCCTCTGGTCTTTCTCTTCACTAGACTAGCCAGGCCCAGTTCCTGTAATCATTCTTCATATGTTTTAGTCTCCAGTCCCCTAATCATCCTGGTTGCTCTTCTCTGTATTTTTTTTCTAGAGTCTCAACATCTTTTTATAGTGTGGTGACCCAAACTGGATGCCATACTCTAGGTGTGGTCTTACTAAGGCTTTATAGAGTGGTATTAGTACCTCACTTGATCTTGATTGTATCCCTCTGTAAATGCAACTTAGGATTGCATTAGCTTTTTTGGCTGCTGCTTTATCAAACTAGACGTACCCAGTTCCAGCAACTAGTCTTTATATGTTTTACCCTCCAGTTCCCTAATCATCTTTGTTGCTCTTCTCTGCACTCTTTCTAGAGTCTCCAGTCTCCACATCTTTTTTACATCGTGGCAACCAAAACCATATGCAGTATTCCAAGTGTGGCCTTACCAAGGCATTATAAAGATTGGACATCCATCTGTCTGAAATGGTATAGGGTTTCCTGCCTAAGCCTCCAAGGTCTCTTCCAATTCTGTTATTTTGTTATAAAAAGAGGTTTAGGAATTAAGTCAAGAGCTTAAGAACTTAATTCAAGTGTCAACGGGTGTCCATCTATAATATTTTATCAAGACTGGTTCCCCATCCAACATGACCATTTCATGTTAAAGCTCTAATTCAACAGTGCCCAAATACGGAATGAAAAACCAACCTCATACACTTTTCACAACAACCATTTTGTAATTAAAAATAGGACCAAGGGATAGTTTCCTTTTCCTTTCCAAAAGAAAGAATACTGTCTTTTTTTTTCTTCTTCTTTGTGATATTCTGGCTTGTACCATCAGCAGTTTGTCACCAGCTTAGCCTTCAGGAAGGTCTTGCTGATTCATACCAGGCTGAGATTTCAACAGGCCTCCTGCCAAGAAAAATAGTGATTCCAGTTGTAATTTCTCAAGATCCTCATTGTTCCTCTGAACTTCTGATCCATCACACCATGTGCAAGCTATTAGCTGTGTTTGTCAACAGAGCCGATTTCCAAAAAGGACCCAGGGAGGGAACGCAAGAGGGAAGCAAGAGAGACAATCTATGTGGTCCATTCTCAAGTTCCTTTTTGCCAAGAGTTCCCTCCTCCCTGTCTCTTGATTCCACTTGACAGGCTAACTGATGGACCAGAGGAAAGCAAGGCTGTTATTTGTTACTAACAGGATACTTACTTGGCAGAGCCATTCATATGCAAAGAGCTGGAGGTCTGAGGCTATCGCTTTGAATGCTCTTCTATCTAAGCATCCTAATTTTGCCCGTAATTAGGAGATATTTAACCGTTGTCCGGATAGAATATCAATCTCTTTGAGTGGGTTTCCTCCCCTCTCCTAAGTGTTTTGGATTGCAAGAGACTGTCTCTAAGGAAGGGAGATGCCGGTTCACTTGGTTTTGATATATGAACAAAAAGGAACTGTTATATAAAGGATGCAATATTTCATGCAGTTGCCAAAGTGACTCAAGACTGAATGGCAAATCCAGAAAGTAAGGTGTAAGGCGGCTTCTGACAAAATCAGATGCTCCTTTTCTTCTACACTTGGTTTGGTCCAGGTGGATTTGCAAAATAAAAAACAAAAAATCTTAGTGGACAACCAATTAAATATGAGGCAACAGTGTGCAGCAGCAGCCCAAAAAACCAATGCAATCCTAAATTGCATTAACAGTGGGATACAATTAAGATCAAAGGAAGTACTAATACCACTCTATAAAGCCTTAGTAAGACCTCACCTAGAGTACTGCATCCAGTTTTGGTCACCACACATTTAAAAAATGTTGAGAGTCTAGAAAGAGTGCAGAGAAGAGCAACCAGGTTGATTAGGGGACTGGAGACTAAAACATATGATGAATGGTTGCAGGAACTGAGCATAGCTAGTCTAGTGAAGAGAAGGACCAGGGGAGACATGATAGCAGTGTTCCAACCAATATTTGAGGGGCTGCCACAGAGACTGAGGGGTCAAGCTATTTTCCAAGGCAGAAAATGAAGGCCAGACAAGAATGGAAACTGATCAAGGAGAGATTCAACCTGGAAGTAAGGAGAAATTTTCTGACAGTGAAAACAATCCACCAATGGAACGGTTTGCCTTCGAAAGCTGTGGGAGATTCATCACTGGAAACTTTCAAAAAGAGACTGGACTGCCATCTATCAAAAATGATGTGAGGTCTCCTGCTTGGACAGGGGTGGGTGGGTGTTGGATTATATGACCTAGAAGGTCCCTTCCAACTCTGTTAATCTGTTAAAAAAAACAATACCTTGAGTTATTTGCATGCTGGTCTTTTTGTCTGGAATTGTCATCTTTCATTTGCTCATTTGTCTTCATGCCACTCCTGTCAATTTGCAGGATGTTTTGAGTCATCCCAACTTCTGGGAACAAAAAGAACAAAAATTTATAAACTCCGAAGCAAACTTTGATTCTTTGGAGAGAGGAATTTTCTATGAAGCGGCTGCTCGGAGGGTGCGTTTCTTTGAAGGCTCCCTAAAGATCAGCAGGTCAGGTGAAATTCCCCAGGAAGATTATGTAAGAGGCACACAGTTGCTGAAGAAGGCCCAAAGCGAGTTGAACAAATGCTTTAACAAATGTTGCAGGGTAGCCCAGATAGAGCACAATGGCTCCTTCTGTGTTGATCAAATCTCAGCAGCATCCCAAGGGAGAAGCAGCGTAAATCTTCTGCTTTCACTATAAAAATGCACCCAGCACTTCAAAACAGACCTTCAGTGCTTAATTCAAAATGCAGTTTCGGTATTCCATATGAATCTTCTCAGACAGAACTCTGCGCTTCCTATCCCTGAAGACTGATGAGATGCATAATTTTAAAATCCGGATGAAATAAACACTGTCCTTCCTCTGCTGCTACCACCCAGGAATCAAAGCTACAGCTGCTTTTCCCCAAAGGAGACCAACCTGGCAATGCTCAAACAAAGCAGATGCACACAGCAGGCATCTGAAAGGAGAATATTGATAGAGGGGTTATCACCACAGTGAAATGTTTAGGAAGAAATGACCTTAATGGAAAAACAGCTGCTCCATTCCCAATCAAACAGCTATAAGACAACCTTTTGTCCCCCCGCCACCCCCCCGCCCTCCAGATGTGTGGGGATTTCAACTCCCCAAATCCCTAGCCACCATAACCAGCTTCCAAAAAAGCAAAGGATACCACTTCTTGCTTAGGATTGCTCATCCAATCTATGACAGTGCCATATATCTCATCTCATGATTCCTTTGTGTTGTTTTATCCTTCACGAAGTCTGTTTGTCTGCTTTGTCTGACATGTTATAGGGCCATTGTGCTGGTTAGACAGTATAAAGTTAGTTGGGAATTGGGAGCTATCCCCTTAAGAGAATGCCTCATGGGAGATGTAGTTCATGTCATGTGGTCACATCTGTAATCCTGATTGGTCACTGAATTGACTCTTGGTTGGGGTTGGGGGAGTTTCCTTTATTCTTGCTTGGATGCCAGCATTGTGCTGGTGTCTTTCCCTTTGCTGCATCGTTATGGGATGAAGATAACCATATTTTCACACTATGAAGGTGACTATGCAAAGATTGGACATTAGATGAATCTCAACATAACTGTGAGTTAGACCTTGAGGATGCCTATTACAAACCAATAAAGAAACTTTGTATGGAAGCCTTTGTAGAGTTTATCTAACTGTCTTTATATTCAGCCAGAAAGTTAAAGACAGAACAGCCGTGATAGCAAACCTATGGCATGGGTGCCACAGGCATGCAGAGACATTTGTGCAGGCATGTGAGCACCAGCCAAACTTACTTGCACTGCGCATGTGTGCACCTCTCAGCTGATTTTCGGCCTGTTGGAGGCCATTTTTGCTCTCCCAGAGGCTCAAGGGAAGCCTCTGCAGCCTTGGGAGGCCGAAAAATGGGTTCTTCTGGAAATACCAGAAGTGCCGTTTTCAGCCTCCCAAGGCTCCAGAGGCTTCCCTCGAGCCTCCGGGAGGGCAGAAACGGCTTCAAATGGCCCAAAAATCAGCTGGGAGGCATGCGCATGCGCAGTGCAGGTAAGAGGGCAAGGCGGGGTGTTGCGCGCACATGCGCAGGGGAGGCAGGGGGCATTACATTGTGGGTGTCGGCATGCACTCGTGCATGCTTTTGGCACACCAGAACAAAAAGGTTTGCCATCACTGGTATAGGGTTTCCCTCCTGACCAGGGGGTTGGACTAGAAGACCTCCAGGGTCCCTTCCAACTCTGTTATTCTATTTTCAAAAGCGCTGCTAGATTGGAGACGTACATTTCCTCCATTTATGAAGCTTTGTCCGCCATTTTAATAACAGATATTAATGTTGGCTTTGTGTGCATGTTTTCCCCCCGATGTATGCTTTATTTAAATGCAGCTAGCACTAATGCACATGTTTGCGTTCAGGTTTTAAAAGCATGCTGTTTTGTATGCAAGTTTCTCAAATAAACACACAGCTTGATAGAAACATTCATATAAAGAGTGGCGGATATCACTAGGTTTAATTCCCTGTGGATATCTTGGCTGGAAAGGGCTTTGCTAAACTCTGACCTGGAGTCCAATTTCCCAGCCATTGTTTGCAATCCCCAGACACCCGAAGGATGAGATGGATTCAATCAGCAGGGAATTATCATGCTGATTTTCTGCAACCAGCTAACGAAAAAAGTAAAGTTGACAATGCCACCCTCTGCGACTGTTATAGATTTACCCTTGGAGGCTGAACTTAATTTCTCAACTTATGACCACAACTGGAATCAGAATTTCTCTTTCCAAGCAAGGAAACGCTTAAGTGAATCATGCCTAATGTTACGACCCCCATTTGCCATGGTTTTTAAGCTAAATTCTGTAATTGTTATGTTGAATTATATGTTGTTAAATGAATCCCCATTGACATTGCTTGTCAGTAGCTGGCTGGGAAGGTCACAGATGACCCTGGGATGCTTCAACCCTCATAAATACATGTCTGTTGCCGAGCAAATTTGAATTTTGATCACACATCCATGGGGATGTAGCAATAGTCATAAGTGGGAGAACTGGTTGTAAGTCACTTTACAATTAGTAAAATTAGGCAGATTATCTGCTGATGAATAAGTCATATTACCTTTTGTAATATTTTATCTTGTTTTTTTTTCCTTTTTTTAACTTTATTTTTAATATGCTGTTGTTTCCAGTTCTGGCCAGTATAAACTTCATATTGTTATTTAATATTTATTTATCCAGTACTTGGTTAAAAGCATTCTGTTGTTCACACAAGGTTGTGTGAACTTCATCTCCTAAAATTCTCAGCAACAGCCCCGGTGGATGGAGAATTTGGGGAGTACCATAGAAAATTGCCTAGTTTGGAAAAAAACCAGGGCAAGGAACTGCAACAATAATAAAACACTCTTCTTTTAGGCAAAACCTTTTATTCGTAGTGTTTGTTAATTGGTTATTCCATATTAAGCTTTTTTCTGAGTACAAAATGTTTCTAATGAAATGTTCAATAAAATTAAAGAAGCAGTGCACTATTTTGCCAATTTTTAGATAGTACTTTTTCAAGTTGACCTTTTCAGAAAAATGCTGCTTTACCAATAACATCATTGGCTGCAAAACTCCAGGCAACCAAGTAACAGCAGTAGCCTGTTCTACTGGTTAGTCATTTTTTTCAGCATATACCTGTACACGTAATCCTCTATTTACAACCATTCATTTAATGAGCATTCCAAGTTACAATGGCACTGAAAAATGTAATTAATAATCAGTTTTCACACTTATGAATGTTGCAATATCAGAATCAGAATAGAGCTGGAAGGGACCTTGGAGGTCTTCTAGTCCGGCCCCCTGCTCAAGCAGGAGATGCTATACCATTTCAGACAAGTGACTGTCCAGTCTCTTCTTAAAAACCTCCAGTGATGAAGCATCCACAATGTCTGAAGGTAAGCTGTTTCACTGGTTAATTGTCCTCACTGTTAGGAAGTTTCTCCTCAATTATTTGTTGTTTCTCTCCTTGATTAATTTCCATCCATTGTTTCTTGTCCTGCTTTCTGGTGCTTTGGAAAATAAAATTGACCCCCTCTTCTTTGTGGTAACTTCTCAAATACTGGAATACAACTATGATTCGTCAGCAATAGATTCTGGAAATTTCATTTTCCAGAATTCCCACATTTTTTGGGGAGAAACCACAAGTCAACAGATTTGATTCATAACATAGTTTTGAAATTCCTTTATTTGTTAAATTATATTTACTGAAAATTTTCATATGATAGGGTAAATGGAAAAAAATCAGAAAAGGAAAACCAATTTAAGAAGCATAAAAATGACTTCCAACTTCCTTTCAACAGATAATTACATTCTTATTGTTCCTCCTTCCTCTTAAGTATTTTACAAGTCCCTTCACCCCTTCATTTGGTCTTCATCTTTCTTAGCCTTCAAACCCACAAATCAACAATTCATTTTCTTCTGTCAGGAAAAAAAAGTCCATATAAGACTTTCAGTCTTTTAAAAAATGTTTTTGTCGTTTGTTCTCTGACCAAACTGGTCAGGTTGCCATTTCTTATCAATTCTGACATTTTCACAATTGCTTCCTCCACTGTTGGAATTTTATTATTCTTCCATCAGAGTTTTGTAATTTCTTGGCAGTTGTCTCAGAAGAGCAAACAGAACTGGGGGTAGAGTTAAGCATTTCCTTAACTTAAATTATAGTTCCACAAACGGTCCAAGTCCGACTCGTCTTGAATTCCATTGATCTTTCTTTGGCGCCAATTTAGAATTGCACTTTAGTGTAGATTCCTGTGTATACAGTAGACTTGAGCAATAAATCTTTCAAACTCAACATAATGTATGGTCCTGATCAGGGATGGAATTTAAATTTTTAACAACTGGTTCTGTGGGCATGGCTTAGATAGTGGGCATGGCTTGGTGGTCATGTTAGTGGCTGGGCATGGCCAACTCAATATCACTCACATCGAGGCACGCATTTCCTCACCTGGCCTCTCATGACTGTGGGGATGCTGCAACAGTCGTAAGTATGAAAAATGATCATAAGTCACTTTTTTCAGTGCCATTATAACTTTGAATGGTCATTCCATACAAGCAAAGTACCAGCAAAGGAGGGGAAAAAAACTCCAGAGAAGTTCCAGAGACAGGAAGTCTAGACCTGCCAAGAATGTAATAAGGGTTAACGGAGAGGCAGCTTCTGTAAACAACACCAGAATGTTTCCTTCCTGCCTTCCTTACAGGATTAGGCCAGTAATTTCTTTTAACAACCGGTTCTCCAAACTGCTTAGAATGTTAGCAACCGGTTCTAGCGAATAGATGCGAACTGATAGAATCCCACCCCTGGTCCTGATCCTTTGCGGCTGACATTAGTTGACAGTTTCCTTCCTGTTGCTTTGAAGTTCCTTACCATGGTTTCCAAACGGAACTAAATCTATTGTAATTAACATCCTTGTTACCTGATATACAAGAATCAGAGGATCAGACATGGCTTTTGTTGACCAGTTACATCTGAGCCAATATGGACATGTGTTTTCTAATTTTCATCATTTGGAGATGCTGTTAATTTGATTCTCTTTGCTTACATAGTTCTTAGTTCCATGATGGACCTCAGTCTCCATCTCTTTGACAAGGTGGCATCCCATGGTAGAAAGTAAGAGGAGGATCACTCCTACTATGACTACATTGGTTAAAGTGTCATGGGATCTTATGATCTATGACTGCCTCCATCAGAAATCTCATATGAATTTGTGACTCCACAAGAGTTCAGCCATTTATAAACAAATCAAGTTATAGAATAGAATAGAAAAGAATAGAATAAAATAGAATAGAATAGAATAGAATAGAATAGAATAGAATAGAATAGAATAGAATAGAATAGAATAGAATAGAATAGAATACTTTATTGGCCAAGTGTGATTGGACACACAAGGAATTTGTCTTGGTATAAATATTCTCAGTATACATAAAGAAAAGGTACATTCATTAAGAATCAAGAATCATAATGATAATCATAGGGTACAATTAACAATCAAATCATACTAGGAAACAGTCAATATAAATCGTAAGGATACAAGCAACAAAGTTACAGTCCTACAATCACAAGTGGGAGGGGATGGGTGATAAGGAGTGATGAGAAGATTAACAGTAATAGTAGTGTACACTTTGTAAATAGTTGAACAGTGTTGAGGGAATTATTCGTTTAGCAGAGTGATGGCTTTCAGGAAAAAACTGTTCTTGTGTCTAGTTGTTCTGGTGTGCAGAACAAATATCGGGGTGTCTGACCTGTTGGAATTGGACTCAGCATGGACCAGCTTTCTCTGCCTATAAACCTACTGACCATTAGGAGCAATATATAAAAAATAGCTTGCAGAGAGATTCCATGTTATCTCTTCTACTGGTTTTGTCTTGCTCTGAAGGTCTCGGTATAACATATCTTCTATTGGTTAGATGGATTGTCTCAAGGGTTTCGTCCCTTCCTGCCCTCTCTTGGTTCAGCTTCTCTTTCTCTTCTAATCCAGATCTTTGCAGTTTTGATTTGACATGCTTTTTCCCCATAATCGATGAAATCCTGCTGTAGCTCTTAGCTACAGGTAGACTGAAGGAAGTTTGGGTTTCCTGTCATTACGTAATTTCCTAAACAAAGCTTTATCCATGTTTTCTTTCATGTGAATATTAGCTTCAAGGATATTTTCTTCTTAAAATTACATTCCTAACTGCCTCTCAGTGGATTTTCCAACTATATAAAAACTTTCTACCATCCAACACACAGATCTCATCTGGAGTGCAGCATTGCCATCACCTGGTCTAAAGTATGGAAGGAAAGAACATTGTACACACAGTGCATTATGAATCTGCTTTTTCCAGTGGATCCCCATGTGGGGATCTCTTTTGGTTCCACTGGAAAGACCAGATTCAAATATTCATTTTCCTGAGAAGGCAGGTCTCAAGTACCTCATGATCTCATACGTTTACCCAAGAACAGAATCCTGTTTCAGCTGAGTATTCATAGTGAGTTTACTGTCTAAAGACTTGGCTGAGCTATTCTTCTGATGACTTCTTATTTCTCTTGTTGACTGCTTCATTCTTTCCATCACAACCACTACTCTACATCTTAACAGCATCTTGAATTTCTTTTTTTAAATATATTTTTATTGTTTACAACTCTAAATACAAAACACAGTGCAGCCATTTTGGCATTACTTTGTCATATATACCAAAGGTGTAACTAAACCCATTAACATTTCTATTATTGGTACAATATTTACATTTTCCTTCCAATCCTCCGAACTACTTTTGTTCCGATCTTCCCCTCTTTTTTGCAGCCACAAATAAAACTTGTTCCAAGTATTGTAATATTCTGAATCCTTATTTTTCATTTCTAAAGTTAATCAATTAGATTCTGTACACATCATTATTTTCCTTATTATCTCTCTTTTCAGTGGTATACTTTGATTTTTCCAATATTATGCATAAACCATTCTTACCGCAGTCAATATATGTATTATTAAATATGTTGTACCTTTGCTGTGGCCTTCTGTCATTATTCCCAACAGGAATAATTCTTGCTTAAATTGAATGCGTTCTCCCACCATTTGCTCTACCCATGCCTGTATCAATCTCCAATATTGTTTTGTGTAATTACATATCCACCACATGTGGTAAAACGTACCTGGTAGATCCTTGCACTTCCAGCATTTTGGTGATAAATTTTTGTATATACAGTATTAGTGAGCCTTGCTTGGGGAAGATGCCACCTGTAGAACATCTTATATAAATTTTCCTTATAGACTGCTGCCATAGTTAATTTCCTATTGTTAATCCAGAGTTTCTGCCACTTTGCCAGTTCAACTTTATAACCAAAGTTTTTTGCCCAACAAAAAAATGAATTTCTTATCGTTGCTGGATGAATTCTTTGCCTCTTATCATAATGAGCAGGATGTGCCTCTCTGTTCCCATATATCTATTTGAAGAAGAAGAAAATCCCTTAAAAGGTAAGGATTATTAAGATGGGCTTGTCTAAAAAGAAATTTAGTTTCAGAAAACTAAAACAGCTCAGGAGATTATTTCAATCCTATCATGGTAATATTTCCTCCTTTTTATCTTTCTATCTTGAGAAGATACTTCTTTGTTGGCTGGTAGGGTAGGGTGGTTGGGCACAAGTTTCATTCCAGAGGTATGGATGTAGATAAAGATGAGAAATTCTGCCTGGTCGTAACATGGCCCAAAGAAGAAAGATCTCCTGCTCTATTCCTTCAATCCTTACCTTGACTGGTCTGATGCCAATTCTGACCCCAACAACATAAACAGCAGAGATTCTATTATCTAAACAATGGAACGGAATGGAAGAGAACACTGTTCTGGTTAAGCGTGATTGGACACACAAGGAATTTGTTTCTGGTGCATAAGCTCTCAGTGTATATACAAACAACTAAGTAATATATTCATGAGATACCAATAGTATTAAAAAAGATGAGATGGATAATAGGAATACAACCAAACTCTATGGATATCCTTAGACATAAGACAGTACTGTGGTGATTAGGTCAAGGGTCTTCAAACTTGGCAAGTTTAAGTTTATTAAATTTATTAAGTTTATTAAATGTATTCCACACCACAGACAATACTGCTACCCTTCAAAAAGACCTTGACTATGTATCAGAATAGGCAAACAAATGGCAACTTCAAATCTCAACAAATAAATGCTCTGTCCTACATATTGGCAAAAAAAATCAGAAAATAAAATACAGGCTGAATAGTCAAGACCTTGTTGATGATCCAAACTCTGTCAAGGATCTTGGAGTACTCATCTCAAATGACCTAAGTGCTAGAGCCCACTGTAACTACATAGCCAAAAAGGTGTTAAGAGTTGTTAACCTAATCTTACATAGCTTTTTCTCTGGTAATATTACACTAATAACTAGAGCATACAAAACATTTGCTAGACCAATACTCGAATACAGATCATCAATCTGGAACCCACATTACTTATCTGATATTAACACAGTTGAGAAAGTCCAGATATATTTTACAAGAAGAGTTCTTCATTCCTCTACTCGTTGCAGAATATTTTATTCCACCAAACTTGAAATTCTAGACCTTGAAAACCTAAAACTATGTCACCTTCAGTCTGATCTAAGTATAGTATATAAAATAATACATTGCAATATCCTGTCAATGAATACTTCAGCTTCAACCATAACAACACAAGAGCAAACAATAGATACAAACTCAAGGTTAACCGCACCAAACTTGATTGCAGGAAATATGACTTCAGCAACAGAGTGGTCAATGTCTGGAATACTCTACCTGACTCTGTGGTTTCTTCCCCAAACCCTAAAAACTTTAACCTTAGACTGTCTACTATTGACCTCACCCCTTTCCTAAGAGGTCTGTAGGAAGCATGCATAAGCGCACCAACATGCCTACTGTCCCTGTCCTATTGTTTCTTTTATATTTTATTTTTCTTATATGTATCCATGTATTCATAACTATGTTTTACTTATACCTATTATCTTGAAAGCAATTGACAAATAAATAAATAAATAAAATTAAAAAACTTGTGGACATCAACCCACAGAATTCCTAAGTTAACATGACTGGAGGAGGAATTCTGGGAGTTGATGTCCACAAGTCTTAAAGCTGTCAAGTTTGAAGACCCCTGGATTATAGGTGCTTAACAGAGTGATGTCACGAAGAGAAAAAAAGTCTCTGTGTCTAGTTGTATTGCCATGCAATGTCCTATAGTGGCATCTGAAGGGGAGGAATTGAAATAATTTATGTTTCAAAGATGTGAGGAGTTGGTATATATTTTCTCAGCCCTCTTTTCTGACTCGTGGAGTATATACTTCCTCAGAGGAAGGAAGGTTGGTTGCAATTGTTTTTTCTACAGTCCAAACTATCTGTTGAAGTCTGTACCTGTTTTCCTTTGGTTGATGTAACAAACCAGACAGTTTTAGGACCTGATAAACTAGTACCTGATAAAACTTCAGGAACACACAACCCACCCTATTGCCTCAATCTCTAAATCAAATATGCATCTATACAGGTAGCCCGCAATTTACAAATATTTATTTAGGACTGTTCAAAGTTATAACAGCACTGAAAAAAAGTGACTTATGACTATTTTTCACACTTATGATCGTTGCAAAATCCCTGAGGTCACAAGATCAAAATTTAGACACTTGGCAACTGGCATATATTTATGACAGTTGCAATGTCCTGGGGTCGTGTGATCACCTTTTGCAACTTTCTGGCATTAAACAAAATTAACAAAGAAACGAGATTCACTTAACCACCATGTTACTAGCTGAACAAGTGCAATGGTTCACTTAGTAACTGTGCCAAGAAAGGTTATAAAATAGGGCAAAATTCACTTAACTACAGTATGTGTCCACACATGATCAGATTGCTGACATACTCAACAAACCACTTGCAGCTGCTCAGCACGAATATCTGCGTGAGAAGATGTGCCTTATCTGATGTCCACTCACCAGACAAAGAAAGAGGTGTCACTACGGTTTTTTATTTATTTATTTATTTATTAGATTTTTATACCGCCCCCTCTCCCAAAAAAGGGACTGGGGGTGGTGTACAGCCAGATAAAAATCGAAACAAGATATAAAAATTGTACAATTAAAAACAATTTAAAATGATTAAATTAATGGCCGAGTTATAAAATTATCAAAATGTATAAAAAACAGATAAAAATTTAAAATGTCAAATTTAAAACCCCACAATTATTACTGGGCCAGGCCGGCCTGTTGAAAAAAGTGGGTCTTTACTGCATGCCGGAAGGTCTGAATGTCGGTGATGGCCGGTATTGTCTGCTAAGCATCCAGAGCCTACTAGAATATTTTTATCATGTTACTTTAGCAATTAAGATATGGGTGTCTTGTGATGTCTGATTTACTGCGCATGCTTGAAGGGAAGGAGTTTCCTTTTTCTTTCTTTCTCTGTACGTATACGTACAGCCACAGACCTGGGGACCTTCAGGCGTGCCTTGAAAACCTGGCTTTTTGACCAGGTCGGCTTGGACTGAGTTTAGATTTGGGTGTTTTAATTTTTATATTAAATTTTGGGGTTTAGGGAGGGGTTTTAATTGTTTTCAGCCAGGGCCTTTAGTTTAATTTAGTTTTAACTTTTCACATATTTATTGTTTTAATTGTATGGCTGTGCACCGCTCCGAGTCCTTTAGGAGAGGAGCGGTATATAAATAAATATTTATTATTATTATTATTATTATTATTATTATTATTATTATTATTATTATTATTATTATTATTATTATTATTATTAGATTGTACTTCCTAGTTATGTGTCATAAAAGTATACAGCAAAGGAAAGCACGGTCCAGCACCTCTACTTTATGAAAGCTGAATTTTTTCACTTTGACACATCTGAAATCCTTTTCCTCCATTTCCTGTTTGGTTTTATCCTATTCCCTATGAAACTTAAAGCAGGGGCCTCCAAATTTGGCAACTTTACAACTTGTAGACTTCAAATCCCAGAATTCCTCAACCAGATTGAAGAATTCTGGGAGTTGAAGTCCACAAGACATAAAGTTGCCATGTTTGGAGACCGTGGCTTAAAACATCAAGGTAAACATAGCATCTATGATTCTAAGTATGTTTGACCCTATCTTACTTTCCTCCACCATTCTTTCACTTTAATTGCTCGCCAATTTTTTCCTGCTTACAAAAAGCTCCATGTATTCTTTGTTATGTTGATTGTATAATGACTATCACTTGGAATTTCAAGCAGATGCAAAATAATGGCCAAACTGATGGATTGTTTTAATGTCAAAGAGCCCTTCTAATCATGCCTGCTATGATTAAAAATAAAGAAGCAGAAGTATTAAATATTCAGCCATAAGACACAGGAGAAATTCAAACTCGTGTAAGAGAACCAGTTTGGTCTAATGGTGGGAGACCGTGAGTTCTAGTCAGGGGTGGGATCCGACAGGGTTAACTACTGGTTCGGTGATTTACAATGTACTTCCCTGCACGCTGTGCGCACGTGTAAATCTTCGTCAGCTTGCTGCCTGGACAGCTGAACAACGCTGCATGCAGGGAAGCAGCTTTTGAAAAAGCACTTTTTTCCTGCTTTTTCAACCGCAGCTGTACCTCGCATGGCAGCTGAGTTTGAAAAAGCAGGAAATAAAGGTCAGGTAAGAGCCCGGGCAGGCGGGTGAGCCAAAACAGCAGCAGACATAGAACCGGTTCTATGTCTGCTGTTCTTCAGAGCTACCTGTTCTAAAGAGCTGGACAGAACCGGTAGAATCCCTGGTTCTAGTCCTGCCTTAGCCATGAAAGCCACTTGGGTGACTTTGAGCCAGTCATTTTCTCTTAGACCTCACAAGGTTGTTGTCATGAGGAAAAGAGGAGGAGGAAGGTGTAATGGATATATTCGTTGCCTTGAGTTGTTTGTAAAAAAACATAAAATAAAAAGGCAGGAAACAAATAAGCTCATTTCATAGGGAAATATGATTATCTTTCCTTGAATATACTTTGTGCACTCTAATTTAAATTAATAGCAGCACATGCATATGGAATTTTGGGATTTTTAACCATGATTTATGTTAAGTTCTGGTCGGAGAATGTAGATGAGGCCAGAGAGATTTCTAACAGCTCTTTATTCAATATTGCCTGTGAGGCAACTGAATTCCCTGGCTGACAGCTCCTTTTATAGGGAACTGATCAGCCAAACAACCAATCAGGAGAGAATATTTTCCTGCTCCAATAGAGGACCAGAATGAGAACTTAAACTGACAACTATATATACTATATAAATACATAACCATTTATAAAATGGCTGTCTTGGTGGATGAGATCAATCACAAAACACCACTTTATCAGAAGGCAAATGACCGAATTTACTCACTTGTTTAGGGTAGGCTACTCTCTACCTACAGTGCTTCTAAATCAGGGGTCTTCAAACTTCACAGCTTTAAGATTTGTGGACTTCAACTCCCAGAATTCCTCCTCCAGTCATGTTAGCTCAGGAATACTGGGAGTTGAAGTCCACAAGACTTAAACTTGCCAAGTTTGAAGACCCTTGTTCTAAATCATAGACAAAATCTAGAAAATTTTTAGATTTTAGATCTAAAAATCTGAAATTTTAGGCATGGTGGAAACATGATCCCTCCAATTTGTGGTTTTCGGCTTAGTGATCATCTAGTTATTTGCAATTTTGATCCTATCCTCCTCAATCAATTTATTTATTTCTCTCTGTGTGTGTCTCTCTCTCTCTCTTTCTCTACAGATAACTATATTTGCAAATAAAGCACTGGGTTGAAGCAACCTAACTATTTACTAAAAATGTCTATGAGGGCCTTCATGAAATCCAGGAAAAACAAATCAAAAAGAATGTTGTAGGTTGTGTTTTGCAGCATGCCGATGTTCCCTTTTTTATTTTTCACTTAACAAATCCTAATAAAACTAAAATAAGAAGAGACAAGAGTCTGATGAACACCAAGGGAGGTGTCTAAATGCTAAAAACAAATCATGCTACCTACACTGATCTGTTGCTTATTAATATTTGAATCATGCGGTCATTTCTTTTTGCAGTATAGAATTTCATAAATAAACCCCGTAAGAGAAGTCTTTACAGATAATATTTTCTTGCAATTGTTCTTGTCTGCTCACTGTTATTTTATTTTTCCTGTTTTGTTTTATTACCTAGAGAGAAGTAAAACAACAAACAAAAATTCCATCTTTCATGGAGACCCTTTCCAATGTTCACTTGTGACTAAAGAAAATGAATGAAAACAACTAAGCTTGGAGAGCACCAAAAACTTCACAGTTCAATCGTGAGCTACATATATTTTCTTCTCTTGGTAGCTCTATATCATGGTTGTCAAACTCCCGGCCCTTGGGCCAGATGCATCATGCACTGGCCATGCTCACGCCCAGCTTAGCGAAGAGGGGGAGGGGTAAAAGCTCCGATATATCACGTGACACCTCCGTGATGATATGAGTTTGACACGCCTCTTCTAGATGAAGTCAAGAGCCAGGAAGGAAGGGCTTTCAGTTGGATCCTTGGCGGCATAGTAGTTAAAGTGCAGTATTGCAGGTTAACTCTGCCCACAGCCTGACATTCAATCTTGATGGGGCTCAAGGTTGACTCGGCCTTCCAGCCTTCCCAGGTCAGTAAAATGAGGATCCAGATTGTTGGTGGCAATATGCAAATAATGCTGACATTGTAAACTGCCCCGAGATAGTGTTTTAAAGCAGTGGTCGCCAACCAGTGGGCTGGAGATCACTGGTGGTCTGCGAGAAAATTGTGGTGGTCCACAGAGAAATGTTGCCCTCAAAGCACCCCCCAAAGCAATTAATCCAGGCTGCACAGGAACACAAGGCTGCACTGCCCACATGGCCCACGGGAACACAAGGCTTGCATCATTTGCATTGCGAATAACACGAGGTAGAGAGGGAAGGGGGGAAAGGGTGGAGGGGAGAACCTGCCCCACGCACCTGGCCTGGCCACCGGGCTGCTTCTTTCTTCTTCTGCTTTTGGCTGCATGCAAGGAAAGCAGCAAAAGTCTTTCCTTCTCTTCCCCAAACTCTGCCAGAAATGACTCTTTGGGACCATGCAAGATATCCTGCTCCAAAAGGTTGCGCCAGTGCAACAAGTCTCACAAAGACTCATTTCTGGTGGAGTTTGGGGGAGTGAAAGAAAGACTTTTGCTGCTTCTGCTGCTTTCCTTGCATGAAGCAAAAAGTCTCTCTCTCTCCCCCTGAGAACGGAGCTGGAGACGATATCCTGCAATCCCAAATAAAGAATGATTGATCAATAGGAAAACGGGGTGGGGAATTTTCCTGCAGACTTTTGTGGGGATTTTCCCAGGGTCTCTGATCCACAGGATTTTAAATTATGAGTTTGGTGGTCCCTGAGGTCCTAAAAGTTGGCGACCCCTGTTTTAAAGCATTGGGGCAGTGTATAATCCTAAATGCTATTGCCACTGCTATTTCAAAATTGAGAACTAAATGATCTATCCAGTGCAGAAGCAAAAACAGAACTGTGGGGGCTGCACGCAGCCCTCCTGAGTTCTGTTTTTGCTGGCAGAGCGCTTGGGCCACCACAGGAACCCCCCGACATGAGTGATGTTGAGTTGGCCATGGCCACTCCAGCCCCCCAAGGTCAAGCATAACCCTGATGTGGCCCTCAATGAAATCAAGTTTGACACCCCTGCGATAGGTAGGTAGGTTGGTAGGTAGGTAGGTAGAAAATTTTAATGAAATAAAGAAAGCTGCTCCTGCAGGTCAGCAATTCATTTCAGGGGGCAGTTATATATCATTCTGACAATTGGCAAAGAGACTGTACTTATGTCCTTCAGACAAGGGCATTTCTCTCCAACCCATGACAACTAAGTCCAGCCCCTGCTTAAGAATCCAGATTAACCCACCCTTGACAGATGGTTGCCTGGCCTCCCCTCAAATGCATTTTAAGGAAGGAAAGGCCACTTCCTTTCTGGGTGATTGATTTTGCTGTCAAATTGCTTGTTGTAATTTAACACATTCAAGCTCAAAACGTACTACATATTCCCTGCCCTACCCTCGGAAATGCTAGAGGATTTTGAGCATCTGTTCTGAGTCTTGTTTGGTTGGACTAGAAGACCTCCAAGGTCTCTTCCAACTCTGTTATTCTGTAATCTCCTGTTACATGAAGCAGTATTGGGCAATTACTTGGAGGATGGTACATGGCCCATGATTTATTCCCAGGAAATAAATGCTCAAACTTTCAGCAGTGATCCAAAGTTGACTGTACAAAGAGAGAAAAAGCACTACTATCCATGTAGGCAGGCAACTGTATTATTTCAAGAAATGTCATGAAGACATTGGGAAAAAAATAGAATTAAAATGGGTATGTCTTATCATTGAAAAGCCATGCTTAATTCACTGTGCAACTTTCAATGTCTGAACTACAGTTTGGATGTTCCCCCTAAAGATTACAGAGAAATACATTTATGAAGTTATCGTAAATGACATTCGGGGATTACATTTATGGCTATATAATGAACTGATATTTCAGGTAACTACTCCTGCCACAAAATTGCTGGAAAATAAGAATTATTGGGCGGTAGAGGAATAAATGCTACCGAACCAAAAATATAAACAGCATCCAAAATCCAGCATCTGAAGATAGTAAGGTTGGAATTTTGCATATCAGAAAAACTCAGTTGGATTCTATTACAGGATTACCAAGAGCTCAGATAATAATTTGTGGAGAAGCACAATGCAAAAACACTTCCCCCTCTGTTTCATTAAAACAAATAGCATTTCCATTTGCTTCTCCCAACGTAACTTTGCAAGTGTAATTTACAAGATAATTGCATCCCTCTTTCCTCTGCTCACTTGGAAGATAATCATAATGGCTTGAAATATTTTAAAAGGGAATATTCATTCCCTTTTAAAGGAGCTTAAGATACTGGCCAGCATTGTCCTTTCAAACTAGCAGCAATTCCTTTTGATTTAGTGGTTGGCTGGTAGAAGGTAGTGTCTCTAATCCTTGCTTCTCCTGCCCCAGCCTTCATTGGTTAAATTCTTTGCTCTGCCAGTTCCCAATTTATTTATTATTTATTTATAAAATTGATTGGTCATCCATCTTCCCACAGGATAACTCTGGGTGGATGACGGTCATAAAAAATGCATTCATACATGTTCATTAAAACATAAATAAATTAAAGCCAAACATTTGATCACCACAATGTAAATTTGGTTGACACAGTGTAAAAAAGATGTTGAGACTCTACAAAGAGTGCAGAGAAGAGCAGCAAAGATGATTAGGGGACTGGAGGCTAAAACATATAAAGAACGGTTGCTGGAATTGGGTATGTCTAGTTTAATGAAAGAAGTGCCAGGGATGACATGATAGCAATGAATATCTCAGGGGCTGCCACAAAGAACAGGGAGTCCAACTATTCTCCAAAGCACTTGAAAGCAGGACAAGAAACAATAGGTGGAAACTAATCAAGGAGAGAAGCGTCCTAGAACTAAGGAGAAACTTCCTGATAGTTAGAACAATTATTCAGTGGAACAACTTGCCTCCAGAAGTTGTGATTGCCCTGAACACTGGAAGTTTTTAAAAAGATGTTGGATAACAATTTGCCTGAAGTGGTATAGCCTAAGCAGGGGGTTGGACTAGAAGGTCTCCAATGTCCCTTCCAACTATGTTATTCTATTAAAAATCTAATGACAGAGGTGGAGTAGAGAGAGGTGATGTTACTTGATCAACCACCTCCACTATGCTGTTCTCCTGTTGGGGCCCCAAACCATATCTTGTATATCTTAAAGCTCTTATGAAAGGATTAAAGGGTATGGTGCCCCATTTGACATCTGAGAATCTTGCTTTGGCCTCTTTTCAACAGATAAACCTCTTAACAGGGTAACCCTCTCCAGTCTATCTCAACAGACATCATTGTTTTTACCTAAAACAACAAATAAACAACAGCCAACGCACTCCAGATCCATCCTAAGTTTGCCATCTTGTTCATCAAGCTTCTCTCCCCAGAAGTCTTCATTCCAGATCCAATGCATTTTCCAATTTAAGTAATGCTCCATTCAAATAATGTATCTTTGTTCACACAATATATAAGTTCTGCTGTCAGAGTTGCAAGTAATATGTCCATAATAAACAGGACTCCGAGGCAAGTAGGTTCCTCTAAGAAACGGTTTATTGGGCATATCATATTGGCATAAGCTAGTGAAAATCAACTCTGAATATTCCCACAATTTTCATCTAATTAAAAGTAAAAGTTTCTCCCTTTTCCCAAACAATTAGTCACATGGTCCAATCAAGGTCCTGTCCGGTTGTCAGGCGACGTCGCTCTTCCTCTCTCCATCTACCTATAGGAATGTTCCCAGGAAAAAAGTATTTTATTTGACTACAAATCCCACTATCTTTATTCCCCCTTCCCTATCCCTCAGCTCCAGTGTGGCAACACTGAAACCTCAAAATGGCCTCGGTCAGGTCAGCTTCAAGCTTGACATCTGTCTTATAGCAACATGTCCTTGTTGACCATCTCGGAATCAAATACATCTTATAAGCTAGATCAAGGGTCTTCAAACCTGGCAAGTTTAAGACTTGTAGACTTCAATTCCCAGAATTCCTGAGCTAACATGACTAGAGGAGGAATTCTGGGAGTTGAAGTCCACAAGTCTTAAAGCTGTGAAGTTTGAAGACCCCTGAGCTAGATAGAGCTACTTTGGAAAGTGTAGAATTTCCCTTCATCTTATATAAGCTGCTATGTGAAGAGTGCCATACAATATAATCAGGCTCGGTTAACATTATGGGAAAATCCACACAATATTTGAAAAGAGGAAAGCAATCATTTTCTTAGAGAACCTGGGTTGATAAGGAGTGTATATTTTAGATCGTTGTGTTGGATTGGAGGTTTATTTTAATTATTTAATTAGTTGTGGCAACAGCTTCAGTTAAAACACATGTTAACTTTAGATATTAGACTGTAGATCTAATTATTTCTGAACTCTCTCTAATATTAGAAAATTGAATTTGTTCCTTGCAAAATAACAAGTCCATAACAGCTATTGGTAAATGGTTGTTAAAATAGAATAAGAAACTGAAACATGTAATAAATACATGTTTTGAATCTGAGTGGAAGTCCATTTACATGTCACATTTTTATATATTTAAATGGATCCTTAATTCATGGAAAAGATAATTTTGTGTTTATTGGGTGCTTATGCATCTTTTCAGGAAGGAAATGTTCCTCAATTCATTTTTTAAGAAATGATGCTAAAATGCAGTATTTATTCATATGATATGATCAGCTTTAGCAGCTCTTCTAATTCTTTATATTAGCTATTTTAAAGCGTCTCTTGTTTACACTATCTATACAGAAATCAACCTTCACACACCAGGCAAAGATAAGAGTGTTAAGGCTTGGTCCTGCCAATTGGGATGGGGTGGATGAATGTTAGGTAGTTCTGGAGATACAGGTAATCCTCAAATTACAACCATTCATTTAGTGAATGTTTGAAATTACTGTGGCATTGAAAAAAGTGATTTATGACCATTTTTCACACTTACAACCATTGCAGCATCCCAATGGGGTGATCAAATTTCAGATGCTTGGCAATTGGCTCATATTTATGACAGTTGCTGTGTCCCGGGGTTATGTCAATCATCTTTTGTGACCGTCTAACACGAGGGTCTTCAAACTTGGCAAGTTTAAGACTTGTGGACTTTGACTCCCAGAATTCCTGAGCTGACATGACTGGAGGAGGAATTCTGGGAGTTGAAGTCCACAAATCTTAAAGCTGTCAAGTTTGAAGACCCCTGGATTATAGGTGTTTAGCAGAGTGATGTCACGAAGAGAACAAAAATGTCTCTGTGTCTAGTTGTATTGCCATGCAATGTCCTATAGTGGCATCTGAAGGGGAGGAGTTGAAATAATTTAGAGTATGTTTCAAAGATGTGAGGAGTTGGTAGATATTTTCTCATCCCTCTTTTCTGACTCGTGGAGTATATACTTCCTCAGAGGAAGGAACTATCTGTCCAAACTATCTATTGAAGTCTGTACCTCCTTTGGTTGATGTAGCAAACCAGACAGTTTTAGGACCTGATAAACTAGTATTTGATAAAACCTTAGGAACACACAACCCACCCTATTGCCTCAATCTCTGAGTCAAATATGCATCTATACAGATAGCCCCCAACTTACAAATCTTTATTTAGGACTGTTCAAAGTTATAACAGCACTGAAAAAAAGTGACTTATGACTATTTTTCACACTTATGATCGTTGCAAAATCCCTGAGGTCACAAGATCAAAATTTAGACACTTGGCAACTGGCATATATTTATGACAGTTGCAATGTCCTGGGGTCATGTGATCACCTTTTGCAACTTTCTGACATTAAACAAAATTAACAAAGAAATGAGATTCACTAAACCACCATGTTACTAGCTTAACAAGTGCAATGGTTCACTTAGTAACTGTGCCAAGAAAGGTTATAAAAGGTTATAAGTTGAGGACTACCTGTAATTATAGTGCAAGTACAGTGGAAGCCTCACTTTGAAAATTTAGCATGCCAGTCTTCCATTGCCTATCCAAACTAAGACCCATCTACACTCAAGCCCATGTGTCCTGCCATTACATATCCCATGAGGGATCATACATCTGAAATCCTTTTCCTCCATTTCCTGTTTGGTTTTATCCTATCCCTTATGAAACTTAAAGCAGGGGCCTCCAAAGTTGGTAACTTTACAACTTGTAGACTTCAAATCCCAGAAGTCCACAAATTTTAAAGCTGTCAAGTTTGAAGACCCCTGTTCTAACAAAGCAAAATCAATGGGGAAGCCATACTCATTTTACAGCCGTGTTACTAACTAAACAGCTGCAGTGGTTCACTTAATAGCTGTGGCAAGAAAGGTCATAAAATGGGTCAAAACTCACTTAACAACTCTCTCACTTAGCAATGGAAATTTTGGGCTCAGTTGTGGTCGTAAGTTGAGGATTACCTGCAGCTGGTATCATGAGGATGTTCTCCACCATTTTAACTTTTAATACTGTAACCTAACTTTTAATTTTGTTTTTAACTTTGCTCTTATTTATGCTTTTATGTCCTGACCTGTTTTTATGGTAAGCCACCCAGAATCACTTGGCTGAGATGGGCAGTATAAAAATGTGATGAATGAATGAATGAATGAATGAATGAATGAATGAATGAATGAATGAATGAATGATCCTGGCACATGGTTTTTATTCTAAAATACAATAAGTATAAATCCAACATCATTCATGTGTTGCTACAGAATTAGCCTATGATTGTCACCTTTCTGAAATCATACTATGTGAAAAAAATGCCATATTCTTTCTGACAATAACCCTTTTCTCACACTATGTACGGTATGATTAAAAAAAAAACCCTTCATAACAGCCAATAGCAATTTTTAGGGGAAAAAGAGACTTCTGCATTAGATACAACAGTAATCAAATACCCTAAGAAAGTGTGGTAGGTAGATAATGTCTGAGATACAGCACAATAAAGTCCCAACTGGCTAACTATATGAACTTGTCTCTACAAAAACAAGTGGTTTAAGTTTTTAAATAAATAAATCCTTTTTTAAGGAAAGTAGGGACACCTAGAGGCCAATTCATGTTCTTATGTTTGGTCTTCTCTTCAGTACAACAATTCATCTTTAATGTGGAAAGGCCACTTTCGTTGTTCATGACAAAAAATTAATGTTCTCTGTTTTCTTAAGGTTATTTTTGGCCTTAATTGTCTATCCTTAAACAGACTTTGAGGGAGAGAGATAGTCACTCAGTCTTATCTATCCAGACAGAAAATTAGAAGAAGTATCTCTTCTCTCTTAGGCTGGGAGATGATATCATTCTCAATTTATCTCCTACACCTGGAGGGAAGCAAAAGATCATGTCTGCATGTGACAAGAATAAAAATTGAATATGCTACTGATCTAGATTGGTAGCACAAAATGTGTGATTCCCTGTCCCCTACCCTTATCAAGGTTGCAAATTACTGAACAAGTTACAACCTCTAGACAGTTTTCAAGAGAAACCACGTTACAATAGTCAAGAATCAGTGGTGGGATTCAAACAATTTTACTACCGGTTCTGTGGGCATGGCTTGGTGGGCGTGGTGGGTGTGGCTTGGTGGGTGTGGCTTGGTGGGCGTGGCAGGGGAAGGTTACTGCAAAATCCCCATTTCCTCCCCACCCCACTAACCTGCTTTCCAGTTCCGTTCTCCTGTGCAGGGCAACAAAAGAAGACCCAGCCGATCAGCTGGGACTTGGGAGGCAGAGAATAGATGGGGTGGGGCCAATCAGAGGTGGGATTTGCCGGTTCTCCGAATTGCTCAAAATTTCCGCTACCGGTTCTCCAGAACTAGTCAGAACCTGCTGAATACCACCTCCGAATAGAAGAGCATATTTTTGGTTTAGGGTTGAACTATGGAATCCTTGGTGATCTCTGATTGGTATTATCCAACCTTCAGTGCACTAAAGAATGTTAACTAGTTGGATAATAAAACATCTGCAAGTAAACAACCAAGCTCAAAGAGCACTAAGAACTCCATAAGTCATGGGTGTCAAACTCACCATGTCACATTCCTGTCACATGATGTTTCATGGTATTTTTCCCCTTTGAGGAGCTGGGATGGGCGTGGCCTGTGCGTGATGCATCCAGCCCGCAAGCCACCAGTTTCACACCCCTGCCATAAGTTTATATTTCATTGACTTAAAGCAAATGGGAAAAAAGCAAAGAGAATATTAAAGACTAACCTATTCAATTCTGATATCAATGCTGAATTGTCTGCCCAGTCCAGTAGAGTTTTCCAGAAAATAATACAGTAACGTCCACCTTCCACTGTCACCAATTTCACATTGTTCTTGGGACTTCAAATAATGACTGATCTTTATACCACTGTCACTTTATCTTTGCTTGATGAAATTTTTGCCTATTGGAGCTGTGATGGGATTCAAATGTTTTTACTACCTGTTCTGTGGGTATGGCTTGGTGGGTGTGGCAGGGGAAGGATACTGTAAAATCTCCAGTCAGAGGTAGTATTTACCCATTCTCTGAACTACTCAGAATTTCCGCTACCGGTTCTAGTCAGAACCTGCTGAATACAATCTCTTTATTGGATGGATATTGAAGATGTGCTTTGTGCTGGCATAAATGAATGCAAGAGGTCATAGACAACTTGCAGATTGTCCATACCAAATCTAGAAGTTCAAATAAGTAAAATTCAAATTCTAGAAATTCAAATAAGTACTAGACTTCTCTCTTTCTTTTTCTATGCATATGATGTAGGTTGCTCAGTTTTTAACATTAATTTTTAATTATTTTACTACTGCCTCCAGTAATAGAGAACTGAATGATATTAATAGGAGTTCTGAATTCCCATGTTTTTGGGCCTGTGTTTTGAAATACAATATATAGCTATTTAATTGAAGGACCCCTTGTTTCACTGAATTATGGTTCAGAGCACGGTTTCTTGATAGATTTCAAGGAGTCCATGAACTTGAATGGGGAATTTTATTTCCTACAATTTTATTTTAACCTCTAAACTGAAATGTAGAGATTTATAATAATACATATAGGTAACGTAGTAATTTATGGCTCCTGGACTTCAAAAATGTGTGTTAACAACAATAAATCTCATTATCTGAAATTGTTATAGCCTTAAAAATAGATTGTCTTGTTATGGATTTAATGGATGTAATAAAGAGGGACATATATTACAATATTATACATTTGTTATGCTATATTATTTTGAGAACTGTATTTGAGCATCATTTTCCTTTGTGGTATATGTTATTTTATACATATTTTATAAACGTAATATATATGTAATATATTATTTTATGGATTTAAGCACATTTTTCTGAAAAGGAGTCACAAGCTTCTAGTTGTGGGGAAAACAGGAAGAGAAAGGGGTATCAGGTATATTCACCATCTTGGATTATTTATAAAAAGTAAGTTTGTCACCTTGAGGTGTTTAAACAAATAATAAAAATGAAATAAAAAATCTAAAATAAAATTTAAAAAATAAGTATTACCCTAAAAAGATTAAGAAACCCTGACATAAAATCCTCTAGATTGGAGCAGAATCTTTACGGAAAGCCTCTAGCTTTCACTATTTGATCAAGGCTGGAAATAACATTCCACTTTTGGGGAAAGTTTGGGCTACTTCTAATCAATACATTTATAAAATACGTTTGTATCCAACACTGATGATGCATCACACTATGTTCTTCTAAAAATGTTCAGGGAATTTTGTAGGGCAATGATGGCTAACCTTTTCGACACCAAGTGCCAAAGCATGTGTGTGCACACATCCCAAAGCATGCATGCCCCCGCACATATGCCCCACATCCGCGCATGTACTCATGACCCCCACGCGGGCATGAATAACCCCTGCGCACACAGCCCCCATGCATGCATCCCACCCCTGCACATGTGACATGACTCCCGCATGTGCGCTCCGCCCCCTCTACATGCGCGGCAGAGACCCAAAGACCAGCTAGCCAGCAGGAGGTGTGTGCGTCCATGGTGGCGGAGTTGAGCTGGGCAACAGCTCGCGTGCCCAGAGAGAAGTCTCTGTGTGCCACCTGTGTGCCACCTGTTTGCCATCACAGTTGTAGTGTATAGTCCTCCTAATCCAGTATTCCAAGTCATCTGGATTGAGAAGAAACCTAGAATATTCCTGGGAAAAAAAAAGATTTCCCAGCCTGGTATTGTATTACAGTGACTACAATTCCTGGATAGGAATTGCTCTAACTAGCTGTTTTTCAAAGGTGGCCCACATAGAATGTTTAAAAAGGCAGATCTTCTTTTTGAAGTCCCTTCTGACAATGACTACTGAAAAGTAATGACATCATTTCTAGCCATTTGAGGCTAGGAAACAGATTTTTTTTAATTTATTATTTATAAGATTGCCTTTATTATTTTTACAAATAATTCAAGGCAGAAAACATATCCAACACACAGGGGTGGTATTCAAATTTTTTACAACCGGTTCTGTGGGCGTGGCTTAGGTGGTAGGTGTGGCTTGGTGGTCATGTGACTGGGTGGACATGGCTTGTGGTCATGTTATTGGCTAGGTGTAGCCAGCTCAATATCACTCACATTGAGGCATGACTCTCCTCGCCTGGCCTCTCATAAGTGTGGGGATGCTGCAACAGTCGTAAGTGTGAAAAATGGTCATAAGTCACTTTTTTCAGTGCCATTGTAACTTTGAATGGTCACTCCACACAAGCAAAGTACCAGCAAAGGAGGGGAAAAAAAACTCCAGAGAAGTTCCTGAGAGATGAAGTCTAGTCCTGCCAAGAATGTAATAAGGGTTAACAGAGAGGCAGTTTCTGTAAGGAACACCAGAATGTTTCCTTCCTGCCTTCCTTACAGGATTAGGCCAGTAATTTTTTCTAACAACCGGTTCTCCGAACTGCTTTGAATGTTAACAACCGGTTCTAGCGAATAGGTGTTAACTGGTAGAATCCCACCCCTCTTATTTTCTCCACAACAACAATCCTGTGAGGTAAATTGGGCTGAGAGAGAGTGTCATTGGCCCAATGTCACACAGTTAACTTCCATGGATAGGACTAGAACTCACAGTCGCCTGCCTTTCAGCCTGGTGCCCTAACCATTAGACCGGGGTCCCCAAACCCCAGCCCACTCTGAGCCATGGCCTATTTGGAACTGGGTCACATGAGTGGCAAGCCGACATGCACATGTTTGCACGCAGCTCAACTTACACAAGCAGCAGGCAGGCTGCTCAACTTGCACAAGTCAAGCTGTGCATGCATGCGCCTGCACACCGGCCCACTGCTTGCGCAAGTTGAAGAGCACTCACATGTGTGCATCGGCCCACTGCTCGCATTGCCCAGTTCCCTCTCCCTTCCCCTGCCAAGCCCCCAACACATAAAGGTTGGGGACCCCTGCACTAGGCCAAAACTGCTATCTGGAAATTATGAAAATTGTAATTTAAACCTTACAATTGGCATATTGCAATCCCTCCCAATCAGTGGTAGGATTCAAACTACCTGTTCTGTGGGCATGGCTTGGTGGCCGTGGCTTGGTGGGCATGGCAGGGGAAGGATACTGCAAAATCCCCATTCCCTCCCCACTCCACTAACCTCCTTTCCAGCTCCGTTCTCCTGTGCAGGGCAACCAAAGAAGACCCAGCTGATCAGCTGGGACTCGGGAAGCAGAGAATAGATGGGGGCGGGGCCAGTCAGAGGTGGGATTTGCCGGTTCTCCGAACTACTCAAAATTTCTGCTACCGGTTCTCCAGAACTGGTCAGAACCTGCTGAAAACCACCTCTGCTCCCAATCCATCTCCACTTTACATGTAATATGCCTGAAACCTTAGCCTCCCCAAAACATTAAACAGTAATAGCACTTGGACTTATATATCACTTCACATCCCTGAGCGGTTTACAGAGTCAGCATATTGCGCTGAACAATCTGGGTCCTCATTTTACCAACCTTGGAAAGATGGAAGACTGAATCAACCTTGAGCCTATTGAGACTCGAATTGCCAAACTGCTGACAGCCAGCAGTCAGCAGAAGTAGCCTGCAGTACTATATTCTAACCACTGCACCACCACGGCTCAGTGGTGTTACACATATTTTACTCTTACCTTTGTCTGTTGCTGCTGTTGGCTAAGCTGATCTGAGAATTATGGAAATTTCTGTTCTATATTCCAGAAATAATGTCACGGGGACAGTTACATTGATGCAGAAAGTTTTTTTTATTTTGTTTTTATTGAAGATCAAACATCTGAAAACCACCCCAATAAAATTACATGCTGAGTTATTTATTGTTACTACCACCAATGTTAATGACACAATCATACTTTTAAATATTAATCAGCTGCTGTACAGGCATCTCAAATTTGTTCCCAAATGAAATGCATTATGATGAAATCTTCATCTACTAAACAAAGACTCCTGATTTGCATAGGGCGTACAGTATTTAATGAA
Source organism: Bungarus multicinctus (assembly GCA_023653725.1). Lineage (NCBI taxonomy): Eukaryota > Metazoa > Chordata > Lepidosauria > Squamata > Elapidae > Bungarus > Bungarus multicinctus. The sequence continues at coordinate 81,128,067 of CM042846.1, read as the reverse complement.
TATATACAGAATTAAGAGTTTAACAAGGTATTAACACATTCATCTGCTGTTGTCAAAGCCGTAACTTGCTAGATACAAAAATCCTTTTATTCACACATCCACACACATTGCAACAATCAAGGGAGTGTTAAAATTCTCTTTAAACTTCAGCTGCACCTATTAAAACATCTTCAAGGTTACCCTGAGACTTCCTTGCGATGAAAGCCCCCCAGATATTTTTCTGAGAAGATTTATTATGTACATTAGACACAATGTTCAGCCATAAAATCAAGGAACTTTGAAATTTTGACAAGCTTTCCCTTACCCTGGTAAAATTAATATATGCATGTCTTGAATGTTGTCATAGAAACATAGGGGGAGTATGAAAATAAGTGAATGTGATGAACAAGGATAATTTATATTTTCACCCTGCTTACCTCACACATTGCAAATATAAATCATCCAATTTATGAGAGCCATGTCAAGTTTTGTCTAGAAGTGTTAGATCAGTTTGAAGAATAATTGTATTTGGCTGCAATTAATGAAGACCTGGGCCAACAGATCCAAATTAATCAACTCCAAAAACAGTCCAAATTAAATTGTTTCTTAATAGTTTACCCATTAATTTTTCTTCCTAATGGATATTTTACTCTTTTACCAAGGTTTTTACCACAGTGCCTTTTCTGTTAGCCAGTCCACCTTTAGTGTTGAAAAAAAGTTATTTAGCATGTGATTGGCATAAGGAACAGAGTGAAATGCTTTATTTCAACCGGTGCTTACTTTATCTACTTAATATTATTTACATTGTATGGTAGCAACATTCAGATAAGTTGAATCAATAGTAGGCTCTTTTTCCAAGTAGGCTATTATATTGAGTCCTCCAAGATCAAGTATTTCCTCTATGAGCTGGATCTGAAATCATTTAACTCTTCAGAGGATCCTGGAACTCTACTGAAATCTGGAAAATAGCACTTGGCAAGACTACATCCTGCTTTATTTTCTAAATCAATCCTCAGTCCCATTCCAGATCTGCACTTATCACACAGTATTGTATTGCTTTGAACATTATATCTGTCATCATTTATACCAAATGGCTGGCCCAATTGAAAGGATTTAGGCCTCAGGACATAGGGAAGTTCTGTGAATATTCTTTAGGCTCACAAACAGAAGAATGTGGAAGGGCATGGCAATATTTTCAGAAATCTGAAAGGATATCCGTACAAGAAAGTTAATATTTATTCTCTCTCATTCCAGAACAAAGGACATGAAACAATTATTTAGCACTTAGTATTTAAACTTATATACTGCTTCAAAGTGCTTTACAGCCCTCTCTAAATGGTTTACAGAATCAGTATATTGCCCCCAACAATCTGGGTCCTCATTTTGGAGGATGGAAAGCTGAGTCAACCTTGAGCCTGGTGAGATTTGAACTGCCAAATTGCAGTCAACTGGTAGTCAGCAGAGGTAACCTGCAGTACTGCATTCTGCTGTAAAGGGATACATGGCCCTTAGTGCAAGATTTAAGCTCACCAATACAATCTGGTTTTCCTTCCATGAAAAAAACACCCTTAAGACAGTCTTTCCCAATTTTCCATACAGATTAGAGTACAATTTCTATAATGAGGTTTGTGGTCTAATATATCAATGAGAAACTAGAGAAGCTGCCTTGAAGGACTGGTCTAGTATAGACTAGCAGGGTTGAGGTACCCAATCAGAATGGAAAACATCTGAGACAGCCAGAGACACAATGTCAGAAAGTTAGGGTGTTCTTTGGTTGAGATGATGAATTGGGAGTTGGGAAGCCAAAATTCTAGTCTTCTCTTAAATAGGGAAGTCAAATGATATTGTCAAGTCATTGCTTCTCAACATCAGGTTCTATGAGATGTTGAAGAACAAAACCCTTCATCAATAGTGGTACTGTTTAATTTCACTTCTAATTCATGGCAGCTCTGATTGTAATTCGCCAGAATTAACTTTCAGGTGCATTGTAGGGTTACCATATTTAAACTGCAAAGACTCAGCTGGCCCCTAGATGGCAGCAAAACTCAGCAGCTCAGATCAGATGGCTCTGGAGTAAAAAATGGAAGTGAAAATTCATCAGTATAAAGAGAATTTTGCTCTAGCTTTTCCATTAGAAAAATTGGAAACGGGAGGAGAGGGAGGGAGATTTAAGGAGGTATAATTCACTAGATGGCAGTGTTTAATTCATGTTCCTTAAAGCCATACTTCATGCATTTCCTGGACTGCTAAGGTTATTCTAGGCTAGCACAATTAAGAATTATATCGTGAGGATGTATCTTATAAAAAGGTTTGCCCAGAAGGTAATGAGGAGGATAAAACTGTCTTTAGAGTTTCTATTGTTGTCAAAAATGTGCCAAGGTCCTAAAGTTAAGGCATATTTTTAAAAATGTAAGTAAAATACTATCATGGAAAAGAGTTAACTAGAAAGATGTTCAGTTAATTTTCTAACTAACTTTTTTTTCAGTGAAAGTATTCCACTTTCATTCCTAAGATTATAACTTTTTTTTTTTTAAGTTGCAGTACTGGTTTCACTGCTCAGTAATTTGAAAGTGGTCTCATAAATATGACAGGCATCCAAGTACCAGTTACAAGTACTGGCTCCAGAAATAACATCTAGCCTTCTACATAAGTGCTTCTCCTACTCCTTCTTTCTTTCCTTCCTTCCTTCCTTCCTTCCTTCCTTCCTTCCTTCCTTCCTTCCTTCCTTCCTTCCTTCCGTCTTAGCTTTCTAATATCGAAGAATCATAAGTCATCATTTCCTTCATTTAAACAGGGTGCAGTTTAAAGCATCTTCAATAGATAATTATCTAATTGTTTAAACTATAAGGATAAATCTGTGTTATTCTGTTATTCTCTTCTCCAGATTTAAAACTTTACATAATTTCCGAGGAGGAGAAGGAAAAAGAGAAGGAGAAGGAAAGATAAAGTGATAGATAAAACATTAAGATACAAATCCTGGTGAAACAGCACCTCAGCAAAGATTAAATATTTTTCACTTCATTTTTTGAAAGGCTGTGACCACTATGGATGATGAGTGTAACAACCTATTATATCTGGGAAGCTTCATATTGTTTTAAACACTTTATTATACTGATTTCTACTTAACTCTGAATATTATAGGAACACAGGAGCATTCTTGTAGGATTTTAAGTTTGGCTTTCCTCCCATATATCTCTTTAATGAACTGTTAAATTTAATGGGGTGCTGGGTGGTTAAAACAAAGCTAATCCCATAACTTGGGGAGGCATACTTGATTCCTGATGTTTTCTGTTCTCACATTGCTTTGACGTTGGGTCCCTCACATTATTGTTTTATTGTAGTTCCTGTTTCTCGTGTCAATAAATACTTCACAGATATCTAAAAAATATGAATATTGTCCTTTAAGATAGTTACTCCAAAACAAAATTACTTAGAAAAAGGCAACAAAAGTAGGAGCAGGGGTGGTAGGAAACTAGCAGTAGCTCCTACTGAGATAGTTGGAGCATGACAGGACAGCATTCTTATCACATCAACATCGCTAAACAGTTTATTGCTTTTTCAGATGGATTTCACTGTGAACACTGGAATTTATTTATTTATTTTTGGCAAAGGCATGATGTAAATAGGTTTATCTATTTTCAAGAAATAGACTGCATTATTTACATGTACTACTCCAATTTTCCTATTCCCCCCATATGTCTTCTCATTCTGCCCAGTGGTGGGATTCAAATAATTTAACAACTATGTCAGCTTTGGAAGCCATGTTTTATTTAGAAACTTCCACACTGCCACATTCTAATGCCTGGGAATTTTGGATCTTTCCCCTATCAAAATCCCAGGCACTAAAACTATTATACATAATAGTAATGCAAAATTACTATTGCTTTTTTTAATCTATAAGTTATTTCTACAAAATATGATAATTTGTCACACACTGGTACTCAGGGGTGGGATTCTACCAGTTCGCACTTATTCGCTAGAACTGGTTGTTAACATTCTAAGCAGTTCGGAGAACCGGTTGTTAGAAGAAATTACTGGCCTAATCCTGTAAGGAAGGCAGGACGGAAACATTCTGGTGTTGCTTACAGAAACTGCCTGTCCGTTAAAGCTTATTACATTCTTGGCATTCTTGGTTCTCAGGAACTTCTCTGGAGTTTTTTTCCCTCCTTTGCTGGTACTTTGCTTGTGTGGAATGACCATTCAAAGTTACAATGGCACTGAAAAAAGTGACTTATGACCATTTTTCACACTTATGACTGTTGCAGCATCCCCACAGTCATGAGAGGCCAGGCAAGGAGATTTTCGCCTCGATGTGACTGATATTGAGTTGGCCACACCCAGCCAATAACATGACAACCAAGCCATGTCCACCCAGTCACATGACCACAAGCCATGCCCACTAACTAAGCCACGGCCACAGAACCGGTTGTTAAAAAATTTGAATCCCACCCCTGCTGGTACTAATGCATTACTCAACACCAGTGTAGCTAGTTGAATACTAGCTAAACTAGTCCAGCTACCCTGGAGAAGTTACTTTCAATACAATGCACAGTCTTGTTTGCTTTACCGCTGACTTTATTATATCCTTGGTTAAACGTCTTCCTTAAATTGGCTGCAAATAATATTGAGACGTTGCTTGGAATGTAGTACAACATGTTTGTGTTTCAAATGATGGACTGCAAGGATTCACACAAAATATCTCCACCCAGCAAGAATGCATGCAATTTTCCCAGAGACCTTAGCTGTCTAAACTGAACCACAATAGAAGGTATTCTCTCAAGGGTGATATCTCCTTGCCCTTCTAGGTGTTTATTAGTTTGGTAGCTGAGGAAGGCTTAAAAACTCTGTTAGTCCCTGCTGTTAAAAGAAACTATAGACTATAATTTTGCTATTTTGGGACTGTGCGATGAAACATGTTCTACTGTAATAGTGGTGGAGAACACAACGAGACACAAGGTGTATACAAAGAATGATAATACTTCTTCCCGGATGTGGAAGATCTCATTGTTAGGAATTCAAACAGAAGTGTAAGGTATGAACTCGCTGCAGAGATTTACACTTTCAAAATATAATTCTAATCCTAACTCAGTGATAAACCACTTTTAAGCTGGATTCAGAACTGGCCATGGGACAAAAAAAAAAGGCTTTGGTTACTCTGACAGGTGACCTTGGCTGTCACTTGGTTTAAAGAAGTGCTTCTATTCTGGTCTTTTGAAATCTCTAGGTGATATTCTATACCAGGGGTGTCAAGCTGGAAATACTTCAAGGGCTGGATCAGCATTGTAGTTCTTCTCCGTGGGCCAGCCGAGGGGGAGATGTGGGGAGACGGGACAGATGCCTCCTGCAGAACACTCGCAGGGCCTCCACGCGGCCCATTTTTGGCTGGCAGAGTGCTTCTGGAGGCCGAAAATGGGCCTTGGGGGAGCCACACATGGGCTCCCCATGGCCCATTTTGGCCAGCAGAGGCACCGTGGGCCAATCCTTTGATATTTCCAAGCTGGCCCCCTGTTCTATAATATTGACCAGGGTAAATTTCTTGGTTGTTTGTGAAGGCTGAGAGTTGTGGACAACCGAACAGGTGATTCCATGTGGGATCAATACGTCGGTCTAATAGCTGCTCATTTGTAGGTGCAAGGTAAAGGCTTCATCCCATACTTACCTCCATGTAATTTTCTTGGCAGTAGTGCATTAGTGAGTTCCCATCACTTTCCTCATAAATATTTTTCAACTTCCCGGGCAATCCTATGTCTCTGATATTTCCTGGCGGTCTCCTTTCCAACTATTAAGCAGGCTTACCTGAACCTCGATGAGGAATCAGCCTATTTCATTCTGTAAGATTCCGAAGGAGAAGGATAGGGAGAGTCTGGGGGTGGAGTCAAGAGAGGAATCAGCCTAGAGTCATTATATCCCACAAACAGTAAGCCCTACGCCCTTGAATTATGTTGACTTTTACCTAGCCCCAATTTAGTGCTGACTATTAGTTGACTAGAACCCAAGTTCTTCATAAGTTTTAGTCTCCAGGACTTTGATCGTCTCAGTTGCTCTTCTCTGAATTTTTTTCAAAATCTTAACATCTTCTTTGTAGTTTTGGTGACCAAAATTGGTTGCAGTATTCCAGGTGTGGCCTTACTAGAATTTTATAGGAGTCTCTATATCATTTCAGACAAATGGTTGTCCACTCTCTATTTAAAAACGTCCAGTGTTGGAGCATTCACAACTTTTGGAGGCAAGTTGTTCCACTGATTAATTGTTCTAACTGTCAGGAAATTCCTCCTTAGTTCTAGGTTGCTTCTCTCCTTGATTAATTTCCATCCATTGCTTCTTGTCCTGCCCTCAGGTGCTTTGGAGAATAGCTTGACTCTCTCTTCTTTGTGGCAGCTCCTGAGATATTGGAACACTGCTATCATGTCATCCTTAGTCCTTCTTTTCATTAAACTAGACATCTTACTTAGCAATGAAAATTCTAGTCCCAATTGTGTCCGTAAGTCAAGGACTACCTGTATTCCATATAACCACCTCCTCATTGATTAGAGGTGCCCAGGAATTAAATAAGGAAGTTCTCTTGCTTGCAAATCATGAAATTTGCCATAGAAAGCTGCTCTGCCCAGGGAAAATCTAGAGTATTCCATTTCAGTGCCTATTGCATTGAAAAAGCTTCCTGTCTGATCTAGGGATACCATAAAAGAAAACTCAAAATGCAAATTGGTAGGCATTTACAGAGACAATGCTACAATTCAGTGTTCCTGTTTGAAACTGAATCCTATTCAGAAAAAGAACTTAAGGCTGGCTTGTGTTTCTGCTGGACCAAGGCTCGCTAGGGAAATGCTGAGAATCCCTGTAAACAAGGGGTTGGCTAGTAAAACATCCTCCCTTCAAACATTGTTCCTTCAATTTAACGTCTAAGATTACTGGAGAACATCATGTAATCTGCTTGGTTCCAGAGGTCTGTGAGCCCAGCAGCCGTTGTGACCTTTAAACCATCTTCTGTTTTATTTGTATTATGAACCAGCCATAATCAACCATGGCTTGGCAGACAGGATGCCAGAGGCCCCTTTCTGAAAAGGTCTCAGCCACCAAACTGAAATGTTCAATGTTACAAAAAGGGGAAATTATTGCAAATGTGAATTTGGGGAATATGCAGGAATGGCACTATTGAGCATGCATGCTTCAAATTAGTGTCAGAAGGCAGCGGAGACAAAATGATCCAGGTGAGTAGGCAAGCCAGTGACCAGAGGGGGCGCTAGACACACTGAAGACAGCAGGGATGAGCTGATCCAGGGGACTAGATGAGCCAGTGACCAGAGGGGGCGCTAGACACACTGAAGACAGTGGGGATGAGCTGATCCAGGGGACTAGAGCCAGTGACCAGAGGGGGCGCTAGATGCACTGAAGACAGTGGGGATGAGCTGATCCAGGGGAGTAGATGAGCCAGTAACCAGAGGGGGCGCTAGATGCACTGAAGACAGTGGGGATGAGCTGATCCAGGGGAGTAGATGAGCCAGTAACCAGAGGGGGGCGCTAGACACACTAAAGATAGTGGGGATGAGCTGATCCAGGGGAGTAGATGAGCCAGTAACCAGAGGGGGGCGCTAGACACACTAAAGATAGTGGGGATGAGCTGATCCAGGGGAGTAGGTGAGCCAGTGATCAGAGGGGGTGCCAGATACACTGAAAACAGCAAGGATGAGCTGATCCAGGTGAGTAGGTGAGCCAGTGATCAGAGAGAGTGCCAGATACACTGAAGACAGCAGGGATGAGCTGATCCAGGGGAGCAGGTGAGCGAGTGACCAGAGGGGGCGCTAGATGCACTAGCTGACAGCAGAGCCAAACTGAGCTGGGTGAGTGGAGTTGTCTTGGGAAAGTCACCAGAATGGGTTAGACCAGGGACAGAGCATGAAAGATCGGGATGTCAGGCTAGTGACTGAGAGCAGGGGAGAACCAAATTACCTGGAAAAAGGGACAGAGGGAACCAAACTCTAGCAGCTCTTTCAGGAGTACTGCTACAAGTGGCCTGCACAGACATTTGTCTGAAATGGGACAAGGTCTTTTGCTTGAGCAGCGGGTTGGACTTGAAGACCTCCAAAGTCCCTTCCATCTCTGCTATTTTGTAAAAAATTGTATTGGAAATGAACTACAAGAAGGATCATTTCATCACGCTTCGTGGACATGCAAAAAAAGCTGGGAACGTTTGGGTTCAAATACACACAGTGATTCAGCCTGGAATGGGTCTGACAAGGGAGGAAACAACAACACGAGATAAGCCTCCTTTGACCAACATGACTGAAGCCAAAACAACAGAGCTAATTACAGATGGGAGGCGGTTGGAAGGGGTACAAGGGCTAAATTGATTAATGGTATATAAAGGCAGAGATCTCTGTAATGGTAGCTTAATACTCTGACGATGTCAGCCGTGGCCGACAAAAGCTTAGTAAGTATAATAAATATAATTTTAGTTCCGGAGATAGCAAGATATCTGTTTCTTCTTTTACAGATAGACTTGGAACTCGTATTTTTAGAATTGTGTGTGTGTATACACACACATACATATATACATATGCATACACATTGACACAATTATCTCTATGTTAAAATATTAATAAAAATATATTAAAAATAGCAATTACAGCTTGAATCACATCACTGCAGCTGCCATCTTGACTTTTTTGACCCTATGCCATAGATACCACTGTCAAGGGGACAATGATCCCTTGCTAGGCCTATGGATACCAACGGCTTGATGAATGGCACTGAAACAAAACGTAATTTGCTACTTCACGGAGGGTAGGCCTCTGAGTTGCTAGGTTTTAGGCTCACAAAAAGCAGTTAAGAAAAAGAAAACCTAATTGCAACTAGCAAAAAAAAAAAAAGAAGAAGAAGAACTCTGAAAACCCTCAACCACAAAGGGAGCATTTATCATGCTCTGAAACTGGAAGGTGTGAGTTCCCCACCCTTTTTATCGCATCCTTTTAACTTGATTTGAGATGGCAGGTTTGATTGCATCCATCTGACTCTCCACCAAATTAGGAGAAAAAAACTGCCTTGCTTCCAGGGAAAGCATTCAGAAAGTTCACCTCAAAGAAATCATGTCAAACGCTGAGTGTCAACAACCCAACGACAGTGAATAAGCCGACGAAATCAGGAGAACAGCAACGTTGAGAATTCTCAGTCAGAAATAGAAAGAAAACCAGGACTGATGCCAGCCTGGCTGAGGATGTTCTATGCCATACTTAGCCCACAATTACAGTTGTAAGTCACAACGATTGTAAAGCAGGTCATTGTGTGATTGTGTCCGATTTTATGACCTTTTTGCTGCGGTTGTTAACCAAAGGCCATCATTAAGTGAATGGTGTCGTCTCTCTAAGCAAACTTGTTGCTTTGCTAAGGGGCATTTTTGGCCAGAAATTGCAAATAAGCTCAAGTTTGCAGCAAAAACATTATAAATTGCAGTCATGTGATTGCGATTGTAGGATACTGCAAATGGTGTAAATTGTGGGTTGGTTGCTGAGCAACCAAAATGCAACCACATGACGAGAGGGGTGAGCAACTATCAGAACTTTGAATCCACTTTTGGGAGGTCCATTGTAACTTTGAATGGTTGCTAAGCACCTGGTCAAAAGTTGAGGACTACCTGTACTACAAATCGCATACTATTTTGGCATTCTGATGTAGAATAACTCAGGAGACAGGGGAAGTTGTTCTAATATCTCACTGTATTGTACTGTATTGTACTATATATCACATGGGGAAACAAAGCAACCACTTCACAAATGCATGGCACAACATAAGAGAACAAACCCATTGTCATGCCCCTGTCAGAATCTGAATCGAAGGAGGAAGCCGAACAGCTGACAGGGAGTGGGAGTGTGGCTCCGTTGGCTGTGGAGAAAACTGGGGAAGGGCAAAGTCAAGGAACAATTCAGAGGAAGACCCAGGCCCACACCATTTTCACACAAGGAAGAATGGAGAAGAGAGCAACATGGGTTGCATGGCTTACGGGGGAGGAAAGGGCCCTGATTCCCTTCATTAGCCATAGCTGGGGACACAGTTTATAAGAAAGGCAGGCTGCATGCAGCAGGCTGCTGGGACCAAACGTGACTTTATCTTGTGCTGTCATTGCTTATCTGTGTTCCTGATGTCTTCCCAACCATGTGAGTTTTTCCGTGCCTTCAAGTCTGAAATTCTTGCTCCTGCCCTGCCAAACTAATTACTTTAGTTTGGCTTGATAAGTTACAGTTTGTGTTGACCATATTTTGGATTTAATTTTCTGAAGTTAAAGGCTGTTCCTGGGAGAGTTTTTCTCCAGCCAGAAAGTAAACTGGACATTGGGGGGAAAGTTGGAGATAATAAAGGGACTCTTATTGATTGTCTGACTGTGTTGCCTTTGTGCCATGCCCCGGATCATCACACCCATTAGACAAGATTCAACAGTCCATCTGCATTTGAAAGACAAAGATCACTCTTTTCAAGATAGCAAAATCCACATTCTGGACAGAGAGGACTGCTGGTTTGAAAGATGGGTCGAGAAGGCCATCTACGTTATGATTGAATAATCCTCTCTCAACAACATCTATCTCCTGTTTAAAACACAATCCTTTCAGCAGTTCCAAGAAATTTTCACACTATTTGCAATATTTGGCTGAACCTGAGGACATAAATAAACCTCCAAGTGGCCTCAACGGCTCTCAGAATGAGTGCGAACAACCAGATTACTACAAGGAATATAAATCCTTCCATCCTCCACCATTCAGTCAGAACTGAAGAAGCTTCCTGGATGAGAAACGGAACATCTTCAAGGAAAAACAAAGTCCAGTTACGTTTTGAAAGACCTTTGGAATAACCATGATCTGGATGACTGAGACTATCCATAGACATTTAGCTCCTCATGTTGTCATCTGCAGTTCTGATCCGCATCTGTTCAACCTCATCATCCAAGGGTCACATGGATGATTAATACAAATGTTGAACCCAGTTGAACCCTTCTACTCAACACTACTCTGGTCTGGTGGAGGCCATTTATGAGTATTCTTTGGAAGTTGCCTCTCAGCTGGTTGTGGTTACGTCCAACAGTTGTATCATCATGTAGCTCACATGTTATCCCATTAACAATGAAGTAATTAATGGAAACTTTGTCAAATGCTTTGGTGGGGTGTGTTTCCATGGTATTCGGCCAATCTATTAAGTTATTAAAGAAGTAGGTTTGGTCTGGCATGTCTTCTTGCTGACAAACCTACCCACAGCTGACTCTTGTTAATTGACACACTCTCATCCAAGTGCTCACAAGCATGCTGCTGAAGAATCCGCTAGCCCAGGAAAAGTGTCAAGCTGACAAGTGTGTAATTTTTCTTCTCTTTCCTTTTTTTTTTTTTTAAGACCAGACATTTGCTCTCTATCAATCTTCCAGGACCTCACCCTCCAAGAGTTCTGCAAGAATATAGCAAATTCTGCAATCACTTCTGCTAGTGTCTTCAACAGCCTAGGATGCAAGTCATCTGGTTTTGGAAACTTGAATTCACCTAAATTAATTAAACATCACAGCCTGGACTATTCTGAGCTCCAGCTTCTCCTTGAAGACAGAGAACAGATATTAAATATAAGTTAAGCATAGAAGGACTGCATTTTCTGCTTTGGGCCCACCTTCTGGGACATCAGCACCTCCAGAGGTCAGCTTAGTCTTCTTGATTCTCCAGAACCATTTCCTGGTTCTGGTGATGGGTCTTTTGTAATTTTTCTTGGCTGTGATTGTCAAGTACAAGAAGTCAGGGAGCAGGATACCGTTCAAAACTACTACAAGTTTACTTCATGCTACCTTTGGACAAGAACCTGAACTACTAATGGTCTAGGTGAATTAGAACCAGATATGAGTCAACTGGACTTCAAGGGGGCTGTCCTTAGGTTTCTTATGGGGGCGTAGAGATTCCAAATTGATAATGTGTTTGACCCTGCCCTTGGGCTCAGTCCAGTCATTTTCCACAGCTGTGTTATTTATTTTTATATAAGTGTATATGTATAAACACATTGAATATTGTTAGCATGCAGACTCATGTATTTGAGATGGGGAAGCCAAATAACATCAAATAAATAAGCAAACAAACAACGTCTTCTTTTGATCACCTGTTACCAATTCATCTTTGCTTTTCCTGCTATTTCATTTTTATTTATTTATTTATTTGTAATATTTATATACCGCCCTTCTCCCGAAGGACTTAGGGAGGTGCACAGCCAATCACAAACCCCAGTACACTATACAAAAGTTAAAAACAAATTAAATAATTTAGGCTGTCTAAAAGTTATGCCCTTCCCCCATAAATTAATTAAAACCCAAATATTAAAAACCTAATTAAAAGGTAATACTAAATTAAAAATCCTATATCAGCCTAGGCCGGCCTGCTCAAAGAGCCAAGTTTTTAATGCACATCTGAAAGTCCCAGATCCGTGTTAGTGCGTATCTCTGGAGGCAGACCATTCCAGAGGGCGGGGGCCCCCACAGAGAAGGCCCTACTCCTGGGAGCCGCCAGACGACACATAGAAGCCGACGGCACCCGGAGAAGGCCCTCCCTGTGGGCACGCACAGGTCTGTTGGAGATTACCGGCAGAACGCGGTCCTGCAGATTTTTGTTGTTGCTGCTGCTGCTTTGGGCAATTGTCATAGATTTCAGCTCAAATTTTAGCTTTCTGAGGTAATCCCTAAAGTTTTTAGCAACTGCTTTGTGTGGATATATGCTCCTCCTTATATTTTCTACCTCCTGTCTCCTAAATCCCATTTATTCTTTTCAGCATTTTAGAAGGCTCTGTGTGTATTCACACTGGTGCTATTAATTTTTCTTCTATTATTTGCTGTTGTGGCTTCAGTATTGTACCTCCTTTCATTGAATTTCTCATTTTCCCTGGACATTTTTCTCTTTCAAATCTCAATGTATCGGATCTCATCTGCATTCCATAAGGGTTCGTCATACATTACCTTCTGAAATCAGCTATAGAAATCTGTGTCTTTTCTATTCTTTCTCCCCTTGATATTGTATTCAAGGATAATATGATGACTTGCTCCCAATGTTCCAGTTAATGTCACTTCCTCAACTTATTCTTCCCTGTTGGTAAGGATTAGGTCCTGCATAACAAATCCTGCTTTTCCTCCTTCTTCCTTCTGATTAATGAAGTTGTCAGCAAGAAAGGCTGGGAATTTGTTGGACTTCTTGGCAGAAATAGATTCCCAGCAGATGTCAGGATAGTTGAATCTTGTTTTATTACTCTCATCTGCCTCTTTGAAAGTTTGGTCATCTAACAAAGACTTCATCCATATCTTCTGTCTGTCCAGGAAATCTATAATAAAGTTCAACAATGATGTCACTTCTGTCACATACACAAACCCCTTTTATCCATACCAAAAGGTCTCAACAGACTTTCCATGTTCTGCTCTTGTGGATTTCTCTGCAAACATAGATTTTCTTTATGTAAAAAGCAAAACTCCCTCACTGTTCCTTTGGTTATAGCTTTCCAAGGTTATGTTCCAATTGTGTATGTCATCTCACCAAGCTTTTTTCTATTTCAATAGTTTTCTGGTCTAAGTTCAGTGTAAAATTTAAGGTAGAAGAAGAGTTCAGGAGTCTTGAAATAGTATCTGGACAGCAGACTAGTAACAACATGGCAATTACTACCCAGATATGGCCAAATCCCAAATGTATAAAACTCATGTTTTAGCGATAAAAGAGAATATTTGTAGCTAAGGGTTGAATTGTGGACTCCTTGGTGCTTTCTGAGCTTGGCTGTTTTCTTGAAGGTGTTTCATTATCCAACTCAGTAAACAACAGCCTAATCAAGGACCCCCATGAACACTGAGCAGGCAAGTCACTTGTATATAAACAGCAAACCCCACTCCCTTCTAGCACTGATGATGTTACCAGGGGTGGGATTCAAAATTTTTAACAACCGGTTCTGTGGCTGTGGCTTAGGTGGTGGGCGTAGCTTGGTGGTCATGTTTTTGGCTGGCTGTGGCCAACTCAATATCCCTCACATCAAGGCACGCATCTCCTCACCTGGCCTCTCATGACTGTGGGGATGCTGCAACAGTCGTAAAATGGTCATAAGTCACTTTTTTGGTGAAAAATGGTCATAAGTCACTTTTTTCAGTGCCATTGTAACTTTGAATGGTCACTCTATACAAGCAAAGTACCAGCAAAGGAGGGGGGGGAAACTCCAGAGAAGTTCCTGAGACAGGAAGTCTAGTCCTGCCAAGAATGTAATAAGGGTTAATGGAGAGGCAGTTTCTGTAAGCAACACCAGAAAGTTTCCTTCCTGCCTTCCTTACAGGATTTGGCCAGTAATTTCTTCTAACAACCGGTTTTCCGGACTGCTTAGAATGTTAACAACCGGTTCTAGCGAATAGGTGCGAATCGGTAGAATCCCATCCCTGGATGTTACCCACTTTGGTAATAAAACATCTGGGAAAAAAACCCCATCAACCTTAGACAGCACCAAGGTTCCCACAACTCATGTTTTATTCATTCTTTTAAAGGTACTTAAAAGATGGAGGAATCCTAGAAGCAGATTTAAAATTCAAAAGTTGGCTTGTCATAAAAGTAAAGGTTCCCATTGCACATACATGTTAGTCATTCTGACTCTAGGGGGCAGTGCTCATTTCCGTTACAAAGCCGAAGAGCCAGAGCTGTCCAAAGACGTCTCCATGATCATGTGGCCAGCATGACTAAATGCCGAAGGCGCACGGAATGCTGTTACCTTCCCACCAAAGTGGTCCCTATTTTTCTACTTGCATTTTTATATGCTTTCGAACTGCTAGGTAGGCAGAAGCTGGAACAAGTAATGGGAGCTCACTCCGTTACGTAGTGCTAGGTATTCAAACCACCGAACTGCCGACCTTTCTGATTGACAAACTCAGCATCTTATCCACTGAGCCACTGCATCATGCCAGCCAATTGTAGGCACAATCTGTTGATAATCCAAGAGTCTTCTTAGGGTTAGATAGCCTGAACAAATCTGATAAAATAAACAAATGTAACCTGCTCTGTGCAAATTCCTCTGAAAGTAAGGAGGAGCTGAAGAGCCGTGTAAGAAAAGTAGAGGTACTGAAGAGACCATCTACTGCACCAATGGCTAAGACCAGTGGTGGGATTCAAATTTTTTTTATCACCAGTTCTGTGGGTGTGGTTTGGAAGGATCCTGTAAAATCTCCAGTCAGAGGTGGTATTTGCTGGTTCTCCAAACTACTCAAAATTTCCGCTACCGGTTCTTCAGAACCTGCTGAATACCACCTCTGCTAAGATACTTTAAAAGTGTTTAAATCCAACCTCCAGCAATTTTGAAGTCATTACATTTCTTTAGTTCACTGGTTTTTAAACTGTTTGACACAATTTCCCCCTTTCCCACTCTTGAATAATGTCATATTATGTGCCGGCTGGTGACCCCGAGGAATAGGCCGTTCTCTGTGGGGGCATCTGCCCTCTGGAATGGGTTGCCTCCGGAGTTATGTACAGCCATGTACCTGGGGACTTTCAGGCATGCCTTGAAAACCTGGCTTTTTGACCAGGACGGCTTGGGCTGATTTTAGATTTGGGTATTTTAATTTTTATATCAAATTTTAGGGTTTAGGGGAGGGGTTTTAATTGTTTTCAGCCAGGGTCTTCAATTTAATCTGGTTTTAACTTTTATATATTTAATGTTTTAATTGTATGGCTGTGCACCGCTCTGAGTCCTTCGGGAGAGGAGCAGTATATAAATATTATTATTATTATTATTATTATTATTATTAATTATTATTATTATTATTATATTCTCATTAAAAAAAACCCTCCCAAGAACATCTAGTTTTTGTTGCTTTCAGCATTTCAGCAATTATCTGTTCCAAACTGGATCTTCAATTCACAAACAGGCAAAATTTATTTTATTAACTCATGTCTTTTTATTATTATTTTTATAAATAACCCAGGGCAGTAAGCATGCCTAATACACGTTCCTCTTCCTATTTTCCCCATAGCAATAACCCTGTGAGATTGGTTGGGCTGGGAGAGAGTGAGTGGCCCAAAATCACCCAGCTGGTTTTCATGTCTAAAGTGGGACTATAAATCACACTCTCCTGGTTTCTAACCTGGTGGCTTGACCACTAGCCCATACTACCTCCATTATCCCCAGATATATCCAAATGACTCAGTTTGGAGTAATTACTTTAATTAATATTTTTTAAAACATCTATTTAGACCAGCCTTCCTTAGTTAGTGGACGGCTGAAATTCTCCCAATTTCTTTCCGAAACGTATTTCTTTAAAACAAACATTCTCTTCAATATACCACATGCCAATTTGACCCTTCTTTTTTTCTTTTTTCTTTTTAAAAATGCACTAGTGTGCCTAATGTTGACACTTGTGTTAAGACGGATATGTCAGTCTTTATTGATTGATGGACTGCAAATCATTCTGAACCATATCAGCAGGGGTAGAATTCTACCAGTTCACACCTATTCGCTAGAAGAAATTACTGGCCTAATCCTGTAAGGAAGGCAGGAAGGTAACATTCTGGTGTTGCTTATAGAAACTGCCTCTCCGTTAACCTTTATTACATTCTTGGCAGGACTAGACTTCCTGTCTCAGGAACTTCTCTGGAGTTTTTTTTCCCCTCCTTTGCTGGTACTTTGCTTGTGTGGAGTGACCATTCAAAGTTACAATGGCACTGAAAAAAGTGACTTATGACCATTTTTCACACTTATGAGCATCCCCACAGTCATGAGAGGCCAGGCGAGGAGATGGGTGCCTCGATGTGAGTGATATTGAGTTGGCCATGCCCAGCCAATAACATGACCACCAAGTCACGTCCACCCAGTCACATGACCACCAAGCCACACCCACCAATTAAGCGACACCCACAGAATCGGTTGTTAAAAAATTTGAATCCCACCCCTGCATATCAGGATGATATTGCTCCTCAAAAATCAGGGAAAAAAATCACAGCTGCTGGAAGGTTTACTGTGATTAGTGCCTCTATCTGATTGTCGTCTTCTTTTCTTCAAATGCCACTAGGCCAATAATGGCTAACCTTTTTGGGCTTCTGTGCCAAAAATTGTGTGTGCGTTTGAGCTCGGGCACTCACACACCAGCACTCAGAAGGCAATGCGCGGAGCTCCCCCACGCCCCCTGCACATGTGTGTGCGATGCCCCCATTGCCCCCTTATCTCCAGTGCACCTCCCAGGTGATTTTTGGCCCATTTGAGGCCTTTTTCGGCCTCCCAGAGGCTTGAAGGGAAGCTCCTGCAGCCTTTACAGGAAGAAAAATGGGCTCGTTTCACGGGAAGGCTGAAAAGACCCAAAAATCAGCTTGGAGGTGCGCACATGCACAGTGCAGGTAGGTTTGCCTGGGGCTCATGTGCCTGCATGCCAAATGGCTCTGCATGCCACCTGTGGCATGTGTACCATAGGTTCGCCATCACGGCACTAGGCTGTAAAATGTCTTCATAAAAGAGATACTCTGTTGCAGGGGTCTCCAACCTTGGCAACTTTAAGACTTGTGGACTTCAACTCCCAGAATTCCTCGCTGGCTGAGGAATTCTGGGAGTTGAAGTCCACAAGTCTTAAAGTTGCCAAGGTTGGAGACCCCTGCTCTGTTGGAACAAGAATCAGGTGCATTTAAAGACATAAAGGAGAGAAGCAACCTGGGAACTAAGGAGAAATTTCCTGAGAGCTAGAACAATTAATCAGTGGGACGGCTTAACTCCAGAAGTTGTGAATGCTCCAACATTGGAAATTGTTAAGAAGAGATTGGACATCCATTTGTCTGAAATGGTTTAAGGTTTCTTGCCTGAGCAAGGGGTTGGACTAGAAGACCTCCAAGGTCCCTTCCAACTCTATTATTCTGTTATCCTGGTTATGGAGAATGGGAATGGGGAAGGGAGAGGTTGATTAAGGATATTTATTATGACTATATCTGGCCAACTGGAAGCATAGGCCAGGCTTATTCATTTAAACTTATATAAAAATGGCTAAAGATGTGTAGGATTTAATAAAGAAGCATATTCCAAAAATCTAGGAGTAACAGGAACATCGTATTACCCAGAAGAGCAAGGAGGAAATCCCCCTTTTCATATATTGGTTTTGCTGCTAGCCGTCTTGACAGAGGAGTGACTAAGAAAAGATTGTACATGTTCCACTCCTGAGCAAGAAATGAATCATCTTTTCAGTATTTAAGATAAAAGTAGAACTACAAGCTTGGAAACATGAGTCGGCCTCCGTGCTAGGAAATTAATTATAGCTAGTTTCATGTGATTATGCAGTCTTGATTGCTACACTTGGTCCTCCTAATTAAGAAATTACAATATAGATGATGCAGGTAATCATGTATTGGTATGGTGTTAATTGCAACCCGTTTCTTCCCTGGGAATTCTTTCAAGAGAGGAGAGAAAGAAGAGAAATGAAAAGATGGCTTAGATGAGACAGACTTCTGCTGCTCTCTTGCCCCCAAATTGAATTTCAGCTATTTAAATGCAATGGATCTCTATCGAAAGCCAGCAACCCTAGCAACTTTAAAACTTGTAGACTTCAATTCCCAAAATTCCCCAACCAGCATCCATAATTTACAGATGGCTGGGGAATTCTGGGAGTTGAAATCCACAGGTTTTAAAGTTGCTGAAATTGGACACTCCTGATCTGGGCTCTGGCACAATTGAGATTCCTGTAGTTTTACACTTTCAATCAAAATTGACTTCCTCTGTGGAACACAGATAATTTCGCAGGATTTCTTTGATCCTAGGGACTTTTGCATGTTTTTTTGATGATCAAGAGGCAAGTGGTGATTAAGATGGATTCAGTCCTTCCTGCCGCGAGCTTCCTAATAGCACATAAAATTGCTCAGTTATTAAGAGATCATTAACACCGTATTGGAGGCTTGGATTTCTCCAGCTGCAGCCAGATCTGTTGTCAGACATCGGTGGCATTGAGCAAGAGAGGAAATGTAAAGAGCAAGTTAATTTACATGGATAGCAATTAGAAGGCAAGGTTGTGGTAGGAATGTTCATGAATCCATGTTCACTGAAAAGCAGAGGGCTGAATAAGACCAAAGATATTGGTATCCTTAACAAGCGATAATTGGAAAGATATCTCTTATGTGTAGGATACAGTGGTGGTATTCTATCAATTCAGCCTGGTTCGTCTGAACCGGTAGCTCCAAGGATCATCTGTGAACGAACTGGTTCGCTCCGAAGATCAGCTGCTGGGCCCTCCCACCTGCCCCAGCTCTATTCTGACCTATATTTCCTGCTTTTCAACCTCAGCTGCTTCGCGCAGCACAGCCGATTGCCGCACATCAGCTGTTTTACACACAGGGCTTACAGCAGAAGGTGAGTTGCAAACGCTGCGTGCACGCACACATAAAGCACGTGCTCACACCGAACCAGTAGGAATAAATTTTGAAAGCCACCATTGGTAGTATATATGTGCGCTAGTGCAATTCCAATGTTTTTATAGCTGCTAATAGTTTATGAATCTACAGATAAGCATCTTCTATAAACAAGTAATGCTTTTCTAAGTTCATGGTCTCAGAATTATCTCTCTTTATGGCTGGGCTAGAATGGGGTCAGTGATCCATTTGCCTATCCAGATTTCTTGGTCTATGGCACGGGTGTCAAACTCAAGGCCTATGATCTGGATGCCGCCTGTAGAGTGCTTAGATTTGGCGTGTAAGGACCAGCCTGTGGTGCATCTGCCAGACAAAACAGAGCTCAGGAGAGCCATGTGTGGCCCTCCTGGGCTCCGTTTTAGGCTGCAACGGCCTCATGCACTTCTCTGCCACTGAAAACAGAGCTCGGGGGGGCGTGTGCTCCATTTTTGCTGGCAAATGGCTGTAGGAGGCCATCACGGGCTGAAAATAGGGCCTGGGAGGGCCGCGCACAGCTCCCTCAAGCTCCATTTTTGCTAGCAGAGGGCTAGCAAAACAAAAGGAGAAATGTTTCCCTTTTTGTATTTGAGCATGCAAGAAGGGACAGGAAAGGAGAAAGGGAAAGAGGAAAGACCAAGAGAAAGAAGGAAAGAGAGCAAGGAAGGAAAAAATAATGGAAGAGGGGAAGAAAGAATAAAAGAGAAGGAAGAAAAAAGAAGAGAGGGAAGGAAGGGAGGGAGGGAGGGAGATTATTATGAAAGGGAAGGAGGGTCTGAGGGAAGTCCTGCCTTAGCACTTGGCCACCACAGGTGCCCCGACATGAGTGACGTCAAGCTGGCCACGCTTACCCTGGCCACACACCCCCCAGGTCAAACACAACTTTGATGCAGCCCTTAATTAAATTGAGTTTGACACCTCTGCTCTATGGGCTACAGGAGTCCTTAGTGCCTAACGCAGGATACTCTTCCACTGGAAACTACAGATACCTCCAGGACCTTCTCCTCTGTCTTGTCTTCTACTTTAGAGGATGGATCTTCCAAGAAAGTCACGATACCTGGGCAGATCACTCACCAACCATCTTGTCTAGTTTGAATTTCAGTTTCATCAATCCTTCTCTTGACTATTTTGTAAGACAGCTACTGATAGAGGATATTACATAGATTGGGCAAACATTAAAGGTACTGGTAGCTGTTATCTTCCTGTTAAAGAGAATGCAGCTCAGTCCCCAAATGACCTCTGAAGGCAGTTTCATGAAAATGAGAAAATGACCTGAGTGTCCTTGTTGACTACAAGTTAAACACGAGTCATCGGACAAATGCTCTCTTGGGGTGTGTAAACAGGAGCAGAGTCCAGGTCCATGGGAAGTAATTGTTCTTCTCTATTCTGCCCTGCTCAGATTCTGCTTATGATGGAAGTTTAGAGGAAGACTACCACCGTGGTGATACCATGATTTGGAAACAAATCCCAATGGAACAGTAAAAGGAATTGGATACAGATAGCCTGTAGAAGAGATGAGTAGGGATGATAGTGATCATCAAATATCTGAGAAGTGTCACATAAATAGCAATAGAACATAGACTTATATACCTCTTCATGGTGCTTTACAGCCCTCTCTAAGCACTTTATAGACCCAGCATGTTGTTCCCAACAATCTGGGTCCTCATTTTACCCACCTCAGAAGTACAGAAGGGCTGAGTCAACCTTGAGCCTGGTGAGATTTGAACTGCCAAATTGCAGTCAGCTGGCAGTCAGCAGAAGTAGCCTGCAGTACTACACTCTAACCACTGTGCCACCATGGTGAATCGAATTGAATCAAATAGAATAGAATAGAACAGAATAGAATAGAGAACAGAACAGAGAACAGAATAGAACAGTGATGCTGAATCTTTTTGTTGTAGTGTGCCAAAAGCGCACGTGCATGCATTGGCACCCACAATGCAATATGCCCCCAGCCCCCTTACCTGCACTGTGTATGCGCGTACCTCCCAGCTGATTTTCAGCCCGTTTGAGGTCATTATTGCCCTCCCGGAGGCTTGAAGGAAGCTTCTGCAGCCTCGGGAGGCTGAAAAAACGGGACCGTTTCAGCACTTCCGATATTTCCAGAAGGCCTGTTTTTTGGCCTCCCAAGGCTGCAGAGGCTTCCCTTGAGCCTCTGGGAGGGCAAAAACAGCCTCAAATGGGCTGAAAATCAGCTGGGAGGCGCACACATGCACAGTGCAGGTAAGTTTGGCTGGGGCTTGCATGCCCACACAAATGGCTCTGTGCCATAGGTTCGCCATCACGGGAAAAGAATAATAACTGTATTGTCACTTTGAATGTACACTAATCGGCATACATTAAAATGAAATTTCGTTGCATACAGCTCTTTTGTGACCTTCTGCTTCTCAGAAGGTTACAAAAGGTGATCACATGACTCCGGGACACTTGCAACCATCATAAATGCGAGTCAGTTGCCCGGTGTCTGAATTTTGATCACAGGACCATGGGGGTGGGGATGCTGCAACGGTCGTAAGGGTGAAAAATGATCATAAGTCACTTTTTCGGTGCCTTTGTAACTTTGAACAGTCACTAAACGAACTGTTGTAAGTCAAAGACTTACCTGTTTTGGCCACCCATTTTACCATAGTGCAACTCTGGGAGGCTTACAATTTACTGTATGTTGGTTGCAGCATCCTGGAGTCATGCGATCTGTCAGGATTCCAGCAATCGCCCTAATTAAATCATGATTCTCCAGACAAACTTCAAGAAACTTCAAAGGATTTATTAGAGGCGACATACTGGCATGACCTGTATGAAGCCAACTCTGGCATGCGTAACTTACAGTCACTTCTGACCCTGTTTCCCCCCCTGGATGTCTCATAAACCAGATTCTCCAATTGAGCCCGTTCATGGGCTGTCATCATTCATGTTCTCCAATTAAATGTATTCACGGGCAAAACCTCTGGTATTTTAGTTACAATCTTTTAAAGATAAGGGTTGGAATGTACTTTCGCTTCCCCCACCCCCCTTTTTTTATGGCAACTACTAAAACAGGCATAGGAATGTTTGATGAGTTGACAAGATCGCCCGTTTGCAATCTGTTTCAACAAGCAAAGTCAATGGGGGAAATCCAGATTTGCTTAGCAGCCGAGTGTTTCGCTTAAAAACTGCAGCGATTCACTTAAAATTGTTCCCCCCCCCCAAAAAAAAAGGTCATAAAACTGGATGGGACTCACTTAATTTTAGCAATGGAAATTCTGGTCCCAGTTGTGGTCGTAAGTCAAGGACTACCTTTATTTGAAAAAAATATATATAATGGCCTAAGGATCTGCCCCAAACTTCACTACAAGAGCAGAAAATGTTATTTGGAAGAACATGAATTGATTCCCATCTGGGTCAGTGGTGGTGTTTTACCGGTTTGGCCTGGTTCTGGCATACCAATAGTGCCACAGATCAGCTGGCAGAGAACCGGTTCCTTTCGAGTCTCTCCAATGCTCTGCAGTTGGGCCCACACGACCACCCCTGCTCCTAGGTCCTTTTTAACCTCTCAGTGGATTGCCGTGCTAAATAGCTGAGAGGTGCAGTAGCTTAGTTTTTACCAAAGTGTGCATTTGGGGTGTATGCATGATTGTGTGAGTCACACAATCCCACCCTGCAGCCACGGCGACCAAGCCACGCACACAGAACCAGTGGTGGGAACTTTTGAATCCCACCACTGATCTGGATCTTGAAGTACATACAGTGATCCGAGGAGGAGTGGTTTACGCATGGTTTAAGGCTTGATCTGGCTCTAAGTAAACCACTAATTACTACCTTATTGATCTGATGAAGACACGGCAAGATTATTGACTCAGGAATTCATTACTGATTGATAAAGCTATCAAAGCATTGCGTGATCATTTCACTTCCCTTTGAACCGAGACTTTGTGCATCAGGGGGAAACGCACCTACCTCTTACACAGAGGTGGTTGGGATTTCTCAGCCTCTGAGGAAAACCTTGAGAAGACGCAGGCCCCAGAAGTTGGCAGATACACATGGTTGGAATGCTAATGTGAAGTACAGAATGAAAAGTTCAGAAAAATAATGCGAGTGTTATTTATGGATAGCTATGGCAACGAGAAGCTGCCGGGAGAGGATAAATTAACTATCAGAGTTAAGCTACAATATATGGTGAGAATAAGCAAGGCCATATAGGTCCTCTTCACTGAAAGGAAGTAGGCCTATACCTTATAAGTATTGACTTTTCGTGATCCAGAGCTTGGAACCAAGGCTAAGATTTGGGTGTGTCGGATTCAACCCGCCAATAAAGGAACTGAGAAGAACTAAGCCAGCATTTTCTCACAACTGGTAGAACAAATCCTTAACTAGCTGCAGAGAGTGGTAACCTGATATTTGAGCAAGGTTTACTGCCCCGTGCAAACTTGGCTGCTCTAATCCAGGAAAAGTTTGAAGAGTTTGAAAAATTTGAAAGCAGAGTGGACCTATGGAAAGCTACAAAGAACCAACACTGGATGGAACCCACAACAGAGGAGCTAGGAAGTGTGGAAATCATTGAATAAACTGCGCATGGGTACAAGATCCAGAGACACTCTGAACAAATGGGGCTATCCGGTGGCTTCTGTTCTTTGTGATTGTGGTGACATACAGACAACACACACATATAAATCTGCCCTTTGTGTCCTTATCAGTGTACACCTGAGGAACTCGTGGCAACACAACTGAACGCTATTAACTTTGCTAATTTCTGGACAAAATCTGTTTAATTTGTACATATTTTAATCTTGTATTTTTATATTTTAAATTTATGTCGTATAGTATAGTCTTATTTTAATTGTGATGCTTCTGACAGGAATCAACAAGCTGTTTTTATGACAAATCATGGCTCACAGTGGTGCAATAGAAAGGGTATTAAACAATGGTGGAATTCAAAAATGTTTACTACCGGTTCTGTGGGCATAGCGTGGCTTAGTGGGCATGGCTTGGTGGGTGTGGCAGGGGAAGGTTATTGCAAAATTCCCATCCCCTCTGCACCCCACTAACCTGCTTTCCAGCTCCGTTCTCCTGTGCAGGGCAACAAAAGAAGATCCAGCCAATCAGCTGGGACTTGGGAGGCAGAGAATAGATGGGGGCGGGGCCAGTCAGAAGTGGTATTTGCCAGTTCTCCAAATTACTCAAAAGTCAAAATGTCCGCTACTGATTCTCCAGAACTAGTCAGAACTTGCTGAATACCACCTCTGGTATTAAACTGGGAGATTTAAGTCTACCCTACGCAATAAGAGCTTCTTGGATGGCTCTGGGTAGTCACACTTTCTTAGTCTAACTTTCCTTAGAGCGTTGTTGTTGAGAACAATAGAAGCAAACTGAATTTAAACTCAAGTATATAACAAGTAAAAATACTGCTGTAAATACTACAGATTGAGTTAACCAAACCCACTGCTCATTTAAATTAGGCATGATTTGCCACACCTAACATGTACACTCAAATGTTTGTGGCCCAGCTCACACATCGTTCGGATTCATTAAAAAAACAAAAGACTTCATACTTCAGTCTATGAAAAATGAACTATATTTTTGAGGAAGGTTACGCTAAACCATCACCATGACTTACATAACATGGTAAGCCAAACAAAATGCATCGGGGTTTAGCATCTTGCGTACAACCTAGCCATCCATAACAAAAGTCGAACTGCACAGAAGGAAGAAATATTTAGCAGCCCAAGACTTAACTGTGGCATTTGAAGACTAGCATCAGGTAAAGGTTTTACATATGTCAAAATGGCAAGCCAGAAGGTTGGAAAAAAAAAAAACTCAGATGTTCTCCTGTCCCTTAATTCTCAGTATCTGCATTTGTTTGTCGAAAGGGCAAAATACCTGTGTCTGCTCGGACATTGCCTTCTGCAAAACGTGGCACATTTTCAATGGCAAAACAGGAGTTTAAAGACCTTTATTTGCTTCACTAGGAAACTATGTGGTCAGGCTTAGTTTTTGGGGAGGAAAATAAGAAAAAGAAAATTCTGCCTCTGCCTACCAGCATCCATCGGTATTCATCTGACTAGCGTCCGATTAGTGTGTGAGACAGTTGAGGGCTGTTAGGAAACTGAAGCAGTATTTACCGTATGAGCAAGAAGGAGACAGCAAGGAGCCTGGGCGTAGCTTAGCTCAATTGTTCTGTACTAAAGCTGCTTGGTGCTGTGAAGCTAAAACTGAAACTCCTCTCCTCTGCTCGTGTTTTGCATGTGGAACAGATTTCTTTTCAGGTGGGGAGGGGGAGTAGAACTCCTTAGCATCAGAGCATGTTAATAATAATATACGAAATACTAATGCTCTGGTGGTTATTTCGAAAAATCCTTTCTTAGTGAGCACCTAGAAGCCAAGCCAAATTTCAAGTTTGTAGGCTTTACGGTTCTGGAGATTTCGTGAGGATGCATGAGTGGTATTTCACTTTTAGATAGGTAGGTAGGTAGGTAGGTAGGTAGGTAGGTAGGTAGGTAGGTAGATGATAGATAGATAGATAGATAGATAGATAGATAGATAGATAGATAGATAGATAGATAGATAGATAGATAGATTTGCCCATCAACCTTGCAGTCATTTGGATGCAAAGATGATTTTTAAACAGGGGTGGGGAACGATGGCCCTTTTATAACTTGTGAGCTTCAACTCCCAGAATTCCCGAGCCAGCTCCCTGCTTAAAATGTTCAAGGGGGAGGAGGGAGGGAAGAGGAGATTTCCAAAGTAATTTTCAACGCATCCGTGAGAAGCTCCTTCGCTGAGTTTGGCTTTTCTTTTCCAATTAAGAGCTCACAGCTGCTCAACGGACAGTGAGGCCTGTTGAGAGAGTAGACAGACACAATGCAAGCTCTCATGCCATGAATAAAGGCCTTTATTGGGTGGTGAGGACAACACTTGTCACTGGAAGTCAGAGATGCCAATTGAACTTATTTCTCCTTCAACTTGTTTAACTTCCTTCAACATGTTTAGCTCTTGGCATGAAAGTGGCGGTACTTGTGCATTTTTAAGATCATGCGTAAATACTATGTATAAGCATGCATGAATTCATAGATGCCTTGGTATATCCTTGTGATTTATGTGTAACTCAACTCAGTTCTTGCAGTATTTCCCAGCCTTAGTAACTTTAAATGTGGTGCACAAATGTGCTTTTTTTTTTTTTTGAAGAGGCAACGGGACTTTCTGGTTTTTCTTTGAAGGCGTTTCGCTTCTCATCCAAGAAGCTTCTTCCGTTTCTTGGATGAGAAGTGAAACATGTTCAAAGATAAAAGTTCAGTTGCTGTCATGCCCTTGTTGGAGTCTGATTCTGAGGGAGAGGTCAAACAGCTGACAGGGAGTGGGAGTGTGGCTCCGGTGGCTGTGGAGGAAACTGGGGAAGGGCACAGTCCGCTGGGCATTCAAAGGAAGACCCAAGGCCACCCCTTCTTCATCTTAGGGCACGCAGGGAGGAACGGAGAAGGGAGCAACGTGGCTTACGGGAGAGAAAAAGGCCCTGATCCCTTTCATTAGTTGCATCTGGGAGAACAGGATATATGAAGGCTGTTTGCACACAGCACCTTGCTGGAAGCAAAGCTTGCATTATCTTTGTCGAGGCTTATCTGGGTTTTGCCGTCCCCCCAACTGTGTGTGCTTCGTTATCTTTTGGAAGTCTGCAATTTATTATGTTGGCCTGTCGTGTTAATTACTTCAGCGTGGTTTGTGTTGCTTTTTTAATTTCTAACTTATCTGTAGTTTGAGTTCGGATTACATTTCGTCTCTTCGTAGACTGTTTTTGGAAGAGTTTGATCTCCCGCCGAGGATAATTGGACATTGGGGGCCAAGTTGGAGGTATTAAAGGGAATTTATCTACTTTTGTGCCTTTATTATTTTTGTGCCACGTCCCGGGTCATCACAGTTGCCTCTTGAAAAAAACCCTTTGGGACAACCATGGCCTGGATAACTGAGGATCTCCATAGACATTTAAATGTGGGACTTCAATTCCCAGAATTCCCCAGCTTCAGTTATGGAAGTTAAAAGTCCAACACCTGTTAAAGTTGCTGAGGTTGAGAAACATTGATATACAGGTAGTCCTCAACTTATAACCGTTTGTTTAGTGACTGTTCAAAGTTGCTGAAAAAAGGGACTATTTTTTACACTTCCAACCATTGCAGCAGGTGATCAACATTCAGATGGCAAGTGGCTCGCTTTTATGACGGTTGCAGTGTCCCAGAGTCACACAATCACCTTTTGCGACCTTCTGACAAGCAAAGTTAACAGGGAAAACAGGTTCACTTAATGACCACATTACTAACTTAACAACTGCAGTGATTCACTTAATCACTGTGGCAAGAAAGGTCATAAAAATGGGGAAAAATTCACTTAATAACGGTGTTGCTTAGCAACAGAAATTTTGGGCTCAATTGTGGTCATAAGTCGAGGAATACCTGTAATGCCTTGCCAGCATGATGGTAGACGGTGGTTGCCGTTCTAACAAAATTTACCTTCTATATTGGAGAACGCAGGCAGTCCTTGATTTACAACCCTTCACTGAGTGACCATTTGAAGTGACAACAGCACTGAAAAAAATAACTTACAACCGGTCTTCATGTTTATGACCATCGCAGCATCCTCACAGTCTCGTGATCAAAAGCTGGGTGCTCAGCAAGCAGCCTGTATGGTTGCAGCATCCCAGGGTTCTTCAGTCAGAACTGAAAAAGCTTCTCGGATGAGAAGTGAAACCTCTTTAAAACAAAAAAACAAGAAAGTCCAGTTGCCTCCAGAAAAAGCACCTTTGGGACGACCATGACCTGGATGAGTAAGAATCTCCACAGACTTTTAACTATCCGATTTTGAGCGGATACCCTTCAAAGGACCATCCCCAACCTATTGACCTTCCGGTGCACACTAAAAACCCACTTATTCCATCAAGCCGGTCTGGCCTAAAGTTACGTGTAGGGTTTTAAATTTGATTTTAAATGGTTTTAGCTTTCTTAATCTCCTAATCTTTTAATCTTTTGATAATGGCCAATCTATTTAATTCTTTTAACTCATTTTAATTATTGTATGTGTATTTATATGTATATTTTTATCTGGCTGTACACCGCCTCGAGTCCCTCTGGGAGAGGGGGCGGTATACAAATTTAAATAAATAAATAAATAAATGGTGTGGGAGTATGAATGGGTTTCCAGAGAAAAAATCGCAGACTACAGGAACCAGGAGCGCTACTCAGGTGACCCTGAGGTTAGATAAACCTCCAAGTCAGTGGTGGGATTCAAATATTTTTACCACTGGTTTGGTGGGCGTGGCTTGGTGGGCGTGCTTTGCGCGCGTGGACACACTTTGTGTGCGCACGCATGCCAAGCACACACTTTGCACAGGCACAAAGGCGTTCTAACTCGTCTCCTGCAAGCCTGCACGATCCCGGTCACTTCAGCAGCTGCTGCGCGGTACTATTCTGTGCCACGCAAAGCAGCTGCGCTTCAAATTCAGCGGATAAAGGTGAGTATGGGAGCCCGGGCAGGTGGGTGGGCCCAACAGCAGAGCGGCGGAGAAAACCGGTTCGGTCTCCACTGCTCATCATTGCTACCGGCTCTGCAGAACCGGGCCGAACCAAGTAGAATACCACCACTGCTCCAAGTGCTTCAATGACCCTCTAAAAGGATGCAAATGACCAGCTGTCTGCAAGGAATATAAATCCTTCCATTCCCCGCCATCCAGTCAGAGCTGAAGAAGCTTCTGGGATGAGAAATGAAAACGTCTCGAAAGAAAAAACAAGGAAGTCCAGTTGCCTCTTGAAAAACCACCTTTGGGAATCCCAGGGTTATGTGATTTTATCATTTGTGACCTTCCCAGCCATCTTGCGACAAGCAAAATCAATGGAGAAATCTGGGCTTGCTTAACAACTGTGTGACTCACTTAACAACTGCTTAACAACCGTGACCAAAAAGCTGTAAAATCAGGCAGGACTCACCTAACAACTGCCTTGCTTAGCGATGGAATTTCTATCCCAAAGTAGTTATAAGTCAAGGACTACCTAGATTCTAAAGCTGCTGTCTAGTAATTGATTAGCCTATTGTAAGTATCCATGTCTTCCTAAGGTAGCACTTCCTCAGAGAATCTGCAAGAGATTAACGAAGACTGAGGTGGTCACCCAAAAACACCTTGCGCTGGGCAGCAGAAGTAAATTTATGTCCGTTGCCTCTGAGGGATTAAGTAGGAAAAACTGGTGATTTTCCAAAAGCTGACAGATGGCCATAAGACTATTTAAATCTTGGATAATGTCAGCATGTTGAAGGATAGACATTGAAATGATGAGGGCTGACTAATCCCATTCCATTATTTAATGTTGGGTGAAGACGTTGTCTTGCATTTTCCCTGTTACCTGTCACTCACGTCAATGAAAGAGAATTTACTTTGGAAATTATTACAGAAAAGGGAATTGGGAGAATTCTTCAGGGGTGGAGGGATGAGAGAGAGAAGTGTACTCATGTGTTTACATAGGACAGTTGGGTCTCCAGTGGTTTCCAGTCTTCCAAAGACATCAAAAGAAGGCTAGAAGGCATCAAAAAAGGTGCATTTCCTTTGAGGCTTTTTCAGTATCATTCAGGGAGTGTCTTGAGTAATTGTTGGAGAAGTTCTCCTACCTCAAGAGACCTTCAAAGAAATTGCCAACTCCAGGGGTGTCACGTGATGTATCGCACATGTTTCCCCCCTTCGCTAAAATGGGGTGGGCGTGGCCAGCATGTGATGCATCCGGCCTACGGGCCACAAGTTTGACACCCTTAGCCTAATCCATTTCTTTCTCCACAAACTTGTGGAACAATTTGTTCCTGGCTTTAGTTTGTTGGAAGAAATATCCTCCTGGGTTCAGTTCCAAGTGGGGAGGAAGACACTGGAAACATGGAGGCTGTTTGGAAAGATGGTTTAATGGTGGACAGGACCACATGGCTTGAAGCTCCAAAGTGAAAAGGACAATCAAATGCTTCAAGATGTTGGGTGAAGGAAAAGAAGGGGCAAGGTGCTGAGAGTCCCTTGGTTTTATACCCTCTGTTGGGATTTGAATTTGACCTTGTATTCTGATTGGTTGTCAGACTCCCATGGGGCCATGCAGAGGCAACTCTGTAGGCTGTCCTGAGTCCCTGGTTTTATTGAACCTTGCTGGATGATGATGTAATGAAAGGGCTTTGAGCAATTCCTATTATAGCTCTACCTAG
The DNA here is from genome assembly GCA_023653725.1 of Bungarus multicinctus. NCBI lineage: Eukaryota > Metazoa > Chordata > Lepidosauria > Squamata > Elapidae > Bungarus > Bungarus multicinctus. The sequence goes on along the minus strand of CM042846.1, from coordinate 81,097,540 downwards.
ATTAGATCTTTGTTATGTAAAATAGCCTGGCCCAGGCCAGGGTAATGGCTCATTAGCAAAGGGGCATGTGTGTGTTTCTGCCTCTTTGAGTTTCTACTTTTTTTTTTTAGGGGAAATATTCTACCTTTTTTAGTATATCCTAAAATATTTCACTTTCCTAGGAGAAGGGTGGGTTTTAACGTCCAACAAGTTGAAACCAAAATTCTAACTTGGTGGATTCCATAAGACTTTTCTTAAATTTCTACAGGTCATTTCCCCCCACTGAATATCCTTTAACGGAATGTTCAGCTTCTCTGGTCAATTCCTGGATTGTTTACCCAACCCAAAGATCCATGTTTGTTTTGAGGCAACTCTACCTCTGCAAATTTAAATAGGGGTAGATTCCTTTTTCAGGCACACCTTCCAATATACAGGCCAAGTTAGTTGCACATGTGAAATGATTTCTATATCCCTTTCCTGTTATTTTAAGAGTTGGTAATTGTTCAACAACTGGTGTCAACTTCAAATTTTGATCTGGGGGCTTAAGACAACATGTCTCTCAATACAGCAGACACCTACAATTAAAGCCTCATTAGAAGCAGAACTATTAGATTGCGTAGGAAACTACTGGTGTAAAATTGCACTTGCAGAAGTCAATATGGAGGAGAAGGGATATCACTAATGTTTTGCCCACACTTTCATGCTAACTTTTTTTTCCTTCAAATTACTTATTTTGTCTTCAACTCCAACATCTGCTCAAGACTGAAGTTTAGATTTCAATGCAATGAAATTGTTTAATTTGTTTTTAATTGTATATATGGTTTATTTTTAATTGGCTGTGCACCGCCCCGAGTCCCTTTTTTGGGAGAGGGGGCGGTATAGAAATTTAATAAATAATAATAATAATAATGCATGGGTTGTATTCAGCCAATATTCATTACAGTTATGAGAAAAGTACTCATAACTCATTTCCATATTTTCAACGGATGAAGCAGGTTTTCCTAAGAGCCCAAGGTGTGCATATATTCACAGGATGCAGGCACACGCACAGCTTATGAGCTGCGGTGACGCAATGGTTAGAATGCAGTACTGCTGGCTACTTCTGCTGACTGCCGGCTGACTGCAATTTGGCATTTCAAATCTCACCAGGCTCAAAGTTGACTCAGCCTTCCATCCTTCTGAGGTGAGTAAAATGAGGAGCCAGATTGTTGGGGGCAATATGGTGACTCTGTAAACTGCTTAGAGGGGGCTGTAAAGCACTATATAAGTCTAAGTGCTATTGCTATTGTAGAGCTAATTACCAATTTGTTGGGACTTGTTCGTCTTATAAGGTAGAAACAGTTCTATTAAATTCCCACTTAGCCCTGGGACAAACTCAATCCTACCAAGTAGACCAAACAAGTAGGTGACCAGACAAATTAATTCTACTTTATTGCAAAGCTACATTAATGGTCTGAAAGTACACTTTTCCTGCTTTTTCTGATACAGCCTGAGAAACCAGAGAGGGTCTTAACCTGCCCATTATTCGATTGTGGTCTTATCTGACTATTTGCTAAGCAGCAACCTTCCATCTCATCTCCTAAGCTCTTCCCTACATACTATTTATATATTACAGGAAATCCCTTCTTTGGGACAAAGTTGGGAATTCAATGTCACTAGAACTAGTCACTTACTGATGCTTGGAGCAAAAAGTCTGAGAAGAAAATCCAAGAAGAAAATTGCTCTGGATTACATTTACCAAATCGGGACCCTCCTGACCATTTTGGTCACCACACTATAAAAAAGATGTTGAGGCTCTAGAAAGAATGCAGAGAAGAGCAACCAGGATCACATGATCCCCAGGGTCACATGATCAAAATTCAGATGCTTGGCAACTGGCATGTATTTATGATGGCTACAGAGTTCAAGAGTATTGGAATCACCTTTGGAGGCTAAAACATATAAAGGCTAAAACATATGAAGGCTGGAGGCTAAAACATATGAAGGCTGGAGGCTAAAACATATGGAGAACGGCTAAAACATATGAAGGCTGGAGGCTAAAACATATGAAGAACGGCTACAGGAACTGGGCATGGCTAATCTGGTGATGAGAAAGACCATGGGAGACATGATAGCAGTTTTCCAATATTTGAGGGGCTGTCACAGAGAGGAAGGGGTCCATCTATTTTCCAAGGCACCTGAAGGCCAGACAAGAAATAAACAGATAGAAACTGATTAAGGAGAGATTCCATCTGGAAATAAGGAGAAAATTTATGACAGTGAGAACAATCAAGCAATGGAACAGAAGTTGCCTTCAGAAGTTGTGGGAGCGCCATCACTGGAGGCTTTCAAGAAGAGACTGGACTGCCATCTGTTAGAAATGGTGTAGGGTCTCCTGCTTGGGCAGTGGGGTGGGGTTTGGACTAGATGACCTACAAGATCCCTTCCAACTCTTGTTATTCTGTACTCCATAGATGAGTTGGGAGCCTCCGAGATGAATCGAATTACATCTACTGCCATCTCTACCCTGGGTGGCCTTTGAGGGCTGGGGAAATTATCTGGAAGCATTGGCAAAGGCTGCCATAGGGGCAACCATACTCAGCCCCCTAATCTGCAGCTTGGGGGTCAATTATCAGAAGTGGGGAAAGCTTGCTCAGCCCTCTGTTATGTGTGAATGTCAGCAAGGTCCAAAGGTTTAGTTATAAACATCCTTCAGTTTTATCATACAACTGAGTAAGTAGCTGAAATCTCCTTTGAGATTCTTAATGCCTTCATTGGTATTTTCCTGCAATAATAAGGAAGTGGATTGTCATTGCCTTTTTAAAATTTGTTTGTTTTTGACTTCGCAGCTTATCTCCAGCCCTACAATTAACTAGTGACTTCCCATCAAGTGCATTCTTGTTCAGGTTTTTTTTTAAGGTTAACCAAAGCCAACTATTGTAGGTGTCGACTGAAATTTATAGGCCAGGATCAAATACGAGTCTTAATTCTTTAAAAATTATTTAAATCTAAGGAACTTGAGACTGAATGGCTTACAGTAGACAGATGTTTCTCAACTCTGGCAGCTTTAAGATGGGTGGATCTAAACTCCCAGAATTCCCCAGCCAGCACAGCAGTAGCCTATATGGGTGATCTTTGACATACAACCATTCGTTTAGTGACTGTTCAAAGTTACAATGGCACTGAAAAAAGCAGCTTAAGATCATTTTTTCCATACTTATGACCGTTGCAGTGCTCCCAGGGTGACGTGATCAAAATTCAGATGCTTGGCAACTGGCATGTATTTATGATGGCTACAGGGACCCAGGATATTGGAATTACCTTTTGTGACCTTTTGAGAAGCAGCCAATGAGGAAGCCAGATTCCCATAATAATCATGTTATTAACTTAACAACTGCAGTGATTCAATCAGTGGTGGGATTCAAATTTTTTTACTACCGGTTCTGTGGCCGTGGCTTGGTGGACGTGGCAGGGGAAGGATACTGTAAAATCTGCAGTCAGAGGTGGTATTTGCCGGTTCTCCAAACTACTCAAAATTTCCACTACCGGTTATCCAGAACTGGTCAGAACCTGCTGAATATCACCTCTGAGTGATTCACTTAACAACTGTGGGAAGAAAGATTGTAAAATGGGGCAAAATTCACTTACTTGTCTTGCTTATAAGCAGAAATTTTGGACTCGATTATGCTCATAAATTGAGAGCTTCCTGTACTTGCTTGTTTTTTTTCTGCATCTCAGAACCTGCCTCTAAACTATTGCTTTCACCCTAGAAGTATAGCTTTTCAGCAAATTGTAATAAAAAAAATGAGTACCATTTTTTTTTGTGTGGGAAAATATTCTCATGACAGCATAAATGAACCTCTAGGTTCATTTGTCAGACTTTCTTAATTGAGGTTCCAAAAGAGGTCACTAAAAGTTCCAGGAAATGTCATTATTAAATATATATATAAACATTGATTTTTTAAAACTGTATACCATGCAATACTATCGCTTGCACTAGTCAGAAATTTTTACATGAGACAGTTCAGCTTTCAATTGATGCTTGCTGTTGTTATAAACACTGTAAAATGTGGGTTGGTTTGTGAAGTTTTGCAAATATTTGGGGTTTTTTTTGCAGGGTTTCACTCAGATTTGAAAATAATTTCAAGGGTTCCCCAGAATAAAAAAATTCAGAAAGGCTATGTTAGATAGTTCTCTTTGCAATTAAAATTGATTATAATTAATCATATTTGCAATTAAAACCCAGCCTATCGTGGCATATAGAAATTTGGAGAACTTGCCTATTTTTTAAACCAAAGTGTTACAACTTCAGCAGAATCTTGGAGAACAGTCCACTTTAAATTTTACCAACTTGTATGTGTGAAGGTAAGGAAGATAACCTTGACAGAATGATGCAAGAACTATTACCTAGCCAAGAGGGGCTAAACAATTTTATTTTTTAGTCCAGAGCAACAACAGCAGTAGCAATAGCACTTATATAGCACTTTACAGCCATCTCTAAGTGATTTACATCTTGCCCCCAACAATCTGGCTCCTCATTTTACCAACCTGGGAAGGATGGAAGGCTGAGTCAACCTTGAACCTGGTGAGATTGAACTTCTGGTTGTAGGAAGTGTTAGTGTTTTGCGATCTTCTGAGGAGCAGATAAGAAGGTAACATTCAGGAAAAAAAACCTCCTGCTAACACCTCCCTAATTCATTAGAGCAGGGGTCCCCAGCCCTTGGGCTGGATACCGATCCAAAGTTTGTTAAGAACCGGGCCGCACAACTGGAAGTGAGCTGCAGGCAAGCGAAAGTTGGCATGTGTGGGATCTAGGTTGCATACTCTCCTCCCTTTCCTCTTAGCAATAGCACTTAGACTTATGTACTGCTTTATAGTGATTTACAGCCCTCTCTAAACAGTTTACAGAGTCAGCCTATTGCCCCCAGCAACCTGGATCCTCATTCTATTGGCCTGGGCCTGGAAGGATGGAAGGCTGAGTCAACCTTGAGCCAATAGGGATTGAACTGCTGGCAATCAGCAGAATTAGTCTACAATACTGCATTCGAAGTACTGCGCCACCACAGCTCATGGAAAAATTGTCTTCCACGAAATCAGTCCCAGGTGTCAAAAATGTTAGGGACCGCTGCACTAGAATATAAGAACGGGAAGGCAACACAACACAAACTTGTAAGATTCTGTTATTATATGGCTAATCTCAATAGAAATAATTTTCGCCTTCCCGTGGAGTTGAGTTGTTGGTTTGGTCTGCCCTAGTGAACCTGATAGTATATTACCTTTTGGCCTTCTGGTCTAATGCAGGAAAAAAAAAACCAATTTCCTTTAGACCATAAAAGGCCTTCAACTTGAAAAATAGTCGGTACTGCAGCTACACAAATTGTATTGGTTTATATGACAGTAATTGGTGCCTTAAAAAAAAGCTACAAAGTAAAAAAAAAAAGATTTGGCTGGATGTGGAAGTTTAAAAAGATGTTAGGTCCTGGAAATGTGTGAAACCTTAAGAATGTGCTTTTTAAAAAGTTGGTCGGTACTTTTGGCACCGGGATGAAATGACTGCTGCTTTCTTGTGACATTGTGCAACTAGCCAAAGAGAATCTGGTTAACACCACATTTTGTGCTATGGATCAATCAACGCTTTACTGGAGTGAGGGCAGAGAGGCTCACCCCTGCAAATACATGGAACATGCAAAAACTTATGAAACTGAGAGGTTGGTCTTTCTTGCTCAAAAGAAAATAATTTTAATTGTGATCTGTTTGCTATTGTTTTGTTTTCTTTTTTGAAAATAATACTGGCACAAAATGGAGGTACGCATTGTTACTTCTATAAAGCACCCAAGAGTTGGACTGTCTCTAAATTTTGACGAATTAAGTTTGGTGCAAAGGGAGGGAAACAGTCAAGCCTCTTTAGGAAAAGAGTTTGCAGCCTGTGCTGCTTCAGGAGAGTTGGGTCACATAGGAACAGTCTGTTTTTCAAATGTACCCTTTAGAACTGGCTGCACAATCCTTTGTGTGCCAAGGGTTATATAGGTGGCTTGCACTGTGTGCCAAGGGACACTTCCCTGAACCGAAGCAGGATAAAATATGATTGCTTCCCTTATGCCAGGGCTGTCAAACTCCTGGCCCGTGGGCTGGCTCTGCCCATGCTCAGGTTAGAGAAGGGGGGAAAAGTCCCGATACATCTCTGTGTGACACATCTGTGGCGACGTGAATTTGACAACCCTGCCTTGTGCCATATTGGAAGTAACAATTCTATATAGCGATTTTTGAAAGACTCTGGAACCTGCATCCAAGTTTGGGGATAGTATGTAGATCTGGTCCAAAGACTGAGCATGCTCTGTTTAGACTTCATTGAGAAGAATCTATTATTGGTCTTAGGGCACCATTTTGAGATCACTGTGCAATTTGGGGGTTAGTCTGGACTCATGGCTATTGCTCAAAGAACAGGTGGCAGTTATGGCGAGGAAGGCATTTGCCAAGCCTTATCTAGTGTGCCAGTTGTGGCTTTCAGAGATGCTCATGACTAGACTACTGCAAAGCAGTCTACATAGCCCGTCCTTGAAACACGCCCAGAAGCTACAGCTGGTTCAAAAGGCAGCAGTGTGAATAGTAACAGGTGCTTTTTTGGTATGCTATGAGAGGGCAGGTTGCCTGAAAATTGGCCCTGCCTCTTTAAGACTTCAGATTAGCCTGCCGAGCAACAAACAGTTATAAAAGAGCAAAAAAATAGCTGGGTGTGATTGTGGAGTAGTTTGTGTGTTGGAGGCATTCAGGGAATGAGAGGGGAGGTGGTTTTTGTTATTCTGTATTAAGCTACTGGAAACAGCTTAGGGCTAAGAGACAGTAGTATTATACTAGTATTTATTATTATTTATTATTCAAACTTCTATACCGCTCCCTCTCCCAAAAAGGGACTCGGGGCGGTGTACAGCCTACTAAAAACACATAGCATACATCTAGAATAAATACAATTTAAATACAATTTAAAAATATATTAAATAAACAAGTCCGGCTGTATCCAATTAAGAAATTTAGACATTTAAAATCAGGGATTAATTAAAAATTAAAAATATAAAATTTAGCAATTAAAACCCAATTTAGATCTAAAACCCAAGAACCCATTACTGGGCCAGGCCGGCCTGTTTGAAAAATAGGGTTTTAACTGCGCGCCGGAAGGTCAGGATATCCGTCATGGCCCGTATCTCCGGGGGGAGATCATTCCACAGGGAGGGGGCTCCCACAGAGAAAGCCCGCACCCTTGGGGCCGCCAGCCGACAACGATCAGGCGGCGGCACCGCAAGCAGGGCAACCCTGTGAGAGCATACTGGGCGGCGGGAGGTTGATGATGGCAGTAGGCGGTCCCGTAAGTAGAAGTAGGAGGGTCCTAGTAGAAGTAGGAGCAGTGGTAGACCTGGGGCAGTGTGTGGGAAGGACCTGTGAATGTTACTCATTATGTGCTTGTGGATGAGTTGCCTAAAGCAGGGGTCTTGGTGACTTTACGACTTGTGGACCTCAACTCCTTTCAATTCTGGGAGTTGAAGTCCACAAGTCTTAAAGTTGCCAAGATTGGAGACCCCTGGCCTAAAGGCCATGGAGGCTTTGGCCCTCTGAGATTTTGGGGGGGCAGTGAATTGGGATAGATAAAAGAACCTGTGGCAATGCAGGCTTCTCAATGCAATTCAAGGTGTTGGTTATTACCCACAATTCCCTGCGTGGAATTAGGCCTGGTTATCGGAGGCTGCATTTGTCTCCAATTGTATCTCTCACACAGTATGCTCTATACATGTGCTCTGGGTCCCCTCTACTAAAAGTCATTGTGTAGTTATGAGGAAGCAGGCAGAGGTGGTATTCAACAGGTTCTGACCAGTTCTGGAGAACCAGTAGCAGAAATTTTGAGGAGAACCAGCAAATACTACCTCTGATTGGCCCCACTCCCATCTATTCTCTGCCTCCCGAGTCCCAGCTGATCAGCTGGGTCTTCTTTTGTTGCCCTGCACAGGAGAATGGAGCTGGAAAGCAGGTTAGTGGGGTGGGGAGGGAATGGAGATTTTGCAGTATCCTTCCCCTGGAGTGGGATAGGAATGGAGATTTTGCAATATCCTTCCCCTGCCATGCCCTCCAAGCCACACCACATCCACAGAACCGGTAATACCATTTTTTGAATCCCACCACTGGAAGCAGGCCTTCTCTTGTGTGGCCCCCACCCTATGGAATAGCACCCTCACCCCCAAGAGACATAGACTGCAGCTTCTCTCCAGGGGTTCTGGAAAGCCCTTAAAACCCGACGTTGGTCTGGAGTTAATATTTACAGCAGTCCTAAACTTACAACAGCTCATTTAGTGACTGATCTAAGTTACAATGGGACTGAAAAAAAGTGACTTATGACAATTTTTCACATGACCATTGCAGCATCTCCATGGTCACGTGATCAAAATTCGGATGCTTTGGCAACTCATATTTATGACGGTTGTAGTGTTCCAAGTTTTATGTCTTACGACTTTCTGACAAGCCAAGTTAACGGGAAAGCCAGATTCACATTAACAATCATGTTACTAACTTTAACAGCTGCAGTGATTCACTTAACAACAGTGGCAAGAAAGGTCGTAAAATAGGGCAAAACTAACTTAACAAATCTCTCACTTAACAACAGAAATTTTGGGCTCCATTGTGGTTGTACGTCAAGGGCTATCTATATTTGTAAAATTATTAGCTGTCCATCTTGCCACATGGTAACTCTGGGCAGGCTTAGAATAAATTAGAATATATTTTGCAAAGCCGTACTATGGTTTCTTATTGCCCTTATGATCATTTTATTCTGGGCAGTCTGTGTGGTTTTATGTTTTAAATTGTTTTCACTGTTTGCATGTTTTGTCTGCTGCCCCGAGTCCATCAGAGTTGGGTGGCTATAACCAATTTAAATAATCACTGAGTCATGAGTCTGAGTTGTGCCCTGAAACGATTTAGGGAAGCTAATGCAGATGAGGGGAAAGTTAATGGGATTACCAACCCAGTCTTACTGGCTTAAAATTGGCAACAGCTGAAGTTTCCAGCGTTGCTTTCCAGATCAAACAAAGCGATTACGACGATTCAATCAAATGCAGTGGCTTAATTATCCGCTTAGTATCTGAACAAAGTGGATAGAATCCTTGCAACTCAGCTCCACGTAAGAGGTAATCCTCCATTTACAACAGCTCACTTAGCGACCATTTGAAGTTACGATGGTCTCCTCCCCAATGAACTTATGACCTGATTCCTACATTCTAATGGCTGCCCATGGTCACATGACCACATCTATGGCTGTTTACAGCATTCTGCAGACATGTCTTGATTGTACCCTATGACTATCATTAAGGGTTGTACGTTATGATTTTTGATTCTTAATGAATGTACCTTTTCTTTATGTATACTGAGAGTATTTACACCAAGACAAATTCCTTGTGTGTCCAATCATACTTGGCCAATAAAGTATTCTATTCTATGTCAACTCAATCAACTCAATCTATGTCAACTCAATCTCAACCTTTTTGCCAAAAAACAGCATTTACTTTAGTGGTGGGATTCAAAATGTTTTACTACTAGTTCTGTGGGGGTGGTAGGGGAAGGATAGTGTAAAATCTCCATTTCCTCCCCCCCCCCCACCACCACTTCTGGGGGAAGGTCACCACCGGTTCTTCGAACTACTCAAAATTTCCGCTACTGGTTCTCCAGAACTGGTCAGAACCTAATGAGTACCACCTCTGATTTACTTCCAGTGTTTGGCAAAAACATCCCTAAGTAAACAATGGTATTCCTAACAACTGCAATATTTGCTTAGGATCACCTCAAACAAAAATAATCGCTCCAAAGATTGTAACACAGATTGATGACCTATTTCATGGATAGTCACGACTTACAACAGTAACTGGTAGGCTGCATTATGGTCGTTTAAGTCAAAGATTACAGGAACAGAGGTTGAAATATGGATGATTTCTCTGCTGTACAGCAATTAAGCCCAGCCTTGTTTTTTAGAAGGTTTTTGTCTTAGTCAAAGGCATGCAAACTTTAAAGGAACTAGTAGAAAGTGGGGAATAGAGAACCAATGGCCTATTAACTGTTACTCTACTATATAACTCTCACAATAGATACCACTACCCTCAAAAAGACGCTGTAGAGCACTGCACACCAGAACAAGACACAAGAACAGTTTTTGCCGAACGCCATCACTCTGCTAAGCAAATAATTCCCTCAACACTGTCCAACTATTTAGTAAGTCTGCATTACAATTACTATTAATCCTCCCATCCTTCCTTTCACCCATCTCCTCCCACTTATGACTGTAACCTTGTTGTTGGCATCTGATTGCTTATTGTACCCTATGACTATCATTAAGGGTTGTACCTTTTGACTCTTGACTAATGTATCTTTTTTTTTTTATGTACACTAGGAGCATTTGCACCAAGACAAATTCCTTATGTGTTTAATCACACTTGGCCAATTAAAGAATTCTGTTCTATTCTATTTTGCTATCTCTCATGGCTGATTTTTGTCATATAAAGAAATGCTTTAGACCAGGGGTGTCAAACTTGATTTCACTGAGGGCCGCATTAAGGTTGTGTTTGACCTCAGGGGGCCAAGTGGGTGTGGCCAAGGTGGGCGTGACCAGCTTGACATCACTTGTGTCGGATTGGGGGGGGGTGCCTGTGGCTCTGCTAGAGAAAACGGGCTCCTGAGCTCCATTTTTGGCTGGGATGGCCTCCTGCAACTCCCTGCCAGCAAAAACGGAGCTCAGGAGGGCCGCATTTTCGCTGGCAGAGGCACCGCAGGCCAGTCCTTTGCTATTTCCAAGGCGGCCCCAGGGGCCAAATCTAAGCACCCCACAGGCCGAATCTGGCCCCCGGGCCTTGAGTGTGACACCCCTGCTCTAGACCAGGACAACTCAAGAGCTTAGCAAGGTTGACTTTTTTCCCAGCCAGCTACAGGTAGTCCTAGACTTACAACCGTTGTGGAGGCCAAAATTTATCTTGTTACGCAAGACACTAAAATGTTAGTTTATTTATTTATTTTATTTTATTTGTCAATTGCTTACAAGATAATAGGTATAAGTAAAACATAGTTATGAATACATGGATACATGTAAGAAAAATAAAATATAAAAGAAACAATAGGACAGGGACGGTAGGCACGTTGGTGCGCTTATGCATGCCCCCTATAGACTACTTAGGAAAGGGGTGAGGTCAATAGTAGACAGTCTTAGGTTGAAGTTTTTGGGGTTTGGGGAAGAAACCACAGAGTCAGGTAGAGTATTCCAGACATTGACCACTCTGTTGCTGAAGTCGTATTTCCTGCAATCAAGTTTGGTGCGATTAACCTTGAGTTTGTATCTATTGTGTGCTCTTGTGTTGTTATGGTTGAAGCTGAAGTATTCATTGACAGGTAGGACATTGCAATGTATGATTTTATATACTATACTTAGATCGGATGTTATGTTAGATCGGAAGTTAGATATTATGTGAGTTGTGCTCCATTTTATCTTTCTGCCAGTTGTTAAGCTAATCATTGTTTGTTAAGTGAGTCATGGAGTCATTAAGCGAATCTGGCTTCCCTCACTGACTTTGCTTGTCAAAAGCCAGCTAGTAAAGATTACAAATGATGATCAAATGACCCCGGACAAGGCAACAGTCACAAATACATGCCAGTTGCCAAGCGCCCAAATTTTGATCATGTGATTGTGGAGATGCTGCACTGGTCTTAAGTATGAAAACCGGTCAGTCACTTTTTACATTGCTGTCGTAACTTTGAACAGTCACTAAATGAATATTACAACTCTTTTCAAGCAGCTCTCCTAACTGTTGCAACAGCAGCCAAAAGGTATAACTACCAGCTGGCATACTCTCGCTTTTCTCTCACATTAACTGAACGGGAAGAAGCGTTTCTTGGAATTTCCTATTAAAATCTAAACCTAAAACCTGACAAAACTATAGTTGAAGCCTAGGAACGCTGGGATTTTAGATGCCCCTGCCAATCTGACACTGTTTTAAAATTGGTTATTTAACATGAAAAACTAATATATTCAGATTGCCTTGATCTGGTGCGCTCCCAGAGGGAGGGTCTCCTGCGGGTCCAGTCGGCATCTATGTGCCGGCTGGTGACCCCGAGGAATAGGGCCTTCTCTGTGGGGGCGTCTGCCCTCTGGAATGGGTTGCCCCCGGAGTTACGGACAGCCACGGACCTTTGGAACCTTCAGGCGTGCCTTGAAAACCTGGCTCTTTGACCAGGCCGGCTTAGGCTGATTTTAGATTTGGGTGTTTTACTTTTTATATTAAATTTTAGGGTTTTAGGGAAGGGTTTTAATTAATTACAGCCAGGGCCTTAGTTTAATTTAGTTTTAACTTTTCACATATTTATTGTTTTAATTGTATGGCTGTGCACCGCTCCGAGTCCTTCAGGAGAGGAGCGGTATATAAATATTATTATTATTATTATTATTATTATTATTATTATTATTATTATTATTATATAGTTTAGGAAAAGACTGAGGGAAAAATAAATAACTAGATGATCTTAGTGCAGGGAAAAAAGAAGGCAAAATAAAACAAAAGCAATCTGTAAACATCTAGTCTTTTCCAAGGATGAAATTATAGCAAAAGTTGATTAATTCCCACCCTTCCTCCAGGGAGTTGAGAGCCAGGCTGGCTCTGGGATTCTTGTCCAAACCTCTGGAGCCATCGGAACAATGATTTTGCATACAGGTAGTTCTCAAATTAAAACCACAACTGAGCAGGGCTGGGATGCTACCGGTTTTGCCCGGCTCTATAGAACCGGTAGCTCTGAAGAGCAGCAAACACCGAACCGGTTGTGTTTGCTGCTGTTTGGCCCACCCGCCCGCCTGGGCTCTTACCTGTCCTTTATTTCCTGCTTTTTCAACCTCAGCTGCTTTGCGTGGAACAGCTGAGGTTGAAAAAGCAGGAAAAAAGAGGCTTTTGAAACGCTGTGCACCTGCGCGCAGCGCTTTATGAGTTGTCCGGGCGCACAACTTATAGATTATCTAAACGCGCACACAGCATAATCACCGAACCGATAGTAACGCCAGTTGAATCCCACTCCTGCAATTGAGGCCAAAATTCATATTGCTAAGTGAGACATTTGTTAAGTGTCTTTTTGGCCCATTTTACAACCTTCCTCACTACAGCTGTTAAGTGAATCATTGCAAGGGTTAAGTTAGTAACACAGCTGTGAAGTGAGTCTGGTTTAGCCGCTGACTTTACTTCTCAGAAAGTTGCAAAAGGCGATTCCATGATCTGCAACAGTCATAAATATGAGTCAGTTGCCAAGACCATGGGGATGCTGCAAACTGTCGTTAAGTGTGAAAAATGATTGTTAAGTGTGGAAAACGGTCATTAAATGTGAGAAACGAGTTGCTTTTTTCCTGTGATGTTGTAATGTTAAACGGTCACTTAAATGACCTGTTGTAAATCGAGGATTACCTGTCCCTGCACGACAGGTTTAGGAGAAACGGTCCCTAAGTGATCCGAGATTACTTTTAGACGGACGGAAGCCGGATCTGGGTTCGAATCCAGAACACCCCGGCGCCGGGACTTAACGGGGAGCCTAAGCAGCCCCCTTTTTTCCCCTCCCTCAATGCCGGGGACGCTTGTAGGCGTTCTGAGGGAAACGCTTCTCAGGCAGGTCGGTCCTCGGAGGAGCGTCCGGACCTCAACAACCCCCCCCCCCGGTTCAACAGGGGGAGCATCCCGAAGGGCAGAACGCTTCGCCCTTCCGCCCCTCCCCTCCTTCCCCGCCCCTCCCCTCCCCTAACCCACCTCCCTGGCTTAACCCGGGTTCCCTCCCCTTGGCGAAGTCTCCGCCGACCTCTCGGAGGGGCGACGCGGCACCGGGCGCTCTCTTTCACCCACTTCTTTTTTTTCCCCTCCCCTCTTCCTGGGGCGTGGTGTGTGCGTGTTTGTAAGCCGCGTGCGGATGTGTGTTTGTGCGTGTGTGTGTGCCCGTGCGCTCAATCACATGGTGTTTTAAGAAATGCTCCAAAGATGGCGGTAGCGGCGGCCGGAGGCGTCGGCCGGCTGCAGCGGAGCGGCGCGCTGGAAGTTTTGGTGCGCGACCGGTGGCACCGGGTACTGGTGACCCTGGGCGGCGAGGCGCTGGTGCTGAGCGGCGAGGAAAGCGGAGGCGCCGCGGCTTACAACGGCATCGGGGCAGCCTCGGCGGGCAATGGAACTTTCTGCGGCAGAGGAGCCGGCGGTGGTGGGGCGTCGAAGGCGGCCGCCGCCGCCTGTCCCCTGCCCGGCGCGGGGTCGCCCGAGTCGCCGTCGGGGAGCAGCTACAACAGCAGCGGCAACAGCAACGGCGGCGGAGGGAGCCCCAAGGCGCCGGTCGGAGTTCGGACGGGGCTGACCGACTTGCCCGAGCAAGTGCCCGAAGCCGTCTCCAACCAGAAGCGGTGCGTCAAGGTGCTGAAGCAAGAGATGGGTGGTTTGGGCATCAGCATCAAAGGGGGCAAAGAGAACAAGATGCCCATCCTCATCAGCAAGATCTTCAAAGGCTTGGCAGCCGACCAGACCCAGGCGCTCTACGTCGGCGATGCCATCCTGACCGTCAACGGCGCGGATTTGCGCGATGCCACCCACGACGAAGCCGTGCAGGCGCTCAAGAGGGCGGGCAAGGAGGTCGTGCTGGAAGGTAAGCGCGCGTCCCGCGCGGGGGAATCCCTAAAAAAAAACAACCCACCACCTCCTCAGCTTTTTGTCCCTCCCTGCAAGCGCGCTCTGCACATGCCCGGAGGCAATCCTGCTTAGCTTTGCAGAGGCCTGTGTGTGTTAAACGTCAGAATGCCTTCTACTCTAAACCCGGGAATGGGAAGGCTCGCGCGTGTGCCGCTTTGGATGCCGCCCGCGAGGTGGATCTGGCATTCCAAGGTTATGACGCCACGTGTTGCTGGACGCTCGCTGATCCTGCGCTTCCAAACACGTGCGCCTCGCGGGGGTTCCTCGTGGGAAACGGAGGCTTGTTCCAGAATGCGGGGCCGATCTAGTGGTTGTGGTGGAGATACGTGTATGTGTGGAGAGGGGTCTCTTCCTCCAGTTGTATAGCAGTTTAGTAGCCCAAGAGGCTTCCCCGCTCTCAACTCCCGGTTCTGGGGCCGCATCTAGAGATTGAAACTCAAAGCGGGCTTCTTTTTTAAAAATTAATTAATAAATAAATAAATGGCTTGGAATGAGCTTTCCTCCCCTAAAAACCGGCGTCGTCTGCAACCCTTCACACAACCTCGGCACAGCCGTAGTTGCCCAAGCGCTGGGAGTTTTGAATTAGTTTTCGCCTTAATATTTTCCGGATGCCTTTGGATTCGTGCCGTGGGAGAATCCAGTAACTAGTTCGAGCATGTTGGGTAATTATAAGCCTTTCTGGATAGTTACTTTAGGTTAATGAGGAGAGGAGCAGCTTTCAAGCTATGAGTAACAAGCCCAACCGTGGTGAAAAAGTGAAACGCCGCTTTCTCCCCCTCCCTCCCTCCGAATCTTTTGCTCATTATGGAGTTACTTTTAAGTTCCCTTCTTTGCAATGGTTGAGGAGAGTTGTAGTATACTGTAGCCATTTCAATCTGGATAAAACTAAGGAGAGAGGCGGCGGCGGCGGCGGCAAAATGTTGTAGTCTGAGATCCGAGTTGGCCCGGATCCGTGGGCTGGCAAATCTCCTATTTAACCTAGCGTCTTGTGCAAACTCCGGCGAGGTTATATGAATGTTCAGTAAAATACGGTTCGTTTACTGGTTGGGGGGGAAACAAAGTCCATATGTGTCAGGGTATGAATCTGTCACAGCTGAAAAAGGCAAACAGCTGGGCAAACAGCTTTTCATATGGTGTTCTTTGGCAGGCTTAAGGGCCTCTAGCAGATTTTTTTTTTTTGCAAGCCGATCTGGAAAAACAGGATCACAGGCTTTCTGGTGATAAAAAAGATTGCTTTCCTTTTTTCTAAAAAAAAAAATAATAATCACCTTGAAGATAGGAAATAATTAGAGGTGTGTGTTTTGGAGAAATTCCTTGCCTTTCCATCTTTTTTTAGGAAACGTGAGAACTTGTGGGTTTATACCAGGATTAAGTAAAACAGCAGGAGCCATACAATTTCTTCAACTACTACAGTCTTGCCATTTTATCCCCCCCCCCCCAATAGCTGATTAGATGAGGGCTTGCTTAAAAAGATGTGCTGATAAATCTGGTGGGCAGACTTTGAATTTAATTCTCTTCCTTTCTGATGAATTAAGATGTTTGAACGACAAGGTGTTTCCCCTATGATTGCGCTACAGTTTTCCTATGCTTGCTGTGGCTGAATGCGTGGGAGATGTTACTTGTGCTGGTTTGTTTGATAATGAGATTGTAGCCACTTGCTTTTCTAAGCAAGTTAGACTTTTTGCACTGTTCATGATGTTGTAGAAGAGGGAATTCCAATAGTCGTACTTTGCAGAGCAAGTGCTAAACTAAACTAGTGCCATGGCATGAAATACTGTTTCAAGCATTATCAGAGGTGGAGAGCAAGGGCAAACATTTAATCTACATGGGGTGGATGAGCCCTTGGGAAGATAGACTGCGAAAAGATCCCCAATATGGTTTAGTGATTAAGCTGTTAGATTGGCATAAAGAAAATCTCGGTTCAAAACCACCCACAGTCACGGAATTGTGGTTGGTGATTTGGGCGAGTTACTATTTCTCAGGACAATCTATTTCACAGAATTATTTGGGGGGGAAATAGAAGGAAGCCCTATATTACCTGGAGTACCTGAACATAAATAAAAATGGGATATAAATCCAACAAATAAATTAAGTGAGTAAGGCCATATCATACCTAAAATTTGATGGCGGTTTTCTTTCTTCTCTGGAGTATACCAGGAGTGGGATTCTACCAGTTCACATCTATTCACTAGAACAGGTTGTTAACATTCTAAGCAGTTTGGAGAACCAGTTAGAAGAAATTACTGGCCTAATCCTGTAAGGAAGGCAGGAAGGAAACGTTCTGGTGTTGCTTACAGAAACAATCTCTCCATTAACTCTTATTACATTCTTGGCAGGACTAGACTTCCTGTCTCAGAAACCTCTCTGGAGTTTTTTCTCTCTCCTTTGCTGGTACTTTGCTTGTGTGGAGTGACCATTCAAAGTTACAATGGCGCTGAAAAAGTGACTTATGACCCTTTTTCACACTTAGACTGTTGCAGCATCCCCACAGATGAGAGGCCAGGTGAGGAAATGCGTGCCTCGATGTGAGTAATATTGAGTTGGCCACACACAGCCAATAACATGACCACCAAGCCATATCCACCCAGTCACATGACCACCAAGCCACACCCACCAACTAAGCCATGGCCCACAGAACCGGTTGTTAAAAAATTTGAATCCCACCCCTGGAGTATACCTGTTTCAGTTCCTATGTGACAATTTCCCAACTCAGGATTTAAGTAAAAGTCATTTGAAAAGTCACTTTTGGCATAACAGTCTTACAGGTTGTTAAAATACACAAAACTCATTGTCATCTTCCAAGTAAGAACCTGTAAAATTATATCCTTCCGGTATAATATTATGGATCTCTCCTTTAAAGCATGCTCAAATACATTTAGGGAGATAATCCCAATACGTAGTAATATATAGCGCTGAAGTAAAATCTCTTAAAAGGAGAAGGCATTCAGCCCATAGTTTCTGAGATTCTGAATTGATAATGGGAAAAAAAAGAAAGCTTAATTAACCCACGGAAGCTCCTCTCATGCCTCAGAGTTGAAGAGATTAGATTATGCAATTCTGATTTAAAAAGTTGGATGGAGGTGAGTGACAAGATTGCCAAGGCAAACAATCATTATTTAAGCTGCAGAAGTCTATGCATTAGACAAAGGTTAGTGCTAGAACACTGGCTGAGGCCCAGTTCTGAGGAAATTGTGGTTTTGTCTGTCACCCACAGCTTGGTGCCTTCTTGGGCGTGCTGTCTTTTAAGTTCCATAATTCCCAGCCAGAATGCATTGCATAAGATTGCTGCAAAAAGAAATTGGTCTAGTCTATCACAACAGACTTTGGTGGAAATAATCAAAAGGATAGTCCCCCCCCCCCCAGATTTGAGGACCATAAATCACATTTTTAAAAGATATTGAATTTTTTTTGGGGGGTGGGGTAAGACAATTGAAAATTTTCTGCTATTCTCAAGGCAAATTACAAGTGCAGGCCTTTAGAAAATTGGAAATTGTAAAACTAAGCATCCATGCTATGCTCCTAGAGGACAAAAATGCCCTCAATTATCACTTGTTTGCACACACACAAGTTCATTGTAACCTTTAGATCTTGACCTCCAAGTTGCTGGCATAAGTGAAGAAAGCTAACAATGCACCACAATTTTTAATCACTTTTTTTTGTAAAGGATTTGTTCAAATACATGCCACTGCTTATCTTTCATACTTTCAAAACTTAAAAGCAAGTATGTTACTGGAACAGAAAAATGTTCCCAAAAGTTACAAGGACACTTTTTTTTTTTTTGGCGTGGCTATTATTACTAAATAAGTTTGTGTATTGCTTCTCTTAAGCAGAACATAGAGTCAAATGTCAACAGTACAAAAATATCAAACATATAATTTATAAAAGTAACAAAGAAGTGTTGACAGGGTCTTTATCCATTATGAGTCCATATTACATAACACATACCAACACGGTCCTTATGTGGATAACTGACTAAAATAAAGTTTTGACTGTGGCAATGTTCCTGCACAGGGAGAATGTTGTACCAACCAGTTGAGTTTGAAAAATGAGTTTGCAGACTTTTAAGGTTTCCTGATTTCTCTCAGACTGGGTGACTTAAAGGAGACAAATAGCGACTATAAGTAATCCTTGACCAATACCACAATTGAGCCCAAAATTTTTATTGCTAAACAAGCTAGTTAAGTGAATTTTCCCCATTTTATGACCTTTCTTGCCACAATGAATCACTGCAGTCATTAAGTTAATGGTTGTTAAATGAATCTGGCTTCCTCATTGCTTGTCAGAAGTTTGCAAAAGGTGAACACATGAACCCAGGACACTTCAACCATCATAAGGACATGCCAATTGCCGAATTTTGATCACATGACCATAGAGATGCTGCAATGGTCGTAAGTAAGAAAAACAGTCATAAATCATTTTTTCAGTGCCATTGCCAATTTGAACAGTCACTAAACAAATGGCTGTTAAGTTGCGGACTGCCTGTCTTGTCTACAAAGTTAATCCTTTCTCAAAATTTAAATAATCCTGGGAATAATATTGTATTATGTTGGGTGCTATTTCATCATAGAAATAAATTGCTGCCCCTATTATTATTTCTACTTAAACAGACGTTTGAAATCTGCAGACAAACATAAGTCAGACAAGAATCTGTTCGCCTGTACAGACCTGGTAGGAGACACAGACAATACAGAGATTAAGAAGCTGTCAATCCCGATGCTACTTAATATAAAAAGAGCTGAGGACCCAACCTTCCATTTATTTGACAACTAACGGGGATACCTGTGCTTCGTTATGAAACTATGTGATCGGGCTTAGTTTTTTGGGAGGAAAGTAAGGAAAAGAAAATTATTCATCTGCCTACCAGCATCCATCAGTATTCATCTGGCTAGCATCCTGTCAGTGTGTGAGAGAGTTGAGGACTGTTTGGAACTGAAGCAGTATTTGTTGTGTGAGCAAGAAAGAGACAACAAGGAGCTTGGCTGTGGCTTAGCTCAACTGTTCTATACTAAAGCTGGTTGCTGCTCTGAAACTGCAACTCCTGTTCTCTGTGTTTTGCATTTGGAACAATTTCTTTTCAGGTGGGGAGGGCGAGTAGAACTCCTTAGAGCGTGTTAATAATAATATAGGAAATTCTAATGCTCTGATGGTCATTTCGAAAAATCCTTTCTTAGCGAGCACCTAGATGCCACTAAGTGCCAAATTTCAAGTGTGTAGTCTTTACGGTTCTGGAGATTTTGTGATGATGCATGAGTGGTGAGTGGTATTTCATTTTATATAGAGAGATAATAATATCTCATATGAAAGGTTAATGGGAATGGGAAGGTTGTGCCTAAACGTGGCTTTTTCACCTGCAAAGTCATTAAGATGATTGGTTGGGGATAAACAGTATTAGATTGTAAAATTGGCCAGATCCAAGTAAAGTTCCTCAATCGGATACCTTGACTCCTTTGATTTCTGTCTTCAGTAGTAATTGAGACAGACAATTAGGAAGTTCAACAAGAATGTGTTTATTACCCTAATATAGGAAAAGTTTACAATGAAAAGGATAGAATTCTATTTGCAGATGGAGTTGAATCCTCTCTTTCCTTGTCTTATTCTTTCCTTCATAACTGAGATCTGGTGTAGTATCTCGGATTGGCACAAAAACACAAATCAAACATACAAGGTCAGTCACTTTTAATGGAGGCATGCAATACATTTTGAAGTGGTTGTTTTGTTCTTGAATTCTGATTCCTCTGCTTTTTGAAGGCCAAGTAATGAGCAGTTATAAAATGGAGATGTTTGAAGTTTTGAGTTTTTACCTGTGTTGGACAGTGAAAGCTATTCTACTTATACCGTCCATTGACTCTTGAGAACAGAAGAGCGGGGTCAATCTATTTTCCAAAGCACAAGAAGGCAAGGTAAGAAGCAATGGATGGAAACTAATCAAGCAAGCAGAGAAGTAACCTAGAATTATGGAGAAATTTCCTAATAGTGAGAACAATTAACCAGGGGAAGGCTTGCCTTCAGAAATTGTAGGTGCTCCATCCCTGGAGGCTTTTAAGAAGAGACTGGTCAGCCATTTGTCTGGAAAGGAAGACGGTTTCCTGCTTGTGCAGGCTGTTGGACAAGAAGACTTCCAGGATCCCTTCCAACTCTTGTTATTCTGTTGATGACTTGAAAGGAGATTAGACAAAGCAAGTAATTACATGCCAATCTGGAGAAGTTCACTTTCATTCCAATAAAGTCAAGAGGAGTTGAAAACTACTTTCTCTAGAGAAATCAGGCAGATTATTACACCCTCCCTACAAGATCACATTATATCATTCCAAGCAGCCCTTTTTCATTTTTCAATCTTTGTTTTGTAATTTTTTCATGTCACACATTTTTGAATGCTTGCCACATGAACCAGAGTGAAGGAGTAATTAAAATCAGTTGGTAAGGACAACTGGCTCCGGCATGAAGGTATTTATTATCAAGTCAAGAAAAGAAACTATTTTTACTTACTAAATTTATTATTTATACAGTTCTGGGATAAACTAGGACCCAACAATAACCATTTTCGCTGAGGTGTCAGCAGTCAAGAGCCATGAATTTTGCATGCTGTGGCAAGGAAAACTAATAAACCATCCTTGTGATATTAATTGGCCATCCAGTTGTTGCTTGCAGCAGCTTTCCCAATGTAATATCCCCAAATATATTGGACCACAATTCCCTGGGTTCTCTGCCAGCATAGGCATTTTTTTTTCACAAAGCATTCTGGGATTTATAATCAGTCTGATTGGTGGAGCGGTGTCAAGATAGGATTGCTTTTGGTACATTTCCTCTAGACATCTCCATCCCAAAGAGGGCTGGTCTTTCAAAGACCAAGAATATAGCCTTGAAGACAGTGGGAGTAGCTGGCCTTTGTAGCTACTTGATGATTGATTTAAGCAAGTGTTATTTTCTTAAAGTAATTTTCTCAGGGAGCTGCAGTAGGTACATGCCAGTCTAGGCAAGCCATAACTTTAAGCATTTTTAGGAGCAGTGCTGTTTCTTCTGTGTGTGTGATGACCTAGGGTGGGATACAAAATAAACACAATCACAAAAAACAGGTGAAGCCCTTTTTATTCCTTCACTTTGCTTCCAAGCTCCAAATATCCTTGACTGAAGACAAAAAAACTCCCACACAAGCGGTTACAAGAAGAAGGAAATGCCGTTTAAATTATAAAGAGTAAAAAACAACACAAACCAGGCAAGATAAGGGCTTGAAGATGTCCACAGATATCAGAACACACACTGGGAAGGATGCCAAACTCAGAGAGGAACAATAAATGAGAGATATTTCCACTCTTTGTTTCTAGCACTCATCCGTACACATGTCTGTCCTCTTATCCAGTTGTCACAGCTGCAGCCCATGAAGAGGATCAAGGCCCTCTCCTCCCCAGTAGACCATATCTCTCCCTTATCCTCTCCTCCCTGCATGCCCTAGGTTGGAGAGGGGATGGGCCTGGGTCCTCCTCTGACTGCCTAGCCGGTCTCAGCCCTTCCCCAGCCTCCTCCACAACCTCCGGAGCTACACTTCCACTCCCTGTCGGCTGTTCCTCCTCTCCCTCAGAGTCAGTCTCCACCAGGGGCATGACAGCGTGGTAAGATTAGCTTGAGAGAAGAAACCTTTCTCTTCTACTCTGTTGGAATTTAGCATAAGGATTTAGTGTTGATACCATCCAAAAAGGACACGGTGGCTCAGTGGCTAAGACACTGAACTTGTCAGGAAGATAGGCAGTTCAGCAGTTCGAATCCCTAGCACCGTCTAACAGAGTGAGCTCCTGTTACTTGTCCCAGCTTCTGCCAACCTAGCAGTTCGAAAGCATGTAAAAATGCAAGTAGAAAAATAGGGACCACTTTGGTTGGGAAGATAACAGCGTACTTCGACGTTTAGTCATGCTCGGAGATGTGTTCAGACAGCGCTGGCTCTTCGGCTTTGTAACAGAGATGAGCACCGCCCCGTAGAGTCAGAAACAACTAGCACGTATGTGTGAGGGGGGAACCTTTACCTTACCTTTACCACCAAAATAAAATGGGCTTAGAACAGCATTGCTTAAACACAGGGATGTTGGGATGTGATGATCAAAAGAAAAGGCTTTGGGTAGCTTATCTAAGATATTGCCACCATAACCTCTTAATGGCCCATAATCAAGAAGTCAAATATCACTTTGGAAAACCTGTTGTAAAGCTTTAAGATTCATCCCAAAGGTGCTTTTTCAAGAGGCAACTGGACTTTCTGGTTTCTGAATAAGCTTCTTGGATGAGAAGTGAAACATCTTCAAAGAACAGTTTTTTCCCGAAAGCCATCACTCTGCTAAACAAATAATTCCTTCAACACTGTTCAACTATTTACAAAGTGTACACTACTACTACTGCTAATCTTCTCATCACTCCTTATCACCCATCCCCTCCCACTTGTGACTGTAACTTTGTTGCTTGTATCCTCTGTTTCCTAGTATGAATTGATGTTGATTATACCCTATGACTATCATTAAGTGTGGTACATTATGATTCTTGATTCTTAACGAATGTTCCTTCTTTATGTATACTGAGAGTATTTACACCAAGACAAATTCCTTGTGTGTCCAATCACACTTGGCCAATAAAGTATTCTATTCTTTTCTATTCTAAAAACCAGAAAGTCCAGTGCCTCTAGAAAAAGCACCTTTGAGACAACCATGTCTTGGATGATTGAGTATCTCTACAGACACTTCAAGACTTAATTAAAGATTTCAAGAATTTTGCCTTCAAAAAGTTCTCCATCCCTGAAGGCTATTAAGAAGAGGCTGGACGATCACTTATCTGGAATGGTATATATATCTTGCTTGAGCCGGGGGTTAGACTACAAGACCTCCAAGGTCCCTTCCCATCTGTTATTCTGTTAAGATTCAGCATAGCCATCCTCATTTATGTAACATTTTGCCAGCTCCTGTACTCTTCCTTCTGTCCTATTTTTTTCTGTTCAATCTATTTTTTACCTATGTAATTGCCAAGATTTGTTTTGGTTGAGGTATTACAGAAAAACATTTAATAAATAAATGAAACAGATCTTACGGGTTTGTTCCTCTGTTGTTTACTTGAACTCATTTGCATATATTCTGGATAGGAAGGCAGGCTATAAATCAAAAAGGTAAAATAACTGCAAGAATCACAGCAGTTTGCAAGGAAAAAGCTCTGCAAGGCTAAGAAGGAATAAAGCAACCGATTACAATAAAACATCAGGACTCTGTAAATTCACTCCGCTTTAGTTCCCACTGAAAGCTAGTGGATGTTTAAAATTTAAGGTCATTAAATTGTTTTAGTAAAAGGCTTTATGCGATATGGGACATCTTGGCTCACAGCCGTAAGTAAATGTTCAAGGTGTGCTATCCATTCAGTCTCATATAAAAAAGAAAAGAAAAATAACATGAAAACATTTGAGAGTATTTTGTGGTTGCTCTCCCAAAACAGCTTTTTGGGAGGGTTGCAGAATAGACACAGAATACCCGTCCTTCATAAGTACAGTGGGGAAAGATTAAGTCAACAAGTATCTAAAGAAAGATCCTGGCTGATTAATATTTTCGTGCTGCTTTAAATATTTCTTTTTTTAAAAGGAGCTTACCTAGGTCACCCTAAAGCCTTCTCAGGTAAAATTTGGAATATAAATATTTTAATAAGGCAATTGGGTAGGAAGAAATTAAATCATTCGTTCTTTGCAAGCAATTTCCATACAGGCATGAAAACATAATGTTAAATATAAATAAATATAGCACAGGTCTAGGGTATTGAAAGGAGCCATATTATTACCCCAATGGGACTAACTCACCCCACTTATGCTAGAGGAAAAGGCATGATACGGATCCCGCCTTCTAAGGATTTTCTGGTGGGCAGGATCAAGGGGTAGAGCCTTTTCTACTGTGGCCCCAAACCTGTGGGACATTCTACCACCAGAGATGAGAACTGCTCCCTCCCTTTTGGTCTTCTGGAAGGGTATTAAAAAGTTGGTTTTGCTGGTTGGCCTGGGGTTCACCTCTGGAGGTGGTTGTTAAATAAGAAGACCTTATCTCTGTGACATCTGTCTCTTAGTCCTGGTTTCTTTGTATACAGGTAATCGTTGACTTACTACTACAATTGAGCCCAACATTTCTATTGCTAAGCTAGACAGTTATTAAGTGAATTCTGCTCCATTTTGCAAGCTTTGTTGCCACTGCTATTAAGTGATCACAGCCGTTGTTAACTTAGTAACACGGTTGTTAAGTAAATCTGGCTTTCCCGTTGACTTTGCTTGTCAGACGATCACAAAAAGTGATCCACATGACCCTGCAATTGTCATAAATACATGCCAGTGGCCACACATTTGAATTTTGATCATGTGACAATGGGGATGCTGCAATGGACATAATTGTGAAAAACGGTCACAGATCACTTTTTTGGTGTCATTGTAACTTCCAGTGGTCATTAAATGAATGGTTGCAAGTCAAGAACGACCTGTAGTTTTAAAAATTTGATTGCAAAGTTTTAATATTGTAATTATTTTTCTTTTTTCTTTTTTTAATTTTTTTTAAAATTGCATATCTCTATTTACATTGTTAACAGTATTGTATCATCAATAATACATGTATTTACATTTATTCCTTTACGTTAATTCTTATTTCTGTGTTCTGCCCATTTATACCATCTGTCCCAAACTGCGTAATATTCCAATTCGTCCTTGCCTTTTAATTCTGCTGTGAGTTTATCCATCTCATCGCAGTCCAATATTTTTTGGTTCAGGTTCTCTTCGGATTTATTTTTATTAGGAATAATTAAGGGGAAATTTAGCAAAAAAATACAATACTTCATTCTACGCATAATAACAGCGGCGAGGATAGTTTTTGCACAGGGGTGGAAAACAGAAAAGATCCATCCTGTAATTATTTTTCTATTTGCCTCTTATAATGTGTGAGCCACCCAGTCATCTTATAGGGGAGATGGGTAGCATAAAAATTTAATCAATCAATCAGGCTGTCTGGAGTAATTTTTACCTCACACTTTTGGGCCCCAAAATCTTTGATGTCGAATTGGTTGAAATTGGTTGCCCAGGGCTGTTATTCCCAAAAAGAAAAATCTGAAGTTTTCCAATTAACACATTTTACTAATGCTGCCGTTCACTTCCCAAGGTGTTACGAGACTCCTGATTGTGAAGTATCACAAACCAACACAGTTCTCTTCCTATGATCAAGGCAGAGGATAACTGATGTTTTGGGTCTCTGCAGCTGCTGCTGCAGAATTGCCATCCTTAACTCGGGAGCCTCAAGAAACATCTTGTACTGTCATCTGTAAGCTATGCAATTTAATATTCGGACTGAGGGAAAATTAAAATATCCCAGCATTACAAATTATCCTTCTTTTCCTGCCCCGTATAAATGACATTTCCCCTTTCATACGCCTGCATTAATCATTTTCTTATGAAAGCTGAAGAAGAAGCTATGCTGTGGCTTACCACGTTTGTAAAGGGTTTTTGTCTTAATCATAGTTTACAGTTGTGGTGCCTGGTGTCCCCCATACTGGCCATGCCTTCTCTTGCAATTGCAACCAAAGCTCCAAGGATTGCGTTGACCGTAGACCAGGGCTCTTCTGGATTTTTAGCTTTTCTTTTAAAAAATCATATCAGTTAAGTAAACTGAGAAAAAAAATTAAGAGGTAATTTTTTTGTTCAATTTGCTAGGAGAAGCTCATTTTGGTTTTATAATTTGGGGCCAGTAAAAGTTAATTTAGAAGGCTAACTTCTAAAGTGCAAGATTATAAGTGCTTATTTTTTTAAAAAAATACTATACAGACAAATATTGTTAAAAATCATGTTTCATTTTTCAGGCTATTGATCATCGATGGCTGATAGTTCTACATTCATTCGATGCTTTGAGATTCCTCCTACATACACAGTTTTTTTGACTTCAGATGTAACTGGGACTACTTGGGCACCATATTTTTTTTTAAAAAAATGTTCTCATTTCAACTCAATAAACAAACAGACAGGAGGTATGTTGCAGAGCAAAACTCCCAGTTCTATCATATTTATTTACAGAAATGCCTGTGGGCCACACTAAGGATTTTTATCATTCTTTGGTCATAAATATGACTTGTGGTTGCATTGTACTGCTTTCATTGGAAAGGTGCCCGCTTAACCTCTTGAAAAAAATATACAGGTAGGCCTCAACTTTCCCCTCTGGAGTAGCCATTTTCTGACTGTCGTAATATGGATTCAAAAATTCTTAACCTAGTTTGGAAGGAAAGCTCATCGTATGAATGGTTTTCAGTTCCCTTGGATGGCCCAAAAATCTGTGCAGGGTACAAATTTTGAATGAGCGAGTTGGAAGTGAGAAGACTTTTCTTCTTACGAAATGAGCTTTGCAAAATAGGAAATTCCTTCCCAGCAATTTTTTTTTAGGAGATTTGCTGGATATCGGGAGGAGGGAGTGATAACTCTGCTAAAGCTGTTTTGTAATGCTCTTATGTGACTGAAGTAAAAGCAATGTTTTTCTTACAGAATGGACAAAGAAAGGGGGGGGGGTGTCAAACCCCACGCAGAGAGCGATTGTCGTCCCATTTCAGTAGGTAGGAAATTTGGTATCCGTGCGGTTATAATCATTCTTTTCCCTAAAACTGGTCTCCCGCAGTGGTACATATTAAAAATGTTCTACAGAGTTAAAACTTGGTGGATGAATCCTGCAGGAAGATTTCCCTGATTAGAAGAGAAAATAATTGACAGGACAAAGAGACCACCAACCACTGTGCCAGCATATTACTTGTTTTCATGATACCTTTTCCTTGTTCAGTGAAAAAAGCAATGACTGTGTACTCTGCCTGCAGTGCGGTGAGATTAGCTGTACAAGATCTGATGCAAACTGCTGTTAGACCTCTGACCTTGGTGAAAGATCTGAGAACAGTCCGCTGGTCTCGGGGAGAGGTTGTGATATTTTGAGAACTTACTAGCTCTGGGGGCTGAAGCCACCAAGACTCTGGTGTGACTTTAAAAATCAGGAGGTTTAAATCTAGCTCGCATAACATAACTAAGCATGGGGTCTGTGAGCAGCAGTGTGTCCACAAACCCATCTGCCACAAAGAAGAGGGGATCAACCTATTCTCCAAAGCACCCAGATGCAGGGCAAGAAGCAGTGCGTGGAGACATAATCAAGGAGAAAAGTGACCTAGAACTAAGGAGAAATTTCCTGACAGTGAGAACGATTAATCAGTGGAACGACTTGCCTCCAAAAGTTGGACGTGCTCCAACACTGGAGAGATTTAAGAAGAGATTGGACAACCATTTCTCTGGAACGATACAGGACAGGGGTGTCAAATTGGATTTCTTTGAGGACTGGATCAGCATTGTAGTTTTGCTGACCAGCCGGGGCGAAGGAGATAGGATGGACACCTCCTGCAGCACCCTGCTGGCAAAAATGGGGCACAAGGGGGCCACGTGAGGCCCCTCCATACTTCATTTTTGGGCTAGACAGCCTGCAGCATCCTGCCGGCCAAAACAGGGTAAAAGGGGGCATCGTGCTCTCCCCCGTGCTCCGTTTTGGCTGGCAGTGCTGCAGGAGGTCATCCAGGCCGAAAACCGGGCGCAGAAGGACCTCATGCAACCCGCACACCCAAGCCGGCCCCACAGGCCGGATTTAAGCACCCTGTGGGCTGGATGCGGATGCCTAGAGCTTGACACCCCTGGTATAGAGTCTCCTGCTTGAGCAGAGGATTGGACTAGAACAGGGATCTCCAACCTTGGCAACTTTAAGACTTGTGAACTTCAACTCCCAGAATTCCCCAGCTAGTCCTTAAAGTTGCCAAGTTTGAAGATCCCTGGACTAGAAGACCTTAAAGATCCCTTCCAACCCTGTTATTCTGTTACCCATATTGCTTCCTTGTTTGGTGTTGATCATACCTTCGTGGCAGCCATTTGGTAAATGCCGGTTGTACCAACTTTTCACAAAAGCTGCAGGTCTCGCCTTAAACTATAATTTGGTTTCTTTGTTTTGGTGCTGGCTAGAATCGTAGAGCTAGATCTTGGAGATCTTCTAATCTAACCCCCTTCCCAAGGCAGGAGACTTTATACTATCCCATGGTATAAATATCTCTCCCATCTTTTCTTGAAAAGGATGGAGCCTCCACAACTTCAGAAAGCAAGCTGATCGATCCACTGATTAATTGGTCTCAATGGCTGTCTTAAACTTTGTGATGCTAGGGTTTCCTGATGCTATCCTACTAGAAATTTATTGTTTTTATTGGAAATAGTAATATTAAGAAGGCTGAATTCAAACTTCCACTTCTCAGAAAATTTAAACAATTTTGGGGATCTCTTTCTAAATTGCTTCTTAACACACAGTTTTGAGAAACTGTTAGTATGTTGTGTGGAGCCAGGTATTTTGTTTATAAACCACAATTTATAATTCAGTGTATGGCCCCAACAGAATATGGGTTTATTCAGTTCATTGCAATTTATTGTGCAATGCAAATTGGGCCTTACAACAGAGCCAGCTTTTGTGAGCTAGTTCCTACCATCAGCTACAGGGCTTAACAAGGGTAAACCTAATTAATCTAAAATGATTTTGCTTTGTAGGAAAATATAAAGCAGTTTAGGCTGAAAGTTGATGTTATGGAATGCATTATGTACTGTCACTTCATTGAATTTTATATTGATGTTATTAACAAGGAGTGTATGTGTGAGGAAATAGACAGTATCCTATAAGATCCTGTTCATGGGAGCAGAAAGATGCATCAGAAGTAGCACTCGCTGATTACATTAAAATGCAAAATTACAGAATGCTGTTTCTACAAAACAGGTAATTGTATCTTGTTATGTGGAAGCCTATTGCGTTAAAAAATTGAAATGGGTAACTGTGTTGTGTGCACAGATTGCTCTTTCTGTATAGAACATAGAGTTTGCAGGCCATCAAATCTGTAACATTGCAAAAAAAAGTATTTAATATAGTAAATACGTGGTAGTTGGGAGGTCTTGATGGATAAATATCTATGGAGATTCTCAACCAATCCAGGTCATGATTATTCCAAAGGTGATTTTCCAAAAAGCAACTTCTCCCTCCCTCCCTCCTTCTCTCTTTCTCCCCCCCCCCAATAGGGCTAGAATAACAGAAGGGACCTGGGAGGTCTTCTAGTCCAACCCCTTGCTGAAGCAGAAGACTATCTATATACCATTTCAGACAAACAATTGCTCAGTCCCTATTTTAAAAGCCTCCAGTGGTGGAACCCCAGGACCTCTGAAGGCAAGCCATTTCACTGGTTAATTAGGATAAGATAGGAT
Source organism: Bungarus multicinctus (assembly GCA_023653725.1). Classification (NCBI taxonomy): domain Eukaryota; kingdom Metazoa; phylum Chordata; class Lepidosauria; order Squamata; family Elapidae; genus Bungarus; species Bungarus multicinctus. The sequence continues at coordinate 81,067,588 of CM042846.1, read as the reverse complement.
AGGATAGCATAGGATAGGATAGGACGACAGGACAGGACAGAATAGAATAACAGAGTTGGAAGGGACCTTGGAGGTCTTATAGTCCAACCCCTGCTTAAGCAGGAAACCCTACATCACTTCAGACAAATGGTTATCCAACATCTTAAAAACTTCCAGTGTTGGATCATTCACAACTTCTGGAGGGAAGGTGTTCCACTGATTAATTGTTCTAACTGTCAGGAAATTTCTTCTTATTGCTAAGTTGCTTCTCTCCTGGATTAGTGTCCATCCATTGCTTCTTGTCTTGCCCTTGGGTGTTTTGGAGAATAGCTTGACTCTCTCTTCTTTGTGGCAGCCCCTGAGATATTAGAACACTGCTATCATGTCTCCCCTAGTCCTTCTTTTCATTAAACTAGACATACCCAGTTCCTGCAATCGTTCTTCATATTGTTTTCACTGTTAGGAAATTTCTCCTTAGCTCTAGGTTGGTTCTCTCCTTGATTAGTTTCCATCCATTGTTTCTTGTCTTGCCTTCTGGTAGGAAAATGGGTTGACCCTCCTCTTTTTTGAAGCAGCCCCTCATTGTATTGGGACACTGCTATCATGTTGCCCCTAATCTTTCTTTTTGCTAGACTAGACATGCCCAATTCCTGAAGCTTCTTGGATGAAAAGTGAAACATTTTCAAGGGAAAAACCAAAGTCCAGTTGCCTTTTTGAAAAGGTACCTTTGGGTCTTGATGCATAGGTAAGGAAGGAAATTGTGGGATTCCAAACTAGACATTCTTCATGAATAAAATAAACTTTGAGCACAGACTGCCACATTCCTTCCACAGGTCGTGTCTACTCATGTCAGAAATAGATTTGTTCTGGCTGGAAGAACCAACTCTGGGCGAAACTAGTGGCAGTCTTGTTGAAGCAAGCTCCATTATGCATTTCTCCAATTCCAATTCATTTCACCAGGGCTTGTCCAGGATAATAATAAACCAACCTAGTGACCATCTTCAGATATCTTGAGAGTCAACTTTCAGACTCCCTGCTGGAACAAGGTAAATCAAGCTCCTAAATTGAAATGTCTGAGCAAGGAAGCAAGATTCACACAGAGTTTAATTGGATTTAATATCAGACAAAAAGGAGCGAAGATACAGAATCTTGGAAACTGCATGAGGAAAACTTTTAACTTAGTAAATTCATTTTGGTGAGAGCTTGGTGAATTTCTCCCAAATGGCTTAATCAAAGTGTTTACAACTCTTTTTACAATGTAAGACTGAGTTGTTCAAGTAAGTTTGTCATGTTTTGAAATACTCAATTTTCTTTTTCAACTCAGACAAGGTGACAATTGTGCCATTATCAATGTGGATTTAATAAGATTAAAAAGCAGGTGTGGGCTGCAAAATTTGCATGACTTTAAACCAAGGATCTTCAAACTTGGCAACTTTAAAGACTAGCTGGGGAATTCTGGGAGTTGAAGTCCACAAGTCTTAAAGTTGCCAAGTTTGAAGAGCCCCGGTTTAAACCCTTCCCACATCCCTACTATGATTCTTATCTGGATTATGGGTTCCAAAGCTTTTCACTTGCTTTGAAAATAGAGTTTCCATTGATGGGAATGCAAGTTCCTTTAACACTGTCTCCTCTCATTTCCTGTAGCAGCTTCATCAAGAGGCAAATAATTAGTCTTTTACCCCATATTATTCCTTCAAAACTGCCACCCTAAGCCTGCACTCAGTATTTGTACCCAATATTTGTACCCAGCTCCCCACCTTGCTCCCTGCTTCATCATGCACCCATATCACAGTATTCTCATTGTTTTCTTTTTCTATTGAATGCGGCATGGTGGCCTAGTGGTGAAGGTGCTTGCCCCCACTTGAAAGGTTGAGAGTTCAATCCTAGGTAGTGGATATTTCTCAGGGCGCAAAGAAAAAAAAAATCAGTGAATTCCATGTGGTGTCAGGAAGGGCATCTGGCCAGTAAATGCTCGACTCCATCCATTTGCCCTGGCTCTATCCCGAATTAAGGGATTACAGGGCTGTAAAAGAAGTGTTTTAATCTATTGTTCCATTACTTTGCTACTATTATATTTACATTTCATTTCTCTGTTTTTATTGTTGTAAGCTGCCTAGATAAGATAAGATAATCTTGATTGTCATTTTTTTCCCCTGTGGGCACTCTAGCACACATTAAAAAAAAATCTGTTGCCTGCTCTCAAACATATACACATACATAACACACATATAGATATGCTCTCTCTATATATGTATATACCTTCACCTTAACATATAAATACTAATCACTGCCCTTCTTGAATACATAGCAGAAAGAGGAAGCTTGAGAGCTCACAAGGTTGAATGGAACAAAACTGTGGCTGAATCTGGCTGTTCTGCTTTGGATATCACCTCCCAGAAGGTAGCAAGGAAAACAGGTCTGAAGAGGATGTATAGCATCCCAGACAATCCTGCGGACCCTGGCTCAAGCAACGCTTAGGTGCCATGTCCTGGATGGAAGGGAGTGAACTGCCAGTAATCTTTTTTGCTGTCCTCACCACTTGTCTCTGCACCGCTTTCCTGTCTGAAGCAGTGATGCTTCCAAAACAGATAACAATGCAATATGACAGGATGTTCTTGATCGTCCCTCTATAGGACATGCAGAAAATGCAGGCACTGCTATGCTCACTTCACCAGTGTCTCACTGTTGAGCGACCCAGCCAGCCTACTCGTTAGCTTCACAACCAGAGTTGCCCTACAGCGAGATAGGTGGCAAATAAATTGAACAAATAAATAAAATTTAAAAAATGTTAACTTTTTAAAATTTAAATTTAAAGGTAGACATCCATACACATCTCTTAAACAGATAAATGTGTGAATAGTTATGAAGAGTCTTTTGGCTTGCTCAGGACGGATAGTCATAATTCTTATATTTGCATCCAAGGGCTATGGGCAAGCAAGTTCTTCTTGAATATAATAGCAGATGTTGGGCTTTTCTTCCTGGTCCTTGTATTTCCTGGGAAAAAAAAAATGTTGATCTTTACAGTTTTCACACCACTGGGATCAGTGAATAAGTACCCATCATTTTCAGAGACCTGACTTGAACTTGCAAGAAAAGACGTGGGAGGGCTAAAAATGTTCTTTCTCCCTAAAGAATGGGAGATTTATGTCCATGTAGCAGATCTTAAAACAAATAACATGGGAGGCTATCCAAAGACACAGCTCTTAGTTTTTGTGCCGAAATATCCCCGTAAAGCAAATCTGTGGTTTTAGATAGTTTTGTTTATAACTTGTCTAGTGCATATTTATTTGGTTATTTAACAGACGTCCTTCTAACACGCTGCAGTCCTTAAGGGACTCTGGGTGATGCATGGCAACGTAAGAAAAATAATGGCCAACGTCAGAACAAAAAGCATTCAAAATAATTCATTTAATCGGTCATCTAATCTGAAATGCCCACAATGGCTGTTCGTAATCAAATCAAGAAAAGATGAAGGCTCACTGGAAGTTTTTGCTTGCTTGTGAAATGCAAGACGGATGGGAGCTGCAGATGAATCTGTGGGGAGAAAGAGCTTCCGACGGTGAAGGCTACCATGGAAAAGTCTATATTCTCTGCTCTGCTGTCCATGTATTTCAACAGGCCCTCCTCAGATTCAGCTCTGATAAATCATTATCTGATGTACGCCACCTGAATCATTTTGGGATAGAGCTCTGTACCCCATCTAGAACCTTTTAGTTTCCAAACAATGATTCTGGACTTCCAGAACATCTCTGGCTTAGTTGACAAAAGCAAACGTTTCCCCTGGCCAGTTTTGTCTGACTCTAGGGAGCGGTGCTCACCTTCCTTTCTTTGGCAAGGAAGCCAGCTTCCGTGGTCATGCGACCAGCATGACTATATGCCAAAGGCACACAGAATACCGTTACCTTCCCACCAAAATGGTACCTGTTTATCTACTTGCATTTGCGTCCTTTTGAACTGCTAGGTGGGCAGGAGCTGAGGCAAGAACAGGAGCTTATCCCGTTGCACAGAGCTTGGGTTTTGAACCTGGGCTGCCAGTTTTCCAGCTGACAAATTCGGCGTCTTTAACCGTTGACCCATCTCATCCCCCAGTCTGTTAACACCTCGCCTCAAACCAACCTATGACTTCTCCCAGTTCTTTCATGGAAAAGCATAGTTTGTATGGACCTGAGCATTTTCCCTCACAACCACTGACTGGAACTATCTACTCAGAGAAGCAACGTCAGTGGGAGAGTCAGGTTCACTTAACAACCATGTTGCTAGCTTAACTGCAGGGATTCACTAGCAACTGTGGGGAAAGGGTCGTAAAATGGGGCAAAATTCACTTAAATGCCTCACTTAACAGCAGAAATGTTGGGCTCAATTGTGATCGTAAGTCAAGGACGCCCTGCATTGATAATGTCCCAGAACTATCTCATGTCCCAACTAGCAACTCGGAGCTGTTGGGAGATGACAAATCAAGCCCAGAGGTAGAAAAATTCAGAGCTCAGAGAACCGTATTCATCATTATTTTTTTTTGAGTTCCAGAAAACTAAAGAAATCCTAGATTACAAGAAAAGGCGCCAGCTCACTCACCAACACGGACTCTGCCCGTCTGGAATCCAGCCCAGAGCAGATATGAGCAAATTTATCTGGTGAGCCTGTAGGCACTTTGTCTCACCCTATACTTCCATGATGGCGTTTACATCAACGTGGAGGCGTTATCTGGATTTGTGAAGTTTTTTCCCCCTAAGAACGCCATCATTACGTTAATCCTCTTATCTCTCTTTGCTTGGTAAAACATACAAAGCCGTGGTTGGTAGTGGTTTAGAAAAGCCTGTTTTAAATTATATTCCCAGGTAACAGATGATGTGTTAGTTCCTCCTCCTGATGGCTCTGAGAATGCACACCTGCACACCTGTTACACAAGTGTCCTCCAATTAATTACTTAACACACATTGCTGTGTTTCAAACACCCGGCAGTTTTTAATCACATTTCTCTCTCTCCCTGCATGACGTGAGCACTAGAGCAGTGATGGCTAACCTTTTGGACGTTGTGTGCCAAAAGTGCCTGTGCGTACCTGCTCCCATGATGCAATGCGTGTGTGACTCCCTCCGCCCCCTGTGCATGCGTGCATGACCCCCTGTGTGCATGTCCGCTCTGCACCGCATGCCTCCGCATGCGCACGCATCTCCCACGCGCATTTCTCCTGCGCATGCGCAGCAGGTACCCAACAGTCAGCTAGCTGGCAGGGGCGCACGCATGTGCAGTGGGGCTCTTCCGGGTGACCTCTCAACGTGCCAGCAGCGTGCCATAGGTTCGCCATCACGGCGCTACAGATTAAGAGGCTGGACTCGGACTTGGGGGCCCACAGCATTTTCCCATGGAAATCCATTCTGCAAATATAAATCCTTCACCACAACTGAGCCCCAAATTTTCATCGTGCAAAGCAAGGCAGTAGTTGAAAGAGTCGTGCTCCATTTTATGATATTTTTTGCCACGGTTGTTAAAGGAATTGCTACAGTAGTTAAGCGAATAGCAAGAGCACTTAGACTTATCTACTGCTTCACGGTGCTTTTACAGCCCTCTCTAAGCGGTTAACAGAGTCAACCTCTTGCCCCCAACAATCTGGGTCCTCATTTACCCCACCTCGGAAGGATGGAAGGCCGAGTCAACCTTGAGCCAGGTGAGACTTGAACTGTCAAACTGCTGGCAGCCGGCAGTCAGCAGAAGTAGCCTGCAGAACTGCAATCTAACCACTGTGCCACGGTGGCCCATATAACATCCTGCAGTTGTTAAACTAATCTGGCTCCCCTCATGAATTTTGCTTGTCAGACACTTCCTAGCAAAGTGGCAAATAATAATCCCAAGATGCTGCAACCATTGTAAACACAAGCAAAGTGTCTGACTTCGATCACATGATTGTGGGGAATGCTGTAACCGTCATTAAGTGTAAGAACTGATCACGAGTCACTTTTTTTCCAGTGCTGTTATAACTTTGTACAATGTTAAACAAATTGTTGTAAGTCACCACTTCAGGCTGTTAAGTTTCCTATTTCATGCACTACAAGGACTTGTTAATGGAGATTCACAGTTATCCAGGCCGTGGCTGTCCCAAAGTTGCTCTTTCAAAAGGCAACTGGGCTTTGTTTTTCCTTGAAGACGTTTCGCTTCTCATCCAAGAAGCTTCTTCTGTTCCGGTTGAAGTCTGAAGCCAGAATGGAAAAAGCTTCTTGGATGAGAAGCGAAACGTCGTCAAGGAATAACAAATCCCAGTTGCCTTTTGAAAGAGCAACTCTGGGACTACAATGACTGTTTCGTTCAACTAGAGCCTTGATGGCGAACCTATGCCACGTGTGCCGGAAGTGGCACGCAGAGCCATTTCCCCCGGCATGTGAGAGCTCGCCCTGAAGAACCTGAAGAACACATGTGTGTGTGCCGCCGCTGCCCGACAGCTGATTGTCGGGTATCTGGTGTGCATGCGCAGGGGGAGGAGGTGCACGGGAGGTGCAGAAATGCGCAGCACACATTGGGGGCTCGCGCACATGCACAGAGATGCACAACGCACAGGGACTGCATGCGCATGCAGAGATGGATGGTGCTCGGGAGTGATCGTGCGCACATGCACAGATGCGTGGCACATGGGGGTGATTGCATGCGCAGGTACAGATGCACTAGAGGAATCGCATGCGTAGGCACGTAGCATGCAGATGCATACATGCAGTATGCAGCTAGAGGATCGCAGACACAAGGGGGGGCAGCACGCATTCCCTTCTGGGTACTGGCACGCACGCACAAGCGCATGCACAATTATCAGCACAGTAGCCGAAAAAAGTTTGCCACCCCTGAACTAGAGCATACAACATTTTCTGAAAGAGCAGAGGAACACATCTTGGCTTGGTTGCAGCCCTTTCTGGATCGGGAAGCCTTACGTACGGTCACTCATGCCCTTGCGCGAGCTGCATTGGTTGCCGGTGGTTTTCCGGGTTCGCTTTAAGGTTCTGGTTCTGACCTTTAAAGTGATCCATGGCATTGGACCAGGTTATCTGCAGGACCGCGTTCTGCCGGTAATCTCCCACCGACCTGTGTGTTCCCACAGAGAGGGCCTTATTTGGGTGCCGACGGCTTCTATGTGCCGCCTGGCGACTCCTAGAAGTAGGGCCTTCTCTGTGGGGGCCCCCGCCCTCTGGAATGGTCTGCCTCCGGAGTTACGCAATAACATGGACCTGAGAGCTTTCAGACGTGCATTAAAAACCTGGCTCTTCGAGCAGGCTGGCCTAGGCTGAAATGGGATTTTTAATGTAATTTAGTATTTGAGTTTTAAATTGGGATTTTAACATTTGGGTTTTAATAATTTATTGGGGGAGGGTATAATTTTAGACAGCCTAAGATATTTAATTCTTTTTAACTTTTATAATTGTAACAAAGTTTTATGGTTGGCTGTATACCGCCCTGAGTCCTTCGGGAGAAGGGCGGTATATAAATATAATAAATAGGAAATAGGAATAGGTGTGGTATACGGGGAGGATAGAATTAATTACAGGTAGTCCTTGATTTGCAACCACTAGTTTAGTGAGCAGTTACAACTCACTGAAAAAGTGACTTGTGCCTGTTTTTCATGCTTAGATTGTTGGCAACATCCCCATGGTCATGTGAGCAAATTTGGGCATTTGGCAACTGGCATGTGTTGTTGAGGGTTGCAGTGTCCTGGGTTCGTACCTTGTATCACTTTCTGACAAGCGAAATCAATGGGGAATCCAGATTCACTTCACCTTGTTACTCACTCAACAGCAGCGATTCACTTAACAACTGTGGAAAGAAAGGTCGCAGGATGGAGCAAAACTCACTCCCCAACTGCCTTGCTTAGTAATGGAAATTGCGGGCTCGATTGTGGTCGCAAGTTGAGGACTTACCAGTACTGCAATGCCTCTTGGGCAGTGGTGGGATTCAAAACTTTTTACTACCGGTTCTGTGGGCGTGGCTTGGTGGGTGTGGCAGGGGAAGGATACTGTAAAATCCCCATTCTCTCCCCACCCCACTAACCTGCTTTCCAGCTCCGTTCTCCTGTGCAGGGCAACAAAAGAAGACCCAGCCAGTCAGCTGGGACTCGGGAGGCAGAGAATAGATGGGGGCGGGGCCAGTCAGAGGTGGGATTTGCCGGTTCTCCGAACTACTCAAAATTTCCACTACTGGTTCCCCAGAACTGGTCAGAACCTGCTGAATACCACCTCTGCTCTTGGGATTGTTCTTGTAGACACCCAGATGTTTTGGCTGATCTGGAATGCAGCTGGGTGCACAGTAATGCATAAAAATGATCTTGTTTTGTGGCTCTCATAATTGTGGATTAAGATTTCAGAGGATCTGTATTTTGCCTCTAAAACACAACATGTTTCCAGATTAGCCTTTAAAAAAAAAAAAAAAACTGGCTTTTTGAAAGAGTTAGGAGGGGGAAAAAAGTCAGATAAAGTATTACGGGCAGCTTTTGTGGTGCCTTAGCGAAAAATCAAAAGGATAGAAAATAGTCATAATTTTTAATGTTTTATTGTATCATTTTTCATTCATTTTTTTAATGGAATATACTTGAATAATAAATCATCACTGAATGGTGACAAGCAGAGAGAAATATAACTGGTTACAATTGCTGGAATGTTATTTAAGCTTATTTTGAGACCTCAAAATGACCAGATACTTTTAGTCATTTTTAAAATGAAATGCATTAACTAAAGTGAATCATCTGATTTGATATTTCTTTTTTGCAGTTCATCTCATACTCGTGTATCAAACAAGCATCACCAAAATAACTTACTTTTTATATATGGATAAATAAATACATAGATGGGAAAATGTTATAAATTATAGCTTTGCCTACGATCTTTTGCAGAATACAGAATTGTTATATGAATTCCTGAAGAATATAATCTTACTCAAGATAAGCCCATCTCTCTTTTTACTCACTGCAATTATCTTTACAGTCATAGGAATATATAAGAAATTCAGAATAACCTTATTTTACACATTTTCTCTTTGTTTTAAAACGTTAGATGGGAGAGAGATCCTAACACCAGCATACTTTGAACTGATTGAACAGTCCTGGCTTTTAATCCATATGCAGCCGTTTAAGGATGCTAAAGCCAACAGTAAAAGTCATACAAGTGTGGAGATTGATTATAAGCCTTGTTATCCTTCACAGGCTTACTCACAGATTCTGTTTTAAATTCTCCTGTTTGGTGGGTATGTTTGGAATTCAGCACAATCTTAAGACCTTATCGTGCGCTTTGGAATCACTGCAATAGTGAGGTTTTCTCACCGCAGTTTTTGACATGTTGTGATAGGCCACATAAAAGTTTCTTAAGGTTTGTATTTGGCTTGTGGGCTCTGTGTTGGTCTATCCTGTAATTGAACATCTGTTTTGTACAGCTTGAGAAAACTGATTGAGCTTAATTGACCAAACCATATACAATACTTAAAACAACTGTTGAACCTTTTCTGCAAAGTGCATAGGCAGATTTTTAAGCCCACTTTGCAAATTTGAGAGGAAAAGTACTTTGGGGAAGGGGAAAACTTTTCCAGTACTTTCAAAATGCAAAGCTAACTTTTTACATTTGTGAGCGTAGCACTTAGAAACTGTTCTAAAGACAAAATCTCTAAAACAATCAGGAGACGATTCAAGCATTGCGTACTTCTAGAACAGAGACTAAAGAAGGGTAACAAAAATTTCACTAAAGCCTTATTTTTTTTTATTTATTTGAATTAATATACAAAACTAAAAAAAATTCTATCCCAAAAGAACAAACAGAAAACAAAAACAGCAAAAAGAAAAAAAAATCACAAATGCAAAAATAGTTCAGTTTTTAAGCATTGTATTAAGTACCATATGGAGTAATATTGATAATTCTTTCCATTACATGGAAATTGGGTGACCAATAAAATTAAATGAATGAATGAATGAATGATAACAGTTTATAAGCAGAGAACCACATACATAATCAGAGAGTGTAAATCTGGTGTGGCACTGTCTTTCCATGGTAGAATATATTTTATGCTAATTTATTTATTCATTTACTTATACCACATAATTCTTCAATAACGATTGACTCCAGTTCTGCAGCATACAATTCACAGTTTATTCACAACTTTAAATCATGGTATTTTTCTCCAAAGCTATATTAACAAAGCTGTTGATATGTAATCAAAATAAGATCAAATTGGACAAGGTCCTATCAAATGAATACGTCATCCTTGTGGAGGATCACATCTCCCAGGATTTGGGTGGTCAAACTTTTTAAAGCCTTTCATCAGATCTTGAAAAATTGGTTCTTTGGGGATTGGATGAAATGTTGGATGAGCTGTCTTGTAAAGGTTATATGAATCACTGGAGTTGTGTAGGAGATGACCAGGCTGAGCCTGAGGGAGGAGTCAAATAGATCATCAGTTTGGAATTGATGTGTTCCCACAAGAGACCTAAGTCCAACCCCCCCTTTTGAATTCCATTGGCTCTTATGTATGCCATTTTGTTTTGACCATTAGTAGACCAGTTTGTTGTGTATACCTAACATGAAATGAACTTGTAGTACCTTTATACTCTATTACAATGAGTTTCTTGTGATTGACGGGTTGGCCTCATATTTATTGTATTGTTATATTTCTGATTCTGTCTTGGGCTCATTTTTTTGTTTATTTTGTTTATTACATTTAAAAACCCTCCCTCTCCCTCTTGGAGGAACTCTAGACGGTGTATAAATAAAAGGTGAAAAACATAAAACTGAATATAAAATTTAAAATTGAGGCAAGGATAGCTTGGATTTCAACATTAAAAGTTAATTAATGGTAAAAGGAGGTGAGAGGATCTTTGGGGCAGTAGCCAGCCCCATGGGCTACACTCACAGATTGATTCTGTATGTTTGTTACTGGCATATGAGTAGTTGTTGCTATTATTATTATTTTAATTTATTGATCAACCTTCTTCCATTTTAACCCAATGATAGCCACCAGAATTGTCATATGCAAACCTGTACAGAAATCTATAGAGGAACAGAAATCTATTGTGTTTCCTTGAAAGTTCACTCCAACTATAATTGTCAGAAAATGTAAGTTTTGGGGCCATTAGATGCCCAGAAGTGCTTTTGAAAAGCTTCAATTGGGAGAAAATTGCTGTAAAGGAGCTTTTAACAGGTTTCTAATAATTACTTTATTTTTTCCTTTATCTAATGGGATGGTGGAAGGAAAAAAAACAACAACTCTTCCCTTCAAGTTAATTTATAAAGTGAATTTATTATACATTTTTCTCCATGATTGATTTAATTTTTACGCAGTTGTTCATGCTGGGAGCTCTGTTTTTTCTGTTTTCATCCCATAATTAGCAAAAGCAGAACATTTCTAATACAGACACACACACACACTTTAGGTTTTTAAATTCAAGTACTAAGCAGCTGTAGTTGTCTACCCATGAGGATCAAGCAAGTGTTGTATGAGCTGTTGCATCTGAAGTAACACCTACATAATCATCCATCCATCCATCCATCCATCCATCCATCCATCCATCCATCCATCCATCTATCTAATCTATCTACTAACTAAACCAACTAAATTATCTATCTTATCTACATATATGTGTGTGTGTGTTTTCATAGATTTTCATGGGTACAGGTATGCAGGTCTTGGCGTGTTCGGGTCTTTTCCCGTGTAAGATTGAGAGTATCTTGGCGACGTTTCGACGAGGTCCCACTCGCCATCTTCAGGCTGGTGTTTTCGGCTTCGTGCTTGTGCGAGCAAAAAAGAAACAAGCACGAAGCTGAAAGCGCCAGCCTGAAGATGGCGAGTGGGACCTCGTCGAAAGGTCGCCAAGATACTCTCAATCTTACATGGGAAAAGACCCGAATATGCCAAGACCTGCATATGTGTGTGTGTGTGTGTGTGTGTCTGTATGTCTCTGTGTCTGTGTGTAAATGCTTTTGCAGCAAGGAAATCCTATTCTCAATTACTGGGAAATGAGGCATAACATTAAATGCAGAGAGAAAATTTTTGATTAATGCAAATTGGATTTATGATTGAAATATTCCTTACCCTCTTACTGACCTCTTTGCAATAACTTTTAAGCGGTTAAAAACTTCTAAAGTAACAGATTAAAAAAATGTTTTCTCATACCTGGTGCCCTTGAGATATAATTCTCATCATGCCACAGTCTTATCTCCTTTGGGGTCCACCAAGCGCGCTTTGTCTTATCTGACTTCTTAAACAGATCCCCTTCAAATTATTTTTAAATTATTTTGAAGGAAAAAAAAATTGGCGAGAATCTAGCGTGCTCCGAAGCAAAAAGCCAGTTTCGAGAATCAAATATTTTACAGGTGCCTTTGGGCCACCTGAAAGACTCACCTGTAATGTTAAAGAGAGCTTTCCGGGTGACTGGTTCCACTTTCCACTCACTGATGTGATATAATTGGCTATATCTGCCAACGCAGCCATCTAATAGATAAATGTCCCTTAGCCCACAAAATGTACCCCGTCTTGGTGTATGCTTCATTTAAAAAATTGTGGGGGAGGAATGGGAACTGACAAGTTCTTATCATTTATGAAGTCAGGGTTAAAGCAAATGCTGTCAGTTCCAAGTGTTTTTATTCCTTTCTGAAATCTCTCTCTCTATAAAAACGAAATACACCTCACACATCATCACAAAATCTCCAGAACCGTAAAGCCTACAAACTTGAAATTTGGCCCGTATGTTCTTCTTGGCTTCTAGTGCTGACGAAGAAAGGATTTTTCAAAATGACCATCACAGCATTTGTATTTTGTATATTATTATTAACACGCTCTGATGCTAAAGAGTTCTACGCCCGCTCCCCACCTGAAAAGAAATCTGTTCCAAATGCAAAACACAAGCAGAGGAGAGGAGTTTCAGTTTTAGTTTCACAGCAAGCAAGCAGCTTTAGTACAGAACAGTTGAGCTAAGTTGATGAATACCGATGGATGCTGCTAGGCGGAGGCAAAATATTTCCCCCCTTATTTTCCTCCCCCAAAATTAAGCCCGACCACATAGTTTCGTAGCGAAGCATAGATATCGAGCTAGTATAATCTAAATTTAACTTCCAAATCTCTGAAGGATCCAAGATCTCTGTGTGTCTGAAGCCCTTTCCACATTCTTAGAAACCCCAAAACATCCCTTAAATTCAGTTTCTCTGCATGAACAGTTTTAGATTTCGATACTTTTCCCCTCTCTGGTGAAGGAGATATTTGAGTTAGTTTTTTTTTCCCCCTTCATCTCCTTTAAATGACTCTCAATTGTCTGCAGTGCGTGTCTGGAACTAGCTTTCCTTTTACAAAGGACATTTTATCCCCTCTCACAGGCTCTCCTGTGCTCTTAGCACCCTTGAAGCAAATTCTCATGACCAGTGACTCTTATGGTATGTGCACTTATGAGACTGCATAGAAGGCATTTCTTACTTCTGACCGACATATGTTACCCAAAGGCAGAATCAAGCGTACTCTAAAGTAAATTATATGCAGGATTTTATAGGTGTCTCAGTTCTATAATTAATCCTGGGAAGCAAAGAAATTGCTTGTCGTGTCCGTAACAAAATACTTTTAAAAAGAGTGCCGTATGTGTGTGTGCGCACGCAAAAGTTTCTAGCTTTTAGGACAGCAAAAGTGGATTTTTAAAAATGTGAACATAATCTCAAATGCAAAAAAAAAAACACTTCATGTTCTTCAGTATTAAAGAAAGAAGCAGTGATAGAATAAGAGTAAATACAGGTTGACTTAACGACCACAATTGTGCCCAATATTTCTACTGCTAAGTGAGACAGCTGAGTGAGCTTTGCCCCATTTTACAGTCTTCCTTGCCATGGTCGTTAAGTAAATCACTGCAGTCGTTAAGTAAATCTAGCTTCCCCATTGACTTTGCTTGTCAGAACCGGTGATCACAAAAGGTGATCACATGACCTTGGGACACTACAATCGTCATAAATATGAATCAGTTGCCAAGCATTCAAATTTTGATCACGAGACCAATGAAGATGCTACAAAGGTCAAATGTGAGAAAAGGGGATAAGTTACTTTTTTCAGTGACGTAACCTCAAAACATTCACTCGACCTTTTTTCCAGGACAAGAAGTAACAACTGGAAGATCAATATTAGAGAGATCCGGCCTAGAACTAAGGAGAAATTTCCTGAGAACTATTAATTTGTGTAATGGCTTACCTCTGGATGTTGTGGGTGCTCCATTACTGGAGGTTTTCAAGAATAGACCGGATAGCCATTTAGTCTGACATGGTATAGGGTCAAACTCAAGGCCCGGGGGCCAAATCCGGCCCACAGGGTGCAGATGTGGCCTGCAGGGTTGCCTTGGAAACTGAAGGACCGGCCCACAGTGCCACTGCCAGCAAAAATGGAGCTCAGGAGGGGCGCGTGTGACTAGAAGTCCTCCAGGGTCCCTTCCAACCCTATTATTCTATATTCGGTGTCCTAAGTGACTACATGTTACTCTTTAATGGTACAGCTTGCCCGTTCTTCCTGCTGTTGGCATGCTAATTGTCAGATTTAAATGAAGAAGTGAAACCACATTTTAGCCATCAAGGCCATTTTTTTTAAAAAAACCTCAAGATAAAAAGTGCGACTGCATGATCAAGGTTTTTGCTTATCTTTTACAAACCTGCAGTGTGGAACGCTTATTAAAAAGGGGTGAGGCTTTAAATGGGTAGATCACATCTGCCATCTAAATCTCTCCCCGCTCTGGCAGCCATTATGCAGTTTAAATTTGAAAGCCATGGATGGAAAACCTGGAAATTTCTGCAATTCCGTCTCCTCTGCTTAAAAAAAAAATCACATCCTAATATTTTTGCGTGTGTGATTTACTTAATTATTCATTCAGTGTACAAACGCCTGCAGCCTATTTAGTTACAGGTAGTCCTTGACTTATGACTAGTGGAGCCCAGAATTTCAATTGTAAGTTGAGGCACACATGTGACCAGCCTCAATCTTACAACTTTTGTGCAGTCTTTAAGCCAACGTGACAGCCATTAAGGGAATCAATGTATTCCTATAGTTGACTTTTTTTTTTTTTTGCTGCAATCCATCTGAAAAGGCTAGAAACAGGTTAAAAAAGACATAAATTACAGTTAGGTGTGTGGAAAAAGTAATAAATTACAATCATGTGACTGCAGGAGTGTGTGTGTCCATGCACCTATTGAAACTCCAGGACTGGGTCATCAGTAGCTTTTGGGGGGAGATCCCTTGTAACTTTGGTCACTAAGCAACCAATTCTTAAATGAGGAATACCTGTATTCTGTCATCCAGGAATTCAAGGCTATCACAGATAGAATTTACTCCTCTTACTTTTTCCAACCGCCACCATCTTATATTGTTGGTTAAACCTGAGGAAAAAGTGACTGGCCCGAGCTATTGCAGCTGATGAATTAGAACTTGAGTACCCTTGCATCTAGTTTAGCACCTTCACTATTATGGTATTTCCATACTGTAAAACTAATAGACATTGATTGAGCCATTCGCTGAACTCTGATTGGGTGATAGCTTTCTGGGCTCAACACTTGCACAGGAAGAATGAATGCTGATTGGCTGTTGATTTTTTGGAAGCATTCTAGACTATCAACCTATTTATGCACCACTGAAAATAAGGACAGTTCAAAATACAGTTAGATAATGTGAGTGATTGAAAAACTGGTTGTCTAGAAAACTAATAATTGTTAAGTAGTTAAGAGCCATTTGAATGGCCTTTTTAAAACAAAAGTTCTGTGAATAAAAAGAGAATATAAAGCTAAATTTATTCAGGAACTCTGTGTTACAAATGTTACTTGCCCCATTTTGGCTCTGTGTTCTGTGCTACTCTTTTATTCTAAGACTTATGTTTACTTCGGTTGCTTTTTCAAATATTTAAATAGGCCTGGTAAATGGGTCAGTCTGTCCCAGGCTTTTGGCTTGTGAGTTCATTCGCAGAAAGCAGGACGAATATAAATGCAACAAGGAGAATATGAATGCAACAAGTAATTTTCATCATATGATTTTATTTTGCAAAATGAAGGAGGGAAGGGAATACACGTAAATAGATAAAACAAGAACATACTAAACAAATTTTGAAGCAATGGATGTATTTCATCATTTGATCATGATCTAAAATATATTCTATGTGAATAAAATATGTAATATAAAAAGTGGTGTTATTTTATTTGTTTATAAGACAATAAGCTCTTTTAAAAATAAATGTGCAGGAGTACCAGACTGATCCTGAGGGAGGGGTTTAATGCGTCATAAGTCTCAAGTCCCTTTGCCCCCATAAGAGATGTAAGCCCAGCCCTTTTTGAATTCCATTGACTCTTTATCTACCACAATTTGCTAGGACCTGTTTACAGTTCAGATTCTTGTAGAGAGCATTAGCATACAATAAACCTATATATTCACTTGAACTGCCTGGACTTCCTGATTTTCCCATGCTTGACAAAAATCAGTGTACAAGTTACAAGCTAAAGCTTGCTGGATTTCAAAAATCACTTAAGGATTAATCTTGTTCCTTGTATTACAGGGAAAAAAAGAAACTTTCTCCATTGAGCTGCTCCAAGCATCCAGAGATTGGGAAGTGCCTAGTCTCTGGTACGATAGGCTGAGCTTAATTAACAGGACGCTGTGGCTCCTCCCCATCTGCTGCCCAGCGTCCCCAGTTTTTGCTCAGCCTTGAAGACGGAAGATCTCTTTTTCTCAACCGGCCAATGAAGTCGAGGTTATTCCAGTCCCAAAAATGTTTTCGGATTTATTCCATAAACAGTGGTCTTCTGCTTCAACGCACCTTTCGCCCACAAATTTTGACAAAAAATTCTTCAATTTAGATCCAGATTTTTCAGATCATCTCAATACACCAGTGGTAGATGATCCTATCGTTACCTTGGCTTCCCCATTATCCGTTCCCACGGAATCAGAGGATGCCCTTAGAGCAGAGGATAAAAAAATTGAAATTACATTTAGAGAAGCTCATCAGTCTGATGCATGGGCGATAAGGGCGGCTACTACCACATCCTTTTTCACCAGGACTTCCCTCAAATGGCTCCGCCCCCTGAGGGACATTATTCCAAGTTCCAACATCAGGGTGCATCAAGATATCGCCAAACTAATGGCTGCAGCAGAGTTTTCTGTGGATGCCACGTTTAATTCAGTAAAATTTTCAGCTTGAGCCATGGCCTCTCAGACGGCGGTCCGTCGTCTACTATGGCTCAAAAATTGGCAAGCAGATTCCAAAAACAAATGGAAGCTGGCATCTTCCCCAATTTCTAGAAAAAAGCTGTTTGACGCTGCCTTAGATCCCTTGTTGATTGAAACATTAAATAAGAAGAAAGTTCTTCCCTCTCTCCTCCGTCATCCAGACCCTAGACCCTACCATCCCTTTTGGAGACGTTCCTTTCGTCCCTATTACCGTGGGACATTCTCCAATAGGTTCCAGAAGGCTCCCGAGTTTAGGGACGTCAGACAGCCAGAGGGTCAGGACTTCGGGGATAGACCTCATAGAGGAGGACAGGGGAGGAGATCCTTCAGAGGCCCGGGAAGAAAAGGATTCAGATGTCCAAGATAGCTCCAGACAATCAATTCCCATTGGGGGTCGATTGAAACTGTTTGCAGATAGTTGGGATTCCATTACATCGGATTCCTGGGTCCGTGACACTGTTAAATTTGGCCTGGCTCTAGAATTCTCCTCCACACCCCCAAACTTTTTTATGCATTGCCCTATTTCCAGGGACCCTATTAAAAGGAACCTTATGGAGGCAGCGATTGATCATCTTCTCGAAATTAAAGCCATCCAACCCATTGCTAAAGATGAGCACAGTCAGGGGTTCTACTCTCTTCTTTTTGTAATCCCCAAGTGTTCGGGGGGATGGAGGGCAATTTTGGACCTAAAGCGATTGAACCGTACTCTTGTTTATCGTAAATTCAAGATGAGCATGTTGCAGTCCATTCTTCTTGGAATACGGGAAGGAGATTTTTTATCTTTATAGACCTAACGGAAGCATATTTACACATTCCAATTCGTCCTTCTCACTTCAAATTTCTCAGATTCTGCTACAATAACAGACATTTTGAGTACATTGCCTTACTTTTTGGGCTGTCATCTGCCCCAAGGACCTTTACAAAGGTTTTGGCGGCAGTAGCCACTCATTTACGGAGTTGCTCTGTCAGGCTACATTGTTATTTGGATGGCATTCTGCTCTTATCTTCTTCCCTTGGACAGGCAGAATTGGATTTGCAACTAACATTACAAGTTCTTCAACAACAATTCTCAGTCAATTGGGCGAAGAGCCATTTGGTCCCTTCTACCCGATTATCCCACTTAGGCGCAATAATAGATACAGTTCAAGGATGAGTATTTCTATCACCTGAGAGACTGGAGAGTATCAGGTCCTTAGCTCAAAGTGTCAGAACTCTGAAACGAATCCCCCTTGCGGATTTGTCAACGCTGTTGGGGAAAATGGTTTCCTCTATTTTTATTATTCCTTGGGCTCGATTCCACGCCAGATCGCTACAATGGTTTTTACTTTCTTACCAAAGATCAGGGTGAAGCAATTCCAGAGTCAAGGTGTTGGTCCCAACAAGAGTCCATCTCTCCCTATATTGGTGGACCATTCCGACAATCAACAGAGGTTGCCTTCTGAAAGAACCTCACAGCCTGTCGGGTTGGGGAGCACACTTCCAGACCTTTTCGACTCAGGGACTCTGGTCAGTAGCAGAACAATCAAACAACATCAATTGGCTGGAGCTAAGGGCAGTTCATTTGGCCCTTAGCAACCTTCTTCCCCACGTGTGCATGAATCATATTCTCATACTTAACAGACAATGTCACAACCAAAGCTCACATCAACAGACAAGTGGGTACATGTTCAAGACAGCTCATGGCAGAATCAGAGAGACTGTTCCACTGGGCGGAAAGGAATTTGAGTTCTATCATAGCGGAACACATTTCGGGGACGACAAACACGACAGCAGACTGGCTGAGCAGGGCCACAGTCGATCAATCAGTGGCGCCTGCATCCGAATCTATTTCAGGAGATGGTTCGGAGGTTCGATCTTCCACTTGCAGATCTGTTTGCCTCTCCCCAAAACGTGCAACTCCTCAGGTTCATTTCGAGGTACCCATCTCAGGGGGCGGAGAACTTCAACGCCCTCCGTTGTCAATGGCCCCAGGGTCTCCTCTTTTCCACCTATTCCTCTGATACCCAAGATGATCTGGAAGTTGTTAGAGGAGAGAGCGGAATTGATCCTGTTGGCTCCACACTAGCCCAGGAGGACATGGTTTGCGGACTTCAAGAGGCTGTCCGTAGCCGAACCTTGGAAAATCCCACCTCAGAAGATTTGCCTTACACAAGGACTGATCCAGCACCCTGAGCCTCAATGGCTACAACTAACCACCTGGAGGTTGAGCGGAAACATCTAAATCAAGAGAAGTTTTCTGACAGGGTGATCGCTACCATTCAGGCAGCCCGGCGCCCTTCCACGAACCACATATACAATGCTACGTGGACCATTTTTCACAAATGGTGCACTAAATCTAGGATAGATCCGTGTTCAGCATCACCAGCACAAGTTTTGGAATTCCTGCAGGACGGTCTAGAAAGGGGGCTTTCCCCAAACACATTACGGAGACAAGTGGCAGCTATTACCTCGGTGGTGAGATCGGAAGGTTTACCATCTATTTCTCATTACCCAAGAATAAAGAGTTTCCTACAGGGCACCATGAATCTATGCCCTCCGACGATCCATTGTTATCCCACCTGGGATCTCAATAACGTACTTTCAGCTCTCACTGGGAGCCCATTTGAGCCCCTGAGAACGACAAGCCTCCACTATCTTACTTACAAGGTGGTATTCCTTGTAGCAGTCACATCAGCTAGACGCATTTTGGAAATAGCAGCCTTGTCGCTCCGCAAGGACCTCTGTATCTTCCATGCGGACAGAGTAGTGTTTCGACCTAATCCCACATTCACTCCTAAAGTAAACTCGGCTTTTCATAGAGCACAGGAACTAATTCTCCTGAATTTCTGTCCCAACCCCTCTCGGGGCCTGGAGCAGCAATGGCACCGACTGGACGTCCGCAGGGCCATCCGCTTATACATTCACCGGATGGCTTCTTTTAGAAAGACAGAGGCTCTGTTTGTGTCCTTTCAACCGGCTACTCAGGGACAAAAGGTGTCACCATCGACTATTGGCAGATGGTTAAAGGCAACAATAGCCAAGGCATATGAATCTCATTCATTACAGGTGCCCAGAGGTATCACTGCACATTCAACAAGGAGTGCGGCAACTTCGGCAGCCTGGGCCACCCAGGCTCCTATCACTGAAATCTGTAGGGCGGCTACATGGGCTTCTCCATCGCCTTTTATTAGGCATTACAAAATTGATACTTTTGCTTCTGCTGAGGCCTCCTTTGGTAGGAGGGTGTTACAACAAGTCCATTCTGACAGGGAGAGAGTTCCAAATCAGACGGAGACCCTCCCGTAGGACAGCCAAGCTTTGGTATGTCCCAATCTCTGGATGCTCGGAGCAGCTCAATGGAGAAAGGGTGTTGGTACTTACCTGATACGCCCATTCTCAGTGAGCTGCGACGAGCATCCAGCCCCACCCAATGTCCGTCTGTTTGTTCCTGCTCCGACCAACGATATTATTGTTATTGATATCTAATTTCAATTAGTTTGCTATTAGTACGGGCGGGGATCCATCTTCTCGTCTTCGTCAAAAACTGGGGACGCTGGGCAGCAGACGGGGAGGAGCCACAGCGTCCTGTTAATTAAGCTCAGCCTATCGTACCAGAGACTAGGCACTTCCCAATCTCTGAATGCTCGTTGCAGCTCACTGAGAATGGGCGTATCAGGTAAGTACCAACACCCTTTTTAAATTAAAATTCAATTAAAAGGTCTATATTCTTTATTAATTTTAATTTATCTCATAAAACTGTATGATCATATGGAGTAAGTTTTATGACAATGATTACTTCAAGAAAAGAGGTATTAAAATTTCCAATAGAAGAGAATATATATATGTAGCTCAGAGTTGAATTATGGAGTCTTTGGTGTTTTCTGAGCTTGGTTGTTTGCTTGAAGATGTTTTATTATCCAACTGGTAACATCATCAGTACTAGTGAAATGTGGGTTTTGTTCCCATGAGTGTTGGTGGAGGTGTGCTTTTCTCCTTGGTAGATTCTTGGGTCTGCAGAAAACAATACAGGTAGTCTTCAACTTACGATCACAGTTGAGCCCAAAATTTCTGTTGCTGTTGTTGTTGTGAAACATTTGTTAAGTGAGTTTTGCCCCATTTTACGACTCTTCTTGCCCCTGTTCTTAAGTGAATCACTGCAGTTGGTAAACTAGTAACGGTTGTTAAGTCAAACTGGCTTCCCTATTGACTTTGCTTGTCCGAAGGTCCCAAAAAGGGATTGCTTTGACACTGCAACTGTCATAAATATGAGTCAGTTGCCAAACATCAGTTACCCCCATGTGACCATGGAGATGGTGCAGTAGTCTGTTGTAAGTAGAGGGCTACCTATAGTCTACTCAGGGAATTATTTGAATTTCATAACAGAAGAAAAATGGATGATGATGACGACTGAATTTCCTGTCTCAAGTTCCATCTAGTGGGACGAAGAAGAAGAGCCTTCTCTGTGGTGGCTCCCTTCCTGTGGAACATCATCTCATTGGAGATACAATTCTCTCCTTCCCTCCGAACCTCTTGAAAGGCTCTGAAAATATTATTTTGCCAGCAGGTCTGGAGACCCCAGGATGATATGGAACCTATCAAGTGGTTCATTGGATTTTTGCCACAGGGCGAGTGTGTGTGTAGTTCACTGGGCTTTATTTGGGTTTTATTTCTGTAAGTTTCCCAGAATCACACTATATGAGTTGGGCAGCCATGTACATTTTTCATAAGAAACTAATAAGATATGAAAATATTTGGCTGACGTCGTGAGGACCTAGACACAGTTTGACCTGATTGAATGGAAGAGGATGAGGGAATTCTTGAACAGTACATGAGAATAGGAAGTTGAAAAAAAAAGATTAAAAGAAGATAATGAGGAACCAGATCTATTAGATGCCAAGAAAACTGCATGGCTGCTTCCCTTTATCAGGAGTCAGACTTAACCAGTCCAAAGAGACGTAACCTTTTCAGAAGTTACTCACAGGTTTTAGTGGATTGGGACTTATTTCTGGCTAAATAGAAATTGGATGGAATAGCATCGTTATAAGGGAGTGTCCAAAGACCAATTCAGAATGAAAACCATGTGCAGCAGCCCCGGAGTTTAGGCTGTGCAAAGTTGTTCAGCTGTATCATGACACTGTGCAAGGCTCTCTTAATTGCTCAAGCCTTTTGTTCTCCATTTAGAGATTTGGAAAAGCCTTTATGAATCTGAATTACCCTGGCTTTGTTGTTTGGCTTATGGTACAGTTCTGTTATGCATAGCCATTGTCCTACTTTGCAAAATTGCTTTTGTCTCTTCTCCCCCCCGCCCCCATTCTTTCCTCTCTCCCCTTCTCTGCCCTCCTTTCTTTTTCTTTGGGATGTCTGTATCTTGGGGGATAAGGATAGGGATGCCTATATATGCTGGTTAAACCAATTAAGGTTTTTTGTTGCCTTGCACGGCATTGTTAGCGTGTCTGTGCATGCCATGTATAATAAAAGGAATCCAAATGTAATGAATCATATCGATGTTGCTTGATAGGTTTTATCCCAAAATATAAATGTTAAATGCAGGGTTTTTTAGGGTGATTTTTGTTGTTGTTTTTGTTGAGGACTACAATGCAAAATTGGGAAATCACATGTTTGCTGCATGTTGACTTCTCCATTGATTTATCAAAGTGGCAGGCAAATTTTAAGTGACCAGAATTATAATTTGGGAGTCCAGGGGTTGCAATAAGTGTATGGGGCCTGATTTTTTTTGAGGGAGGGGAGAGATTTCCCTCCTTCCTCCAATCCTTTAAAGTATGCTAAGCCTACATAGTCAAAGTGGTTGAGCTCATATGATGGAAGGGTTTCGAACCTTTTTTCTAGAAAGCTTTTAGTCCTTCCCACTGTTGTCCTAACTTTGGGGTGCCAACTGCATGCTTCCCATTTATCTTGCAGGAGTACCTCATTTGCTGTCCATCCTCTAATCCAAAAGTGCCCAACATCTGGACTATGGCCCACTAGTGGGACGTGAATAGTTTGCAACGGGGCTGTGGAAATGGCAGGCGCACATGCATCCCCATAGGCACGAGCAGTGGGTGTGTGCATGTGTGCTCCATTTGTGTGGGCGACGGGTGCGTGTGCACATCACTCGTACAAATGGAGCTCTGTGTACACACGCTAGCCACTCTTGTGGAACGATCCCCTCTCCCCCCCTGCTCCCCCCTTCCCCGTCCACAAAGCCAGAAAGTTTGGGAAATTCTGCCCTAACTCTAACAAATGAGAAAGATAGGTCCACCATGAGTCATGCTGCTTTTATGGCAATTAAAAAGATCCTTAAATTAAGAATGAGGGAAATAATTTCAATAAATAAATAAATTACATGTAGTGTAAACTCTAGTGTAGTGACTAGAGGTGTCAGCCTTTTCTTTGTTCCTGGGAGATGGCCAGCCTCACCAGAGATAATCAGAATCAAATTTTATTTAAACGGAAAAGGTCAAAATAGAGTAGTCCTGAAAACTACGGAGAGAAAATGCAGCCAAAAGATGGGGCTGATCTTTTACAAATAAAAATTGTGGAGATATAAAATGACAGAGTGCTGTAAGGTTATAAATATAATCAGTATTTTATTTATTTGTTAATTGCTTTGTATCTTTCCTTTACTATATTTATAAACACCTCAAGAAGAACATACACAATACTTCCATTTATTTTCCTCACCTCAACAACCCTGTGAGGTGGGTTATCCTTCCCAGCCTGAAAGATGGAATGCAATGCAAGGCTGAGATTATACAGTTAGTTTCCTAATATACGCAGAAAATTAAGAATATCAAGTGCATCTATATAATCTGTCTCAATTCACTGAACATTTCCCAAATCCCTGATAAGAGAATCTGCATGGAATGATCCTATCCTTTACATTTTCCCCTTGTAGCTCGCAACTTTTTCTTCTCATACTGCTCTAGTTCTGTCCTTTTATTTTTATAAAGCATGCCAGTTTTCTATCTCCATTATAGAGGGGGGAGCACGGTAGCTCTGTGAGTATGGGTCAGAGAGATATCCCTCATTAAAATGCGCATTTTGCAACTAGCAAGCAGCCTGGAGCATAGCAACAGGCTACAACAGGTTTTTTAAAATAGTGTATACAAATGTTCCTGTTTTATTTCTTTATTAAATAAAAGCCAACTAGATGATCTTGGGCCAGTTCCCTCTCTCTCAGCCCAACTCACCTCACAGGGTTGTTGTAAAAAATAGGTTTGTAAAAAAACTGAGGGGGAGAAAAGGGCAGGATGCAAATAAATAATAACTTCCATATCAAACCATACTGCTTATTTTAGCGGTTGAGGTTGGAGTTTGCAAAGCTGGTTTGGTGAACCACATGCATTCTTCGTATCTCCAGTCAATCTGTACCTGATCTAGGAGGTGTGGCAACTATGAGGTGTGGGTTGCAGCAGGGCAACCCCTGAGCCCAATTTCAAAACTTAAAAGCCTTAAACTTAAGGACAGAAAAATTCCAAGTAAAACGTTGCATGGATTAGTCCTTATTTAGCATTTTGTTTTCCAAGATTAAAAATGTATGTGGGAAGAGCATCAGAAACCCAGGCTCTTCTTGATTTCTTGTCTATGTTTTTTCCAAAAAGCAACTAGACTTTTTTGGGTTTTTTTCCTTTGAAAACGTTTCTCCTCTCATCCAAGAAGCTTCTTCCATTCTAACTGACTGGTAGGGAATGGAGAGAATTAAATGACTGCAAAGAATATAAATCCTTCCATTCCTCAGCAGGGATCCCGAAGTTGCTTTTTCAAAAGGCAAAACTGCACTTTGTTTTTCCTTGAAGACGTTTCCCTTCTCATCCAAGAAGCTTTTTCAGTTCTGAAGAAATGTCTTTTGAAAAAAGCAACTTTGGGACAACCATGACCTGGATGACTGACAATCTCCATAGACATCCTTACCAGTCAAGTTAGAACCAAAGAAGTTTCTTGGATTAGAAGTAAAACATTTTAAAAAAAAAACAAAGCAAGAAAGTCCAGTTGCCTTTTGGAGAAAGTACCTTTGGGACTTCTTTGGCCTCTTGTTCTCAAGAAGCCTTCTGCTCCCATAGATTTTAAGCAGCTTGGTTGTCAGGTGAGAAGCTGCTGAGAGTGAATAAACATACAAGCCAGTACTAATAAACTGTGGAATGTTTGCATTGTCAGTTAGAGCCCAAATCTGCCTGATATAATACGATATTTCCTGTCTGTGACACAGTTAATACCTTGTTGGATTTTTAAGCCCCAAATGAAGGGAATGGCACTTTGTCCTTCCGACAGAGGTAGCCAAATACATTGCTAAAGACCTACTAATTAATTTCTAAATTTAATTTAATTAATTTCTATTGCTAAGCAAAAACAAATGGGAACTTGACAGGTGTTTACCAACTTATATTTAATATCTAAGAGGCTGCCACAAAGAAAAGGGAATCAAGCTATTTTCCAAAACACCTGAAGGCAAGAGAAGAAGCAATGGGTGGAAACTAATCAAGGAGAGAAGCAATCTTAAACTATGGAGAAATTTCCTGATAGTGAGAACAATCAATCAGTGGCCTTCTAAAGAGCAGTCAGGAGTCTTCTCCAACACCATAGTTCAAGGCCTCAATTCTTTGGCCCTCAGCCTTTCTTTTGGTCCAACTTTCAAAAATAATAAATGCAATACATTTAATAAGTAAACATTTATTATAAAATATTTATTTTGTAGTGCTGCTGGCCTTTACCAGCAAAACCTTATCTGCAAGAATAACAGTTATGTCTCTGAGAAAAGTGATGAGATCCATCAGGCATGAAGAAACCACATTTGAAAAAAAAGTTCTTGTCTTAATACAGAAGCATACCAGAGATTCCTTGGGCTGGTGTCAGCAACATTCATTAGGTTAACAAAAGCTTCCCAATCTTGGTTTTTCTAAAAGGACAGCTTCCATATAAGCTGTCACTGGAGCCATGCCCAAACGGCCGATCAAAATTCCCCAACAATTTTGTGAATGGAGAACTGGGTGGATATGTTCTCTGAGTTTCTCTGACAGAAGGAGAATATCTCCATTATTGTCCCCTTTTAGCAGTGACGGTTGTCTATTTATTTGAAAAGGACCCACAAGAGACTGCTTGAGTAATATCTTACTTTTCTGTTGAATGGGAACTCTTGGAAGTATTGGAGAAAGGGGTATATTATGAAAGACACAACTTTTCCAAATATTTGTTTATTTACAGCCATCCCTATAGGTATTCTTCCACTTACAACCATTTGACCTTTTGAAGTTGTAACGGCACCAGAAAAAGTTCCCTATGCAATTATGTCCATTGTAACATTCCCAAAGTCACGTGATCAGAACTCAGGTGCTTGGCAACTAACGTCTATTTACAATGGTTGCAGTATCCTCGAGTCATGTAATCGCCATTTGCAAACTTCCCACTAGCTTCTGATGTCGGTGGGGAAAGCTGGAGTTGCTTAATGACCTCATGATTCACTTAACAATTGTAGAGTTTCACTTAACAACTGTGGCAATAAAGGTCATAAAATCGGACCTGACTCCCTTAACAACTGTCATGCTTAGCAGCAGAAATTTTGCCCTCAGGTGGTTATAAGTTGACCACCTGTATTTTTACAAATAACTCAAGGCAGCCAACATACCCTAGTACTCCTTTCCTCCTGTTTTCCCTATAACAATCCTGTGAGATGGGTTGAACTGAGAGAGAGAGAGAGAGAGTGACTTCTCAGCAAGAATTTCCCATTCTACCCCTGAGAGAATATTTCTGTGTTTTTTTTAACAATCCAAATTAAAATGGAATTGAAAAAATAATTTAAGAGAATTTCTCTGCTCACTGCTAACTGATAATGCTGTTCAAGGATCCTGCCCCCCCAAAACTGAAAAATTCCAAAGATAAGTGTCAATTTCTAGGTACTAAGATAAGTGTTCCCAAAGGCAACAGCCAGTATCTTTTTAAAAATTACTATTATGATAATTATTTCTACAGGAACGAAAGGAAGAAACTTGCTCTGTTTATAACATTTCCCCCATTTGGCTTCCCTTGATAGACTTTAGAATTCTAATAAAAAGCACAAAATACATAGCCACCAACTGGAAGTTTGCTCACGCCAGCCCAAAGAGCACATACCAGAATTCTTTGCATCTTCATAGTTCTTGCTAATGAGGTGATGGAAGAAGATTTGCTGAAGGCAAGAAAATCATGGAAATGTAGTTTCTTCAGGGCATTTTCAGCCTCTCTCATCAGGCAGTAATTCAGCGAAAAACCTCAGTTGTTGCACCAAGCAAGCAATTGGATTCCAATTGAAGGAAATTCTGTTCCAACTCTTGGGATGATTTTTATAAGACAGGCATACGGATACAGGTAGCTGGAAAAGAAGGAAGGGGAAGAGGACATCTTATGGACTTCAGGAACGACAACAGCTGTTTTTGTTGCTTTTTGTTAAGAATGCAGAGGGCCATTTGATCCGCATGGTGCAGTTGTCATGCCACAAATGGAGATTAATGTCACTTGTCAGTTGATGAAATGGCTTTTTGTGCACCAGGCAGTCCTAGGTTGCCTCAAAAGACTGAACAAACTTTTTACCTTTTAGTATCAAGACCACATGAAGTCTTAGTTCTACTTGATAATGCCTTACTAAGACAACACTTGGAATACTGCATCCAGTTTTGGTTGCCACGATATAAAAAAGATGTTGAGACTCTGGAAAGAGTGCAGAGAAGTGCAACAAAGATGATTAGGAGACTGGAGGCTAAAACATATGAAGAACGGTTGCAGGAATCGGGTGTGTGTAGACTAAGAGAAGGACTAGGGAGACATGATAGCTGTGTTCCAATATCTCAGGGGCTGCCACAAAGCACCTGAGGGCAGGACAAGAAGCAATGGGTGGAAAATAATCAAGGAGAGAAGCAACCAGAATTAAGGAGAAATTTCCTGAAAGTGAGAACGATTAATCAGTGGAACAACTTGCCTCCGGAAATTGTGGGTGCTCCATCACTGGAGGTTTTTAAGAAGAGACTGGACAAGCTATATGTCTGAATGACATAGAGTCTCCTGCTTGTGCAGGGGGTGGGACTAGAACAGAGTTCCCCAATGTTTCCAGCTTGGCGGACCAGGGGAGAGGAGGGTTCCACAAGGGCAGACAGCAAAAGTGCCTGCGTGCACCTTCATTTGCATAAGTAGCTACATGTGTGCCTGCTGCTCACTTAAATGGAGCGCGGATGTGTGCGCACGCTTGCCAGCTATTTCCACAGCCTATTTGCAAACCCCTCATGGCCCACTAGTGGGCCGCAGCCCACAGGTTTGGGACCCTTGGACTATCGAAGACCTTTAAGGTATCTTCCAACTCTGGCATGCATGAAATCTCCCAACATTCCCACTCCTTTCTTCTAGCCTGGCTTAGGTTAGAAACAAGCTTTAGATTTGATTCTTGGCCAGCTGCAGAGTTTAATGCAATCTGTGAATTTTATACTCCATAAAGTATTAATGTGCACAGGTAGTCCTTGACTTACAATCACAATTGGAACCAGAATTTCCATTGCTAGGTGATGCAGATGTTAAGTCACCTCCGATTTTACGGACTTTTTTTTGCCACAGTCACTAAGTGAATAACAATTCTTAAGTGAATTACATGGTGGCTTAAGTGATTCTGGCTCTCCCCCCCGCCTTTGTTTCTCTTCATAAGCCAACTGGGAAGGTTGGAAAAGGCGATCACATAACCCCTGAAATGCTGTAACTCAGGTGATCACATGACTCCTGAAATGCTGGTTGCCAAGGTCCTGAATTTTGATCATGTGACCGCAGATGCTGTGATGGTTGTAAGTGCGAGAACTTGTAGTAAGTCAATCATTTCTAATGCTAAAATTGAATGGTCGCTAAAGGAATAAAGACTATCTTTATTTTTGAAACAATTCAGCTTTATGAAGTTAACTTGTTTGAAGAAACAAAGTTATGTCCTACCAACTAAAAATATCAAGAATTTAAATTTGAATTTAGTGGCCTCATAATCCACGAGTAGAATTTCAGTTTTAAATCAGTGTGTATTTTTTCTCTTAATTTCTGGGTTAGGAAAAATTAACCACCTGACTTGCACCCCTTTCTTTTTCCCTTTCTTTTTCTGAATGGTTACGGAGACTTCAAAGGCAGTAGTTGTTTTGCGTTAATTGGTTTTCTGTTTAAATATCTGCAACTCATTGGAGCTATTTTCTAACTTTAGTAAATAATCCATTAAAGAGCAAAGAAAAGCCTGGAGCAAGAAGTGATTCAGCTTTGCTAAACTTGAAACAGATTAGAATTACATGCACTTACAAAATATAAATATCACCTGCATTCAAATGTTTTAACAATATTTTCTGCCCAATCAGGAGCTACTCAGGGACGCAACAGTGTAAAATAAAGGCATTTTAAGATCTATGAAGAAGGGAGAATTTAACTGAGTTTTATTCATCCTTGTGTCTCTTCCATTTGGAATCCATTCCAGTTGGGGATAATAGGAATTGTAATCTCATATACCAAATGGGACCCAGGTTGTGGAGAAGTGGGCTAGCAGTATTAAAAATGATAGTGACATGTGGGGTATAATCTGTTATTTTTATTTATTCTATTTGATGGCATTTAAAGTGGCTTTTGATATAATTTGAGGATTCTTGTTGATTTTGGAAAATAGGTTAACTCCATGGCCACATTTCTTCTCTGTTTTCCCAATTTAATTTGTGACACATTTCCTCGTTGCTGAGAGTTTTTTCTCATGATATGTAGCTCTGCTCTTCATTTTTCAATCTTTATATCATCTTGAATTTATTAATAATTACTGCAGTTCTAGAGTGCATTATTGCTTTTATTAATATCGACCAAAATGTCACAAAGCAATAAAGAAGCTTTAAAAGTCTGTAGATTTTTCCATTGCACTGAATGTTTGGTTGTCTTCTGTTTCTTCTAAGCGGATTAAAATTTCTCACCATCATTTACTCTTGAGTAAATTACACAAAGGAGAAGTATCTGTTCTTCTTCCTTGATTACTAGGATGAGATTGATTTAATGTTGACCTGATAAAAGAACATAATCTTCCTCATAGCATATAATTAACGTGTGGGATTCATTATATAGCAATGTCCACTTACTTGGATAAGTGTAGTTTGCAAGATAGCATTCTGATGCATTTGCTTTTTCAGGTGGCTTGTACAGGACGCCGACAGAAGTTGGTATTTAAAATCAGAAAGTTAGTATTTAAAATCAGAAAGTTTGCATTGATTGTACTCTTAAAACTCAGATTAAGCTATGGTTTGCTTAACATCAACTAGTCCTCGACATACCAGCATGATTGACACTAGAATTTCTGTTGCTAAGCAAGGCAGTTGTTAGGGGAATCATGCTCAGTTTTCTGACCTTTTTTGCCATGATCGTTAGGCTAGTCACTGTTAAGTGAATCATGCAGTCACTAAGCGAATCCAGCTTCCCCCATTGACTTTGCTTATTGCAAGGTCACAAATGGCGATCATGTGACCTCAGGATGCAACTATAGTAAATACATGCCAGTTGCCAAGCATCCGAATTTTGATCACCTGACGGTGGGGATGCTGCAATAGTCGTGAGTGCAAGGACAAGTTGTAATCAACTTTTTCAGTGTTGTAACTTCAAACAGCATCTAAACCAGGCAGGGGTGTCAGACAGAAGGCCCATGGGAAAATGTGAGGGGCCAGCCCACGTAGCTTCAGCCTGGTCTACCCAATGCAAAGAGGAAACAGGCCAGCAGTTTAGGGAATGGCGTCAAGATGGCTACGCCCACCCAGTCAGCGGCCACACCCACCCAGTTGGCCACACTACCAACCCCCCCCCCCCCCCCCCCAGGGTAACCACAGCCCTGATGCAGCCCTCAGTTAATTTAGGTTTGACACCCCTGATCTAAACAAATGGCTGTAGGATTGTCTGGCTCATTAAATAAGCCACAGTTTCTGCAGTTGAGGCCGTTTAAGTCAAAATGATTTATTTTTCATAAAAGCTAGGCTCACACAAAAATCTAAGCTGACCTCAGGAAAAAAAAAAAAACAGATCTTAGCACATCCATCTAGTTTGTCAGTCCAGGCATTGACAATTACTATAAAATGAGCTGTTAATTGGGATTATAGATTACCCCTCAATTAGTTTCACTTCCCTGTGCAATTTCTTGTGTTCTTTCAAATTCTTTTTTAAAAAATAACTTAAGCAGATTAGAAACAAGGTAAATAAGAGATAATTAAAGAATTGCTAAATTTCATTTTTATGAACTAGGTTTGCAGTGCAGTGCAGTACTAGTGCTAGAAAACAAGCCAGTGGGAATAAAGACCTGTCATAATCTTGTTGATGATGCTATTCGTTGATATCCTAAAATAACACAAAAGCCTGAATGGTCTTTTTTTCTAAAGAAAGAAGAGTTTATTCCATCAATTGCATGTTTGAAACCTCAGCATTTCCTTCTTAATAGAAGCAAAGTAAGGGTAAACAAGGGAAGTGGTGAGGTCTCTAGGGCACCAGGTTTAATCAAAAACCCATAATCTGGCAGTACCTCTATTAGAGAAGCCCATGAAATATTTCTCCAAAGTAAGCAGAGGCTAAACTTCTGCAGAAGATTGCAGACCTTAATCAGGCTGGAGATTAAGAAAAGGACCAGAGGGAAAACATTTTGATGTCAAAGCGGCCAACTTTATGGGTGTTGAGTCTACAACTCTCAACATTCCCAGCCAGTAGCAGCTATGATAAGAGAGCTTTGATTGTGGGGATTAACTTTTGTCAAAAGGTGACAAAGTTCTGGTTTGTGACAACAGATCAAAGTCAGCAAGTTACAGTGGTTAACTTGGTTGGATGAGGTAACTCCAAATCTGATTTTAATAAAGGAGAATATTTGTAACTCAGAGTTGAAATGAAGGGTCCTTGGTGCTCTCTGAGCTTGGTGGTTTTCTTGAAGACGTTTCATTACCCAAATTAGGTAACATCATCAGTGCTTAGTGCAGTTTTTGAGAACATTCTGCTTTTCAATTTTACCGTACTTACAATCACAGTTTTCTGTTGCTAAGTGGGACAGTTGTTAGGTGAATTTTGACTCATTTTCAACCTTTCTTCCTGTATTTGTTAAATGAACCACTGCGGTCGTTGAGTTAGTAACACAGTTGTTAAATGAATCTGGCTTCCCCATTGACAGAAGGTTGCAAAAAAGGGGTTGCATGACCCCCCTCAAGACACCGCAACTCTCCTAAATACAAGTCAGTTGCTAAGCGTCTGAATTTTGATCACATTACTGTGTGAGGCTACTGCAATGGTCGTAAGTGTGGGGAAAACGCAACTCTCCTAAATACAAGTCAGTTGCTAAGCGTCTGAATTTTGATCACATTACTGTGTGAGGCTACTGCAATGGTCGTAAGTGTGGGGAAAACGCAACTCTCCTAAATACAAGTCAGTTGCTAAGCGTCTGAATTTTGATCACATTACTGTGTGAGGCTACTGCAATGGTCGTAAGTGTGGGGAAAACGGTCCTAAGTCACTAAATGAACTGTTGTTAAGTCGAGGACTACCTAGTACTGAAAATGAGGATATAGATGGTCAGGAGTCCCAGAAAAAGCCAACTTTCTCTGTTTTTCTTTTTTCTCAGCTCCATTTTTACAACTTGAACTCGATTGCCAGCCGACCAAACTCTGCGTTCTGCTTACCACCGTGGCACACCTCCAAGCACACCAGAGGAACGGGTGGTTAGGAGACCACCCATGAATGACAGTTGTGTCGCAATTTTTGGCAGAACTTGGGCAACCGGCTTTCATGTTTTGAAGACAATTCGTTTTTTTTTTAAAAAAAGAGGCTTTGTTATTCACCCGGGGCTTTCGTTCCCATATTTTTCCACAGAAGCAACAAAGATTTCCATTGTTTCTTTCAGGAATCGCGGGCAGCGTTTTAGTGGCAGCATATTGTCATGTGAAAAAGCAAAATAAGTGATCAGCTGCGTGGCAGGCATAGGCTTTTCTTTGCATTGCAGATTCCTTTTCATTCTCGGGCAGATAAGGAGCGGCGGTCTTGATGCCTGGCAGATGCCTTCCGAGAATGACAGACATCCTTGGGCCTGATAAGAGGCACCTGTTTCTGTTGGTTGTCTGGGTTTAGTCCCTGGGTGTAGCAACCAGATATGATACCCCACCTGCGTTGGTGTTTTTATTGCAAGAGCTGATCACTCTTGACAAATAGGGCCTGCCCCAAAATGTTGCCCCGCCATTGAAGGACTCCTGATTAAGGCTTCGGTTTGCCAATCACTTTTCCACAATTAATTTTCCAGGATTCTGGCTTGCTGGTCTAAAGGTTAAATCAGCTTCCTGTCCATACCTAGCCCTCCTTTCTGAAATCTCTCCCTTTTTTAAACATGCTCTTAAACACAGCTTAAAGATTACCCAAAACACTGTTGCTGTTACCTATGGAGATTCTCGATCATTTATGGTTGTTGCAAAGGTATTTTTCCAAAAGGCAACTGGACTTCCTTGGTTTTTTTTTTTTCCCTGCTTCAAAACGGCATAGAGAGCCAGTGTGGTGTAATGGTTAAGGTGCTAATTTAGAAAACCAGGAGACTGTGAGTTCTAGTCCTGTCTGAACCATGAAAGCTGGCTGGATGACTTTGGGACCAGTCCTTCTCACTCAACCAACCCACCTCGCAATTGTTATAGGGAAAATAGCAAGAGGTATTCTGTATGTTCACTGCCTTGAGTTACTTACAAAAGAAATGAAGGCAGGATAAAAATTGAATATATAAATAGAGTCCTATGCTCAGAGGAGCATTGGAACTTGGGAGTCACATACAGCTCTAACAATTCTGTGCGTCATCCCTGCCCTAATTCATAAACCATCGCAACCTCAGTGAATGGCTTCATACAACACATTAAACCCAAACTAAACCTCACTTGATGATACTGTTGTGGTTCGCAGGCAGTCGGTGCAGATGGCAGCAGAATCGGGACAGTGGGGAAGAAAGGGGACCAGTTTAAAGAGAACTTGGACGAGAGTCCTGCATCCGATGCAGAGATGGGGCCAGGGCCATTTGAGAGTGGGCTGCTGCCTTCAGAGCCTTTGGAGTCTGGCAGCAGCGAAGCAGAGGACTTAAGGGAGCCTGTTCCCAGTGCACATATGTGCAGAGCTGCTAGAAGATGAGAGCAGCTGAAACAAAAGGGGCGACTGGAGTAAGGCTGGGAGGTGACTGCCCCTCCCATAAGGGATAAAAATCAGGCCTAAATGATGAAACCTTTTCAGGAAGCAAAGTAGATCGATCGGTTCCGAGTCATCCTTGAAACTTTGTGTACTTTGGTTGTTTTTTTTTCTTGAACTTCAGTTGGTTTCTTTTATAGTTAATTGGATACTTCTGTTTTTGGCAGCATTCCACAGAACTGAAAGGTGTGTGCTTATCTTGGGGGATTGTTTAAGATTAGTTCGGGCTGGGAATGGAAACAATTCCCAGCGTTGCAATAAAATAGGTTTTGCTTTTAAAACGTTTGTGATTAATTACGATTTACAAAGCCTGGGTTAGAACAGATACCTGTTTAGCACTAGTCACTAAGATGACTAGTTTTATCTATGTGGGAAAAGCTGAGGCAGGCTGCTTTATAAAATGCTCAATTGCTGGCAAAGATAAGATTGCCTTTCTCTCCTTGGTTCAGGTTGGTGAGTTCGGTATTGCAATATCTCTGTTCCGGAAAGTTCATGTCTCTTGAACAGTTTTACTGTTCACCAAAATCCTTAAAAGTTCTAGATCAGCTTTTAAGAATGTGCAGACAATGCAAGTTTAAATATATCCTTCCTTTTTTTCTGTGTGTAATCAGACAAATTTTGAACCAGGGAATCATTGGGTCTTATTTCTTCTTTATCCACTCCTTTTCCATGTTCAGGACAGCAGTTATTTTACATTGGGAGATATTTTCTGTGAGTCATTGCTTCAGTTGAAAATTGATAATGGGAGGACTGGTGCAAAGATCAGCATGAATAAATACGTCAACAAAATACCTAAGATACAATTTGCCAATGTGCGGAATCGGCTTAATTTTGGCCTCTGGATTTGGAAAAAGAAAGAAGTGGGTTTTTTTTTTCATTTACCCCCCCAATTATTTACTTCTATGTTACAGGAACAATGCTTAATTAATTATGATTGTGATGTTTTCCCCTCCTCTGCTGTTGCGATTAAATATTACAGGTATCCTAAGAAAAGTGTTTAATCTCCCAAGCTAAATCACCAATCCAATGCTTGGACTCAGATGTCACACTACACCAGGGATGCACAACTTTTTAAAGCCCAGGGCTGCACTTCCTGTGTCAATGCCAGGGGACCCAATTTAAAACACAGTGGGAGGGAGGGGGAGGGGGGGTAGGACAGAAACTGTATTGGGTTTGGTTTAATTTGCATTTGAGCTTAATTAAAATGGAAGCATTTATATGACTGATCCCCAGTCATGAATCATAGGCAGCCCAAACCCCCAGAGCATGCAATTGCTACAGCGAAAGAGGACGAATTCTCTGCTTTTCACATTAATTGGCTGTTTCCTGGATGCATCTGGATTACAAATTGGAAATGCTGGCTCAAGTAAGGCCTGATCCCCAAAAAGTCTGGCAAAAGCTGCCCAAACCACAAAGAGATTCTTCTTCAAGTATGATTGCCAAAAAATTCTCCGTAGCAAGTTGGGAAAATGGGATTTTAAGTATTTCCGAGCCATAACAGCATAACAGTCAGAAGGGACCTTGGAGGTCTTCTAGCCCAACCCCCTGCTCAAGCAGGAAACCATATACCATTCCAGACAAGTGGCTGTCCAGTCTCTTCTTAAAAGCCTCCTGTGATGGAGGACTGACAACTTCTGAAAGCAAACCTTTCCACTGGTTAATTGTTCTCACAGATAGGATATTTCTCCTTAGTTCTAAATTGCTTTTCGCCTTGATTGGTTTCCACCCACTGTTTCTTGTCTTGCCTTCCAGTGCTTGGAGAATAGGTTGACCCCCTCTTTTTTGTGGCAGTCCCTCAAAGATTGGAACACTGCTGTCATGTCACCCCTTCTTCTATTCATGAGAGTCCTCAATTCCTATAGCCCAGGAGGGTCAAACTCAAGGGGCGTGCATAAGCGCACAATCGTGCCTACCGTCCCTGTCCTATTGTCCCCAATTATTAGTTCCTATTTCTTGTATTTAAACTTAATGTTTATTTTTATTTCTACCATATTGTAAGCTCTTGACTAAATAAATAAATAATAAATAAACAAACAAACAAATAGGGCCCGCGAGGTGCTTAAATCTGGCCCATTGGGCCAGCCTGGAAGTCGCAAAGGACCGGCCTGTGGTGCCTCTGGCAGCTAAAACACACCCAGTTTTCAGCCTGGATGGCTTCCTGAAGCGCTTTGCCAGCCAAAACAGGGCATGGGGAAGGGTGTGTGCTCCCTGTGCTCCATTTTGGCCATTAAAGTGCTGTAGGAGCCTGTCCAGGCCGAAAACCGGTCGCAAAAATGCCCCCACCTGGCCGGCCCGCAGAGGAGAACTACAATGCTGATCCGGCCTTTGAAGAAATCCAGTTTGACACCCCTGCTGTAGCTGTTCTTCATATATTTTAGCCTCCAGTTTCTATTTCCATTTAAAATCCATATCCCTGGGTAGATTAAGATGAAGGCTTTTCAGATTTTCTTTGAAACAACCTTTCCCTGATTTGTCAAGGAAGCAGATCTCATCAAGGAGCATGGGAAAACGTGAAGTGGGCTGTTTACAATGTGTGTACAATAGCATGTGAGAATGATTGTTTTAGTAAGGTGGCCAGTGCATTCTTAAATAAATAAATCTGCCCAATGTAGTTAAAACGTCTGTACTGTTAAAATTATTCACTTGTAATCTTTAATGGGATTTTAAAACCATTCTTTATTAAGCAAGTTACGATAGTTTGGTTTGTAGATTGTGCTAAGCCATAATGGGTTTCTGATTTGTTTTGCTTTCATTTATTATTCATTCATTTGCTACCTAGCTCACTATGGGGCTAATCTAGTCGGTTTACAACAGTAAAAAGAGTGTAAATGAAACAGAAGTAAAATCATAGAACAATAAAATAAACAATGGAATACATCAATATGACAACAGTAAGATTTTGGCTTATGCAAACCAAGCCATTGCAGTTTGTAAATTACAGCATATGTCTTAGGACACTATTTGAACATTTTCCCATTCTGGCAGGGGAATTCTTAAATTCTTAAAGTTTAAATTCTTAAAGTGGCCGAGGTTGAGCAATATTGCCTTAGAATTTTGTTTCAGCTGAGCCATTTAACCAGAGTTAAATAAGCCATGGTTTGATACAATAGGTGAGCCAACCATTGGTTCTATTTAGATAAAGAACTTAAGTAGTTTTTATTTCAGCATGATTGAATCTTAAGTATTTTTGATTTTCAATGTTTTATTTTGTATCCTGTTTGTCTTTTCAAAGACATGGCTTTTCTTTGAACTGGATTTGTTTTGTCTTTGAACTGTGTTGAATTTTAACTCTGGTATGTTCATATTGAAAGCCAGTTCGATGTTGTGATTAAGGCATCTAGCTAGAGACCAGGAGTCCATAAGTTTCCTAGCCCCTCCTTAGGCACAAAGCCACCATGGGCCAGTCAGTCTCTCTCAGTCCTCAGAAGGAGGCAATGGCAAACCTCTATTGGAAGAATTATCCTTCTGGATTCAGTTCCAAGTGGGGAAGAAGACACTGGAAACATGGAGGTTGTTTGGAAAGATGGTTTAATGGTGGACAGGACCACATGGCTTGGAGTTCCAAAGTGAAAAGGAAGATCGTATGCTTCAAGATGTTGGGTGAGGGAAAAGAAGGGGCAAGATGCTGAGAGTCCCTTGGTTTTATGCCCTCTGTTGGGATTTGAATTTGAGCTTGTATTCTGATTGGTTGTCAGACTCCCATGGGGCCATGCAGGGGCAACTCTGTAGGCTGTCCTGAGTCCCAGGCTTGGTTGAGCCTTGCTGGATGATGATGTAATGAAAGGGCTTTGGGCAATTCCTATTATAGCTCTACCTGGAGTAGATCTTTGCTATGTAAAATAGACTGGCCTACACCAGAGTAATGGTCCATTAGCAAAGGTGATGAGGGGGGGTGACTTTCTGCCTCTCTGAGTTTCTACTTTTCTTTTTAGTGAAAATATTCTGCCTTTTTAGTATATCCTAAAAAATTTCATTTTCCTAGGAGAGGGGTGGGTTTTAACTTCCAACACCTCTTTTGAAATCTTGCCAAGAAAACTGCAGGGAGCCAACGCTGACTCGAACCCCGCAACCCCCAGAGAGTTCAAACTAGCTACCTATATTTTAGGTAAACTTGGATTGTTTGGATAAACAATGGTTTGCATGAAACAACAATGTGGTGTTGATTGAAATTGAAAATAGATTCAAAATTGGAAGACGGGAAGGGAACAGGAGAATGATAAGGCATGATTCATAACCCTTCTTGATTAGGCCAGTATGAAGTTTTTAGTTATAAAGAGTAGACATTTGTTTTTTACACCTCTGCTTTTATCAGCAGGATATATAAGTTGAATCAGTATTTTTCAAGCTGGGCAACTTCAAGATATCTGAACTTGGAATTCTGAGAATTGAAGTTTACTCATCTTAAAATTGCCAAGTTGAACAAACCCTGCTGTAAATGAATTTGTGGCTGGCAGAAGAAAAAGCAAAAATGGAATGTTTCTATAAGCCTGAAGGATTCTGAATGACTCAAAAGAGACAAACTTCATCTTGAACAAAAAGTCACTTCCTGGGTAGGAAAAGACAAATGGGAAGACTTGCTGATAAAGCCCTATTGTTTGCTTTTCTGATTTAAATAGGGTCATAAAGATTAACTTTCTCCTGAATAATAGGTAAAAAAAAGTATTTTGCTTCCTGAAGGGGTCATGGCCTTAAAAACACTCCTGACCAAACTTGTACCATAGTATTTTGGGTTTTTTTAGCACCTTGCAAATGGGGTGCGAACAGACTTCTCCCGAGCTTCAAAACAGTGGTGTTTTTTACTTATTTCTACAAATGTTTTTAAAGCTTCTCAGAACAGAAACATGAAATATGGAACGGAAAACAGCAGGGGACAAAATAATGAGAGCATTACGAATATCGAGAACTCTGAAAGAGCAAATGAGAAAAACAACACGAACCTAATATGGTGAAAACCCTGTTTAAAAAAAGGCGGTTTTCCAAGAAATAATGTCTGCCAGCTTTTCTTATGGAGGGGTTACAGGGTGTAAGCAGGGGTGGGATTCTACCAGTTCGCACCTATTCGCTAGTACCGGTTGTTAACATTCTAAGCAGTTCAGAGAACCGGTTGTTAGAAGAAATTACTGGCCTAATCCTGTAAAGAAGGAAAGAAGGAAGGAAACATTCTGGTGTTGCTTACAGAAACTGCCTCTCCATTAACCCTTATGACATTCTTGGCAGGACTAGACTTCCTGTTTCAGGAACATCTCTGGAGTTTTTTTCCCCTCCTTTGCTGGTACTTTGCTTGTGTGGAGTGACCATTCAAAGTTACAATGGCATTGAAAAAAGTGACTTATGACCATTTTTCACGCTTATGACTGTTGCAGCATCCCCACAGCCATGAGAGGCCAGGTGAGGAGATGCGTGCCTCGATGTGAGTGATATTGAGTTGTCCACACCCAGCCAATAACATAAGCACCAAGCCATGTCCACCCAGTCACATGACCACCTAAGCCACGCCCACCACCTAAGACATGCCCACAGAACCGGTTGTTAAAAATTTGAATCCCACCCCTGG
The DNA here is from genome assembly GCA_023653725.1 of Bungarus multicinctus. Taxonomy (NCBI): domain Eukaryota; kingdom Metazoa; phylum Chordata; class Lepidosauria; order Squamata; family Elapidae; genus Bungarus; species Bungarus multicinctus. Next base: position 81,027,716 of record CM042846.1, on the reverse strand, counting down.
GTGTAAGTGATCATCACAATACCTAGGCATAAATACAGGTAATCCTCAATTTACAACAGTTCGTTTAGTGACCGTTCAAACTTACACCAGCACTAAAAAAGTGACTTATGACCGTTTTTCACACTTTTGACCATTGTCACATGATCTAAATTCAGACACTTGGTAACTGACTCATATTTATGACAGTTGCATTGGCCTGGGGTCATGTGATCCATCACCTTTTGTAATCCTCTGACAAAGTCAGTGGGGAAGCCAGCTTCACCTAACAACTGTCATAAAATGGGGCAAAACTCCACTAACAAACGTCTCACTTAGCAACAAAAATTTGGGGGTTAATTGTGGTCGTAAGTCGAGGTCTACCCATACAGTAAAATTGAAAGGCAGAATGCTCAGGGAAAAGAGAAGGGATTTAATGTGACATGTAAGTTGCAGGAGAAACCTTGTGCATTTCAGTGGATTATTTTGTAATTAAAAAAAAAGGCCTCTATCCTATTTTAATTCACAGGAGTAAAACTTAAATTTGACATTTTTATGCCTGTTTTTAATTGCCTGGAAAAATCTGTGCAAAGCAGCGTAGGAAATGCCACTAAACGTTCTTATGGAAGCAAAAAACATTTTGCTCTAGAAATAAAGCCTTGAAGAATGAGGGCCCATTATTCAACATGTTAGAAACGGCTGTAATTTCTAAATAAATGAGCAAAAAATACATTGTGAACAGATTAAAAATATCAATTATCTATTTTGGCAGAGTGCCATTTGTAGTTGAACAAAGGGAATTAATGTGATCAGGCAAGATCTTTGGAAGAAATACGGAGTAAATGTAGATGGTGGGAAATACTCGATTTTCAGTGTTTCTCAATCTCAGAAATTTGAAGATGCATGGACTTCAACTCCCAGAATTCCTCGCTGGCTGAGGGATTCTGGGAGTCAATGCCCACACATCTCAAAATCAATGAGGTTAAGAAAGATTCCATTAAACCAAATTGACTTTTTGACCAGTATTGCCAAGAACTAAATTTGTTCTTTTACACACACATTTCCAAAATTCTTTTCCCACCCATAGAAAAGTTTGAAGTTAAGATTTTACTTTCCAAAGTTTCCCTCCCACATAGGACAGTGTACCAGAAATATTTCTGTTACATAAATAAAACTTCAATTGGGTGTCAGCTGTTTTGGATAGAACAATGCATTTTTATATCCTGAATAACACCAGGATTTTTAAAGCTAATCCTAATAAATTTTAAATTTATTCTATGCTGATGAGAATGTGAATACAAAGAGGTCTCTGAAAGGCGTGGCAACACAAAATGCAAAGGTTTATTACAACAACTGGAAAAAGTTACAAAAGCACACTTTGGATTTTATAGGAAGCTATGACTTACTTAATTATAGCTTCTTATCTAGGCCACAATGAGCTGGGTTTCCTCTGTCCAATGAGCCACAAATCATGGTTTACAAACAATAATGCCTGGGGTTACATATTATTCTAAATCAGTGTTTCTAAACCTTGGCAATTTGACGATGTGTGGATTTCAGTTCCCAGAATTCCCCAGCCAGCCATGCCCTTAAACCAACATCAAGCCAACCATTTTATGGCCTAGTGTTTGAGCACAGATATATTGGGAAAAACCATTCTCATCTATACAGATTTAGTTGGGGAATCAGTAAGAAAGAGGTGGCAATGACAATGCAGATGCTTATGAAGAGTTCACAACTCAGCATCCTACACCAGTATCAGTGTAGTACTCAAGCTATTGGACATGAACTTCAGAAACTTGGAGGACCTTGGACCATTCAAAATCATACTTTTTTGGGACTAGTCTACCTGGGGATGAAATTGCGGGGAGGGGGGAACCTCCGACCATACATATGCCACTATCTTTAGCTCAGGGTTAAAATGTGGGGGCCTTGGTGCTCTCTGAACATGGGTTTTTCTTGCAGACATTTCATTACTGAAACTAGGTAACATCATCAGTGGTTCTACATCTGAAAATGTTTAGTTGACGTGTCTTCAGCATGAGTGAAACTCTGAATTTGAATTTAGTGGCCCTTGAAGAGGTAGGTGCTTTTTTTCATTAGGACATAGGCTGGATCTATTATATATCCTGTAGGACAAAGTGCTGTGAACTAAAGTGGTAGTAATGACTAAACAACCCCAGAAATAGAATATAATAGAATGGAATAGAATAGAATAGAATACTTTCTTGACCAAGTGTGATTGAACACACAAGGAATTTGTTTTGGTGCAAATGCTCTCAGTGTACATAAAAGAAAAGATACATTCATCAAGAGTCAAGAATCATAAGGTACAACACTTAACAATAGTCATAGGGTACACTAAGCAATCAAATCATACTAGGAAACAGTCAATATAAATCATAAGGATACAAGCAACAAAGTTACAGTCATACAGTCACAAGTGGGAGGGGATGGGCGATAAGGAGTGATGAGAAGATTAATAGTAATAGTAATGCAGACTTTGTAATAGTTCGACAGTGTTGAGGGAATTATTTGTTTAGCAGAGTGATGGCGTTCGGGAAAAAATTGTCCTTGTGTCTAGTTGTTCTGTGTGCAGTCCTCTATAGTGTCGTTTTGAGGGAAGGAGTTGAAATAGTTTAGGTCCAGGATGTGAGGGTAATGCCATTACTGTTCGTTAATTATATTCATGGATGGATGGACAGTTGGATGGATTTCCAGTTTGTAATAGTGGTTAAGGTCCTGACCTTGAAACCAGGAGCTCTTTGAGTTCTAGTCTTGCCCTTAGGTATGAAAGACAGCTTGGGTGACTTTGAACCAGTCACTCTCTCTTTCTCTCTCAGCCCAGTCCACCACACAGAGTTGTTGTTGGGGAAAATAGGAGGAGGAAGGAGTATTAGGCAGGGTCACCTACATGAATTACCTATAAAGTAACAAAGGAGGGATAAAATAATAGCCGCTCGCAATTCGTGTTGACGGGGGGGAGAGGTCCACCTCTAGGCCCCTCATTTGTGGGGTGCCTCAGGGGTCGGTCCTCTCCCCTCTTCTGTTCAACATTTATGTGAAGCCGCTGGGGGAGATCATCCGTGGTTTTGGGGTGCAGTGTCATCTATATGCAGATGATACCCAGCTTTACATCTCCACCCCGGGCCACCCCAATGATGCTGTGGAGGCTATGTCCCGATGCCTGGAGGCCGTGCGGAATTGGATGGGCGGGAACAGGCTCCGGCTCAACCCGGGCAAGACCGAGTGGCTGTGGTTTCTGGCGGCCTGATATAGTCAGCTGACTCCGTTGCTGGCTATTGGGGGAGAGATTTTACCCCCCACAGGGAAGGCTCGCAATTTGGGTGTCCTCCTGGATGCACAGCTGTCCTTAGAAGACCATATTACAGCCGTCTCCAGGGGGGCTTTTTATCGGGTTCGCCTGATTTACCAGTTGCGGCCCTTTCTGGATGGGACGCCTTACGCACGGTCACTCAAGCCCTTGTCACCTCTCGCCTGGACTACTGTAACACTCTCTACATGGGGCTCCCTGCGGGGAGCACCTGGAGACTCCAACTGGTACAAAATGCGGCCGCGCGGGTGATTATGGGGGCGTCACGAAGCTCCCATGTGACGCTTCTCCTGCGCGAGCTGCATTGGTTGCCAGTGGTTTTCCGGGTTCGCTTTAAAGTTCTGGTTCTGACCTTTAAAGCGATCCATGGCATTGGACCAGGTTATCTGCAGGACTGCGTTCTGCCGGTGATCTCCAACAGACCTGTGCATTCCCACAGGGAGGGCCTTCTATGCCAGGGCCTTCTATGTGTCGTCTGGCGGCCCCCAGGAGTAGGGACTTCTCTGTGGGGGCCCCCACCCTCTGGAATGGTCTGCCTCCAGAGATACGCACCAACACGGACCTGAGAGCTTTCAGACGTGCATTAAAAACTTGGCTCTTTGAGCAGGCTGGCCTAGGCTGATATAGGATTTTTAATTTAGTCTTACATTTTAATTGGTTTTTAATATTTGGGTTTTAATTATCTTATGGGGGAGGGGCAAACTTTTTAGACAGCCTAAAGTATTTATTCTGTTTTTAACTTTTGTATACTGTATTGGGGTTTGTGATTGGCTGTGCACTGCCCTGAGTCCTTCGGGAGAAGGGCGGTATATAAATATTAAAAATAAATAAATAACAGTGGTGGGATTCCGCCAATTTGCACCAGTTCGGGAGAACTGGTTATTAATTTTCTGAGCAGTTTGGTGAACTGGTTGTTGGAAGAAATCGTTAGAGCGGAAAACCGATTGTTAAATTATTTGAATCCTACCACTGCGTGAATAGATCAGCATTCAGAATCTTCCTTGAAATGCTACGCCTTTTCGTTTGTTTATCCGGAGAGTTCTTTTTTCTTCTTCTTCTTCTTCTTCTTCTTCTTCTTCTTCTTCTTCTGCATATTCATACATGCAACTGATTCAAAGAACTTTACGAGCCATGAAAGTTTCATTTATTATTCAGCTCTAGTCTTGGATTCTACTTAAAAGTGTTTGCGATGAGGATACGGTGTCTACTAACATCTAGTTCCTCCGTTGATTCTGTTGACTTGGAAACCATCATTTAAGAAAGAAGCCCTTCCTGAAGTGATTGCGAGTTGCCAGGACTTTAGCATTAATTGTAATGTTTTTTATTTGGTGTTCCCTGAGCAAATTTTGAAAAGGTGGCAGTGGCGTTTTTATAAGTAAATAACTCTTAATCACTAATATGCAAGAATGATAATAGGCAGGGAACTATTCCAAAGAGGCCTGCAATTAAGTGTTTTGTAATCCCACTTAAGGCCATTCAGAGAGCTTGTAAGAACATTGCCTAGCTCCTATTTTCCCCTGGTGAATAACTCCAAAGCATAAATATTTTTGAACACAGCAGGATCACATTCAATTACAGTACTGCAGCCACGTATTCTGAAAACGGAGAAGTAAAATGATGACTGGAGGAAATTTGTGTGCAATTATCCTTAGCATGAAGCAAAAAATAAATAAAAATCTTGGTTTAAATACGCCCAGATAAGTATAGGCTGTATGTGAAAAGTTACTAGAATGGTACAGCTATACCTGCACTTTGTGTTATCTATTAATTCATTTCCAGGATTTGTACGAGCCTGTTTGCTCACACCTTAAAATGGTGAGATGGTAGATATATTCAATTATGTCCATGTGTGGCTTCTCACTTTCTCCCTCATATGGCTGAGAGGTGTTTCAGAAACACTAATTAGTGGTTTGCTATGATTAAGTAACTTAACCCAAAACAGAATTGTATTACTTACGATAGGGTATAAGTAACTTACAAACATTTATCAGCTTTCCATACTTCCGAGGTGGGTAAAAAGAGGACCCAGATTGTTGGGGGCAAGATGCTGACTCTGTAAAGTGCTTGGAGAGGGTCTGTAAAGCACTGTGAAGCGGTATATAAGTCTAAGTGCTATTGCTATTTAATGACCGTTGAAAGTTATGATGGTGCTGAAAAAAGTGACTTGCAACCAATCTTCCTTTTTACAACTGTTGCAATCTCCCTGTGGTCACATGATCAAAATTTGGGTACTTGGCAACCAGCATGCATTCACCAGGGTTGCAACATCCTGGGTTGACATGATAAGCATTTATGACTTTTCCAGCTGGCTTCCAACAAGTAAAATCAATGGCGGAGAGCTAAATTCGCTTAACAATCACGGGACCAAAACGGTTGTGAAATTGGACACAACTCACTGAACAACTGCCTTGCTTAGTGACATAAGTTCCGTCCCAATTGTAGTCACACTTCAAGGACTACGTGGAATTCAGAGGGGTACTGTAGCATCTGTTTGCAACTCATTAAAGCAGCTAGATCAGGGCTGTCAAACTTGAGGCCCGTGGGGCGGATGTGTTATGTGCTGTCCATGCCCGCGCCCGGTTTACCAATATATCACGTGACGCTGCCATGTCAACATGAGTTTGACATCCCTGAGCTAAATCTTTTTCCCAGATTATGTGTCAACTGCTCAGGGAGACACATGTCTCTTTTAAAGAGTTTTGGACATCTAGATGTTTCATCCCTGCTCCTTCCCTGCTCCTTCAAGAGCATTGCACTGTAAATACTGTAACGTACTGCAAATAGCATAATCTTTCATTTGGATGAGTCGCTTAAAATGTTGCATAGCACAGCCAAGTATCTCTGGCTAGAAAGGTGGGATGCAGATAAATATGCATGAGGTGGCTGGATAAGCCAAGCCAGTCACAATATGTTTTGTTTTGCAAGCAGCCAAGATCAGAGGGTTCTCTACCTTCAGGTAACAGCTTTGACCACAGCCATCTTGTGTGGAGATAATTTGCAAGTCATATGTCTCTTAACATTTGTGGAAAAATCTGGCCAGGGAATTCTGGAAGTGGGAATCTACATATCTGGAAAAGGCATGGGTTGAAAATAGAATAAGAGAGTCATTTCAGACAAATGATTATCCAATCTCTTCTTAAAAACGGGCCCGTTTTTTGGCCTTCAAAGGCTGCGGAGTCTTCCCTCGAGTCCTCAGGAGGGTGAAAATGGTCTCCCCCAGGCTCCAGAAGCCCTCTGGAGGCTGAAAATGGACACTTCCAGTATTTCCGGAAAGCCTGTTTTTTGGCCTCCTGAGGCTGCAGAGGCTTCCCTCGAACAGGCTGAAAATCAGCTGGGAGGCATGCACATGCCAGTGCAGGTAAGGGGACAGCGGGTGTGTGTGTGTGTTGCGTGCGCATGCATGGGGGGGGGCAGGGCACATTGCATTGTGGGTGCCGGCACAGGCGCGCTATCAGCACAGCACAACAAAAAGGTTCGCCATCACCCAATTCCAGCAACTTTTCTTTATATGTTTTAGTCTCCAGTCCCTTAATTGGGTGGGATTCTACCAGTTCACACCTATTCACTAGAACTGGTTGTTAACATTCTAAGCAGTTCGGAGAACCGGTTGTTAGAAGAAATTACTGGCCTAATCCTGTAAGGAAGGAAAGAAGGAAGGAAACATTCTGGTGTTGCTTACAGAAACTACCTCTCCGTTAGCCCTTATTACATTTTTGGCAGGACTAGACTTCCTGTCTCAGGAACATCTCTGGAGTTTTTTTCCCTCCTTTGCTGGTACTTTGCTTGTGTGGAGTGACCATTCAAAGTTATGATGGCACTGAAAAAAGTGACATGACCATTTTTCACACAACTATTGCAGCATCCCCACAGTCACGAGAGGCCAGGTGAGGAGATGCATGCCTCGATGTGAGTGATATTACAGCCAGCCAATAACATGACCATGAAGCCATGTCCACCCAGTTACATGACCACCAAGCCACGCCCACCACCTAAGCCATGCCCACAGAACCGGTTGTTAAAATTTTTGAATCCCACCCCTGCCCTTAATCATCTTTGTTGCTTTTCTCTGCATTCTTTCTAGAGTCTCAACATCTTTTTTACATTGTGACAACCAAAACTGGGTGCAATATTCCACGTGTGGCCTTACCAAGGCATTATAAAGAGGAAACACTAATGAAACTTATAAATGCTGTTCCTGAGCAAAAAGAGAGGCAACAGTTCACCTGTTTGTCATTAAAGGGGAGATCCTGCCTTCCTTCCTCATGACTCATGCCTTAAGAAAGCATATAAAGAACACAAGGGTGTGTATGTGTGGTGTATGTGTATGTGTGTGTGTGTGTGTGTATACACATGCAAGCAAATGAAATTTGAAACCTTAGAGCCAAGTGACATTACAGATTTTAAATTGTTTATCTCCTGGTGACATTTGCTGAAAGCTAAAGTTTCAGTATTGCCTATTCTAAAGATCAGCTAACTGGCGGTAGCTGGGTATATCATTCCTTTATTCTAATGTCCTTTTTATTTAACCGGAATGCAGAAAAATCTCATCTTATAACTTTTACAACCCAGTGAGTGTTTTTGTCTAATAGTTATCCTATTTCATATAGACCAGTGGGATGCCCGTGGTAGACTTACATATTCTGTATAAGCTAAGCCATAACATAATTTTGGTTCAGTTATTGCATGAACATCACCACTGTGATTTGTAAATCCACCGTTTATAGCTTGGTGCAATGTGTGAATATGGCCAATTGTGATTTGTTCAACAAACCAGGGCTTGAAAGTGGTTTAACAACCCGATATATAATTCTAATCATTCTATCTTTTCCTCTTAGGTTTATATTCAGTTTGCAAAGATGCTAGTACTTCTAACATAGTTTCAAATCATTATAGATAGTCTTCGAGTTACGACCATAATGAAGCCTGCCCATTAGAGTCATAAATCATAAAGTTATTATCTTTTTTGAGGCGATTAAAAGAATGTGGCAATCATTAAGCAAATGTGATCGGTTGTAAAAAGCGGACCGATTGTTCGTTGTGGTGAGGTTTTGCCAAAAACTGGAAGTGCCAGCAAAACTCACAAAATACATTGCCAATGGCCATAAAATGTTGTTGAGGCCCAAAATAGTGGTCTTCCAATATTTGAGGGGCTGCCATAGGGAGGAAGGGGGTCAAGCTATTTTCTAAAGTGCCTGTAGGCCAGACAAGGAATAATGGATGGAAACTGAACAAGGAGAGATTTAACCTGGAAATAAGGAGAAACTTTCTGACAGTGAGAACAATCAACCAATAGAACAGCTTGCCCTCAGAAGTTGTAGGAGCGCTATTACTTGAGACTTTCAAGAAGAGATTGGACTGCCATTTGTCAGAAATGGTGTAGGGTCTCCCACTTGGGCGGGGGGTTGGACTAGATGACCTACAAGGTCCCTTCCAACTCTGATTATCTGTTATCTGTTAAAATGTGGTCATATGACCATGGAATGGGAGGTGACCATTAGAATTTAGGATTTGGGTTGTGAGCCCCTTTTGGGGGAATCATTATAATTTAGAACGGTTGCTAAGCAACTGATCGTAAGTTAAAGACTACTTGTATATTGTCTCCTGAGCTTATCCAGAATCCAGACTGGTTCATTCCCCAAATCAGAGCAAGATAAATATTTAGAAGAAGCAATAAAGTTGGAGGAGTAAATTTGTGTCCTGCAGATTCTCCTTTGGCCTTCGGTGTTGGGTTCAAATTAGCAGCATCACTAACAAGCCGTGATGAGGTCAAAACAATGACATATGAATCAACCTCACTGGACAAGTGCAATTATATAACGGTGTCCTGGGTTTTATGAGAATTGAGAGGAGAATTGGAAGGAAAATACAACTTGTCTCCTTCAATTCATTTATCAATCAGCTAAATTGTTTTTTAATTATCTGCAAGGCATATTCCGCAGGCATTTAGAAACATTTTAAAATATTTTCTTAATCAAAAAGACAACCGAGAACGTTTCAAAAAGCACTTAATGTGTTAGGTATTACTGTGCACACCTAATGATTTATCTAGACCCTATTTAAGAATTTCTGGCATACACCAAGGCTAATGAGATAAGCATTGATTGGCAGAACATGAGATAATGCCAAATTGTTTCCTTGATATGGCAAGGGAGGTGCCTCTGTAGTTATTCATTATCATTTTTCTTTTAGCTACAGATAAATTTATCTATAGATAGGCCTTGACTGAACTACCATTCCTTTAGTTCCTTTATTCCAAGTTAGAACAGCTTTGAAAAAAGGGACTTAGGACCGGTTTTCATACTTCTGACCCTCCCCATGGTCACATGAACAAAATTTGGGCTCTTGTGTTTATGAGTTGCACATGACGGGGGTCATGAATGTGTTCGGCGCCATTTGTAATTTCCCAACAAGCAAAGGGGGAATAGGGGAAGCTTAGTTCGCTTACCAATCACGTGATTCACTTAACAATTGATGTGATTTGCTTAACAACTGTGTGGCAAAAAGGTTGTAAAACGCAGTGCAACTGACTTAACAACTACCTCTCCTAGCAACGGAAATTTTGGGCTTAGCGTTGAGTATAAGATGAAGACTACTGGTAGGAGAAGAGAATAGAAAATAAATAGAGTAGAGTAGAGTAGAATAGAATAGAAAATAGAACAGAACAGAATAGTAGAGTTGGAAGGGACCTTGAAGGTCTTCTAGTCCAACCCCCTGCTCAGGCAGAAAACTATACCAGTGGTGGCTAACCTTTTTGGGCTCCTGTGCCGATAAGTGCGCGCGCGAGCACTTGCGTGTCAGCACCCAGAAGGCAATGTGTGTGGGTCCCCCTCATGCCCCCGCGCATGTGCACGTGACCTCCCCGCACACGCTGCACATCTCTGCGCATGCGCATGGTTCTCCCACGCACTCCTGCCCCCACTTGCATGCGCACCAGATGCCCGACAATCGGCAGGCAGCATGCACGCATGCACAGTAGAACTGCTCTGGGCGAGGGCTCACGTGCTGACATTAATGGCTCTGCGTGCCACTTCCGGCACACGTGCCATAGGTTCACCATCACGGCCCTATACCATTTCAGACAAATGGTATATCAAGAGCTGAAAGAATTGAAAGATCAACTACGGCTGGAGTCAGGTAACAAGAAGGAATTTTCGTGCAATTGTTTACATTCTGTTCCTAAACATTTAACATCTGCCTAGAATTATCAGGCAATTTTTCCCTTGAGGAAAGGAGGAAGCTTCACGGTGAGCCAGTGGGCCCTTCTGACTATAGATTCAGCACATTTGAAGTAGGGAGTTTAGACCTTCAAGGTCAATCTCCTTGCAGGAGCCCTAATTAATGCATCCCTGATAGTTGGCTGTCTAGACACCATTTCAACAGCTCCGAGAGATCCCATCACCTTTGGTTAATTGGCTCCACTGTTGCACTACTTTTATTGTTAGGAAGTTGTTTTCCTGAGACACAGTCGGAACCTCCCTTCCTGTAATTAAGCCCCTAGCTTTGTGCCTTAACACGTTTAGAACAGCCAGCGAGGAAAAGGTCTTGATCTTCTGGAGGGTCATCGTTTTTGATTTTGAAGAGTGCTGTTATATCACCCTCAGTCTTCTCTTGGCAAGGCCGAAGTTCCCCTTCCGTCTTCTCTCTTATAAAACGTATGGTTCTTTCTACCTCGTTGCCTTTTGCAACAAGGACGATAGAACCAAAGATCTCATTTTGTAACAAGGAGGTACCAAAATGCGGTACCCTGAACTGGACAAAGACTGAAGAAGTCAAACCAATGCAAAATAAAAGTGGAACTATTACTTCCTGTGATTTGGAGATTATAGTTCTATCATCCCTTTGAGGTAGGCCAGCTCGGGGAACTTCCACCGAAATGAATTCTGAAAGTGAGAAAATCTCTCTCTCTCTCTCTTTCTCTTTTTCTCTCTCTTTTTATTACCTCTCTCTTTATTTTCTCTCTCTCCTTTTATTCTCATTCTCTCTCCCACCCTCCTTCTCTTTAATCTCTCTCCTTTCCTCTCTCTCTCCCCTCCCTCTCCCTCTCTCTCCCTCCCTCCCTCTCCAATCTCTCTCCAATCTTCCTCCCTCCCTCTTTCTCTCTCTCTCCCCCTCTAATCTCTCTCTCTCTCCCTGTCTCTGTCTCCCTATCTCTCTGTCTCTCTCTCTCTTACTATTCTGGGATGCCATAAAAACAGAAATTCTAAAATTTGCAGTTGTTTCCTCTTCCTCCTCCTGATGAGTATCTGGCAACAATAATTCCTGTTCCTGCCAACTCAAAACTCAATTGTGACCAAATGATGAATCAGTAATATAGAGCTGGTGGCTATTAATCAAATATTTAGATATGGCACATTCCATTTTTGAACAACAAATGAGTATGAGCATTGTACGGGAGGAAATGAAGAATAGAAAGTGGTATGTTAATGGGGAATTATTTTTTTTAGAAAAAGGGTCCTGCTTTAAAATCAGTTCTCAAATGTTGTTGCTGAAATGCAGTTTGCCTGTGAGGTGTGTATATGTGTATGTGTGTGTGTGGGGGGGGAGATTGTTGCTGTTGTAGTGCTGATTTTGGTTTTCATCAAAGTCCAGGGGTGAATTTTTTTGCTATTGATGTTGATTAAATGATTTGAACGAATCTCTGTCTCTCAAATCGGATGATGCTGTACAATAGAGGTGGGGAACCTTGGCCCTTTTATGATCTGTGGACTTCAACTCCCAGAATTCCTGAGCTGACTGACTCAGGAATTCTAGGAGTTGAAGTTCAAGAGCCGTGAAAGGGCTATAGTTCCCCACCCTTGCCCTACAAGATTATTATGTAGATAAAATGGGAAGAAAAATCTAAATACAGGTATTCCACCTTAACCTTATTTTCAGTTATGAAAATAACTCCAAAATAAACTGTGTACTCTGCCATTATTATTCATAATGATTAATTCTTTTATTACTTTGGTGCTTACATAATTACTCAAAGATGGGAACTACAAGAGAGTTCCAATCTCAAACTGGGATAGCACCCAGCTGGGAAAGCTGGCCTTTACTCTGGAGTGTCCCATTCCAAATAAGAGATTTTGCACTCAAGATGTACATTTTCATCTCTATGTTGACATCCTCCAATTCTCTGGTTTCTCATAATGTCCTTTTAACAAAACAAAGACATCTGGATGCAGTTTAAACTGCAATAGCTGGAAACCATTATTGTCCCTCTCTTCCTTTGTGTGTATGTGTAGAAATAGGAAAAAGTTTGAAGCTATTTCCCAATAAGAAGGAATACAGATAGTCCTCAACTCAGAACCACAATTGAACTCAACATTTATGTTGTTAAGTGAGTTTTGCCCCATTTTATGATTTTTTTTGCCACAATTGTTAAGCAAATCACTTCAGTTGTTAAGTGAATCGTGATTTTAGTGATTTAAGCAAATCTGACTTCCTCCATTGATTTTGCTTGTTGGAAGCCAGCTGGGAAGGTTACACACGATCCCAGGATACTGCAACTGTCATTAATGTATGCCAGTTGCCCAAATTTTGATCACATGACCATGGGAATGCTACAGTGGTTGTACGTGTGAAAATCGGTTCTGTCACTTTTTTATAGTGCGGTTGCAACTTTGCAACGAAGGATTGTAAGTTGAGGACTATGCGAAAATTCTGCGGTTATGATAAATGAGGGGTTTTTTTTAATTAAATCAAACTTTCACTACTGGAGTCATATTTGAGTCAATGTGTGTGTTTGTGTGAATTTTAATATCAGTCACTTCCTAAAGCTGGTGACGAAGTGGGTTATCTTTTTTTCCCTTCTCTTGCAAAGCCAGAAAGTCTCTTAATACTCTGCCTTTGATCAAATTTCTTCTTTCTTTCAACGTTTCATAAGCTGATACTTCCCATTTTTGCTCCCCTAAGTGAAAACCCTTGCAGTTTGCAAGTTTTTTTTTTCTCTTTTCTTTTCTCTTTTCTTCTTTTTTTTCTTTTTCTTTTTGGTCATGTTGTTATTATGGCTAACCTGAATGAGTCACAAGACGTTTAAGAACCTAATTAGAAAAAAAAAAAAGCTTGGTAGAGTTGATCACATTTGTTCGTCTGGCTTGCAAGAAGTGTGTTTTTCTCCTTTTCCTCCTCCCCCCCCCCCCCCCCCCGTCCTTTGAAATGTCATCTGTGAATATATAACAAAGGCTTAATTGTGGAAATGTTGAAGCTTTGGTGAAAATGGGTGCATATGAAGTGCTCTTTAGAACACAGCACTGGTTGGCTGTCGGCCAGCTAATAGGAAAATAATGAAGCTGTTAGCATATGGCAGCAGATTAATTCACTCAAAAGACAATTCCCTTTTTGCCATCGTTTTCAGAGCGGAGGGGTGAAGTGGATTTTTGGAAGAACGAGAAACAAATGTTGGAATCTTAATTATCTGACCTCAATTCCAATTTTGTTGGAGACAAAAGAAGCCAGATTTATTTAATAGTATATATGAAAAAGAGGAAAAGAGGTTGGGATCAACTTGTGGGCAGTTGTTACCAGACACTTCTATCAATTCATTTGTGTTATCACTAGTTTTAGCTAACATTGAGTAAAGACTATGTCGGGCTTTTTCTGACTTGTTGACTTCAATGATTCTGGATCTCAATGCTTTTTGTCTAGGCCTCAATTCTTAGTGATAGGCCTTCTGATCCTGCTCATTTGAAGGATATTGTATTGGGAAGGCTAAGATAGATAATTATTTGCTGTGGTTTATGCTGTGTGAGTGCAATTAAAAACACTATTTTAACAACCTGGCTGACCTAACTATATCAGGGAAGATCGTGAGATGGCTGTTCAATGGATAAACTTAAAGGTTATCCCTTAATAAGATGTTTTGGTGTATCAGAGAAATAACATTATTGGAGTAAATAAATAAAAATATAATTAAAAAAACCCTCCACCTTGGAGAAGAGGTAGGTATAAAAACAAATTAATAGAAACACTTGGGCTTGGAATTGAAAGTATATTTTAGACTTCAGGTAGAGGAGTCAAAACGCATCCATGTAAATATACAGCATTTTGTAAAAAGAAGACGGCCTTAGAGATTTTCTGGTATTTTATTACTGGGAGGCTTTTCTGAATCAGCTTAGGAGATCTTCAGATATACGGACTTCAACTCCCAGAATTCTCAGCAAATATTTCTAAATGGACAGGGGTGACCACCCTTTGGTTGCTTGGCAACACAGTCACATTTATGCCCCTTTACAGTATCCTGCAGTCATGTGACTATGTTTTACATCAGTTTTGCAGAAAAGGGTATTTCTTGTGGAAAACCTCGCCATAGTGAATAATGGGTTCATTTAATGACTGCTGCAAAAAAATAATAATCATAAAATTGGATAGGTCATGTGACTGACTGGTTTTATGACCATTGCGGCGTTCGACCACTCATTCTCCTAATGTCAGGTGCAAAAAATCAGGACCATCTGTTGTATTGCAACACAGAAGATTTATTCAAGCATATACACAAGAATCTAGTCAACTGAAGTTCAGCATTAAATTGGTACCAGATAAGAGTCAATGGAATTCAGGAGCAGTTGAACTTGGACTGTTTGTGAGAATGTAAGACTCTAAGCTAATGACACATTTAATTCTGCCTCCAGCTTTGCCTGCTCTTCTCCGATACTTATGCTCTTTTTTGTTTTCTTCTTCCTTTCAGTGAAATACATGCGAGAAGCCACCCCCTATGTGAAGAAAGGTTCTCCTATTTCTGAAATTGGATGGGAAACTCCTCCTCCTGAGTCCCCCCGTTTGGGCAACCCAACCATCGATCCTCTGTTGCCTCTGTCTCTCAACATCCACAGAGACAAAAAGACCATCCCACTCAAAATGTGCTACGTGACGCGGAACATGGCTATGTTAGATCCAGAAAACAGGTAAGCAAACGTGGGTGGGGGAGAAGAACACTCTCTTTCCATAATATTCATTCTTCGTTATTTTTGTGGATCAAGGGCAGGTTCAAGTCCATAAGAGAAGTAGACAGCAGCTGTACAGCAGCTGTCTTTCCTTCCTTCTTCTTTTTCTCTCTTTGTATGTTTCCCATATTCAGCAGAGAAGAATGAAAAGAGTACATCTTATTTCGTTGATGTCCGGAAAGGAGGACAATTTGTTGAATAATAGAGTTAGAAGGGACCGTGGAGGTCTTCTAGTCCAACTCCTGCTCAAGCAGGAAACTCTTTAACATTTCAGAGAAGTGGCTGTCCAAACTTTTCATTAAAAATGCCAGTGATGGAACACCCACAACTTCTAAAGACAAGCTGTTCCACTGATTAATTGTCCTCACTGTCAAGAAATTTCTCCTTAGTTCTAGGTTGTTGTCTATGGATATTCTCAGTCATCCAGGTCATGCTTGGTGCTTTTTCAAGAGGCAACTAGATTTTCTGGTTTTTCTTTGAAGACGTTTCATTTCTCATCCAAGAAGCTTCTTCAGCTAGTTCTAGGTTACTTCTCTCCTTGATTAGTTTCCACCCATTGCTTCTTGTCCTGCCTTCAGATGCTTTGGAGTTTGGAGAATAGGTTGACCTCTTCTTTGTGGCAGCCCCTTAGATATTGAGTCCTTCTGAAGTTCTTCTAAGTAGACTGCTGGCATTCCAAGACTTAAGCAATGTTGCTTCTGCAACAATATCTGAATAACTCTCTCAAAGCTATCTCCATGCCTCTCTATAGCCGTGTTATACCTGTATTAAAAAGCTTGCTGATATTCTGTTTCCAAATTCCAAGGTGTAGCTTTGGGAGAAGAAGCATTTTCTATTCACTGGATATGTGTGTGGGAATCAATTTCCTCTCCTCTTTGAACTTCCTTCACAAAAAGTTACTATGGCAGGTCTTCCAGTATTCTGGGGTCTGCTAGACTCCAGTCTCCCATAGCTTTGTTGTTTTTTTAATTAAAGAAAAAACCTACTTGGGTAGACAGCTTTCTGCAAAGCTCCTTGCATCATCTTTATTTATAAGATTGTAAGCACCATAGACATTCTGTCACAATAATACATGTCTGCAGTATTTTGTTTAGAAGTCTTCAAACCTTCCAGGATTGGGGTTGGAACCCAACAGAAGTAAACTCAGAACTGGTAGAGAGCTGTCAGGCTCTCCGAATCAAAACAAAAGAGAACTAGTTGGGAGCCACCAGGTTCTCCAAATTAAAACTGCAATAAATTGGGGACCTTCTGACTTTACATAGCTTGGCTTGATCTAGTTCGGGCAGAATTCTCACAGATACATCCTGGCTAAATTTAAACAATTCTTGCACATCAAAATGAAGTGCAGTGAAAGTGCTGGTTCCCCATTGCACATCTGGTCTCCAAGATCCAGTCTCCATCATATAACCGCAGTGGTTTACACTCATTTCTTTTTTCACTCTCTTCTTACCATGAATTAACAGATTTCTTGCTCAATATGAAAGGGCTGAAAGGGAACATGTAACCCCAAGCCTGATTTTTGTTTCTAAGGTCTAAAAAGAGAACAAAAACATACGTATTTCAAATTTCTGTATTTGTAATATGGTACGGGATGTGTGTAATTACATTAATTCAAAGAAATCTCATCAAAATCATCAATCACATCATATGTGTAGTTTTATCACTGTTGAGCACTTTCCTTTTAACTAAGAAATTTATTTTTTCATTAGATTTTTATTCCACTTGTATTATTTTATAAGTAATTCAAGGCGGCACACATAATACTACTCCTTCCTCCTCCTATTTTCCTCACAAAAATAACCCTCTGAGGTAGGTTGGGCTGAGAGTGTGTGACTGGCCCAAAGTTTCATGCCTAAGCTTTCATGCCTAAGGTGGGACTAGAACACACTGTCTCCTGGTGATTGGAGTGAAGCCAACTTTCATGCTTAAGGTGGGAGTAGAACTCACTGTCTCCTGGTGATTGGAGTAAAATCACATAGCCAGCTTTTATGCCTCAGGTGGGACTAGAATTCACCTTAACCTGATGCCTTAACCACTAGACCAAACTGGCTCCCAGCATAGTATTTTCCTTATGCAGTTAATAATGTTCAAATAGGAAAAGGGTTGTAGATCACATTATGATGCACACATCTCTTTTATTTCACATAAAAGTTCTGATTGGCTGAGTTTTTCCATTGCATAGAGAATAAGGAGTTGAACCAAGGATGTGTCAGAAAAATAAAGATGGTGGCCCAACCATGCAATCAAAGCTTAATCTCTTTTTTATACACATTGTGACAAAAAATGGCAGAGTTTCAACAAGTAAAATTCCAATGAGATTTGGATTAAAGTCTCACCACCCACAATTGGCCATGCTAAATATGGAATATCTGAGAGCTTAAATTAATGAAGGCCAGTCTGAACTTGATTGCACTCTTCTATTTTGGCAGATGCTGTGCCTTCATGGCCAATTCTAAAAAGCAAGAAACTGCACCGGGGGACTGAATTCCTTATCCTAATTTGAGCCACCAATGTCTGGGCATTTGCCTACCTGGGAGAGTGAGAAAAGGCAGCCTGGGGAAATGAATGGGAAATGAGACTTTGATAGCTCTTTAGAGTTTCCAAGCTCTAAAAATAGGATAAACTTATTGGTCCTCATCTATAATGTATGGAGAGAATTACATCACACCACACACCTGCAAGCCTCTTATGTGAGGAGAAAATTGTGAAATTAGGGAACTGTTTTTTCTTCTTCTTTCACATTCATGGCCTTTTTGTCCCCTATCTAACATAAAGGAATCAAAAGAAAATTCATTAGCCCTAGCACTTCTTCTGCATAAGAGGCAGAAACCCAAAGAATTTGCTGTTTGAGAGAGGGCTCAGTGATAGATCGGTGGGCTACATGATAAGGTTGGAGTTGTCTTATGGAGTTGTGAATTATTGGGGTTGGGTCAGGTAAGAAAGGTCGCACATGAAGGTGCAATTAAACTGATTTATTGCTAAACAGCCTAGGCACAGGAATCTTCTCAGCGAATGGTTTGCTGCCTGCTTAGAGTTAGATAAGGGTCCAGGAAATTCTAGGAGGCTAAGACTTAGGCTGCTTGTGGCTATGTAGGGATTCTAGGCTGATATCTCTTTTAACTCCGGCTCCAGATTCTGCCACTCCTACAAGGCCTGATCTTGTCTCTCTGTAACTTCCAGAAGAAAACTGAATAACTAAGACAGTGATTGCAGAAACACTTTCGTTCATCAATAAAAATCAGGAAGTCTAATTCAGTTATTAATTACTATTAGTTAATTAAGATATTAGCAAGCACATTGCTATTGTGATTAGTTTTGTTTATGGATGGAGTTATATTTTTAATGGAAGTCATCAAGCTTGGCCACTTAGGTGAAGAGGAATCCTTCCTAGTATATTTGCTTGTGGTTTTCTGCCCCTTTTTAGGGGCATCTGGAATTGTCATGGACACATAAAGATACCACGTGGCTTAGGAGCAGAACCAATTTCAATAGTAAAAGTGTAGCAAGTGGATTTCTACAAGAGTTTTTCAGAGCTTTATAGGCCTCGGTGGCTCAGTGGATAGAGTGCAGTACTGCAAGCTACTCCTACTGCAATTTGGCAGATCGAATCCCACCAGGTTCAAGGTTGACTCAGCCTTCCTTCCTTCCAAGGTGGGTAAAATGAGGACCGAGATTGTTGAGGGCAATAGGCTGACTCTGTAAAACCGCTTTGAGCAGGCGGTAAAGCATTATAAAGCAGCATATAAATCTAAGTGCTATTGCTAATAGTATGGACTAGAACAGTGGTTCTTAACCTTTTTGAAAGAATCGCCCCCTTGAGCCATTAAGGAAGTTATCATCGTCCCCCCTTCCCCAACATAACCTCTCAATCACAACACAGGGAAATAATTCTTCAATTTATGCAAACTTGTTTTTTGTTTTCTTTAAAATTGTCATCAGCACATATCGAGGCAAATAATTTATTTCCAATCTTTTTCCCATATCTCAACTGTGTGAAAAATTCTGATGCCACCCATCACTTTACTCCCAAACTTCGTGATACATGTATTTCATTATTACCTTATTTATTCAAGACATTTAAATGCAATGATCACTGAAAACAAAATTCAATTGCAAGAAAGTGAAATGCCCGAAAAAAACAGTAACATTTAATGATTTAATTACAAGTGAATTTTAAGACACAAAAAGAAATATAAAAAGGGCATAAGAACAAACCGCAATGCAGGAACTAAGAATTTCAAGACGAAAACTCTGAAACTAAATTAAGATTCAAGGAAAATATATATTCATGCACACTGTAAAAAGGGTTAAAAAGACACAAAGAAAATTTTTACAGAAGGAAAGCAAGAAAAATCAGAGCGACAAATTTAACGGGTAGAGTGATAGAGGCTGCTGCGCAACGTGCATGAAGATGAACGATGCATATTCACATATGTACGGCGTTCTATACTGAAGCTAGCTGGAGGAACATTTTAAAACACAGTTCAATCCACTAATAGCGAGCAATCTGATGTTTTTGTATGACACATATACAGCGGTTCACTGTACAAAAAAAGTCTCAAAAGTGTCCCCAAAACTTCTCGCTCCATTGCCTCATATTGCCCCCCTTCCATTCCTTTGCCCCCACATTGCCCCTTTTTGTTCCATCACCCCCCCTGAAAAATGAAATTGCCCCCTGGGAGGCAATATAGCCCAGGTTAAGAACCACTGGACTAGAAGATCTCTAAGGTCCCTTCTCACTCTTATTATTCTGTTAGTATACATAGGTCCTGTATTACCACCCCCAAAATACTATTACTCCAAGTCTTCTAAGAAATTTGCTCCACAAACTCAGATTAGAAAGTGGATTCCTCTGTTGGTAGAACTAAGCAGGTAATTACAGAGATTCCATCACAACCCACAGGTCAGTGTCCTGGCCTGGGAACTCAAGTGAAAAAGCTGGGCACCTCAGAAAGTATCTTTTGCTCCTGGCCATGTTTGTAGGATATTGTTCTGTGCCACAAGTCATCATCACCTTTAACCTGCTGGATTTTGCTGGGAATTTGCACAGTATCAAAGCTTGAGCATCTCACTTGGTATTTCTAACTGAAGAGGGTTTTCCAAAATCCTGAGTTTGTCTTCTATTAGGGGGAATGGTTGGTCCATCTTCATTCTTCACTTACTTAAGAGCACCTTAAAGTGAAAAAGAAAAGCGGAAATACAGGGGGGAAATATAGGTTGCTTCTGTAGAGTTTATGCACTGGAAGTGGTTAAAGAGGAATCCAGCCAGGGTATCCCAAATATTGGAATCAAAATAAAGGATTTCCTATAACCAGAGCAAATTCATTTCTTAATCTGCATGATGTTCCTGACACAAAACTTCCATATTTTAATCGTTGCCTCTCATTCTACCATATTGTTCCAAGGAGAGAAGCTTGTTTAGAACAAGGTCTCTGTTTAGCGTTGCATCTTGGTAGGTCCATAAAGGCAAAAATAGATTGCTGGCTTGATTTCCTACAAAGTCAGGGACACAGTAATGCTTTTGGAAACTGCCTACAATATAAATGGCCCTTGCTTAATGACTTGCTGCTTAGGGTCCATTCAAAGTGCAGTGGATCCCCAAAAAGGTACTTATGGCTCTATTTTAAAGCTCTGAGGGCTGCACACACACATATACATACAGGGGTCACAAATGTATGTGTGTGCACTTGGCAACCAGCTTGCATTTACAGCCGTTTGCAGTGACTCCAGCCATGTGATTGCTCTTCAGTGTTTTTTGCTGATTTCCGGAGTTGACTTCTGTTTTCTGGAAAAAAAACACTCATCGGATATCATGGATTCAATGAAATAACCAAAGCCTTGGCTTAACAACCATGCCATTTTCTTAACGACCACTTCCATAAAGGCAGGAGTGGGATCTGACAGGGTTAACTACCAGTTCGGTTATTTATGAGGTTCGGTGATTTACGATGTGCTTCCCTGCACGCTGCTGGGCGCCTGTAAATCATCATCAGCATGCTGCGTGCAGAGAAGCAGTCTTTCAAAAAGCCCTTTTTTCCTGCTTTTTTTAACTGCAGCTGTGCCTCGCACGGCAGCTGAAGTTGAAAAAAAACAGGAAATAAAGGTCAGATAAGAGCCCGGGCAGGCGGGTGGGCAAAAACATCAGCAGATATAGAACCAGTTCTGTGTCTGCTGCTCTTCAGAGCTACCGGTTCTACAGAGGTGGACAGAACTGGTAGAAACCCACCCCTGCATAAAGGTCATAACATTGGGCACAGTCACAACTATGAAATCTGTTTAATGAAAAGAAGAACCAGGGGTGACATGATAGCAGTGTTCCAATAGCTCAGGGAAGAGGGAGTCAGCCTATTCTCCAAAGTACCTGAGGGAAGGACAAGAAGCAATGGGGTGGAAGCTAATCAAGGAGAGAAGAAACCTAGAACTAAGGAGAAATTTCCTGACAGTTAGAACAATTAATCAGTGGAACAACTTGCCTCCAGAAGTTGTGGATGCTCCAACACTGGAAGTTTCTAAGAAGAGATTGGATAACGATTTGTCCTACCTGAGCAAGTGGTTGGACTAGGGGACCTCCAAGGTCCCTTCCAACTCTGTTTATCCTATTCTCTTCCACTTCCCCTCCATCCATTGTTTCTTGTGCATTTTGGTGCTTTGGAAAATAGCTTGACCTTCTCGTCTTTGTAGGAGCCCCTCAAATACTGGAACATTGCTATCATGTCACCCTCTAGTCCTTTTCATTAGAGACCTATCCAATTCCTGTAACTATTGTTGGTATATTTTAACTCCAGCCCTCCAATCATTTTTGTTGGTCTTCAAATGTTGTGCATTTGGAGATTGCCAACTTGGGAGTTTTATTGTCATTTTATAAAGAACTTTGAGATGTTTTTATTGACCATGGAGGCTTTAGAGAAAAGATAATTTTTCTTTATATGGTTATCTGAGCAGGCTCTTTGAAAGCACGATAGCATTTTTATTCATGGCTAGAAGACAGCATACATACTGTCTTTTCTCTAAAGCCTCCATATATATATCATGGTAGACACCTCCTATTTAAATGCACAGTTCCTTTAGGCCAACGTTGGCTTTATCAAAAATGTTCTGTATGCAGTGTTTACATAACTGTGGTGGAGGGTATGAAGAAACAGAGCTGTGGCATTGCCTTAAATATTTCCAGACAAGGGGAAATTTAAACAAGAGCTTTTATCACCAAATTGCAGATAATGTCATGTTTCAGAAGCCAGATCCAAGAGAAAAGCCAGTGAGGTTTATAGAAGAGCAGATTGCATTTTTAAGTAACTTAAAATAGTGTTTTGGTATCATTTGACATATTCTCACTGCAGGCAAAGAAACAACAACCATGCCCAGGAGCATTTATGCTAGAAAGGCCAGTAGAAAAGACTAGAAGGATATGGCCCCATTGACTGATGCCCTGTTACTTCAATGAGGGTGATTATCAAAAATAATACAAAGCAGATCAATCTCATCTCCACAATCTTTTTTGTTGTATGTTTTTTTTTTCTCTTGTTGACTTTTTAATTCTTTTCTTTAGAGAAATGACACCATCCATTTTTAGAGATGGGAAGGTACACATTTAATGAGTACCATTTTTGTTGATTAAAAAGACATTAGTGGATCATGTTTTATCAGAGAATACATTGATTTCCAATACGTTGTTTTCTCAAACACTCATTATGCTCTCTAATTTATCCAGTTTGAATGTAATGGTTAATTGTGGTCCGACCCTACACCCAATGTGGACGAATTGTGGTGAGTTGTATCTTACACTACAGTGTCTCCTTTGCCTTTCAAGTTATGCTGAGGTGACAGTTTCAAAGCCAACGTAAGAGTTTAATTTTTAAGGTGGGATTAGATTTATTGCCAGTATTTGCTGCAGCAGACTGATATTATTTGATAGATTTATATTCTTACTTTTCTCCAAGAGCTCAGGGTGACATACTGTATATGGGAATAATCCTTCATTTAATGCTGACAAGAAAAACCAGTGAGGTTGGTTGGACGAAGAGACCGGCTTAAAGGAAGCCAGTGGATTTCTACAGAGGAAGATAGATTAGAATTTTGATCTCTCATCTCCTAGTCCAGTATCTTAACCACTACATCATATTGACTACCAATATGAAAACTCTTAAAATAAATTATGAAAATAAACTATTCACCTCAGGTGGTCCTCAACTTACAGCCACAATTCAGCCCAAAATTTCTGCTCTCAAGAGAGACATTTATTAAGTGAATTTTAAGACCATTCTTACCACTGTTGTTGAGTGAATCATTGCAGTTGTTAAGTTAGTAGCACGGGTTGTTAAGTGAATCTAGCTTCCCCATTGACTTTGTTTGTTAGAAGGTCACAAAATACGACCACATGACCCTGGGACACCGCAACTGTCATAAATCATGCCAGTTACCAAGCGTTGGAATGTTGATCGCGTGACCATGGAGATGCCACAATGATTGTGCGAAAACCGGTTATAAGCCACATTTTTCAGTGCCATTGTAACTTTGAACGGTCACTAAATGAAGTGCTGTAAGTCGTGGGCTGGTTTTCTTTTCTGTCACTAGCAATTTAACAGGGTCTTGTACAGAAAAAGACACTTCCCCACACAGCTCTTTGCTTCTCTTTAACTAATGGCGTTAGGAGGAATTATGAAACTGAGATACACACGCCACCATTGTGGCAACAAGTTGTTTGTCCCCCTCACCCACCCCAGTGAGTCCGGTCTATCAGGGCAACCTGGTCTAGGGAAATACGGGATAGAGTATACTGCTTCCGCTTTCACCTTTCAGCTCCAATCCAGGGGCCTTCGCAGGCAGCCGCTTTGGTGACAAATTATTTTTGTGTTGAATTTCTATTTACCAACAAAGAAATAAAAGGGATAGGCTGAGCTAAAAGGTTAGCTGACGAGAGCTAACTAGTGTCAACTAAAAAGACCATTCCAGCTGGGGGAGAAGGTCTATCTCTCCACCAAATATCTGAGGTTAAGACTCCCTAGCAAGAAATTGGGGCCAAAGTTCATGGGACCATTCTCCATAGTAAAGATCATCAACCCAGTCATGGTGCAATTGAAGTTGCCCTGATTGTTAGGGAAAATATACCCGGTATTCCATAGTAGCCTATTAAAACCCGTGGTTGGATCAACGCTGAGGCCCCTACCTTGTGAGCCCCCAGGTCCCATGGTCATAGGAGGTCAAACCCATTATGAGGTGCAGCGAATCCTCGATTTGAGGTGGCAAAGGAGACAACTCCAATATTTAATCAAGTGGAAGGCCTACCGCTTCTCAGAGGCATCATGGGTAAAGAGTAGGAACTTCCAAGCCAATCATCTTGTAGCAAGGTTCCATGCAGAAAATCCAACCAAGCCTGGGGGTTTTTTTTTTGTGTTGTACAGGTCACTTTCGAGAAGTGAGGGGAGCCGAATGTCAGCTCATAAAACATTTTGTATGCACATTTTATAGTTGTCAAGAGAAAGAAGATGTGGGATAGCTTGAAACAGATCTATACTAGTCTCCCTTTATTTCTTTGTCGGTAAATAGAAACTCAACATTGTGGCAACAGTTCTCCCTCTGCGGAACTGTTCAGTTTTTTAAGATACTTTAAGCTGAGTTTGATGAATGGGTGGTGAAATTGCAGGGCCATTTGTGGACTTGATATGGCAGGCTGGGTAGCATCAGAAGATTGAGCATCACTGACCTAATCCTGTGATGACACTTGACCCTGCCACCCGATGTTACTGCTCTGTGGACAAAGGACAGAGAAAGCCGTCATTCCTCATGTTTGGCTTCCAAAAAAATATATCTTCTTCCAGTAAATGTCTTCTGCCATTGGACAAAGCTGTCCTTTCCTACGTAGGGAAGACGGTGGCCTTAGCTCCCTTTTGGGAAGTGATGGAAGGGAAATGTGGCCCAAAGGTTCTTCTTCAAAGAACCTTTGTTTTTTTTCCTTTGAAGATACTTCGCTTCTCATCCAAGAAGCTTCTTCATTTCTTTGGTTCCAGAACTGACGAAGCTTCTTGGATGAGAAGAGAAATGTCTTCAAGGAAAAAAACCAAATCAGAGTCATTTTTAAATCATTTTTAAAAAAGCACCTTTGGGACCTGGTGGACTGAGAATCTCCAGAGGTAAAGGAAAGGTGGGTTACAGGCAGACTGGGCGATCCTTCAGCCACCCACTGTTTTTTCTACACCCCAGCGTGCCATGTTGAAGTTTGATGATGAGGAACAAGTGAAATGGAGCTGTGGTGGAATGCCAAGCTTATAGGATGGGAGATACCTTATAGGGAGCCCTGGTGATGCAATGGTTAGAGTGCAATATTGCAGGCTAACTCTGCCCGCAGCCTGGAGTTCGATCCTGACGGGGCTCAAGGTTGACTCAGCCTTCCATCCTTCCAAGGTTGCTAAAATGAGGACCTCTATTGTTAGGGGCAATATACTGACTCTCTAAGCCGCTCACCATGAAGCAGTATATAAGTCTAAGTGCTAGTGCTATTGCTACCTAACAGGACCTCCATTTGGCTTAGCTATGTTGGTTTGGTCTTGACTCAATGGACTACAGGTGGCCCATCCCTAGCACGGTGATTTTTCATATTTCTACACCTACAGATCAGGTAATCGGGCTGGAACTTTGAGAATACATGTAACTCTCCCCTCTTTTCCTATTCACTATATTTATTTATTTATTTTTCTCCTACAGAATTGTTGAAGTTCATTCACCGGATGCCAAGCACATCTTGGTGCTAAGGAGTAAAGACGCGAGCACCGCCCAGGCCTGGTTCTATGCCATCCACTCCTGTATCAGCGAGCTCATTCCCAAAGTGATCTCAGAGGTCAAAGATCAGCTGGGTAAAACAGGACTAGCCGGAGGCCGAGAAATTAGGCACTTGGGTTGGCTGGCAGAAAAGGTGATGCCAACTTTTTTCTCTTGTTTTCAACAGTCCCCCTGCATGTGCTTGTAATTCTCAGGACTTTTAGTTTAGTATTAAAGAATCAAAGAGGTTAATTAGCTTTAAGTCTTGGAATTACCTACGTGCCACTCCTACAATTTAATTTGGAGTGGCTTTAAAGTAATCCCATGGCTTTCTTGTATGGAACCTCCATGATGGATATTTAACCATGTTAAATACAGTGGAACCTCGGGTCGCGAAAGGTCCAAATCAGGTGGCGAACAAAAAATCCACCCTATTTTTGAATCGGATCACGATTCAAAATTCGGGTGGCGAACAAAATCGCCACGAAAATATTCCCTTTCCATCCGATTTCCCCTTCGCCATCATTTTTTTTACTTCATGCATGTGCAGTCGGTCATGTTTCAGGACACAATCAAATCGGGTCGTGACCGGAGTCCGGGAATGGATTATAGTCACAACCCGAGGCTCCACTGTACCTGATTGTAGTATTTGCTTTCACTCTGTAAAGATAGATGCCTTAAAAGATTAATTGAAACAAACAATTTGGTCACTGATCCCCTAAATGTTTGCATGTTCATTCATGTATACTCTAAACATATACAAAGGATGGGCATTTCCTCCAATTCTGGTCCTGACCTCACTTGATTCACTTTCCCTGTTAACATTTTGCATGGAGAGTGGGATATTTTTGTCCTGACCAGTTGTATACGTGTAACAGTTGGATGTCTGCATTAGCTGGAAGACCCATGGCATGAAACATCTTCATATAAGAAGAGACTAGACAGTCATTTGTCTGGAATGGTACTATAGGGTGAACTGCTTGGGGAATCTCCAAGGTCCTTTCCAACCAATTCTTTTATTCTTTTAAAATTGTTTGCAGGCAAATGTTTCAATCAAGGTGTAGCTGTTTTAGAACTTCTACATCAAGGGTGTCAAAATGGATTTTATTGAGAGCCGGATCAGCATTGTAGTTCTCTGCAGTACGCCTCCTGCAGCAGCCTGCTGGCCAAAAGGCATAGCGGAGAGGGGGCATGCACTGCTCTCTCTGCCCCATTTTCAGCTTCCCCGGCCTCCAGCAGCACACTGCCAGCCAAAAATGGGCCACGCAGAGCACCACAGGCCGCTCCTTTGATATTTCCAGCCCACGGGCCTTGAGTTTGACACCCCTGTTCTACATGATATAATCATGACAGTTTTCTGCCTACTTACTATTTATGAATGATTGTCCACAAATGCAAACAAAGAAAAAAACAATGAATATGGCAAAACCTGAGACCCTCATTTTGGTCAATGTCTTCTAACACTTTCTTTTACGGCCATGATAGCTTCTTAACCACTCGTTATAAGTCTTTCCATTCTTGCTTTGGAATCCTCCTCCCCTGGTGCTCAAGTCTTCTTAGCATTTCATGTTTGAGATCTCCCCACAATGATTGACCATCTCCTTGATCTTACTTTTCATAGCTGTTTTCAGAGTATGATATGGTATTTACTAGATGGCTCCTAGATGGCTATGGCAGTTCTGAAAAAGCCTAAATTCTAAGCAACCTTGTGAGGCCCTGTATGTTTTTTTTTAAATGTTAATCATAAAGAGCGTCTTGAGTTCTTCAAGATTTCTTCACTAATTTTGGCAAACACTTATATAGGCTCTTATTTATTCAATTCATTACCAACTAATTTCACTTTTCCTCATGGTACATAAGGCAGGATATATTCACTCCGAGAGATTCCAGATGGCTAACAAGAATATAAACAATAAAAAAGCAATAATCCCCCCACCCTTCTGGTGACAACAATCAAATTTGATGGCCTCCATCCTACTATGGGGTCTCAGGCCCCTTGGCACAAAACCAGGTCTTCAAGACCTTGCAAAAGAATGTCAAAGTGGGGGCCAGTCTTATATCCATAGAGATGATATTCCATAGGGCGGGAACCACCACAGAGAAGACCCTTCTTCTTGATCCTGCTAGGTAGTCCTCAGTGGTGGTATGCTACCAGTTTGGCCCGGTTCAGCCGAACCGGTAGTTTAAAAAAAAAAAAAAGACTCTGACAATCAGCTGAGAGCTGAGAGGAGGAAAAAACCTGCAACGATCAGCTGAGAAGAGAAAGAAGAGAAAAGCGCAAGATCGACCCTCCCATCCACCCCTGTGCTTTTCTTTATCCTCTCAGCTATTTGGCGTTGCAGGCCTCAGCTGGTGTGTGGAAAGATGCAGGCGCAATCATCACCAAAACGGTAATGGAACAAGTAGGGATCCCACTGCTGGTGGGCCTGCTTAAGAAAAGCGACCCATAGCATTTCCTGCGTCACCACTCTGATGAGTCAGGTAGAGGTGACTGGGAAAAATTGTACTTCAAATAACCTGGACCTGAGCCATGTAGGGTTTTGAAGGTGACAACCAACACCTCGAATGGTTTTTCTTGTCCTCGTATCAATCCTGTAAACTAGGTTAGCCACTATTGCTCATTTAAGATCCATGTCCAAGTGAACCTCCCACAAAATGTAAGAAGCACAAGTTAATAATTTCTGTTACTATGCACTAATTAAGAATTGGACTGTATCTGATGAATTCTAGTTGGACAATGTTTATAACGTATTAGCCTTTAAGATATGAATGAAGAATTTACTGCCTCCAGAAAGATATAAGTTACAGCTGATGGGAGCAGCATATGGACAACTATTAGTTGCCTACCTTTGAGCTAAGATGTTTTATTATGTTTGTTGCCAAAATTGTGATCCTTCCAGAAATAGCATACCGTATAACTGATTGTCTGTAGTATTTTTTCCAATGTAAAATATTGACCTTCTCGTTAGAAAAAATAGGGTTTGATTAATGTTAATTTATACAAAATGTATCTGTCTTTATTATTACCCTATAAAATAGAATACACTCTGGTTATATAAACGGACCGAATACTGTGAATTTTAATAAGTTTTTTTTTTAATGGTGCATTTATTATATCTTATGTAATGTGGATGGCTTTTAAGGGATTTGCAGTTTGAGCTGTATAATAGTGAAGTTTTGAGTGAAACTTCAGGGATTTTCAACTGTTCTTATTGCTCTGAGTCTCTGGATTCAGCATTCTGACAAAACAAAGTTTGCCTTTATTCCTTGAGATTATTTTAGAAGGCAAGGAACTGGATGGTACACAGAATTTGAAAAGTGATGCCAGGAGGGACGTGAGCGACCTTTATTAGGTATGCATTCTGTGTGTCTGAAGATCAACTTAAATAACTGGTGCCACTCAGATCTTTTCAGAGGTCACCTTTGGTAGACTTTATGAAGAAGCATCAAGAGTATATTTCCTACAAGATGAAAGGAAGGGAGGAAAGTTGGTTGGTTGGTTGGTTGTATTTTTGTTTATTATTCTAGCATTAATCATAGAATCCAGAATCAAAGTGTAGAATAGAAGAATACAATCATGGTAATTAAAGTTTTAAAGTTTCTCGTCTTTATTATTTAGGTAGTGACTAGAAAACAGATTATTCAAATTGATTTTACAGATGTTGTAGGGCTGGGCCACATCACATTTCTCCAACCATTTGATTGTGGGTCACTTCCAAGAACCAGGCGAAAGAGAAATTTAATAAAATTATTTTAAATATAATTAAAATTACATTAAATAAATGTAATTAACTTGTTTATTACAAATGAAGGTGGATATACTGTATGTGTCCCAGGATAATGTTGCAGGATCCAATCTGGGTCGGTCACTGGGATCAGAGGTTTAGTCTTCCGAGCTTTTGGACTCATGCTGGAATCCATCCTGAGGGAACTTCTCTCTAGCAGAGTGTGTGCTGTTCTGTGTGTGGCATTTATAGTGTCTGTTGTAAATGGCTTTTTAGATGTTGATGGCTGCCTTTTAAGTCATTAGCTGTTGTTTGCTTGTGCTGCCCAGCCCTCGTCTTCTAAGTACTTGATAGGCTGGTAATAAATCAGCATTCGTGTTGATTGATAAGGGGCCTGTTTCCCAGGCTTCAATCACTTCCCTGGCTGTTTTTGTGCCTGCTCATCCAACAATCTTGGTAACTGCAAAATGGAATATGTGTCTTTGTTCATTGCAGTATGTAAGCCTACCAATGAGTTCAGGTCTCCTTGTCTGACTGCTCGCTTTGTGTTCTTGCAATCTGGTGGTTAGTTTCTTCTCTGTCTTCCTTCATAGTCACAAGGGGAATCCATACAGGGGATCAGGTAGATTACATTGGAAGTATCTCCCACCTGTAAATGATCTTTACAATGCATAATTTGTCCTTGTATGATGGAGTGAGGAAAGGAAGGAAGGAGGGAGGGAGGGAGAGAAGGAAGGAAGGAAGGAAGGAAGGAAGGAAGGAAGGAAGGAAGGAAGGAAACCATGCTGGTTGGTTAATTGAAGGGGATGGTTGATACAATGATACAAAATGCAGATTTATGGCTTGTGTGATATAATCAGCAGGAGAAGGAAGCAGGCCTCCCTTGTTCTTTTATAACTTTTTTTTTTCATTTTTAGATGAACTACATCACTGAGAAAATTTGTGAGCTGTGAAATAGGAAGAACTTAAATATTAGGCAGGTCTTCATCTAAACTATAGATTAATATTTTTGGACAAGACCAATGAATTCCATATTCCCTTTTCTCCTTAAGAACAGCCAAGATGAGAAGTTTAAGAAGCATATGCTTCTTGATCTAAAAATAGAACTTGGCCTAAAAATAAACCATTGTTTGCTTGATGGTTTTTATGACTTAGCATAGAAGTTAAGCACTCTTTGGGGGTCAATGCTGCATTATACATTTGTCAACAATTGAAGCTCAAAAGAAGAATGAAGCATCCTCACCCATATCAGAAGATCTGGGTTTGAAGAGAGAGTTTGATCATTTATTTTTCCCTTTCTTTTTAATGGTAAATAAGCTTATTTCAGGGTGCATTCACTACATTTTTTTTATAATTTCTCCCCTCAAAAAGGGCAGGAAAATATGCATTCAGTTTCTCATAATCACAAGCACAGAAAGCATAATTGACCATAAAAAGGGACTTTAGCGGCTCAGCATGGCCCTTGGGATTACATCTCCCCCCCCCCCCGCATCTTGCATAGCATATATTAAACCAGGCTATCATGGTTTGTGAACTATATGCGTTAGCAGGGGTGGGGTGCAAATATTTTTACTACTGGTTCTGTGGGAGGGCTAGTGGGCGTGGCCATGTGACTGGATGGGCGTGGTTTCATCTTTTTTATACAGCACCCCCCCTCCTCGCGCTCCTTTTTTGGGGGGGAGGGCCTCAGGGAAGCCTCCTGGGTGAAGCAGTAAGATAGCAAGGGGGATCACAGCACAGCTGATCGTCGGAACAGCTGATTGTTGGGAGAGAGAAAAAAAAGAAATACTGGTTCAGCCGAACAGTAGCATTTTTTACTACCAAACCGGCCCAAACTGGGCCAAACTGGTAAAATCTCACCACTGTGCCTTAGTGTGTTTGATAATCACAGCTGTGTTTATTGAATAAACACAGTTTAAACAATCATGGTTTAATAGAATATGTGAGGCTTGGCACTGTGTCACCGTAGCTGAATAAGGCCAAACTGATTTATGAACTATTGAAGAAAACCAGTCGAGATCACCATTTCAAATTGGCTTGTTTCCTTTAACTAATGACTACTAATTAAAAGTGTTTATATAATTACATGTATATTACATGTTGCCGTTCTTACAGAAACAATGCTAATAATAAACCATATCGGAATGATCACATTTACAGGGATTAACGGCTGGAGAAAGTCAGCATAAAAATACATGATTATAAAAAGCACCTAAAATGTTCATTCTATTCCATTTCAGAGGAGTTCCTTTTCCCATAAGTAAGGTTATCCAAATCTGAGGTGCAAATAATTATCATGCATACATACATCAGTTAAGGCCTATTTTTAAACTTTCTTGATTGCAATTCTGTAATTTGATGTTCAAGAAGATGACATTCATTTAGAATAAACTTGCATGGAATTTTAAGATCACTTATGCATGAGGTAATTTTAATTGTGGCATATCAATTAATTGTTCTGATAACTTACTTGATAATACGTATATTAATAATGGCTACATCACCTTTTTTAAAAAATAAAACCAAACCATCTTTTCAAAAAATAAAATGACATTTGGAAGATAATATTGTTAGGGACTTTAGTGGTCATTTTTAATCCCTCTCTAAGAAAGTTTAATTTTTTTGGGAATTCAACTTGAAATTCCTGATATTAGCAAAAAGGAAGAGACAAGCTCTCTCCCACAAAGGAAGGAAAAAGAAAAAGAATGAGCTGGTGAAATGTTGATAATTTGAAAAGGAACATGTACAAGAAAGGTTGTAAAATGAGACAAAACTCACTTAACAACTGTCTCACTTGGCGACAGAAATTTTGGGCTCAATTGGACTTGAGGATTACCTGCAGAAAGAATATCCTGTGAGTGTAAGAAAGAAGGAAGGGGAAAGTTATGGAACACGGGGGAACATGGAAGAAAAAACGATAGGAATTATAAAGTTTCTTGGAATGTGGCTTGTACAGCTGAGTGAAGTAAACAAGCAGATGAATGAAGAACGGCTGCAGTATTTGGATTTGGCTAGTCTAAAGAAAAGAAGAATTAAGGGTAACATGATAGCAGGATTGCAGTACTTGAGGCTGCCACAAAGAAGAGGGGGTCAAATTATTCTCTAAAGTACCAGAGGGCAGGACAAAAAACAATGGTTGGAAACTAATCAAAGAGAGAAGCAACCTGCAATTAAAGGAGAAGCTTTCTAGCAATGAGGACAATTAACCAGTGGAACAGCTTGCCTCCAGAAATCGTGGGCACTCCATCACTGGATGTTTTTATGAAGAGTCTAGACCAGGGCTATCAAACTGGATTTCTTCGAGGGCTGGATCAGCATTGTAGTTCTCCGTGGGACGGGGGGACACGGGACGGACGCTTCCTGCAGCACCCTGACGGCAGAGTGCTGCTGGAGGCTGTGGTGGCCGAAAACCGGCCGCACAGGGCCCACACACGCCCCTCCCCTGCCACTCGTTTTGGCCAGCAGAGGCACCGCAGGGCGGTCCTTTGATATTTCCAGACCAGCCCAGCAGGCCAGATTTAAGCACCCCGCAGGCTGGATCCAGCCAGCAAGCCTTGAGCTTGACACTCCTGGTCTAGACAGTCACTTTTCTGAAATAGTATAGGTTCTCCTACTTGAGCAGGGGGGCTGGACTAGAAGACCTCCAAGGTCCCTTCCAGCTCATTCATTCTAATGTGCAGCTGAAGGAAGTAATTGGAACTGTGAATGTGGGAATTGTGAATAAGATTTGGGTTGTGGTCAATAGATGCATTTGTTTCTTGAACTGGAGATTGGTAGAAAAGTAGAGAGGTTTAAATTGTGGTATTGTGGTTGAAAGGGTCAAAGGTTGGTTTTGAAGCTGGTCATTATGTTGTGCGTGGGGTTTTATGAAAGCTGTTAAAAACTCTTTGGCACCTTTTGTATATTATTCATCTAGTTAACAAAACTCAATACAGGAGTATTGTTGTTTGGTTATGATTAAAGCTATGAATAAGAAGAGACTTTGTCATTTCTACCTCCATAATTACTATGCTAAATGCTAGTTGTCCTTACTTCAGCTCTTGAATGACTTAGTGTCCTTTTGGTTTAGTTGATTGTCCTATTGTTTTGGCTCATGCTTAGAAGTTGGAGATTGAGGGCACTTTGTTACGGTTTTGTTCCTAATTTGAGTGTAGCTTTCAGGCAGTAGAACTGGAAAACTTCTGTTCTCGTTTATGGCTTTGGGGCTGGGTGGTAGCAGTCTCCCTCATGCCATTTTTAGTATACAGTTGAACCTCGGGTCGCGGCCGTAATCTGTTCCAGGACTACGGTCGCAACCGGAATTTCTGGTCGTGACCAGAAGCACAACTGTCTGTGCATGCGCAGATCAAAAAAAAAAAAGGCGCCAAAGGGGAACTCACCACGGCAGGGAAAATCGCCATGGCGATTTTCGGGTTTGCTTGGTCGCCACCCGAAGATCTGTTGGTGACCAGAAGCAAAACTGTTCTGAAAATTCTGGTCGTCATCTGATTTGGTCGCGAACAGAAGCGTTCGCGAACTGGGGTTCCACTGTATTTATAAAGCCATGGAAGTAATACACTGGATTTCTTTATGTGGATGATAACCAGGTTTACTTCTCTTTTCCATTCCCGCCTAATGTACCAAATAGCCAATTCTTTTCTCTAGACCCATGTTGGCGAACCTATGGCATGCCTGCCGGAAGTGGCACGCTGAGCCACTTCTGCAAGCATGCGAGAGCTTGCCCGGAAGAGCCCCACTGCGCATGTGCGTACGCCGCTGCCTTACAGCTGATTGTCGTGTAGCTGGCGTACATGCGCGGGGGGGTGCAAGAGACACACGCACATGCACAGAGATGCACGGGATTGTGCATGCGCAGATGGATGTCACATGGGGTGATCATGCGCGCATGGGCAGAGACACACAGTGCACAGGGGTGATGCACGCCCACACGTAGATGCATGGCACGCGGCGGGGGAATCACGCTTGCATGCGCAGATGCACAGCACGCTGCGGGGGAATTGCATGCACATGTGCAGGGTGTATGGGGGGGCCAGCAGACATTGCCTTCTGAGTGCTGGCATGCGAGCGCACAAGCGCGCGCTAATGAGTTTGGATGAAACTGAACTGAAAATAGAATCTTTAAAAAAAATCTGCTTGGTGAATTAGGAAAGCTCACAGTTTGAAGGAGCCTTTTCTCATTCCGGAGGAATCTGTTCTGTGAGATCAAATACAGAATTGGGGGCTGAACCACCTCTGTATAGGATGGGCCTAGGTTCAGAAGCAACCTGGAACTAAGGAGAAATTTCCTGACAGTGATATCCTGATTTCAGCACAATGACATCTTCATACTGTTTATTGTGAAGCCTTCTGTTCGTCCAGTGCACTGAAATCCCTGGACGCCTTAAAGATTCCTTATTTATAGTTTTTTTTTTTTAAATTCAGTGTATTTGTAAATTATTAATTAGTTATTAAGTTTTTAATCAGCACAATTTTGGACACAGTGCATTTAAAAAAAAATAGAATAAAACTTTGCTATTAGTTCAGAAAGCAGGAAAGTAATGTCAGATGGATAAAAATTACGTTCATCCATTTCTTGGTGTGAAGAAATCCCCATAAAACTGAGGATTTAAAAGTGTGTGTGTGTGTTTTAATGCAACAAAATAATTGTATTGGCACAGGTGAATCTTGCTCAGTAAGGGCATTTCATAAATGAGACACAAAAGCTGCTTTCCGCAAGTATGTTTATAATAATTGTAAAATCAAAAGAACAAGATCATCAAGTATGAAAAATGCCATCTGGGTAGAAATGAACATTGAAGGCCAACTTTTATGCAATGCATTAGAAAAAAATGACCTTGAATTTTGAAAGCCTTAAAAACCTTAGAATTGAAACTCTGTGCCAAAGCATATGTTGTGCAGGACTGTTCCTCACATCTTCTTCCAACATGTGGCTCAGATTAGTAGATTTTGCCAACACAAATATGCAAGTCCAATTTTGATTTATTCCTTTGCATCAGTAGTCACTCACAAGAGGAAGCCATTGTTAAACAGTATCTCTGTTTATTTTCTCTCCGTATGGACACATGCATGCACAAAACAGAATTCTGGATTGCTTATTAACAAAACATTAAAACACACTTGCAGACCACAAACCAACCTAATAAAGCAACGCAGCTGCAGCATTTGAAACGAAATCCGTCAGTAATTAATTCGGCAAGCAGCACCAATAGTAGTAAAACCAGTATTAAAAATGAGAGAAATTCAAACGGCTTAAGGCAAGGGTGTCCAACCTTGGCAACTTTTAAGATTTGTGGACTTCAATTCCCAGAATTTCCTGGTTTAAAGTTGATACAGTTAGACATCCCTGGGTAAAGATTTCATAAGATCTCTCAAAGAAAGGATAACAGATAATCAGAGTTGGAAGGGATCTGGTGGGTCACCCCTTGATTTTTTGATTCTTTCCCAACTAAGGAAGGGGAACTATAGTTAGTTTAAAATAGCCAGATTAGGTATTCAAGTAGAAATCACTGAAGCTGTTGTTTGTTATGTGTCTTGAGAGCACCAGGTTGCAGAAGATTACATGTAGACTTTTGACTTACAACCAGTTGCTTATCAATCATTTGAAGTTACGATGGCTCTCCAAAATCTCTTTTTGTTGACTTACCTCCTCAGTCACGTGACTATATTTTGGATATTTGGCAGCTGGCTCACCCGAGGGCCATTTGCAGCATCTTGTGATCACATGATCTTGATTTACAACTTTTTTTATAGGTTTCTGACATGAATTTCCAGCAAATACCCATTTGGAAAAATTGATTTACTTAATGATCACGGTGTTTGTGACTGCTGCAAAAAATGTCATAAAATCGGATCCAGTCAGGTGATTTCTCAATTTAGGACCATAATGACTTACTATTGTTATTCCAGGCTCAGTTATGGTCGTAAGTCAAGAACTATCTGTCGTTAAAACTGTTTACCACTTTAGTGAAAATGTTCCTTACCCACAACTCATTGTTGCTTAGTTGCATATCAACGTTTTCATTCAGCCTGGAACATACCTAGCATAATCCCTTGTACAGTTCAGAAACATTTTTCCCAGCTGTCTTGAGTATTTACTGGAATAACTAAGAGGCCTGGGGTGTGATTTGAGATCATATCCAAAGGAATGAACAAATCCCCCAAATATTAAAATATAAACCAGATGCCATCTGATAATTATCCTGCACCTGCTACCTCAAGCAGTTTGTAACAAATAAGCCCATTATTCAAACAGGAGGAGAAATCTCCGCAGTTAAAGATTGTGCGACTTTGAACTGCTTTGCTTGCGTTACCTGTAGAAATTAAGGCTATTCTGTGGAATTAGTAGATGAAAACCCTTTTTAATTGGTGGGGCTGAGATTAAAGAATTTGGCTATGCTGGGTGGGCATCCTGAGCCATCTTCATTATTTTAAATGAATATCTAGTTGGGGAAGAGTGCTGCAGAATTACAAAAGCATGTTTCAGCAATTGTTTACATTAAATAAAAATATAATATGCTATTTTGGAGTTGGGTGGGTGATTTCATTTCTCACAAATAAGCCTAAGTAGCAAATGATTCTATAGAGGGACATGTATCAGAAATCTGAAAAATTTCCAGAAGGTATATGAAACTTTTCATTAATCTTATTTATCTATCCTTCTATATGCAAGCCATATTTTATTATCAGTTAAGAAAAGTTCTGGCACCTTAGATAAGGCTAGAGAAAATGCAGTTTTAATATAATTTCTTTATTATGTATTTTAAAAAACCAATTTGATTTGACTTTTGGACCAGGATCAGTGGAATTTGGCAACAAAATTGGCAATAATAGAATTTCCTTTTTGGCTTTGCACCGTGCCTAAATTAGGTCACTGTAGCTTGTTCAGTGAACTCTCATTTTAAAAAGCTTTTGTTTTGTTCTTGGAAAACGTAAGCATTTTATCTGATCGTACTTTATTATGTTTACTGGTTAATTGTCTAACTAAGTATTGGCATGAAAGGAGACCAAGAAGAGTGTAATAAATCAATTCCCAATGGCTAATACTGTATATGGCAAGGACCATTATTCTATATTTAATTATTTCTTTGTAGCAGAATAAACAGATATATTCCCCTATATCAGGAACGTCAAACTCAGTTTCATTGAGGGCCACATCAGGATTGTGTTTGACCTTGGGGGTGTGTGTGGCCAGCTCGACGTCACTCATGTCGGTGCCAGTGATGGCCTGAGCACTCTGCGGTCACGACCGTAATTCGTTCTGTAACTTTGGTCGCAATCTGATTTGGTCATGACTGGAAGTGACACTGACTGCACTTGTACCTACCAAAAAAAATGGTGCAGAAGGAGAAATCTGCACGGAAAGGGAATATAGGCCGCGGTCAGTGTTTGATCACCACCCAATTTTTGAATCGTGACCCAATTCAAAAATTTTGTGGCTTTTTTGGTTGGAACCCGATTTGGTCGTGGTCAGAAGCATTTGTGACCAGAAGTTCCACTGTACTGTCAGATCATGTCATGGCAAAATAAGAACCACATGTCCAGAAAAATGGTAACACAGGAATAAAAACATGTTAAAGTTCCCATGTATCAGGTGGTTACGTGATTTTGGCAAGCTCTTCAGATAATACTTAAGAGGCAGGAATAAGGGAGGGCAGATAATAAATCAATCTTAACGCATCTTTTCAGTAATTCTGAAATATTGCTGAATAAACCCTATTCGTAATCCTGATAATTGTGTGAAAGGGTTTAATCATGATGAACTATTTTGAACCCTACTCATCCTTCCCCATTCCCCTTTTTCTTGGGTGTGTGTGGGTGTGTGCAGCCTTTGAACCAACCCCACATGGACATGAAAAAGCATTTCACAAAACTAGAATGTGTAAAAGCCAACCGTAGATACCAAGCAGGACACAATATTTTTACACAATTTCTCCAGTCTTTTGCATCATCTCTTGGGTGAAAAATGCCCCCAGTCTGGCCTCGTTGTATGTTTTTCTATCTTCCGATTAACTTGCTCGTCCTTTTTCTAGTGGTGGCCAGAGCAATCACAATAAGGAAGGATCTTGGTTTGGCCATGACTTACAGCCATGATCTTAGACTCACGATGTTCCTTGGACATTGCTTGGTTTAACGCCCAAGGCCAAACTTCATCAGGTCTTCCTATTCATCTCCTCAACTTTTCAGTCAATTCTCAGCAGAGAAAGGGTATTAAACCAATTCCAATTCCCTCCAATTCCAACTGCATTTGCTGCTGGCATCACTGTTGTTGTTAGGGACTGACAACGGCTTATATTGTGCTCTCTGGAGGATTTTGTATACCTTGGCAAATGCCCAGATCTGATTGTGAAATAGGACGGCTTTGTAGAGCATATTTGGATCAGGAAGAGATTAGAAGTGAAAACCTAGGCTCTAGTTTCTTTTCATTTTCCTCTTTGCAATAATTCTCCCACTATTGCCTCCTTCCGTGCCACCAGGGTCAAAGGTATATATTATAGTCCATTTCCTGCTGCGTGGGAAGTATCAACATCCTGTGTTCACGGCTGCCTCTGCTAATCAGCGTCAACCGTGGAAATTACCTTGCTTTCATGGACTTTGATTACAAAGAAAACTTTCTCGCAAGGCTTGGGCCACTGGGGTCTATATTTGACATGCTTTACTTCTGCCCTGCAATTTCCTTTGCTTCAGACGCTTGGCAAACTGACTCGTATTTATGAGGGTTGCAGTGTCCCAGAGCCACATAATCATTTTTTATAATCTTGTGGTCAGCAAAGTCAGTGGGGAAAACAGATTCACTTAACAACTGTGGCAAAAATGGTCGTAAAATGAGGCAGAAGTCACTTCACAGAAGTTTTGGACTCCATTGTTGTGGTCGTTAAGTCGAGGACTGCCTGTAGTAGCCTCATCTTCATTGTATGTATTCAAGCAGACGCTAGGCAACCATCAGTCAGAGGTGCTCTAATTTGAATTCCTGCTCTAAGCAGGGGGGTTGGACTTGATGGCCTCTGCGGCCCCTTCTGACTCTGATTCTGTATATCTTAAGACATTCTTTTTGAAGTGGGTTAATGGCTAAGAGGAAGGAGAAATTACTTTTTCCTTGAAAAGCAGCCTCCCATTATGAAATCCAAAAGCACTTCAATTAAATTCCAACCTGCTTGAATACCTGCTAAAACCTGTTGGAGCTTACCAATAAGAGATAATTTGTTTACTAAACAGGGACTCTAATTAAAATAGCTGTTCTCTATTAATGATAAAGAATAGTTCTGCAACAAAAAAAAAAGTCCATTTAATTACCGGTCAGCCAAATAATAAACAATTCATTTTTAAACCATTCAGCCAAATCTTCATTAAACAGTCTTGTTAACATAAGAAATTAGAAAGCCATCTATTTGATTTAATTATTTAATTTAAGGTTTATTTTGTGTGTGTACACACAAACACACAAACACACACTTTATTATGCTTCCTACCTCCCCTACAAGGTGACTTTGGGTTGCTTACAAGTTATAAAATAAGTAAGAATAATGAAAGAATAAAAAGGTAAAGGTTCCCCTTGCACACACGTGCTAGTCGCTTCTGGCTCTAGGGGGCGGTGCTCATCTCCGTTACAAAGCCAAAGAGCCAGTGCTGTCCGAAGACGTCTCCATGGTCATGTGGCCGACATGACTAAACACCGAAGGCACACAGAATACTGTTACCTTCCCACTAAAGTGGTCTCTATTTTTCTACTTCCATGTTTACATGCTTTTGAACTGCTAGGTTGGCAGAAGCTGGGACAAGTAACGGGAGCTCACTCGGTTACGTGGTGCTAGGGATTCGAACCACTGAACTGCTGACCTTTCTGATCAACAAGCTCAGCATATTAGCCACTGAGCCACCGTATCCATTAATGAAAGCATTGTTGTTGTTAGTTGCGAAGTCGTGTCCGACCCATCGCGACCCCATGAAGGAAAGCACATTAATATTAAGCATATTAACACCTAAAAGTACAGATCAAACTGTACTAAAACCAAAACTAAGAGAACTAAGAGAGGGATGGGACAGGGATGAGGTCTCCTTATCCCATCAGCCACCTCCAGTGATGAGTGTGTCGTCGTCCCCATTGGGGACCCAGGCCAACCGCAAAGCCAGAAGGCCAAAAGGGAGGGGGCAATTCTCACCTCCGACAGAAGAATGTTTCACAGGGATGGGGCCACCGCAGAAAAGGCTCTTCTCCTTGAACCCATCAACTGAAATTCCTTAGCAGACAGGATCCGTGGCAGGCCTCTTTCACTGACATAAGTGGGGCGGGCTTTCCCATTGGGGAGAGAGGCACCTCAGACACCCTGGGCCTATGTCATGTAGGCCTTCATTGCTTCAGTAGCAATGAAAATAATATTACATTATTATATGAGTTGGTGGTGCAGTGTTTAGAGTGCGGTACTACCGGCTACTTCTGCTGACGGCCGGCTGCCTGCAATTTGGCAGTTCAAGTCTCACCAGGCTCAAGGTTGACTCAGCCTGCCATCCTTCCGAGGTGGGTAAAATGAGGACCCAGATTGTTGGGGGCAATAGGCTGTAAACCACTTACACTTAGAGAGGGCTGTAAAAGCACTGTGAAGCGGTATATAAGTCCAAGTGCTATTGCTATTATTGTATTGGACCAGGGGGCAAAGCACTTCTTTGCACAGTGAATCTGTCAGGGTGGCTACAAAAACAAAAGAAGATTGGATGAATTCACGAAAGCCAGGCCTGTCTATTCAATCTGAAAGACTCAATATTTTCTGCCGATTGAGGAAGGCCTGCCTCCAAATACCAGGGAACACCAGGGGGAAGATATACAGTATTCATTTCACACCAGTGACTCATAGCATCTTCTAATGTCATCCAACCATGGCTGAGCCAAAATTGCAGTAATGAAGACAAGCTTTACATCATTTCAATGATAGCTGGAAGATGTTGTACAGAGATCATAAATCAGAAGCGGAGAAATGTTCCGTGTCTCAGTTTCCGGCTTTAAAAGCATCTACCCCAAGGCCAGGAACGAAGGTGGGCCTTGCTGTGACCCAGCAGGGGCTGGTTTTAGGTTTTGGCATTGTGGTATTTTGGCATGGGAAAAGCAGCCTTCTCCTGAATCCTTTCCTTGCGCCTCTTTCATTGGAAATCTTGCTTTGTTTTGTCCAGGTGCTGGGAGAGAATGAGAAACCTTGGAAAGCTGTCTTGGTTGCCTTGACAGAGAAGGATCTCTTGATATTTGAAAGCATGCCACGCATCAAGGAAGCTTGGTTTAGTCCACTGCATTCCTACCCTCTCTTAGCTACCAGGTATGTTCCTTTCTTTAGCCCAGAATATATATCAGAGGTGGTATTCAGTAGGTTCTGACCAGTTCTGGAGAATGGATAGCGGAAATTTTGAGTAGTTAGGAGAACCGGCAAATATCGCCTCTGACTGGCCCCGCCCCCATCTATTCTCTGCCTCCTGTGTCCCAGCTGATCGGCTGGGTCTCCTTTTGTTGCCCTGCACAGGAGAATGGAGCTGGAAAGCAGGTTAGTGGGGTGGGGGAGAGAAGGGGGGGGGGAGAGAGAGAGAGAGAAATCACATTTTAAGCCCTCTGATAGGTACCAGGCACTTTCCTTTCCCTAGTTCAGAGATATCACATTTTTAAACTCTCTCTTGGCTAGCAGGTACCTCCTTGTCTTTAGTCCAGAATGATTGTGTGTGTGTGTGTGTGCAGAAATCATGTTTTTAAATTACTTATTTCCCCTGTTTTTCACCTCCCATTTTAGCCAGAGGGGCTTATGCAGATCTGTAATGAAACAGATTCCCCCCCTCTAGCTACAATTAAAAAGATACAAGGCAAAAAATAACTGGAAAGAGAGAGGTGAGAAACAACTATATGTTCCCATAATAGGAAATAGTGTGGTATTATTATATTAACTGGTTTCTATGTAGTTAGTCCTCAGTTGAGGACCGATTGTTGAGCGGCCTTTCAAAGTTGCAATGGGCCCCACAAAAACCAAAGGTGCTTTTTCCAACTTTTTGCAACTGAACCTTCTTGGTTTATTGTTTGGAAACGTTTCACTTCTCATCTGAGAAGCTTTTTCAATTCTTCAGTTGAAAAGCAAAATGTTTAAAAAAAAAAAAAACCCCAGGAAAATCCAGTTGCTTTTTGGAACAAACACCTTTGGGACAACCATGGATGGTTGAGAATCTCCATAAATATTTACCCACAAAAACTACTTATATTCCAGTTCCGACATCCACTCCCTCTCCCCTACATCATTGTCATGGGACCACATTTTGGGGGCTCAACAATCAGCCCACATTTATGATGGTTAGCAGCACCCTGCAGTCATGTGACTGTGATCTACAGTGTTTCTTATGGAAATTGTTTTTACTTCCCATTCTTGGAAAAAGCACCCTATAGAGAACAATGGGTTCATTTAACCACCACTGGGAAAAAAGATCCTAAAATTGCCAGGCTCCGTTAGGGACTATAAATACCACAGATAGTCAAGGACTATCTTTGACTTTCCATATCAAAGGTTCTTCCCATCCACCCATCCAAATTCAGGGGATCTGCTACAAAACACATATGGAACTTTAGCCCCTTGCCTTGTGTAGGGTCTTCAATGGATAGTTTTCATAATTCATAGCTATATTGCCCTCTCAATTTGGCAGTCTGAGAAGCTACACAGAATTGTGCTACAGAAACCTGGAAGCTGCTGATGTGCCAGAAAACATCCACATAGGAAGACCTCTGATGGGAGGGGTGTAGAACACCAGTTTATCATTGGATCACCCTTGAGGTCATCTAACTGATAAGACCAAAGCAGTGATTTTGAGGTCATAATCTTGAAGAAACATCTCTTAGCCTCTTTGGAGAAACATGTGTTAAGCCCAAAGCACCCTTTAGAGCAGGAATCTCCAAACTTGGCAACTTTAAGACTTGTGGACCTCGACTCTCAAT
This sequence comes from Bungarus multicinctus, assembly GCA_023653725.1. Lineage (NCBI taxonomy): Eukaryota > Metazoa > Chordata > Lepidosauria > Squamata > Elapidae > Bungarus > Bungarus multicinctus. The sequence continues at coordinate 80,984,060 of CM042846.1, read as the reverse complement.
TCTGGCTGGGGAATTCTAGAAGTTGAAATCCATAAATATTAAAAGTTGCCAAGTTTGGTGACCCCCTACAATAAAGCATGGACCGTCAGTGGAAGGTTCAGGCATTTGATCTGCTTCTCCTGTCATCGCAGGAGAGAAGTTCTTCCAGCTAAAGCTTACCAGCTAAAGCTGGCCAATGTTGTGTTAACTGTTGAGCTTGTCACTAGGCTAAGGAAAAGGTTTCTGACATACTTGAGGAGAACAAATGGAGATGAATGACTTGTTGAAGGGTCAGCCTCTCAACATAATATTCTGATGATACAAGAGTGAGAAACTTAATTACTGCAGGGGGGGAAATCAGCCATCATGGTTTCCATACATGATTTTGGGTTTAAAAACCAAGCTTGTTGGCTTGAAACCATGGAATCAGCTGAAACTGACCCCAATCCTAATGCATGTTTAATTGGACTGCAGTTTTTATTATCTTGAATTCCCGGTACCTGTCAGGTACACTTTGCCTGATTCTGTGTTTGTTTTGTTCTGGAAACCTCAAGAGAAACCTGAGAAACTTTGCAACCTCTGAACATCCCCACAGGCTAGCGAAATGTCTGTGGTGTCCAGTTCCCTTTTTCTATAGACAAGAAGGTTATCTTGGGACAACTACTTAGAAAAAGAACAACTAAGTTGCCACAAGCAGCACGCACCTGTCTGAAGTCGGGGGGGGGACTGGAAATACACATCGCGAGATGAATTTCCTCTTTGAAAGATTCATCCCGCCAGTATGCTTTGTATTGTCATAATCAGTTACATCAGAGTCCCAATATTCAGTTATTTTAGATACAGCTGGTCCTTGACTTAAGGATCACAAGTGAGCCTTCGTTGTTTTTTTTTTGCTGCTGAGCAAGGCAGTTGTTAAGTGGGTTTTGCCCTTTTTTTTTACAGTCCTTGTTTGCCACAGTTGTTAAGGTTTAATGACTGCAGTTGTCAAGTGAACATGCAGTCATTAAACAAACCTCACTTCGACTTTGCTTGTTGGAAACCAGCTGGGAAGGTTATAAGTGGTGATCACATGACCCAAGAACTGTGCAACTGGCATAAATCCATGTTGCCAAGTGCCTGAATTTTGATCACATGACCATGGGGATGCTACAACGATTGTAAGTGTGAAAACCTGTCATAATGTAACGTAATGTAACTTTGAACAGGCGCCAAACAAATGGTTGTTAGTTGGGGATTAGCTGTAACCTACATGGATCTTCCAAGTCATGTTTTATGACCATTTTTACACATGTAATTTGGTTCACAAATCTCTCCCATAGAGCCAAGGCTGGGCATCTTTAAGTTTTTTTCCCTTTTTCCTGCTTTTTTCTTCCAAGTGTGTGTATACCTGGTGATGTTCCTGACTATCTTGTCTGCTCTAAATATAAATGTTAGATTTATATTTACATAAGTAAATATTTATTTATATAAAACTACAAGTTCGTGTCAGTATCTCTGACTCCTTGTGGACAACTGCTGTGCAGTTCCCTGACTTTCTTGCCTTGGGAATGAAACGAGTTTTGGGCCAGTCACTTTCTCTCAGCCGTAAGAAGAAAGCAATGTCAAAACACTTCCCAAATGTTGTCAAGAAAACTTGCAGGGACTTGTCTAGGCCAGGGGTGTCAAACTCGATTTCATTGAAGGTTGCATTAGCATTGTGTTTTACCTCCCGGGGGGAGGTATGTTATGGCCAGGGGCTGTGGCCAGAACAATGTCACTCGTTGAGGCTCCGTTTTCGGCCACAATGGCCTCCTGCAGCCATCTGCCAGCAAAAATGGAGCTGGGGGCCTACCCAATCTCCGTTTTCAGCCATGATGGTCTCCTGCGGCCCTCTACCAGCAAAAATGGAGGCCTGCACCATGGGTGGGTGGTCTTTCGCTGTTTCCAGGACAGCCCCCATGGGACAGATCTAAGCACCCCACAGGCCTTGAATTTGACACCCCTGGTCTAGGCAGTTGCCAGGAATCAAGATTGACAGGAATCCAGACGATGATGATCTTTGGCTTGGTTCCTGGTAACTTTATAGACAGATTCCTATTTTTTTTTTTTTTTAGCACCGATACAGAAAAGGTTTTCCGTTGCCTCTTTTAAAGATATTTTTCCAGCGTTCCAGTCCAGCCTATAGTTGGGCCTCCCCACTACGTATGATGGAAGACTTTTTTCTTGGAAAGTGGTAGGGGAAGAAATGTGTGGCATGTATTTGCCCAGTATGATTAGTAGACCAACCATTACTCTTCCTGAGTTGGCCACCCCTAGTAGTGATTATCCATGTTTTGATGAGGAGAAAAAAAAAAATCTGGAAATTGACGTTGAGGTGAAAGATAAGAGCTAGACTACTTTCCAAGTACAGGTTCCTGTTTTAAACGATCTGTACTGATTGGTTGTTGGTTACTGGCAATATGTAAAGGTGCTGGCATTATTCTTTTAAGTCTCAAAGGGGCTGCTTGTCCTGTTACATAGCTGACCAGTAGTTTTGGTCAATCATTCTCAAGATGTCCCACTGTTACAGATCCTACTTTCTTGCACATTGAATGGGGCTTTTCTCCCATTGCTCCTAGACAATGGAATATATTTATTCCACTCCCCCGCCCCCGGTTTGTGTTTAGGAAATCTGCAAAGATGCCTCATTCTCAACAAGTGCTGTTTAAACCTTGGTTAGTGTGGAATTTTTTAACTGTTTATATTCAGTTTGCATATTACTGGATGCTTTGCATATTTGTCAGAGCAGAAAGGCAGGTATAAATCAAATGCACTTAACAAATAACTGTGTACCAACAACCAAGTTTGACCCTGTATGACTGCCAGGCAGGAAAAGATGGCCAGATACTGCCACCTACTGTGACCTGCTAGAGCATGCTGGCTTTTAAATGCACATCACAGTCCATTAAAATGCTCCTTTGACCTGGCAAATCTTCTCCAGCTGGGAGAATTTTGTGGGCGAAAGCTTTCATCAGCTCCCTCATCCAACCCCTCTCTTTCTTTGTAGTCTACATCCTTTGTTCAGTTACCTTGAAATGGCCTCTGGTACCTTTATCTGTGCAGGTTAATAAATGCTCAGTTTTTTTCTGATGCTGTTCAACCCATGTACAGCAAATACTTTGGATCCCTGAATGCATAAAAAATTTTTTAAACTACATTGGCTACCAAGCTGTTACAGCTATGTCTTCCTAGTTGCCTCTTTGACATGATCCTCTGGGGGAAAAACTCTTAGTAAACAAGATAATATATTGTAAAATGGGATGGGGTCTTTTTTTTTCTTCATTTCATATGTTTATTTGACAGAAAAATCTCCTTGCTGGACATGGGATGGGGTCTTCTTTTCCCTAGTAGCTTCTTATTTCCAGATTGGACAATAATATTCATCAGACATGAAGCATGATTGAAGATTTAAATATTATAAAAATCGGAAGGAAGGGAGGAAGGAAGGAAGGAAATGTTGCTTTTTATTAGGCTTAAAATTCTAGGGAAAGGATTTTGATCAGTCACAAGGAAAAGTTTCCTATAAATGCAAGAGAACAAATGGCAAACACATATAGGAACTCCAGTGAAACTGCCTTTCTCCCACTAAGATTGTTTCCCTAACAACATGTGTTGATTCTTAAATTTGTTTTCAGGTTGGTACATTCAGGACCCGGGAAGGGCTCTCCACAATCTGGGGTAGATTTGTCCTTTGCCACTCGAACGGGCACACAACAAGGGATCGAGAGCCATCTTTTCAAAAGCGAGACTAGCAGAGACCTTTCCCTGTGGACCCGGAGCCTAGTGCAAGGTTGCCACAACGCAGCTGAACTCTCCATGGAAGTCACCACAGGTAAATCAAGAGCACAGAGGCTTCTTGGCAATCAAGTTCTCCCAGAGCGGTGGCCTTCCCTGGGTTTCTGCCAGTAGCAAAACAGAGACCGTGTCAATAAACTAGATGGCGTTGAAAGGATTTATTTTGCAAATTGGAGTATTTGGCTAAAGAGCAAAATCAACTCCATCCAACATCTGTTGCTCATACTAGGTGGCAGATCTTTTTTAAGAACGCTAGTTTGTTGTTTTATTTAGCTCCTTTGATCGATGGGTGTGGTCTCAGACTTGCGCTTTAAAAGATATAAAGAAGAAGAGGGAGAGAGGAAGGAGGAAAGAGTAAAGTCAACAACAGCTTTTTTTTTCTGGATATTAAAACAATTCAGGCAATCTGATGCGAGATGGACATTGAGGAGAAATTGAGAGCAGAGCAATTGGCCTAATCCAGTGGTGGCTAACCTTTTTGAGCTCCTGTGCCGAAAATTGTGCTCACACACACGTGTACCAGCACCCAGAAGGCAATGCGTGTATGGGGGGGGGCACACTCCCTGCATGTGTGCGGAGACCCCCTGCGCCGTGTGTCTCTGCGCATATGCGTGCATCTCCCGCGCCCCCACTCATGCACGTTAGGTACCTGACAGTCAGCTGGTAGGTGGTATGTGCGCAGTGGGGCTCTTCTGGGCGACCTCTCGCGTGCCGGCAGAAGTGGCTCTGCATGCCACTTCCGGCACGTGTGCCATAGTTTCGCCATCACAGGCCTAGTCCCTTTCTCTACCTCTGCAATGGCCTGGCCAGAGAACCAAGGTGAATCTTAGAGGTTCAAGGCCACAAGAAGAGTCAAGAGGGAGTTCTGTAGGGTAGTTTGAACTTCCATCTGTGACATGAAGTGGTAAACCTTCATTATAGAGCTTGCAAGTTGGCTTGAAGCAGTCAGTATCTCAGCCTCCTCACAAGTTGGTCCTTTTGAGATGACATAGGATAAATGAGGACAAGAACACTGACTCCACATTTTAAGGAAAGGTGGGCTCTAAATGTAATGTTTAAGTCCTTGGCTATCACAAGAGGTATCTTAGCATCTAGAAATTTTGAAGAGCAAGACCAGTGGCTAAACTTCTCTTACTCACTTAAAGTTTACACTTTACTCCATGTCCTTGACTGTAGTATTTTCCCAAAGGCTGATAAACCTGATTCAGGGATGTTATAAGATACCCAACTCCCTTTTTAATTAAACACAGACAGCAATTGGTATTACACTATGGATCTTACCACTTTTTAATGGTGCACGGTCAGCTGTGCTGAAACCTTTGTGCTATATTAACCTCATTGTTACAATCATTGGAACTTCTTTCCAATTAGCAGGGAACTCATTAGCATCCCTATTAATCCCCAAGCTACTACCAGCATCAGAGTGGCCTCATAATCTTTTATTAGCAATATCATTCTTCTAGAGTGCCATAAATCCTGTTTGTTCTTGTTTCCTTCTTCAGCTTGCACGTACAAAAACCAGGAGTGCCGTTTGACCCTCCATTATGACCATGGATTTTCCCTCACCACCGAACCCCAAGTTGGTGCCTTTCCCAAAACCATCTTCCGGTATCCCTACGAGAAGCTAAAATCATCTTCAGATGATGGGATTCGGATGCTGTATTTGGACTTTGGAGGGAAGGAAGGTGAAATTGTAAGTGTCTTCGGTTATTTGTTTTTCAACATAGCTGGGGATGAAGATTGTTATCATTTGTAGCATCTGAGATTATTAGAAAACTAGTCATGAATGAATTGCCCCTTGCATGGTTAAAATTATTACCCACGGATATTCTCTGCAGTATAAAAGTATAAAAGAAGAATTTTCTCCATTGCACAGAAAGATTCTGTCAAGTAATAGATCCATTGCAAGCAAAAACTCGGAGGCAGATGGATTCCTCAAAGAATAGCTTTATTGGAAATATCATATTGGCACATATCTGGTGAAAACCGACTCTGAAGGTTCCTGCGGTTTTCACCTAATTAAAAACTAAAAGTTTTTTCCCTCAGCCCCAAACAATCAGTCATATAAGCCGAATCAAGGCAGTGTCCGCTGGTCTGGTGACATCACTCCTCCTTCCTTCGGCCAGATTTGAGAACATCCTTGGTTCCCAAGAGAAAATATTTTTATTTTGAGTATACTACCCCCAACTATGTCTAATCCCCCCTTCCTATTCCTCAGCTCCAGGGTGGCAGCACTGAAGCTCCAAGATGGCTTCAGCCAGATCAGCTTCAGGGTTGACAACTTCATAACTACACACACACACGAAATCTGACCCTACCCATCTGGAAGCACTTTATGGAAAAGCTTGGAAAAGGCTGATGAGCATCATCTACTCCTTAGATCGTATTTTGCAGTCCTGCCTCCTTCCAAGAGGACATTTTCTTTCGGTGAAGGCCATTTCACATATGGAAACCCCACAGGCAGAGAGGAATACATTTTCCTGTTGCTTCAATTCACAGCTAGAATTGAATGTCAAATTCTCTTTCTTTTCATGGTCTGTCTGTCCATTCAGTTGGATTTTGGATAGACAGCCCACTCCTCACTGTCTCCATCAGCAAGCAGATCAATTATCTGGGTAGGGGAATCAAATGCTAGACTTGGTTCTCCCTCACATCTTGTCTCCGGTTTCCTAATATAGTTCCATAAATACAACCGTGGTAGAATTACAATGATAACCATATGTCAGCCCTACAAGATAGACCAGATTTAGGTCCTGTACCAAGGTAAGGACTATTTTTCCTGAAACAAATATAATTGAATTTTGCAAGTTTGAATGTGCTCTCTCCTTTATCTAGAGAGGGGATGGTTTGAGACATTTTTTTCCAAGTTATTTTCTTGGGCCAGGGCTCAAGGCCCACTTACCTGATTATTGCCTTGATAGTGACTCTTCTTCTGTCTTTTAAATCATTCCTGATGTAACATGCCTGAATGATTCCATTAAACAATCTATTGTGGCCTCAAAATGCTGGTGCAGTGGTACCTCGGGACTTGGCTTTAATTCATTCTGGAAAGTGCGACAGGTACTAAAATGGGCGAGTCCCAAACAAACCATGTAACTTATGTGAGCCTTTGTTTTTGCTGGGAAGGACTTTCTGTCTATTCCTTTTCCTATCTCATCGACCTTCCGAGCATAGCCAATTTCCTGTCCACCATCTGTGGCTATCCCCTCCTTTTGCAGCAACCTTCCCAGCATGGCCAACTTCCTGTCTGTTCCCCATTTCCTATAACAGGATTTCAAGTATTAAACAAAGGCCGAGTACTGGGACGACATTTTCACGTCAAAATGCGTCGGGAACCAAATTCGACGAGTTTTGAAGCAGTCGAGTACCGAGGTATCACCCACTGTATGGGCCTTGGTGGTGCAGGCTGTTAATCATCTAGCACTTAGTGCAAGCTGCCTGTAATTAGTGCAGGCTCGAATCCCACCAGGCTCAAGGTTGACTCAGCCTTCCATCCTCTCGGGGTAGGTAAATTGAGGACCCAAGATTGTTGGGGGCAATAAACTGACTTTGTAAAAATGCCGCTTGGGGGGGCCAAAAGCCCTAGTAATAAGCAGGCATATACAGTGGAATGAAGGCTATTGCTGAGCACTTAGCATGGTGCTCCATAGACTGTAAGCCGCCCTGAGTCTCCGGAGAAGGGAGGCATATAAATGTAATTAAAATAAATAAAATAAAATAAATAAATAAATAAAATGTATTTGTCAAAAGTTCAGTCACAATGCTGAGAAATAATGCTACATTTCAATTAAAATATTTGGTGTCTCTTTGTGCTCTGATTTCAGCAACTGGACCTTCATTCCTGTCCAAAGCCGATCGTATTCATCATTCATTCATTCCTTTTTGCCAAGATTACAAGACTTGGATTGGTAGCATAAATTCGGTCTGTCGTTGGCAAGAACAAAAAAAGAAAGAAAAATTGGAACTCCTCGAGTCCAACTCTCCAACATGTTGTCAACACTGGGAGCTACTAGGAGAACATCTGAACTCTTCTGCCGATGAAGTTCAAATATGGGGCAAAGTCAATGTTTTGATCAAAGACAATGATAGGTCTCTGAAGAATAAAAGTCGGAATATTTGCTTCAACTAAAACATATGTTGCAAGTGAAATGACATTGATTGCTCTGAATAAAGCCAAAATTGAGTAATTAAGAAGAAATGAATGCTGTATGACGACATTTCGTATTCCTCAGTGTGCCTCTATGTATGTTTTAAGAACAGCACGCTCCATCTTGGGTTTTGAGAATGTCAGGGCTTCCCTAGAAGATTCAGCTATTTTTCAATGAAAAGATTGATGATGGTAGAGTAGCTTCTGTGAATGCAAAGTTTTTCCCTTCTCCCCTTCATCATCTCCCCCCCCTCCCCCTTTAAAATGTACTCTATTTACCTCTAGTAGATTGGGCTGTTTTCCTAAACCGGTAACGTGTTTTAAAAACTTTGCAAACTGCAGAGAAACTGTTGTGGATAGCAATCCTAGAGAGCAGGAAATTTGAAAGCCACTGAAAAGTAAAAGCTAAGTTGATAGTTACCGTCAAAATAAGGATTTTTAAAACGAACTCTGTGTGCTTTAGATTTTTTTTTTCTCACCAAAACATATTTCGGTTTTCAAAAAGCACAAAGGAAAAAACAATCTATGTGCAAGTTAGTGATTTGGTTGTTGAGAGATGAGGTGGATGTGCTCTGTTGTTGTTTTTCCCCATTAAGAAGCACATCAATCACATTGGCAGAGTTCAAGTTGCTGGTTTCCTGGCCTTGGCAACTTTTAGACACCTGGGGCTGGGGAATTCTGGGAGTTGAAGTCCACATGTCTTAAAGAGGTTCAGTTTGGGAAACTCTGCTGTAGGCAAACTGAGTTTTCTAAATGATCAAACCAGTCATAAAAAGGAACTCTTGGAGAAAGAATTCAAAAATATCTCTAAATAAAATAGACCATATACATAGGACACGTTGGAGAATTTGCTGAAAAAAAGCAAAGCCCATTCCACTGATAAAATCCAAATAATGTGTTTTCTAAGATTGCAGTTGTTCCATTAACAATTATAACTTGTGAAGGGGAGGGAAGTGGAATCTGGCGTACATAATGCATTTTAAAACATTTAACAGTGGAAGAACAGTAAAAGCGACGGGAACGATAACCATCTTAAAAGCATCTTGAAAAGAGGAAATGCATTTCAAATTAATCCAAGGTAGCCAAACTGTTAATTCATATGTGATGCAGTCAGTGGAATTTTGGCTCGTGCATTTTGTGGCTTTGTAATTCTCTTGCGCTGTCCACAAATCCCTTTGCAACATTTGGTTGTAGGCCCTTCTAAAGCAAAAGGAGAAGCTTTGGGGATGAGGAAGAAGGCAGAAGCAGCCATCGGGAGACACAGGAGGATGCTAAAGAAGTATGGATAGAAAGGATACAGAAGCACTGCCCAGGAAGCCTGAGTAACTTAGGACAGAAGCCATGGCAGTTGGCCGTGTTGAAAAAACTGGGAGAGCAAGGTAAAGAAGAGAAACATCAAACCTCAGCTAGAAGATCCATACAAAACACCTAGTGCAGAGAGGAAGCAGGAAGTGGCTATTAAAACTCAGAATTTTCTGCACCTTCTAGGGTCTTCTCCTTTTTCTCATGGCTTTACATCAGGGAGGAAAGAAATAAGCTGTGTGATCTGGGCTCTTCCCTACCACTCATACTCGGCATATTCTACCAAGGAAAGGAGATACAGTATGGTCATTTTTCACGATTTTGATCAACAGTGAGAGATTCTCAGTCATCCAAGTCATGGTTGTCTGAGCTGAAACAGCTTCTTGAGTGAGAAGCGAAATGTCTTTAAAGAAAAAACCAGAAAGTCCAGTTGCTTCTTGAAAAAGCATCTTTGGGTTCCCTTAACAACGTTTAACTAGAAGAATCCCAAAGCTGCTCAAGTCTTAAACTAGTTGAGATCTTAAAATTTTGTATTGTGGCCTTTCTCGGGCATCTGAATGTTGTGGTCTGTAGCTTGGGAGCTCTGAAACTTGCCGTAGGGCTGAAATCTTAGCAGCGCTTCATCCTGGTGACTGGCATTCACTGGATTAAAACCCAAAACACATCAAGGGATCTTTTCTTTCCATCTCGTTCTGGAGAACAAGGGCAATCCCATCACAGCAGCAGCAGACCGAACTGCTACTGAAGTGTCATTTTAACTCTTTTCATATAGGTTTGCCAACCTAGCAGTTCGAAAGCATGTAAAAATGCAAGTAGAAAAATAGGGACCACTTTGGTTGAGAAGGTAACAGTGTTCCATGTGCCTTCAGTGTTTAGTCAGTCCAGCCACATGACCATGGAGATGTCTTCGGACAGTGCTGGCTCTTCAGCTCTGTAACGGAAATGAGCACCGCCCCCTAGAGTTGGAAACGAATAGCACGTATGTGCGAGGGAAACCTTTACTTTTTACAAAATAAAGTCTCCTTAAAGTTGCATTCAACTTCATAGATACATCCATGGACTCTTCTTGGCTGCAATATGGACATGAAGTACAGGTAGTCCTCGGCTTACGACCAGGGGTACACATGGCCCTGTTCTGGAGTTCTAATGGCCTCCCCAGCAGTCATGTGACTTTCACTTCAGGCACTCAGCAATCAATCCATAATTAAGTCCATTTGCAGCATCCTATGGTCACGTGGCCATTGTTTTACAATGCTTTTTGGTGAAAACTGGCCCACAGCAAAACATTGGTTAGCTTCACGACAGCTGCAATTGCTAAACAACAGCTACAACATTTATAAAATCAAGTTGGTTGTGTGGGTGACTTACGTTACCATCATGACTTATAGTACACTTAGGATGGGCAGGCGCTATTACAGTCATAAGTCAAGGACTACCTGAACTGTTGTCTTCTCAAATGCTTTCACCAGTCTGATCTCCCAACTATAGACCATTTTTCCACCCAGGTACAAGCCACGTCCAATCCTGCTTTGCTTCTTAATAACCAGCTAAATGACTGTCAGATACATCAATATTAAACCCTTAATGTGTATATCAAAAGGCCAACTTTAAAAAAAAAAAACTTGTTTGCTATACGGATGCCCAGAGACAAATGAACTTATGGGCCATAGTAAATAAGTGTGCTTTTTAGGGTTGCTCAGATATAGGTGGTCAGTTGAGGAAATTCCCCTGAATTCTCAACCATGCTATTTCTATGCTACTGATTACAAATAAAATAAATCATGAGGATAGCAAAAACTGGAACCTAAGTCTAAATGCATAAGTTATGCTTGCTTTCAGCTACATTTCAAGAAAATTCTCTGCAGCATTAAATCGCCCCTGAAGTAATTAATTTAGGTTTCAAGGTAATTTCATTGGGATAATAAATAGGATTCATAAAGGCCTGTTAATTCTTAAATGCGATTAAGGTAATCTTAGGGAATATTTGAAAGAACGTTGGAAATAAAAAATCCCCAAGATTGAGCTGTTTAACCATGACTACGATTTTACACATGCAGAAGTCTTTGGGTAGCTCTATAAAATAACCAATTGCCATGGAATATCTATCATAGCTAGTATTTTGTTAGTAATATAAAATCAACTTAATAAAAAGCTGCTTGATTTTGAGCCTACTTTATCACCATGTGCCCAGTTTGTGCCTAAGCATTTTTATTTCATTTGAAGCTTTAAATAAATAAATAAATAATATCCAGAGGTCTCTCTACTTTAAAATAAATATATTTTTGCAGATATGGAATTTCCATTGGTTTGCATCTGTTCATGAAAGGATGACTTACAAATTTTTTTTTATTTAAACGGCATTTTGTGAAGGGAAAAAAAAAAAAGATATCTCAACCCTTTCCAATGTAACAGTATTTTCAAGTTCCTTCGATGGCAGTATTTATTATTGTGAATGAGCAAAAGCCAGAGCATAAAGTAGAATATTGTGTATTTTAGGAAACATTCATGCATATGTAAATTCTATTGTACTGCTACTTTCAATACCTAACACCCCTTCACTGGAATATTATAACTATATCTGCTTTGTATATAATCAGGATTAATGCATTAGTTATATCACGTATTGTACGGTGCTCAAATCACAACATGAAGAAGTGAATAACTAATTTGCAAAAAGAAATATATATATATTTATAGTCAAATACAGATTTTGAATGACTCTAGGCGCCATTACTTTAGATGGGGTTGATAGAATGAATTAAATGGAACTACCCCAGATTTATAAGAATTTAATCTACAATATTTATATTTTCAAGAAGGAGAAAAAAACCCGACTATATTTAATAAAGTGTCATTTATTGGACTTTTTTTTTGTGAAGTGAAAGTCATTGATTTTTGTTCAATGGTTTCAGCCTACTAAAATTTGTATAAAAACAGTGAAGTACTGATTTCACAGGATGGGATTAATTCTTCCAGGTAAGTTCTCTTACTGAACTACTACTGTTCAATAATTTGGTTCATTGAAAAGAGTATCAACCTCCTGGCATTTCATACAAATATGTAAATCTATATTGAATCTATAAATTCAAGGATGGCAAAACATCCTGATCTAGTTGAACAGAGTACTAGTCAGAACTATACTTGAAGGATGGAATGAGTGGTAGAGAACAATACAGGGAAAACTGAATTTAAATGCTTCGTGTTTTGAGTTATTCTTCCTTTTTTTCTAAGATCTTGATAAAGTTGCTTACCTTTTAATCCGGATAGTTTACTGTCTTGTAAAGTGAGTGAGCTGTGACTTGCAACCACTCTCAAAGTAGTTTGTCCTGACAGTCGTGGTAGTTTCCTAGAATTTCATGTGTCCCCCACCTTTAAAAACGGTTGATATACCTGGTTTTAAAAAGGACTTGCTAAGCAATACCTTTAAATTTATTTAAACAAACCATTAACTAACTTCAGCAGACATTCTGCACATTTGAATATAATAGAAAATTTACATTTACAGAACTAGCAACTTTCAAATCATGCAGATAGGAAAGATGGCTTAGGAAATTCTTTTTATCCCAGTAAAAATTTTTTACAACACAAATAACTTCCAAGATCAATTTAATTACATCAAAGATTTGAGAGCATCACGTGGCAGGTGCTGTCAAACTTTAGGCATATCTACCAACAAGACACTTTGTGTTCTCAGTGTGCTGCACTTGTGGATGTCACTTCTTGTTTTTTTCTAAAACCCAATCAATGACCTGTAAATAAGCAACAGAAAATGTAATTAAAAATAGAAAAATAAACACTAAGACATATTGCATCCTAAAGTTCGAGAACGTAGATATTGAAACAATTCTTCCTAATTGGACACCTTGCTAAAGGAAAATACCATGTAACCCAGGGGTATCAAATTCGTGGTGTCACGTGACATCATTTCCCCTCCTTCGCTAAACCGGGTGTGGCCGTGGCCAGTGCGTGACGCATCTGGCCTGCAGGCCACGGGTTTGACAGCCCTGGCGGTAACCCCCAAAATAAGCAAGGCTTCTAGGCAATGAAAGGACTGTAGCAACACTCAAGGTACATCCCACAAATCATCATTAAAGAGATGAATCATCCCTCTTTTCAGATTCAACCAGCGTAGGGCAGTCGACATCCACTAACCAAATTCATGAAGCCAAACTTCGATAAATGATGGAAGCCAATTCTCAGGAACAGTTTACTAGGGATGCGGCCCAGACAACCATTACTTTACCTGTTGAACATTGCTGATAGCAGCTTTTTTCATTTCATCCAGCAGACCTCGAGATGTTTTCAAATCCTAAATATGAAATACATTACTTTCAAAAGATGCTGGCTTATTAATGAAAATCTTTTTAAGAGGGCAAGGAAGAATAATGGTCTTATTTAGCAACACTACTTTTGCCTCATTTTCAATACAAATAGGTGTCTTAATTTAGAAATTCTGCAGACAAACAAGAAAACCCATTTATCATCGTAGTTTAGTCTTTGTCAACCAAGTTTCCTTCCCAATTTTTGTTTGTGTCCTAATCTATTTAGTCCCCTTTATCAGGGGTCCCCATCCCCAGGTTCGTGGTCTGGTGCCGGCCAACGGCCTGTTCGAAACCGGGCTGTGGAAGTGTCGTGCGGGTGTGTGCGGGTGAAGCTGCATTTGTGCAAATGGCATTATGCGTGAAATCATCCCTCCCTTCCCGCTCTGCCGATCTGCAAAGATTGGAGACCACTGCCCTATATTGTTAATGTAATTCAGTTCCCCAATGTTTACATCCAACCATAAAGTCATATCAGAAGGGATGCTGGGACTACCTGACTGTGGTTTCTTCCCCAAACCCCCAAAATTTTAACCTTAGACTGTCTACTATTGACCTCACCCCTTTCCTAAGAGGTCTGTAGGGGGCGTGCATAAGCACACCAACGTGCCTACCATCCCTGTCCTATTGTTTCTTTTATTTTTCTTATATGTATCCATTTCATGTATTCAAAATTATGTTTATACTTATACCTGTTATCTTATAATCACTTGACAAAATAAATAAAATAAATAAAAAATAAACATTCTTGTGTAAAATCAGGAGTTCCCTAACTTAAATATGCAGCAAGAGGATAAGAGCCACATCACCAGATTGTGGAAAGGTTGGGCAGAAGCTTAGCACAAGTAGTCCTCAATATACAACTGTAATGGAGTTTGCCCATTACGTTGTAAATCACGACAGTTTATTTTACTTTCATTTTCTGTGGCAGTTGTTAAGGGAATGTGGCAATCATTAAACGAACACCAGCGTGCTATGTACGGCATGGTTCTGCCGAAAACTGGAAGTAAATGCCATTTTTTTCCAGCAAAGCTTGTAAAATGTGATCACGTGACTGCGGGATGATGCAAATGGCCATAAAATGCAGCTCTGTTACCAAGCACCAGAGTTTTGGTCAGGTGACTATGGAGGGGCTCTGACTGTTGGAACTTTCAACTGAGGTCAATAATAGATTGAAAGTAGGCCGGTCAAAACTGAACCATCGCTAAGGGACCAGTTGTAAGTCAAGGACTGCCTATATCTCACAAATGCTCCAACAGAAGCCCTTCAATTCTTCCCAATATGGGGAAGTTTATGTTTGTTTATGTTTATTAGATTTTTATACCGCCCCCTCTCCCCAAAAAGGGACTCGGGGCGGTGTTCAGCCAGCTAAAACAGAAACAGTATAAAGTTATAAAATGAAAAACAATTTAAAATGATTAAATTGGAGGCCGAATATAAAATTAACAAGTATAAAAACTGATAAAAAAATTAAAAATACCAAATTTAAAACCCGACAAATCGTTACTGGGCCAGGCCGGCCTGTTGAAAAAACAGGGTCTTTACTACTAAGTGGCTTAGTAGTTCCTGCTACCAACTCTCCAGGACGGAGCCTCTCGTCCTAAGCCTTATGAGGAGGAATCAAGGCCTCCTCCATAACGTGGCTAGAAGATTCAGGTTTTATTTTTCCTGGCCTTCCCACAAATCCATTTTATAAAGAGATAAGCAAACTTTATCTTAAATGGGAGGAATATTTTACAAAAGCTTTTCCGTTAGTGGTGGAGGTAAATGGATGGGAGTTGTTCAAATTATGGGAAAGCAGCAGCTTGGTTGAAAAAAAAAATTCCGTGTTCCCAGCTGACCACAAGATGGCAATGGTCTGCTATGAATAGTGGAATTCTCCCCGCAAAGGCTGAAAGAATTAAAAATGTTTTCTGCGAGGTAGCCTGAAGTAGAGATTCAAGCTGGTGTTGCATAATTCATACAGAATAAAACTTAAGATTAGCAGCGCACAGAAAAAAGATCACAACCCTAATGAAATCTTCTCGCTAGGTTACCTATTTCGACCAAGACACGTTTTTGCAGATGCTACCGTTGTTTCAGTTTTCACTTTTCCCCTGGAAATTTCAAAATTTAGGCTGAGGTGAAGAGATGTCTAGGATAGCAGGATATACATTATGGGGCTCTCTGAGCTTGGTTATGCACTGATGATGTAATCTTGTTGGGTGATGAAATGTCAACAAGAAAACCACCAACCTCACAGATGACCAAGGAGTCCCCGAAGCTACAAATATTCTCATCTATTGCATACTAGCTCAATACCCATGCTTCACTACGAAACTATGTGGTCAGGCTTAAATTTTGGGGAGGAAAATAAGGGGGGGGGAATTCTGCCTCTGTCTACCAGCATCCATTGGTATTCATCTGGCTAGCGTCCTGTCAGTGGGTGAGAGTTGAGGGCTGCTTGAAAACTGAAACAGTATTTGCTGTGGGAGCAAGAAGGAGACAGCAAGGAGCCTGGGTGTGGCTTAGCTCAACTGTTCTGTACTAAAGCTGCTTGGTGCTGAGAAAGTAAAACTGGAACTGAAACTCCTCTGCTTGTGTTTTGATTTGGAACAGATTTCTTTTCAGGTGGGGAGGGGGAGTAGAACTCCTTAGCATCAGAGCGTGTTAATAATAATATATGAAATACTAATGCTCTGATGGTCATTTCAAAAAATCCTTTCTTAGTGAGCACCTAGAAGCCAAGAGGAAAATACGTGCCAAATTTCAAGTTTGTAGGCTTTACAGTTCTGGAGATTTTGTGATGATGTGTGAGTGGTCTTTCGCTTTCATATATATATAGATACAATAAAATGGGAGTTACTGAGTTCTATCACCTAGCATGTCGGTCCCTTTAAAATTTTCTGAGTTTTTGCATATTTGTGTCGCTGAATGTTATCATCAGAGCTTCATTGGGCTCCTACAGTATTTGTATTATTAAAGAGCTCTGAATGAATAAATAACACCAATGTATTACTTAATTATAATGAATGGCCAACCCTGCTCCACATGCTGTATTTCTTGCTAGAAAGCAGACAAAATAATGCAACCAGAAAGACAGAAAATCTGAAAAAGTAAAAAAAAAAAAACCTTTCATGGAACTCCATGAATGTATTTGTGGCACAGGCCATGAAATGCATTCAGTATCAGAGATAGTGCTATAAAGGTTCAGTTTCAGTTCAGCCAAAGTTGACAGGTAATCCTCGACTTAGAATAGAATGGAATGGAATGGAATGGAATAGAATAGAATTCTTTATTGGCCAAGTGTGATTGGACACACAAGGAATTTGTCTTGGTGCAAATGCTTTAGCGACTCTTCAAAGTTACAATAGACTTTCCCAGAGCTACTTACAACCCAGATTCAAAGGCTGTCCTCCCACTCCTGTCACGTTGTTGTATTTTGGGTGTTTGGCATCCATCCTGCATTTACAGCTGTTTGCAGCATCTTGCAGTGATTATGATTTACATTTTTTGATGGAAACTGGAATTTATTCTCCGTTTCTGACAAAAAAAATGGCTGTTGTGGACCATGAATCTGCTTAACAACCGCAACAATTGCTTTACAACTACCATGCTTTCCTTGATGGCGACCACAAAAAAAGATCATAAAATCAGGTAGGCGCACGATGACCTGTTTCACAATGAGCACGATATACGATAATTCCTGGCTTAATTACAGCCGTAAGCTGAGGACCAGCTGCAACAATTCATTTAATGTTAACTCTCCTGTATACTCCTGAGTACAGAGTGCCCTTTTTCAGAGACAACTTCATGACTTCTCTGTGTTTTAGTGGAGCAGCAATTTTTCACTAAATGATAAACTATAACATGGGGACATGCTCCCCCAAAAAGAATTGTATTTGCTCATTGATTTCAGCATTTACAGTGTATCACATTTCTCATTTCCTGAAAAAGAGGTTAATATGAATTTGCCTATCACCAGTTAGGGCAAGGGCCCCTTTATGGACTTCAACTCCCAGAATTGAATCATGGTTGGCTCAGGAATTCTGGGAACTGAAGTCCACAACTCATAAAAGGATCATAGATGCTCACCTCTGAGTTAGGGGAAAACAAGGACTAACTTTTTTATCCCTTTAAACTAAGAGTCTTCAAACTTGGCAAGTTTAAGACTTGTGTACT
Organism: Bungarus multicinctus; assembly: GCA_023653725.1. Classification (NCBI taxonomy): domain Eukaryota; kingdom Metazoa; phylum Chordata; class Lepidosauria; order Squamata; family Elapidae; genus Bungarus; species Bungarus multicinctus. Next base: position 80,966,339 of record CM042846.1, on the reverse strand, counting down.
TCAACTCCCAGAATTCCTGAGCTAACATGACTGGAGGAGGAATTCTGGGAGTTGAAGTCCACAAGTTTTAAAGCTGTCAAGTTTGAAGACCGTCAAAAACCTATTATTCCACAGCTTGATCGTTTGGTATTTTGTACATGGAAAGAGAGAACATTTGAGTACCTTTAAGTAACACTTGGATATTTCAAATAAACGTTGACTGCATGTTGTAAAGCACTTGTGGTCTCTTGCAATTCCATGCTTCTCAAGAGTACTCATCACTACGTCCTTCAGCATCTTGGGAAGAAAAAAAAATAGGTCTATTTTAATTTCCAGAGCCAGCATGTCAGGCTTCATCTCAACACATCAAAGGCACCAGTTACTGAAACCGTATGATGTTATTCTAGAGAAGTAACACTCTAGGTTGAAAGTTGCACATCAACCTGTTGAGTGCCAGCAGGCCATAGAAGGCCTTTTGGTGGTGTAATGATGCCACCATAAAAATCCAGCTGGGAGAAAGGAATTCTTTACCCGTGTATGCTTCTGAGATCTCGATTCCTTTCCGGGCTTCGGTGTCTCTGATTCGTTACTACAGTTCTGGCTTGCTGAGTTGCTCCTGGAAGTTTCTTTGTTCATCACCCAATTCTGAGAAGATTTGACCGCCGCAGAGGGCAGAGAGGTTGAAGTCTTCAAGCACTTCTTTGGGACAACTGTTGTTTGGTGACTCCTGCCGATTCTGCTCGCCTGGGACAAGGCAGAATCTGTGCTTTCAGACTGCAGTAAACTGAAAGAAGAGTAATGTTATTTTTATTTCGAAATGTATTTATGCTGGCTTGGATTTATTTTGAAAATATCACAGTATTGACATCTATCAAAATTATCAGCCTGAAAGCAAAATTAAAATATTATGAGTCATCAAATCAGTCAACTCTTAGTGACCACATTAAATAGATTTTCTCCACGACCAGCGGTCCTTAATCTGGTCTCCAGATGAAAATATAACTGTTTTGACACATGACACAAGTAGCTAAATGGAACCACCTCTTGAGCAAGTTACCCTCAGCTAGCATTGTGCAATTTTTTTTCAATGTCCTATAGCAGGGGTCCCCAATCTGTGGGCTGAGGTACGCTAGTGGACCATGAGGGGTTTGCAGGTGGGCCGTGGAAACAGCCAGTGAGAGCATGTATCCTCAAGCAACGGGCAAGCGTGTGTGACCGTGGTTGACTCAGCCTTCCATCCTTCCAAGGTGGGCAAAATGAGGTCCCAGATTGTTGGGGGGCAAGAGGCTGATTCTGTAAATTGCATAGAGAGGGCTGTAAAGCACTGTAAAGTGGTATATCTATCTATCTATCTATCTATCTATCTATCTATCTATCTATCTATCTTATTAAACTAAAATAAGATCTATCTATCTTATTAAACCTTACTAAACTGACAGGACTCAGGGCGGTGTACAGCCGATTAAAAATACAACAACAATACAAAATGAAAAACAATTAAAATCAAATATAGTGGCTGACAGATAAAAACATATAAAGGGAATTAAAAAGACTAAAAACCAGATAAAACCAGATTAAAAACCCTAAGAGAACCCTAGGCCAGACCGGCTTGGCGAAATAGATGAGTTTTCACCACCTGCCGGTGAAAGGGCTTTTACTATTTGCAGGAGCGGCAGACATGCAAGCACGCTGCTCACGAAAATGGAGCTCTGCTTGCACGAACTATCCACCCACCCACCCCAGCCCGCAAAGCCAGAAACATTGGGGAACTCTGTCCTATAGGGTGCCCACTTTCAAAAACGGACCCATGCTGCCGTAGCCATCTTTCCGTTTCTCAGCTTGCCGCACAGTATGGCGTGAGAGGGAGAGGTTCGGAATGTCAGACGAGACAAGAACAACAGATTGTCCCGTGGAAACCAAGGTCATCTCAACAGGTGCTGGCCAATGATGCGATATGGGATTTATTCTATCAATGGTTAAACAATAGAAATGGAAGTTAGAAATAGGGAAACAAAATAAAGAGGATGTGTTAAAAGTGATACATTGATATGATGACTAACATGTTGAATATTACCGTGTTAATATTGTACAATTAATTAGTATAATTAATAGGTGGATATTACTATGTTAAATATATAGAATTAATAGGTCGTGAAGGATGTTAGATTACTGTTCACAAAGATGCTTGTACCCAGACAACACACTGTTCCACTGAAGATGGAATGATTGTAGAAAAACAAAACATTTATTATATTTAACAAAAACAAACAGGTGCTGGCCAGAGAATTGAAGGAATTACCTGGGAGACACCAAAACATCTAAATGGACAATGTGACCTGTGACCAGGAGGGAGGGAAATATCTATTAATTATACGAAAACCACAGGAAATAATTAGCTGATTTTGCTTTCATGCGGTCCGAGATAATGTCCTCAATAAAGATGCCCTTAAAGGGATCTGATCGTCTCGATCTGCTGGCTTGGGTTGGGTTTGTCAGTCGGAACCTTGACATCGGGATTAAGAAAAAGCCACTTGCTTCAATATAAATGTTACATTACAATATAATGTTACACTGAAGGTTATCACAGCCGGGTGAGGAAAAAATAATAGGAAAGAAGACAGCCACCCAAAGCAGTGATTAAGAAAGGAAAGAAATGCCTCCGTTTGTATGGACTTTTTATACCGTGCATTACCTTTTGTTGGAGCAAAAGCTCTCCACGTCTTTCGATCGCCGTTTCAGCTTAGACGTCTCCATCAGGAGTTCTCTCTGCGAAGATTCTCCGTCGGGGACACTTCCAGGCTCGGACAAAACCGCTGGGGATGGCAGGGAACTCAAGACACAGGACACCGGGCAGGAGTCCTTCGAGCAGGTAGTCTGGGTTTCAAAACGGATGAGCCGAGACTGAAGGTCAACAAACTCCCCGTCTCTTTCCAAAGCCCTTCTGTTGTCCAGGCAATACCTAACCGTCGAGATTTAAAAACAGGTTTGGAACCACCAGCATTGCAGAAAGTCTAGGCTTCTTCTGACATAAAGGAAAACTTGATGCCCTTCTTGCCGTAAGGGAATATCTTCCTTGCTTCTCTTACTCGGATCCCCGCGGAACATCCTGCCACTGGGGGTGAAATCTACCGTCTGGCCTTCCAGAAGGGCTTTAAAAACAGGTTCTGCCAGTTGGCCTTAGGCTACAGGTGCAGTGATAGAGAAGACACCACCCTCAATCTGATAACAGATAATCAGAGTTGGAAGGGACCTTGTAGGTCATCTAGTCCAACCCCCTGCCCAAACAGGAGACCCTACACCATTTCTGACAGATGGCAGTCCAATCTCTTCTTGAAAGTCTCAAGTGATGGCACTCCCACAAGTTCCGAGGGTAACTTCTGTTCCATTGGTTGATTGTTCTCAGCATCAGAAAGTTTCTCCTTATTTCCAGATTCAGTTTCCATCCATTATTCCTTGTCTGGTCTTCGGGTGCTTTAGAAAATAGCTTGACCCCTTCCTGTTTGTGGCAGCCCCTCAAATACTGGAAGACTGCTATCATGTCTCCCCTGGACCTTCTTTCACTAGACTAGCCATGCCCAATTCCTGTAAGACTTCTTCATATGTTTTAGTCTCCAGTCCCCTAATCATCCTGGTTACTCTTCTCTGTACTTTTTCTAGAGTTTTTTATAGTGTGGTGACCAAAACTGGATGCAGTATTCTAGGTGTGATCTTTATTTGCACAAGTCCTTGGTTTTTTTAAGCCTGGTTTTAATTTTTGGAATTTTAAATGGTTTTTATAGTTTTTTTAATATCTATATTTTTACTGCATTATAAGCCACCCAGAGTTGCTTTGGGTATGGAAATGGGCAGCATATTAATTTAATAAACAAATAAAAAATAATAATTACTAGGAACTTTTTTTTTAAAGGGATCTAATTGTTTGTTGGGAAACAGAATATATAATCTCACAGATCATCTATCCATTTCACAAGATGCCAAATCTCAGTTCACATTTTACAGACAACTGTAACAAAATCATTTTTACTTTGAAATAGTAATTTTCTGCTAGCCATCCCAGGTTCCAAAGTAAAAGTATGCTTTTGAATTCATGTTCTCTTTCGATATCCATTTCTCAGAAAGGGTTGTGGCCAGAAACCTGACAACAAGCTAAATATATAATTCAGTTCTGTTGCCGTGTTTCAAGGAGCCCTGGTGGCACACAGGTTAGAATGTAGTATTATTGCGGGCAAACTCTGCCCACAATCTATAGTTCGATCCTGATGGAGCTTCATGGTTGATTCAGCTTTCCATCCTTCCAAGATCAGTAAAATGAAGAGCCAGATTGCAATATGCTGACTCTGTAAACCACACAGAGAGGACTCTGAAGTGCTATGAGGCAGTATTATAAGCCTAAAATGCTATGCTACATAATTGAATCAGTGGAATTTGAGCCTTAAAACTAGCTTACATACTTGCTCCCACAAAGCATAACAAAATGCTCATTTCCCTATTTGGTGACAAAACCAGCAACAAAAATCCCAAATGTCTCCAACACCACAAATACACACACTTCTGTATAAAATACAGATGCCTCTATAACCCTGTGACATCACTGAGTAAATGAACCAAATCAATACGAAAAGGCACCCTACTTTTGACATTGAAAAAGCATTACTTTCAAATCTTACCAGATCAACTGCTCTACTTTCAGCTGAAAACGTTGTCAGAAAATATTTGGTGTTTGCACTTATAAAAGCGTGTATTTAAACATTATCCTTGGTTTCAAGCATTAAATATTCAAAGGTGAAAAGAACTGGTCGTCTTCTTGTGCCATATCCGTCATCGGACATTGGCAATCATGTTGGCGATCGGAGGAGCCTCGGTGGCGCAGTGGTTAGAGTGCGGTACTGCAAGCTAGTTCTGCTGCAGCCAGCTGCCTGCAATTTGGCAGATCGAATCTCACCAGGCTCCAGGTTGACTTAGCCTTCCGAGGTGGGTAGAATGACGACCCAGATTGTTGGGGACAATAGGCTGACTTTGTAAACCACTTAGAGAGGGCTGTAAAGCACTATAAAGCGGTATATACGTCTAAGTGCCATTGCTATGATCGCCAACAGAATGAAATGAACTGGTGGATAAACCTATCGTTATCTTAAAAATTTCGATATTGTCTTAAACTTGGTTTGTACCGAATGAAAGGGCTCAGAAAACAATTCACGTGTAAGGAAACTTACTGAAGACCGTGGTAATGGCAGCCAGCAGCTTTTTCAAACGGTAAAGCTCTCAGTTTTCGGGGTGTCAGTTCAGGTGTCAAAAAAGCACTGTCACTGAAAAAAACATAAGAGAATTCACCTGCAACCAAAGTTTATTGCTCTCTTACAGGCAAAACAAAAAACATGTTAAACAACAAGAATGGGAACGATCAGACTCTCTCTTTGCCATTGTAAATTATAATAATACAAATGCAACACGCCGATCTAAGGTATGTTTGATCATCGATCCATTGGTAGAATATCAGGCTTGGAGGAATTGTGTGGTGGCGTGGTAACAAAAACGTTCGGAAGCTAAACTGCAAGCCCGGAGAACAGACCTATCATCAACATCTACCACCCGAGCTACATATATTCTCTTATCATTTCTAAACATGGTTTAGTTTCCAAAATCGGTCAAAGTGGATTAACCGCTGCCACTTTCTGAACTAATTTGGTATTAATCTCCCTGCCAGTGATGACTTCAGGAATAGCGACACGGGCTCCACAGTCATACCATGCTCGCTGTGAAATAAGATAAGCAGCATACTGTAGATGTATTTGTTAGATTTTTATCACTTAATGGCTTTGTGTCTTTATTACTGTTTGAATAACTCAAGGCAGCAAACATACCTAATAGTCCTCCTTTCTCCTATTTTGGTGTTGTACTTTATTATGGTATTATGTTGTTGTACTTCCGAACCCTATTCCTTGTGAAATTTCTAAGTCATAGAGAAATTCTAGGTTCCATAGATAAATCATTCTATATAGCTCTCCATTATTAGAAACAATAGTAACACAAAATGCTCCATAATCAAATATACGTTTTATCTGTAGAATCAAGTAACAAGAGTTCTGTTTGTCTTGGTAGGATATGTTGTTGCTTTCTAAAAGTAGAGTTTATACACATGCTGTCACTGATTAATCAAAACAAGATAACTTGGCTGACATTCCAAAAACGGCATTCATTATCCATTCACGAAAAAGATCTGGCTTAAATCAGTCAGTATGAATGATATCCTCCCGCCTCAATTTTTGAGATTAGTTCCTAAAAGTAATTGTACTTTTCTATAATGTGTATTTGCAAAATATGATTAGCTTTAATCCTGTGAGCAGATGGTCTGAAATTATGTTGCCAATGAAAGAGGAAACATTATTAGTTGTGAGCAATAACATGACAAGGAATCTGCATGAGGGAGGGAGGGAAGGAAATGAAAGGAAGGGAGAGGAAAGAAGGAAGGAGGGAGGGAGGGAGGGAGGAAGGGAAGAGGAAGGGAGAGGAAGGAAGGAGGGAAGGAAATGATATGAAGGGAGGGAAGGAAGGAGACAGAGGGAGGGAAGGAAATGAAAGGGAGGAAGAGAGGGAAGAGGAAGGGAGAGGAAAGAAGGAAGGAGGCTGGGAAGGAAGGAAGGAAATGACAGGGAGGGAGATAAAGGATGGAGGGAAGGAAATGAAAGGGAAGAAGACAGGGAAGAGGAAGGGAGAGGAAAGAAGGAAGGAGGGAGAGAGGGAAGGAAGAAAATGGTAGGGAGGGAGGAGAGAGGGAGAGAAGGAAATGAAAGGGAGGAAGGGAGGAAAGAGGAAGGAAAGAGGGAGGGAGAGGGAAGGAAGGAAGGCCCCACCCCATTTCCAATTCTCCGAGGGAATCCCTTCTTATCAGTCTTCATTATGATCTAATCAAGCTTACACCTATACATTAGTGTGGGTTCAGATATTTCTGTTATAATGCAGGGTAAAACAAAGCTCATTTTAATAGTTCATTTTGAAAATCTCATCTGCAAAATCTCATCTGCTACTATATCCTTTCTGAGCAACACAGAAATTTGGAGTTTGCAGATGATTCTTGGACTTCAAATGCAGATATTACAACCAGTACCTATTCAATCATTTGAGGTACTTCAAAAGACCACACTGTTCAAAAATTGTGAGCTTACAACATCAGTACTGATGTCTGAATGCTCCCAGCAAAAATTATGTTCCAGCAGAATTAGAACTTGTAGCTACTTAAGATTCTCAGCTGAATCAACTGCATGCATGGTCGCATGTTCAAGACAAGGGTTTTCCTCTACCTTTTTGGAATGTGTAAGGGCTGCAGATCTCCAACAGGCAAGCCTTCTGCAGTGAAGTACTTAAGCATCTCTTTAGCATCAAGTAATGCTGAATCCTTCTGGGCATTTTTATGGCCCAGCAGCTGTTCAGAAACTCTAAAAGGAAAATCAAACCGATGAGTGGAAAGCTACATTCACACGACAGCTACACACTAACACATAGGCATAAATGCTTAACGTTACCTTGTTCTTTGCTTAATCTTCTCAGAATTTTCCAAGTTCTGTAGAACATTTCTTTCAGGCCACTTCAAAGGATTTGAATCTTTTAGCTTTGGTTCTGAGAATGGTTGGGACAATCAGTGGGTGAGAGGAAGGGCAAGAAGGCAAGGCAAGCATTTCACCCACTGCAAAAACCCATGGACCTTCATCTTCTATTTTAATTCCAATAGAGCTAAGAATTTGCTAGCTTCCCATTCGGTGTATTTAAAAGTTTTGCGGACCAAAATTTGAAAATTTCTATCCAGCTTCAATAAAAATTCTTACTCTTGGCAACAACTCGGAGACTTATTGTTCACTTACTATAACACCAAGTATTATTAGCTTCAATTATACTTTGTGCTAGCAACAAAAAGCAGTGAAAACATATGAGACAAGTGTAAACAAGTCTTGCCTTGTGACCCTTTCTTATTCTTCTTACAAACTTCATTCCCACCATCGTGGTCGGGAATATGGATAATCCTCAATGTATGATCACAATTGAGCTCAAAATCTCTGTTGTTAAGTGAGACATTTGTTAAGTGAGTTTTGCCCCATTTTAGGACCTTTCTTGCCATAATTGTTAAGTGAATCACTGCAGGTGATAAATTAATAACCCAGTTGTTAAATGAATCTGCCTTCCTCACTGACTTTGCTTTGAGAAGGTCGCAAAAGGGCATCACATGATCTTGGGACCCAACAATGGTCATAGCAATAGCACTTAGACTTACGTACCACTTCAGTGCTTTTATAGCCCCCTCTAAGCCGTTTACAGAGTCAGCCTATTGCCCCCAACAATCTGGGTCCTCATTTTACCCACCTCGGAAGGATGGAAGGCTGAGTCAACCTCGAGCCTGGTAAGATTCGAACGGCCAAATTGCAGGCAGCCGGCAGTCAGCAGAAGTAGCCTGCAGTACTGCACTCTGACCACTGCGCCATCGTGGCTCATAAATATGAACCAGCTGCCAAACATCTGAATTTTGATCACATGATGATGGGGATGCTGCAAAGTCATTACTGTGAAAGACGGTCGTAAATCATTTTTTTCAGTGCCATTGTAACTTTGAATGGTCACTAAATGAACTGTTGTAAGTCGAAGACTACTTGTACCAGTGATCTTATCCACTTAATACCTTGCCCGTATGACCTGCTACCGAAAAGTTGTCATCCCAAGTCCTCCATTAATCGACCCCAAAGTTCTAACACCTCCCATTTCTCTACATTTTGCATTATGAATGCTCATTTATTAAAACAGTCTAACTCCGTGATGGCGAACCTATGGCATGCGTGCCACAAGTGGCACACAGAGCCATTTGTGCCGGCATGCGAGCTGCAGGCAAATTTACCTCACTGCGCTTGCGCGTGCATCACAGCTGATTTTCGGGTGGTTTGAGGCCTTTTTCGGCCTCCCAAAGGTTTTAGGAAGGCTTCTGCAGGCTTTTCAGGCCGAAAACTAGGCCCGTTTTGTCACTTCCTGTTTTTTTCTGGAAATACCAGAAGTGACGAAACGGACCTAGTTTTTGGCCTGAAAAGTCTGCAGAAGCCTTCCTCAAGCCTCTGGGAGTCTGAAAAGGGCCTCAAACCGGCTGAAAATCAGCTGTGAGGCACAGTGCAGATAAGAAGGCAGTGGGGGGGGGGGGGAATTGCACCTGTATCTGTAGGGAGCGTGGAGAGGCACACATTGCCTTCTAGTTGCTGGCATGCGAGCACAATTTTTGGCACAGGAGCCCAAAAAGGTTAGCCACCACTGTTCTAACTTATAGGTAATGTATTTATCCTAATTAGTCTAATTAAGTAACAAAATGGTGTTACCAAAGGTGGGTTTTTTTCAAGAGGCAACTGGACTTTCTGGTTTTTCTTTGAAAACATTTCACTTCTCGTCCAAGAAGCTTCTTCAGCTCAGCTGACAACCATGAGCTGGGTGAACTGAGAATCTCCACACTTTTAACAAAATGATGCTTACCATCAATTGCTTCTTCATCTCTAGTTTTAATCATTGCTCCTGGATAAACAGCACTTGGATGGCTAACCTTCCATAATTCAAAAAAACATTCCCTGCTGTAGGCTAATAGATATTGCAGTTCATTCTTTAAAGCTACAGGTGGGTGCCCAACAAACGTCTGTCTCTCTGTAAAACAGAAAACAAAAAATTTAGGGGTCACAGATAGGATGTTAATAACCCAGGATATATAATAATGCTCATTCGCTGAATTGAATTATTGCATCGTGCTGTTATCAAGTAAAAAAAATAAGGCATTAAAAACATAATCCCTTTATTAGCTCGTGGAGAAATGCTTCTGCAATTTGCTACGCATACATAAACACATGTCATTTGAGCAGGCATTCATAAAACAGTTTTTCAAAGTATACTCTTTTTTTCCAAACAGTTTTCCAGATTTACCGAATTAGTTTAGAAGTTTGCCAAGCAAACATTACAGATTGCAAAATGGAAGGCATCACTCCAGAAGGAATTCTCAAAGTGAAACGACTAGGATTGTCATAGCCCCTAAAATAAGAAAGCCCATTTTTATTTTCAGATGGTACCCTCTATAAATTAAGATACACTGACCAATATATTTTTATTGTTGTATTTTCTATCCATTATTCTGTGGGTAAATATTCAGTTACTTACTCAAGCAGTGATTCAAAACCAGTGTTTGGAACTGAGCCAGTTTCTTCTCTCTTTGTAAAATCTGTTCTCCATAAAAATGTGGGAAACCTTGAAGAAACTTTTCAAAGAAACCTGTGTTGATAGAGAAGTGGTGATTTTTTTTAAAAAAATGAAGTGATCAAATTACATCAAATGCTAAAATTGAGCCAAATAAATGACTTGAGAGAGTACTGGACTATGATCAAGGAAATCAGACTCAAGGCAAGCTCTACTCATAGAGCATCATTGGGTGTTTTTGTAGAAAGTACCTCATACGTTTTCTTGAGAAGAATGACATAGGTAGTCCTCCACTTACAACTGGTCACTTAGCAGCAGTTATGATAGACTAAAAAGCTACTTATGACTTTGTCTGCTGCTTATGACCTTGCTTCAATGTTCTGACATCAGGCTGTACCCTCCCCTCAGTCACATGACTGCATTTTGGGCACTCATCCAATGCCATGCAATTACAGATGCTTGCAGCATCCCACAATCACAAGGCCATGATTTAAGTCAGTTTTGTTGGAAACCAGCATTTCCTTCTGGTTTCTGGCAAAATGGCTTTACTTAATGACTTACAACCATAGTAGCCCAGCTCAATTAAGGTCAAGGACTCTCTGAATTATCCCCTGCGTGGAAACTGGATTCGTTAACTGAAAAGTATCTGTAATAGTTACAAATAAATCATGTGGCTTAAAAAGGCAATTTTGACAATAGCCATAATTCACTGGTATAGCACATATTTTGCATGTGCACAGAGCTGGAAAAAATCTTTAATCAGCCAATGCTAGTCAATATCAATAATATCAAGCTAGATGGACATATAGTTTTATATTTTCAAAGGAAGGAGACAAGTATGTTTTCTCTATACAAGTTGTAAATAAACTAAAAAAGGAGAGATGATACAAGAAAAAAAAATTATCTCCAAGCCTAGTAAACCCTTAGTGAAGACTTCGAGTGGAGTCTTACATTCTTGAAGAACAAGGTGAAAGAACAAGTCTAACTTGTGTCTGAGCAGTCCAGTCAATAGTGAATTGAAGATCTTCCTTAATGTCAAATAAAACTCTGATAACAAGATTGTACTTCAGTTTTGATATTTGATTAAAGAAGATAATAGATATGGTTATTCGTGATCAATGTGTTTAATTCACAGATCTGATTAGTTTCCTGAGGCTCATTTCAAATAATTACTATTTACAAAAAAAAAAGGATTTATTCTACTTCCACCTTTCCCTACTGGAATGAAAATTACATATTTGTGCCTCTTGGTTCAACTACAAAAGGTATACCTGCTTCTGTTTCTTCTTCTGCTGTTGTCAGCTTCCTTATACTTTCTGCAAGAGGGACAGAACCATTGATCTGATTGGCTGAATAGATTACTGTTGCTTTACATCCTCCATAGCCATTGCCTTGCACCAAGAAATAATAATTGCAAGTTTCTCCTTTAAGTTCAACTTCTGGAACTAAAGAGAAATACATCTTAATGTTCACAAACATTAAAAGTGCTCTGTTCAAATACACATATCAAAAAAACCTAGATTAAATCAACATGCCTGCTAGATTTCAAGTAGCCAGGATTCCTGATTTCAGTAATAAGTTATCTAAAGTTCAAGCTATATATTGTTTTTTTAAAAAAAAGCTTATTTACAATTAGCATCACTGTTTTCCAACCTGAGAGAAAGCAGAGACCCAAACTTTCCAATTTCTCTGCTGACCATACCAGAAGGCAGAGGAGGTCAGTGTCTTTCTTAATCACAGCTATCTTTTTATCAATTTACTAAAACGGGGAAAACAGCGCAGCGTGGAAACAATACAACTTTACTTACTGCCGAGACCTTTGTGTTTCTCAGCTATGCATTCCTTCCATTTTTTTGAGCTTAGCTGGCTGGGTACAGGATTCAACATACTGCTTATACTGCAAGGCAGTACAAATAAAGCTCCTACCTGCAGATGAAACATATATAGACCATTATAAATACATCTTCTCAGATAATGAGATATACGAAAGGTCTCATGCATAAGCAGAGCCTCCGCTGAGGCAGATGAATGGTTAAGAAATAAATGGATGGATGGATGGATGGATGGATGGATAGATGTAGATGGACAGATATATGGAGTGGACAGTCAGTCAGTCAGTCAGTCAGTCAGTCAGTCTATGGAGATTCTCAGTCATCCAAGTCATGGATGTCCCAAAGGTGGTTTTTCAATGGACAACTGGACTTTCTAGTTTTTCCATTCTGCACCATCCAGACAGAGCTGAAGAAGTTTCTTGGATGAGAAGTGAAAACATTTTCAAAGAAAAACCAGAAGGTCCAGTTGCCTCTTGAAAAAGCACCCGTCAACTCATAAAATATTTCTATGGTCTTTTTAGTTGCCAACAGAAAGGGAGGGGGGGAGCAGTGCAGCAGTTTGCAAACCGAAAGTGCATTCCATTAATTTTTTTTAAAGATAGTAACTAGGTGGCTGAAGTTTCTGCCGTGCAAAATTCTAACTGGAGAGCATGATTGATGACTCTTGGCTATGGATGTGTACCATTGGAGAATATGAATTATGATACACCTGGGGAAAATCAGGGTCAAGGGTGACAATGAATTATGTGCCTCACAGTCGGCTACACCCAGGCAGTGCCGGACATGTTAACTCCCAATAAATCCTTTTGAAGTTTTGGAAGTTTGGCTCAAGACTCATGATTTAAATGAGGGGTAACTGCCGGAATCCTGACAGCACCTTTGGGACATAGATAAGATCCAGACAGACAGACAGGTCTATGGAGTTTCTCAGTCATCCATACCCATTTGCACTAGTCAGATGACCCTGAGGGCACAGATAAACTTCCAAGTGGCCTCAACGACTCTTAGAAAGCATGCTAACGACCAGATGATTGCAAGGAATATAAATCCTTCCATCTCTCACCATCCAGTCAGAGCAGAAGAAGCTTCTTGGATGAGAAGCGAAACGTCTTCAAGTAAAAACAACGTCCAGTTGCCTTTTGAAAAAGCACCTTTGGGACAGACAAGAGACCAACCAGGCTCCTTTAAAGCTGACTGTGCATCAGAGGATGTCAGCCCCACTAGATGGACCACATCAAGAAACCAACTCCATAGGAAGACTAGAACTCTACTTTATTGAAGTAGGCTGTAATAACAGAATCTTCCAAGGCTAATTTTGCTATATATCTCACCCCAATAAATCAGGGAAGACTTTTCCCAAGCTGTGTACAAATATTATCTTATTTCTCTAGATTTTAAAAAAAGGTTTCAGCCTCTTTTGCTTAGGACGTGGTTCATTGCATTTGTTCAGAATGATCATCTTCCTTATTCTCCACAGCAATCTTTAGGACACGAAAAATGTCCTCAGGAACTGTAACCAAGAAAGATGTGGACTCCAAATGTACATTTCCTCTCCTCCTAATTTGTTAAGGTAGGAAGGGTGTTAACTTCAAGCCTAGCTCAACACTATAAAGAACTCAGTTGATAATACTGATCAGACCAAATCAGAAGAAGGCAGTTGCTTTGATTCAAGACCAAAATCCTTGTAGAAAAGAAGTGATTATCCTTCTACAACAGAGTTCCTCAAACTTTCCGAGTTGGTGGCCTGGAATGGGGGAGGGGGAAGAAGGGGATGGTTTTGTGGGAGGGGAAGGTGCATGCATACCTGCACGCCTGCAAATACCCATTGCTCATGCAAGTGCAGCTGTGAGCACCCATGATAACACTCACGTGAGCAAGATCACAAGTGCCCGTAACAAAGCTCACGCGAGTGGGGCCGCAAGCGCACAGTGACTCTCACGCGAATGGGCTGCCACTACCTGCACGAGTGGGACTGTGAGTGACTGCGACACTTGTGTGAGTGGGGCTGTGTGTGTGTGCACATGCGTGCCTGCCAGCCAGCTACTCATGCAGACTGGGGGCCAATAGGCCACGCCTCAATAGTAGGCCATGGCCCACAGGTTGGGGACTCCTATTCTACAATTTGCACCAAGACAAATTCCTTGTGTGTCCAACCACACTTGGCCAATAAAGAATTCTATTTCTATTCTACAAGACTCCAAAACAACTATTGTTAAACTGATCAAGTCAATATAGTCAGCCTTCAGATTTACCCTAAAGATAAGAGTTCTTCTAGGGAATACAGGTACACTCACTTTAACTCACTTTCATTCTGCTAAAAGTTAATGTTAATAAAAAGCCACCACCTACCTTTCCATGTAGCGAAGAAAGCTGATCCCACAAGAGGAGAGACTTCTTCTCAGCATCAGTTCTAGCCAAAGCCCTAGGCAAAGTTTAGGAATCACATGCTCACAGCTACGAAGTGCAAAAGTCAATAAAGGTAGTCCTCCACATACGGCCACAATCAAGTCCAAAATTTTTGTCGCTAAGTGAGACATTTTAAGTGAGTTTTGCCTCATCTTGCCACAGTTATTAAGCAAATCACTGCAGCTATTAAGTTAGTAACAAGGTTGTTAAGTGACTCTGGCTTCCCCATTGACTTTGATCGTCAGAAGGTTGCAAAAGGGGATCACACCTGACCCCAGGATGCTGCGACTGTCACCAATGAGTTGGTTGTCAAGCATCTGAATGTAAATCACGTGACCACAGGGATGCTGCAACAGTCATAAAGTGTGAAAAAATAGTCATGAGTTACTTTTTTTCAATGCTGTTGTAACTTCAAATGGTCACTAAGCAAACTGTTATAAGTCAAGGACGACCTGGATACAAATATAGACCAATAACCTTCAATATTATCTAAGGAAACATCTCTTGCCAGTCACATCCACCCGACCCATCAGAGCGAGGAGGCAAGGAATATTGTGGGTCCCACCCCTGAGGGAGATACACCTGGTGGGACCCGGAAAAAGGGCCTTCTCTGTGGTGGCTCCCTCTGTCTGGAACATCATTCCCCCAGAGATTAGAATGGCCCCCTCACTAATACTCTTCCGAAAGGCACTGAAGACCTGGTTTTGCCAGCGGGCCTGGGAAACCCAAAGCGGGATGGAGCCCATCAGGTGGCTCGTGTGATCTGCCGTCGTTGGGCGTGGGGGTGAGAGTTGGGGTTTTTTTTCCCTCCAAATTTTGTTCTATTGTACTTTACTAATTTATTTGATTCTTTTTGTTAGTTTTTATTCTTTTTGTTTTTTGTTTTAAATATAGTTTTACATTGTGTAAGCCGCCTCGAGTCGCCATGGGCGAATAAACGGCAAATATAAATTAAATAAATAAATTACTGGTGAGATGATTAGATGACCTAGAATATTCCTGAGTGTTGGAGAATGTAACAAACAGAACCAATAAGAAATATTTTTTTCCCCAATCCTCTCCAAGATTATATGGAAACTAATCAAGGAGGGAACAAACTTAGAACTAAGGAGAAATTTCCTGACAATTACAAAAATTAACCAGTGGAACGATTTCCTTCCAGAAGTTATGGGTGCTCCATCACTGGAGGTTTTTAAGAAGAGATTGGACAACCATTTGGATTGAAATGGCATAGGGTCTCCTGCTTGAGCAAGGGGTTGGACTAGAAGACCTCCACAGTCCCTTCCAACTGTTATTCTACGTTACTATTCAACTTTACAAAGGCCCAGGAGTATACAGTGCTATGTGCCTTAAGAATGAACCCACTGGATTCAGGGAAAGTGTCTTCCACATTTATAGAATAAATGATTGCCTCTATAAAACTCAAAGCAATGTTAACAATAATTGTACCATTCTATTTCTGACATTCATTTCCAGGCTCCAGGGGTGTAAAATACTCCTAAATCAAACCAAATGACACCTGCTATAAAAGGATACAGCTCAAACTGGAGATTCGACATTAAACATGCTGGCAGGTGAGTCAACAGCACCATCTGTACAAATTTTAAAGCAGGACCATAATAATGGAACATCTGAAAGAAAATTAAAAGGTAATTTGGATTGCATATTCCAGCACACACTATGAAAACTTTGTTTTTTGGGGAGAAAAAAATAAGAACATCTGCAGATAGGAGCTTTCTCATTTTTCCTTTCCCTTGCACACCCCCAAAAATTTCGAAGTTGAGAGAAATGATAAAGTCTGCCACAGTGAAGCAAAATTAATAATGATGATTATAAAATAAACAATGTGGACTGGGTTTAATTGGACAAGAGTTGATTCCGTATCTGTCCTAGCAGGCAAACTCTACGAGCAAGTAGCAATATTGACCTGAACAACAATTTTTTTCCTTTTCTAAACTTTTCTCTTTGTTAGCTTTCTTTATTGATTCTCTTTAAGATTCTACATTTTTAGGGCAACTACCCTAGCTATTTTCCTTAGCTATCCCTGTGTATATTTATAGCAGAGGTGGTATTCAGCAGGTTCTGACCAGTTCTGGAGAACCGGTAGCGGAAATTTTGAGTAGTTCAGAGAACCGGTAATACCATCTCTGGTTGGAAATTTTACAGTATCCTTCCCCTATCACGCCCACCAAGCCACGCCCACAGAACCAGTAGTAAAAAAAATTGAATCCCACCACTGATTTATAGTGACATTGAATATATATAGATGGGGAACCTATGGCACGTGTGCCGGAAGTGGCACGCAGAGCCATTACTGCCGGCACAAGAGCCCTCACCCAGAGCAGGTCTACTGCGCGTGCACGCAAGCGCCGCCAGCCCGTCAGCTGATTGTCGGGTATCTGGCATGCATGTGCGGGGGTGCGGGGGAGACACACAGTGCGCAGGGGGGTTGCTTGCGCATATGCAGAGACGAGTGGTGTGCAGGGGGTCACGCACACATGCGCGGGAGGCATGGGTGAGGACCCACGCGCATTGCCTTCTGGATGCAGGCATGCACGCAATTATCGGCACAGGAGCCCAAAAAGGTTAGCTACCACTGATATAGAGTCTCCTGCTTGAAAAGGAAGTTCAACAGAAGGCTATGATCTACTGTATATATAAATACATGACGAAAAACAAACATTAAGGGATAAATTTGTTTTCTTTCTATACCCTTGCCAGGCCGGTTATCAAAGACGAGGATTCAGGAGTGAAAGGATCTCAACTTTGGGTCTCAGAAGTGGCTAAGATGCAATTGCAGAGAAGGGGCCCTATATTGCTGCCAGCTACGTTCTACACAAAGCAAAAAAAAAAAAAAAGCTTTAATTTCCCTGGCAGACAGAACCATCTGTCATCTGAAGCCAGCAAGCCAGAAATTCCACATTCCTGATAATAAAATTTTGAGCACCTTTCTTCCATTTTAAAAGCTCGCTGAAGTCATATCAAACAGCCTATCTCTTACTATGTGTTCAAATTCTTAAACTGAAATCTGATATGTGTTTTGCCCTGAATATCCTGGTTAAAAAAAAAAAACTGCAGAATTATTTCATCTATATTAAGATAGCATTTTCCACAAGTTCTAAGTGTCCATGTGTTATGTCACCCTATTCCAAAATACTTGGGAAAGCAAAATATATATATGTTACTTAGAGTTGAGATTCTCTTTTTCCTTGAAGTGATTTTTGGAGAACAAAGGAGCTAGATTTCCAAAACCGACTAACACCACCATGAAATGGATTTTTAATTTCTATGCCTCTAGGCATATGCATTTTACCTACTTAGCCATAAAAAAATAGCACTAGATTTTAAAATGTTTACTTTTCTGGGTGAATATTGTTTCCAAGATTTTTATAAAAAAAGTAATATTCTATTTTATGGCATTGTTGAGCCTAGATTCATCTGATTTCTAAAATGCTAAAAACTGCAATTCAGATAGACCAAACGCATCAATTACCTCCGCAGAGTGAATATTGGTATTCTTTGACTGTTTATTTTCAGCAGCAGCAGAGAAAGTATTTAAGCAGAAGGGGCTGAATGGCCTTCCAGATGCAGGACCTTTTATACAAAAATCTGGAAACGTGATTTCAGATGCAAACTGGAGGAAAAAAAAGCAAAGACTAGCTATAAAATTCTTAACTATTACACACACACACCGCGTTTTTTATATAAAATGGCTATTTAAGATGGCTATCATATAAAATGAGACATTATAATGCAGCCAGTGGAATTTGAAAGCACAGTATTTATGGGTTCAAAAATACCTATTTAAAATATTAGTTACATTTTAAAACTAGCACAATCATTTTCTCCTGTAGGTTTTCAAGTACATTGACCCCAATAATTCTGATATGCCCCAAAAGAGGTAAGATAGAACACATGCTTTCTAAACCCATTTCCTTTCTCTTTTGTGCACAATATTCTAATCTGAGCCCACTGTAATTTTTTTATTGTTCCTTTCATGCTTTCTTTCCAGCCTTTCATCCATGTTGGAATCGACAGAATAGCTCAACAGTAGGATGGACGGCATATAAATTTAATAAATGAATAAAAATCTCTGGGTTGCTTTTTCAGATCTGCAAACTGTGCTGCCTCCCCTCCCCTCCCCTCCCCCCCCCACACACATACACACACAAAAAAAAAACTATGGACAAAACAAGTAATTCATATTATAGAATTATTCCATTCATGAAGGAATTCTTAACTAATGCAGGTATTTATTAAGCCTCTTCGATCTTAATAATCTTTTTACTGAGAGAAAATGATCTTTACTTCAGTCTCTGGAGTTTTTAAGTTTTCCAACTGGCTGCAAGAGTGAGAAGACTCTGACAAAACATGGCTTCTCTCAAGAGTATAGTCCCATGAGCGAACATCATTTGATAGGAAGCTCCTGGCAAATGTTTCTTTAATTAGAAGCCAAGCCTGAGACTATAGCAACACAAAGTTTTCTAATATACCACATTGAATGAAAATAACAGGTGGATAAATATTTCCATACATAAATCCAGTGTACAGTTTTCAGCCGTTTAATATGGTACTATTCTTCCAAGAAAATTTCAAACCAATACCTTTTGTTCCCAGATTTGAATCTTTCCTCTCCACAGTTCCCTTGAATC
Source organism: Bungarus multicinctus (assembly GCA_023653725.1). NCBI lineage: Eukaryota > Metazoa > Chordata > Lepidosauria > Squamata > Elapidae > Bungarus > Bungarus multicinctus. The sequence goes on along the minus strand of CM042846.1, from coordinate 80,947,270 downwards.
AATAGTGTCTTTTACGTTTTCAAGAGCTAAGATATCAGCAGAAAGATATTCTGCAAATTTTTGCCAAGTACTGTAAAAAGAAAACATGTGAAAGTAGTGCACATTTAACTAAAATCTTGGTAACTTTCAAAGTTAATATTTCAAATAATTTTTAGGAGACTAAATATGATCCCACAGTGTTACAAAAAGCTATGGAATGTCATTTATCATTTTGTAAAATATTTAGATCTTATTCAAAATGTTATCTAGTTTTACCCTGTTAAGATTTGTATTTCACTTTTCTTCAAGGTAGCATGCAACTCCCTTCTCCACGCAAGGTGAATTGAGTTGAGTGATTGGCAAAGAGATGGATAACAAGCCCAAGGTTATCCAATGAATCTCAACAACTAAGTACACCAAAATGTATGACAGCTATCATTAACTTTGAATCCAGGATGCAAGAACCTTTCTTGAGGCCTGCCATAACTTTAAGCAGTGACTAAGCGACTGGTCATAAGTTACAGATTACCTGTACTCCTAAAATGACATTTGCAACCCTAATCCTTTCTCAATTATCTTATTTGAATACCACTACTTACCTGTTGCTTTTATTTGCTACAATAGTGATCTTTGCTGCATGCCATTCTCTTAGGTGTTTTAGAGCACCAATGACAGGTAAACAGTCTTTTAACTGAGGGGCGTCTGTTTCTGAAGACTGGAGAATAACATCAACCATTGCTTTTCCTACAGAAGTAAATATCATAAATGAAGACAGACATTTCAGTCTGCCTTTTTGTAGGAGCAGGAAACTGAACATTGGACTCTTCTATTTTTTAACTTATCAGATTGAATTGGTTGGCAGATGCTATGGGAGATAGGGACTCCCTCAAAATAATCAAGCCTTATGAATGTAGGGCTTTCTAGCTAACAAGAAGCATCTTGAATCATACCCAGAAGCCAACTTGCAATCGGTACAATTTGCAAAGTGTTTCAACATGGATATACTAAAGTATGCTTTTCACTGTCCATGTGCTTTCTGATTAGCAACAAGGGCAGTTCCATAATTCAACAACCAATATTCATAGAGCCAATCTGGCATAGTGGCTAAGGTGGCTGGACTAGCAACTGGAATGCTAGTTCTAGTTCTCCCTTAAGCACAGAAATTGACTGGGTGCTTTGGGCCAGTCCCTCACTTTCAGTCCAACCCACAGAACAATAGGTTTATACACTGTCTTGAGCTGACCATAAATAAAATCATCATAACAAACCAAATAAAAAAAATAAACAGAAAAGAATATTTGTAGCTCGGGGTTGAACTGCGAGATCACTGATGCACTCTTGAGCTTGGTTGCATTCCTGCAGGCATTTCATTTCCAAACTAGGTAACATCCTCAGTGCTTAGGATCGAGCACTGATGATGTTATCCAGTTTGGTAATGAAACGTCTGCAAGAAAACAACCAAGCTCAGAATGCACTAAGGATCTCTCATAGATAAAATCCTTTCTTTTACTGCTAATTACACTGCTGCCTTTGGTATGGAGTATGTTTTATTCCTTTACATTATTTTAAACAAAATTGTGTGTTATTAAATAATGTCTCCTAGCAAGGGCATCCTTCCAGATTTTCGCTGTATAATTTATAATTTCCTGTAAGGTGCCCTTGTGTGCCAAGCTATTTACCAGAGCATTATTACAAACAGAAGTCAGACTAACTGCCTCAAAGGCATTTTGAGAAGCAAAATGATTTTGTCACAAAAATAATTTGTTTCCACAATGGTCACATTACCAGGAGCAGGAAGTTTATCAGCTAAAAGATGTATGCTCTCCGCAGATTCTTCATATAGACTGAAATATAAGAATGATTTTTTAAAAAAAAAAATTTCTCACTCAAGAATACGCTTCAAAACATTTAGTGCTTTACCCAATTCAAGTATCAAAATTAGGAAGCGCTGTATTTGTGTATAGAAAAAGAGAGAGAAAAGATTTATTTCAAATGAAAAACTTGCCATCTAATTTTGGTTAATGATCTTATCAGAATCAACAATTTCTTGCTAAATCAGCTATTTTACTGCTATTCCTAATTAGAATATTTACTGTCCCTATGCATTTAAAGACCATTCCAAAGTTCAGAAATATATTCTCAGATATATTTTCCAACATATTAACATATACACAATGGATCAACTTACTCAATGAGTGATATAGATTCCCAATTACTGTCTTCTTCTTCAGCATGTTGATCGTCAAGATATTCTTCGATATTTCTTTGAATAGAGCTTTGGCTTTGATCTGTCTCTTCATTAATACTGATGTCCTCCCAGTCAGTACTAGAAAACTATTCAATTAAAAGAATATATTGTAAGGGTTGAAAAAGCTGGAACTAATGTTTGGAGTAATTACATTTCCAGTGACTCACCTGAGAAAATCCACATATTGACTGAATTGCAAAATACCATTCTTTCACATATGGAATCCCAGTAAGAGAACATGCTGAAAGGAGAAGTAATATAGAAGTTACAATGAATTTTAGAAAATTAAAATAGAAGCTTCATTTTCTTCATGAAAACGTATTAAAAGAAGTGTCATGATTGCAATAGCTCTTAAGAATTAAAATAGCATACAAGAAATGAAAACAATCCTTTCCCTAAAAACTTACAAACTCTAGTGGTAGCAAAGTCAGTGTTATTTCAGACAAATGCAGTAATTAATTGTGCTTTCTTTCCTCCCCATCATCCACAAGAAAATTAGCTGGTTATTTTTCTATCAGTGTTTGATTTTTTAAAAATGTTTTGTATTGTATGCTGCAGATACAATTGCCTGCATTGTAGTGAAAAAGCTAGTAGTTTTATTTATTAAGTTGCTTCTGGTTAAGATAGTCCAGATTTCCAGGAGAGAGGGAGTGAATTCCAGAGGAACAAGAGACAACTAAATTCAGATAGTTTGCATGAGCGAAAGAGGATGAAAATAGTTCCTCTGTATTAATAAATGTATCTTTTATGTACACTGAAAGCATTAGCACCAAGACAAATTCTTTGTGTGTCCAATCACACTTGGCCAATAAAGAATTCAATTCTATTCTAATTCTCAGAGTATATGCTTTATATAAGTTTGCTTTAGTTTGGCAAGATTGATGTCAGGCTTCAAAAACCAAGAAACAGTGTAATCCAAACAGATTTCTTTATTGTTCCTCATCCCTGCTTTTTACAGCGAACGATGAGATGTTTCAGCAAGTACAAAAGCAGCAAAATTTATAGATGTTCACTCCCTCTATGTCCTCAACAGCTTAAGTTCACCCACTGTGCCAGGCAATATTATAGTTTGCTGCAGAAAAGCTTCCCTTACCTGGGAAAGTTTCAAATGTTGCCTTTAGAGAGGGACTGCAATTTATTTTGAGCAAGTTATAAATATTTTCAGCTGTCAAACCTGGAAAACATAATTGAGTTTATTGAAAAATCATGAAAGCAAGGCTATGTAGCTTATTTATCTGAGTACAAAATCTCATTTTAGGAATGCCACTGGCAACCCTAATGAATAGGTAAAAATAATTTTGTTTGAAACATACTGTGTTTTTGTTATCTGTGTTTGTATAGAATCTGGCTTTCAGTGCAAACTGGGTGTTTTTTGTATTTGTTTTTAAAGAAAACCCGCTGGCAACCCTGTTTCAAGGTGCATGCACCCCTCTGTGGAAACCACTGCCTTGGAAAACTAAGTGTATAAAAATGCATCTATTGTCAGGAGCTATATCTCCCTACAAGATTGATGGGGCTACATTAGCTTAACCTCATTCTGCTTTGGGATATAAAAACCATTAGCTGACTAAGTCAATAAGCCCTTTTTAAATAGGTTTCCTTAAAACAACCCTCTTCTCTCCCATCCCTTGAGTTGGTGTACTATGCTGTAAGAACAAGACTATTGGCTTAAACAGAAGAAAAAGCTGGAGGGGAGGGGAACCCTGATCTTTTAACTATCAAATAATTAATCCTGTCAAGATTTGTAGGGAGGAGTGTATTTCAAGTTCTGTAGGCAGCACAAATCATTTGGGAGAAATGGGAGGGGCGGTATATAAATTAAATAAAACCTAAACCTAAACCTATTCCAAACATCCCTCCATAGTTAACCACTGGTAACTGCAATACAGAAGTACCCAAGGATACCTTTTATTTTAAAAAATATATTTTTTTAAATTTTCTCTCTGCTCAGTGCAATATTATACATTTTTTTCCAATTTTATGGTTGGAGGGGAGATAACTTGGCATGTTAGTAACTGCAATAATCCAAGACATCTAGGAAGGCAGCCTAGTGGGAAGACCACCATAAATTCCTATTATTTAATGAGGGAGTAAGAGAGAGAGAGAAATAGAGATATAGAAAGTGAGAGATGGAGAGAGAGATAGGGAGCGAGGATAGATAGATAGATAGATAGATAGATAGATAGATAGATAGATAGATAGATAGATAGATCGACAGACAGACAGACAGATAGAGGAGAGAGATAGAGAGAGAGAGAGAGATAGGAGGAAGAGTAGAGCGAGAGAGATAGATAGATATAGATAGATAGACAGAGGTAGATAGTATATATTATGAGATGATGTATATATATAGATAGATAGATAGATATATATATATATGATTAGATAGATAGATAGATAGATAGATAGATAGATATAGATAAATAGTAGATAGATAGATTAGATAGATAGATAAAGAGATAAGAGTGAAATAGGGAGCAAGAGAGAATTATAGGAATCGAACAAGAAAAAAGGACAGAGGCTTCCCTTACAAAGCCCACAGACTCAGCTAGGTGGCAGCACTAAACCATCCTCTCCAAAAATGAAGCGCTTCTCGGATGGGAGACCACCAGGAGATCTGAGTCTAGGCAGGCAGAGCAAATCCCCGAAGAGAGCAATTCGTTTCAACCACCACCCCCCTCCAAAAAAAATTAAAAGCCACGGGCGCGTCCCGGGTAAGAATGAAAGAGGGCGCCCCCATCCTCCCTCAGCGAAAGATCTTTCCCCCGAAGCGACACCTGAAAAGCCTCCGGGATCCGTCTGGCCGCGCCGGAGCCGCCAGCTGAGGAAGAGGAGATAGCGATCCATGACTGACGCCGACGCGATTAAACCTCCCGCGTCTCCCCTACGAGACTTCCCGCTTCGGCTAACCCGCCCCTTCCGCTTCTCAGACAGGTGCCGCTCTGGCCTGTCATCTCCATGACCCAGGCGGCCCGCCGCTTCCGCTCGAGTTGTGGAAGCCATGGCGAGCTTCACCAAGTCTGCGCAGGTATGGGTGACTTTGTGTCCGACCGCCTCGGGATGGGGGCGGGGGGGAGGCTTTCTCGGGCAGGGCCGGCTCCCGAGGAAGCCTTCTGTGGAAGAAGAAGCCGTAAAAGATTGGGGGAGGACAGGCGGGCCGGCTTTCAGTGGCTTCCTCCGCGGCATCTCTCCCCTTAAGAATCGTCTTGAAGACTTGGGATCTAATCAAGAGTAATGGCTGAATGGATGGTTTCTAGACACGTGTAGAGTCCGGAGGATGTTTCTAGGTGGGCTTAAAGCCATGTTTTCTCAGCCTTAGCCGCTTTTAAGATGAGTGGACTGCAACTCCCAGAATTCCCCATTTAACATGGGCTGGCTAGGGAATTCTGGGAGTTTGAAGTCCGCATATTTTAAAAGCTGCGGTTGAGAAACCCTGGCTTAAAGCAGTGTGAATCCCAACAGCCGGACTCTGACTTTGTAGCTGGAATACATTGGCTCAAGACTTTGGAAGCAACAAATAAATGTAAATAAATAATAATAATGAAGACCAACCAATGACTGAGCTTACATATATATACTGAATCGAGGAAATGTGAGTAGTGTGAGGGTTTTGTTTGTCCTTTAAGGGTTGCCAGAGCGTTGCTGGTCTTGCTGCAAAGTTCAGAGTCTTTGGGAGACAGATAGCATATAAATTTAATTTTTTATTATATTTTTATTCATTAAACATGAAACTCAAGTCAACTGGACATTTAAAAATGTATCACAAATATTATTGACTGGCACTGGTGGTTGATATGGGTTGCTGCCACCATCCTAGATATTATTATCTCTTTTATTCATTAAACAAGAAACTCAAGTCAACTGAACATTTAAAAATGTATCACAAATACCAGTGACTGGTGCTAATGGTTGTTTTTCTGACCCAAGCCTTTTTCAAATTAAACAAACACAAACTGTGTATAAAAGCAAACCTTTTTTAATGCAGCATTGGGAATTCAGTGCATTCCCAGCCAAAAGACATTTAAATCTAATCGTCCGGTATCAAAAGCAAGCCCTTTCAAGGTTGCAAAAGGCTGCCAAGAACAGAAGATTAATTACTGATTATATATCCACCGACAGAAGTTTCAAAAACAAACCAGAGTAAGCAAGGCTTCAACGAGAACTCTTGAGTCTAAAGAACTTTTTGCTTCCTGCAAAGAACACATCCCCGAGGGCTGGTTTTTATCCCTTATGGGAGGGGCCATCACCTTCCAGCCTTACTCCCGAGTCACCCTTGCTGCTTCAGCTGCTCTTTGAGCAGCCCTGCGTGCATGCGCACTGGGCACAGGCTCCCTGGGGTCTTCTGCGTCACTACTGCCAGACTCCACAAGCTCCGAAGGCAGCACCCCACTCTCTGATAGTCCTGGCCCCATCCCTGCATCACACGCAGGCCCCTCATCCGAGTCGTCGCTATCAGAGACCTCTGCTGTCCATACCTGTTGCTGGCAAACCACAACAGGTATTGATACTGGTTGCTGCCAGCATCATTATTATTTATTTATTTATTTATTTATTATTATTATAAACTTTTATTCATTAAACATGAAACTCAGTCAACTGAACATTTAAAAACGTATCACAAATATCATTGACTGGCTCTGATGGTTGATATGGGTTGCTGCCAGCATCCTAGGTATCAACCAAGTATTTTCTTAAGATGTTCCGAGTCGCTCAGTCTTTTGTATCTCCCCTGGTGCTACAGCAGGAAGCTGCTATTATTATTATTATTATTATTATTATAATACACAAAAATGACAGTATACACAGCAAACGAGATAACCAGGCTGGGTTTCGTTTCACAAATCACTAGTCGAACACTTCCCAAGCATTTAGGACTGCATGATGTATCGGCGGATTATGTGAGCAGATCCCAGTAAGGTGGCCTTCTGCATCTGACCAATGGTGATCTTGTCGGCTCCAATTGTTTTTAAGTGCTTGCCTAGGTCTTTAGGCGCAGCACCCAGTATGCCGATTACCACTGGAACTACCTGCACTGGTTTATGCCAGAGTCTCTGCAGTTCGATTCTCAAGTCCTGATATCTGGTGACTTTTTCTAGTTGTTTCTCGTCGATTCTGCTGTCACCAGGTATGGCAATGTCGACGATCCACACTTTTTTCTTCTCCACAATCGTGATATCTGGGGTATTGAGATTATGATGATGATGATTATGCTTAAGGGCCATTGATTTCAGGCACACCTATTATTTATTAAGGAAATACATAGGATTGATCTTTCACACAGTTAGGTCCATTTGTCTTCAGTTATCCAGGTAGAATTAGCTTTGAATCTGACATTGAAATGTCAAATATATTTATTGTTTTTTCATCCAAAGTTGTATCTTGCCATTTATTTTATATATACATTTTTTTAAGCAATGGGCTACATTTGCTCGAACCTGGTACCTTTTAGATGGATGGATGCAACCGCCAGGGAAAATTGCAGCCATTGCAAGTGTCCGACTAGAGGGAAAGCATAAGCCGATATACCATGCACTGAGTAAGTTTTGTTTTGGATTGAAACAAATGCACTACATCAGCACTGATTTATTTTCCTGTTCTAAATTGAGGAGAGAATGTGGATAAGCAAAGATGGAACTACATCTACTAAGTATCTTGGAGATTTGCAGTAATTCAACTATAATTCAATCATTTCAACAAAATGAGCTCTTGCGATATTGTTTTACACCATGGTTTAACTTTTAACCACAAAATGAGTAGATGGTTTGTTAAATATAGGGCCATGATTACAAGTAATGGAATCTAAAAGCATTTTGATGCCAAAATTGTTTCATGTTTATTTTAAAGTTAATAATTTGAAGATTTCAATATTCTTTTGAGATTTCAGCCAGAATCACCCAGAGCATCTGGAGTAAAATAATATATGCACAATGCCACTAAATAGGCTCCAGATTTAATTGGTTTGGCATCAATGATGAATGAATGATCTGTTTTTTAATTAAATTTATTTGCTGCATGGTTCAAAGTGACCTTGAGCGACTTACAAAATGATAAAATATATAAATGCAGAAAAAATTATAGTCCTGTTTAAGTTTGTATTTGAATGGTTTTAATTTTGTATGGTTTGTTTTACTATATTCAAGTTCTGGATTACTTTTAATGAAAATCTTACTAAACATTAGCATACATAAATATTATGTAGGGGGGACATGATCTGCGGGTAATGGTGTTAGTAAACTGAAACCCTTTTTTATCTTCAGATATTTTTAGATCAAAATTCAATCCTATATACATGTCTCAAAAATTGAGCAGTTTCTGACAATACATTGCACATCCCACTACGATGGCTGTATTTACTAGCCATTTGATTAACTTTCAAATGAATTAATGGAGTCCATTAAAAGGAATATTTCAGTGTTTGGGGTTTATATCATTCTGTGTTGGAGCCGCTTAATATTGTCTTAGAATCTGTAAGAATGCCGTACAAATAGCCAATGTACTGGATCTATATACTATATCAAAATCAGTATTCAAGTTGGCAGAGACCTGAGCAATGTCATCCATAAATTGTCTCAAAAATCTATCACAACCAAGGACTCTGACATTGGGATCTTTTTAGAAAGATTACAATAAGACCAGCACTCACAAGAACTCTTATTAAACAGCTCTCTGAGGGTGCAATATAGTCTGCAAAAATAAGTCTTCACCACTATACAGCAAGCAAGCATGGAATGGAATGGAATAAATAGAATAGAATAGAATAACAGAGTTGGAAGGGACCTTGGAGGTCTTCTAGTCCACACACATACACACATCCCGGCCTAGGCAGGAAACCCTACACTATAAATGCAGAAAAAAATTATAAGAATAAAACAAGTTACTTAGTCACTGAAAGTTTTTGAGATGTTCCCAAGAACATCTAGCAAACTTCAGACAAATGGTTATCCAAAGCTTTTTAAAAATTTCCAGTGTTGTCATTATATATAATCATATCTTTTGATTAGAGGTAACCTTATTCATGGAGAATTTTTTTTTTAAAAAAAATAGGTGACCTTGGGGATCATGTTGTCATCATTAATACAAGGCATATTGCTTTTTCTGGCAACAAATGGGAGCAGAAAGTGTACTCATCACACAGTGGGTAAGTTTTCCATAAATCCAAGTCTACAAAAATGAACGTTTCCAAAACATAACATTATTGTAAGTTACCTTTGGCATTGCTTTTATATTTCCAAGGCCATGAGTTTCTACTTTTAACAACCTCTCATTCAGCAACTTAGTAATGATTTTAATAATACTTTCATAAATAATAAATAATATTTACTTGATACTTTAATAAATAATAAATAATATTTACGCTGGACAAGTTGTCGTTATGACTGGTCCTCATATTTATGTCCACTGCAGAATCCCTGTGGCCCTGTGGTTGTGATCTGGGCACCTAGCACCCAAATTGCAATTGCAATATTTGCAATGTCCCATGGTCATGTGACTTTTGCAACCTTTCCCACTGGCTTCTGAAAGCAGAGTCCGTGGGGAAGCCACTAGAAAGTCACAGGTGGTGGTTACATGAGGTCCTTGCTTAACAGCAGGAACTGGGATTATTGGAACTGCCATAGATAAGCAGGATATTTACATGCCTTTTTGACTATGTCATCAATGACAGAGTTTCTGGTTGTAGTAAGCATTGTTAAGCAATGAATTCCGTACTAGTTTGTGAACTTAATAGTTATCAATAAAGGAGAATATTTGTAGCTCAGGGTTGATATGAAGGGTCCTTGGTGCTCTCTGAGCTTGCTTGTTTTCTTGCAGATGTTACATTACCCAACTAGGTAACGTCATCAGTGCTAGTAAGGAGTGCTGTTTGCTGTCAGTTTATATTCTGGTGTCTTGCCTGGCTGTGTGGGTGGGGTCAGTCTTAGAGATTCTTTGGTTGGGCTGTTTACTGATGGCTCTTTGGCAGTTTCTTGATTGAGGTATTGTTTATTTGATTGTAGGTCTGAAGTTAACCTTGGAATTAATCTGTGCTGATTACTGGTGGAGAGGTGCTGGAGTCTCTCTTTTTTTGATCCTCTTTTGGGCTGGTTGTATAAATCTCAAGGCAGTCTGCCAGCACTAAATAAATACACAAGATAGTAGTACTGGCCAAGGAAGGGGAGTAGAGGCAGGAAGAGGCTTAAACCTGGAAGAATGTAGCTCAAGGAAGATAGGCTGAGGGCTTTGTTTTCCAAGTGCTTTTTATTGGCCACTTTCTTATGCACATTCTCTTTGCCTGATCCTAAATGAACTTTGGCTGTCATTTTTGTATTGTAGATACCCTGGTGGTTTCCTGCAACTTACAGCTGCTCAACTACATAAAAAGATCCAACTGCAGTAAGTGCTAGCCTTTTCTCCATCTATGTTATTATTATATCCTTTTTTTGTACAATGAGATTGGCTGAGTCTCCCTTCGTGCACACACCCCCTCAACACAATTCAGTGACAACAGAAGTCCCTAACCCAGTCCCAATCTTATTACACTATTTGACCTTGTTGCATAACGCGCCGGCCTCACAAGTCTATCATACTATGTTGACATGTATCTTTAAATCATTTGCTGACCTTCTCTGTATAAGTTTCTGTCAGGAAAATGCTCTGTGAACAATTCACCTGTCTTCTAGTTCCATTTCTAACCCCATATATTTGTCTTCTGCCTTAAATGACTCTACTTATTCTTTCCTGTCATTGATAGTCTTTCGATCTAATCACTAAGCAGTACCTCTGTTGATATTCGGCAGTACCTGCTGAATATTTGAATGGCCACATTGCTTATGTTGTTAAAATTACTTTAATTAAATAATACAGGATTGCAAAAGATAGGTAGTATGATGCTGGAATATCTATTCATGGTAATATCTAGACATAAGTTCCATTTTCCCTGTTAACTTTGTTCTACAATTTAATTTTCCCTTCCCAAAGTCTAGCTATGTATCATGCTTGAGGTTAATTTCATTTGTAACTTTTTTTTGTAGTGGTTGTTTGTTTCTTCAGGCAACTTTCTGTCTGTTCTCCCTGCAAGCCCTTCTCACTCTTTGGATTTGTGATCTCTGGGTATTCCTTCATAACAGCAGAATTCATAACAGCATACATTTGCCTGATGCTCCTCAACAGCTCCTTCATTGCTACTGAGCTGTTTTCTATTTTGCCATGATCATCATCTCAACCATCCTGGTTTTTGGCCAAAAAGTTTTTCTGATGCTTTCTCTGGTATCTGATGTCTACTCTGTGATGATACATATTTGGGTTTGATGCTTGACTGTAGTACTGATCCTTGTTGTTCAATTGAGTACATTTGGGAAAGAGCAACAAAATCACCAAAAGAATTGCTTACATATTTGGCATTTATGGCAGGAGCAAAAAAAAACAGGCATAAAACGATGATATGCCTAGCCCATGTGAGATACATTCCCTAAAGCTAAATTTTATAGTATATTTGATAATATATTGTCACCCAGAGTCGTTGCACACAAGACAGGTGGCAAATAAAATTTCTAAATAAATGAATATTTACCTTGTAGCTTATTTAAAATGACCTAGTTAATGTAGATAATGCGCTTTATTTATCCTGTTTTTTTTTTGATTGCATTCCTTTTTTATCTAATGGGAATTTCATATTGTTTCTTTGACATGAGTTTAGAAATTATTTATTCTACCCTCCAGTATTTGTTAGGACTGAATCTCTCCTGCAGCCCTGATAAGTTCAGGTTGCCACAACTAACCAAGCCTGACCATCCTGAGTTTTAAAGATTACCAAGGTCAATCAGATACTGTACTACCAGTTATTAGGGCCTGGACCAGAGTATATTGATCTAAATGAATTAACTTTAATGCTAGTATAAATGCTTCCTATGTTATAATGCAGATCTGATTATTTTTGATAGTTAATTACAATTAAGCAGGTTATGACTGGCATTGTGGGTGAAATTCAAAAAAGGCTGTTTGACTTCTATTAACTTTAGAAGATGTAGTATAAAGTATTTCTTTTCTAGCCACTACTGTCTTGATAAGTTAGTATTATTATCGAGTTAAGTGGTTGGGTTCATAATGATGACTTGTAGAAATAAGTTAAAACTTTACTTTTTTGATTAGTACAGTCCCATAATTAATTTTCAGTTTTACAGGTAGTCTTCTCTTAGTGACCACATCTGGGACTGTCAAATCCTTTGCTAAGTGACATGGTCACTAAGTGAAACATCGCATGACCTCAACAGCCATTAAATGAGTTACTGTGGGTCATTAAGCAGGCATCCCAAGTCTGCAATTTGCAATTATATTGCTTGCTTCTCCATTGATTCTGCTTGTCAGAAGCCAATAATGAAGGGCACAAATCACATGATATTAGAATAGAATAGAATAGAATAGAATTCTTTATTGGCCAAGTGTGATTGGACACACAAGGAATTTGTCTTGGTGTAAATACTCTCAGTATATATAAAGAAAAGGAACATTCATTAAAAATCAAGAATCATAACGTACAACACTTTATGATCATAGGGTACAATCAACATCAAATCATGCTAGGAAACTGTTTAGCAGAGTGATGGCATATGGGGAAAAACTGTTCTTGTGTCTAGTTGTTCTGGTGTGCAGTGCTCTATAGCGTCGTTTTGAGGGAAGGAGTTGAAACAGTTTAGGTCCAGGATGTGAGGGGTCTGTAAATATTTTCACAGTCCTCTTTTTGACTCGTGCACTATACAGGTCCTTGATTGAAGGCAGGTGGGTAGCAATTGTTTTTTCTGCAGTCCTAATTATCCTCTGAAGTCTGTGTCTGTCCTATTGGGTTGCAGAACCAAACCAGACAGTTATAGAGGTGCAGATGATAGAATTATGACTATTGTATGTGCCTGCCAGTTGCAAAATGTACAGAATTTGATCATATGACTGAAGGGATGCTGCAATTGGCATAAATGCAAAGTCCAGCCATAAAGTTATCTTTTCAGCACTGTCGTAGCTTTGAACAGTTGCTAAACTGGGCAGTCGTTAAGCAAGTTCTGTCTGAAATCTCCTGAATATTATGGTGGTTGAACACCAGAGGGCAGCATAAACCAGTAAGACTTTAATTTTGGGGACATTCACTTAATTGGCAAGCTCCTATAAACCACATTTTATTGTGAACGAAGTCGTATGAGAAACATTACAGACAGTGAATTCAGATTCAACACTTCCACATTAATTGAGTAAGATTAAAGTATTTTATCTGGAACCTTATGATGATGATGGAGGAGCATTTCACTCATTTCAAATGTACAATTCCTCATACCAGTAACTAAGAGTGTAGTATTTGCTCTGTTTGTAATTTTGTACAATGGTTCTTCAAACAAGAAAATATCCATATACCTAGAGTGAGGATTGCCAAACAAAATCTTAATGTCATGGTGGAAGCGGAAAGCATATAAAGAATCTTCTTGCAGGATATATATATATATTAGGCAAATGTAAACAAAAATGAAAAAAAATGTGCAGTAATGTTGACTTTCAAATTTTACTGTTTTATATGTATCAGCATTATTTGCAATCAAAACAGGCTTGTTTAGATTTGAAATAGATATATAACAAAATGAAAGTATTATCCAGCCATTGGCTGCCTTTGGGGAATGTGTGGGGCAAGGCGTAGGCTGAGGAATGTATACATTCCTAATGGAATCCCTTACAGAATTGGTCTTGGAGTTTTATGTACAGGTAGTCCTCGACATACAATTACAACTGACCCCCCCCCAAATTTATGTTGCTAAGTGGGACAGTTGTGTGAATGTTGCCGCATTTTATGATCTTTCTTGCCACAGTTGTTAAGTGAATCACTGCAGGTTTAAGTTAGTAACATGGTTGTTAAGTGAATCTGGTTTCCCCATTGACTTGGCTTGTCAGAAGGTCGCAAAAGTTGATCACATGACCCCGGGACACTGCAACCGTCATAAATATGAGTCAGTTGCCAAGTGTCTTGATTTTGATCACATGACCAGATGAGGGATGGTAAAACAGTCACAAGTCACTTTTTTTTCAGTGCCGTCGTAACTGAACGGTCACTGAATGAACTGTTGTAAGTCAAGGACTATCTGTATTTCGTTCCTGCTTTTCTTGCCAGACATCGAAGTGTTACTCAAACAATGGGATGTCAGTGTGTTTGAATACTTTTATGTCTTGGAATTTGAAGCTGTTAATTAAAAGTCCTTAACTTTGAATTGATATATAAATAGTGCAAATTCTTTTACTTAGGCTGTAATATAAGGACTAACTTTTTAATTCATAATCCTTAGAAGATTATGTGTAAATATGTTAAATCTGTGAATGCTGAGTTAATAACGTCATTAACCTTCTTTTGTCTAGTTATGTGGTCCTTTCATATGAAGGAATTCATAAAGATGTTGGAATTAAGTTACTTGCTAGTTAGGAATGTACAGGATGAAAGAAAAGCTGCTGATACATATTGGTTTTTCGCCGCCTTTGGGAAAGGATTAATGTAAATGGAAAATCAACAGGAATGTTGTCTCGCTATTTATCTGCAAAGGAGATTAACACTAGGATATCAGGCACTTTGGATTCCGTTCCAAAAGAGGTGCTTCTCATCATAAAAAATCATGAACATGACATTTGCTTGTACCTCTTTAAAGCCACTGTATATTTTTCCTGAAATTGTGTGGCTATGTTCCTCAGCTTCACTACTATTTATTTATTAAATTTCTATGCTGTCCATCTCACTGATACACCAACTCTAGGAGGCTTACAATAGAATAAAAAGTAAAAAGTGCTAAAACTTTAAAAACCAAGGTGCCATTGATGAAACCAAGATGATGAAAGTTTAATCAAGGGCAAACATGTGCTAAGTTGGTTCCCCTCCCCCCCCATGCATTCCAAAACATATTTTTCCAAATCCAAAATAAACTGCATTTATATAAATATCTCCCCTCAGCTTCTTTGTCTTCAGTTTCCCCTTATTTATAAGGAGGAATGTGTGCATGTCATTAATCTATTTTCAGTATCTTAAACTAATTTAAATTTATTTTGTGATACCCAAGGGCAGCTGGGTATCCCAATTTCCTTTGGGTTGATAAAAAATTTTTATTCAATATTATGGTACATGGAAATGAGATTGGGGTATATTTGTTTCAGCATCACAGATGTTGACCCTTATAACTTTTGAAATTAGGTCACAAGTTTACTATGAAAAGATTTGGTGATGATTTAGTATGAAATCTTATATTTGTAATGTAATATCTGTCAGGCACGAAGAATCAGGAACATATGTTTACTCCCAGTTAACATTTATTGCTCAAGCCTATACACAAGAATCTAGTCAACTAATGGTCAGCATTGAATTGGCGCTAGATTCAATGGAATTCATGGGGGCCTAGATCTGGAGCCCTTGTGTAACGCTTCTAAGCTAAATCCTCTCTTGACTCCACCCCCAGGCTGTGCCTCATCTTACAAGAAATCTCACTCTTTTATCCCTGGGATTTTTTGGGGGATGGGATGGACATCCCTGTGTAAGTGACAGAATAGTCAAGTGCATGTGAAAATGTACTTGTGAAATAGGGATTATTGTATCATTATTTGATTGCCAAAATGCAGGTGATGGTGGTTGTGATTATTATATTTCTTTAGGGTTTCCAAGCATTCAATCTTATTGATGCCTATTGTCTATGTGTAAGCCACTGAGTTAGTGTAATCTGGCTCTAATGCAGTTGTGAGAAAGTGACTGAGGCAGAGAAAGTGTGTTTTGAAGATCATCTAGTGAAACCGAAATACTTTACAGTTGGAATTTGAATATGAGATTTTCAGATGCTTAGCTACTTTGGTATATTGGCTTTCAGTTGCAAGATTATTTTACCGCTATAGTTTTCATTGTTTTTTTTTAAATGTTCTCTCAGATCATGACATTCTCGGCAGTGATTCTTGATCTTAAAACTTAATATATTTATTGAGTGACTATCTAGACCACAGGTGTCAAACTCGCCACGTCATGTTGCCATCTCGTGACGTTTTCCCCCTTTGCGGACCTGGGGTGGGTGTGGCCTACACGTGATGCGGGCCACCAGTTTGACACTCCTGATTTAGACTTACTTATGTTTTGAAATAAGTAGGATTTTCATTTAATTGGATCCCATTTTTCCATTAATTTTTAACTCCTTATAGTTTAATACTAATGCATCTTTCGATCCATCCAGATTATTGTGGACAATAGGAGAAGTTGGTTCTTCCATATTCTTGTCATTCCAACTACGATTAATGTTACGTAGATGTATTTGTAGATTAGCATTGTAGGATTTGATTTAAATGTGATCAGTGTTTTCCCCCCCCCCCCCCCTAGAGTTCTACAACTTCCTTTTTATCAAGCTTGTCCAAACTGCATATTTTAATATATTGTACTTTTGGCTGTTCAACGTCTACATTATTTCACGTTTTCCAAGAGGGCTGGCAGCCCAAGAAGTTCTCATGCTCTCCAGGGCTTTTGGATCTGACCCCTCCCCTCCCCAGAACAGCCTCTGCTTTCAACGATTTGGAAAGCTTCATCCCCATAATATTCCTCAAATGCAAATCTTATGTACAAGCCAAGATAAAGGCACATAAAAAAGGAGAAATGGAGATCTTCTTTGCAGCAAGAGAAGAACCCCATAGAACTACTTTTCTGAAAAGTCAGGAATCTCGGTTTCCTCCGGATCGTTTTCAATATGTAGGAGTTGGTAAAATGGAGGCCTGTATCAGGCAACTACCTTAACTGTACTAATAAAGGAGAATATTTGTAGCTCAGGGTTAACATGAGGGGTCCTTGGTGCTCTCTGAGCTTGCTTGTTTTCTTGCAGACGTTTCATTACCCAAAATAAGTAACATCATGAGTGCTAGTGATGATGGTGTTACCTAGTTTGGGTAATGAAAGATCTGCAAGAAAAGCAAGCTCAGAGAGCACCCCTGTGGCATCTGAGTCAGTAAATTGCTACTCACCTTTGTAAAGAATTGCATCTACCATGCTGGTCTTGGGTTTGATTTTTTTTTTTTCCTGGCTGCAATAAGAAAATATATTTCTTTTGCTGGACTTAATTATGGCTGTGTTTATTTATTTAGAAAACATATATGGCCACCCATCTTATTACATGTTAATCGTAGGCAGCTCAAACAACATTCCGTAAAAAGAATTAAAAACTCACAAAACACATCATAATTTCCACACAGTGGGACACTATGCCACCCCGCTCTACTTTTGCCAGCTTCTCTTCCATCCTAGGATAAACAGATCTTCCCAGACTTCCTGTGGCTCATGGGGAGAAGTTCAAATATAACTTGTTGTCTCATTATTTTTCCCATTTTATGTAGGTTTCCAAATATTGCTCTAAGCAACAAAGCATATGTTTACACAAAGAAAATTGCAAGGTGTTGCAAAAGCTTGTCCTGCCTACTTCAAAGCCATAAAAAGAGGCATTGAAATTTTTAAAAACCCTCATTTTTTCACTCCTTAACCAGATTAAAAACTATTTCCTAAGGTGTTAGGGTTCCAGCAGTTACTCCAATTAAATCATGAGCCTCAAGTCACACTTCTAGAACTAAAGAGGATTTATTTGAAGCTACCATTCTACGTCCGGCATTAACCTGAGCGTAGCCAACTCTGAGATACATAATTCACTGTCACCCTTGATCCTGCTTTCCCCGCCCCCCCCCCCCCCCCCATCCCTCTGGGTGTATCATCCAACGAAAAACGTCCATAGCCAAGAGTCATCCATCATGCTCTCCAGTTAGATTTTTTCACGGCAGAAGCTTCAGTCATCTAATCAGCCTTTGAAGAAAATATGAATAGAATGTACTTTCGATTCCACACTGTTGCCTGCTCTTTGAAACTCCCCCCCTTCTTTCTGTTGTTAACTATAAAACGTGTATACAAAATGTTTTATGAGTTGACACAAGGATCAGTATAACTTATACCTGAACAAGGATTCTTTATTATGTATTGAGCAAGTCTTAAACATCTGATGTACCCATAAATGTTTAGCCCTCAGTTCAGACTTACACAATGTCAGAAACGCTTAACAGAACTTTTAAATAGAATAGAATATCCGTAACTAGGGGCTGAACGGTGGAGTCCTTGATGCTGTCTCAGCTTGGTTTGTTTGTAGACATTTCATCACCCAATTAGGTAACATCATCAGTACAGGTAGTCCTCGACTTACAACAGTTCATTTAGTGACCATTCAAACGGCGCTGGAAAAAAAGTGAGTTATGGCTCATTTTTCATAGTTGAAAACCTTGGCAGCATTCCCATAATCATGGGATCAAAATTCACATGCTTAGCAACTGGTTCATACATGTGACCATTACTGTGTCCCAAGGTCATATGATCTCCTTTTGCGACCTTCTGACAAGCAAAGTCAAGGGGGAAACCAGATTCATTTAACAACAGTGTAACTAACGTAGCAACTGCAGTGATTCACTTAGCAGCTGTGGCAAGAAAATGGGGCAAAACTCACTGAAATGTCTCACTGAACAGAAACTTTGGGCTCTATCATGGTCGTAAGTCAAGGACTACCTGTAATGAAGCATCCTCAAGCAAACAATCAAGGTCAGACAAGCACCAAGGTCTCCACAGAACTTTTAAAGCAGTTTACTCGAAGTCTGTCCCATTATAAATACAAGAAAAACTTTTAGAGAGTGTCGGACTGGCAAAGACTTGAAGTCTGCTGCTTCTAGAACAGTGGTGGCTAACTTTTTTGGGCTCCCGTGTTGAAAATTGTGCACATGCACGCACTCACATGCCAGCCCTCACGCCCTTTGCGCATGCATTCCAGATACCTGACAATCAGCTGGCGGGTGGGCGGCGCGCATGCATACACAGTGAGGTTCTTCCGGGCGACCTCTCGCATGCCAGCAGAAGTGATTCTGCGTGGCACTTCCGGCACGTGTGCCATAGGTTCGCCATCATGGTTCTAGAATATTTTACAAATTTTTGTTTGCACAAAGCATCAGTTGTAAAGACTGGAAAATAATTGAAAATCAGTTATTTAGTTTGAAGATCATTGAAAGTCTGTGATGTTCCTTTCTTGTCCGCTTTCACCTCACTGGTTTTTTGCTCATGGCTTTGGTTTGCCCTGATGTGCTTCATGCTACTTGCAATTTGTATAATTTTTCTATTAATTTTGTGCTTTGGAGTTGGATTCTAAGGTTTTATCTGCAGATAATTAGGACGATGATGACAGTGAGAACAATGATACAAGCTTTTAATATTAGTACCCTCTTTATCTGTATTGGTTGTTGACAGCTTATGCGTTTTTATACATGAAAAACTCCTCAGCCCTTATTCTTAACACTGGTACACCACAGGGTTGCATGTTGAGTCCCTTACACTATACTCTATGTGCATGACTGCATTCCCACTCACGCTGCAGGTGATACAACAGTGGTGGGATTCATCTCTGCTTATCGAGATGAGGTGGACCAGTTGCTTTCGTGGTGTGGAGACAAGAACTTGGTCCTCAACACCAATAAGACCAAGGAGCTTATACTGGACTATAGAAGGAACAGATCAGACATCCAGCCCTTACTTATCAATGGAGACCGAGTGGAGCAAGTGGCCAGTTTTAAGTTTCTGGGTGTTACCATAAAAGAGGACCTGACTTGGCTACAGGATAATAAAAACAAGGACAAATAGGCTGAAAAACAGCTTCTATTCCAGGGCAGTAACTCTATTGAATTCTACTGTATAGTGCAATATTAATGCAAAATCAGGGATTTTCAATTCAATGTGAAGGATGTGTATTTGTGTTTATTTTCATAGTCATAATGTACACTGAAGATGGTATTTAATTTCGTTGTGCGAGGTGCAGTGACAATAAAGTAAACTAAATGACATCTTCATCTAGTTACGAAAGGTGAAGCACTGAAGCATTTCCATTCATTCCGTAAGAGTTTCAATGCATTGTCAATAGAATGGTTGAGCTCTTTCAAAGCCAGTGAAACATTGGAAAGGCATTTTTATAAAGGTGTTTGGGGTGCTGTCTATCCATCAGAATATCTCTGTGGGCTGAACAGAACTGGAGTCAACTTGGTTTAATTAGCAAAATAAAGATCAAGTTGAAAATGAATCTGATCCTGCCAACCCCTACAATAGGAAAAAGGAATCCCAGGTATCATGGTCAGTGTGCATTCTCTGATTTGGATGAATAAATTGGATGTGCCAGACTCGCTTTTGTAGAATGTACAAAAATAATAGCAGAATAATATAGGATGTTTTTGTTTTTACGACAATTTTATGGATATTCTAAGCCTAAGGGGCAGTTCAGAGCACTTTGATATTTGCAGTTCATTTTAAGCAGCCCTTCTTTGAAAAACTGCAATTTTAGAAAGGATATTCTTCATCTTTTAAAATTATCATTTAGTTGTATCTCCCTTTTGCCTTTCCCTCAACGTTTAAAAATTTTTCCTCTGACAGTTTTTCATTATTTTAATTGAAGGTGTTCCAGAATGCCGTCCAAAGTTTTTCTGCACAAAGAAAGTTCTTCATATGCTTTCTTATATTTCTTATATTAAATAGTTACATGAAATTAACATATTGACATTCGCTTGCGTGGGCTAACGAATCCACGATGATTTAAAATAATTTCAAATATTTATTGCAGTTTTTCTTCCTTTCAAAAACATCATACTCTGAAGGAAGATAGCTAAAAACATACTTTGAGCGTATAGAAAGGTCTATCCCAATATTCCTTCATATATTTTGGGCTGTGTCGAACTTAGTTTGAAATGCTAATAATAAACACATACTTTAAAATGATTGATCCATACATTATACAATTCACTTCGCTTCAAATTATTTCCTCCCCCTCCTCCCCCTTTCACGAACTCCTCCTCCCCCTCTTCTTCTCTTTTCCTTCTTCCTTCTTTTCTTTTATATATTCAGTTCCAGTAGAAATAGTATGTGTCCTATTAAGGACCTGAGTGAATTTTCGGTTACTGTTGCCTGACTTTTCTTATTAGCCCAGGAGTTTATATTCTAGTTTTCTCCATCCACAGTCTTCCAGATGTGTGGATTTCACTCCTCAAAATTATTTGCATGTCATGATGGCTGGAGAATTCTGGAAACCGAACTCAGTTCTTCTGAAGTTAACAGTATTGGGGAAAGTTGTTGTATAGACAATACTGAGCTAAAGGCATTCATTAAACTGAGTATAAAGCAACTTTTACGTAAGACAAACTCTTCATGCTGGTACTTGCAAGCAACTTAAGGAGAGCTCTACTATTTATTATCCTTGTGTTTATTTCATTTTTTAAAAGTAATTTTCTTATTTGTGTCAAACTGCATTGCATTATACACAAAATCTATACTTATTTTCCAGATTGTAAAACTGGCTATCTATGGAATGCTCCCAAAGAACCTTAACAGAAGAACTATGATGCAAAGGCTACATCTTTTTCCTGATAATGTATGTCAGTTGCTGATATTCTTCTTATGTATGAATAACAGCTTATTGTATCTTGCTTTCTTAGTCTTATAATTGAAAGAAATTAAATTTGAAGGATTCCTATTAGAAAAATATAATTTTGTACAGAAGCTCATGTAACAATTTTGGAATTACTGTGGTCTTTTTCTTTTGGTCCTGATATAAATTGATATGGATAATCCTGCTGAAGAACTTTATACTTTTTTCATCATATTTTTATTTATTTATCAATAGCCAAACACTCATTTTTTTAATCCACAAAATGCAAAAGTTACCTTTTCAATTAAAGTAGGCTTTAAGGTAGCATACATAGAACCTAAAAAACAAAGCTAAGAATGCAAAATTTATACTGTAATATGAAAACATAGCAACAGCGGCCTATAGATCAATCTTAAAGTTAAATGAAAATTTATTCGACAAATTCTTGGTAGAAAATGTAAGTCTTTAAGCTGGCACTGCTGGTCTTTAAAGAAGGCAAAAAAGAAGAGTCCACACCAATTAATCTTGACTATAAAAATAGCAATAGTACTTAGACTTATATACCGCTTTACAGCCCTCTCTAAGCGGTTTACAGAGTCAGCATCTTGCCTCTAACAATCTGGGTCCTCATTTTACCGACCTTGGAAGGCTGAATCAACCTTGAGCCGATGAGACTTGAACTGCAGGCAGTCAGCAGAAGTATATATTCAACGTAATACTGTCCATCTTCATCCAGTGCGATGTGGCTGGGAAAAGGATACATACATATTTAGACTATATCAGTAAAAGTATACTGTAATTTCTCTTTATTCTGCATAGACAACGCTTTGTCGCCAGGCACTGCAGTTTAAGGAGTCAAAACGAAACAATAAGAGATTCAAATGAGATGAGAAGGGGCTAGAAACAAAGCCTGTGAAGGAAGATTGAAGGAATCAGGAATGTTTAGGTGTCAGAAGATGATGGATATAATATTTTGACAAGGAATAATTGATTGAAAGTTACAGGAAGACAGGAATTGAATTTTGGAAAAAAACATAATAATGAAAAACAATGAACCAGTTTGACCATGGATCTAACTAACAGAAGTACTGGGTGGATCCTAGAGAAGGCTAAGCAGCCATTCATCTGGAACTCTTTAATTTGAATTGCTGCCCTTAGGAATTTGGACTCAATTGTCCAAGTGGCACCTCCCAATCTCATGATTCTATGAAAAGTTTGTATTTTGTCTTCTTTGTGGGAATAGAGCAGGGTTGTCAAACTCAAGGCCCGGGGGCTAGATCCGGCCCGCGGGGTGCTTAAATCTGGCTCGCAGGGCCACCGTAGAAATAGCAAAGAACTGCCCATGGTGCCTGTGCCAGTGGTGCCTCTTTCTCTGACAGAGGGATGCAGGAGGCTGTTGCAGCCGAAAATGGAGCTCGGGAGGACTGCATGCAGCTCTCCCAAGCTCCGTTTTCACTGGCACAGGGTAGCAGGAGACCATCGTATCTGAAAACAGAGCTTGGGAGCCCGTTTTCTCTGGGCCACCACTGGTGCCCCAACATGAGTGACATTCAGCTGGCCACATTCATCCTGGCCCCCCAAAGTTAACCACAACCTTAATGTGGCCCTCAATGAAATAGAGCATGAGTGTCAAACTCAATTGTGTCATGTGACATATCGTAACATTTTTTGCCTTTGCAGAGCCAGGTTTGATGAATCCTGTGCGTGGTGCATTCTATGCGCAGCCTGCCAGTTTGACACCCCTAATCTAAAGGCACTCAGAAGTACAAAAAAAGGGAATATACACTTCTTTTCAGCTATCTCTAAATAGCTGTACTTGAACTGAGCCCTCAAAGGTCCAGCCTCCTGAAGAATTGGATGAAAATTAATGGTTATCATTGTGTTTCTCCTTTCTTTAGGTTATTCCTGAAGACATTCGTAAGAATTTGGTCGAGGAGCTTCCACAGCCCCGCAATGTACCCAAGAGGCTAAATGAATATACACAAGAGGAAATCGATGCTTTCCCAAGGATCTGGACTCCGTAAGTGTGTCATAAAGGAGTATTTGTGATACCTTCTGCAATGGATCCTCTTCCAACAAATGTATTTACCTCAGTGAACGGTTATAAATTACCTGTATTTATAATCTTACATATACCTACATAACCATATGGCTGCTTTAATTTTTCTCCGGTGTGCCAAAATGAAATGCCTGTCTGCCTCCAACACCAAGGGGCCCAGGACAAGCAGTGGTGATATAAAAGAATAAGATATTTTTGCAGATAGGTTTCCAGTCCCGCTTCATAAAGACGCACAAGCCAGAAAGCAAAATACTGTATTTCAAATAGAGGAGCACAAGGAGATTCCAAGCATGTGATTTCAATTGATGAAAGAGCACACCTGCAAATGTTATCACTTCATAAATAGCAGGTTTTGGCCAATGAAATATGGTTAGGTATATTGGAGAAAACCATATTGGTTTTCAGTGGGATCAAATTTAACCGTTAGGTAGTTTGCTTAAAGATGAACGAATGTAAGTATGTTAAAGGACTAGTCTAGCTTAATGCAGAGAATGCCTTGGATGGATGTGGATCTGCTATGGTTTAGCAGTCCTTAAGTTCAACATTCATAAATGTTGCTATATGATCAGATAAATTTACTAAATTGAGTGAAAGTTTCAGAACAGTTATAAATCACACAAGACTCAGTTAAGGTAGCCTCACAATAAAGTAGAATTAGTTTATCTGGGTGTCCTTTCTATCTGAATTATCTTGGAAGGCTGATTGGATAACCAATTGTCTGAAATGGTGTAGGGTTTCCTGCCTAAGCAGGGGGTTGGACTAGAAGACCTACAAGGTCCCTTCCAACTCTCCTATATCACACATGCAAGTCTAACAATAGATGCCTCCCGCATTGCCTTTGCAGCCTAAGAAACTAAGGAAAGTCCCTTCTGAGACGTTTGCCACACCAACGTTCCTTCTGCAAGCTAAGCAACCATTCCCACATATCATTACAGTAGGCAACCCATCAATTGTGCTGTTTGTTCCTCTCATCTTAAGGCAGAAACCCATAAATGCTAAACTGTAAATCTTTGAAGTAAATTAAACACACATTTTTTTAAAAAAATTGGCTCAGTATGTACGCCAGGGGTCCCCAAACTTGGCAACTTTAAGACTTGTGGACCAACTCCCAGAATATCTTTGATTTGTCTCTTAGGTAGAAAGCCATTTTGATATGAATGGATAAATTGGTTTAGAAATCTTTTTAATCTTTCTGCGATTATTGAAGCAAATATTTTATAGTCAGTATTTATTTATTTATTTATTTAATAGATTTTTATACCTCCCCCTCTCCAAAAAAGGGACTCGGGGTGGTGTACAGCCAGATAAAAATAGAAACAAGATATAAAAATTGTACAGTTAAAAGCAATTTAAAATGATTACATTAATGGCTGAGTTATAAAATTATCAAAATGTATAAAAAACAGGTAAAAATTGAAAATACCAAATTTAAAACCCCACAATTGTTACTGGGCCAGGCTGGCCTGTTGAAAAAAGTGGGTCTTTACTGCGCACCGGAAGGTCTGAATGTCGGTGATGGCCCGTATCTCCAGGGGCAAGTCGTTCCAAAGGGAGGGAGCCCCCGCAGAGCAGGCCCGCACCCTCGGGACCACCAACCGGCATCACCCAGCTGGCGGAACCCCGAGGAGGCTGACCCTGTGGGAGCGCACTGGGCAACGGGAGGCCGTTGGTGGCAGCAGGCATAGAGCAGGGGTCCCCAAACTTGGCAACTTTAAGACTTGTGGACTTCAACTCCCAGAATTCTGGGAGAATTCTGTGTGTTGAAGTCCACAAGTCTTACCCAAAGTTGCCAAGTTTGGAGACCTCTGATGTAGACAATAGGATGTGTGATTGTCCCACCTACTGCAACCCAAGGAAATCCCACCACCACCAAAGAGTCCCTTGCCCATTCTTCAATTAGAGTAAATTGGTAGACCATTTTGATGAGCTTAAAATTAATGCATTTTCCTAAAACATTGACTTGGCTTTCTCTCCACATTAATGAGAATATTAAGGTTAATATAAGGTATGTTTGCCCTTGTAAAATATTGCCTGTAGTTGGTAATTATGATTCATCAGGTGAAACACTGCATTCAAGAGTCTCTTCAAACAGTTTTTTTTTTTTTTAATTTAAGGAAGCCTGAAAAATGCAGTGTCATCTTATCACCAAACAGAATATGTGTCATCAGTTAATAATCACTGCATTCCAGTCTGCTTGGCTTTTTCATGATTTTAATTGCTTGGTGGTAACTAAAATAGTGAATAATTAAAACAATATCCTTGTTCTCTAGTTTCTGAATAAGGTGTTTTATGATAGTATGAATTGTCAAAAGTTGTGGTGCGGCCGCCTAGAGTGGAGCTCTTGCCTCACAATCAGGAGGCTGTGAGTTCGATCCTTGATAGAGGCAGATATTTCTCTCTCTGGGCATGATGAGAATATATCTGCTGAATATAACTTTGCATTGGCAACAGGAAGGGCATCTGTCCAGTAAACACTCAGCTCCATTCAGTTGCCCAGACTCCATCCCGCAAGGGATTATAGCAATAGCACTTAGACTTTATAGTGCTTTACAGCCCTCTCTAAGCTGTTTACAGAGTCAGCCTATTGCCCCCAACAATCTGGGTCCTCATTTTATCCACCTCAGAAGGATGGAAGGCTGAGTCAACCTTGGGCCTGGTGGGATTCGATCTGCCAAATTGCAGTAGGAGTAACTTGTACTCTAACCACTGCGCCACTGAGGCTCATTATGGAGTCATTAAAAGAAAAAGACGAATGAATTATCAGAAGTTGTGAGTAGACTTGATGGCAAATACATTCTCTTCTCAAGATTCTATTGTAATCATAATTTAGGGATACATAGGTGCTAATGAAAGTTGTGTTTCAGATTAGTCAGGTTACCTTCCTCACCAATATTTAAAACTTGCTTGATCCTGGAGAAAGAGCACATAAAGTATTGATTTGCTCTATTTCATTAGATTTTGGTCTGAAAATCTAAATTCCCTATATATCCTTTGGACATCTGTTTAGGTTTTTTTTTTTCCCTTTGCAGATTTAAAAAAAAGTGTACTCTCCAGTTTGTTTGATTTATTCTGTCAACATGGGAAATAACCGAAATATCTCTCATAAAAAATATGGATCCCATCTTCTGTACTATTCTACTCTATTGTAAAAGCCCAAAAAATAGGAAGTTCATTTTGAACAAAAATGTGTTTCATAGCAACAGCCCATGTCATAAAAACAACATATAGAAAGAAGTAATTTAGTGGGAAATAGAGGATTACATCAGAAGATTAGAGGAGATTATTATTTTTATTACCTATCGTGTTCTAGGTAGAATCAAATTATTCCTCATATAAATTTTTCATTAATTGCTCTTAGGGATTCTATATATTTCTTCTGCTTCTTAGAAAAGAATAGAACTCTTTTAGTAGACTTCACATATTTTTTAGGTAGCTATATTGGGAACAAAGTCTATTTCCAAAAACAGTGCAGGGTATTTGAAACATTCTCATTGTACCTTTTCCCATTAATAAAAATGTTATACCCACCATCCAATGCTAATGAATATTCTGTCACTGAGATGTTAAGAGGAGCTGGATGGTGACTGTGCAGCTTCATAATATCCATAAATATTTTACAAAGTCTTTGAATTCTTTTTCAACGTCCTTTTACGTATTGGGCTGTACACATAGGTTTATTAATGTCCACCTGTATGTATATCGAGAGCCAGTTTGGTGTAGTGGTTAAAGGCACCAGGAGACTGTGAGTTCTAGTTCCACCAGTTAGATGGTGATTTGGGTGAAAGTCACTCTCTTTCTGCCCTGGAAAGGAGACAATGTCAAACCACTTCTGAAAACCTTGCCAAGAAAACTGCAGGCACTAGTCCAGATAGTTCACCAGGAGTCAAACAATGGCCTGCACACACACACACACACACACACATACACACAAAAACACATGTATAATAATATCCACCTCACAATGTTATTTTATGGAGAATTGTATTGAAAAATATAAGGCAGTAATAACCAGAAAAATAGAGTTGAAAGGGACCTTAGAGGTCTTCTAGTCCAGGGGTCGCCAACCTTTTGGACCTCAGGGACCACCAAACTCATAATTTTAAATCCCAGGGACCACTAACAGGTTCTGTAGGCGTGGGCTAATTTGTGGATGTGGCTTGGTGGTCATGTGACTGGCTGGGCATGGCTTGTATGTAAATATTATAAATATTTATATAAATATTGAACTTTTTATAAAAAAAGAGCAACTTTAACTTAAAATCGGGCAAAGCAGGCAGGAAGATTGAGTTGCTCACAGAATCACAAATTCATTCAGAGATCTATCTATCTGCCATTGGCTAGCTCAGTCTGTCACATAAAATTTGCTAGCGAGCAAACACCCAAAATTAACTCACAACATGCCATGTATGTAAATATTGAATTTTTTATTTAAAAAAGAGCAACTTTTATCCAAAATCAGGCAAAGCAGTCAGGCAGATTGAGTTGCTCACAGAATCATTTAGTGATCTATCTATCTGCCATCGGTTAGCTCAGTCTCTCAAATTTGCTTGCCGTGAGTCTGCACTGAATAATAGAAGGTTCAGTTCTAAGTCCGCTTGTGCTTAAAAGCAGAACCGAAGATGTAAAGACTAGCTAGAAAGCAAGAAATCCAACCATTTCCTGCTTTCTAGCTAATCTAAATCTCCCAGCACAGCAGAACAGATGATGGCCGGAAGAAGGAAAAATAGCAATTTAGCAGGCAAGTTTGCCAGGTAAGGAGTGAGTGGGCAGGGAGGGTTCCCATGGGCCATGTGGGCTGCGCAGCCTTGTGTTTCTGTGCAGCCTGGATTACTTTTTAATTGCTTTTGGGGGGTTCTCTGGGGGTGAGATTTCTCTGACCACCAAAATTTTCTCGTGGCCCACCAGTAGGCAACCGCTGTTCTAGTCCAATCCCCTGCTCAGGCAGGAAACCCTACACTATTTCAGACAAACGGTTGTCCAAACTCTTCTTAAAAACTTCCAGTGATGGAGCATCCACAACTTCTGGAGGCAAACTGTTCCACTGATTATAATTGTTCTAACTGGTCAGGAAAATTTCTCCTGAGTTCTAGGTTGCTTCTCTCCTTGATTAGTTTCCATCCATTGCTTCTTGTTCTGCTTCTTTCCATAAGAGAAATGAATTTTCATTCTTTTATTTACAGGCCTGACGACTTTCGACCAACGTAACAGGAAGAACGTAAACGAGTCGAAGAGAAGTTTATTACTAATCCCAGAATATTACAGTATGGCTGTTTGCAAAAACAATGGATTACTACTTTAAATTATTTTTTATGTATAACTGATTTTAAAAAAACCTTTAATAAGATGCAAATCTAAGACTGTAGTTGATACATTTTTCTTTTTGTTATATCCTCCTTTTTGATGGGAGAGAGAGAGAGAGAGAGATCAATAAACAGCTGAAACAAGTAATAAATAGCATTTTCCTGCAAATAATGTGTATATTTTAACTCCATATATCATTGTGTCCTTTGGTCGAACTTTTATATCATGCTTACTTCATTATATCTAAAATATTTGAGCAAGCTGTTAAGTTTCCTTGCACCTGCTGAGGGCTGGGGCTAAACAGTGAAACCACACTTAATTTCCCAGGTTAGAAGCTCTTCTCTTTCAGAAGACTGAACTGTTGCATTAAGTGCTATAATAAATAACTACCTCTCTCAATCTCATCACCTTCAGTCATCCATTTTAGACCATAGGGATACAAGGCACAGTGGCTTACTGACCCTGGAGATGGTCTTTGCTCCAGCGGTTCGTGTCCTAGCACTGCATGGCGGGGTGAATTCCCATCACTGGCCTCAGCTTCTGCCCACCTAACAGTTCAAAAGAATGTTAGAGTAGATAAATAGGTACCACTTCAATGGGAAGACAAGCCAGCGCTTCATATGGACGGTTAGAATCCTGCTCATGCCGGACCTTCCCAGGTGCAACATCTGTTTGTGAGGCAGCTTTGATGGAGGGAGAGAGACCTGGATGCGACTGCAAGAAAACCACTCACCTTTCTTTCTGGTGCAGAGCTAGCTTCTTGGAAAGCATGCACGAATCAAACAGGGCTAACAATCTTAGGCAGCCAAACTATTACTCTGCATTAGCATTGTAGTCTCCTGGCTAATGTAACATTGCTATATGCTAAATAAATAAATAGTAGCCACAGGGATGTACCAACATAAAATAATTCTATGAATAAGTGTTCTGTTGAGTTAGTTTTATGTTAGCAGCAGAGTCGCCACATGCAACGCAGGTGATCCAGTGATAATTTCTGTGTCTCAAACAATTTGTGATTTCTCTTTTTTTTAACCTCATCCAAGTTAGTGGCCATCACTACATCTTACAGTAATGCACTTCGTTAATTACACTCAGGCTGACAATGTTTGATTATCTTCTTCTGACAGAAGGAAAATGAGCTATAGTGGGATTTAGTGTTCCCTTCTGACTATATTTTAGATGTCAGTGCATAACATTGTTAACACTGTTAATTTAAGAAGCAAGTTTGTCAACCGCCCCTCCCAAATGGCATATATTCATTTAAAATATTAAAAGCACCATATTCAGAAAGCCACAAAATAGTAACCAGGCACATAGCTCCTATACCTTTGCATAGACTTTTGCACAGAGGCAAAAGTATTCAAATTGCCAAAGAAGCATTGTAGGCCCTCTAGAGTAGGAGTGTCAAACTCACATCATCACGGCAGCATCACGTGACGTATTGGGACTTTTTCCTCCTTTGCTAAACTGGGTGTGGGCGTGGCCAGTGCGTGATGCATCTGGCCCACGGGCCGGGAGTTTGACAGCCTTTCTCTGAAGGATGTTGTACATCTGGTTGGAAATCCACAGATAACGGCAAAACCTGCCTGAATTGAGAATGTAGATGCTTTCACTGTTCCTCCTGTGCTATATGCTTCACAATGATTGTAATTTGTCGGAACATCTGGCAACATCTGTTAATTTTCCAGAAATTAAGCATTACTAGAGTTTGGGGGGAGGTTTGAAACAATCCATATGTTCATTACTATTTCTGGCATGCCTACATACAACAAAACATTTAACGATAATTAAATTAGCATTAGTAACAAATTGTCATCAGAAGGAATTAGAGGGAAAAAATTTTCTTCTCTTGAAATAGCACAATTTTCATAACAGTTACGACTACAAATTGATTGTTCAGTTGCAAAACTTTAACAGTGAGACTCAATGGATACAGTAGTACTATATCCTAGTCCTTGCTTGTATCAGGTATTATAAATGCAAACTTGCTGTTTTTCAAAATTCAGAGTTTCATTGAGTAATCCAGATTTAATGCCTTCTCCACTGATTATTCTCTATAATTCTCTAAAACTTAATTGTCATACAGTGTAATCAGCATCCCCAAAAATTTGTGAAGTTCACTTGCATTGCTGTTAAAATTATTATTCCTCCTTAGTCTTTAGTTTTTGGATATATTATACATTACTGAGTGAATGTATTACTGATAAAAGAGTAAGGTAAAATCAAAATTTAAATTACACATTTGCATTAATTCTTATCTAAGTATGTTTGAGTAACTTTTTATTTCAGTAACTTTTTTTTAAAGATCTATAGTATCTCAAAATAAAAAATTACTCAATCCATTGGTGTAATATTAAGCTGGATCCTGTTAAGAAAAGATCTTGCAAGCAAAATGAAAATGTTTTGTGTAGAGTCCAGTGTGAGTTACAACCTTCAATGTTACTTCCAAATATTTGCATTCGTAGATAATGAAATATTCAAGGAAAAGTTTATTATGTTGAATTAAGTAAAAAATTACTCATTCCATTTTTGTTGCAAGAGCCTATTAAGACAGATCTTACAAGCAAAATTAAAATGTTTGTCTAAAGTCCAATGAGAGTTACATCCATCAACCTACTTCAGGATGTTTGGGTTTGAAACATTTAAGGAAAACTTTTTTTTATTATATTGACTTAGATAATCAGTTGTAATCAAAGTGCTTTTAAAAATTCTGAGCCCACTCAATGGCTTTATGTCAAAACAATTTCTGACTCATAAGGAGCAACATTGCGGGATGACAATCAGAACTATCCTGAAGAAAGACTTTCTTTAAATTACTGCCAGTAGCATGCTGAGAATTCAACAGTTTTTGGCAAACAATACTAAGAGATTGCATATATCACAGCATTGAGTGTAATCAAAAAGGGTCACCTTACACCTTTCCAACAACTTTTAAACAAGAATTAATATTGAGGAAAAATTGTATCATGCTAATCTCATAGGTGCAACATTTTTTAACCTTATTCTAGAGAAATGTGAGGAATTAAGATGCCAAAATGTGGAATGAATGAATAAATAAATAGACCATGAACAAATATGGTTCTTAGAGAAGTGATCTCCAATGTTGCTGGGTAGAATAGATGTTTGACTTGCAGGAAAAATGAGGATATCCAAGTCACTTGAAATAAGCAGGATTTTGCTAATTGGGCTGATAATCAGTATTCACAAATTTGAAATTGAGGGTTAGTAAGATCAGACATACAATTCAATTTTGTATTGAGACTATGGTCTCTTAAAATCAGTACAGTAGGAAAAATATTTATAAAAGTTTGCCACTTTATTTGTATAGAAAACAGAGTAGTATTAGACCCACAATAAATTACTGGTGCATTTCCAACAGGTATTTATTTTATGGGAATACTGTGGGATGAAAAAAAAACCACTTCATATACATCTTTATATGGATAATTTTAAAAAAACTTCAGAGAACCCAGACATAGTAGTAGCTAAAGTAGTAGCTTTAGTAGGTTTATTCTGAGGGAAGAACATATTTAAAATTTAGACAAAAAAAAAAATCAGAAAGCAAGGAATAAAAGAAGAACTCATTGATTTAATTCAAATTTGCCATCTGGCATTGCAGTATTTTGAAATGTGCACAGAACCATACTCATAACCTAACTATAAACATCTACAAATACATCTTTTGGAGTTTTCACTTAACCATAAACCGCTATACTGTTAATAATTTCTGCATGCAATGTAATTAACTCCTTCCTGTCTTGTCAAAATGGTCATGTACAATATAGTGTTTTTTTTTCTTCTTTAATGTATATGCTTGCAAACAGTTTCCATGACAACATTTAGGTCAACTGGACAGAAGCCTAAATATTAGCTTAACTAACATACACAAAGAATATAAAAGCAGTTCATTGTGAGGTTTTTTTAATTGGCTGATTGCGTTTTGGAGAGCTGATGCTTCTTTTGGAAATTCTCCTCGGAAAGTGGCTTATTCCGGCAGCCTCCATTTCTTCATCCACTGGTGTAAATTCTGGTTGTGCGACGTGAGGATAAGCGTAGGATCCTAGATAGGGCTCTGGCTGATCTTCATAAAGATCCTCGGAATCATACAGTTGGTAGGAGTTGTGGGTTAATGGCACAACTGGAATGTCTTGATCTGTTGGATCCCCGTAGCCACCTTAACCCACAAAGGAAAGGCACAATTAACACAAGAGGGAATTAAAGAATTAAAGCTAGAGCAGGGGTGTCAAACTCAAGGGCCTGGGCGCTGGATGCAACCCATAGGGTATTTAGATCTGGCCCGCGGGGCCACCCGGAGCTCTATTTTCACTGGCAGAGGGTTGCAGGAGGCCGTGGCAGCCAAAAAAGGAGCTCGGGAGCCCGTTTTCACTGGCAGAAGCACCGCTGGCCACCACAGGCACACCTGACATGAGTGATACCGAGCTGGCCATGCCCCCCCCCCCAGCCTCCCCGAGGTCAAATACAACCCTGATGCAGCCCTCAATGAAATCGAGTTTGACATCCCTGAGCTAGATAGAGCATCTGTAGAAACTCAGTCCATTTTAAGCATCAAATATATATTTATATATAATCAGGAAATAATCTTGTAAAATTAAATAATCAACATTAACCCAACCAGGGAATTTGTTGTTAATTGTTAGAGCTATAGCTATATAGTTTTTTGGTTTTTTTTAAGAGTCCCTGCAGATTTTACTCCGCTAGTCAAGTATACAGGGCAACACTCATCTCCATTTCAAGGCCATTGAGCCAGTGCTGTCCGAAGACATTTTTCTGGTCATGTGGCCAGCATGATGTTGTGGAGCCCTGTTACCTTCCCACCATGATGGTACCTATTTATTTGCTCACATTTGCATGCTTTCGAACTAGGTTGGCAGGAGCTGGGACGAGGACGGGAACTCACTCCATCGCATAATGCTCAGGTCTCAAACCTGGGCTGCTGGCTTTCCAGCCAAGAAGCCCAGCATCTTAACCACTGAGCCTCCATGCTGCCCCAATCTTATATAACAGGAGTGTCAAACTCACGTCACGTGACGTATCAGGTCTTTTATCCCCTTTGCTAAACCGGGGGTGGGCGTGGCCAGCACGTGACATATCTGGCCCACGGGCCGTGAATTTGACCCCCTTTATATAGTAAACTTCTAAAAAGTGGGAATATATACTTATTACTAACGTTGCATTAATCATATTGGGAACATGGCAGTCAATGTGAAATGTCATGCAATCCTTATTAAAGGCTTTAATTGTTTTTTTCTTTTTTTAAAAAAAAAATCAAGATTAAGTCTACACCTAAATAAACTCTATACTGCATTTCAATTCTATGTCTTCTCAAGTTCAGGGACCTTGTCCTAAACCATCAGTGCTGTTAGTTGAAAAAGTTTGAGGCAGTTCAATAATCATTTCCGATCTTTGTCCAAATGAAAGAAAAAACAAACTCTACCCGAAATCAGTTTCTTTCACCTTCCATATTGGTAGCCATTGTAAGGGAATGAGCCTTTAAAATTGAAAATGAACAATGGTAAGGGGTGGGGAAAAGAGGAGGAAAGGATAGGAGTAAATGGACAACAAAGAAAAACATACAGGTCAGTAAAAGACATTTCAGAGGCCAGGCTGAAGTATATACATTAATCTTGCATTTTAAACCTACATGCAAAGTTTGAAGCACCCAGGCCAAATTGTATCTTTCATTGAATTTGTAAGGACATCTTTCTGGAAATTTGAACGTACCATTATTTGTGGTTGTTTACCGACTCAAAACAACAAAGCAATTCGGCAGGTGCAGAACTTTTTAACAATCAATTCTGCTTTGTAGAGTGAATTATTTTCATTTGCAAATGCTACATCCATGTTGAAAACAGGAAGAACACAATCACCACCTTAGCTTAGAAGGGTAAGATTGCTTGTTTACTAGTGACATTCTATTCTTCCACCTAAGTGCAGGCCTTATTAATAACTTTACAGTAAAACAAAAAACAAAATAGCACCAATTCATCTCAATTCATCTAAATTTGTCCCCTGACATACTCACTGTTTTGTTTTTCTTCCACTCTGAATCTGCAAAGAGCTGCACACAAATAGTTAGCATGCATTCAAGTTTGCAAAAAGATGTCACATTTACTTGGATACCATATAGAGGTTTGTGGTCAACTTCTGTTCCCTTAAGGATTCATTGACCTTCATTACACTTTGATCGGGGATGCCTAAACTTAGACATGCCACTAAGTTAGATGTAACTACACCTTAATTATAAAGCTTCTTAACTTGCAAGATCCAAGGGATTGTTTCATGCTGCACAACCCAACACAATTGAAGGATCTCATGCAATTTTATCTATTGATGCCAATTTTCCCTCAGTTCCTTTTGTGGCCTTTCTCTCTCTCTAAAACAGTGGTTTTCAAGAATTGCATTTGCAATCACATTTCCTTATCAATTTGGTTATCTTTGTGTTGTTGAAGCCTTGAGAGTAGAACATTCTCTTTTGGAAGCAGGTTGGTGGGGGAAGATTGATGGAGCAGTCAAACCACTTTTCAATGCATTTTGTTTACTGTGAGAGAAAATAACTAAGTTGAAACTTATGGCCGAATAACATAAAATCACGACTATCTTTTAGAGACACCTCTTAATATTTTTGATGAGATTTAGTAGTTTGAAAACCACTGCTTTAGTAGAGGGTGGAGGGAATTAAAATACAATCATGCAGAAGAAATAGGATGTTCTTGGAAAGTGTATGCACCATTCATTTATTACGACATTATGCATTTTTGCTTAATGAGAGGCTTAGTTAGTAAAGTTTCATTCTTCCATGCTGTTTGAAAGCTCATGAATAAGAAAGTTGGATAATTATTCTTTCCTCCTCAGGGGAAGTACATAAAATATCAGCTCAAGAGATGAAGAAGGGAATTACATGAATAAAGCATTCAGTTGAAATGAAACAGATTGGTTGGATAGCATAGCAATATCATAATAAGTGCAACAGACACAACAAAATACTGTACTTCTA
The DNA here is from genome assembly GCA_023653725.1 of Bungarus multicinctus. Taxonomy (NCBI): domain Eukaryota; kingdom Metazoa; phylum Chordata; class Lepidosauria; order Squamata; family Elapidae; genus Bungarus; species Bungarus multicinctus. Next base: position 80,911,235 of record CM042846.1, on the reverse strand, counting down.
ATTTTAATGTAACTTTTATAAGTTTTTTTTTTTCTGTTCCTAGTAGAAGGTCACATCTTTTTAAAATAGTTAATGCACCATTCGGCACTGAGTAAGCTTTAGTTTTGAGGTCTCCAAACTTGGCAACTTTAGGACTTGTGGACTTCAACTCCCAGGATTCTCCAGCCAGCATAGCTGTTGAAGTCCACAAGTCTTAAAATTGCCAAGTTTGGGGACCTCTACTTTAGATTTACATTTGGCTCAGAAAGTACATCTACCATATTTGAACCTGCTTCAAGATTCATCCTGATGATAGTCCGGATATATATTACACCTATCAGAAAGAGAGGTCAATGAAATTTTCTTCTCATAGCTGTGACTAAGTAACCAACATGGTTGGAATCAGCACATATATTCCTAACGAAATTTCTGCTTGGTTGAAATCATCTTACAAACAGGTATTTTTTTAGCAAAAAAAATAATAATAACAGCAGTTCCAAAACAGTAATGATTGCAACAATGGCTGCAAATATGCATGAAGAATACACTGAACAATAAAAGAGAGGCACTGTTCTGTTTTGTAAACACCAATTCTCCTTCTGCAACAAATACTGAACATCAAAATCTTTTGCTACAGCACTTAGCTTTGAAGGCAGGTAGGGAAAAATACAGGCAAAACTAAATTCCAAGCGGAAAATAATACTTACCACCTGTTCCATAACCTGCACAAGAGGAAGGATCGCAGTATCCTGGCTGTCCAGGTGTTCCCTGTGCCCCAGGAGGACCTGTGCGGCCTGCTGTTCCTCTGGGACCAGGTGATCCTGAAGGCCCAGGAGTACCAGTTCGACTCTCGCCTGGAGGTCCTATGGCATACAAGAAGCGAGAGAAAAAATTTTACCATTGCCCTATTGCAAAAGGTCAATCCCTCATTAATATTTAGAGCAGAAGTATCCAATCTTGACAACTTCAAGACTGGTGGACTTCAACTCCCAGAATTCTGGGTGTTGAAGTCCACAAGTCAATTCTGGAAGTTGAAGTCCACAAGCCAAGACTGGACATTTCCTGATTTAGAGTTTGAACTGATGTCAGAATTTTAAACTTTACCGTGTTATTCCTAGAGCCAGAGAGATTGACTTGCATATACAATGAGTTGAAAAGGAAACAATTATGAATTGATTTGAGAACAGGTGCCTGCATTGTGCCAACCTTTTCAAATGTTAAATTGTATATACTATCAGTTAATTGTAAAGGTAAAGATTCCCCTCACACATACGTGCTAGTCATTTGCAGTGCTCATGTCCGTTACAAAGCTGAAGAGCCAGCGCTGTCCAAAGACATTTCCATGGTCATGTGGCTGGCATGACTAAACACCGAAGGCGCATGGAACACTGTTACCTTCCCACCAAAATGGACCCTATTTTTCTACTTGCATTTTTACATGCTTTCGAACTGCTAGGTTGATGTTGTGGTTAGCCAGCAGCAGATGCAGATGGCTGAGGAAAGCGAGGACTCTGATGAGGGGCCAGGACTATCAGGGAGTGGATTGCTGCCTTCAGAGATTGTGGGGGCTGGCAGCAGCGATGAGGAGGTTCCCGAGGAGCCTGTGCCAAGTACACGTGCACAAAGGATTGCTCGGAGGAAAGAACAGTTACAACAGCATGAGCAACTCGGGAATAAGGCTGCAAGGTAATGCCCCTCCCTCAAGAGAATAAAAGCCAGGTTTGGAAAAGCGTTCGTTGCAGACAGCAAAGAAGCTCTTAAGCTCAACTGGTGGACATCTTAGTTCGTTTTTAGAGAATTTTGTAAATTAGTTCTTATCTTTAGGTTTTTGGCAGCCTTGACAAACAACTTGGCAAGGCTCTTTCTTGTTGGAGCTAATTAGTGGAAAGCAGCCTTCAGAACAGAATTCGTTATTAAACCTTAAAAGGTGGGGGCTGCTGCCTTTGTCTGTGTTTGTTCTTTGGGAACCCGGTTGGGTCAGAACAGTTGGCAGAAGCTGAGACAAGTAACAGGAACTCACTCGGTTACGCGGTGCTAGGAATTCGAACCACCGACTTTTCTGATCGACCTCAGCATCTTAGCCACTGAACCACCGTGTCCCTTGAACAGTTTAATTATATATACGCGCTAATTGTACATATTGTCAATTTGTGGGCAAATCGCACTGCCTAAAAACCTGCTTAACTCATTTGGGGCACATATATTCATGAAGAAATAAAAGTAGATGGAATACTGTGCTGAATTGCACATAGAGCCATTCTTACATATTCAGGATTTTTTTTTTTAAATGCAGAAATAATTCCTGATGCTGGAAGGCCAGAAAGGAATCTCTGAATCGGTACCTGTGTTTGGAAGAAAAGGCTTAACAAGAAATACCCTTCCTGTAAAAATGAATGGCAGAAGCAACTGATCTTCCTTATCTAAAAAAAATTGGAGCTCTAGAGTACATCTCATTTACCTGCTGGCCCTGGAGGGCCTCGGGGGCCTTGGTTTCCAACACCTGGGTTACCTCGTTCTCCTTTTTCTCCTGGTGAGCCTGATTTAAAGAAAAAGAAAGAAATCAGAATAGATAGAGAGGGGGGAGATTGATATGTGTTTCTCTCTGGGCATCTTTTATTAATTAAAAGGAAGGAAGGAAGGAAGGAAGGAAGGAAGGAAGGAAGGAAGGAAGGAAGGAAGGAAGGAAGGAAGGAAGGAAGGAAGGAAGGAAGGAAGGAAGGAAGGAAGGAAGGAAGCCAAAAAAAAATGATTCTGGAAGCTGTGCAACTATAAGCATCATGGAAAGTTGCTATACTAGATATCTGCTGCAGTTCCTCTTGGATGGCATAGCATTGCCAATTTGAGACATCATCATTGACTCTCTTTGTCTTGGACCATATATAGGAGAAACAGTTAAAGACACTGGGTATGATTAGTCTACAGAAGAGGGCACTTGGGAAACTAAGATAGCAGGTTTTCAATATCTAAAGGGTTCCAATAGAAGAGACTATATCGTAGCTCAGGGCTGTACTGTGGAGTCCTTGGTGAGCTTGGTGATTCACTTGTAGGCATTTCATTACCCAATGTACATCATGGCTACCTGGGCAATTCTGGGAATTGAAGTCCATTACCCCTTTCCCCTTGAACCCAAAGGCTTGTCTTCTCAGGCAGACTGTCAATGGTCCAACTATTGAACCCAAAAAAAGAAAACACTCTTGGGAGCTTTGAATCCCCAAAAGTAAAACTTTATTGGATACAGCATTTTGGTACTGAAGGATCAAAACCAGCTCTGGTTTTCCTGCGCAAATGCTTGCCTAGGTAAACAGTACTTTCCCTTTCTCCCCACCCCTGGGGGATCACATTGTCCAATTATAAGATGTCCTTTGATTATGGGAACAGTCCATCTCCTTCTCAAGCACCTTCAGTGGTGACCTTGATGGTTGCCAGGCTCTCACAGTCCTTGCACACATTCTCAGCATTCTATTTCCTCCTTCCTTCCCCCCAGTTCATTGGCAAGTTGAAAAGTGTTAGGTTTGAAAGAAGCAAAGCAGTTCAATCTTGACATAGACTTTTTAAAGATAGTACAGTTTGTTGTTTTTGTTCAGTTGTTATGTCCAACTCTTTGCAAGCCCATGGATCATAGCATGCCAAGCCCCCATGTCCTCCACTTTTTCCCAGAGTTTGCCCAAATTCATGTTCATTTGCATCGATGACACTATCTAATCAACTCATCTCATTTGTTGTCCCTTCTCCTTTTGTCTTCAATCTTTCTCAACATCAGGGTCTTTCCAAGGAGTCCTCTCTTCTCATTTGGTGACCAAAGTATTTGAGCTTCAGCTTCAATATCTGTCCTTCCAAAGAACAGTTGTGTTTTATTTCCTTTAGGATAGACTGATTTGATCTTCTTGCAGTCCAAGAACCTCCTGCAACGCCACAATTCAAAAGCATCAATTCCAGCTACTTTATCTGAGGTGCTTAGTTGTCTGTAGTTTACCCCTCAACTTGATTTACAATCCCAAGATCAGTACTTTAGCCATATGCTTATTATGGATACTCAGATCTGAGTCACCATCTTCTGTAAGCACTGTATTTTCAAAAGATTGCTGCTGGATTAGGCTGCCAGGAGCAAGATTTTCAGAGAAAAGTTGTGCTGCAAAAGGAAAAAAAAAACTTCTAACCTCTCACGATTTCCCTGCTCTGCCAAGAAGCTCCACCTGAATAGAAGTCTGACTGTCTCAAATGTCTTGTTGGCAGAAAAGAAAGGTGGATATATAGCAAAGGTAAATCCATATAAATACGTCCAGCCACCAAGCAGTATTCAGGAAAGCAAAGACGCTGAGTTTTCCACATGTGAAGTTGGCAATCGTAAGAACTATGCTTTACTGCAAAGCTTTATAAACTTGAGCTGACTGATAACTCCCTTTCCATCATTCCCTCCCTCCCCCCCCTCCCCCCCAGGTTTTCTGTTGCAGTCATTTCACTTCCTTTCATTTTGCACCACATATGCATGCACAGAATCAAAGCTGGCATTTCAGGATCAGCGGCTTATAAAAATAACTTTGTCAGAGAATCACTAATTATTCTCTCCGAATACTCAGTGGGCACACTTTGCTAATTGCAACGGCTACATGACTTCTACAGCAGTGGAATTTTGAAATACACTTGGACATATAATACAAATTGCCTCCCTCCCCTTGCAAAACCTGGATTTAAAAACCAGATAGAAGACGTTACATTTTTTTCCCCAAATGGCTTCCAAATGGTGCTATCAGTTGAAGCATTTTGGTGGCAGCAACAAAACCAGACACACTTATCTCCTGAATTGTATTATAATGTCATTATAGGTCTGGCATAGTTAGATCACCTCACATGTTCAGGACACACACAGACACACAAAAATTAGTCCTTGTTGCTTAATAGCAAAAAAATGCTAATTGCTTTTGAAAAACTTGCTGCAGTAGCCTGCTTTTCTAGTAAGGAATTATTAAAAAGCCCTTTTTAGAAATGGCCTCTCTTTGCTTAGATGGTTAATTTTTGTTTCCTGGAAATCAAGCTGATATTAACTTGATCATGAGCTGGAAAAAGCTTTGGGCAGGTTGTCACTTTAGGATTCTATGTGCTCTGCTTCTGTTAAGTCTCTTAACCTCACTTCATTTGTTATATTCACTTTATGTATATCCCACCTTTATTATTTTTACAAATAACTCAAGGTGATGAACACCACACAATACAGGTAGTCCTTGATCTACAACAGTTCATTGAGTGACCATTTGAAGTTACAACGGCGCTGAAAAAAGCAACTTATGACCATTTTTCATACTTATAATCATTGCAGCATCCCTATAGCCATTTGATCAAAATTTCAGATGCTTCATGACTGATTCAAATTTATGACAGTTGCACTGTCCTGGGGAATATGATCACCTTTTGGGAACTTCTGACAACAGGGAAGCCAAATTCACTGAACAGCCATGTTATTAACTCTACAACTGGCAATGATTCGCCTAACAGCTGTGGCAAGAAAGCTCGGAAAATGGGGCAAAACTCACTTAACAAATCTCTTCACTTATCAGCATAAATTTTGGGCTCAATTGTGTTCGTCAGTTGAGGACTACCTGAACTTCTTCCTCCTTCCATTTTCCCCACAACAACAACCTTTTGAGGTGATCTGGGCTGAGAGATTGAAACTGGTCCAAAATCAGCCAGCTGGTTGTTTTATCCCTAAGGCTGGCTAGAAATCCCAGTTTCCCTGGGGTTTGGCTCAAAGTCATCCAGCCAGCTTTTATATCTAAGACAGGGCTAGAACTCCCAGTCTCTTGGCTTCTAGCCTGGTGCCTTAACCACTACACCAAACTGATTCTCTCCCCCTTCCACCATAGAAAAGTGTTTTTTCCTCTCAGGTAAAAGAAGAAAAGTAGGAAGAACATACGGTAGCAAGAGAGGCAATGGAAGGAAAGAAATTAGAAGAGACATAAATATAATAACTGCCCTCCGGATAGCAACTTCCTGAACCTTGGCTCATTGTTTTGCATCCTGATGAGCTATCCCATTCCTCCAACCCCTCATCACAAGGGATTTTAAGCATCCAGGGACAGAGGCTTGAAATTAAACGTAGGTCTCTCATAAATGGGAAGTTACAATTTGGCCTTTTCCTCCATGCTTTGTCATATCCACGTGGCTAACCCAAGAGAGACAAACAAGTTGGGAATAAAAGCTGAATCAAACGTAGGCATTGATGGAATAAACTCTGAAAAGACAGTGGGGCTGAATTCCAATTCAAGGATTAGCCAAACTGTATTTAAATTGAAATCAGAATGTTTCCATGAATTGTTGGCTTAAAATCTAATCTAACTGGCTTGTAGGTCGCAACCTCCAGAGTTCTTGCCTGGCCAGAAGTTAAGGCTGACGCTGAATATTTAGCATTGTTTCAGAGAGAAGACATAGTCAGGTGGTTTGGCATAAGATTAATAAAGCAATTACTAGAAAATCAATCATCAAGCCAAGATCCTAGGCTAGTTTCCCAGGCTTTTTTTTTTTTTGGAAAGACATAATTGTGTTCAGGCTTAAAGGAAACCTGAAGTCATGGTTTTCCATTGCAATTTAAGATTCAAAGGACACACTGAAATTCTGAAGAATAAGGGTGGGAGCAGCTGGACTAAATTAACATCCTTCCAAATTTTGAAAAAGAGTATTTAATACATGTGGAAAAGAAATAATTATCTTGGCCTTCTTACTTTGGCCCAGTGCTGTTGAAAATACTGTGAGGGATACTAGCAATATTCACACAATGTGGCTATGTCAGCTACTCTCCTGGATAAACCACTGAAGTCCACATCCTGGTAGTAGAAATGACCAAGTCAAACAGTCCATATTATTTATTTATTTGAATGCTTATTTATTTCCTTATTTGTTAGCCAATTCGTCTTCAACTCTGGGCAAAGTTAACATAGGAGGCCATTGAACTAGGAGGGAGGGAGAAGGGAGGGAGGGAGGAGGAGGGGAAGGGGAAGGGGAAGTCGAAGAAGAAGAAGAAGAAGAAGAAGAAGAAGAAGGAGGAGGAGGAGGAGGAGGAGGAGGAGAGGAGGAGAGAGGAGGAGAGAAGAAGAAGAAGAAGAAGAAGAAGAAGAAGAAGAAGAAGAAGAAGAAGAAGAAGAAGAAGAAGAAGAAGAAGAAGAAGAAGAAGAAGAAGAAGAAGAATTTGTCCTTGTTTTTATTATCCTGTACCGTCTGCCAGATGGTAATAGTTCAAAAAAAGGGTGCCCAGGATGAGCTGGATCTTTGAGAATGTTTTGAACTTTTTTACGGCAACGGGAGCTATAAAGCTCTTCCAAAGAGGGGAGAGGGCAACCAATAATCCTCTGGGCAATGATGTTAATCTTCTGCAGTGCTGTCCTATCTGTCACTGTGCAATTGGCAAACCATACAGAGGTGCATTAAGTTAATATACTCTCTATGGTGCAGCGGTAGAAGATCACCAGCAGTTTTTCATTCAGTTGTTGTTTTCTGAGAAGTCTCAGGTAGTATAATCTCTGCTGGGCCCTTTGGACCAGTGCTACAATATGAGCACCCCAGGTCAGGTCCTCTTTTAGGGTAACACCCAGAAACTTAAAACTGGCTACTTGCTCCACTTGGTCTCCATTGATAAGCAAGGGCTGGATGTCTGATCTGTTCCTTCTATAATCCACTATAAGCTCCTTGATCTTACTGGTGTTGAGGACCAAGTTATTGTCTCCTGGTTTCTACGCCAGCACCTTCATCGCTACACCAACCTGGCTCTTTTTTCCTCTGGTCTCAAGGACAAAGGGGAATTGCATCACTGAAAATTGGAGAAGAGCCTTTGGTTGAGTCTTCCGGTTTTAGAATGTATGATTAATGTGTGAACTATCCACTCATAAGCTCTCTGGTGGAATAGCTGGAAAGAAAATTCTAGCATACAGAAACCACAGCATAATTAATTCTGCTTCTGCTCCGTGTTCAAGGTGCCAACGAATACTTATGCTGTTATGCCAATGTTGTTGGAACTGCACGCAAACCGAGTTTCCCGCTCAGCTTTTATTTTTTCTGTGGGTTTCTTCCCTAAAGCAAACACTGGGATTTTTCATGAAATGATTTCAACAAGAAAAGATGTTAGGTGCACAAAGCAAGCAAAAGTAGAGTGAAGATTTCACTCAGGCAGAAAGAAATAGGTCCTGAGGATTTCCCCCCACCCCCTCCTCTTTACTGATTTTATACAGTCTGTTATCTCATTGACACCAAATTGGGGGAAGGTCTAATTAGGAGTAAAATTGAAAACAAATGAAATGGTGGAAGTTTAAAGGAAGCTCTTATTACATGTTTTATTGTACTGTGAATTATACAGAGTTTACAGGTCATTGTATATTCTCCCCTTACTAGAGAGATTGCCAGGGAAGGCAGACAATTTTTATGTAGACTTTCTCCTCCAGGATTCAAACCCAGCTATTATGCGTGTAGTGGCAAAATTCTGTATTGCTGCAATTTCTACTAGGAAAAAAATGGTTACAGAATTATAGCTACCAATTTGTGACAATTTTTGGAGATAGAATAATCTTTGGAAAATGATATTTATACACATACTTATTGGCTGTCAGTCATATAAACCAGGGAGTGCCCTTAACTGTTTGAGAACATGTATTTTCTTAACAGGGATGTCATTATTCCACTATTATAATGTGTCAATATTATATATATAATACTTAGAATATATATATATATAAAGTTATATTCTTGTATTCTATTCTTATTACAATTTTTTTCATTGTTGTGGAGTTGGTTTTTTTTAAGTTATAGTGATTTTACTTTGACTTAAGAGTGCAGGTAGAATCAAAGTAAAATCTGGGAGATTAAAGGATAAATGACTAAATCAAATTCCCATGAATTTGATTTATCTGGATAAAACACCATTCCTAGAACTATTTAACCAACAGCCAAATCTTCAACTCTTCACCAGCTGCATTGTTTGTTATATTCTCATCAATCCTTTTGGTTGTCTTCTCAATTTATGGCTTCAGAGGCCAAGAAATTTCCTAAAGCATATATATTTAGTCAAGAGAAAAATATCTCATGTATTTTGAAATTTATGCACTCATTCCATTCCGATTGCCAAATAGCTTAGAGAAGATTGTTAGACATAAGACTCATTGATATAGTTCTCAATTTACAACCATTTATTTAGAATACAGAATAAGAGGGCTGGAAGGGACCTTGTAGGTTATCTAGGCCAACCCCCTGCTCAAATAGGAGACCATTTAGTGACCATTTGAAATTATAATGGCACTGAAAAAAGTGATTTACAACTGATTCTCATACTTAGAACCACTGCAGCATCTCTACAGTCACGTGATCAAAATTTGGGTCAAAACCAGCTTGTATTTACAATGGTTTACAGCATCCTGAGGTCACATGATCACCGCTTTCAAACTTGCAAGCCAGTTTCAACAAGCAAAATCAATAGCCAGACTCGCTTAATAATCACATGATTAATTCCTGCAGTGATTTGCTTTCTAACCCTGGCAAAAAAAAGTTGTAAAATTGGGCTTGACCCACTGAAAAACTGCTTTGCTAAGCAACAGAAATGCTGGTCACCACTGTGATCATAGTTTGAGGACTATATGTAAGTTTTTGCTTACATTACATTGAGAAATCTAACAAGGAAGCTTAGACGGAATGAACGTTTTTGTTATTTATCACCAGAATGAAAACATAAAAGTCTTTGGAGAATATCTTTCTGCTTGGAAAAGTTAAAAGCTGCCAAAAGAGCATGTGAGGGAAAAAAATAGAGATCTGGCTAGATACTGATATCACAAATATGACCTTAGAATAAGGGTCGCCAACCTTTTGGACCTCAGGGACCATCAAACTCATAATTTTAGATCCCAGGGACCACTAACTGGTTCTGTGGGTGTGGCCTAATTTGTGGGTGTGGCTCAGTGGTCATGTGAGTGTCTGGGCATGGCTTGTATGTAAATATTATAAATATTTATATAAATATTGAATTTTTTAATTAAAAAAAAGAGCAACTTTTACCCAAAATCAGGCAAAGCAGGTAGGCAGATTGAGTTGCTCACAGAATCACAGATTCATTCAGAGATCTGTCTATCTGCCATTGGCTACCTGAGTCTGTCACATAAAATTTGCTCACAAGCAAACTCACAAAATTAACTCACAACACATCATACATGTAAATATTGAATTTTTTATTTTTAAAAAAGAACAACTTTTATCCAAAATCAGGCAATGCAGGCAGATTGAGTTGCTCACAGAATCATTCAATGATCTATCTATCTATCTATCTATCTATCTATCTATCTATCTATCTATCTATCTATCTATCTATCTATCTATCTATCTATCTGCCATCGGCTAGCTCAGTCTCAAATTTGCTTGCCGTGAGTCTGCACTGAATTTACTTGCAAGCAAACCTTCCCTCGTAAGGGAGGTTCGGTTATAGTTAAAAGCAGAGCCGAAGATCTAAAGATTAGCTGGAAAGCAAGTAATCCAACCATTTTCTACTTCCTAGCTAATCTAAATCTCCCGGCACAGAGAACAGATGATGGTCGGAAAAAGGAAAAATAGAAATTTTGCAGGATAAGGAGTGAGTGGGCGGGGAGGGTTCACACGGGCCATGTGGGCGGCGCAGCACTTGTGTTTCTGCGCAGCCTGGATTAATTGCTTTGGCGGGGTGCTCTTGGGGTGAGATTTCTCTGTGGCCCACCAAAATTTTCTCATGGCCCACCAGTGGGCCGCGGCCCACCGGTTGGCGACCGCTACTTTAGAACATCTCAGAGAAGAAGACACTAACAAAGAATCCTGGTGAAATGGCATCCATCAGATAGAATAATAGAAGCGACTTTGGAGGTCTTCTAGTCCAATCCCTGATCAAGCACGAGACCTTATAGCATTTCTGACAAATGGCTGTCCAGTCCCTCCTTAAACATTTCCAGTGTTGGTGCATCCACAATTTCTGGAAGCAAGCTATTCCACTGATTAATGGTTCTAACTGTCAGGAAATTTCTCCTTAGTTCTAGGTTGATTCTCTCCTTGATTAGTTTTTACCCATTGCTTCTTGTCCCACCTTGAGGTTTGTTGCAGATTCAGATTGTTGCAGCCCAGAACTAATAGCCTTCACAATAAAGGGCAATAATGGAATAGGTAATGTTTAAAAAACATCACTCCTCAAAGAAATAGCCAGTGATTTATTTCAAAAGGCCCACTGCGAGTTCATGGCAGCCCAGTCTCTTCTTGAAAGCTTCCAGGGATGAAGCTCCCACAACTTCTGAAGGCAACTTTTGTTCCGTTGGTTGATTGTTCTCATTATCAGAAAGTTTCTCCTTATTTCTAGGTTGAATCTCTCCAAAGTGAGAGTATTCAGGACCTTGATTCTTAAGTAATGATTGTATATGGACATGTGAAATAAATTGTTTTGAGATTAAGTCATTTCCTTGTGTCTTTTTCCTATAGGGCTATTAGTGTCAAATCTTTATTTATGTATTACTAGGATTTCTTTATTCAGCCAGAAAACTCCCTTTTAACCATCTTGTAATCCCTTTTATTGGAGTAGAGTTGGGGCTATTGAATGGACCTCAGTGTTTACTGGCTAGATGCTCTTCCTGGCACCATATGGAGTTCACAGCAATTATTTTTTCTTTGAGCCCTAGGAGAGAAATCTCTGTTGCTGCTAGGATTGAACTCAGCCTTTCGAGTGGAAAGTAAGCATTTTCATCACTAGGCCACCATACCACTGAGTCACAAAAATGTTGCAGGTTTATTGAACAAGACTCCACCTTCTGAAATCTCAAACACATAGGGCCTTTGCAAAAGCTTCAAATAAATTGCTATTATTAATGTGACTGAAATGGTTGAATGCCTAGGTAATTAAACAGGAATTCAATGTAATTGTTGTGTTGTTGTGAAACCATCTTCTTTGCGTAACCTTTTTAAGAACAGCCCTTAGTGCACTCACCAAAGCCAAACTATGTCCTTGGCTTGAAATTGGAGTTAATGATGGAAGAATATATCTGTTTGCAATCCTTTCTGATACTCATTTCCTTATTCTCACATAAATTAATGTCTTATTGGAAAAGATGGAGGGAGTTTCCATACTGTCCAAGTTGATTGTGTGTGGAAAGTGTGGAAAGATAGAAACCTTATGGTAACAGAGGTTATTCTTCCAAATACATTGCCATAAAATCTCTTTGAAAATGCAAATGAAATTGCAAAATATAGCTTGTCATGTATACATGTATATGCATTAGAAGATTCTATTCTTGTTTATTAGAAATTTGGACCTCAAATTGATGAGCTGCATGTGGCCAGCAAATCCTTCCCATTTACTAACACAATCAGGAACCTTTCTGGCTCTATTAGTACAATATTCAGAGACAGGTTATAATTCACTTTCATCATCAAAACTTTAATCTAAATCTTGCTATTTGGTAATCTGCCAAAACACTGAAATTTGGATGAATATGGAAGCCATGGACATTCTGTTAAGGTCATTCTTAAAGTGAATGCTAAAATATCAGTTTGGTGGGATTTCTGTATCTATTAAGGAAAAGACATTGGTAGGTGTTGAAGTGGATGAAACATCCAGAGAATCTCATTCATCAATGTTTCATTATCAGGTATATCCAATAACATTTTGAAACAGCTAATGTCAGCTTGTTTCAGTTGTAGCCAACTCTCAAACCTTCAATGTACTATTGATAATTGGCAACATTTTCAAAAGTGGTTTTCCACACTGTATTCCTCTTAGGGCTGAGAGAGAAGAACTGGCCCCATCACTCAGCTGGCCCTCATATCTAAAGTAGGAGTGAAACTCAGTTTTCTGTACTCTTACTCCAGCATCTAATCATTAGATCAAACTGGCTCTCTTGGACCAATGTAGACCTCTATTAAATGTCCGCATAATCACATGTGGAAGTGAAAAAATATGCAAGTGGTTGATCTTCTAAGCGTTGTCATTCCTAAGTCTTGCTAATAATTTCATTATCTCCAAATATCTCCACTTAAGCTTTGTGAAATTTCAAAATATCTGTTGTTCCCCCACAAAAAAACAGATGTTGTAAACATTCCCATCCTCTTGCTCCAAATCTTTGTTTACCTGGAGTTTTGGAAACAATCCCAACATAGCAACCAAGAGATAGATCAAACTCTAATTCTCCTGCCATGGTGGCAGAGGAGCCCTGGTGGCGCTGGGGTTAGAAGGCAGTATTACAGGCAAACTCTGCCCATAGTCTGTAGTTCGATCCTGACAGGTTGCAAGGTTCATTCTGTCTTCCATCCTTCCGAGGTCCATAAAATGAGGAGCTAGATTTGTTGGGAGCAATATACTAATATTGTAAACTACTCAGAGAGTGATGTGCTATTGCTATGGTAGTAGCAGAGTGGTAGCCCGGATTTCTGCGACCCAAATCTGCTAGCCTGAATCTACCAATCCACTGTTATAAAAACAAAGAAGCAACAAATTGTATTGCCAACTAGATCATCCTCTTTGTCAATATAGCAGGCTATAAAATTCTCAGCCTGAACTGTCGGCATTTCAAATGAGAAATTAAATTCTGCCAAAATGCCTTTCTTTTCTTTAACTTTGAAAACAATGTTGTTGACAAATTCTGAACAGGAGAACTTCAATGTCACGTTCTTTTATCTTATTTATTGCAAATTTAACTTTCCAGTGTGTTCTGTGAAAACATACCAACTTGGCATTAATTGTTTGGGAAATACTACCACTGTTGAAGTCGCTGTTTTTCTTCTTTGTAATTCATCTCTTTCACTCTGGTGTCAAATCTTTCAGGCTTAACTATATGTATATAAATTATGCATAGAATGCCACTTTCGTCCCTCTTCCTGTTGCATCCCACTTTGCTTTAGTTTCCCCATTTTAACTTTCAGCCTCTTTCTGGTTTCCAATTTCCCATGTCCCTCCGAATCTCAACCCCTTTTCTTCCTCGTGCCGCCAAACAAAACAGCTCTTTGAACTTCTTTCCCATAGAAACCTAAATCTTCCCTCTTCTTCCTTTGGGGGGGAGGGGGTCTTGGTGGATGCTGAAAGGTTTCCTCATCAGAACCAACTCTGTGACATCGAATCCCATGGATACCAGATGAGGAGCTTAATACATTAAGTGAAGGGGAAAAAATAACCAAACAATGCAATTCCCAGACTTTCTACATTTGCATCTTAATTGGCTTGGGGGCCTGCTGAATTATACATACACTTATATGTGGGGTGGGTGCTTTTGTGTGTGTGTTTGTGTGTTTGTGCGTAGGTATGTAAAAGATTCACTTCAGAGTAGATTTAGAACATAGAATAACAGAGCTGGAAGGGATCTTGTAGGTCATCTAGTCCAACCCCCTGCTCACGCAGGAGACCCTATACCATTTCTGACAGATGGCAGTCCAATCTCTTCTTGAAAGCTTCCAGGGATGAAGCTCCCACAACTTCTGAAGGCAACTTCTGTTCCATGGGTTGATTGTGCTCAGCGTTGGAAAATTTCTCCTTCGTTCTAGGCTGAATCTCTCCTTGATCAGTTTCCATCCATTATTCCATTTATGTAGTGGTATGCTATCAACTTCATGTCTATGGAGATTCTCAGTTATGCAATCATGGTGGTCTCAGAGGTGCTTTTTGAAAAGGCGGCTGGACTTCCTTTGTTTTTTTCTTGAATATGTTCCGCTTCTTATCCAACTGAAGAAACTTCCTCTCACTTTTTTACCTTCATTACAGAGCTTTGATCACAAGATTGACGCTGACTCTTTTTTTTATCAAACTGTAGACATCTCTGTGTCCCTTCAACTTATTTATATAATGATTTGTAGAAGCAGTCTTGAAAAGCTTTTATGAAATGATGGAGCACATTTTTTCTTGTACTCCAGAGAGTAGGAACAATGAGCTAAAATTACAGTAGACAAGATTCTGAGTCAATAGTATGAATAACTGGTAGAAAGGTTAGTAATGGGGAAGTCTAGTAGAGTAGATTTCTGATATCACTAACATTTGTAGATTATTTCAAACATTCCTTGTAAACTTCTAACCCAAGGAACAAATATTGCTTCCACCTGTCCAGAACAAATTTCCATTCAGGATAAAGATCAATGGAAAGAGAAGACGTCTGGTGGAAAATATTTGTGCCTGAAATAATCTTTTTTATCCATTAAGATCCATTTATTTCACAGTGAATTATTTATGTATTCTGGTTCCTGGATTTCAAGTCTTTCAGAAAAAAATTGGGTGTATTTTGGATATATGTGGCATGGCCATTCCAAAAAAACCCAGGATCTGTGTGTCAGAAATAATTCTGATAGTCCCTCATTCAGTCAGCAGGTTACCAAATCTATCAACGACAGTGATCACTGATGGCTCCCACAGATCACCAGTTCTTCTGTCATTTGAGACTTCATAAAGAGAAGACAACTGATAGGATCTACATGGGCAGAAGACTATCAGGACTGAAGAGAGATGAAAGTGAACAACCTACTTCAAGTTGAGAATAATACTTACCCAGGCACAATTTTCACATTTGAGACAAAAATTCTATTTCACAGAAGAGGCAGCCTCATATAGACGCTCTTCTTAATAGGTAAAGGTAAGGTTCTCCTCGCACATACATGCTTGTCGTTTCCAGCTCTAGGGGGCGGTGCTCATCTCCATTACAAAGCCGAAGAGCCAGCGCTGTCCGAAGACGTCTCCATGGTCATGTGGCCAGCATGACTAAATACCGAAGGCGCACGGAACGCTGTTACCTTCCCACCTATTTTTCTACTTGCATTTTTACATGCTTTCGAACTGCTAGGTTGGCAGAAGCTGGGACAAGTAACGGGAGCTCACTCTGTTACACGGTGCTAGGGATTCGAACTGTCGAACTACCAACCTTTCTGATCGACAAGCTCAGTGTCTTAGCCACTGAGCCACTACATCCCCATTGAGCCATCGCGTCCCCACATCTTAATAGGACTATTCTAATAATACATTTGGACATTTCCAAAAAATATCAGGCAACAACAGTAATTTGTCTTTGGTGGCTTTTGGACAAACTCCAGCTTTATATGTCTTAGTAGCCCACTTACCTCTTTCTCCTGGTGTTCCAGGTTGACCAGGATTGCCAGGAAAACCTGGGCTTCCTGAAGATCCTTGCTCTCCCTGTGGTCCAGGTAAGCCTTGCCGTCCTGGTTCACCAGGGGGACCTGGGATAGTTCGTGTTGAGATTGAGTTGCTCGGAATCTGATTTAAGATGGAGCTGTATCTATCGAGATGAGCTGCCAGGAAGACAAATACAGAAAACATACGCTTTAGTTTTATGTTAGTAAGAAGAATAAGGGGGCATTGATTTGAGAGTTAAAAGTTGGGTCTAGCCCAGAGGTTTGCAACCTGTGGCTCTGGAGCCACATGCAGCTCTTTTGGCCCTCTGCTGCTGCTCCCTATCAGCTGATCCCACCACTGGCTAGCCCCACCCTCCCCTGCCCATCACTCCTCACCTGGCCCGAGAAGGTAAGGGTGATGGCAGAGGATGGAGACTCGCTCCATATTCCAGAGCAGGAGGTGACTGGGTGGGAGTGAGTGACATCAAATTGGCCATGCCCACCCAGTCACACCGGTTGTTAAATTATTGGCTCCCGATGTTTTCTTTTCCGTGGGAAATGGGTCCAAATGGCTCTTAAGGTTGCAGACCCCTTGTCATGGTCCTATCGGAGTCTGAATCCGAGGAGGAAGACGAACAGCTGACAGGGAGTGGGAGTGTGGCTGCGTTGGCTGTGGAGGAAACTGGGGAAGGGCAAAGTCTGGCTGGGCGGAGCAGGGGAGAGGTAGAACAAGGGAGAGGAAGACCCAGGCCCACCCCCTCTTCATCCTAAGGCATGCAGGGAGGAATGGAGAAGGGAGCAACATGGGTTGCATGGCTTATGGGAGAGAAAAGGTCCCTGATTCCCTTCATTAACCACACCTGGGAAGAGAGTTTAAAAGAGATGCATGCTGAGTGCGGCATCTGCTGGGAACAAAAGTGAGTTTATCTTGTGTTGACTTTGCTTATCTGCGTTCCTGGTATCCTCCCAACCGTGTTGAATTGCTGCCATTCTTTCACGTCTGGAATTCCTTCTCCTGCCCTGCTGGACTAATTACCTCATCTTGCCTTGATTGGACTTATAATTACAGTTTTTGTTGACTCCATTTTGGACTTGATTCTCTGCAGCCAAAGGCTTTCCTGGGAGACTTTTTCTCCAGCCCAGAAGGTAACCAGGACATTTGGGGACAAAATTGGGGCTAATAAAGGGACTCATATTGATTATCTGACTGTATTGCCTTTGTGCCATGTTCCAGGTCATCACACCCCTTTTCTAGCCCAATAAACTACACAAAATGTATTTAAAAAAAAAATGCACCAAAACATCTAGCAGCTAAAACCTAGAAATCATTAGAACCATGATAGTACAGCAGTTCTTGTACTCACTTTGAATAAGCTGTTCACACACCTGACGCGCTACCGCCCGTACCATTGCATGGGTCTGAAGATCTCCCTGCACATTAAAGATATAGTGATACATCAGCTTCCATAAGCGGCATAAAATACAGATGTTCCTCACATACAATCCACCATCACTAACTTGATCACTTCCAAATGTGTTGAGAATACAATTCTTTGAACTTTCAATCCCCATGTGGCTTCCTGGGAATCCCAACTCATCTGAAGGGTACTAAACTGGGGAAAGGTTGGGATGTCTTGGCAGCACAGCCTATGGCCTTGATGGCGAACCTATGGCACGTGTGCCGGAAGTGGCACGCAGAGCCATTTCTGCCAGCATGTGAGCTGTTGCCCACAAGAGATGCACTGCGCATGCACCCATGCCTCCCGACAGCCAGCTGATTGTTGGGTATCTGCCCTGCATGTGGGGGGGAGGGCATGCACACAAGATGGGTGCACATGTGCAGAGGTGTGCGGTGTGCACGGGGGGAGTCATGCGCGCATGCACATGGGGGGGGCAGAAGGGGTCACACGTGCATTGCATTATGGGTGCAGCACGCGTACGTGCATGCACTTTTGGCACGCAATGACAAAAAGGTTAGCCATCACTGGCCTATGGTGTCTACTCACAAGGCCCACAGGACTTACTCCTACATAAACACACACAGGACTGCCGCCTACAGATCCTGAACAAAGAACAACCCAGCTCCCAAAGTAGTCTTTTATTCTAAAAATAAAGAAGCGGTCCTCAAAATCTGTGATTAAGGCACTTACACGTTCACCTTTCTCGCCTTTTACTCCAGGAAGTCCCTGGGTTGGAGAGAAGCATAACATGTAATGTAAATAAGCACAACATGTAATGTAAATAAGTTCCACGCTCCTTTGTCATTCACTGGCTTTTTAAAATGTGGCAACGTGTAAGTCGTGGGTTTTCCATCCCACTGCAACAGTAATTTAAGAAAGATGGCAGTGTACTTACCAACACACTTCAAAGACGACCACAACGTTTACCAGAATTAGTTAACTAGTGTGGTGTCTTTGTGATGAGGTGTGATATGCTCGTGAAGAGCTTTTAGCCATCTAGATATTGGTTGATATTTGGGCTAGAATAAAGGGCCTTGGTGGTGCAGGCTGTTAATCATCTAGCACTTAGCTCAATTGCCTGCAATTAGTGCAGGTTCAAATCCCACCAGGCTCAAGGTTGACTCAGCCTTCCATCTTCTTGGGGTTGGTAAAATGAGGACCCAAGATTGTTGGGGGCAATAAGCTGACTTTGTAAAGAAATGCTGCTTTTGGGGGCCAAAAAGCCCTAGTAATAAGCAGGCATATACAATGGAATGAAGGCTATTGCTGAGCACTTAGCATGGTGCTCTAAAGACTGTAAGCCACCCTGAGTCTCCGGAGAAGGGCGGCATATAAATGTAAATAATAAATAAATAAAATAATTAAATATAATTAGTATAAGAGCCGAGGTGGTGCAGTTGTTAGAATGCAGTATTGCAGAGTATTCTGCCAACTGCCAGCAGTTCGATTCTCACCGACTTAGGTTTGACTCAGCCTTCCATATTTCTGAAGTCAGTAAAATGAGGAGCCAGATTGTTGGGGGCAATATTTTGACTCTGTTAAGCACTGTGAAGTGGTACATAAGTCTAAATGCTATTGTTATAATAGTTTCAAAAATGGTCATATTCCAGGGAGACGTTCATAGCAGATCCCACACTTAGCAATAGGATCTTTCAAAGTCTGCTCAATTTGGGGAACTTCTGTAAAAAGATTTCTTGGAAGGCAGCCATTGTTTTCATTCTAAGTCAAAGGAAAAAATTCAAATAGAGCTGTTTTAAATGTCTACAGAGGCAAAGTAAATGTTAGTTCAGTAGTGCAGTTCAGTGGTGGGTTTCAATTTTTTTACTATCAGTTCTGTGGGTGTGGCTTGGTGTGCATGGCAGGGGAAGGAAACTGTAAAATCTCCAGTCAGAGGTGGCATTTGCCAGTTCTCTGAACGAATCAAAACTTCCGTACCGGTTCTCCAGAACTGATCAGAATCTGCTGAATATCACCTCTGGTGCCATTACAAAACATGTCAGCATTTCCAAAATCATTTCTGTCTAGGCACATGGAGATAAAGCAAGGTGGAAGTTTTCTCAGCTATACTGGTGAAAATCTTCCACCTCAACCAACATCACAATTAGCATTGGGCGGGGGAATGTAGAGAGACTTTACAGGGATGACAAAAGGACTTTTCATTCAAAAGCTACTTGCTTTATGTGGGAAGGGTATGATTTTGTGAAAACCATGGCTAGGAGGAAAAATGAAATATGTGTTCCTGTATGTACACATGAAAGATTGTTTTCTTTTAAAAGGATGGTTTCCAATTTGGCTCTGAGGATGTTAGAAGAATGTCCAGGTCTCCAGGAGAGATCACGTAGCATATCAAAATTATTGGAATGCAACAGTTTTGATCATGGCAATGCCTGAGAGAAAAACTGTATTTGGGATGTCCTACCATATTGTCATTTGTGTCTGCTTGAAAAAACATTTGCTTGATCATTTGAGGAACTGTCCTAGCCGCCAACACGTGGAAGGCAAACAGCTTATTCATCATAAGATTACATTTATAAGGTATAGTTGAGGAGGTCCACAAAATAAAGTTGAGGAGATCCATCAAATAAAGATGGACCTACAAAATAGTTATGGAATTATTCTCTTATATATCACAATGTACAAGTAAATTAGCCATCATTATTTCCTTTAATTGCTCATTCCATTAATGATCATTCAAAGTTATGAGAGCATTGGAAAAAGTGACTTACCACTGGTCTTAACTTATGACCACCTCAGTATTCTCTGGGTTAGGTGATCAAAATTTGGGCACTTGACAACTGGCATGTATTTATGACAATTCCAACACTGGGGTCACATAATTACCATTTCTGATCTTCCCAGAGAGCTTCTGACAAGCAAAGTCAATGAGGTTGAAGCTGGATTCCTTTAACAATCATGGCCAAATAGGTCATAAAATCAGCCATAACTCACTTAACAACCACATTGCTTGCTGATATAAGTTTAAGTCCCAATTATGTTAATAAGTTAAGGACTATCTGTACAGACACACACACACACACACAAACAAGAGTATGGTGGACTTTTACTTACAGGTGGTCCAGCATCTCCTTGTGGGCCAATACTACCCATTATTCCTGGGACACCTGGAGCCCCTGGTATTCCCTGTATAGAGAAAATAATAAAGTAATAGAAGTTCAGACATCCTGATTCCCTGCTTATGTATAACTGTGCTTTGAAACTTTGCTGATATTCTCTAACACCTTGGCCCAAGAATCAAAAAGACAGCCGATAAGTCATGGTCAGGTTAACTATGCACTTTCTCCACTCGTAAATCAAATGCAAATCATTCCTGCAGAAGCACAGATACGGTCTCATCTACCAACCAAGTTATTTGCTCAGCAAGCTTTTTCACAAAAGCAGCAATAAATTTGTTGGTCCACGGATTTATTTAACAGATTAACAGACTTGGAAGGGAATTTTTAGGTCATCTAGTCCACCCCTCCACCCCCCAAGGAAGAGAGTCTACATCATTTCTGACAATTGGCAGTCCAATCTTTTTTTGAAAGCCTCCAGTGACGAAACTTCTGAAGGCAAATTGTTCCATTGGTTGATTTCTCTCACTGTCAGAAAATTTCTCCTTATTTCTAGGTTGAATCTCTCCTTAATCAGTTTCCATCCATTATTCCTTGTCTGGCCTTCATATACAGTACCTTAGGAAATAAGTTGACCCCTTCCTCTCTGTGGCAGCCCCTCAAATATTGGAAGACTGCTATCCTGTCTCCCCTGGTCCTTCTCTTCACTAGACTAGCCATGCCCAGTTCCTGTAACTGTTCTTCGTATGATCATATAGAATTCTTTATTGGCCAAGTGTGGTTGGACACACAAGGAATTTGTCTTGGTGCAAATACTCTCATTGATTTAGTCTCCAGTCCCCTAATCATCCTGATTGCTCTTCTCTGCATTTTTTCTTTTTCTTTATCTCAACATCTTTTTAATAGTGTGGTGACCAACTGGATGCAATATTTGTCCCAGCATAGAAGACTTTCCATCTGTCATTCATAATGAAACCTCTTCTTTTGCATATCCATGACTGTTTGCTTCTCAGATGACAACTCCTGCATTGTCCATTCAATGAGATTCATTCAGGATTTTCCCAGATTTTCTTTCATTTTTTCCAACCATATCCCTTTGTTCTGCCCTCTCCTGATTACAGAGGTACTGGCTGTGTTTACATTTCACGGTAATTCATAGTTTATCTAAGGGCACTTAGATGATTAGCTTTGTCATCTCCCAAATAAAATTTGTAAAATCATAGGGTGGAAGAGACTTTGGAGGACCTTGGAGTTCTTCTAGTTCAATCCCTTGCCCAAGGCAGGTATCCTATACTAACCCAGAGAAATAGTTGTCTATTTCTATTTTAGACCTGTAGTGATGGAGCACCCCAATTCCAGGAAGCAAGCTGTTCCACTGATTATCTGTTCTTACTGTCAGGAAATTTCTTTTTATTTCCAAGCTGGATCTCTCATTAAGAACCTTCTACCCATTACTTCTCGTCCTGCCCTCAGGGGCTTTGGAGAATGATACTTAAGACTGATCTGGACTGTTTTAATTGTTTCAAATATATTCCCTGATTTTCCTTTCTTACAGTTCAAACTATGATTACTATAATCCAGGCAAAATAAAATGGGTGAAATTGGCTATATTAACTGTTAGATGAAGCAAGGTTTTTTTTAAAATTTTTAAAGATTTTCTATTCCAGTCCTAAAGATGCTTTTTTCAGGAGGCAACTGGTCTTGTTTTTTTTCTTTTGAAGATGTTTCGCTTCTCATCCAAGAAGCTTCTTCAGCTCTGACTGGACAGTGGGGAATGGAAGGATTTATATTCCTTGCGGATAGCTGGTCATTTGCATCCTTTTAGAGGGTCGTTGAAGCACTTGGAGGTAATATCTGTGTCTTCAAGGACACCTGAGTAGTTCTCCTGGTTCCTGTAGTCTGTAATTTTTCCTCTAGAAATCCATTCCTACTCTTACACCATTACCATTCATTGACCCACTAAACGAATGCAAATCATCAGCTGTCTGTAAGGAATATAAATCCTTCCATTCCCCACTATCTAGTCAGAGCCGAAGAAGCTTCTTGGAGGAGAAGTGAAACATCTTCAAAAGAAACAGTTGCTTCCTGAAAAAGCACCTTTGGGATGACCATGAACTGGATGACTGAGAATCTCTACAGACTATTTGCTCTTCCAAGTTTTTGGCATTGAATGGATCGATGGTCTTGACATGGAAATTGACATGGAAATTCCATGGAAAAAAACCAGAAATGAAACTCTGAGCCATGACATCCCTGCTTTTTAGGTAGATCATTCGATGCCAAAGCTGGGACTAATAATTCTTGGAATAACTCCCTAATCTTTGGAACTGACTCAGGCTTTTAGCTATTGCATGTTATGGTTTAAATTAGTTCAGAGATTCGTGACCTTTTAAAAAACATAAAGATTCTGATGCATCATCCATCATTTCTATTTTCTAAAACAGACCTCAAGTCTTATTTGAGATCCAGAAGTGTCTTTGGAAATAAAAATGATGCCAAAGGCATATACTTTATTTCACAGATAATTAATTTTTAAAAGTATAGTTGTTTAAGAGGCACATTATTGGTGGGGACATGAGCATCCTCAGCCATTGTGTGGGGAAATCCAGAGTTAACAGATTAACTTTGTTATTTAGCAATGAAAGCAAGTTAACACATATTCCTCATTCCCCTTTTGTGATTCAGAGTTTTTAACCATTTTTTTTAAAGAATAGAATAATACGATCGTGTTTACCACTGGTCCTGAGGAACCTGGAGGTCCAGTTGGTCCATCTTTGCCTGTCACGCCCTAAAAGACATGAAAGTTCTTGGATTACTGTTTTGCTCATTATAACAGTTTAAAAGAACTAGCCATATCATACATATGAAGGATGTATTAATTCTCATATACGTGTAGTACAGGGGTGTCAAACTCGATTTCATTGAGGGCCTCATCAGGGTTGTGTTTGACCTTGGGGGGGGGGGCCAGGGGGGCATGGCCAGCTCAATGTCACTCATGTCAGGGGCGCCTGTGGGGGCCCGAGCACTCTGTCAGTGAAAATGGGCTCCCAAGCTCTGTTTTCACCTGACGTGGCCTCCTGCAACTCTCTGCCAATGAAAACGGAGCTTGGAAGGACCGTGTGCGGGCCTCGCAAGCTCCATTTTCGGCTGAGACGGCCTCCTGCAACCCTCTGCCAGCATTTTCACTGGCAGAGACACTGCAGGCCAATACTTCACCGATTCTAGCGGGGTCCCCATGGGTAGATCTAAGCACCCCACGGGCCGGATCTGACCTACATGCCTTCAGTTTGACACCCCTGATATAGTACTATATAATGCTAAATGACTAAACTCGTTGTCATCTGTTTCCTTTTGCTTAAAATTAATCAAAAATAAATAATGGTGGAGAATTCCAATAAATGATTTGGATTAACAAAATGGAAGGTTGCTGTAGAATTTTTGGAAACCTTTTAAACTTAGTTCCTATGGTTAAAGTGTATTACTCATATGACTGTTTGTAGGAGGAATGGCAAAAACAGGGGCAGAGCCAAAAGAGGAATTAGCCTAGAATCCCTATATAGCCACAACAAAAGAAAGTCCAATCTCCCATGAATTTGTTAGCTCTTATTTAACACCAAAATAGTGGACTTAGTTGAGTAGATTCTTGTGCCTATTCATGATTTATTAGTAATAAATTACTAATGATTAGTAATAAATCAGTTTAATTGGAATTTCATATGTGGTCCTGATCTTTTGCACCTGACACTTTCTATGCAAGATTTCTGTAGCATTTACAATAAAATTCACATTTATGCTTTAAACCAAATATTCTTCTTTTGGAGTCACATAGATGTTCTTGATTGGTTGAATAAAGCTAATGTGGAATTGTTGTAGCTGAGTCATTCATTGTTTGTTTCTGCTATGCTCATATGCTAAACACACACACACTTCATTTCCACCTTTGCATAGACCATGTAGTTCTGCTTCTCAAGGTTTGCTGTGTGAGCATGTGTGCAAAAAAAGGAGATTAATTGGAAAGCAGTTTAGGGAATGAATTCATATTGCCATATTGTGATAAATAACAGATGTGGAATTCTCTTTGTTTATTCTTCCAAGTTCAAAACTTAATCCCAGAAAAATTACAGTAGGGCAGTTTGTAATAATATTAGTGGCATGACAGTGAAGACAATGGTGAAGACAACTTTTAGCAACAACTTTGCTAAAAGTGTTGAAGTGGAGGTCAGATAGTAATCTGTATTCCTACTTTGAACAAGAGGACGGACTCCATACCTAACTGGTCCAGTTCATCTCTAGTTTCCACAGGATGCAAGTCAACTGGAGAACTGCTACTTTTAAGACTATGAAGTTGCTTGTTGCATATGCTGCACATTCTAATCAGAGGTGGTATTCAGCAGAGTCTGACCAGTTCTGGAGAACCGGTAGTGGAAATTTTGAGTAATTTGGAGAACTGTCAAATCCCACCTCTGACTGGCCCTGCCCCCATCTATTCACTGCCTCCCGAGTCCCAACTAATCGGCTGGGTCTTCTTTTGTTGCTCTGCACAGGAGAACAGAGCTGGAAAGCAGGTTAGCGGGATGGGGAGGGAATGGGGATTTTACAGTATGGTTCCCCTCTCACACCCACCAAGTCACGCCCACCAAGCCATCCCATGCCCACCAAGCCACGCCCACAGAACCAGTAATAAAAAATTTTTGAATCCCACCACTGATTCTGATGTTGCTTCTCGCATGGCATTCCTTTTACACCAAAGCACACATGCCCATACAGACACACACCAAATTTAAAATACGTCTATGAAGATTCTCAATCATTTGGCTGTGCCAAAGATACTTTTTCAAAAGGCAATTGGACTTTCTTGTGTGTTTTTTTTCTCTTTGAAAATGTTTTGCTTCTCATCCAAGAAGCTTCTTCAGTTCTGCAGCTTCGAAAGCTTTTTGGATGAGAAGCTAAAGTTTTCAAGGAGAAAAAACAACAACAGGAAAGGCCAACTTCCTTTTGAAAAAGGACCTTGGGACACGTAAAATATATATGTAATGGTGGGGAGCAGATAGGATCAATCAATTGAAAATGGTAGGCGTGGCAAGGCAAGTGAAACCCTGCCCTTTTTTAATGATATGCCACAATAATACAGATTTAAAAGGGGCAGGGTGCCCTTGATTAACACAAGCTGAAAGCAAGGTCAGCTTTAGAACACAAGTGATTTTAGTAATGTGAGAGTGCTGTTATCACACCCGATGGCAAATACATTGTGCACATACTATTCCGAGAAGGAAAATATTATTTGATAGGATGGCCAGCAAAGCTGCCTTAATTCTCCAAGTGCCTCTAAAACTTAAGGATTCTAAGTTTTACAATGTAGCTTTTAGATTTATAAACTTGGAAGAAAGTCATGAGATGAAACATATGAGCGGATACTTTATGATGCATACCCATTGTAATGTCTTATTTATTGAAATGACTGAGCTGAGAATAAATTTATGGCAAAGAATTGTTTCTCTTCCTCTCCCCTACGATTCCTGAGACACAGAGTTTAATAGTTTGCTTAGAATCATAGCTGGCAGGCCCGTTTTTTTTTGTCTTTAAAATAAACAAACTCTTGTAAAATAGTTCCCTGTCATCTGAACAAACTTGACATCTGTGTAATGTGCTTAAGAAAAGAATCATTTGGAATGAAGAGGGTTTTAACCCTGTTACTAGATGTGCTTGCAGAAATAGCAAAGCAGATCAGTTTGACAGAGGGAGAGAGAGAGGGAGAGGGAGAGGGGAAGGAAGGAAGGAAGGAAGGAAGGAAGGAAGGAAGGAAGGAAGGAAGGAAGGAAGGAAGGAAAGAAAGAAAGAAAGAAAGAAAGAAAGAAAGAAAGAAAGAAAGAAAGAAAGAAAGAAAGAAAGAAAGAAAGAAAGAAAGAAAATGTTACAATTAGAACATGGAAAGTTAGCAGAACACAACCCTATTTTTTATTGTTTATCATTCTTGGCTTTACACACAATGACTCAATGACAGACTAAAGCCAAGGAGATGGAAAATTGCAGGCAGTTAACTGTCATGGACGGTAAGCAAATAAACAATCCCAGTTATGAATAGTTTTATCCCCCCCCCAACCCCTCTGTCCATGAAAAGAAGTGATGGGCACAAAGATGCCCGAGAAAAGTCATGCAAAGCAGGAGAAAGGCATATTTGCTTTATTGTTTTGAAAAAAGTCACTTTCTACTTGGCGAGCATTTTTTTCCCATAGGTTTTGCACTCTCCTGTGCTTCTACAATATAGATATTCCCATTGCTACCTTTATTATTCAAACAGTGCTATCATTATTGCAAACTGACATACTCTGCCCAGGTATTGGGAGGCTGTGGCCCTCCAGATGTTGTAACTACAATACTACCATTCTTCACCACAGCTAGGAAGCTACAGGTTCTCCACTTCTGTGCTTTATGCCTCACCCAGGGGATAAGAAAAGGATATGGAACCTAAAAAGATGTTTAGTTTTAAGTTTAAGTTAAAATACTTGTAAGTTATAGCAAGTTAAAGTATTTCCTTCATCTATGGTTTATCTCTTTTTATTGACATAAAAATGGCATTAGCACTAAGACTTTTACACAGTGGTTACATGAATCAATCCTGAGCCAGTGAGGATCGAACTTCTGGGAGTGGGCAGAATTAGCCTGCAATACTGCTTACTAACTACTGCACCTCCATAGCTCAATAATAATACAATTGAGATCTTAATATTATGGTAAGTAATTAATTTCAGACCAAAACTATTGTCATATAACTACATACTTCAATATGACATGCAGTGGTCCTTTTTTATGGATGACAAGTTATGTAATTTTAGGCTTGTACCCTAAAATGCTATTAGTATTGATAGAATTGTTACTTTTTTCTTCTTATTATCAGTACTTTCAGCTTTATGAATAATAGTTTATCATAATTTATAATTATATTACACTGTATTATAATTTACAATGTGTGTGTGTGTGTGTGTGTGTGTATGTGTCTATTACAAGCTATTCTAAAAATATGACTTCCAGGTAAATTTGTAAAAGAAGAAACAGACATCCTGCGATCTCTGGAACTTAAAATTACATTTATTGTACTTACTAAACTCTGTCAGCAGAGGCTGACGAAAGCTTAGTAAGTACAATAAATGTAATTTTAAGTTCCAGAGATCGCAGGATGTCTGTTTCTTCTTTTACATACATGCATGCATGCATGCATACATACATACATACATAATAAAAATCACCGCATTGAAATCTGCATTGAAACAATACAATGTATTAATGTATTCATAACATTTCAATAGGAAAAAAAAGAATACGGTATGACAGAAAAGCCTGCAGAAATTAATTTCCTGTTATATTCATCATTCTCCTTCCAGCCTTTTTCATCTATCACCCATTTCTTCATAGCAAACACTCCGTCCACAGTTTCCCTTATTAAACTCTGCCAGTAACTATCATATCTTCAACCAGACTCTCAATAGCAGCTATTACCAAAGATGGTAACAAGGTTGAAGTATAAGCCAGATGTTTCTAGACCAACTGGTGTCAAACTGGTGACCCGTGGGCCGGATGCATCACGCGCAGGCCACGCCCATTCCAGCTCCGCGACGGGAAAAAAAACATCGCGAAACATCACGTGACGGTAATGTGACACTGTGAGTTTGACATCCGTGTTCTAGAGCTTCAGACAACCCTCAGTGACCCATCTTCGGTCCTTAGCTTCTGATTTATCTACAGGTGGTCCTCAACTTACAACAGTTCATTTAGTGACCACTGAAAATTACGACACTAAAAAAAGTGACTTGTCCTTCACAAATTCCTTCTCAAGAATATTTGAAGAAAATAAAGATTTCAATTTTTTTAAAAAAATCCTAAAACACAAAGCTCATTGAGAAAATGTGGTGTACACCACATTTATATACACACTGACTGACAGTTCTAAAACTGTACTCCCAGACATCTGGATAACATAAGGAAGACTGTTATATATTTAGACCAAAGCGAATCTTCCTTTTGGAGTAAATATTTATAGAGGCAATTCTAGTTCATGCCTATACCAGATAAAACCTCCATCCAGTTTGATAATAGCATTTGCTCCCTGCTAAGGGTGAAGCAAAACCCCAACAACAATATCATGAACTGACACAAACAGGCCATCGATGGAATGGAGTAACTCGCTTCAGACAACACCAGATGCTGTAGAGAAAGGGAGGCAGGAATTCATTTCAAAATATTTGCTGGAGTGGGAGGAAAAACATTGGGGCTCTGCTTCAGCAGGAGGAAGAAATGGTAATATCCCTTTTTTTTTCCAGCCTCTATATTCCAAACATCTGGAAAGTACAGTATATCCATCTCAGACATGAAAGAATAAAAAACCGCCTGTGAAAGAAAGACTGCACTCCAATTTCGTAATCTCAACCAAAATTAGCCTTTTGACGCCAATCTCTTACTGTAAATAAATTGGGGGAATTGAGTTGACGTTTGTAGTGGTTCTTTGCAGGTCCCCTTAAGGTGAACTAAGATTTACTAAGATTACTTTTATTCTTAGCCTCTGCAGAATCAACATCTGTCAGCCATCCTGGGTACTTCCCTCACCAGGATTCACCGTGAAGCATCTTAACACCACTGAACTAAATCAGAATCTTCTGCTGGTAGAGAAGAATAAAGGGTCTCTAAGGAGTGGTTATGTACAACATGCTAGATTAAGCTAAAATGGACTTTGGTATTTTGGAATTCAACAGGTTGTGTGAGAATCCAACCACTAGGAAATTGTCTGAACCGGACTGATGTTGTCATGCTAAATGATAACATGGTTTCTTTCTTTGGGTCTTGTATGAACGTAATACAGGAATTGTGTTTTGATCATCTAGGTATAGCATTGAAACATGTAATGTGAACTCATACTAGTAAGAGCAGTTTACAGTATGTAAAATTAACATTAGAGGAACAGAGCAAACTGATGTAGCTGGATGGTTACTATTAATTCTTTCATATTACCCTTGGACCTTGGCTTCCATCTCGTCCTGGTGACCCCGTTGGTCCTGGAATACCCTGAAGAACACCCAAAAAAAGAGTCAAATTATACACCTAAATACATATTTCTGCTAACAATAGTAATAATCATGTAAATTTACTTATCTATATTTCTAAAAATAATATATAAATCTAAATGTAGACTGATTAATGGCATTGCTCTGTCCACCTGTCACTTTTATTGAGCCATGAAGCTTCAGATAAATGTTCTGAGGGAGAGTCAAACCAATTACCTTGGAATCAAATGTCTGAACTGAAGATTTCATTATGCCTGCAGCTTTCAGGGACATCACAGGTGTGAATAGGCCAGGCATTACCAGCATTCTCATTAGAGAATTGTGCAGGTAGCATTGTATGCAATTGCTTTCATCAGACAAGAATATGGTAAGCCTTTGTTCTGCGCCCCCAACAGCACAGAACTAGCTGAGTCCTGGAACTTTGGAACATATTCTCCATACTTTTACAACTGTCAAGATTCAGCCCTTGCCTGACACCTGCTAGGATGCCAATTCAGATACACCTTCCATCTCCAGTTCCAAAGCTCCCTTCTTGCAACACTAAGGATCTTTCATAAGGAAAAGGTGGAAAATCTGGAGGATAGCAAGGTGACCTGGAGGATAAAAAGATGTTGACATTAGAGGACCAATTCTTTAGCCTACTTGAGTCTGACAGGATTTGCTATCTAATTATTTGAGAGAGACTAGCCAAGCCAGAGGCAGGAGTCAAACAGGGAATTAGTCTGGAATCCTACATGGGCACAAAAGATGTCTCTCACATACACACCACTTGTATGCCATTGAAGTTTATCTAGTTTTACTCAGGTACAAGCCCTCAATCTGACTTGAGCAATAAAACTACTAATTGAATTCTACACCTGTGGATCTGGTTGTTCATGACTTACATCAATGTAAGTCATAATGCTCTCAAGTACCTTGAGCCAAATGGTGCTACACTTCCTGAACATTGGATGCAGAGAGCACTAGAGTGTAGTACATATAGTAACAGTTCTGCACA
This sequence comes from Bungarus multicinctus, assembly GCA_023653725.1. Classification (NCBI taxonomy): domain Eukaryota; kingdom Metazoa; phylum Chordata; class Lepidosauria; order Squamata; family Elapidae; genus Bungarus; species Bungarus multicinctus. The sequence continues at coordinate 80,880,601 of CM042846.1, read as the reverse complement.
TTAACAAAAAACACTCAAAGTTCTCCAAGAAACATGCATAGGAGGGTGACAAACCCCAAACTCCTGTTATTCTTCATTTGAAATTTAATTATTCAGCCCTAAGAATAATGCCATCAAGACTAAGAAACTAGAGTCCAATCCTCCCTGATGTTCTCCAATTTCTAATTGATAACACCAATGCACCTGACAGGAACAAAATTCACATAACAACTTATTCTTAATTCCTCTGTTGGTGAAGGATTACAGTAATAATAGTAATAGTGCTCAGTCACTCATACGTCATCTCTCATCTGCATTACTGCAATGTGCTCTACATGGAGCTACCTTTGAAGAGTCCCAGAGGTGCTTTTTTCAGGAGGCAATTGGACTTCCTTGTTTTTTCTTTGAAGACATTTCACTTCTCATCCAAGAAATTTCTTCTGCTTTGACAGGACAGTGAGGAATGGAAGGGTTGTCAGAGCGGAAGAAGCTTCTTGGATGAGAAGCGAAATATCTTCAAAGAAAAAACAAGGAAGTCCAGTTGCTTCCTGAAAAAGCACCACCTGGATGACGGAAAACCTCTACAGACCTTTACCTTTGAAGAGCATTCAGAAACTACAATGGGTTCAGAATGCCCTGGTGCAGACACTTCTAGATATATAGCACATATAACACCACTGTTACACAAGCTGCAGTGATTCCCGATCTGCTTCCGGATCCAATTTAAGGTGTTGGCTATTACCTATACATCCCTTTATGGCATAGGTCCGAATATCTGAAGAACCATCCTGCCCCAATGGGAATGGTTCATCCCACATGTTCTGGTGGAAGAGTCCTACTGTAGACCCCATCAGCCAAGGAATTTTGGCTGGTGGGGTCTAGGAAAAGAGCCTTTGGAACATTGTGCCCACAGAGGTGAGGTCCGTCCCCACTTCTCCTGGTCTTCTGAAAGGGACTTAGGACCTGGCTCTGCCAATTGGCATGGGTTCAGATGGAGATGCTTTAGGCTGGAGATTGCTGGTGCAAGGACAGAACAACACACTATCTCTGCTCCGTGATTTTTGGTCAATTTAATTCTTGCAATTGCAACTGTTCCTATATTTATAACTTATATTTCAATTTTTATTGCTTTGTAAACCACCCAGAGTCACTCCAGATAGTGAGATGGGCAGTATGTAAATTTAATAAATAAATAATAATAATACAGCTTTGAAATTTCTAATGATTGAGTAGTTGCAGTAACTCCATTCTAGACCAGCAATGGTTACCTGAAGACCCGGACGCCCAATTTCTCCCCTTTCTCCTTTTTCGCCGGTTGGTCCCTGAAAATGAATAAATGCTCTTTATTATTTATTTCACTGCCCTCCTTTTTTCTCATCCAAACAAAATGATTAATTTTCTATTTCTTTCTGGAGAAAGAGAAAAAAAGGAATCCTAACATTGCTTTTATGAGACTATGTTAAGAAAGTTTTCAACTATGAAAGGAAGGGTGGGGTAGCCCTTAATTAAATCCCTAAGCCATGGCATCTGATTCTTTTTTAATTTTAGCTTGTTTTGATCTACAGTTCTTGGGCAGACTGTGGATTATATCCATTACACAAGCAGACTTTTAACCACAAAATTGGTTTTCTTTAATTCCTCTCTGCCTCCACCTTCCCATATCTTTGTCTCCATATCTGATCTAGAGGGAAGGAGAGAAGAAAGCAATCTGCTGATACAGCCCTAAAATTATAAAGAAAAATAGGAAGAGGGGAATCACAAAACAACTTCTTCTTCTTCTTCTTCTTCTTCTTCTTCTTCTTCTTCTTCTTCTTCTTCTTCTTCTTCTTCTTCTTCTTCTTCTTCTTCTTCTTCTTCTTCTTCTTCTTCTTCTTCTCCTCCTCCTCCTCCTCCTCCTCCTCCTCCTCCTCCTCCCGCTCCTCCTGCCATATCCATCATAGGATGTTGGCGATCCTATTTTTATCAACAGTACGAAAAAGTGCTACTGAATTTTGTCCAAACCAGTGTCTTAGACTTTGAAGCTATGATGTTCTTCTTCTGCCTGGACCTCATTTGCCTTCAATCTTTCCTTGGAGGATTAGGTGAAATATGTCATATTTTTGTGGGTGTCGCATCACATATCCGAAATATTCGCTTTTTTATGGTTTTGATGATTTCCTTTGGCTTTCCCAGGCAATTTATCACCTCCTCATTTCTAATTTTGTCAACCCAGCTTATCAATAACAGCCGCCTGTAAATCCACATTTCAAATGCTTCTGGTCTCTTCAAGTGGCTTTCTGTCAGAGACCAACTCTCTCTTCCGTAGAGCAGGATAGAAAGTCTGACAAGCCTGATTCTACCGGTTTGGACTGGTTCTATAGAACCGGTTGTTATGATTCTGCGCAGTTCGGCGAACTGGCAAATCATGCCTCAGGCTGGCCCCGCCCCTCTCCATCCTCCCCTCCCCACCCAGTCAGTCCTTATCGCACATGAGCAACATCGCTCACTGCGTTCTCCCCTCCCAAGTCACTCCTTAAGTATTTCTTTTTTCCCCTCCCGGCAACCAGCTGTTCCGATGATCAGCTGTTCCAGGATCCCCCTTTGCTGTCTTACTGCTTCACCTAGGAGGCTTCCCTGAGGCCAAGAAGGCAAAAACGTGCTCCATTTTTTTGCCCTCCTGGGCCCCTGGGAGCAAAAATGCCACCCCAGGAGGCTTCCCTGAGGCCCAGGAGGCAAAAAAAAAAAAAAAGGAAGGGATATGCTGCAAAAAAAGAAGAAGCCACACCCACCCAGTCACATGGCTAAACCCACCTAGCCACACCCACCTAGCCACACCCATAGAACCAGTTTGAATCCTACCCTTGGTCCAATCCCCCGCTCAAGTATCATAATAAACCTACCGGAGGTCCTTCGATTGAAAGTCCGCTTGGCCCTTGTGGTCCAGGAGGCCCTTGAGGGCCCGAAGAACCAATTTCGCCTCGAGGTCCTTCAGGCCCCTACAAGATTATCACAAAATCCATGCTCAAAATGTAGCAGTTGTACACTTTATTTATTTATATAACCTACTTTATCCTGCCCTTTATGCTAACACAACTCAAAAATGTTTACAAAACACAATATAAAAGTAATGAAAAACCTGAACTGTAGTCCTCAACTTACAACTCTGAGACTGGCAATTACAGTTGTAACCTGGGATGGTGGCAAAGGGCTCACCGTGTGACTGGACTTATTTTTACCTTATTAGTGATGGTTGTTAAGCAAACCCCACATTTGTTAAACAAATTCTTGTCACTGTTAAACAGACACTTTGGTCCTTAAGCGATTGCTGCAGTCAGTAAGAAAACACCTTGGTTATGCAAACCTACAGTCGCTGCGGGCAGGTTTTTGCCAGAAACCAGAAGTAAACACCAGTTCCCAGTCAAAATAGAATACTCGTTGCAGAATACCTTATTCCACCAGACTTGAAATTCTAGACCTAGAAAACCTAGAACTACGCCGTCTTCGGTCCAATCTAAGTATAGTATATAAAATCATACATTGCAATGTCCTACCTGTCAATGAATACTTCACCTTCAACCATAACAACACAAGCGCAAACAATAGATACAAACTCAAAGTTAATCGCACCAAACTTGATTGCAGGAAATACGACTTCAGCAACAGAGTGATTAATGTCTGGAATACTCTACTTGACTCTCTGGTTTCTTCCCCAAACCCCAAAAACTTTAACCTTAGACTGTCTACTATTGACCTCACCCCTTTCCTAAGAGGCCTGTAGGGGGCGTGCATAAGTGCACCAACGTGCCTACCGTCCCTGTTCTATTATTTCTTTTATTTTTTCTTATATGTATCCATGTATTCATAACTATGTTTTTACTTATACCTATTATCTTGTAAGCAATTGACAAATCAAATAAAATAAATAAAATAAAGCAGCACTGGCAAGTTACCTTTGGGCCATCATCACCACGGCTTCCTTTCGGACCTCGGAGACCTGGACCTCCCTATCAAACACATTTAAGATTAAAAGAAATCAAGTAAGTCCTGTTGTTCAAAGTTGCAATGTATATTTATATCTCCTACTCATTCAGAGTTTTAGCCAAACAGCCATCTTTTAACTTTATCTCAGTTTCTTTTCCTACAGGCAGAATTCAGTACTACTGAAAATAATTTGTTCTCTTAAGGATGCTGTTGTTTTGTAGTAGTTCTGTTTGGTTCTAAGCCTGGTTGCAGAATTCACCAATACTGAAGCCATCATCATCATTCATCAACCATTATCTCCTCCTCCTCCTCCTCCTCCTTTTCCTCCTCCTTTTCCTCTTCCTTCTCCTCCTCCTCCTCCTCCTCCTTTTCCTCTTTCCTCTCCTCCTCCTCCTCGTCCTTCATATCACAATTCATATTTCACTATTCTACCCATAACTCTTCCTCATCCCCTGAATATCCCTATCTTTCTTAAGGAAAGCACAATCGGAATATCGGCTTTCATAAAGCCTATTGGGAATTTTCTATTAAAAAATGTCATTTCTGATTCATTTTTGCACTTTTCTTCATTTTGGAGACCAGCCAACTATGCAGATGACTGACACTTGAATAAGTGCCCAAGGGTAGATTTCTGTCTTAATCCTGGGACACTTAGTAAGACTATGCTTGCTTTAAAAGCAATGTAGATGAAATACAAACTCAACATATTTTCAAGGTATTCTATTAGGGAAGAGAGAAGTGCTAAGGCTGTTTCTAGGCATGGTCATTTTTGCCCAAAAGTCCTACCCAATATCTGATTCACTAATTTGATTGGTGGTCCAATAATGTATCACATTTATTCCATCACGTCTTTTTTCTTTCAACAACTATCAAAGATGGAATAGCTTAAGTTTTGATTATCATCAGTAGTAAACGAATATCTGGAAAATTTCCAGCACTCTAAGTAATGGAACAAGAGCAAGGAAGCCCTACTGTATATTTACTGTTATTTCTAATAAAATCTAGAAACAGGAAACCTAATATATGGGACACACAAATGTCTCATCCTTTGTATCTCAGTGGCTTTCAGATCAGTGGTGGTATTCAAAAACTTTTACTACCGGTTCTGTGGGCGTGGCTGGGTGGGCATGGCCATGTGACTGGGTGGGTGTGGCTTTTCTTTTTTGCAGTCCCCACCCATTTTGGGGAGCTTCTTAGCCATAGAGAAGCCTCTGGGGTGGGGGGGCATTTTTGCTTCACTAAGGCTCCTCTGGGGTTCTGGAAGGAAAAAAACAGAGCATGGGAGGGGCATGCAGTACTCCTCCAAGCTCCGTTTTGGGAGCTTCCTAGCCTCAGAGAAGCCTTTGGTGGGGGGTGTTTTTGCTCCCCTAAAGCTCCTCAGGGGCTCTGGAAGGCAAAAAATGGAGGGGGGGGGCTGAGCTCCTCCCTCCATTTTTTGCCTTCCTGGGCCTCAGCAAGGGGAATCCCGGCACAGCTGATCTTATCTACAGCTGATTGTCGGGAGGGGAAAAAAAGAAAGGAATACCTTAGGCGAATGTCAGACAGGCGGGTGGGGAATGTCAGGCAGGTGGGTGGGGTGAGCGAGCATTGAGCAGGAGGGTGACCCGGTGTGGGGCGTGGCCAGCCAGAACTTGCTACCAGTTTGGCGACCCATACCAAATTCTTGCTACCGGTTCACCCGATCCGTTGCGAACCGGCTGAATACCACCACTGTTTCAGATGTATAAAGCCTACTACCCAAGCGTACTACAACAGCTGCTCTTCAATATAAATGTACTTCAAAGCAGTAGTAGTCCTTATTTTAATTCAATATGTTAAATTCTCAGCCCACCAAGAAGATAGATTTTAGCAGGTTGCATCACCGAGCTACGATCTCAATCTATCCAATAAAATTTGATACTTGGCCAACTGGGAGTACTTGAAGGGGGACATTAGTAAAAGACCAATAAAGTAAAATCTTACAGGTGGCCCCGAGGGCCCAGGAGATCCTTTGTTGACTTCAGAGCAGGAGCAAGAATGTGGAAGGGCAGGGCAGCCTTCTTCATCTCTCTAACAATAACAACAACAAAGGTTCTGTTATCTTCAGTATATTCCAAACTAACTTGATACCCATGCTTCGCTACAAAACTATGTGGTCGGGCTTAGTTTTTGGGAAGGAAAATAAGGGGGGAGGAATTCTGCCTCTGCCTACCAGCATCCATTGGTATTCATCTGGCTAGCGTCCTGTCAGTGGGTGAGAGTTGAGGGCTGTTTGGAAACTCAAACAGTATTTGCTGTGTGAGCAAGAAGGAGACAGCAAGGAGTTTGGGTGTGGCTTAGATCAACTGTTCTGTACTACAGCTGCTTTGTGCTGTGAAGGTAAAACTGAAACTCCTCTCCTCTGCTTGTGTTTTGCATTTGGAACAGATTTCTTTTCAGGTGGGGAGTGGGAGTAGAACTCCTTAGCATTAGAGTGTGTTAATAATAATATACGAAATATTAATGCTCTGATGGTCATTTTGAGAAATCCTTTCTTCGTGAACACCTAGAAGCCAAGAGGAAAATACATGCCGAATTTCAAGTTTGTAGGCTTTACGGTTCTGGAGATTTTGTGAGGATGCGTGAGTGATATTTTGCTTTTATATATAGTGTATAGATTAGGATACCCTGGATGTTGGTTACAGGTTCCTCTTTTGCAGACCTTTCCAGACATAGTTATAATTGAATTGCAAATGACTAAATAAGTATTCTTAATGAGTCACATCTTACCAAAGCTGGAAGTTCACAGCACTTATCTCTATTGGCCCATGAAGTGGAACAAACGATATCAAACATCTGCAGCTGGAACTGGTTAAGAAAGAAAAAATAATTCCAAAATGATTAGGTACCATCTAATAAAAACAACAAAAACTGAAGGCAATAATCATTCATGAGCTGTTTTATTTTTATTTACCAAACCATGAACCAAATGCTTGCCTATGAGATATGGTTGTATAAAAAGATTTTAAAATCTGCCCAAATTTATCCAAAATTTCAACTGAAGGTGACCTCCAGATGGAAGCTTAAAGAAATTCATCTGCCTCTAGAATCATGCTTCCACCAGGAAAAATATTTCAGGTTGATACACATAATCCTCAGCTTACAACCACAATTGAGCCCAAAATTTATGTTGCTAAGTGTTGTAGTTAGCCGGCAGCAGGACGGCTGAGGAGAGCGAGGATTCAGATGAGGGGCCAGGACCATTAGGGAGTGGACTGCTGCCTTCAGAGATTGTGGGGGCTGGCAGCAGTGATGAGGAGGTTCCCGAGGAGCCTGTGCCAAGTGCGCGTGCACGGAGGAAAGAAAAGTTACAACAGCACGGGCGACTCAGGAGTAAGGTTGCAAGGTAATGGCCCTTGCTTCAAGAAGATAAAAGCCAGCTGTGAAGCGAACGTTCTTTGCAGGAAGCAAAGACGTTTTGAAACTCAGCCTCATGGACATTGCAGTATCTTAAGATGGTATTTGAAGACTCTTGTGTTGTAAAATATTTCTTATCTGTTATTCTTGGCAGCCTCGCACAGTTTTGGCGAGGCTTGTGCTTATCAAAGTTAATTAGTTCGCAGTAGCCTTTTAACCGGGGATTTGTAAGAATCATTAAAAGGTTTATGTTCCCTTTGGTTCGTGTTTATTTTATTAGAAAAGAGTTTGGGTCAGAACACTAAGTGAAATAGATTGTTAAATGAATTTTGCCCCATTTTATGACCTTTCTTCCCACAATTGTTAAGTGAATCACTACAATTGTTAAGTTAGTAACACGATTATTAAGTGAATCTGGCTTCCCCAGATTTTGCTCATTAGAAGACGGCAAAAGGTGATCACGTGACCCAGAACACTGCAACCATCATAAATATGAGCCAGTCAGTTGCCAAGCGTCCGAATTTTGATCACGTGACATTGGGAATGCTGCAATGGTCATAAGAGTGAAAAATGGTCATCAGTCATTTTTTTCAGCGCCGTTGTAAATTCAAACAGTCACTGAATGAACTGTTGTAATTCGAGGATTACTTGTACAATCATGCTGATGACAGCAAACTCATCTTTGTTTTCCAAAACTATTCCTCTTTCACCTCCAATACCTACAAATGTCATAATGTTGTTATATTGAGAACAATGCAATAACTATGACCCATGTTGCTTAAATCAAGTCTAAAATCAGAATTAAAAGGTATACAAAGATGTAAATATTTGTTGAGAATCCATAGCTCAGCCCACAGGGTTTACATTTAGCTTCCTTCATTCTGAAATAAACAATTCCTCATAAATCTCCAAATGCCAACTCCCCTCTCATGCAACATTTCCAACAGAACAAACACACAGTTTCCTTAAAGATGCCTGAAGGAACGAAATTTAAATTAAGAATATATACTAGCATAATTCATTCTGACATACTTGCAGAGAGACACAACTCTTCTACGACGTTCAGGGAAATTCAACAGAGGACTTGGTCAAGAAACGTAAGTGCATAAGAGCACCAACGTGCCTATCGTCCCTCTCCTAATTTCCCCTTCTATCCGTACCATTTCTTGTACTTATAATCATGTTCCTAATTATATCTGTTATCTAAAACAGGGGTCTCCAACCTTGGCCACTTTAAGACTTGTGGACTTCAACTCCCAGAATTCCTCAGCCAGCAAAGCTCTTAAAGTGGCTAAGGTTGGAGACCCCTGATCTAAAACATGCTTGACAAAATAAATAAATAAATAAATAAATAAATAAATAAATAAATAAATAAATAAATAAATAAATAAATAAGATAAATTAAGATAAATAAATAAAATAAATACATTGATTAAAAATAAATAAAGAAACACTGGATATCCCAGGGTGGAATGGGACCTTCAGGTTCCTATCCTTGGCTGCGCCTCCTTTGCTTCCCGCCTCCACCCATTTACAGCCATCTTTCCTCCTCTGCTGGCCCTCCTCCAGCCATTTGCCCTGGCCAATGGGCCTCCGCCCCTCTGCCCCATCCCCTTTGGCCCAGCCCATTCGCTGAGACACCGTTTGTCCCAGGCCCTTGGCCACACAGGACAGTTAGCTGCCAGCCAATCAGGTGGCAGGCAGAAGCCAAGGCGCTGCATGGGCGATAGGCAATCGCAGGGGCTATGTGGCTATGGGGGAGGTGCGGCAGCCCAATGGCAGAGGCTCATGGCCTCAGGAGCTTGTTAGGGTTAGGAAGGAAGGGAAGCAGTGGTAGTATTCCACTGTTTATGCCTGGTTCTGACAAGTCGGTAGCGCTGATGAGTAGTGGAGACCGAACCAGTTGTTTCCGACATTCTGCTGTTGGGCCCACCTGCCCACCCAGGCTCCCATACTCACCTTTATTCTCTGGTTTTGAACTGCAGCTGCTTTGTGCGGCACCGCAGGGCAGCTGCTGAAGCGACAGGGAGAGTGCAGGACTGCAGGAGGTGAGTCTGCACAAAGTGCATGTTTGATGCACACGTGCTAAATATATGTGTGTGCGCAAAGTGCTCCCACCAAACCAGTGGTAAAAATTTTTGAAACGCACCACTGAAGGGAAGAGTGGGAGATTGCATCGCGTCCTGCTCCCCAGTTCCCGCTCTCAGCCCCATGGAAGGCTGTAAGAAATTCCCATGGCCAAGGGTAGGAGCCTGAAGATCCTAGACCCATGATGGTGAACCTGTGGCACGCAGAGGGCACGCCTGTGGGCACACCAGAGGGCACACCTGTGGGCACGCAAGCTTCAGCCAAACTTACCTGCACTGTGCATGCGCGTACCTCCCAGCTGATTTTTGGCCCGTTTGAGGCTGTTTTCAGCCTCCCAGAGGCTCGAGGGAAGCCTCTGCAGCCTCGGGAGGCTGAAAAACGGGCCTTCCAGAAATACCGGAAGTGCCAAAACAATCTCGTTTTCAGCCTCCTGAGGTTTCCCTTGAGCTTCCAGGAGGGCGAAAACAGCTGGGAGGGTCGAAAATCAGCTGGGTGGCATGCACATGGGCAGTGCAGATAAGGGGGCAGGACAGGGGTGTTGCATGCACATGCACAGGGGGTGGGGCGCGTTGTATTGTGGGTGCACACCACAACAAAAATGTTCGTCATCGCTGTCCTAGACCCTAGGATGGAATTGAAATGTACATATAGGCCCATTCCAAATAAAGTAAACTATATATATATAGTGCTCAAATTAAAAAATCTCCATTTTTTTCAGAGGAAACTGAAGCATTCTTGATGATTTAGCCTCATGGACCACAAGACAGCATCAAAACACAATTTCCTGAAAAAAATACACTGTACCTAATCAAAAGCATAGACTTTGTTAAAGTTGAATTTGCAAAAAGAATGCTTCTATTCGTTTTAAAATGCATGTTTGTGGACTTATATAACCACCAACCAATTCGGTTGCAGGCAACCCTTTTTTCCTTCCTGTGGGTGTACAGTTCACTTGACCACTTATCATTCATATAACCATGATTTTCCAAACAAAAGCCACCATTTCTTTCCTTTTATTTTCTCACAAAGCATCTTTCAATTGCAACTTTTTACAAGATGGCCTTTGTCATTCCCTGCTGGAACATGGCCACAGGGGTTGCTTGGTTCAATTGTCTTAGGGGACTTGATATATTAATTGCCAGGCTTAACTTAGGAGTCTGAAAACACTTCTTTGTACAAAGCACATAACTTTATGTGGAGGGAGGGCAGCTATGTACTTCACAGGTCCAACAAACCGAAGTCCATTAGGTTTAAGAACTTAATTTGGTCAGGAGAGTTCAAAGGACATGACCAGACTGTCCAGTTTTGAAAATTAAATCCACCTCTTCTCTTTTATTAAATTCTCCTCTCTGCTTAATTAGATAATCGTAACAATGCTCTGGAAGAGCTTCTCTTATTGGGAACTGTCATCTTGAAAAGGGGATAAAAGTACAGGCCAGGTCTCAAGAGCTCAGCATGGTCAAGTACTTCCCAGAGAGTGACCCAAATGACCTTTTCCCACTTGAATTTGACCACAACACAAAGATGCCTTGACAAAGTTGCGGAACATACATGAGAGTTAAAATGAATGAAGTGGATAGTGGTGTAGCTGAATTAATGCTTTGTGTCTAATTACAGAAGGGGTTACATCCAAGGGTGGGCTTCAAAAAATTCAGCAACTAGTTCTCTGTCTGGTTGCTGGGTGGGCGTGGCCATGATGGGCATTGCCTAGTTGGCCGCCTGCACTATGTCAGGGAGGGGCATTTCGCCTTCCCCAGGTTCCGGAGGCTTTCCTCAAGCTTCTGGGAGGGTGAAAACATCCTCCCCCGGGCTCTGGGAGCCCTCCAGAGGCCAGAAATGGGCCTGTTTCCAGTCTTCCAGAGCCTCTGGGAGGCCTATTTTTCACCCTCCCCGAGTCTTCATATGGGCCCTGCACTTACCTCGCATCCAAAACGGGACACATGGAGACTCCTTGGAGGGACGGGGTGGGATGGGAGGGGCCAGCCAGGGATGGGATTTGGCGGTTCTTTGAACCGGCTATAACATTAGCTATGGATTCCCCCATACCCGGGTGAGCCTGTAGCAGCCCACCCTGATTACATCAATCCCTGAATAAATAAAGCGAGGAGCCATCTTGCCCCAATAGGACTGGCCTGCCTCACTCGTCCTTGGCAGCAAAGGCCTTCTGCAAACCCCATCAGCCAAGGAATTTGGGCTGGCATGGGTTAGGAGAAGACCCTTTTCTGCTGTGGTCTGCAACTTTTCGAACATCATGCTATAGGACAGCGGTTGCCAACTGGTGGGTCGCGAGAAAATTTTGGTGGGCCGCAGAGAAATGTCATCCCCAGAGTATCCCCGCCAAAGCAATTAATCCAGGCTGCGCAGAAACACAAGGCTGCGCCACCCACATGGCCCGCGGGAACCCTCCCGGCCCACTCACTCCTTACCTGACAAACTTGCCTGCTAAATTGCTATTTTTCCTTTTTCCGACCAACAGCTGTTCTGCTGTGCCAGGAGATTTAGATTAGCTTGGAAGCAGGAAATGGTTGGATTTCTTGCTTTCTAGCTAGTCTTTAGATCTTCGGCTCTGCTTTTAAGCACAGCCAAATCTTCCTTAGGACTGAACCTTCTATTAATCAGTGCAGACTCATGGCAAGCAAATTTTATATGACAGAGTGAGTTAGCCGATGGCAGATAGATAGATCTCTGAATGAATTTGTGATTCTGTGAGCAACTCAATCTGCCTGCCTGCTTTGCCTGCTTTTGGGTAAAAGTTGCTCTATTTTTATATAAAAAAATTCAATATTTACATACATGATGTGTTGTGAGTTAATTCTGAGAGTATGCTTGCTAGCAAATTTTATGAGTTTGCTTGCAAGCAAATTTTATGTGACAGAGTGAGTTAGCCGATGGCAGATAGACAGATCTCTGAATGAATCTGTGATTCTGTGAGCAACTCAATCTGCCTGCCTGCTTTGCCTGATTTTGGGTAAAAGTTGCTCTTTTTTTAATAAAAAATTCAATATTTATATAAATATTTATAATATTTACATACAAGCCATGCCCAGACACTCACATGACCACCAAACCACACCCACAAATTAGGCCATGCCCACAGAACCAGTTAGTAGTCCCTGGGATTTAAAATTATGAGTTTGGTGGTCCCTGAGGTCCAAAAGGTTGGCGACCCCTGCTATAGGAGATGAATCCTTCCCCCCCCCAACCTTTTGGCTTTCAGGAAGGAAACCTGGCTGTAGGTGGTTGATACAATGACAGAGAAGGCATTACCTCCTCTCCACCTGGTTTTTAGTCTGTATTTGATCCTTTGAAATTTTAATCTAGAATTTTAATTTAGAATTATAAATCTCCATTTTTACTATATTGCAAGCCTCCCAGAGTCGATTTGGACAGCAAGATGAGTTGGCATATCTATTTAATTAATATATAAATCTTGCTGAATAAATCATCCACTTTTATCTCAGCTCCTTTACTTACTGGTGCAGAACTGTCTCTTGGTCCTCTTGATCGAACCATTCTCCCCAATACTTCAATCCCATTAGAGGTGATATTTCCTGCTGCGTTGATAATCTTCTCAGCCACTTCCTTGCAATCAATCACTACTTTAGCGGTGGTTTTGCTGATAACCATATGCAGCTGCAAGAGGAGAAGGATGTTTTAATACACAACAAGGGAGCCAAATGACTTACATTTTTTTTTAAAAGAGCTCTTTGTAATCCTTTTAATGCAATTCACAGACATGCTAATGCTTTGTAAAGTTTCTGTAGGCACGGAGAGCTACATTCTCCTACATTCCTCAAGTAACCTGTTGCCCACTAATTCCATTTTGCAGCTAGGCAGGAATTTGTGTATCACTACACAAGACGCTGAGCTTGTTGATCAGAAAGGTTGGCAGTTCGACGGTTCGAATCCCTAGCACCATGTAATAGAGTGAGCTCCCGTTACTTGTCCCAGTTTCTGCCAACCTAGTAGTTCGAAACCATGCAAAAATGCAAGTAGAAAAATAGGGACCACTTTGATGGGAAGGTAACAGTGTTCCGTGAGCCTTTGGCGTTTAGTCATGCTGGCCACATGATCACAGAGACATCTTCAGACAGCACTGGCTCTTCGGTTTTGAAATGGAGATGAGCACCGCCCCCTAGAGCCGAAAATGACTAGCAAATATGTGCAAGGGAAGCCTTTACCTTAACAGCAAAAGAAAAACTTCACTGAAGATTGAGGGTTGAGGGATAAATGGGGCCTAAGCAGACACAGAATGGGCAAGATCAGCCTACTTGACCCATACCTATGTATCAGAGATCCATAACATATGTGGGTTTGTATGGCTTGTCAATGGCCAAATTCCAAAAATAAGGAGATCATGGTATGACATGAAAGTATGTCTTAAGAGCTTTAGGGCGGGAAAATAGGTGGCATCTTAAGGTTTAAGACCTTCATTTTGACCCTTCAAATGTCCCCAACCCATTCTAAAAGCAAGAACCACATCAACTGTCAGCTTTGGAAGCCATATTGACACCAGACGCTGCCACATTGCCACATTCTTCAGCCTGGGAAAATGGGAGGGAGGAATTTCTTAAAGATTATGCGGTTAGATATAATAGCATTTTTCTTCTAAGTCAAGGTCATGTTATTTCTGCACCTGGATGAGGGGACATCTCATGTTGGGATGATGGTGATTGAGGCATGTGATGCGGTGATGGGTGCAGGATTTGTAGTTTTTACTTATTGCGAGGAAACCTGGAACTTTTAGATTTGGGATTCCCCAGATGTGCCAGTTTACTATCCAAATAAAATAGATCTTTTGAGAAGAAGTCTGTCTCAGAATTATTTGTTGGAGTGGAGGTTTTCCAGAAACAGAGAAAGTTCTCCAGTAGAATTTTGTTTAGATTTTTTTAAATCTTACCTTTATTATTTTTATAAATCACTCAATGCAGCAAACATATCTAATACTCTTTCCCTTGTCTTATTTTCCCCACAACAATCCTGTAAGGTGTGTTAGGCTAACAGATAGTGATTGGCCTAAAGGCACTCATCTGGCTTTCATGGCTAAAGCGGAACTGAAACTCACAGTCTTCTGATTTCTAGCCTGTTGCCTTCCCCAATAAACCAAACTGGTTTTCATTTATAGGTGGGGATTTTTTTCAAATTTTTGCACATTGGCAATTTGCAGAGTTACAATAATTTAAAATTAAAGAAAATAAAGCAAAAATAATATATAAATACACAAGGGCTAAAATATGAAATACTGAAGACTAATCCCAGGAGAAAACTATTCTGCTAGAATGTAAAACAGAATGGTATAAAACCGTGTAAACATTTAGACAGCTGCCAAATTTCTCCCCTTCTTTCTAGACAAATTAAACAACAATTGTCTTATTTTACTCTTTTGCAATGATATAAGCTCTGAAACAGAATTTGGCAGCTTTAAAAGTGACATCATTTTTAACAGCCTGAGAAGAAATGAAATTAAGAATCTGATTATCAGAGGATTCAGCAAAAAAAAAAATAGTTTACTTATTCGGACATTTCTTGAGGCCACAGACAGGACACTAATAAACCACATGAAGCCTTGGAGATAACTTTTTTTCTTGTATATTTGCTCTATGAGTTTGAATCCTCATAAATTTGGGAGAATAGAGCAATATTGAGAAGACAGGTTCTTTTGTATTTAAAATATTTTTAAAGACTTTTTCCAAAAGCGCTTTTCCAAAAGGCAACTGGACTGGCTTTTTTTTTCCTTTTTCCTTTCTTTTTTTCCCCTTTTCCTTCTTCAGTTTGCTGAAAAAAACCAAGAAATTCTAGTTGCCTTTTGGAAAATCACCTTTAGAAAAACAATGATGTGGATGATTGAGAATCTCCATAAGATCTTTTTGAAGCATATTTCAGCAAGTGTCTCACCTTATGGAAACTTCCATAAAATATTTTCTTTATGTCAGGCCCTTCAAAGGTTACCGTCTGGAATTCCCCTTTGTAGTCATAATTGAAGAAAGTCAAGGTTTTGCCGTCATCTGCAGTGTATGAGAGAATAAGGCTCAGAGAACTGTCTACATTTTCTTTTTAAGGTTATATATTGGCTCGTCATATTTTCAAGCAAAAGTCACGATCAGCCAGCTGGCCAAGGAGACAATGAGAAGCACAGGCTTCTATATTTCATCAAAACTCATTCCCAAAACCAAGCAACCTGTATAGGCAAAAGGGGAGGGAGTTTTGACAGGTGGATAAACTGCTCTTATAGACAAAATGTGGTGATTTAAATCGGTGCATCCCACAGGCAAAAAGAAAGCTATTTAAATCCATTTCTTCTTTGCCCATACAAGCCCAATGTGGTTAATGAAATTCCTGGTCTTTTTGTAAACCAATGAGATATGAAGAGCACGCATATATAAGTGATAAAGGTGGACAGTCCTTATCAAACAGTGACATATAGGGAATCTATAGTACCTCACCTTAGATACCTTCCATGAGGAGACCCTCTGGATTTATAAATATTTTATTAGATTTTTAATCCTGTCTTTATTGTTTTATAGGTAACTCGAGGTAATAAACATACATAATACTTGTTCGTCCTCCACATTTTCCACAACAATCCTGTGAGGTGGGTTGGGCTGAGAAAAAGTGAATGGACCAAAATCACCCAGTCAGTTTTCAGGCCTAAACCAGGACTGGAACTCATGGTCTCCTGGTTTCTAGGCCAGAACCTTAATCACATCACATTAGCACTCTCATATATCATATTATAAATAAGAAATAACACATATATAAATTAGTAGAAAAGCTTATGAAAAATTGGGTAGGAAAAACAAGATTCCTTCAAAAAGAAAACAACAACTATGACTTCTGAAATCTCTTGTTGATAGCACGCAAAAAAAAATATAGATGGAAATAATCTATCACAGTACACCTGCAAACCACAGACACTTACTATCCAAAATGACTCCAACCAGTGGCTCATAACTTTCATTTAAAATCTCCCACAGGGCAAATGGTTCCAGAGGTGTTTCAGGAAGGATGCGAAAGAGAAAAGTTATGGTGTAATCTGACGGGAGACCCTCTGGATGTACGTATCTGTGAAAAGAAAGTAAGTTTGCAGAAAGGGATATTAATACAGAGAAATCCTACATCAGGAATGAACCATTTTCATTGACAGAAGGTTATAGGAGGCTGTATCAAGTGCCAAATTCTGTATGTAGATGACAGCTATAATCCATCTGAGGATAGAACTGAGGAATAGCAATAGCACTTAGACTTATATACCACTTCATAGCCCTATCTAAGCAGTTTGTCCCCAACAACCTGGGTCCCCATTTTACCGACCTTGGAAGGATGGTAGGCTGAGTCAATCTTGAGCTAGTCAGGATTGAACTGCTGAAGTGAGCAGTGAGTTACCCTGCAATACTGCATTCTATACACCACAAATATCAATAGGTGTCCAATTTTGCCCCTGAGCACCTTCATAATTTTAACTGGTAGGTGTTCCAACACCGCAAGTTTTTAAGAAGAAATTGGACAAGCATTTGTCTGAAATGGTATAGGGTTTCCTGCACGAGCAAGGGGTTGGACTAGATGACTTCCAAGGCCCCTTTCCAAGTCTATTATTCTGTTATTCTGTAAACGTCATTTAAAGGGCTTATTTTGGCTCATCAACTCTGTGAATGCTTGTGGGGTCACATAAGAGATAATGAACACCTGCAAACAATGGTAGGTCTATATCTGTCTTTGCTATACCTGTGCCCTGCAATCCATCAATTCTACCAGTCATGATAAAATTGTAGCTTCCCCCAAACACAAGGCACAGTCTGTTGGAAGGACGCCAACCAAGATAACTTCAGCCCAAAATAACACACGCTTTGCTTCTGGCAACACTGTGTTGTAATCGTCTCTCTTATATACTAGTCTCCCCAGCTGCAACCAATGAGGGGGATCATGGCCGCTTCCTCTCTCGTAAGCCAAGTTGTTTCCTTCTCTGTTCCTCCCTGCGTGTCCTAGGATGAAGGAGGGATGGGCCTGGTTCTTCCTCTGACTGCCCAGCCGGCCTCTGCCCTTTTCCAGCCTCCTCCACAACCTCTGGAAACACACCTCCACTCCCTGTCAGCTGTTCTTCCTCTCCCTCAGAATCCAAAGGTATGACAGACACTGCAAACATCATAAATACAAGCTATTGTAGTTGCCTAACATCCATATTCTGATCACATGGCCATGGGGATGCTGCAATGATTGCAAGTGTAAAAAACAGCATAAGTAATTTTTTTCAGTGCTGTTGTAACTTTGAATGGTCACTAAACAAATGTAAGCCAAGGACTAACTGTAACCATTACAGTGGAACCATCATAATAGATGATATTATATCGAATATAGTAGGAGTTGCAAATCTGAACATACATTTGAAACACATGTCTAAAGTCTGATTTGTGATCAACATTTCATCAATATTCCCGAAATAAAAGGATATTGAGGTGGAGGAGGTGAATAATTAGGAAATATCTGCAGGCAAACAAATGAAAGAGAAATTCTTGAAGATCAAGGGATTATGTCACGTACAATTTAAACTTGGTGGACTTTTACTGGAGGGGGGATGTCCTCAGTTGCAAGCTTAGAATTTCAAAAGAAATCAAAGGAATGTCCATAATCTTGGGGAAAATGCAGTTATCCCTAAATCTGAATAGCTAATGCAATAGAAGGATTATTATAGCTCTGAGATATAGAAACTTCCAGTTAAGACATCCAGCCAATGAGCAAATCAAATACTTGCTCTTAAGTTCTTTTTTTTATTTTATTTAAAATACACACATTCAATTCATCTTTCATTAAACGGTGTGTCGACTGGTTACAAATGGTTTACAAACATATTCATTGTTTTAATACTAATTCTCTATTCTTATCATATTCGCATACAAATTATTCCTATTACTATAACATTCCTCTTAACATATTCAATTTTATAAACATATTTTCTGTATTTCATTGGCCTGATAATTATTTCTAGCCTTCATATTTTTTCTCTAGCCATTCCCATATTTGATAATATTCAGTTTGTTCCTTCTCTTTAATTGCAAGTGTTAATCTGTTCATTTCTGCATATGATAATATTTTCCTTATCACATTCTCTTCTGTCGGAATCTTTTCATTATTCCAATTTTGTGCAAATATAATTCTAGCTGTGGTTACTACATGGATAATTAAATATAACTTATCTTTACTGTAAGTTTCTGGTATAATCCCCAACAAAAACATTTCAAGTTTTAAATCTATGTGTTATTGTATCATCTTTTCCAACCACGTATGTATTTTTGTCCAATATCTTTTTGCTTCTACACATAGCCACCACATATGATAATATGATCCTGGTGTCTGGTGACATTTCCAGCATTTTGCTGATTTATCTTTCAACCTTGCCGGGTGCAAAATGTTCCTAAATTCTAATCACTCCCATTTTCACATCTCTGGTTTCTAAGAGACAGCTTTTGTACCATGAGAGACAATTTTATTTAACTGGGAAACATAACTAAATGCTTATTACTTATACATTATTGACTTGATTTGTTCCAGTTGTACATAAGGGTTTGGTTTGGAAAAATAACACGCAATATTCTTAAGATTTACTCTTCCTTCCTCCACCCATGTTCCTCTAATGCCACGTTACAAATTTGCCTTTCCCTCCCCATCATCCCAAGTTTTGCTTTCCTAATCCCTAAAATCTGCAAGAATCCACATACGAGCTGAATTAGCTTTATCTCTCCACTTCACAAAATGCTCTTTTTCCAGGCAATGCTGTTTTCAGCATTCAGCCCTCATGCCAGATGATGAACCATTTTAACAAATAAGGGGGGATTTTTTTTAGCATAAATCTGGCCCTGGGAAAGATTAATCCTGGGAACACGCCAGTGAATGTGTAGGCAGCTTCTCGTTAAGAGCCGAGGTGGTTACTGTAAATGTTTGAGAGAAAAAGAATCTGTTCATATTTTTTCTTGGAGAGCAAATTAAAGTTTCAATCCAAAAATAATACCACAGTGAGATGTCTACCCAGGAATCTCTCCAAAACCAGCACAACTTGTAGACCTTTTTCTTCTTCTTAACAAAAGGATAATTGATTAAAGGCAGAATGATGGATCGTCAAAGATTAAACAAGACCCAATAAGGAAGGATGTCCTACTGTGCTGGTTTTGGGGTGTCTTCCATCTCTACAAAACCTTTCGCACACGCAGAATAAATGTAAAGCCTGGAAAAACTTAGAGCAATAACCCAAAGTGGATTTCATTCAGAGTCCCAAGGTGCTTTTTCTAAAGGTAACTGGACTTTCTTTGTTTTTTTCTGAAGACGTTTCGCTTCTCATCCAAGAAGTTTCTTCAGAATTGAAGATGTTTTTTGGAGGAGAAGTGAAACATCTTCAAGGGATAAACAAAGAATATCCAGTTGTCTTTGGAAAAAGCACCCTTGGGACAACCATGACCTGGATGACAAAGAATCTCCAGGGACATTTAATTCAGAGCTGCAGATATAGGCAGTCTTCAACTTATGACTGGTTGCTCAGTGATCCATCAAAGTTATAATGAACCCACCAAACAATACTTAAGTCCTGGATTTGAAGTTCTAACAGCTGTTCCCCCTACAGTCATATGACCATATTTTGGGCATTCAATATCAAATATGGCTGTTTGCAGTGCCCGATGGTCACGTCACTGTGATTTATGATATTTTCCCAGAAATCAACATTTACTTCCAGTTTCCAGCAAAAACCACTAAGTAACAAACAACAGGTTCATTCAATGACTGTGGCATTCACTTAATGACTGTGATGTTTGCTTAATGACTGTCACAAAAAAAAGGTAATAAAATTGCATTGGTCACATGGAGAAAGCAATTATGTTGGGAAGAGTTAGTGGTAAAAGGAAACCGGACTGCCAAAGAACCTTCATGACTTATAATCAAAATTATGGGCTCAATTACAGCCATAATAGCAATAGACTTATATACAGCTTTACACTGTTTTATAGCCCCCTCTAAGCAGTTTACAGAGTCAGCCTCAACAATCTGGGTCCTTATTTTACCAACCTCGGAAGGATGGAAGGTTGAGTCAACCTCGAGCCTGGTAAGATTCAAACTGCCAAATTGCTGGCAGCTGGCAGTCAGCAGAAGTAGCCTGCAGTACTACAGTCTAACCACTGCGTCACCACATTAAGTCAAGGACTACCTGTATCAGATATGAAACTAAACTACTCAATATATACAACTTTCCAAATTTAAGGGGAAAGGAAGGCCATGCTGTTGGCTTTGGTGATTCATCCATAAATCCCGTGACTTCCTGCAGTGGTTTTATCGTTTGCCCTTTGCACTCTGCAATTTCACTGGAGAAAGCAATTATGCTGGAAGAGTTAGCGGTAAAAGGAAAACAGGCTGCCAAAGTACACAGTGACTGGACACCATCAAAGCTGACACCAGTCTGAGACTAGAACAGGGGTATTCAAACTTGACAGCTTTAAGACTTGTGGACTTCAACTCCCAGAATTCCTCCTCCAGTCATGTTAGTTCAGGAATTCTGGGAGTTGAAGTCCACAAGTCTTAAACTTGCCAAGTTTGGACTAGAACAACTTAAAGAACTAATTCAAGATCAGAAAGTGTGGAGAGAACTGGCCCATAGAGTCATTAAGAGTTGACCTCGACTGAATGGATAACATCATCATCATCATCACTCTGCAATTGCAGGGAAATAACAACTCTACAGCATTACCCAGTGCTGCCTAAATGCAGTGCAAATCTCTCCTATTCTTATCCAAACTAAGGGTGCAAGATAAGTATAGTAGCAGAACCTCTTCTGGGTCCTGTTACATATACCATGAGTGGGGATTTGCAATGGTGAAATATCTCAACATCCACCCTTCATTCCAGATAAAATAACTTTATTGGAAAGCAATAAAATTGAATCACAAGGTCTAGTTTCTGGCTTTTATATAGAGAAGGCTTTGTACAACTGCTAGATAAGTAATGGCCACTTCCTAGTGCTTTCAAAATAAACCACCTAGAGTTTAACCTGCACAGTGTTGATACTCAACAGATCTAGGTAGTTACTCAACTGCAGTCAAACATTTATGTCTTGGCTTTGAAGTTTAAATTAGAAATTTCCTGGTGAAGACGAGCCTATCAAGTTCCAATTTCAGTCTAGATCCTTGCCAGAAATCTATCTATCTACTACAGCTTAAACTTCAGCCTTAGTTCTCTCTGGAGCTTCTCTACAGATGAGATGAAGGCCACCCCCTTAGGTTTCTCTTGTCTTAAGTAGCCACATTAAATGGTGCCCCTCCCTGTGATTTTAGGCTGGCTACTTCTTAGTGATTGTTTCAGCTTCAGCCTCCAGCAACATTAGATATCTAATCCAGTGTTTCTCAATTTTGGCAACTTTAAGATATGTGGACTGCAATTCCCAGAATTCCCCAGCCAGCAATGTCCATGAATTTTAAAGCATGCTGGCTGGGGAATTCTGGAAGGTGAAGTCCACCCATCTTAAAGCATGCTGGGTCAGGAATTCTGGATGTTAAAGTCCACCCATCTTAAAACAGATTGGCTAGGGAATTCTGGGAATTGAAATTCACCCATCTTAAAGCATGCTGGGTCAGGAATTCTGGATGTTGAAGTCCACCCATCTTAAAACAGATTGGCTAGGGAATTCTGGGAATTGAAGTGCACCCATCTTAAAGTTGCCAAGATTCCAAAACACCGATCTAGTCCATCTACGTTGGAACTACATATTACAGTTCTGGATAGGAAATTGCCAATTTATTGCCTTACATGGAATTAACACAACGAGGGTGATAAGAAGGAAGTACTGGACTCCAGACATGTCACTAGAAGGCAAAATCACAAAACTGCATCTCACTTACTTTGGCCATGTCCTGCGGGGGAATTCACCGGAGAAAGGAATTATGTTTGGAAGAGCTAACAGTAAAAGAAAACAGGCTGCCAAAGAACATGGTGGCTGGACACCATCAAAGTTGACACCAGCCGGGGCATAGAAAAACTCAAAGAACTAGTGCAAGATTGGAAGATGTGGAGAGACCTGGCTCATAGACTCAACCAAACGGATAACATCATCATCAACAACAACTTACAAGCTTAAGATTTGATCATTTCTGAAAGAACATATATCATATTACTCCTTGGCTCCAAAATTATGCATACAGTATGATTGGTTGCTTAGCAAATGCTCAAAAATATAAGTTTCTCCCCAAAAGATACTTATGACCCAGGTCTGAAGTTCTGATGGCTGTTCCTCCCCTGTAGTCATGTAACCATATTTTCAATGCTTGACAACCAGCCTGCATTTACAGTTGTGTGACCACAATTCCCTTTTTTTTTTTGGCTGAACACCAGTATTTACTTCTGGATTTTTGGCAAAACATTCTGTGGCAAACAATGGGTTTGCCTAACAACCATAGCACTCACTTAACAACAGACACAACAAAAGGTCATAAAATCAGTTGTCAGTTATATGACTTTATGACTGTCACAATTTACAACTCTAATTGGCAATCTCCATTATGTTTGTAGATTGGGTTCCACCCGTGTATGCAGCTTATACATAGTATTCATATACAATGGATTTAAACCCTTCACTGCTGTTCTCAGATAACTGCTGTTTCTTGTTTAATCTGAGTAGGAAAAACTGTGGAGAGTTTAAACTGGCTTATGTCTTGAACATGCTAACTTCCAGCCATGTTTTTTTGTTGTTGTTGTCTAAGCTGATCTGCGCTCCTTCAGGTGAAATGACATACAGTGGTACCTCGGTCCTTCGCTGGTAATTCATTCTGGAAGACATGCTGAATACTAAAACTGACAGGTACCGAGAAAAACCACATGACTTACCTCGTGACCTGCTATTTCAGCCTGAAAAAATAGCAAGTCACGAAGCAAGCCGGTATCAGAAAGTTCTTTCTTGCGCATTGACTACCAGGAAAAAGACAAGATTTCTGCTTCAAAACACCTTGAATATCGAATTTGGTGAGTTTTGAAGCAGCCGACTGCCGAGTATGACTGTACTGGGGTGATACTCAAGGCTGAAGCAAATGTTTCTGACTGCCTTCTAGAAGTCACAGTAGAAGAGAAGGAAGAGAAATCTGGACTACAGATGTAACACTAAACTTTGATTTAATCCTGTATCTCATTGCAACCACTGACTCAACCTTGCAAATCAAGCTGAGAGGCATCCATCAGATTTCTGCTTGGAGTTCTTTCAAGACCTTTACAAATTAGTGAGAAATTTTTCAGGAAAGAAGGAAATGTCTGGGGGAGAATTTCCAGATGCTGTTTCTTTTTCCTCCACTATCTTTTTCCCTAGGCAATACTTCTTTATCAGGGAAACTTTTAAGCCAAAAAGCTTTTTTTGCTTGTTTGTATTAGTTTTTTTTTATGCAAAACAATTGTCGTCATGTACAAAAATTGTTACTTTATGCAATTTTAGCGATATGTGCAATGTAATCTGTGTACAAGGCTGTGTGCAAAAAACATATGCACATACCTATATATCAATATTCTGTATTTGCATATATGTAATTGCACAGAGGTCCCTCTGAGCAAGATGGATGGTTTCTAAATTAAATAAAATTAAATAAATAAATCACCGTAACTCCAAAATAATCAAACTCCCATTCCTAGATGCAAAAATTACATTGATATTACATTGGTAGGTTGCATAAGTTCTTTTTTTAATAGTTGCCTACAACTATAATATTACAGATAGTCCCTAAAGTCTGATCGTAAATTCTTGTGCAAGGCCATTCAAACTTGGCAACTTTAAGATTTGTGGACTTCCATGCTGGCTAGAGAATTCTGAGAGCTGAAGTCCACCAGTCTTAAAGTTGCCACGTTGGGAGATTCCTGTTCTTGGGTATAAACCTTCTGTGCTTGAACTTAATGAATTATCCTGATTCTTTGCGCCTGACAATAGCCTTATCTTCAGTACGTACTTGGTTGGCTGAGAGACCAAAGCATCCTTATGCAGTCCATAACAGTGGTAGGCATTAAACGTTCCAGGTTCCATAGATACTCCTTCCACAGCTGCAAACTCTTTGTCAACCAAGCCAAACATCTCCATCATTTTGAATCCTGGAAACCAAAACAGAGGGATATGTGTGTCATTTCTATTTCTTAATCAGAATGGGAAGTTAAATATGAATTATGTAATGAAGAGTTTAGAAACTCAGCCACTGCAAATTCTTACAATTTCTGACAGTTACTTGATAATTGCACAACTAACAAAACATGACCAGGGGTGGGATTCAATTTTTTTTAACAACCGGTTCTGTGGGCGTGGCTTAGTTGATGAGCATGGCTTGGTGGTAATGTGACTGGCTGGGTGTGGCCAACTCAACATCACTTACATCAAGGCACGTATCTCCTCGCCTGGCCTCTTGTGACTGTGGGGATGCTGCAATAGTCGTAAGTCTGAAAAATGGTTATAAGTCACTTTTTTCAGTGCCATTGTAACTTTAATGGTCACTCCACACAAGCAAAGTACCAGCAAAGGAGGGAAAAAAACTCCAGAGAAGTTCCAGAGACAGGAAGTCTAGTCCTGCCAAGAATGTAATAAGGGTTAATGGAGAGGCAGTTTCTGTAAGCAAAACCAGAATGTTTCCTTCCTGCCTTCCTTACAGGATTAGGCCAGTAATTTCTTCTAACAACCGGTTCTCCAAACTGCTTAGAATGTTAACAACCAGTTCTGGCAAATAGGTGTGAACCTGTAGAATCCCATCCCTGAACATGACCTTATGTTTTCAATTTTCACTGTACAGGAAGTAGAAGCTAATTAAGGAAAGATGGTACAGGTATTCCTACATTTACAACCAGTTGTTTAGTGATCATTCAAAGTTACAATGGCACTGAAAAAGTGACTTATGACCATTTTTCACACTTACAACCATTGCAGTATCCCTATGGTTACCTGATCAAAATTCAAACATTTGGCAACTGGCATGTATTTATAATGGTTGCAAAATCCCAGAGTTCATATTAATTTTGCTTAAATGCTTCTTCTTTCTTTCAACACTGGCCTCCAAATATAATTTCCTTACCCCGTTTATGGTGCAGTGAAGGCATCGTGTAGAATGTAATATTATTATTATTATTAATTATTTACATGTGGTATAGCCATTCCAGGCGGCTCTGGGTGGCTTACAAAATCCAAAAGCAGTAAAAGAGTTAAAAGCATACAACACCCTCCAGGACAAAGCAACTAACGCAATAATAAAAACCACTCAAATATCTCATAAATAACATGGAATATTAGATGAATCCTTCTCCATAGTGATCATCTTTAAGCTGTAACTATTGCAAGGAAATACATTATTTACATATTACATTATTCAAATTACTTGTCACATGAAAAATGTACTTGTTTAATAACAACATACCTGCTAAACTATTGCCATCTTTATACACCAATGGACAAGCTGTAAAAAGGAAGAAATCAAATTATCTCTGAGAAGAAATATTCATAATGCCAAATGGATTAAATTTGTATGAAAAACTGCATCAACAGCAAGAAATCAAAACATGCCAAAGCTTCAAAATGTGGCCTGTAAACACAGCATTTTTTAAATGTCAAAAATCAATCAAGCATTCCTTTTGCCATGTTTCTCGCACTATAGTATTTCCTATAAACTTAAGAAAGATCTTGGGGCTATTGATTCTTCACCTTACTGAAATAAACATGCAATGTTGTCTTCGTTGTGATCAATGGAATTTCTCCATCTATTTTGAAAATCCAATCCACATATGCTTCACAAACAAAGCCATCAATGCTGTGTGGCTGCAGTTTGAGGGGAAGCAGATGCTTGAAAACTAGCAGAGAGGTCTTTATTTTGTACAGCTGCAACAAGCAAGCAATCACTGCATTGTTATTTCCTTTGGCATTCTATACCTTGTGATGACACTGCTGTAATGAATCGTAGCCATTAAAAGTAGTCCTCCTCTTATGACGGTAATGGAGCCCAGAATTCCCATTGTAAATTGTGAGAGTCATAAGTTGAGTTACTCATGTGACCAAATTTGATTTTATGGATTTTTTTTGTGGCAGCCATTAAGTGAACATTGGTCACTAAATGAACATGGCAATAATTAATTGAACAAATAATGGTTGAGCAAATCAGTATTCCTTTGGACATTTTTGCTGGAAACTGGCTTAAAAAGACTGGAAACCAGGACAATATGTCATAAATCTTGGTCATACGACCACAGAATGCTGCAAATGGCCATAAAGATAATCCAGTTGTCAAGGGCCCCAAATGAATCCATCTGATCACCGGTGTTTGTGCAGTCATCAGAAGTCTGGAATTGGATTGGTAGCTTTTTCAGGGGAGGGGGTTCATATCTTCAAACAGTTTCTAAGTCACTGGTCGTTAATCAAGGACTATCTATATTATATTGAATACTTTATTACTGCAATGTATGGTAGAAACAGAAGAGTGAATGCTGGATATTAAAGTAGTGTACAGGCATGATAAACACAAACACGGTTTGTTGTTATATTATAACCAAAATAATATAGCTAATATTATATACATACCCACTCTACAATGAATCAAGATGCCTCCTTTACATTTGCTTTTTTCTAAAATTGCTCAGTTTTTAAAATTATTCTCTTTTTTACTTGCAAATTGACCATCATCATTGTCAAACAGGCATATTCCAGCTATGTCCTCCTAAGTTTTTTTTAAGGACATTCTCTATGGCTTTCATCTTACCATAGATAGAAGTAATCTATCCAACTTGGAGAAGTAGTTTTTAAATGATGGGACCAATTTCTTGGTATACATTGTAGGTTCTTAGTTGACTTAATTATAGCAGTACATTTGAAATTGTTATTAGCTATTTTGAGCACCATCCAAATTGTCTATAAATGCGACACACTCTTCTATAATGCGCACTTATCTGGGAGAAAACATTAAACTTAATGGGACTGACTTCTAAGTAAACACGAAGAGAAACTGGATGCATTCTGAAGATCAAGTTAGTCAAATGCATTTTTTAAAAAAAAATTGGGGCAATAGGCAGGAAGAAGTAAAGAAACAACTGCTAACTTGCAGAGGCTGTTTCACAGACGAAAGTGATCAGTTCATCTTCAATCTTCTTGAAGGCATCAAAGTCATCCACAAAGAACACATGTCTGTCGCTCGGCTTGCTGCCAATGTTAACCAGTTCTGCATAATCAGCATCTGCTACTCCAATGGCAAATATACTGAATCCTGTAGAAGGAAGGAAGGAAGGAAGGAAGGAAGGAAGGAAGAAAGGAAGGAAGGAAGGAAGGAAGGAAGGAAGGAAGGAAGGAAGGAAGGAAGGAAGGAAGGAAGGAAGGAAGGAAGGAAGGAAGGAAGGAAGGAAGGAAGGAAGGAAGGAGGAAACATTTCTGAGATCAGTCAATTGGTAAATATATAAATAAAAGTTGAATATATTTTTTATTAATCTAGTTGAGGCTTCTTCAGCCTTGTCTCTTCCAAATGTGTTAAGACTAGATAATTCCTCTAAGACATAGGTGTCCAATCTTGGCAACTTTTAAGATTTGTGGACTTCAACTCCCAGAATTCCCCAGCCAACCCTGGACACCCCTGATCTCAGAGAATGATGTGTATTTATAGCTCAATACATACAGAGGGCAGATTGGAGAAGATTGCTCTAGCTACTTCTTGGGCCAAACCTAGTTTTCTCCAAGGACCAGAACAGGTCATAAATAACCTCCTTGCTCTTATCAACACCATCTGTTTTTCTTTCTGCATATTCAGAAAGGATTGGTTTTGGCATACTATTTCCTTTGGCTGGCCAAATTTATTTTAGGAACATAAATGACCCATGTCTGAGTCAAATGGATAAAGAAGCATATTTCCCTTATTTGTCTCAATAATACATGAACTAACATTAATATTTGCCCTGCCAGTGTACCACTGTTGGAAAGTGGAGTATTGTAGGAGTGAAATTATAGAAGTTACAGCCCCAACTAAACTTGGGTCCATCAGGTTGAAGAAGGCAATTGTAAACACTAATTTGGAAGCTAATTCTCAAGAAGGCTTGCTTCTAAGAAACACGCCATAGGTGTGTGACATTTAAGTGTCCAATTATTTATTTATAATTTATTTATTTATTTATTTATAAAATTTCTATACCACCCTTCTCCCTAGGGACTCAGGGCGGTGTACAGCCAATCCAAACCCCAACAGTAATATAAAAGTTAAAAGAAGATTAAATTAAATATTGGCCGAATAAGAAAAACCCACCCCACACCCTTAAAACCCCAATTTAAAATTACGGAACAAATGGAGACAAGTTAAAACTACCTCAGCCCAGGCCGGCCTGCTCAAAAAGCCAGGTCTTCAGCGCGCGCCTGAAGGCCCTCAGGTCCGTGCCGGTACGTAGTTCCGGCGGCAGAGTGTTCCAGAGGGCAGGGGCCGCCACAGAGAAGGCCCTTCTCCTCGGGGCCACCAGGCGACACATGGTGGCCGACGGGACCCGGAGAAGGCCCTCCCTGTGTGAGCGCACCGGCCTGCTGGAGATCACCGGTAGGATGCGGTCCTGCAGGTAACCTGGCCCAGTGCCATGGATCGCCCTAAAGGTCAAAACTAGAACCTTGAAGCGAACCCGGAGAGCCACCGGCAACCAATGCAGCTCGCGCAGGAGAGGCGTCACGTGGGCGCTACGCGACGCCCCCATGATCACCCGCGCGGCCGCATTTTGCACCAGTTGGAGTCTCTGGGTGCTCCCCGCAGGGAGCCCCATGCAGAGGGCATTACAATAGTCCAGGCGAGAGGTGACAAGGGCCTGAGTGACCGTGCGCAGGGCGTCCCGATCCAGAAAGGGCCGCAACCGGTAGATCCGACGGATCTGATGAAATGCCCCCCTGGAGACGGCCGCGACATGATGTTCAAGCGACAGCCGTACATCCAGGAGGACTCCCAGATTGCGAGCCCTCTCTGTGGGGGGCAAAATTTCCCCCCCAATAGCCAGCGAAGGAATCAGCTGGCTATATCGGGGCGCCGGGAACCATAGCCACTCGGTCTTGGATGGGTTGAGCCGAAGCCTGTTCCCGCCCATCCAATCCCGCACGGCCTCCAGGCACCTAGACATAGCCCCCACAGCATCGTTGGGGTGGTCCGGGGTGGAGATGTACAACTGAGTGTCATCTGCATACAGATGACACTTCACCCCAAGACCACGGATGATCTCGCCCAGCGGCTTCATATAAATGTTGAACAATTAGCTAACAGATATGCAAAAAATTGGGGATCACATATATATTACACCATTATTTGCTCAATCATGATTTATTGAATAAACTGTAAC
This sequence comes from Bungarus multicinctus, assembly GCA_023653725.1. Lineage (NCBI taxonomy): Eukaryota > Metazoa > Chordata > Lepidosauria > Squamata > Elapidae > Bungarus > Bungarus multicinctus. Next base: position 80,850,886 of record CM042846.1, on the reverse strand, counting down.
TGTCTAAGTTCACAAAATATGTTAACAGAGTAATCTATTTATTTACTATGGAAGGCCAGGCACATTTGTAACAAACTGATGACATTGTGAAGGTTTTCTAAGAAAATGAATTCTTACCATCTAGTTGCATCTCTCTGGAAACTTGGTTCACATCATCTTGAGATCGTCCATCTGTGATCACTACTAAAACTTTTGGGATCCCCTTCCTGGTCCCAGACTCCAAAGTAAATAAGATCTGCTGTGCATGTTTAATTGCTCTGCCTGGGAAGGAAGGAAGGAAGGAAGGAAGGAAGGAAGGAAGGAAGGAAGGAAGGAAGGAAGGAAGGAAGGAAGGAAGGAAGGAAGGAAGGAAGGAAGGAAGGAAAAATTATCATCTAATGTTAAACCACTATTGGTTGTCTAAGAAAAGTTTTAATGAACTCAACTTTGTAAACTCGATCTCTTCTCCTATAACTCTTCCAGCAATTCAACCCACCTGTTTTGGTGTTTCCCCCTTTGTAGGCAATGTGCTGAATGGCATCTAGTAGAGTTTCTTTGCTTCTGTAAGCATTCAATTTAAATTCTGTCCTCGTATCGTCACTGAACTGGCCAATTGCCACCTGAATAAGAAAGATGCCTTAATAATCATTTTTGTACACAGTTTAGCAAGAGGAATTTACTTTTTTTAAAATCCCAGCCTATAAGTCAGATATGGGAAGGAGCATGAAACAAGAAGGGCATTTCAGAAAAAGATGGCTGGTTATCAAACTAAAGAAAGTGTGAAAAATTTTCCCCTCTCTCAAAACATTAGGGTCATGCAAATAATTTAATTTGGTGGAGGCTTAGAACAGACAGAAGGATACTTTTTCAACTAGATCTCCAAACTTGGCAACTTTAACACTTGTGGACTTCAACTCCAATAATTCTCATGGCTAGCTGAGGAATTCTGAGAGTTGAAGTTCTCAGTTACTAAAACTGTCAAGTTTGGAGACCCCTGCTCTAGATCTTGATTAACCTTGATGAAAAAATAGGGTTTAAAAACTATGGAGAAAGATTCTTTGGATTGTGTTGGAACAGGAATGTGAAAAAAAAAACTTTTCCCCCCAGATTAATTCTTTCAGTACCCCAACCAGAGTTTACTCAAGGTGACTATAATTTGATACAACTGAAGACATTTCATATACAACTTCAAAATGTTCATATACTCAATGAATCTTCTCTTTTGCTCACCTGAGTTCCATCAGGACCAATCTTGTCAAGAGCACCAACAGTACTATATAGAAAGCCAATTATTTTGTTGAAATTTGCATCTCCAATACTCCAAGATCCATCCACCAAAAAAACCAGGTCGGCCTTTGCAGCTTTGCAAACTACAAAAATACACAAAGTACTTTGAAATAAAAAAAGAAACACCAATTCACTGATCAAGTTCCGGTTCCAATTGTGGTTGAAATTCAAGGACTACCATGCTATAATTAAATAATCTTAAAAAAAAACATTTAGTATTCTCTTTGCAGAAAGATTACCTTCCTTTGCTGGAGGAATCGTAGGCTGTGGAGTGGTGGTTGAAGGAGTTGGTGGTGGCTCGGTTGGGTATGGCACTGAAAATGGAGAAAAGTTAGAAACAATGATGAATCAATGGTAGTTGATATACTGTATGTGCCTTACTGAGATGTTTGGAGAGCAAGAATAAAGTTTGAAAAAAAACCATTGTCCTAAGCACAGCTACCAAGATCCCAGTTATAGAGATCTGAAATCTTTCCTCAAATTCAAAATCCCCAGGTAATGGAGCTAATATATAGTCTATTGACCAATCAGATGCAGAAAAATAAGTTTCCACTAATGATACCAGACCTGACCATGGTGTTTCCTTCAATGTTTGAACAAGAATCTGAAATGTGACTCCCCAAAATTCAAACTAACTATTAATCTCATTTCATGAAGCTCCTAATTCTAAAGACTCTGATGCTATGTATATCAAAATAAACTATAGGGAAAAAAATCAGAAAATTAGGTAGGAAGATGGAATCTCTGTTTACTTCTGACATTTCATACATGAACATTAGTCAACATCATATAAGAAACAATCCGCTTACGTGTTGCCTCTATTATACTGATGGCAGGCCCTTCTAATTCTTGAATTTGTGAATAAACGCTGATATTGTATTTTGTGTCAGGAAAGAGTTGAAAGAAACAATGCCTAGATGCCCCCCAACCTAATGGTTCTTCTTCAATTGCCCCATCTGAAAATAGAGAACATTAAATGATCAGGACTTTATTGTCATTTTCTAAAATACACAGCAGAATAAAGAACAACACCCTAAACACAAGTATATTTTGAACTGTGATTTCCTACAGGGAGGAGGACTATGTATATGAACATGAATTATTCTTGTTTCTGATATTTCTTCATGAATACACAGCTCTAATCTACTAATGTCAGCCTTTTAGTAGACCATATGAAGAAACAGAATCTTGCAAGGCTGAGTATGTTTTTCTCTTCTCCTATCCCAGTGAATCAAAGAGAAGTTAGCTTGATTCTCTTCCAAACACTATCTGGTTTTCCACGACTTAAGGAATGCTTCATCCCTCTTTGCTTGTACAATGGTTCTTGCCTATTTTCTTCAAGATCATCTCCCTGATGCTTTACAACTAAAGTAAGTTATTTCCGACTGTTGTGACAGGTGAGCATGTTTGGGATTTTAAGAGTAAACAGTGAGCATGTAAAATGGTGGCCATGGTGGCTTGCCATTTTACAAAATGGCTGCTACGATAGACATGGAAATTGAATACCCTTATTGAAATTGAATACACCTAGCATTGGTCATCGTCATTTTTATATTTGAAAAACACCAATTTTTCACATATTCACTTTTAATTAAAAGAAGGACTCTTTTTTAGCACTAAGCTCCAAAGGAGATGTCCTCAGGTACATTTGGGTCTCATGGTAGAAATGTCAGACTTCTGCAGTACTGAAGACTTCAGATTGCTACCAGAATAGATTATTTAGTCTTTTAAGAGGGCAGTTTCAATAGTTCAGAGCTTTTAACCACATAATTCTTGCCTTTCAGATAAGGGGAGACTCTTACCTGAATGTCTTCTCATGTCAAATAGGGAGTGTTTTGCCGGCTTTAGGTGTGGCTCAGTGTAAATAAAGACAGAGTCCATGTATTTGCCTTAATGAGCTTTATGTGTTTATTCAGCTGAATAAAGATGGACCCCTTCATAGTAAGAGGGAACGCTGAACCCACTTCGACACTCATATTTATATGTTTCCTATATTGTTCACTCCTCCACCCAGAAAGACTGGCACGCACACACACAAACACACACACACACACACACACACACACACACACACACAAAAGCAAACTGGCACACTCTACATAAGATAAAGAAGTACAGAAATAGACATCCACCTCCCTTAGAGGTCCTTCAAGGATATTTATTGTCACCTCAGGGACATTGGGTGTTTCCTGAGGGACTTTTCATGACCTTGAAGGTCTGCAGAGGCAATGGTGACATTGACAATTAGATTCCTGGTCAACAGGAGCACCTTAATAGTTGAGCAACATATGCATAATGTATTGACTTACCAGTAAGAGATTCTATTACAATTCTGTAAGCAGTTGCATGTCTGTGGGGCTGCCATTGGGCACATAAGCTTGTCATTCGGGTTTGATAAGCTCCTAAGTTTGTCACACCCAAATACACTGCAAAGAAAAATACAAATACAATATTATTCATGCTTTTTTATCAATTCCATCAGATAGGAAAAAAGCATATTTTGTCATGATTTGGATATCAGGGGAATTCTTGCTTTGTGGAATTCCTCTTATAAGCAAGAGGTGAACTTGTAATGTTATGCCAAAATCTGCCTTGCAGATTCTGAAACGTTTTCCACCTCTGGAGTAAAAGAAAGTTTTGTCCTTCTATCACATTGCATCGATATGTGTTGAGCATAGCTGATAGTTGGAGATAGTGGTTGGGTTTCATATTACAGATCTTTCCATCATTCCAAAGATTCCCTTGCTGTCCACACCTCCTGGTCTGAAAGAATCTGCAGGAGAAATGACCTCATTTTTAAATTGTGAGAAACCTGAAACACTGTGGACTACTAGAGACAGGGCTGTACAGAAAAACACCTAACACTTCTTGGTCACCTGGTCACCTAAACATCAGACTCGAGTTATGAGAATTTCATGAACATTTTATTTTCCTCTGAAATACACGAGAAGAACATACTTTTTTTCATCAGACTGCAGAAATAAAATTTCATCCTAACACCAATAATGAGAAACAGGAGACATGACAAGGCACAAGTTGAGGCACAACATCTGGAGGGCTTCAAATGTTTTGGAGAAAAGAACCTCAGAATCACAATTTACTCTCATTACTCTTCTCTTTATAGATTGCAGATTCCTTGCTGATCACAATTTAAACAATTTTGCACAACATGCTTAACCAGGAAAGTTAGGAAAAGGGAGATAACATTTACTAGGTTTCAAATATCCATAATGGTACAAGTTGTCCAAACTATTCCAAAGAATGGAACTGACCACTTCTTAGTAATCAAAAAGAGGTGTATTAAAATGGATCTGATTTTTAAAAGGTGATCTTCCACTTTCTGTTCCAAATGAAAAATATCCAAGAGAGACCCTCATTCTTTGTGTCATACCCAGATTATGACTCCTTACTAAAGCAAATGCTAAAGTAATCAGTGAAATATAATCTATAGAGAAAAAAAAGGATTAAAAAAAAACAAGTTTCTTACATGTTTTGGCAACACTTGCTAAGGCTTCACTAAATCCTGTAGGGTAAGAAGCAAATACTTTAACATTATACTCTGTTCCACTAAGCAAATTTAAGATAAGGATGGTGTTGACGTCATCACCCACAAAAGTTTCAAGTGCTGGTCCAGAAACTGAAAGAAACAAGAGAAGGATCTGATGAACATGATTTATTTTTCCCCCATAGCACTGTGTTTAGATTAAAGATGCTGGGAAGTTCCATTATTACTTTCTGATCCACAAAAGAGATCCTTAATTTGAAAGCAAGAATACCTAGCAAGAGGCCTATTATAATGACACAATAAATAAATCTGATACATAAATTATTATTTCTTTATTTAATCTATTCAATGTATTGAATGTATTTTTATCCTGCTTTTATTGCTATATAAATAACTCACAGCAATGAACTCACACAATTATCTTTCCTTCTGCTATTTTTCCACAGCAACAACCCTGTGAGGTGGGTTGGGTGGAGAGAAAATGACTGGCCCAGGATCACCCAGCTGGCTTCCATGCCCAAGGCAAGACTAGAACTCACAATATGCTGGCAATTAGCCCAAAGTTATCCAGCTGGCTTTATGCCTAAAACAGAACTAGGACTCGCAGTCTCCTGGTGATTGGCCTAAAGTCCCTCAGCCAGCTTTCATACTTAAGTCAGTACTAGAACTCACAGTCTCCTGGTTTCTAGGCCAGCATTTAACCATTACAACGAACTGGGTCTTTCATGTTTATTCACAAATTATTTGTTTGTTTTACAGGCTCTAATCTCTGAAGTTCAGGAAAAAAAGAAAAATGTTTCTTAAATATTTCTTTGTTTAGGAAAATTGTGAAAAGCTGGCTCTTCTCCCAAGTTTTTGCTGAGGGTGTGGGAGACCCCTTGCTCCATCATTCTTGAGAGTTTTTGTGTTTTATTTTATTGCAATTTCTTGGATTGATGTGAGTTGCCAGAATCATTGAGAATTGGGCAGCAAGTTTAATAAATTATTATTTTCCCTTTTGATTGTTTTTCTACACCCTCAAAAATCCCCTATTCCAGCAGCTTTTTCCCCCATTACAAGAAGAAAATTTATCTTGTACCTTATCTGTGTACAGAAGAAAAATTTGGTGAGAATTGGGAAGGAACATTATTTTCACAAAGTATAGCTGAGCTACACAACATATAAATAAAGCAGGCAGGCAAATATTTGAAGCACTCACTATTCACAGGTTTATATACAATCCTATACCCCATCGTGGGAGATCGAGGTGCATCCCAGCTAATCCTTAATCGATTATACCATTCATCAGAGACTTTCAGATTTTGTGGAGGAGAAAGAGGCACTAAGGGGAGAAAAAGCACATTATAAGTTATATTTTTTCTCAAAACATCTCAGAGAAACAGCTTAATTAAATACAAGCACTTGCTTATATTTGAGCCTTCACAACTTTGTACTCACAAGTTTTTCCTGGAGCTGACAAACTGACTCCTTCTCCATCAGCATAGATTGGAGTGACCATAATTTTGTATTCAGTGTCTGAGAGCAAAGGCTGAAGAAGCAAATGGTTTTGCCTCGCAGGGACTGTAACCTGGAGGGAAGAAATATTTAAAAACAAATATTACAACTGCATCTTTCAGGCTTGACTCTAATAAAAAAACAGAGAACACAAAATGTTTTGGCGGCGGCAATAACGAGGCAGGCACTCTTACTGAAGGCAGCTCTTTCTGTTTATTACAGGAAAACGGAGACACTGGGAGGCGCGGCAGCCCTTCTTTTAAAGGCTCATCCGAGCCTCACCAGCCAATGACAGGAGGAGGATCTCCCGCCGGATTTCAGACCAATGAACAGTAAGTATTTCAAATATAAAAACAACCAATCCAGAACACCCCTCCCTTCTTGGTCCAGTCCGACCAATCAGGAGCCGCGCCTATGTTACGTAATCACGTAGATAGGCGGGGCTCCTGTGGGTCCGACTGGACTTGCGCGGTTTAGTAGTGTCGTCGCTGCTGGTCGGTGTGGAAGGACCTGTTGCTCCTCCCGTCTCTGGCCTGGGAAACTTCGGGAAGGTCGAGCCGGCCGAGTCACTCCTAGCGGCCCTAGCTCGACTAGTTGAGATGGCCAGGTCGCTCCCTCCTCGGCTTGGATTATCGTCGGTCCCGTTCGATGTTTCATCAGGAATTTTCCCAGGCTCAGGTGCGTAGCTGCGGAACTCGACCGGAGCTAGGTTTGAGGGTGTATGTGTGTAAGTTAGGTCGTCATTGTTTGTTTGTGGGTTTGTTGTTTGTTGATTGTTGGTTGGTTTTGGGACTATTGTTTCGTGATTGCTTTGCGGTTGATCCCCTTCCCCCCCAGGAAAATCGCAAGGTCTGGTAAGGGTGCGGGATCTAAGTTGGTCGATGTGCCGCTTCCAACTTCTGTTGTCAGAAGTGGTAAGCCGGTACGATCGTGGTCCTGTGCTTTGTGTAATGGTGGCTGGCACCCATAAAGGGTGTCCTACCAAATTTTTTGCATAAACTAAGTCTCCAATTTGGAATGTTCGGATTTTGCTGGAAGAGTCTAGTGGTTTGTCTGTGGAGTATGTAGGGTGTAGTCTATCTAAAGGGGAGCGTAATTTTCTCCCCATAAGTAGTTCGGCTGGAGTTTTGTTGGTAGTGCTGCTAGGTGTAGTATGTTGTATAAATAATAATTTGTCAATGCGTGTTTGTATAGGGCCCTGGCCTAACTTATAGAGTGTCTCTTTGGTGAACCGAACCATGCGTTCGGCTCGTCCATTCGCTGCCGGATGTGCCGGCGCAGTTAGGGCATGGCGTATGCCCAAGCTGGCGAGATAACCCTCAAATTCTGTAGCCGTGAATTGAGGTCCGTTGTCTGAAACTAGGACGTCTGGTAACCCGTGAGTGGCAAACCATTTTCCGAGTTGTCGTGTGACAGCCTCGGAGGAGGTAGATTGCATTAGGCTTACTTCAAGCCAGTTTGAGTAAGCATCTACCAGGATTAGAAAGGTATGGCCCTTAGTTGGACCAGCAAAATCTATGTGCACTCTAGACCATGGGCCCCTGGGTAGATCCCACTCAGTGACCGGTGCCTTCGGGGGTGAGGGCCGGGATGTCTGGCATGGCTGGCAACCCGCAACCCAGTCAACAACGTCCTTGTCTAACCCAGGCCACCAAACATAACTTCTGGCTAAACTTTTCATTCATCAACTTTTCAACGACCCCGGGGTGTCCTTCATGCAATAGTCTCAAAATTGGGTCCCGCAGTCTTAGTGGAATAACCACTCGATCACCCCAAAGTACACAGCCCTTTAGCACGGAAAGTTCCGTTTGTCTTTGTTTAAAAGGTTTATACCTGTCTTGTAGGTTAGTGTCTGGCCAACCCTTTGTAATCCACCCACTCACTTTATGCAGTAGGTGGTCGTTAGCGGTTTCGTGAGCGATGTCTGCTGCTGTCATCGGAAAATCGGGTAGGGTTTCAATCAAAAATGTTGAGGTGCTGGGTGTTGGGTCAGGATCACTGTCCGGTAACGGGCAACGACTTAGTGCATCCGCGTGCATGATGGACGGACCCGGACGGTAGGACAAGGTGTAATTGTATGCAGCAAGGAATTCTGTCCATCTTGTCATTCTGGGTGATAAAATGTTAGGAGTCGCTTTGTTCCCAGCCAGGATTCCTAGTAAGGGTTTGTGGTCGGTAATTATAGAAAACAGTCGGCCATAAAGGTATTCATGGAAACGTTTAATACCTGAAATTATGGCTAGTGCTTCTTTGTCCAGTTGACTGTAATTTCTTTGGCTTTTAGATAATGTTTTGGAATAGAATGCAATCGGAGCCTCTCTGCCATCAGGTAAAAGGTGGCTCAAGACAGCTCCGACCCCATAAGGCGATGCATCGCACGTTAATATCAATGGTAGAGTCTCATTGTATTGTATTAGTACCTTTGTTGAAGTGATTAGGTCTTTTATTCTGTTAAATGCTGTTTCCTCCCGACTGCCCCACTTCCAAACCGTGTCTTTGTCCAGGAGCCTATGTAAGGGTTCCGCTACCGTGGCTTTCTGTGGCAGAAAAACATGATAAAAATTTATTAACCCTAGGAAGGCTTGCAGTTCACTCTTGTTCGTTGGGGTGGGGGCGTCTTTGATTGCATGGGTTTTTCCTTCTGTCGGGTGGATGCCGTCGCCGTCAATTAGGTATCCCAAGAATTCTATTTTGTCTGTTATTAATGTGCATTTATCTTTTTTGACTTTGAGACCTGATTCAGTGAATTTGGTGAGGACTTTTCTTAGGCGGTCTCGCAGTTGTATTTTGTTTTTAGCTGCGATCAGGACATCATCAAAGTATGGAATGACTCCTGGAATTCCCTGTAGGAGGCGTTCCATGAGACATTGGAAAATGCCTGGTGCCACACTAACGCCAAATTGAAGGCGGTTACATTTAAATGCGCCCCGGTGTGTGACGATCGTTTGGGCTTCAGCTGTTTTTTCGTCTACAGGCAGTTGCTGGTAAGCCTGGGCCAAATCGAGTTTAGCGAAGATTTTTCCGCCTTTGATAGAGTGTAGCAAGTGTTGTACGACAGGAACGGGGTATGCGCTCTGTTGCAATGCATGGTTAAGGGTCGCCTTATAGTCCCCGCAGATACGAATCGACCCATCCGCTTTGATAGGGGTGACTATAGGGGTCTCCCATTTAGCATGGTCAACTGGTACGAGGACCCCTTGTTTAATTAATTTATCTAGTTGTTCCTCTATTTTTGGCTTTAACGCAAAGGGTACCCGCCTTGCCTTTAATCTAATTGGGGCTACCTTAGGGTCTAGGTTGAAAGATATCGGGTTACCCCGGTACTTGCCTAATTCTCCACTGAACAGGTCCTGGAATTCTTGAATGAGGTCTGCCTCCCAGTCTGCATCTGTGATATGATTGATACCGGTCATCCCGATTCTGAGCGGTTCGAACCATTCCAATCCTAGAAGGCTTGGTCTGTTCCGGTCAACAATTGTTAAGGGTAGAATCTCGGTTTGATTCTTGAAGGTTACCTGAAAGTGTCCAACCCCTACGACCGGAATCTTGTTGCCTTGGTAGTCTTTTAGTGTTAGGTTCTGTCTCTCCAGTTCGCTTCGTTGTATATCTGGAATCAAACCTTTGATAGTATCCCACGAGACCATGGATAGGAATGATCCCGAGTCTACTTCCATTTCACAGTCCTGTCCTTCAATTCTTACTGTAATGTGGACTTTCTTCACATTTTTCGTATTTGAGTGTCCAATTATGACTGTTTGGTGTGTTTCTTCTTTCCTGTAAGATGATTCTTTGTATCTCCTATTCCTTCCTTCTTGGCTCCAACGGCTGCTTGTCTTCTTTTCTTTCTCTCTCTCTCTTTCTCTTGGGGGCGGGCTTCCTCTTCGCTTTGGACTGTAATTGGTACTGGCTCTGCATATCTTTGCGATGTGTCCTTTTTTCTCACACTTTCTGCATATCGCGTCTATAAAACGGCACTCTGATCTGGGGTGATTCCCTCCACAATGGTTGCATTCAAAATCAAACCGTCTGTTTGCCCGCTCTTTTTTCCCTCTAGCGGTCTTTAGGTGGCAAACTTCGTCCTCCTCACTACTGGACTCGGTTTCCAGGTCCTCATGGTGTGTTGAGGTTTTTTCTCGTACCCCCTCTGGTCTGGTTGCTTCTTTGGAATTGTAGTGCGCAGCTTGGTTAATCTTTTTCATTTTCGCTGCCGATTTCTGAGCGGCTTCGGCTGCGGTGGCCTCTTCTATAGCTTCTTGCACCGTTATCTTGGGTCGGTTTAGCAGTCTGCTCTGTAGTATCGGATCTTTTAACCCTAACACAATCCGGTCTCTTAGGGCTTCGTTGAAATCCGAGAATTCGCATTCACCCCCAATGTCCCTCAAGTCCGCCACAAAGTCGGCGATAGATTCACCTTCTTTTTGATTCCGGAGGTAAAATTCATGGCGCTTAATTAGGCAGGAAACTGTGGGAGCTTAGTGCGCTCGCAGGATTTTTTCCAGTTCGGGCCAGGTTAACGTCTTAACATCGATTGGTGAGGCTAGTGCTTTCGCCATTCGGAATACAGCTTGGCCGCAGTGGGTCAGGAAAACCGCTCTCTTCCGATGTTCCGATACGCCGCTCAGGTCGCTGCTCTCGAGGAACATGAGGAAACGGTCCACATACGTCTGCCATTCCTCCTTTGCCGGGTTGAATTGTTCCGGCGGGGCGTTGTTTCCGGACATGGTGCCGCTCGATCTCCGCCGCTACTTGCACTCTTTAAAAGTGCTGTCTCGATCCCACCTTCGTCGCCAGTGTTTTGGCGGCGGCAATAACCAGGCAGGCACTCTTACTGAAGGCAGCTCTTTCTGTTTATTACAGGAAAACGGAGACACTGGGAGGCGCGGCAGCCCTTCTTTTAAAGGTTCATCCGAGCCTCACCAGCCAATGACAGGAGGGGGATCTCCCGCCGGATTTCAGACCAATGAACAGTAAGTATTTCAAATATAAAAACAACCAATCCAGAACACAAAACAACATTGTGTTCTTGCATACATCTGTGTTATTTTGTTATATGTGAGTTTTCCAAAACTTGATATGCCATAAGTTCCAAAGTTTATCTATTTATTATATTTATGTGCTGATAATGAGATAATTAAGCTTTTATCTAGAAGAATTTCTCTAGGTAAAGATCTAGATTTTCAGATACATGTGGGTTTAGCATTCTTAAGAAAACTTCATATATGAAACAAGCCATCACTGAAAAGATAACTAAAAGCTTGCTGGGTGGAGAATTCTGGGAGTTGAAGCCTCAATGTCTTTAAAGTTGCCAAAGTTGAGAAATATTGAATTACGGCTTCCAATGAAGATTACCTTCTTGGGAGGTCAGCTGAAACATATCGGTTTGCTATGTCAAGAGCAGAATTTGTGGTCAGCTTTTTGAAACATTGAGCTTTGCCAAACTCGGCTAAGATGTTGAGATGCTGAACAGTTCTGGCTTTTATTGTGATCACATTCCATGTTACCAATCATTTGCATGAATTATATCAATTAATCCACGCAATAAAATTCTGACCAAAACCTTTTTTTTTGTTTCTTTCTTTCTTTCACAGTCACATGTGATATTCCTTAACCTCCTTCAAAGAGTAGCTTAAAAATCAACAGCTAGCCAAAATCCAGCCAGCACTTTCCATACCTTCTTAGATGCTGATGTACTTCTTGCTTTGCTACAAATGGTTTTGGACTTGAATCTAGAGTAGTTGGCACATTTTTTATCTCAGTCATAAATGTGGCAGTTAACACTTTGAAGAAGCTTAAGGTTCACAGTGTGAAAGGAAAATCATGCCAATACTGGATGATGTTTCCCCTAAGATTGCATAACAGACCTTGGGTGGGAGGAGGGGTCTTCTCATTTCAAAATCTGTTAAGCTTGGATTTCTGCTATTGTTTTTTAATGTGCTTCCTGCCTCAGGAAAATGAAAATTTGGACCATCCATTTTCAGTAATATTAGTCAAAGGAACTTCTGGAAACTAAAAAGAAAGAATTATGCATTGCCAATCTGTGATCCAGGTCAGAAATTCCATTCATGAGAATAGTTGTTTAAAAAGCCCATATGGGAGAGCTTTTCGTATTTACAACAATGAGATTTGCTTAACAATTGCCATAAAAAATGGTAGAAAAAGTTGGGTCTGGTCATGTGGTGCCTCAACTTATGACTGCAATGACTTAGGACCAGGATTCTGGTCCCAATTGTGGTCATAAATCCAGGACTACCTTTAAAAATGAATTGATTCTCCACTGCAAATATAGCAATAGCATTTAGCATTAGAACTTCATATACCACTTATATACTGCTTCATAGTGCTTTAGAGCCCTCTCCAAGCAGTTTACAGAGTCAGCATCTGGGTCTGCATTTTACCAACTTCAGAAGAGTGGAAGTCAACTCTGAGCGGGTGAGGATCGAACTCCTGGCAGTGAACTGAGTTAGTCTGCAATACTGCAGACTAACCTTTATGCCACCATGGCTCTTAGTATAAAAATCATTCATATAAAATTATTCTCTCTCATAGAATATACAAGCCGCTCCTATACAAAGAAACTCATAAGCATGATGCCCCCACAAAATGTTCCTTTTCCTCTGACCAACCGAAACACAAAATGGAAGAAGACATAGAAAGGATGTAGAAAGGAAAGTAGAAGAAGTAGCTGTGCAGGATGAGAAGGAAAAAGAAAGTTGGAAAGCTGGATGGTGAGAAGGAAAGCAAAAAGACAACAGGGGAAGGGAAGAAAAGCTAGAGAAACCCTCTTTAGCTATTGCAAAATGGGTAAAATTCCACCGAGAAAAGTAGTTACTCCAAGGAAATGTCTAACTGTCAAAGGCTTTTATGATTTTGAGCAGATATGTTAACAAGTATTTTGCATATCCGGCCCACTCCACTTATTTCCATAAGTTTCTTATCTTCTGAGCAGTGAATATAACACATCCCTCCCTCCCCCATTCACAAGTAATTATGTTGAGAGGAAAACAGACTGCAATGAAAGCACACTATGAAATTATCCTGATGTTCACCGGAGGAGAGAAAAATTCACTTTATGCAATGACTTCCTAGGTCATTTATTTATCAAACATACTTCCTAGAGATTTGACTTGACTTTAACCTGTCTCCTATGCCCCCCAAAATCCAAAGATTTGACATAGCCACCAAGAAAATTCAACTTTTCTTCTTGGCATCAAATAATGGAGGTAGGGCTGAGAAAAAGGCCTCTCTCCCAGATTGTGAAACTGGGCAGTTTCCGATGAAACAATGCTTCTTTCAAATAATTGTAAGAGGGCTTCTCATGTGTAACCTTTTTGAATTGTGTGCAGAAAATAAGTGAGGGACCAGTGAAGCTGCTATAAGACAGAAATGGCAGGCTAAGAAGATTGAATCAACACCTTGGCCAGAATTCAAATCATTTTATGGTCCATAGTATCTGTAAATCTTTCAGTCCTTGTTCCTTGCTGTAATTTCCTTCCAGCTTTCTCATGCCCAGCTGCCTGAAATGCTTTCATCTATTTATTTCATGTTTCCATCAGAGAGATTCTCAAGGTGGATAGCAACCATTTGCGAAGTATTAAATCAACAGATGAAAGCAGACTGGACTCTTCGTTCATAATGATTTCTCCTCTAAGCCACTAACATTTTTTCTATCCTCGCTTTCCCTACTTCAAAACAAGTCCCTCTTTTTTTCAGATCTCTTCTTAAAGCCATGGATTATGGGTTTAACCCATTAAACCTCACTCCTAAACGACCCAGAATTAGTAGGCGTAATGTTATGCAATCCTATTCATTACTGGCAACCGATGGGGCTGCAAACTGGGAATCCTGGAAGTTGAAGTCCACTCATCTTCAAGTGCAAGATTTTTGGAGAACCATGATGGGGATGCTGGGTCAGGTCTATGATGGGTAGCACAGTAAGTGTTAACCCACCATGCGAATGGAGAATCCCCCACCTCCTGCTTGCAAGAAGAAAAGGGGGTTTGTTGAACTTTGTGTAATTGCAAGCCCAGGGTCCTAGTTAGTTTTTGGCTTATGAAATTGCAAAATGCATTCAGTATTGGTGGAATATATCATTTTTCACAGATAAGTAAATGATAATAGCAAACTGAGGCTTAAATTATATAAGCAATTGATACTTATCAAGTGGAGAATGTTCCCTTTGATTCCAAGTTACGAATAATTCTTTAAAAGTCCAAGCTAAGCTTTCAAACCAGTTATCTGTCAGGCCATCATCCTTACCGTTTCCTCCCCGTGACCACCGTCAGCCTTCATATATGTCACCCTGAATTGGGAAACACTGAGGTCCGTAATGTCCCATTTGACTTTCAAACTTGAGGTAGTTTCATCTTCGACCATGAGATTTTTTATTCCTGTCCGAAAGACTACAAGAGCAACAGACATTTCAAACAGCTTTAAATCTTTTGAAGCGTCCAGTCCGGATATCAAAGGATACTAACATTTCTTCCCCGCTCCAGTTAACTATTTTACAGCAAATCGTAAAACACAATCATTCTAAGAATTCTAAGCATCTTTGCTAAGAGTAAAGGTAAAGGTTTCTCCTGTCCAGTTGTGTCCAACTGTAGAGGGTGGTACTCATCTCCATTTCTTAGCCAAGGGAGCCAGCATTGTCCAAGGACTGTTCCATGGTCATGTGTCCAGCATTACTATATGCCAAGGCACATGGAATATGGTTACTTTCCCACCAAAGTGGTAGCATTAGCAATTATACTCATATGCTACTTCACAGTGCTTTACAGCCCTCTCTAAGCAGTTTATAGAGTCAGCATATTGCCCACAACAATTTGGATCCTCATTTTACTGACTCGGAAGGATGGAAGGCTGAGTCAACCTTGAGCCTGGTGAGATTCGAACTGCTGAACTGCAGGCAGCTGGCAGTCAGCAGAAGTAGCCTGCAGTACTGCATTCTAACCACTGCACAACCACGGCTCTAAAGTGGTACCTATTTATCTACTCACATTTGCATGCTTTCAAACTGTTAGGTGGGCAAGAGCTGGGGCAAGGAATGGGAGCTCACCCTATCGCATGGCGTTCAAGTCTCAAACCAAGACTGGCAGCTTTCCAGGCTGACAATCTCAGCATCTTTAACCACCAAGTCATCGTAACCCCTTGGTCTGAGTAATGTTAATTAATCACTTCTTGACTTACATATGTGTTCATTTTTTAAAATATATTTTGTACCTGCTGTTGTAGGCTGAGTAGTAGTAGTACTTTCTGTAGTAATAGTAGTAACTTCAGTAGTCAGTATTTCAACTGGAATAAAGCAACACAACAAGCATGTTTTCAGACAGAGTTCCATACTAACAACAGCTCCTATATGTTTCTTGTGTAGGTTTATCTATATGGCACACTGATGCAGAATATTGCAACTGGAGAAAATAAAGACAGGTTGAACTGAAATTAAAGCAAAATCCAGATTAACTGGCAGAATTTTTTTTAAAAGAACTCTGGATGGAGCTATACAAGGAGGGGAGAGTTGAGTTGTTTCCAAGATGATCAAATGTCACTAATAAAGGAGAATATTTGTAGCTCAGGATTGACATGAGGGGTCCTTGGTGCTCTCTGAGCTTGTTTTCTTGCAGATGTTGTATTACCCAAACTAGGTAACATCATCAGTTCTAATGATCAGACTAGTACCCAAATTAGGTAACACCATCAGACTAGACTGATGATGTTACCTAGTTTGGATAATGAAACATCTACAAGAAAACAAGCAAGCTCAGAGCGCACCAAGGACTCCTCAAATTGAATTTCAACTCAGCATCTCTTCTAAATGTCTAGACCAGTAGTGGGACTAAAAACATTTTATTACCGGTTCTGTGGGCATGGTTTGATGGTGTGGTGTAGCTTGGTGGGCGTGGCTTGGTAGGCATGGCAGGAGAAGGATACTGCAAAATCCCATGCCCTCTCCAACCCACTAACTTACTTTCCAGCTCCTTTCTCCTGTGCAGGGCAACAAAAGAAGACCCAGCCAATCAGCTGAGACTTGGGAGGCAGGGAATAAATGGGGGCAGGGCCAGTCAGAGATGGTGTTTGCCGGTTCTCCAAACTACTCAAAATTTCTGCTACCGGAACTGGTCAGAACCCGCTGAATACCACCTCTATAGACTAGTATTTCTCAACCTTGGCCCCTTGAAGATAGGTGGACTTCAACACCCAGAATCCCCCAACCAGCCAGGAAACATCCCTTCAGACAAAGTAGACTACATTTCAGTAGCCAAATGATCATAAGACATTGTTCTACACGTCAGGACTTCAGTAAGAAGACAGAGGTACCAGATACTACTGAGCATTGGCTTTTTAAAGCAAAGTATATACTGAGAAATATATAGGAAGGATAACCATAGTATTTCCCATCTTACGTGTGCTCCCAAGAACAGCAACAACATCACTTTCACTTTCATCATCAAAGAGGGCCACCAAGGACACCTCGTATTCCATATCGGGCAGCAAGCCTTCGATTTCATAGGTGTCCACATCTCCACTTAAGATGATCTGAAACAGATAGAAATGGGAGGTTTAGAAGGCAGAGAAATGAATTATACTTCTTTTGGAACCTGCCCAGGTATACCTAACTCATTTTCCACATTCGAGAAACATTGAGAAATGTTCTTCCCATCTCTTGATGAACAAATTGATCTGCATTGAATAATCATTAAGAATGCTCATTCTTCCTTTAGCTCCTTTAATTGTTGACTCTCTAAATTTGTGCTTATTATTTATTTATTAAACACATATACAGTACACAGCTGCCCAATTCACACATACAGTAGGTGATTCCAGAATTTTTTTTACAAAATTTGCCGTATAATAAAAATCAATTTTAAAAGCCCCCATCCATAATCCCAGAGTAGCAACAGCACAATCAGATCAGTCACTTGATCAGCTCCAGTTCCATTGATAGTCCCCAGGACCACTGAAAAGTCATATTTTTAGGACTTTTTGGAAAAGCAACAGAGTGGGAGCCAACCATACCTTGGGAGAAAGTGCAAAGTACTGTACTTGTGCAAATATTCCTTGAGGCATTTTCCTCAAAGAATTTCTCTTGGCCCTGCTTTGGCTTCATAAGGAGCCAGGCAGATGAGTTTTTAAATAGAATAGAGCAAAAGAGAGCCAGTTTGGTCTTTTTGTTGAGACGCCATACTACAAAGTGGGAGACTGTGAATTCTAGTACCACCTTAGACATGAAAGCCAGCTGAATGACATTGGGCCAATCACTAGGAGACCATGAGTTCTAGTCCCACCTCAGGCATGAAAGCCAGCTACATATCTTTGGGCCTTTCATTCTCTCTCAGGCCAAGTCACCTCACAGGGTTGTTGCTACAAGAAAAATAGGAGGAGAAATGTGTGTTGGATACAGTATATTCCTTACCTTGAGTAATTTGTAAAACTAATAAAAACAAGATACAAATCTGTATATATTAAAGCGAAATACCACTCACACATCATCACAAAATCTCCAGAACCATAAAGCCTACAATCTCCAAACCGTAAAGCCTACAAAATTTGGCACGTATATTCCTCTTGGCTTCTAGGTGCTCACTAAGAAAAGATTTTTTGAAATGACTATCAGAGCACTAGTATTTCAAATATTATTATTAACACGCTCTGATGCTAAGGAGTTCTACTCCCCCTCCCCACCTTAAAAACAAATCTGTTCCAAATGCAAAACACAAGCAGAGGAGAGGAGTTTCAGTTTTAGTTTCACAGCACCAAGCACCTTTAGTACAGAACTGTTGAGCTAAGCCACGCCCAGGCTCCTTGCTGTCTCCTTCTTGCTCACATAGCAAATACTGTTTCAGTTTCCAAACAGCCCTCAACTCTCTCACACACTGACAGGACGCTAGCCATATGAATAGCGATGGATGCTGGTAGGCAGAATTTTTTCCCCTTATTTTCCTCTCCAAAAATTAAGCCCGACCACATAGTTTTGTGGTGAAGCACAGGTATAGAGCTAGTAAATAAATAAATGGACAATCAATTGCTTGCATGCTTTTCACAAACGTACTCATCTATTTCTATCATACCGTCTACTGAGTCTCTGCTTCTTAAAATGCACAAAACACAGTCCGTCACTAGCAGTTCAGCTTGCTATAAGAAAAAGCATAAGAAAAAGGGCCAGGAACATCCTCACCTCATCAGCTTCTTCACCAGCCAATGGGATCCATGCTAGACGGTAAAGAGCCACATCAGAGGATGGTGGCTTCCAGGTTACTGTTAAACTTTCAGTAGATACTTCAATAATTTCCAAAAATTCAGGTGATGGAACTTTCTCTGCAAGATAAAAGAAAAAAAAACCAGTAGGATTCCAAATGAGTCTGGATCAAGTTAACTTTGTTCCCTAAACTGATAGGCCAGCTGAGAAGATTAGAAATGGTGATCACGTGACCCCAGGACACTGTAACTGTCATAAATACATGCCAGTTGCCAAATGCCTGAATTTTGATCACATGACATAGGGATGCTACAAGAGTTGTAAGCGTGAAAAGCTATCGTAAGTCACGTTTTTCAGTGTTGTTGTAAGTTTGAACAGTCACTAAATGAACAGCTGTAAGGACTACCTATATAGAAAAAAAGTTGAAAATTAGAAACTGACTTGTCTTCTGCAATTGCAACCCTGAATTCTATATATTCTCTTCTGTTGGAATAATTTATTTGCATTTTTCCCTTTTTTTCTGAAATCAGAAATAAATCAGAGGATGGCAAAATCCTATTTAAGTGGCTCTTTTATTTCTTCCGTGAGATACTTAAAAGTTCTAAAAAGTAATCAAATTATGTTTGCAATTTTTCTTTTTAAAAAGCCTCTGCAATCAGAAAGTAAAGTCTGTACTACTATTACTAGTAACCTTCTCCTCACTCCTTATCCCCTCCCACTTGTGACTGTATGACTGTAACTTTGTCGTTTGTATCCTTACGATTTATAGTGACTGTTTCCCAGTATGATTTGATTGCTTATTGTATCCTATGGCTATTATTAAGGGTTGTACCTTATGATTCTTGATTCTTGACGAATGTATCTTTTCTTTTATGTATACTGAGAGCATTTGCACCAAGATAAATTCCTTGTGTGTCCAATCACACTTGGCCAGTAAAGAATTCTATTCTATTCTATTTTAATATCTTTGTGGAGAACTTATGAGGTGTTTGGCTGTATCTACATAATTTGTTCAGGGAACTGGCACAACATAACTTGACTTCAAGCATGCTGTATTCAAATTTCTCTTTCTTCTTGTAGCAGCCCAACTTTACCAAAATATTGGGCCATGTTTTCATCTGCATTTGTTTTCAATACTATAAGGTTTCCAAGCTGTCAAGTGTATAAATTGAGAGCTATAATCTCCTTTTTTTAAAAAAATATGAATAAAACCAAATGTTCCTTCCAGAAGAGTAGAACAATATTGGGACTCTAGCTAGACTGCTTTCAAAAATGCAGCAAGACTTATGGTAGCAGGCCCAAGAAGGTCCAATAATCCATCTGCACCCTGATTCAAGTGACCCTGAGGATACTCCCCAAGGGGCCTCAACGATTCCCAGTGAACTAATGACCGATCTTCAGAGTGCAAATGATCAGATGACTGCAAAGAATCAAATCCTTCTATTCAATACCATTCAGTCAGAATGGAAGAAGCTTCTTGGATGAGAAGCAAAATGTTTTCAAGGGGGGGAGGTATTCTGTCCAAACAGCCTGTAAAACTTCCGTTGCACAGAGAGAGAGACAGTGAGAATTCAGGCAATCTGATTAGTTATATCTCTGCTTTGAAGACTCAGATTAACATTGTGCTTTGACTTGGGAGTCCTGGTTACGATATACTTTTGCTTTATCATACAAATTCAAATAGCTTTTACTTTTTGGGAGTCTAGATTCAAATTTCCATCATCCTTTTACTGAGGGATTGCAGGAATTCAGATATACTTATCATTTTACTATTCTGTCCTTTGATTCAATTGTTAAATATAAAGACAGATGACTCTACAAATTCTTCCATAAAAAGTTTCTTTTATTGGATTATATTAGGTATCCTCAAGGTAACTCACAGTTATGTCGAGATGCATCTAATGTCCAATTCTTTGCATAGTTGAAATCATAGTGTAAAATGATAGTAATCTTTCCCCTATTTCATCCCATAGTAGTAGAGCCAAAGGAAAGACGCTAGCACGATGCTAAGGTCTGAGCAAGAGTGAAGAAACCTCCCCCAACCCACCAAGGGTCAATTCAGTGACCAATCAGGATTACAGATGTGGCCACATGACATGAACTACATTTCCCAGGATACTTTAACTACATTTACCATGATGCATTCCCTTAAGGGGACAGTTCCCACTGACTAACTAACTATACCAATTCCCATTAACTATAACTGGCTGGACAGCACAGGGGGAAAAACCCAGAAAATCCAATTGCCACCCTTGGGAGAACCATGACCTGGATGATAGAGAATCTCCATTGACATGCAGCGAGACTTACTTGTGCTAAAGCTGCCCGTGAGTGGCTCAGACTGACCCTCGCTATAGAGGGAGAAAACGGCTACAGTATATTCAGTGAGAGATGTCAAGCTCTTCAAAATATGTTCTGACACTTGATCAACTTCTTCCTACATCCCAGAGGCGACAGGAATGAGAAAAGTGATTACAAATCCACATCTACATGAGGATGGAAAATCCACATCTACATCCAGAATAGAAAAGAGGCTTGGTCTAATTCTTCACCCAGAGACTTCTTCACAGTTGAAAAAGAAAACTCAGGTTAGAGACTCCAGGCTGCATCAATCAGTGTCTTGGCAAATTTCCCATCTTATAGAAAGGAACAATCTGTTTGCTCCCCTTTAGTTAAATGGAAAGGAGGGGAAGAGAAAAGGGGGCAAGTGCCAACAGACTTTTCATCCAGGGATGGATAGAAGCAGAGTGTTATACAAATCACTACCGGTAGTCCTTGGTTTACGCCCACAGCTAAGCCCCAAATTTCTGATGCTAACCGAGACAGTTGTTAAGTAAGTTTTTCCCCATTTAGCAACCATTCTTGCCATAGTTGTTAAGTGAATCACTGCAGCTGTTTCATTAGTAACATGGTTGTTAAGTGAACCTGACTTCCCCATTGACTTTGCTTGTCAAAAGGTTGCTTAAGGTGATCATATGACATTGGGACAGTGCCACCATCATAAATACATTGTGGCTTGGATTATGACACAAGCCCCCACCATGTTGCATATGTTGACACTCCAAGGGATACCACTGCTAGAAGGGCAAACTTGGCTGAACTTTTCAATTTTATCCAAAAGGAGAAAAGAACAAAAGGAATTACTCTGCTCAACACCTGAGCATTTACAGACCGGATGCCCTTCCTGATGCCTACACAGAGTTTGCAGCAGATGGATTTTTTTTTTTCTGTGGACCCTGGGAGAGAAACATCTGCTGCTACCTAGGCTCAAACTCCCAACCTTCCAAATGGGAGGTAAGCATCTTTTCCACTAGGGCACCACGCCACTCATTATTATCATTATTCCACACTAAGCCTTAAAAAAGAAGAAAAAACCCAAAGATCTCCTCTTTCACAACAGTCAGTCCAGCAGCTCCATATGATATGGACACGAGAAAGCAGCGAATAGGGTGGTGAGCAGCCCCACAGCACTCTCAGCATATACATCAGTTAACTGGAATGAAGGCATTTCTTTAAGAAGATTCAAAGTGCCTCAAGTGAACTGGATTGTCCTGTTTACGCTAGCCAAGAGGAAACACACTATTTCTGATGAAACTAAGATGGCGGTCGCCTTCCCAACAGCCAAGGGGGTGGACTAAGGATGACATCATCCACTACACCCAAACTGATTGGTGGTTCATCCTCTCATCAGACTACCCAGAAAGTGTGGGTTAACCCTGAAGTTAATTGAGTGGGCATTGATATCAGCATGATACAATCACCCTTGGCCCAGTTATCCAAACAGGACCATGATGTCAGAGACCATCAGTCAGTCTAATGGACTGAGGGGAAAAAAATAAACAGAACAAGCCTAGGACATGTGTTTGTTATTTTTGTTTTGTTTTAAAAGTGCCCCAAAAGGAATATATCTGTTTATGAGCCAAACAGCTGTTCCTCAATTTTCTTTAAAAAGGGTTATCCTACCTATCAGCTTCAGCTGATGGGAGGGGGAAAAATGGCTGCAAGTTAAGATGGACTTTGGGAAAAAAAAATGCATTGGCTGTTTCTCAAGGGTGACATCCCTGGAATATTTATAATGTTCTGGACAGGCCAGATGGAGATCTTATTCCCCTAGTCCAGCGGCCCCATGCTTCCAATTCAAGATTCTCTAGTTAAATTCCCTGCTTCACGTAGGCTGAGAGAACCAGCTGCTTCAGTTATTAGAGGTGAAGATAGGTTGAGAGTTAGAAAGAAATCCAGATTTCCTTTTTTTTTTTTTAGAAAGCCATTTTTCCCAAGGCAGAAATGCTGAAACTGTCAATAAACAACTCATACCTAGTACACAAGAACAGTTTTTTCCTGAATACCATCACTCTGCTAAACAAATAATTTCCTCTGTCCAACTATTTACAAATACATTTACAAATAGCACTATTATTACTATTAATCTCATTGTTCCTTATCGCCCATCCCCTCCCACTTATGACTGTATGACAGTAACTTTGTCGCTTGTATCCTTACGATCTATATTGACTGTTTCCTAGTATGATTTGATTGCTTATTGTACCCTATGACTATCATTAAGTGTTGTACCTGATGATTCTTGACTCTCGATGAATGTATCTTTTC
This sequence comes from Bungarus multicinctus, assembly GCA_023653725.1. Taxonomy (NCBI): domain Eukaryota; kingdom Metazoa; phylum Chordata; class Lepidosauria; order Squamata; family Elapidae; genus Bungarus; species Bungarus multicinctus. The sequence continues at coordinate 80,827,823 of CM042846.1, read as the reverse complement.
TTTTATGTACACTGAGAGCATTTGCACCAAGACAAATTCCTTGTGTGTCCAGTCACACTTGGCCAATAAAGAATTCTGTTCTGTTCTGTTCTGTTCTATTCTATTCTATTCTATTCAGAGCATGAGAAGCATAAAGTAAGCCTCTTGTTATACTGTGAAAATGGCCAGGGAAAAGGCATAGTGTTTAAACCCACAAGGGTCTAAAACAGGGGCAACAGGCCTGTTGCATCTTGTTACAGCTACAAAGGTTCTTTACAAGCTGTGTCATGTCGAAATTCTGGAAAGCCTCAGCTAATTTCTTGCCAGGAGAAGGAGAAAGCCAGACAAGCAGGGAATGGAGAGATGTGTGTGCCAAGGATTATAAAGAAATGCTTATTGAAAAAGATGTAGATCTATATCAGCTTGGGATAAGGAGTTTGCACGGATGGAGTGTTCTCAGAATTGATAGCAGTGAGGACTGCCTTGGTTAGGTGTTGTTCAGCCTCAGCAACCTTAGGATGTGTGGACTTCAATTCCCAGAATTCCCCAGGCAGCCTTGAAGTCCACCTACCTCACGTGTGTCAAACTCGCCACGTTACGTTGCTGTCACATGACGTATCGTGATGGTTTTTCCCTTCGCGGAGCTGGGGTGGTTGCGGAGCATCTGGCCTGTGGGCTGCCAGTTTGACACTCCTGACTTAGTTTAAAGTTGCTAAGGTTGAGCAACATTGAACTAGAGAGTCTAGGACATGGGTGTCAAACTCGCCATGTCATGTTACTGTCATGTGATGTTTCGCAATGTTTTCCCCCTTCACGGAGCTGGGTGGGCGTGGCTAGTGCATGACTCATCCAGCCCATGGGCCACCAGTTTGATACCCCTGGTCTAGGATAATAGGCTTGGGGCCACTGGACCAGGGGGAGTAAGATCTCCATTCTGCTCTGCCCAGAACATTATAAATATTTCAGGGATTTCACCCTAGAAAAACAACCCATGCATATTTTTCCAGAGTCCATTTTGTTTGCTGGCATTTTTCCATCTCATTAGTTGAACCTCTATACAGTGGTACCTCTACTTACGAAAGGCTCTAGTTACGAAAGTTTCAGGTTACGAAGCGCATCTTTATGAAAATATCATCTCTACTTACGAATAAGTTTCAAGATACGAAAGGCTTTCTTGGAAAATGGCGCGTCCGAGCTGCTCTGCCATTGGTTATCTTCCTGGCATCCCATTGGCTAGGAGGGATCTTTGTGTACACACTGCGCTGCGTTCTCAGTCTCATGCTAGCGAAATCCAGCAAAGCACGAAGTAATAACGAAGAATTACTGTCTGAATTTCGGGGGCTTGGAACGGATTAGGGCATTTACAGGTAAAATGCGTCTCTACTTAGGGAATTTTCAGTTTATGAAACAGCTTCCGGAACAAATTAATTTCGTAAGTAGAGGTAACTGTAACTGTAATTAATTTCGTAAGTAGAGGTAACTGTAACTATTTCTATCTGTCCATCCATCCAGTCATTCATCCCTCCATCCAACCATTATCCCAGAAGGCAATAGCAAACTAATTCTTTTTTGTTTTTTAGCAAACTAATTCTTTATATGCTGAGAATAAAATGGGCATGTCCATTTAGACACTGGTAAGTCAAGTTTCATTTAAAGAAGACTGCCTTTTCTTTTCTTAGCATATTATACTATTTACATTGAATAAAACAAACATTTAAAGAAAAGCACCTCAAACTCTACATGATGGTTGATTGTAAAGCACAAAATTACTTCACTGTGCCATTGCTTGGAAAGAGAATATGAAAAATGGGAGGTGGGAAACTAATGGCTTGAATAATTAAAGAAGAGATTTTTTAAAAATGAGCCATATGCAAAATATAACAAGAACAATGTATTTATATAGGGAATTCAAATTTCATTGAAGAGGAAGCTACAAATGCTTTCTCAAACCTTTGAGGTGGAGCTGTTTACCCCACTTTGATAACCCTTCTTAACCAAAGAAGTTAACTGCTATTATATGAGTTATTGGCAGATTTGGAAGGGGGGAAAATATTGGTTCCACAGAATAGTTCTGTTTTAAAGTTCTTCCTGTTTATTCTTTTAAAAATCTGCTTACCTCATTGGTTTCGGTCCCATCTGTCTTAACGTACATAATACGATAGCCTTTGACCTTTGGGGAAGCTGGATCCCAAGCTATTTTGGCTGAGCTGTGATCCACATTTGAAAACTTCAAATTTCTTGGTGGACTTAAAGGCACTTGAAAATGGAAATGAATCAGTATTATAAATAATACCTTTTTTTTTTTGGTCTGTCAACCTATTGTGATATATGGCTTCCAGGTGACATTAAGCATGCAACACTATGCATTTGATATAAAATCTGATCATGATCAATGCAGTGCCCACACCCAAGAAAATTCATATTGTATGACTATCGGAGGGATTTTGTCACATGTATGGCTTGAGTTATATGGTTTGTCACTTGTTTGTCCCTATGCTAGACTTTACAGCAAACTAAAGCCCAGGGGTGGGCTTCAATAATTTTAGCAATGAGTTCTATGCCCAGCTGTTCGGTGGGTGTGGCCATTGTGGGTGTGGCCTAGACAGCCTCCTGCACCATGGCGATGGGGGGTGTTTTTGCCTTCCCTAGGTTCTGGAGGATTTCCTTGAGCGGGTGGGTGAAAATGGCCTCCCTGGGCTCTGGAGGCTCTCTGGAAGCCAGAAACGGACTTGTTTCTGGCCTTCCCGAACTTCCAGAAGGCCTGTTTTTCACCCTCCCCATGTTGTGAATGCTCCAACAATGGAACATTAAGAAGAGATTGGACAACTATTTTTCTGAAATGGTATATGGTTTCCTGAGCAGAGAATTTCCTGAGTTGGACTAGAAAACCTTCAAGGTCCCTTTCAATTCTGTTATTCACTCAGAAACAATGAGAACTTCTTAGATATTTCAAGAAGTTCACTTGGAACGATTCTATATTCTAACACCTTCTGCTCCATCCCAATTTGTCCCTACATCGGATTTATCTCAAATCCTTCCAAATTCCCCCATTTCCTGCTTTCCATAAAGGCTCAGTTCCTACCCATGCTTTTTTATTCAGGAGGCTGAAATCCATGTTAACTCTATCTCTGTTTCCATGAAGATTAATTTGGTGGCCAATTCAATATCCCAATTTACATTAATAAACATCAAAAGGTAAACTCTCTTATCCCACATGTCACAAAACATTCCAGGGTCAGAGGCAGTGGTATATTAACCATTAAGGAGACTAAGCACGTGCTTAGGGTACCAGGCCCAAAGGGGGTACCACAAAAACCTTTATGTAGCCTAAGATCAGGGGTGGGATTCTAGCAGTTTGCACCTATTCGCTAGAACCGGTTGTTAGCATTTTAAGCAGTTTGGAGAACCGGTTGTTAGAAGAAATTACTGGCCTAATCCTGTAAGGAAGGCAGGAAGGAAACATTCTAGTGTTGCTTACAAAAACTGCCTCTCTGTTAACCCTTATTATATTCTTGGCAGGACTAGACTTCCTGTCTCAGGAACTTCTCTGGAGTTTTTTTCCCCTCCTTTGCTGGTACTTTGCTTGTGTGGAGTGACCATTCAAAGTTACAATGGCACTGAAAAAAAGTGACTCATGACCGTTTTTCACACTTACAACTGTTGCAGCATCCCCACAGTCATGAGAGGCCAGGCAAGGAGATGCGTGCCTCAATGTGAGTGATATTGAGTTGACCACACCCAGTCAATAACATGACCACCAAGCCATGTCCACCCAGTCACATGACCACTAAACCACGCACAACACCTAAGCCACACCCACAGAACTGGTTGTTAAAAATTTTGAATCCCACCCTTGCCTAAGATTGGCTTCGCTTGTACAGTATGTACTAAGGAAGGGGGGCACCAAGATTTGTCAGTGCTTAGGGCACCAGTGAACCTTAATCTACCACTGGTCAGAGGTAAAAACATCTAAGAATGAAAAAAAAAACTGTCCACAAACATTATGCTTCCTGCAATAACTCAGTTTTCTGCTCCTGGACTAAAACGTGACCTCTATTAGATTCATACATTTAGTTCTTTACAAGACAAACATACAACTCAGTTCTCACAATATGTATCTACGTGTGGGGAAACAGTGAGCGCATGACAATTTGAATTAAAGGAAACCTAGCCAATATGGAAAAATTCAAATCACTCTCAAACACAGTTTTTCAAAGCTGTTATAAACTATGTTTTTAAAGTGGTACTGACACATGAACTCATGTTGTATGCTTAAACTATGAACTATTTTAATATGGAAAGTTTGGATCCCTTCATAGCATTTATAGCCACACAGAAAAAAAACCCCAATGAAAAGATAGTACAGCCATTTTTTTCCACTGGAATTCAGCAAAGTATGAAGTGTTGTATGAGTATACATATTTTAGAAAAATCGTACCCATATTGTGTTAGGCTTCACCTCCAGAGTTTCCACTCAGTGATCCGAGAATTCTAGAATTTGAAATCTTACAACTCTTGAAAGTATCATGATATGAAAACTAACATTAAACTTTAAAATGTTAAAGATTGGGATGTACAGAACAGGCTGCAGTTAAAATTCAATGGAATTAAAATAGATGTTATCTCACATCTATTTTAGGTGAGAAGCAAAGAAGGTATTTTAAAGGAAAATAAACTTCAAGAAACTTAAAAACCTTCTGTTGGACTTCAAAACTCTAAGGAAGAATGGTCCACTGAAGTCCCTTTCTATACATGATAATAATCAGATAATAACAAGTTGTCAAAGGAAATCACAAGCACCATGCTAAAGGGACACAGTTGATCTTCATGTTCCTTCCTAAACAATGCTCTAATGACTAAGGTAGGTATTCTAAAGGTAGTTGTGTCTGATTCCAAGGTATGGTGTTTATCTCTGTTTCTTGGCCAAGGGAGCCAGCATTGTCCAAAGACAATTTCCATGGTCATGTGGCCAGCATACTTCAAAGGTGCATGGAATGCCATTACTTTCCCACCCAAAGTGGTATCTATTTATCTACTCGCATTTGCATGCTTTCAAACTGCTAGGTGGACAGGAACTGAGGCAAGTAATGGGAGCACCCACTGAGTGGCGCTTGGGTCAAAGTGAAGACGCTGTTCATGTTGCTGTTCCTAAACAATGCCTGTAGGGATTATTATTCTACTAAAGTTTAAAGGCGTTGTTTTTCAGTCTCAGAAAGCCTTTCCAGAATTTACTCTTGGGACAAAAAGAAACACATAAAAACCACTTACATGTTGTTTCTTGTCCTGTAAGAGGATCACTGGCTTCTTCTCCAAACATTGCATAAACGGTGACCGTATAGTCTGTGTTGGGTAGCAGACCCTCAAGTTCAACATGCGTGGCGCTCACTCCAATTTTCATCTATAAAAAAATAGCAATTAAAAAAAAACCACTTAGATTTATATATCACTCCATAGTGCTTTACAACCCCCTTTGGGTGATTTACAATCTCAGCACACTGCCCCCTACAATCTGCGTCCTCATTGTACTGACATGGATGGAAGGCTGCGTCAACCTTGAGCTGGTCAGGATCGAACTCCTGGCGGTGAGCAGAGTTAGCCTGCAATACTGCATTCTAATCCCTGTGCCACCACAGTGATTAAAATGCAGTATTTTAATAAGAGTTCACTATTTAAAAAAATGAAATAGTAGCATATATGAGTAGAAAATGAAGAACTTTTTCAGGACACAGAATAATTTCTGTCAAAGTAAGAAAAAACAGGATTTGTGGTATTAACAAGGTATTGATTCATACCACTATGTCCTGCCTGAGGATCATTTGCACAAATTAGTCCTATAATGGCTTGATGGGCAGCTGTCCAATTTGTGAGAAATCCTAGAATATCAAAAACCACCAAATGAAACCTAGCCCAAAAGGCAGAAATGTAGAACTGGGATTGCCACAATTACACAAGTCCCTTAGTACTTTCATATAATCTTCTCCATAACATTTGATCAGTTATCCTTAAAATATATAATACTGTAAATGTCACACTTACTACTATTAATTACTGTTAATAATTTTGAGTCAGAAAAGTTTCAGATCTATAAAAAGAAAAGACACAATTGATTTTATCACCCTTACGAGGCACGTTATCGGTAGAGCATCTATTATAGAAAATTCTGAATGACACAACAGTCAATAGATTCTTATCCAGTTGAAAATCTAATTCTTCAAGTCATTATAAATATATTGAACAGTACATTGACTAGGTTTACTTGAAATTTGTCTCTTGAATCTGTCTTTAGACAGAGGATCATAAGATTTTTTTTTATTTCAATTAATTTTCTGCAAGGGATATATGCTATATAACTTACAAAAAAACTGAACATGTTTATACATTCTTGATTCTCTTCTAGAATCTTACATGCCCTTTTAATACTACTAAGAATTCTCCCACTTGAACAAGCATGAACATAATTTCACACTAGAAATCAAGAGATAGGCTAGGTCCATTGTTTAATCTGGCAGAGTTTTCAGCCAGTTCATACTAAATACAATTTCTGTCCACACCTTAGGCAAAACTGATTTTAATTTTACTTAGGAATGTAGGACAAATTTTCTGCAACAAACATATTATATTCCACACTTGAAGCAAAGTGTAGTAGTCATTCCAAATTACACTTCTAAGAATGGTACATTGCAGTTTGACAACATTTTAAAAATCTCTATTAGTTAAAACTCTGTTTAAAAACTCATACACGTATTGTACAAAAATGCACCAAATTAGAAAAACTAATTTGCAAAAATGGTAAATTAAGCCAAATCACAAACAAAAATGTCAAGATTTGAACAGATATGCAGCAAAATGCATTTTAGATAGAATATAAATCTTAGTACATAACTTTTCTTTTTAAAATCACGTTCAGTGCTGTGGACTTGAATGAATTCATAGAAAAGAGCAAGTGAGAAAATTTTTTAAAAAACTTTAGGGGGAAAAACATTGAAATTGGCTCTGATGTCCATCTTTAAGTCGGTATCAGCATTTTATAAAATATATCTTGCCAAGAAACTCATAAGCAAATAATAGCTTCCTGACTTGGAGTCAATTAAACTTCCTGGGATTTTTTTTTTTGGGGGGGGTCTACTTGGTTTTGAAAAAGTGAAAGGAAAATATTTAGCAGAAAAATGAAATTGCATTTACCTCAATGGAGCACTATTGATATGAGAGGCCATTTTTTATAGAGCACCTTCCATTTCGTAAGTGATTAGCAGCTATCAAAAAGACATAACATTATGTAGAATTGATGGGGACACATGGATTCGAGTAAAAGATACTTCAGTGATGCTCATAGGATGATCTTTGATTCATCACTAATCTCTAATCCTGACCTAATTCAATGTCAAACCAACCACAAGGGTTCTCAGCTTCTATTAATCCCCAACTGGTTGTGATTCCTGCATCTTTTTAATTGGTTTTAATTGGTTCACTGTTACTTCCCAAGAGTCATTAACCCAAATTCTGGACAAACTCCTCCATGAGATTGTGATATTCCGATACAAGAGAGGAGCCACTGTCTGGGGAAGCTACTGGGGCAACTACTCATTATGTTACATGAGATTGTTGGGTTGGGTTGGGTTGGGTTGGGTTCCATACTCAATTCAAACCCGGAAGATTGAGTTATACTGTGGAATGTATAGGCTCTTCATAACAAAATAATCTTATTTTCCTCTACACTCTTAGAATACTCTGTAAGATGGGTCTGTATCAGGAAATTCTGTGTTTAATTGTGAACAGCCTATACATTCCACAGCCCATCTCAATCTTCTTTGTTTGAATGGAATATGGGACCCAACCCAACCCAACAATCTCATGTAATATAAGATCTTTAGCAAATGTAATGAATGAAAAGAAGAGTTTCATATGACTTTTGGGGTCTTCTCTCTCTCTTCTGAAATATTTGTCACTCTTCATAGTTTTGGGTCCTCTACAAATGTGATCATCATTACCCTCAAATCCTCAATCCAGGCCATTAACAAACTTCTACAACAACAGGCCAGAGGCCTATGACACTCCATTGGTGGGGTATCTATACTTTCACAGGGATAATTATTTAACTGAAAATGCTTAGTTTTTCAAGAATCTCAGCCCACTCTTTCAAACAGGATCCCAAGACCTAATTAATGCTATGTTCTCTCACCTCCTTTTCCTCTGCTGCTAAGCCATCAATGAGGGGCGCGTACAGAATCATATAGCCAGTTGCACCATCTACTGCCTTCCACTTTACTTTCATACTGTTATGCAAGACATTATACAACTCCAAATCAGATGCCATTGGTAACGCAACTGCAGAGGGAAAAATACAAGAGTTACCACCTAATTTCTGCAATCTGGTCATTTTGTATAGCTAGATAATTGCTCTTCAGCTGCAATAAATAAAATTACAAGTCTTGTTAATCTGCACAACAGTTCTCAGAGATTGGAGATGACTATTTCCAAAATACAAAATACCAAATCAAACCATCCTTCTCCTTTGTTTGGGATGTGATTGAAATCAACATAGATAGCAAATCTGTGAGGTGTTGAATATTCAATGTTATAAAGTCAAAGCCAAGTCTTCTACAGCTGTATAAAATAATAGCAGCACCTTGAATTTAGTGATATTCACTCTCCCCTGGTGTAACAGAACGTCTGGATGACCTTGAGGGGACAAATAAAAGAGACAATGCCTAGGAAACAATCAGACAAAAGCAGGGGAAGACCTCAAGGACTTAGCTATCAAAGGAAGAAACTTAGGAAAGGCCAGTCCTAATTGATCAGGTGGTTCAAATTGATGGTAGGACATTTGTACCTTCAAACTTGCAAGATTCTATTAACATAGCCTTACAATAAAGTAGATTTAATTTGTCTAGTTGTGTTTCCTGTCTGGTTAACTTGGGAGGGCTGATACCCAAGACCCTGGGAGAATAGCCAGATTTTTAATAGCTTCCTGAACATCATGAGGATGGAAGTAAATTTACACAGAGATATTCTGCTAATCAATGGACAATGACAATATGGGTGTGTACCTCTGTTGAAACGGATTCATCCCGCAGAACTCAGGCACACAGTAAACAAAAGGAAGGGGGCTATTTTGGAGATATTATTGACCCCATTCTCTGAATTCTGATCAAAAATGCATTTAGCTTTATCCTTTTCCCTGTTTCTCACACCCAAGGCTTCCATGTATTTACTTCAGTTGCTAACTGCTGCATTCTCTCAAAACTACACTTCATGCCTGAATCCATGGTCTTTTCATTTTCATTGTGTTATCTGCCAGCAAGGTCAAATATAGTATATTTTTCCATCCTCTCTCCGTGACAGCATCATTTTTCCCCTTGTAAAATGTTACCTGGAGCGATTAATATTTACTTATTTCAGAGAGCATTGCTTTATGACACTTGAGCAAAGATTAAATAAAAACTTTGCTTGAAGGGGTAGGTGCTGCCTTAGGCAGTAGTGGAATCAGAAACACGTACAGCTGTACTGAGTCAGAACTTGACTTCAAAAGAGCACCAGGTGTCGTGGGAAATGATGTTACTGGGACAGTATGTGCTTTGGACCATGGAATTCGTCATTAACCAATTCCTAACCACTTCTGATCAATCAAGGGCTAGGCTAGACTTTTAATTCTTCTACAATGCAACCCCACCCAAGTTTGCTCAGAAAATGGGGCCATAATGAGTAAGCACTCCCTAGGTAGACGAGACCTGGAAACCAATTCCAAAAATAGCTAAGCCATTGATTGAGATTGTCTAATAATAACAAAATCCTGCAATTCTGATTCTCCTCCTCCTCCTTATACTTCTGTGAATTAAGGAGGCCTCTGCCTGATCCACTTTCAAATGTTATCATGATGCTCTGGACTTTAAAAAAAAATGTTTCAGCCTATTTTCCTTAGATAACAAATTCTTTTTTTTCTACATGATGGTAAGTATATCACAACGTCAGAGTCTCTGATTGTAAGGCAAATAGTCAGTGGGCTGCTAGAAAAACACCGGGATTGGAGAGAGCCAAGGAAACAGTTCTAGGATGATTTTGATCCTGAGAACTGTCTCACCTTTGTAAGAATAATTCAGGAAACCCATTCAGTTGCCCCTGAAAAAGAAGGAAATATTTCCCTCTGACATAAGCAGATTTTTTTGGGATGCACTGAGGGAGCAGTGGGAAAATAAATCTCTATGGAGATTCTCCATCATCCAGGTCATGGTTATCCCAAAGGTGCCTTTTCAAATAGAAGAGAATAACAGAGTTGGAAGGGACCTTGGAGGTCTTCTAGTCTTAACCTCCTGCTCAGGCAGGAAACCCGATACCGTTTCAGAAAAATTGTTATCCAATCTCTTTAAAACTTCCAGTTTTGGAGCATTCACAACTTCTGGAGGCAAATTGTTCCACGGATTAATTGTTCTAACTGTCAAGAAATGTCTCCTTAGTTCTAAGTTGCTTCTTTCCTTGATTGGTTTCTATCCATTGCTTCTTGTCCTGCCTTCAGGTGCTTTGGAGAATAGCTCGACTCCCTCTTCTTTGTGGCAGCCCTTAAGATATTGGAACACTGCTATTAAGTCACAAAGTCCAGCTGCCTTTTTAAAAAGCACCTTTGAAACAAAGGAAGAGTAGGGTGTTTATTTTTTAGCTCTCCCATAACTCAGAAATATGAATAAAAACCAGGTGATTTCATCTGCACCATTCCTAAAAATGCAATGCTCAGAGAGCAGCTAAAGGTCTTCATGCCACCAGGTCCAAATGTAAAACAATTCAAACCCATATGCACTTCAAGAAACCCTATCCATATAATTGGCATCATTTAATTGATTCTGCTCAAAGGATACATAGGAGATGCCCAAGCTGAGCCCAAGGGAGGGGTCAAGCACATCATCAGTCTGGAGTCCCTTCATGTCAAAAAAGGTTTTGTGTCCAGCTCAGCTTGAATTCCATTGACTTTTATCTATCACCAATTTGCCTTGATCATTAGAAGATCAGAATCTTGTTTAGAAGATGTATCTGACAGAATTTGTTAAACTTGTACTCATTTCAACCACCCTGGTTCCTGATTTCTTGTGTCTGACAGGATAGCTGATAGCCGACGCCAAGTAGGAAAACACAGCTAAATTGCTGTCAAGCCTATTCAGACACAACTCAGATTCAGCAATACAGAGTGAGGAGTGAAGACTCTTATCAAAAGGCCTGCTGTTCTGCCTAGGGATTGTATCATCACAACTTGCAACAAGAACTGCTGGCAAACTCTACCAAAATAGAAGCAGGAAAAGGCTGACCTTAAAGGAAAGAGGTCATTTTAAAGTATGGATGTCAAGAGGAACTCTTGATGCTCGGAAGTAAATGACAGAACCTATCTTGAAACCAGAACTATATTTTTATGTGCATTGACTTGATGCCAAACCCTACCAGCTCACCATATCTGGACCAGCAGTGGGATCCTACCTATTCCACTACCAGTTCGGTGATCATGCTAATGCGCGCATACAGTTTTCCACACACCAGCTGAGGCCTGCAGCACCAATCAGCTGAGAGGATAAAGAAATACACAGCTTTTCTCTTCTTTCTCCTCTCAGCTGATCTTCAGAGGCTTTTTTTACTACCGGTTTGGGTGAACAGGGTCAAACTGATACCATATCACCACTGATCTGGACAGAACTTGATTGTTCAAGTGAGGGTTTGAACTGAATTTTTCCCAGTACATCAGGGGATTCTCAGAAAATCCTCCTGCTTTTCTAGGAGGAAAAGTTTCCCATTGATGCGAATAGAATAGAATAGAATAGAATAGAATAGAATAGAATAGAATAGAATAGAATTCTTTGTTGGCCAAGTGTGATTGGACACACAAGGAATTTGTCTTTGGTCCATGTGCTCTCAGTGTACATAAAGAAAAAATAAAATATGTTCATCAAGAATCATAAGATACAACACTTAGTGATAGTCATAGGTTACTAATAAGCAATCAAATCATACTAGGAAACAATATAAATTGTAAAGATACAAACAACACAGTTATAGTCATAAGTGGGAAGAGATAGGTACTGGGAAGGATGAGAAGAGTATAGTAATACAGTCTTAGTAAATAATTTGATAGTGTTGTGGGAATTAGTTCTTTAGCAGAGTGATGGCATTTGGGAAAAAAAACTGTCCTTGTGTCTAGTTGTTCTGGTGTGCAGAGCCCTATAGCATTGTTTTGAGGGTAGAATTGAAATTATTTATATCCAGGATGTGAGGGGTCTGTTGATATTTTCACAGCCCTCTTTTTGACTCATGCAGTTATAATAGCAGCTAAGGCAGAAGGAAGAGTTATTTTTAAATAGATCGTGGCTGAGAAGGAAAGAATTAAGACCCTTGTTTTCTAGGTGTTCTGATTCTAGCCAAAAATCAACACAGAATAATGTTAAATGAACCTTTTCTTCACTTGTCCAGCAGCTTTTCACCCAAGGTAGGTTTATATCTATAGAACCAGCAGATACACACTTGCAATGCAAAATTAGATCATTCTAACATAAACTTAAAATACTACCATATTCCTTTTTTGTCACTTACGTGTCGTCTCAGTACCCCGGAGACCTTCACTGGCAGAACTAACATAGATGGCAAACACAGCAATCTGATACTCAGTTAAAGACATCAAGTTTTTCAGTATTGCTGTTGAAACTGTTCCATCTACCACCACCTATATGAAAGACAAGATACATTTAAACAAGAATGACCACAAAGCAGGCTTTCTCCTGGATTTGAAAACAGGTTGTCATTCAAGTCTCAAAGAAAAAAATTTGAACCTGGATTAGAGAGGTGCAGGAGTAATTGGTCACTGCTTCTAATAGTGATTAACACAATCATGGGATCTTATAGTTTCATAGAATCATAGAGTCATAGGGTTGGAAGGAATCTCAAAGGTCTTCTTTTCCAAACCCCTGCTGAAGTTAGGATTCTTATACCATCCCAGTTAAGTGGATGTCCAATCTTTCCTTAAAACCTCCAGTGATGGAACACTTACATCCAGTGGTGCGATTCAACCGGTGCAACAACCGGTTTGGTGAGCGTGCGTATGCGCACAGCATTTAGAAAAGACCATTTTTAGCTATAATACTTATCTTCTGCTGCAGCCCTGGTGAGTAAAACAGCTGATGTGCGGCAAACTGCTTTGCTGTGCGAATCAGCTGTGCTCAAAAACAAGGAAATAAGGCACAGGAAAAGGGTAGGGGTGGGTGGGCAGGGCCAAATGATCACCAGAACTACCGGTTCGTCTGAACCTATCTGAACCAGTAGAATCCCACCCCTGCTTACATCTCCAGGACACAAACTGTTCCATTGGTTAATTACTCTCACTGTCAAGTGATTTTTCCTTACTTCTAGAGGTTGCATCTTTCTTTGACGTGCTTCCACCCATTATTTTTGTCTTGCCTTCAGGACAAACAGTGATCATTACTTCATTACCTCTTCTGGTTGCCCTCCTTTGGTGGGATAATAGACCACTCGGTACTTTTCCACTTTGCCTGGTGCATGAGTCCAACTCACACGGAACCCTCTGGCTGTCACTTCAGATGTGACCAAATCTGTAGGTGCTCCAAGTGTGGCAACCAATGACCCTAAAGTTTTAGATACAGAATATAGAATTATAGGGCTGGAAGGGATCTTGGAGGACTTTTAATCCAAGCCCTTGCCCAAAGCAGGAGTTCTCATACCATACTGAATAAATGGGTGTCCAATCTTTCCTTGAAAACCTTTCAAGTGATGCAGCACCCACATAAGTTGCCATTTATCAGAATGGTCAAACAAATGGCAACTTCAAGTCTCAACAAATAAATGCTCTGTCCTACATATTGGCAAAAAAAAATCAGAAAATAAAATACAGGCTGAATAGTCAAGACCTTGTTGATGATCCAAACTCTGTCAAGGATCTTGGAGTACTCATCTCAAATGACCTAAGTGCTAGAGCCCACTGTAACTACATAGCCAAAAAGGCGTTAAGAGTTGTTAACCTAATCTTATGTAGCTTTTTCTCTGGTAATTTTACACTAATAACTAGAGCATACAAAACATTTGCTAGACCAATACTCAAATACAGCTCATCAGTCTGGAAACCACATTACGTATCTGATATTAACACAGTTGAGAAAGTCCAGAAATATTTCACAAGAAGAGTTCTCCACTCCTCTACTCGTTGCAGAATACCTTATGCTACCAGACTTGAAATTCTAGACCTAGAAAATCTAGAACTACGCCGCCTTCGGTCCGATCTAAGTATGGTATATAAAATCATACACTGCAATGACTTACCTGTCAATGAATACTTCAGCTTCAACCATGACAATACAAGAGCACACAATAGATACAAACTCAAGGTTAATTGCACCAAATTTGATTGCAGGAAATACGACTTCAGCGAAAGAGTGGTCAATGTCTGGAATACTCTACCTGACTCTGTGGTTTCTTCCCCAAACCCCAAAAACTTTAACCTTAGACTGTCTACTATTGACCTCACCCCTTTCCTAAGAGGTCTGTAGGGGGCATGCATAAGCGTACCAACGTGCCTACCGTCCCTGTCCTATTGTTTCCTTTATATTTTATTTTTCTTATATATATATCCATGTATTCATAACTATGTTTTACTTACACCTATTATCTTGTAAGCAATTGACAAATTAATAATAATAATAATAATAATAATAATAATAATAATAATAATAATAATAATATACAGGAGACAAGCTGCTCTCACTATCAAGACATTTCTCCTTAGCTCTAGGTAGGATCTCTCTTTAGTGAGTTTCACCCATTTTTTCTTATCCTGCCCCCAGGTGCTTTGGAGAATAAGTCAATCCCCTCATCTCTCTGATAGTCCATCAAATATTGGAAGATAGCTATAATGTCAACCTAATCCTTTTCTTTGCTATGCTAGACATACCTAGCTATGTCTAGCTAGTTAGGCTAAACATACCCAGACATCAGAGAAACCATTATTTCAGCCATCCCAAAATGATCATCTTGTTTAATTCTTAACTTTTCTAGATCTTGTAGCCAATCTATTGGCAGACAATTCTATAACAATTCAGATCAATGCCAGAAGAAACAAATTTTAGAGAAATTAAGTGGAAGAAGTTTTTTTCCCAGCACATAAAATTTGTTTGAATGAGATGTACTTATGGGTACCATGTTCACATTCCAGAATTATTCATGAAGAAAATAATGGCTGCTACGGCCATAATGTGTTGGCCATGTAGCAAGAGAAAGATGGATGAGATGAGACCTAACACCATTCATTATATGTCCTTTGAAAAGAGTATCTCTCCTGGTTATTCTTACCTTTGATTTCTTTCTCTTGTTCTTCAACTCTCATGCATACAGTCTTTGTAAGTTCTTCCACAATGGAGTTCATTAAACTGAAGTCAGCAACATTGTAGACATGAGTGCTGTGTGGTTCAGAAGCAATTTCCTTCAGTTCATTTTCATCAGCATTCTTTACACCTGGTATCAGAGGAAGAAACAACGAAGTGCAATTTTACATAATAAAATAGCTTGGCTATTTTAATAGCAAGTCCGCGAACACTGGCTGACAGTCAAATGCCACGATCCCAAATCCTCATTCTCTACCCACACCAATACCAAACAGCACCAGTTTGATTGGAACAAAACAAAAATCATCAGCCACCTCCCAAGCTTGTGAGTTCATCAAAGCCTGGCACTCCACAAGCATTTCCATCAACAGACACATTGATCTACAACCAGCCTATGAATCCCTCAGAATCCAAAACAACTGCACAGCCAAACAGAGAAAACACTGACCCTCAGCCAACCCAAGCAACACCCCCATCAGCAGTTCATCTCCCAATGACCCCAACCTTCTTATCACAACACCCATTACAAGACTCACTGATGACTCATCACAAGACCCATCACAAGACCCTCCCTTGACACCCCACACCGAAAGCCCTTATAAACAGAAGAACACTGACATCCCCTAAACTCCGTTGAAGATGTTACCTACCCTGGTACCGAAACATTCAGAAACCAACCCACAAGCTCGGAGAATGAACTTTCACCTTCAAAATAGCTTAGCTTGGACATAATTTTGTAAACAAATCTTTGATTTGGGTTAGCACAGTGTGTGACCACAAGCATTGTGATTATAAGCCAGCATTTATGATCTAGCATGGTATGTGAATTAATCTACTATGGCTTATTTTAAAAAAATGGATTTGTGAACCAATCTGAGGACATTGTCAATATGTTCATGGTGGACATCACTTCAACTTTGATAAATATGTTCAGGAAAACAATTTGCCTGAAAATGGTGTGTGTGGGTTCTGTAGAGGTATACAGTATCAGCAAAAGGTAGATGCTTATCAACCATTATTACCAAGGTTGCAGTTCTTATGGCGAGGACCACAACTTTCAGCTTTCTGGACACAAGCAGCCAACCCAAGGCAAGTGATGCCACTGAAAAGATCTTGGTTAGCTTAATGCAGGGGTGGGATTCTACCAGTTCACACCTATTCGCTAGAACCAGTTGTTAACATTCTAAGCAGTTCGGAGAAGCGGTTGTTAGAAGAAATTACTGGCCTAATCCTATAAGGAAGGCAGGAAGGAAACATTCTGGTGTTCCTTACAGAAACTGCCTCTCCATTAACCCTTATTACATTCTTGGCAGAACAAGACTTCCTGTCTCAAGAACGTCTCTGGAGTTTTTTTCCCCTCCTTTGCTGGTACTTTGCTTGTGTGGAGTGACCATTCAAAGTTACAATGGCATTGAAACAAATGACTTATAACCATTTTTCACAGTTATGACTGTTGCAACATCCCCACAGCCATGAGAGGCCAACGAGGAGATGCGTGCCTCAATGTGAGTGATATTGAGTTGGCCACGCCCAGCCAGTCACATGACCACCAGGCCACTTCCACCAGTCACATGACCACCAAGCCACGCCCACCACGTAAGCCATGCCCACAGAACCAGTTGTTAAAAAATTTGAATCCCACCCCTGACTTAATGGTCCCTTCTCCAAGATTTGTTGAGGTTAAACATGTGATTGGGAATGGAGCTAATGTTTCAAGTTTAAAACACTCCATTTCAAGTTAAAACAATGCTTTATTTGGCACAACTCCATTCCAAACTCAAAACTGTCCCATTTCATGATTATGTTTTAAACTTAAAAAAAATTCTTTTGAAACCATTCAATTTTGAAACAATTTGCACATCTCTACTTTAATTGTCCCTTAGACCGCTAAAATACACTGAATTCATACCACCACAATTCAACTACTTTACTGCTGAGTTTAGACAGCTGGGACCCACAGGTTTCCTGCTGTAAGTCCATATTACACTGTAAATCCTGCATTGGAGTAGGCACATTCTAGAACCTCAGTTCTATGACTATTTCTGCAACACATACCTATGGCAAACAGTTCGATACCAGCATCTCTCAGGTTTTTTGCAGGTGGAATGACATCGTCTTGGGATTTCCCATCAGTGATCAATATGCCAATTTTGGGGACTCCAGGTCTTGAACCAGCATCTGGCTTAAAGTTGTTTTCCAAAATAAAAGTTAAGGCGAGACCTGTGCATACAGAAGGAAGGAGAGAGAAGGTGAAGGAGAAGGTTGACTAAAGGTATTTGTATTGCTATGTCTGCAAGACTATCAAATATTTTATTACTTATATTGACAGTTCTCATAATGATTGGTTGACTGCTTCCTCCTGGTTAACAGATAAAAAGATCCTCTTAATTCTTTTAAATATGGAATTTATTCTTCAACAAAGACTGAGAAAATGATACCCACAGATCTCATAGGGTATGTGTCATGGATGCATGAAGCAATAGTTTTCCATGGGGAAAAGATTAAAAGTGCTCTAGAACAGTGGTCTAGAACAGTGGTCGCCAACCAGTGGGCTGTGGCCAAGGCCCACTGGTGGGCTGTGAAAAAAATTTGGTAGGTCGCAGAGAAATCTCAACCCCAGAGCATCCCCACAAAGCAATTTTGGGTAAAAGTTGCTCTTTTTTTATAAAAAATTCAATATTTATATAAATATTTATAATATTTACATACAAGCCATGCCCAGCCAGTCACATGACCACCAAGCCACACCCACAAATTAGGCCATGCCCACAGAACCAGTTAGTGGTCCCTGGGATCTAAAATTATGAGTTTGGTGGTCCCTGAGGTCCAAAAGTTTGGCGACCAGTGCTCTAGAAACCTAAAGCTTAGAAGGACCCAATATAAATCTAGACACAGAAGTAGGTGATAAGGAGAGTAGCAAACAAGCTCTATCAAACTGTTGATTATGTTCAAAAGTGAAGTGAACTTATTTTTGGGACAACTGCAGCGAAGCAAACATAAAGTTACTCTTATCTTTCAAGGCTGGGTGTGACTGTAACTTATGAGCATCCTATTATACCATTTGCATGTCTTTCTATTTCATCATACCTCCTGGCTTTTGGGCTTAAGAAGAATTATGTCTTCACTTCATTGTAGCTACCCTTTCCCCAATTGAAACTATTCAAATGTTTGGCAAGATTTAGGGTGTGTTTTTTTTTTCATACAACCAGACAAATGCACATAATATAAAGATGCCGATGGAGTGGGGATCCAAATATTTTATTTTAAATATTAATTTTGAAGTGAGAGGTGGGAATGTCTATTTCTGCAAGACCCAACCAGTGGATTCTGGTTTGAGGCAGTGATTTTTGGATTTCTGTTCTCCATGTTATTAAATTAAAGGAAGAGGGGAAAATGCAGAGCATCCCTCAAGGTGCTCGGGGGAACTGAGACCTGGGGACAATGGCAGGACAGCAATATTTCCACTATTTATTTATTTATTTTATTACACTTTTATACCGCCCCCTCTCCCAAAAAAGGGACTCGAGGCAGTGTACAGCCAAGATAAAATGACATAAATAGTAAAAAATTTAAAAGAGACTTAAAAGAAATTAAACTAATGGCTAGAATAATATTATAAAAGCAGAGTAAAAGAGGTAAAAAGGTTAAAAATTTTCAAAATTTAAAACCCTAGTAATTAATACTAGGCCTGACCGGCCTGTTGGAAAAGGTGGGTCTTTAATGCGCGCCAGAAGGTCTGCAGGCCAGTGATGGCCTGCATCTCCGGGGGTAACTTATTCCAGAGGGAGGGAGCCCCCGCAGAGAAGGCCCGCACACTCGGGGCCACCAGCCGGCATCGTCTGGCTAACGGCACCCCAAGAGGCCCACCCTGTAGGAGCGCACTGGCTGGCGGGAGGCTGATGGTGGCAGCAGAAGGTCCCGTAAGTACCCGGGTCCCAAGCCATGGAATGCTTTAAAGGTGACCACCAACACCTTGAATCACACCCGGAAGGCCACCGGAAGCCAATGCAGCTCGCGCAGGAGCCGTGTAACATGGGAGCTCCGAGGAGCCCCCAAGATCACCCGCGCAGCCGCATTTTGCATCAGCTGAAGCCTCCGGATGCTCTTCAAGGGGAGCCCCATGTAGAGAGCATTACAATAGTCTAAGTGGGAGATGACGATTCTCAAGCACACTTTCTTAGCTTTGAAAACAGGCTACAGCTAAATGTAAGAACCAGTTTAATGTTGTTGTTAAAGGTGCTGGACTGTAAACGAAGGCCATGGTTTGTAGCCTTGCCTTAGGCATGAAGCCAGCTGGGAGCTATTGAGCCAATCCCTCGATCTCAGCCCTAAGAAGCAGGCAAAGACAAACCACTTCCCAAAATGTTGCCAAGAAAGTTTTCCAAGGACTTGCCCAGACAGTCACAGAAGTCATGATTAACTCAAAGGCAGGGAGGGGGAACAATTAAGGGTAGCTAAGGAAGCCTGTAGATGCTTGTTTTTACTTGAACATACATTATTCTTTTTCTGCAATAAATAATCTGCTTCCTAATTAGCCGGCATTCAAAGATGGACACAACCATCACAATAGGGAAACTAATTTTGAGATAGCAAGCAAGACAGATTGCTTCAATTACAGCTTCTGGGGACTATTTATTTATTTGTTTGTTTGTTTATCACATTTTTTATACCACCCATCTTACCTAAGTGACTCTTATTTACAATAAATGAACATACCATAGTATAAAAGCATAAATTAAACAGAGTTAAAACAGACTAAAAAAACAAAAAATTAAAAACAAGGCTATTAAGATACAGAGGCAGAGGGAGCACTGTCATGTTATCAATTACCCAGGGATTCTACTGGTTCAGCCCAGTTCGGGCAAACTGGTATCTCCAAAAATCAGCTATGAGCGAACTGGTTCTCTCTGATGATCAGCTGTTGGGCCCACTCGTTCACCCCGGCTCTAGTCTGTGCTTTATTTCCGGGTTTTCCAACTCAGTTAATTCGCACGGCATAACGGATTGTCGCGCATCAGCTGTTTTACACACAGGGCTTGTAGCAGAAGGAGAGTTGATGGTGCACGCACACGCTCACCGAACCGGTTGTTACACCGGTTGAATCCCACCCCTGCAGTTACCTCCAGGGTGGCATATCAATCTTCAGCCCCAATACCAATTGGCAGTTCCAGGTCTTAACATTCTTTCAGAAGGCCATGAAAGTGGGGAGAGGAAATACCTCACCTCTGGGGGTAAGGTGTTCAAAG
This sequence comes from Bungarus multicinctus, assembly GCA_023653725.1. Classification (NCBI taxonomy): domain Eukaryota; kingdom Metazoa; phylum Chordata; class Lepidosauria; order Squamata; family Elapidae; genus Bungarus; species Bungarus multicinctus. The sequence goes on along the minus strand of CM042846.1, from coordinate 80,807,242 downwards.
GATGGGAGCAATGGCAGAGAAGTCTCTCTCTTCCTGGTTCCCACCAACTGAAATTCTTAAACCAATGGGGTAGCAATAACACTTAACACTTAGACTTATATACCACTCTATAGTGTTTCACAGCCCTTTCTGGGTAGTTTACATAGTCAGCATATCGCCCCCAACAATCTAGATCCTCCCTTTACCGATCTTGGAAGGATGAAAAGTTGAGTCAACCTCGAGCCCCCTCAGGATTGAACTCCAGGCTGTGAGCAGAGTTTATCTGCAATACTGCATTCTAACCACTGTGCCACCAGAAGTCTACAATATAACCTCCTACTTGACCAGGTGGAATGGAATGATGGAATTGAGATGAGATGTCCATCGGGTAACCTGATACCGTGCCATGAAGGGCTTTAAAGGTGATAACTGACAACTTGAATTAGACCCAGAAGTAAACCAGCACCTGATGTAGCTCCCATAACAGGTGTTACATGTGCAACTCTAGAAGAGATGCCCAAACCTGTTCAGACTGCCACGTTATGCACTAGTTGTGGTTTGCAGATACTCTTCAAGGGTAGCCCCATAGTGGAGAATAGCTGGTGTCTGTATGTCCCTGCAGGTTGCCTGCGGTTATCCTCCCTGTCAGCAGGGTTGTTATTGGGGTATCAGCAGTTGGGACTGCTCCATCTGCACTGATCACGCCTCCTCTCCACTCTCCAAGCCCTTGGATCAGGAGGGGATGGTCCTGGCTCCTCGCCTGAACTCTGTCCCTCATGTTCCTCCTGCCTCTGTACTTCCCTGCCTGCAGGCCTTACTACTTCAGAAAAACCTTGTCTGGACTGACTCTGCCCTTCCCCAGTTTCCTCCAAGGCCAACGGATCCACCTTCTCAAATGTCTGGCATTTCTTGTTCCAACGCATCTTCCCCCATGCAGATTCCGATGGGGGCATGACAGACAATTCGCTGCAGCCCACTCGCTACAGGGAAAGAATTATAGTACTATTGAAGAATTGGTGGCATAGAATCATTAAAGAAAGGATGGAAAAGGAGGGACAAAATGAAATGCGAATGGTGAAAATTAAAATATTTTTAAATTTATTTTAAATAATTAAATTGAATTGTTGAATTTTTCCACAGCAAGATGGCTGTGGTGATTAGGCAATGACAAGTTGCCCCCATTCCATCATCAATGTGCACACACACAGAGCAGGCACTAATTGTATGATCATGACCACTATTTAATTTATATCCTGTCTTCATTATTTTTACAAATAACTCAAGGTGATGAACATGCTGAAGATATATTTCCCCTCTTATTTTCTCTACAACAATAACTCTGTGAGTGGATTGGGCTGAGAGACAGAGAGAGAGACTGGCCCAATATGACCCAGCTGGCTTTCATGGCTAAGGCAGGACTTGAACTCATGTTCTCCCACTTTCCAACCTAGTACCTTAACCATTAAACCAAGGATGGGCAACTTTGACTCCTTTATGACCTATGGACTTCAACTCCCAAAATTCCTGAGCCAGCCATGCTATCTCAGGAATTCTGGGAGTTGAAGTCCACCAAAGTCATAAACGGGCCACAGTTGCCCATCCACCACACTAAATTAAACCTACTTCTCACCTCCTACATCCCAAGCAGAGACCCCTACCTGTTAACTCTCCTTTTTCTGTCTTTTTCTTTTTGAAGAATTGCTTTGTTGACTCAAGCTAAATTCCAGAGTTCAGCCCTGGATGGAAAGGTCCTTCAGTCAGAGTATCCTATTCCGGCACACATTATCTCTTCTCTCAGATAAATAACACTGCAATAAATCACGTAGGAGTGCATTCCTCTCGCAAAGCATAATTCAAAGGCATCCATTTGCAATAAATCCTCCCCTTTGTCTTATCAGAACAAGGTTTGTGCCACCTTGCTTCCCTCTCTTCACTTGATGATAATGAATATCATTCTTTTAATGATATTCCCTAAATCCTGCTAGAAGTTAGCCTTTAAATACTGGGCACCCTGAAGGCCAGTGTGAAAAGAGAATCAGAAATATAATACGGAAGGAAGCAAGATACATCTGTGTTATTTACGGAGTATGAACCAGGTAAATGGCAAATACTTTTTCAAAAAATCCATTTCAAAGCAGCCACATACAACTCTGTACCTGTTAAGGTATTTCCACCCTTGTAGGGGAGGTTTCGCACTGCTTCTAAGACAGCCTCTTTTGTGTTGTAGGAATTCAGATGCCATTCTATCCTGGGGTCACCACTGTATTGTGCCAAGCCTTGGGGAGAAAGGAAAGTATATTTATAATACAAAATACAATGACTTGTGAAAGATGATATGAACATGGAGAGGAATTGGTTGCGTGCACCAATATAATAATGGCTTTTGCTATTACAAGCAGTCCTGGTTCATTTAGTGTACGGTATATCATACATGGACTAGCAATATATATTAACATTTCATCTAGATTAGTAAAACACAATAAAATATGAATGTTAAAAAGATCCAAATGTAGATCTCATCGTCTAGGCCATCTAACCATTGAAGCACATTATCATTTATATTTAAAAAAAATCAGATACTAGACCAGTATATGCCCTCAGCTTACAGCCGGTCACAATGTGATCTACAGTTTGACATGGGACAGTCACACTGAGAGAAGGACATTACGCCTCCTTTATACAGTGAGTCCTGGCGGATACCATGTGAGGTGCAAATCCTAGTCAGGATTGTCCATTGCTGGTGTGATAATTCAAAGCCTGCCACGTTTTTTGTGTGGTCATTTAGATGTCTGCCTATGTCTGGGTATTCAATGACCCATTTGGCTTTCCATTGGAAATCAATGTTAAAGTTATTGGACAGATGTTGTGCAAGTGCCTGTGGGGGCTTCCTCACTTAACAGCTGGTCACTAGCATCGATTTGAAGTTTTAATGGACTCACCCATTAGCTACTTACAACCAGGGGTGGGCTGCTACTGGTTCTCCTCGGTTCAGGCTGGTTCCGTGAACCGGCAAATCCCACCCCTGGCTGGGCCCCGCTCACCCTGCCCTGCCCCTCCCCTCCCAGAAGTCCCCACATGGCCCATTTGGATGCCACTTAAGTGCAGGGCCCATGCGGAGGTTCGGGGAGAGCGAAAAATGAGCCTCCCGGAAGTTCCAGAAGGCCAGAAACAGGCCTATTTCCAGCCTCCAGAGGGCTAGGGAGGCTGTTTTCACCCTCCTACAGGCTCAAGGAAAGGCTCCAGAGCCTGGGGAGGATGAAAAACAGACCTCCAGCTGTTTTCGCCATCCCAGAGGCTCAAGGAAAGCCTCCACAATCCGGAGAGAGCGAAAATGGACCCCCCACCATGGTGCAGCAGGCTGACTAGGCCACGCCCATCATAACCATGGCCAACATGTCCATGCCCACCCAGCAACCGGGCAGAGAATCGGTTGCTGATATTTTTGAAGTCCACCCCTGCTTACAACCTGGTTCCAAAGTTCTGATGGCAGCACCTGTACCCTGTGGTCACATGACCGTATTTCAGGTCCTTGACAACTAGCTCGTCTTTATGGCCAGTTGCAGTTTTCTGCAATCACCATGATGTAATTTACAATGTTTCTTGCCAAAAACTGGCCTTTGTTGGCATTTTTTAAAGGAAGGCATTGACTTACTTAACAACCATGTCATTCACTTAACAACTGCCACAAAAAAGTTGTAAAATTGAGTCAGTCATATGGGTATCTTGATTTACAACTATCGTGACTTATGAAGGGAATTCCAGGCTGTATGTATGTGCATCTGAAAGCATCTTCTGGATGTAATAATCCTCTATTTTTTTGAAGTTAGGCATCCTAGCTTGAAATTCTGGGAACACACCTCAAACCCTTTCAGAACACTTGTGAATGAGAAGGATGACATAAGGAAGATGGCACTTGACAAACCAGGATCCAATCCACAAAACCTAATGGGCTGCATTAACAAAACATTAAGCAGGCCAGCTAAGAACTGAAAGGTTGCATCCACAAAACTTGCTAAGCCAGGGTGAGTCTAACCATTATCATATATTTTGTGCCTTATCATAGCCTCCAAACTCAGTCAGTTTGATTAGGAGCCATTGGTATGAAGATTAAAAAAAATGACCAATGTAATAACCAAGTTAAATGTAATGTGATGTTTGAGATATCACACTAGAACTTGGTTCAAGTCCATCAACACATCTGGGATGACACATATATGTAGAAAAATATTTTATTAGGTCCATTAGGGTTTTCAGGAATTCCTTCCTATAGAAACACTCAGATCAATCCTTTCAGAAAGAATTTGACATTATAGCATTGTGGCTGGCTAAATATTCTCCCAAAAGAAGGGATCATATTAATATAAAGAGTGAGGAAACCAAAACAGACTAATTTGGATTGTTGAAAGATTACCTATTCTTGTTTTTTCAGAATCCACGTTGAAGGCAGTAACCAGATTTTCCAAGAAAAGACGCACCAGCCTGAAGTTGAATCTGCCAATACTCCAGGACCCATCAATCAAGATAACAATGTCTGCAAAGGCTGGAGTTTTGCATTTAAATTGGTTCTCTGTTTAGAATAAAATAACAAAGAAGATAGTTTACTCAACGAACTTTTTCCAGGGTAGTTTGGGCTTTCCTTTAAAAAAACAAGAGCTATGGAAATAGGGAAGTAGCCCAGATAACATTTGATAACAACCTTAGATTAAAAAGAAAAGAAAATGCACAACAGTGCATTTAGTGACCTTTCAAAGTTACAACAGCATTGAAAAAAGTGACTTATGACTGTTTTCATAGTGAAGGGAATAGTAATAATACATAAAGAAATGTAGTAGAATATATTATAGCATTAAGTAGAGAGTTACTCTATAGACATTTGTTATCTTGCTGTTGTAAAAAAGATTTCCTCAACTTTTCACTTGTTGTAAAACAATTATAAACACATGCCTGCAATCAGTTACACCCCTCTCCTATTAAGACACATGATTGTCCCATCTAAATCAATCTGAATCCATCTGTTTTCCTGGATTGATACATTCCAACCCAGCATCATCCCCTGGGAATGAAACATACCTCCATTCAGAGGAATCCACACCTTTGAAGTATACTGTTAATAGCCTCCTTCAGTGGTCAATTGTGATCAATTAGATGGACAATAGGAGAAGAGATAATGAAAGGTAAACATTGCCAAGAGAGATTTGTCTTTTGCAGGAAAGATGTAAATTTAAGTTAGAGAGTTTTACAATGCAGTTACTCAACTTCTAAGAATGTTAAAGGTATAAGAAGGATAGGGCATCATTCTGTATTTTGTAGAATTTTCCTCCCATGTCTCTTGTGATGTGCTAGGAACTGCTTCCCAGATCTTTAACTTTGATCAAAGAATAAAAGTCTCCTTTATTTAATTTGCAAGTCTTTGTTTTGGTTCATTTTTGGCTTAAGCGTACTGTCAGACCTTACATCTTAGTTATGACCTTTGTAGCATCTCCATGGTCACATGATCAAAATTCAGATGCTTGGCAACTGGTTCATACTTATGACCGTCACTGTGTTCCCAGGTCATGTGATCCCCTTTTGTGACGTTCTGACAAGCAAAGTCAATGGGGAAGCCAGATTCTCTTAACAACCAGATTACTAACTTATCAACTGCAGTGATTCACTTAACAACTGTGGCAAGAAAGATCGTAAAATGGGGCTAAAACTCACTTAACAAATGTCTCCCTTAGCAACAGAAATTTTGGGCTCAGTTGTGGTACGTCAAGGACCATTTGTACCGTGCTCTTTTATTGATGTTTTCAGTTGTTGTGAGGCACTTTTGTGAGATGGATGGCTACACAAATTGAATAAATAAAATAAACATTAGATAAATGACAGCTGCCCATCTATCTTAAGACTCATAGGGTATGTCGATACTTGATTCGGAAGTTTATTTCAAAATTTATTTGATCAAACGTCTGAATTAAATCAACTTTCCCAAGATCTAGCGTTGCTTGTTATCCTGTACCAGGCACTGAGGAGTCTTAATATCATTAGCTCCAGTTACATCACAGAGTAAGCAGCCCTGAGCAATTTAGATGTCGCCCCAAGCCCAGTATATCTTCCTCTTTCAGTCTTCTCTTCCATGTACATTTCTGGCATTCATTCTTTAAACGATTAAAAGAACCCCCACATATTCATTCTGGCTTTAATTAAAGCACAGTTTGTTGATTGATTAATTTATGAACACAGTACTAAGGTTGGAAATGCTGAGATCAGAGACAGCCAAGTTGGAGAAGTCTCTTTTAACAGACTTTGCTAAAATTAACTGTAGGTCTGACCTTTTGTGGACTTTCCTAAAGCTCGTACAACAATGGAGTGAGCCAATGCCAGAAAGAGGAGGAATTAAAACTATATAAAAGTCACTTTTGTGCCTCAAACATGCAGCATGAAAAATTTACCAAACGAACAGACCCATCTAGTAAACTGACAATTTCCTAGGTTGACTGGTAGATGTTCAACATTTGGTTTAAATAAATGAACCTGCACACTTAAGTCATCGGATTTAATTTACATGATGTGTATTTATTGATTTGCAAGACTAATAATGCCACTCCAACTAAAAATGACTCTGAATGACTTAAATACCTATTTAATTAAAAAGCACAATATGTAAATCCTAAATAACAGAGCAGCAGATTCATCTCAGAATTACTGAAGGGAGCAGCTGACAACATGCCCAGTGAGGAAACATCCCCTTGTAGGAAAAAGAAGATTTCACTGGCCTCTCTGAAACACAGCATGGTGGATCCATCCAAATCCCAGGGGAATACCGTTTCACCAAAAAGAATGGAAAAGATCTTTTTCTGAGACCCCTGCAAAAGGCAATCTCTCAAATGAAGAGACTTGACGTGAACTAGATGGTTTCAAACTGCACTTTATTACCCTAAAACAACCTTTAGTTTACCCTTTGGTTTGGTCTGCATTTCACACTAAGTTTATCTTTTTTTAAAAAATGCTAGTGTACGCATGGCCCATAAACCCAGTTAGTATTTTCATATTCATCTCTCAATATTTGCATTTATGGCAATGAAGTAGCATGCTCAGCTTACATTGAGCAGCAAAGCTTCAGGGAAATGAGTGGTCCAGAAATGAAGGAAAGAAAGAAGGAAGGAAGGAAGGAAGGAAGGAAGGAAGGAAGGAAGGAAGGAAGGAAGGAAGGAAGGAAGGAAGGAAGGAAGGAAGGAAGGAGAGAGAGAGAGAGAGAGAGAAAGAAAGAAAGAAAGAAAGAAAGAAAGAAAGAAAGAAAGAAAGAAAGAAAGAAAGAAAGAAAGAAAGAAAGAAAGAAAGAAAGAAAGAAAGAAAGAAAGAAAGAAAGAAAGAAAGAAAGAAAGAAAGAAAGAAAGAAAAGGAAGCTACCATGGAATTAAACTTCATAGAATCATAGATTCATAGATCCATTGGAAGGGACCTTGGTGGTCTTCTAGTCCAACCCCTGCTCAGGGCAGGAGTTCTAATACCACCTTGGACAAATGATTGTCAATCTTTTCTTGAAAACTTCAAGTGATGCAACACCCACAATTCCTGGAAGCTTAATAGTTCTCACTGTCAGGAAATTCCTCTGTATTTCCACCCTTTGCTTCTTTGTCCTTCCTGCCTGTATGGATTAATGTCCTCTTCCCTGAGGCCCCTTTCAAGTAATAGAAGACTGCTACCATGTTTCCCCACAGTCTTTTCTTCTTTAAACTAAATATACCTAGTTCCTTTAGCCATTCTTCATAGGTTTTAACCTCCAGACATTTTATCATCTCTGATGATAAAACAATCTTTCCAGGGCTACTGTTGATAATAAAAGCTCGGTCGACATTCATCCCCTATAGCTGTGATGGCGAACCTATGGCATGCATGCTGGAAGTGGCACACAGAGCCATTTCTGCCGGCACATGAGCCATCACCCCAGATCAGGTCCACTGCGCATGCGTGCAGGCCTCCCACCAGCCAGCTGATTGTTGGGTATCTGCCACAATGCGCAGAGGCACAAGGCGTGTGGGGTGCGCATGCAAATGCGCAGGGGAACAGGGGGAATGGGGGAGTCATGCGTGCATGCACAGGGGCACAGGAGGGTTGTACGCATATTTGATTATAGGTGCAGGCGTGCGCACTTTCAGCACGCAACAACATTACTGCCCTATAGGAAGAATTCCAAAGGCATGAAAATCTGTTTACAGATTGACTTGAATCTTTAATACTCCTAGGAAACCATTGCAGTTAGTTCCATGTATTCCAAGTCTGGAATTTTCTATTTTTTGTGTAGTAACAAAAAAGATCCTGTAGATGGCGCACGCAGCAAACTGCTGTATCTAATACAGGGGCCTCTTTGCATGATCTCACTCCCTGTCCTGGGCTGGAAAGTCCCGTATCTGTTACAGTGATCTCAACTTACTAACATCACCACTATTCTTAAGGATTGGTTGGGGGGTTTCACCAATACTAATGCTGTATCTATGAGGGGATTCACTAATCCAAATGCTGTATCTATGTTACCTTTGTCTTCTTGTAAAAACCCTATACATGTAATAAATGCTACCCAGGCACTCAGACATCTTGGCACCCTGCACAATGACTGGTCTTTGAACTCCATCAGTAGTGTCTTGTTGGTTTGTGTTGCATGGAACACTTTAAGTGAACATTGGAGGGAATGACTGGCACATCACATCTCCAAGTGCTGGCTCTCCCAACACAGTGGCTAGATATCAAAACTGGTCAAAGGGACCAAAATAGGTAACAGAATAAGAAGCTGTCACCTACTTCAAGAATGCTTGTTTTCCGCTCTTTCTCAATTCAAGCTGGAGGAGTTACTGGTCAGCAGAAAAATATAAATATGTCTGATTCATGTAGCATCCTGACATCTTGCATACAAAATAAGAAGAACCTAATCAAGACCTAAAGGGATGTGGTGGCTCAGTGTCTAAGACGCTGAGCTTGTCGATCAGAAAGGTCAGCAGTTTGGCAGTTCGAATCCCTAGCACGGCGTAACGGGGTAAGCTCCATTACTCGTCCCAGTTTCTGCCAACCTAGCAGTTCAAAAGCATGTAAAAATGCAAGTAGAAAAATAGGGACCACTTTGGTGGGAAGGTAACAGCATTCCATGTGCCTTCGGCATTTAGTCATGCCGGCTACATGACCACGGAGATGTCTTCGGACAGCGCTGGCTCTTCGGCTTTTAATGGAGATGAGCACCGCCCCCTAAGAGTTGGAAACGACTAGCACTGATGTGCGAGGGGAACCTTTATCTTTAATCAAGACCTGCATTTTTTTAATTCTGAAATCATAAGCCTTGGATAATAACTGAATGGACAGTCTAGAACAGTTCTAGGTCAGCCTTCCCCAGCCAACTCCCACCATTCCCAGACATTATGAGCTAGATGGGAAGCACGGGAGTTCAAAACAAAGCATCTAGAGGATACTAGTTTAGGAAAGACTTCTTGTACTTTTAACAGTATTTTCTTATCTATCATGGCCCTGCCAATAAAAATCCTGCTAAATGATTTTATTATTTATTTTATTTATTATTTATACGATTTGTCAATCGCTTACAAGATAATAAGTATAAGTATATACATAGTTATGAATACATGAAATGGGTACATGTAAGAAAAATAAAAGAAACAATAGGACAGGGACGGTAGGCACGTTGGTGCGCTTATGCATGCTTCCTACAGACCTCTTAGGAAAGGGGTGAGGTCAATAGTAGACAGTCTAAGGTTAAAGTTTTTGGGATTTGGGGAAGAAACCACAGAGTCAAGTAGAGTATTCCAGACATTGACTACTCTGTTGCTGAAGTCATATTTCCTGCAATCAAGTTTGGTGCGGTTATCCTTGAGTTTGTATCTATTGTGTGCTCGTGTGTTGTTATGGTTGAAGCTGAAGTATGCATTGACAGATAAGTCATGGCAATGTATGATTTTATATACCATACTTAGATCAGACCGAAGACAGCGTAATTCAAGGTCTTCTAGATCTAGAATTTCAAGTCTGGTGGCAAAAGGTATTCTACAAGTAGAGGAGTGGAGAATTCTTCTTGTGAAATATTTCTGGACTTTCTCAACTGTGCTAATATCAGATACGTAATGTGGGTTCCAGATTGATGAGCTGTATTCGAGTATTGGTCTAGCAAATGTTTTGTATGCTTTAGTTAGTAGTGTGATATTACCAGAGAAAAAGCTATGTAGGATTAGGTTAACAACTCTTAATGCCTTTTTGGCTATGTAGTTACTGTGGGCTCTAGCATTTAGATCATTAGAGATGAGTATTCCAAGGTCCTTTACAGAGCTTGGATCATCAACAAGGTCTTGACTATTCAGCTTGTATTTTATTTTCTGATTTATTTATTTTTTGCCAATATGTAAGACAGCATTTATTTGTTGAGATTTGAAGTTGCCATTTGTTTGACCATTCTGATACATAGTTAAGATCTTTTTGAAGGGTAGCAGTATTGTCTGTGGTATTGAACAGCTTTACATCATCAGCAAAGAGAACGCAGTTGCTTTTAACATGATCAGAGAGGTCATTCATACATTATGATCTGATGTGTCTCTTTCTTGGTCAAACATAATTAAAAGCAAAGCTTTTTTTGGAACATAAGAAGCCAGGCCTGCGTTTTGCAAATGGTGCTTCCTGTTGTGCTGTTGTTTTGATTAACGATTCCCTTTCCCAGATTTCTGTTAAATGGCAGTGAATGTTCTATAGCTTTAATCATCCATATTTGGAAAAAGAGGACTCCTTAACATGAAGTAGAACAGCTGAAAGACATGAGGAGACACCAAGCCTTTGAGTCAAACTAGGCTAGCGGTAAAAATTCCATAACTAAATGTCCAGTGTGTGTCTGTTTCTGTGTCTGTCTGCCTGCCTGCCTGTATACGTGCCTGTCTCTCTCTCTCTGTGTGTGTGTGTATGTGTGTGTGTGTGTTTAAGAAAAATGTTTCTGTACAAATGCCTCTCTGAGTTTTTAAATGCAATAGCTTTGGGGGGCATTCTGTCTTTATAATTATTAAGACCCTGAGTGATGTCTTGCATTGCTTTTGCCCTGACCGATGGGTGGAGAAGACAATTAAGATCAATTTGGCACTTTGCTACCTGACAACATGGCACATCAGCTCCTGGAGGGGAGAAAGGAAGACAGGATTTGCAAACGGGTAGAGAAAATTAAGGGAAAGGAGGAAAAGCATGAAGTCACTGGACCTCACCTAATACAAAGGTTGCCCTCCAGGAAAGTCGAAGCTTCTAGAGCTTTTGATTTCATTACTAGGGCAGGGGGAACTTCTAATCTTTAATTTGCACACCTTAAGTCTGGATTAATGTGTCTTCGGGCTGGATTTCTTATTATCTGAGAAGAGAAAACTAGGTGTTTATTTTTTTCAGATAACAAGAAATCCACACCGAAGACACCTTAATCCAGACTTACGGTGTGCAAATTAAAGATTAGTGAAGCATTCCAGAGCTGCTGTCATCCACTTGCATAGAAAGGCTCTTTATTAAAAATAATAATAATAACAATTGAATTAAAGAAAAGTTACCTGACATCCCAGTAACAGACATTCATGGGAATGACTCAGAAAGTCAAAATAAAAATTTAACAATGCCCTCTCCCCATTATTTTTTATTTTTATAGGAGTCACAGATGTACTGGCACTGATAATGTTAACTAATTGGGTAATGAAATGTCTGCAAGGAAACACCAAGATCAGAGAGCATCAAGGACTCCGGATGGAAGGATGGATGGATGGATGGATGGATGGATGGATGGATGGATGGATGGATGGATGGATGGAGGTTGTATGTGTGATTGTGTGAAAATTGCATTCAAGATGGAGCAGGTTCAATCAAACCTTGAATTTTTTTTTTCACCACTGGTATTAATCTTGAATTTTCTTATTTCCCTAGTTTTACCTATCGTTCCCCTAAATTCAAGAATAATATTTTGTGGTACATCTTTGTTTGACAATCTTTGTTTCTGAGGAACCTAGGGAAGATAAATCCTACCCAGTGCAAGAACAAACTAGTTAGTTGATCTTATATACCCTTCTCTCCCCCTGCCCCAATTCAAATTCCTGTCAGGGGATGGTAAGCAGGTAATGTCAAAACAATGGCAGATTATTTTGGCTTTAAGAGTCTCAGAATTTACCGCATCACTGACCTTCCGAGAAAAAGCCAAGCTGCACCTCTTCGCGTTTATAAAGGAGACATATTACACTATTTACATTAACCTTTTTCATTGGTGCTGGTCTGATTTCTTTTCAAGAACAAAGGTGAAGGAACCTCAATACTTAGTCTCACTCCCTGTAGTCTGACAGCTCAAGGGACTTCATGGCGTGCAGAGAAATTAATTAAGCCTGACAACATTCTTGTGAGATAAGTATTACCATGCGCTTAAACACAATAGTGAACTGACCTCAGGGATTTAGTTGTTCCTTCTAAGTTGGCAACCAAAATTAAGTACTCAGTTTAGATAAATGTTTAAAAAGAGAGATACATTTTGTCCCCTTTCCCTTCATTTATGTCATTAAGGAGAAAAATCAATTAACAGAGGGAGTTTTATTTATACACACACATACACACACACATATATATAAGACATAGAATAACAGAGTTGGAAGGGACCTTGGAGGTCATCTAGTCCAACCCCTGCTCAAGCAGGAGCAAATATTAGCCTCTACCTGGGATCAAACTCACAGCCTCCTGATTGTGAGGCGAGAGCTCCACATATACATACACCTCTATCATGCTAAATTATATGTTTGTAATTGGACTTATTTTATGATTATGTAAGCATCCTACATTGTGAGGGAAGCCCCCCCCTCCCCCCAAAGAATTTGAGGAATATTTTGAAAAGGCAGAATATTATATTTTCCTAAATGAGAAATGGTGAAACATGTTTCATTTAGAGGCAGGAAGCAGACTCAGTCCTTCTTAATAGCGCCCACCCTCCCCATAGCAGATATTTTGTGCCCATTAAGACCGGGCCATCCTATCAACAAAACAAAAGATCTTTCCCCCTCAACACCAAATTATCCCTCTCCCCATTTCCCTGGCAACTGGCAAGAGTCAAGCAGTGAAAGATGTTAGGAAAAATTCTTGGAGGCTGACATGTTCGGTTTTAGGGTGATGGGATTAAGAACAGGACATGATCCTTCAGGACATAATAGGATTAATCCACCAGAGGTGGTATTCAGCAGGTTCTGACCAGTTCTGGAGAACCGGTAGTGGAAATTTTGAGTAGTTCAGAGAACTGGCAAATGCCACCTCTGACTGGCCCCGCCCCCATCTATTCTCTGCCTCCCGCCTCCCAGCTGATTGGCTGGGTCTTCTTTGATTGCTCTGCACAGGAGAACGGAGCTGGAAAGCCGGTTAGTGTCTCCCAGCTTGGAACTGAACCAGATGGATATTTTCTTCCGACAATTGTAAGCCACTGCATTACAATATCCATCTGTTTCTGTCTCGAAATGACTGAAAATGATCACTGCCAGTTGCAAAAATAGGAAATTTGGGTTACCTGAAACCTTAGGAAGCAGGTTATCCCTCTTTTACCGAAGTGAAGGAGGCTTTCAGACAGAAAACGGTGAGAGAATGAAACTTGCTTGTACTTGTTCTGCATGTCATAAAAGTTTACTGATGAAAATGTAATTTCTTTGGAATGATAGGCTATTAAATGGGGAGGGGGGAGATCAATTCTAAAATAGCACAGGGAGGTTTCTCGCGGGCTATTTAAGTACAAAGCATAGTTCAATATAAACAGAATATTATTCTAGCTTGTTCCTCTAATAGTGACATCATTCCTATCCTCAGATTACAGGTGCCTTCTTGCACGAGATTCATGGATAAAGAATTCAGGAAGCATTTTCTCAAGTGCACTTATGTGCACATCCCAGTATGAAGGACAATCACAATCCTAACCTAACTATCTCCAACATAGTGCCCTCCACTTCTCACAAGGATTGACGATGCTGGCTGGAGATTCTATAAGTTCAGGTTCTGTATGAGAAGAGCAGGCAGAGCCTAAGGGTGGAGTCAAGAGAGGATTCAGCCTAGAATTGTTACATGTCCAAAAACATCTCAGGCCCAGCTTCCCTTGAATTCCATTAATCTAGTGTCCCAAACGTGCTTTTTCAGACAACCATGACCTGGATGACTGAGAATCTCTACAGACTTTTAGCTATACCATTTGGGATGAACACCCTTTGAATGGTGTGGGAGTAGGAATGGATTTCCAGAAAAAAAAGTGCAGACTACAGGAACCATTTGCACTACTCAGGTGACCCTGAGGACATGGATATTACCTCCAAGTGCTTCAATGACCCACTAAAAGGATGCAAATGACCAGCTGTCTGCAAAATATAAATCCTTCCTTTCCCCACTATCCTGTCAGAGCTGAAAAAGCTTCTTGGATGAGAAGGGAAATATCTTCAAAAGAAAAAACAAGAAAGTCTAGTTGCCTCTTGAAAAAGCACCTTTGGGACTATCATGACCTGGATAACTGAGAATCTTTACAGGCATTAACCTAGTGCCAATTTAGTGGCAACACTAAAGTCCACCCGAGAAGTTGTTATGAAATTCCAATCTCCAAAGGCTTTCTAAAAGCAAATTCACTTTCATGAAGAGGAACAGGAACAGAAAGACAAATCCAAGACAATCACAATAAAGAAGTGATTAAAGGCCAAAACGGCTCAATTAAGTTACCCCTACCTGTCTTTTAATAAACTCTCACCTTCTGGTTTTGGAAGAGGCATCAGTTCTGTATCTTCTGTTGGCACAGCAGGCTTCAGTTTGCCCACATCTTTCGGTTTGGGTTTGCCTGAAGTGTCCTTCTTTTTCTCTAGATCTTTAACTGCAAAACAAGAAGTGCAATTAGTTTTTTTAAAAAAAAAACAGAATAATGACTCTTCATCTCTAAAAATCAAATTGGCATCTCAAGATGGCCATGCTTATGTAAGTAGTCATCAAAGAGCAACCAGGATGATTAGGGGACTGGAGACTAAAACATACGAAGAACAGTTACAGGAACTGGGCATGGCTAGTCTTAACAAAGAGAAGGACCAGGGGAGACATGATAGCAGTCTTCCAATATTTGAGGGGCTGCCACAGAGAGGAAGGAATCAAGCTATTTTCCAAGACACCCGAAGTTCAGACAAGGAATAATGGATGGAAACTGAACAAGGAGAGATTTAACCTGGAAATAAGGAGAAACTTTCTGACAGTGAGAATAATCAACCAATGGAACAGCTTGCCCTCGGAAGTTGTGGGAGCTTCATCACTGGAGGCTTTCAAGAAGAGATTGGACTGCCATTTGTCAGAAATGGTGTAGGGTCTCCCGCTTAGGCGGGGATTGGACTAGATGACCTACAAGGTCCCTTCCAACTCTGATTATCTGTTATCTGTAACTTATCACCAGAATTAAAATCAGAGTTTCCATTGCTAAGCATGATTGTTAAGTGAGTCAGGGAAGAAAATGGACATTGCCTGAGGCCTTATAATGGAGACCTAGCAGAAAATGGGTTCCATGAGGAACACGTTGTGTGCATGCACAGAGATTAGACAAGGATGAAGACTGCCTGTAAGAATACCAACATTAGCATTGCTTCATGACTAATATTATTATTAAGAATAATACTGAACTCTTCTTCTCTGGCCCTTTTCCACTTGTCAAATTTATTACTATCCTTCCAGGCAGGTTTCAGATACAAATCTATTGAAAACTGAGGGGGAACGGAAGGGATCAGGAGTCTAAAATATATACATTCCAGGCACTGGAAGCACAGATGAAGGTTTTTTTATGCCCTATGGATCCAGGAAACATATTAAAATGGATGGGCGGTTCTTTGCCCAGTTGCTGGGTAGCTGTGGCTATGGTAGGTGTGGCCTAGTTGGCCTCCTGCACCACAATGGATGGGAGAGCATTTTTGCCTTCCTCGGGCTCCGGAGGCTTTCCGAAGGGTGAAAACAGCCTCCCTGGGCTCTCTGGAAGCCGGAAACGGGCCTGTTTCTAGCCTTCCTGAACTTCCAAGAGGTCCATTTTTCACCCTCCCCGAGCCTCTGGGCACGCCCTGCACTTACCTGCATCCAAATGGCCTCCCTGGGCTCCGGAGGCTCTCTGGAAGCCAGAAATGGGCCCATTTCTGGCCTTGTTTTTCGTCCTTCCCGAGACTCTGGGTACACCCTGCACTTATCTGCATCCGGGCTGTGTGGGGACTCCTGGGAGAGGAGGGAAGGGGTGGCGGGGCCAGCCAGGAGTGGGATTTGGGGGTTCTTCGAACTGTGCAGAATCTTAGCCAGGGGCTTTCCCAAACCCCTACGAATCCCCAGCAGCCCACCCCTGCCTATGGGTCCGGGAAACATGTTAAAATGGATGGGATGGTAAGACGACAGGCATAAAGTGGAACTTGTCCCAGGCCAACTAGGATATATGGTCCTCCTATCCATATAAGCCCAGTCTTGTGAAGCAGACAGACAGAAAAAGAGGACATACTTCGGAACTGGCCTTGCGCTGCTTTGCTCTCCTGGTCTTGAGCAAAGGCCACTATCTGAACGATGTAACTCTGATCGGGGATAAGACCTTGAATAATCGCCTTGTTTGCATTGTTCTGAAGCATCAGCTCATTTGTCTTCCCTCCTGCAGAAGAGAAACACGATCAGCATTGTACTTTTCATTTAATTATTACAGCGTCGCGTATAATCTATTTGTTTGTGTACATGTGCAAGATAAAGCCACGAAGTTGCCAAATTCTAATTATTCCCTCATTTCTAGTCCAGTTCTACAGCCCTTCCTGAGGAAGCTTTCTTGGACTTCTTTCTTATCCTTCCTCCTTAAATTCCTAAGGGAAGTCTTGAAAGGACCTGGCTAGGATATTTAAGTGGGCGTCTAATGAAATACAATCATTGCAAGAAGTCACTCCTTTGGCATACCCTGACATGATCTAGCTTTCAGTCATGTTTCTACATGGGGAATTACCTCCCCTTAATCATTTATCCTTGCAGGCAACTATGCAAGCATGCCTGAGCATTGGGATTTCTGCCTAAAAGGCCACTAAAGTAAGGTGTCTTTGAGCCAAGTTCAATTTCTGGTGACTTTACTGACACCTCTACTGTATGTAGTTTCCTTTGTAACAACCTAGGAAACAGGTTGAGATTTCGTTCTTCCAGGCTGATTTTTTTAAAAATTTCCCAGTGTAGTCTGTACTCTGGGGTCCCAAGTGGTCTCTCATACAAATATTAACTAGGCTTAATCCTGCTTAGCTTCCAAGTGCAGTCAAGCTAACCAAGAGATACCATCTATTAGGGTGTTAGCCACAGAGAGTCGTTTGATATGAAATGAGAAGCAAATAAAATGAGAAGAGGAGAGGAGAGGAGAGGAGAGGAGAGGGGAGGGGAGGGGAGGGGACAGGAGAGGACAGGAGAGGAGGAAGGAAGGAAGGAAGGAAGGAAGGAAGGAAGGAAGGAAGGAAGGAAGGAAGGAAGGAAGGAAGGAAGGAAGGAAGGAGGGAGGGAGGGAGGGAGGGAGGGAGGGAGGGCGGGAGGGAGGGAGGGAGGGAGGGAGGGAAGGAAGGAAGGAAGGAAGGAAGGGGAAGGAAGGGAAAGGAAAAGAAAAGAAAGGAACAAGAAAGGAAAAAGAAAGTAAAGTAAAATAGCTCTGCAAAGGATAGAGTAATATATCTGATTTTGGGACCACTCCCCAACAAATTAGTAATGTCATGTAGAAAACATAACACACTAAAAACAAAATATCTTAGGGGTGAGTTCAAACATGATCCTTCCATTTGCATTTGGAAGGATTTGTTTATTTTGTAAGCAGCACTTCATCCTGTAATCCCAGAACAATGTATATTTTTATTATATCAATTGATCTAGCCTCTCATCTGCAATTCATGATTCTGGGCAATTTGCATGCAATTAAAACAATATAAAAACACCAAAACAATCTAAGAATAATAAAACATATTTTAATATCATGCACCAACAATTTAAGGCACCGCAATAAAAACTGTGAGTGTACGAAGGGCGTATTTTCTTAACTACAATTTGCTGAATAAGCCACAACTGGAAGGTTTGCTAGGCATCTGCTACAAAATCCATGCAGGATTTTTTTTTTTTTTCCCAAACTTGCAGAAGTTTCTAAAATGTGCAGGAAACCATTCTATATCTAGAGAAAGCAGCTTTTAGAAATTTAAAAGTTTGGGGAAAAGATCCTCAATGAATTCCAGTTGGGATGTACTGGAACCTATTAAAAAGTGAATGTAATTTTAAAATGGGTAATGATAGAGTTGTGCAGACTTTTATTGTACAGTATATTTTCAAAATTGTTTCTTTTGGTTGTTATTTTATAATCTGTTTCAGCTTTTCTGTTATAACTGCTTTATTGCTTCCATCTGCATTGTTCGTCCCCTGAGCTCGCAGAAACCAAAATCTCATTGATAATCAAACATCTTTTAATCATTACATCAGAAAGAGACAATTTTGGTCACTGAAGAAAAACAGAACACCACAGAACAGGGCTGAATTTAAAAATGGATTAGATAGATCATCTTCACGGATGAGATGAGGATTACCTAGTAGATCAGTTTTAGGCTGCTGAAAATTTTTTTAAAGGCTATTCAGTTAAGAAAAGCCCCACTACACACACACCATTTGTTTCCTATAAACAGGGTTTATTCAATGATGGGGAAATACGCTTCTTGTTCCATGAAAGTTCTGTGCATTTCCTTCCCCAAACACTGATGATATTACCTAGTCGGGTAATGAAATGTCTGCAAGAAAACAAACAAGCTACAAGAGCACCAAGGATCTCACAGGTATAGATAAGTTCTTCTTTGCATTGAGTTCAACTTTGGAGGAACACACCTGGACACCTTTCTTAGAAACAACAGAGAAATGATTTGCATTTGCCTTCTTCAGGGATTTTTCCAACTTTCTAATCTAACCTGGGGTTTTCTAGTGACTTCCCACCCAATTACCAATTAGATCTGTCCCCTGTTTAGCTTTGGAAGCCTTGAAAGTGTTTTAAAAATAGCTAAGGAAGACATTGTCATGCTCCTGGTGGAGACTGACTCTGAGGGAGAGGAGGAACAGCTGACAGATGTGGAAGTGGAAGTGTGGTTCCAGAGATTGTGGAGGAGGCTGGGAAAGGGCAGAGGCCGGCTGAGCAGTCAGAGGAGGACCCAGGCCCATCGCCTCTCCATCCTAGGGCATTCAGGGAAAAGAGAATAAGGGAGAGACGTGGTTTACTTGGGAGGAGAGGCCCTTGATCCTCTTCATGGGCTGCAGCTGTGACAACTGAATAAGAGTACGGACATGCGTCCTTCCCAGTGTGTTATCTGTGGATGTCCTCCAGCTCTTATCTTGCCTGGTTTGTGTTGCTTTTTCCCTTCTTCTTGTAACTGTTTGTGTGGGAGTTTTTTGGCTTCTGTCAAGAATATTCTGGATCTGGGCCCTTTCTGGATCTGGGCGCACTTCGCACAGTCACGTCCGCCCTCGTTATTTCCCGCCTGGATTATTGCAATGCTCTCTACATGGGGCTCCCCTTGAAGAGTCTCCGGAGGTTACAGTTGGTCCAGCATGCAGCCGCGCGGGTGATTGTGGGTGCCCCTCGGAGCTCCCACGTTACACCGCTTCTCCGCAGGCTGCACTGGCTTCCTGTGGCCTACCGGATTCGATTCAAGGTGGTACTGATGGTATTTAAAGCGCTCCATGGCTCGGGACCTGGGTACTTACGGGACCGCCTACTGCCATCGTCAACCTCCCGCCGCCCAGTACGCTCCCACAGGGTTGCCCTACTTGGGGTCCCGCCGCCTGGCCGCTGTCGGCTGACAGCCCCGAGAGTTCGGGCTTTCTCTGTGGGAGCTCCCTCCCTATGGAATGATCTCCCCCCGGAGATACGGGCTATGACGGATATTCTGACCTTCCGGCGCGCAGTGAAAACCCTATTTTTTAAACAGGCCGGCCTGGCCCAGTAACTGTGTTTGTGGTTTTAACTAATTTTAATTGGGGTTTTATTAGCTTTTAATTTTTAATTGAATTTTGAATAGACAGCCGGATCAAATTATTTAATCTATTTTTAATCGTATTTATTGTATATTTATTGTATGTTTTTTAGTAGGCTGTACACCGCCCCGAGTCCCTTTTTGGGAGAGGGAGCGGTATAAAAGTTTGATTAAATAAAATAAATAAATAAATAAATATTCGGAGCTTGGAAGCAAAGTGAAGGAATAAAAGGGGCTTTACCTGTTTTCTTTGACTGTGTTTGTTTTGTATCCCACCCTGGATCATCACAGACATTCAAGTCATATTTATGACATTCAAGTCAGACTCTGCAGAGTGTTTGCTTTGATAAGAAAAAGTTATTATAAAATCTGACCGGTTCTTCTTGGTGAACTGTTACGGCTAGTCTTCAAGTTCAAACCTGATAACATAAGGTACTCTATTGCAAGCAGAACCTGTCCACTATGGTCATAAGTTTTAAAGTTGCAAAATAGATCCGTCAAGTTACCCACCCAATTTTATGACTTTATTTTTTGCAGTGATCGTTAAGCGAACATGGCGGTCACTAAGCAAATGTGATGGTCATTGTGCAAACCCATTGTTTGCGATGGCATGGTTTTTCTAAAAACCAGGTGTAAGGGTTGGTTTTCAGCAAAACTGTTATAAAACACAGTCACATGACTGTGGGGCATTGCAAATGGCCATAAAGAAAGTCATAACTTTGTAGTTAACTTTGCAACTTTGCAGTTAACCTAATTTTGTGAAGCTTCTTCTCCAGTAACACTGTACTGCAAACCAGGGGATACAAAACCTTTGCCAGACCAATTCTCGACTACAGCTCACCTGCCTGAAATCCACACTGGATATTAATACAACTGAGCAAGTCCAGAGTTATTTCACAAGAAGAATACTCCACTCTTCTGCTTGCAATAGAGTACCTTATGCTACCAGGCTTGAAATTTTGGATCGGGACAACCTAGAATTATGCCACTTATGGTCTGACCTAAGCTTAGTACCCAAAATTGTCTGCTACAATGTCCTACCTGTCAATGACTACTTCAACCACAATTAACACACGGGAAAACAATAGATACAAACTCAAAGTAAACCACTCCAAACTCGATTGTAGAAAATACGACTTCAGCAACAGAGTGGTCAATGCCTGGAACACACTACATCCTCAAACTCCCAAAACTTTAACCTTAAACTGTCTACCATGGACCTCACTCCATTCCTAAGAGGTCTATAGGGGGGCGTGCATAAGCGCACCAGTGTGCATACCATCCCTGTCCTACGGTTCCCATTTATTTGTACTCATTTATTATACTTATACCTGTTTATACTTATGTTATGTTCATACTTATATTTTTTTCTCATACATGCTTGACAAAGTGAATGAATGAATGAATGAATGAATGAATGAATGAATGAATGAATGAATGAATGAATGCAGCCATGTTGCTAAGCACCCAAAGTGCAGTCATGTAACCATAGGGGAAGGGGCTCAACTATCGAAACTTCAGATCTGGGCCATAAGTTCCCTTTTTCAGGTCAGTCATAATTTGAAGACTACCGGTACACTTTAAGCTTAAGATGCTTCAGCCAAATCATTGGATCTGAGGAAAATTGGACAGAAAAAAGCCCTGTTCACACAAAAATAATAGGGAGGCCTTGTCAGTTTCTAAGGAACTCTGGGAAGCCCCAAAGACTTATTCTACAAGCTATCCTGTTACCCTCACGCCACATGTTGGGTGCAATCCAACTTGCGTTTAGTTTCAATAGCCAATATATTGTCAGGTGTGGAAAAAACAGGACCCACACACGAAGGTCTAATTAAACTGATTTATTGCTAATCATGGTATGCACAAGAATGATGGCCTAGAGATGGAGCTGTCACCTCACAATCAGGAGGCTGTGAGTTCGATCCTAGGTAGGGGCAAATAGTTCTTTCTCTGAGCACGTTGAGAATATATCTGCTGAACGTATCTTCATATTGGTAACAGGAAGGGCATCCAGCCAGTAAACTTTCAGCTCCACTCAGTTACCCAGCCTCCACCCCGCAAGGAATTATGGGGTTATTAAAGGAAGATGATGCTATGCACAAGAATCTTCTCAGCTAACAGTTAACATTTGCTTGGGGTTAGATAAGGGTCAACAGAATTAAAGAAAAGTTGAGTCAGTCCCCTTGTGGCTTGACAGGGATTCTGGGCAGATCCTTCTTTTAACTCCGCCCTCAGATTCCACCTCTCCTTCTCTGACATATACCCAGTTTCTATGGGTGTAACACAATGGGGTATGGGCTGTTTTGTTCCCTCCTTGAAGTATCACTTAGGCCAGGTGTGAACTTTGGTATTCAGGTGGAAAAATTCCTTTCCCAATTCTCCTTACCTGAACTAGGAGTGATGAGAAGTTTATATCCATCAAACCTCCCTTTAGGGGCTTTCCATGAAATCTGAACACTGTCAGGACCGATAACAGTATATCTTAATCTTGATGGTGGAGCCACTGAAAGGGAATTTTTTTTTAAAAAAAAAAACACTGTTAATATTAACATGGCTTATCATATTTTATTAAAAAATGCAGAACCTGCAGGCATCCCAGTTCATCATACGTTTTTTAGACAAAGCAAAGGATAACAAATATCAAGTGTCATATGATCCAAACTTCTAACATGATATATTATGATAAATGATATTATATGCACCCCTGCAAAAATGTATATAATGACAAAGGAACAGAAAACTTACAGACTCAAAGCAAGCTGAGCCATATGCTTTGTTTGTATAATTTCTTTGTTAGATATGTGGGCATTATATAAAGTAAATATTCTAAAAAAAAATTTGGTTTCTTATGAGGAGGACAGTAGAGATGATTTATAGCCATGCTTTCAGTCATGCCCAGGGCATGAAGTAAATATATTCTATGTTTTACAAGGCTTCAGGAAATATCATGGTTTTCGAAAGAAAATGATGATGCTGGGTATGTATTAAATTAATAGTATGAAAGGAGCTATTTGGCTGGAATGCCTGAAATTTCAAGCAATTAAAGTTGTTAGATATTCCCTAGCCTGAAAGCAGAATGTCTCTTAGGACAGAGCGAAGTTAATCTTTCTTGCCCTCCAGATAAGTTGCATTAGAGTTTGATCATTGTCAGCAACTATTACTATGCTAAGCTGGCTGGGATAAGTGGAGATTTTTATCCTACACATCTGAAGGGTACCAGATCTGGGATGGTTGATCTTTTGTTCTGAGAAGCAGAAGACAACTATGATCAATAAAGCGATCATAAATTCATCTAACTCTCATGGTTTCCTGTTAAGGAATCCTCAAAAGTATAGAGGCATAGACTCCATGCAGCATTCCCTGACCGTCTGTATACTTGCACATATAATGCTGAGTTTGCATATACCGATAGTTCTTGGTGTTGTGGCTTGTCTGCCGCTGGCCCATCCAGCAACCAAAACAGATGAGGAGGCAGTGTGGGAGTCAGGGTCAGCATTAAGGCAACCTGAGAGCTCTGAGGGGGAAGAGGGAATGGAGCTGGCAGAGAGAGAGAGAGAGTGACTGGGCCATCCATCAGCTCCCAGATGGAGTGTCAACAGCCCTCAGGTCTGGAGGTGGCTGATGAGGAAGAGGAGGAACAGCTGGGCCCAGTGCCTGACACAAGGATATGCAGAAGGCAGAGGAGAGGGGAGCAGTGGAAATCTATGGGCCGATCCTTGGGAAAAAAAGAGCCACCGCTGCTAGTAAAGCTTCACCCTAGCTCTGGGGATAAAAGACAGGGAGCGGAGACGAATAGATGTGGCAGACAATTATTCATCCCCCTGCTGGACAGATTTCTTAGCCTGCATTGAGAGAGAAACTTTTTGCCAGGACTGCTGGCGCTCCTAATAAAGGAATCGTTGATTTAAATACAGAGGGTTTGTCGTGTTTGGGGAGCTGGGTCAGAACATTTGGATTATAGAATAGAATAGAATAGAATAGAATAGAATAGAATAGAATAGAATAGAATAGAATAGAATAGAATAGAATAGAATGCTTTATTGGCCAAGTGTGATTGGACACACAAGGAATTGTCTTGGTGTAAATACTCTCAGTATACATAAAGAAGGAACATTCGTTAAGAATCAAGAATCATAATGTACAACACTTAATGAGAGTCATAGGATACAATCAACATCAAATCATACTAGGAAACAGAGGATACAAGCAACAAAGTTACAGTCACAAGTGGGAGGGGATGGGTGATAAGGAGTGAGGAGAAGATTAACAGTAATAGTAGTGTACACTTTGTAAATAGTTGAACAGTGTTGAGGGAATTATTTGTTTAGCAGAGTGATGGCTTTCGGGGAAAAACTGTCCTTGTGTCTAGTTGTTCTGGTGTGCAGTGCTCTATAGTGTCGTTTTGAGGGAAGGAGTTGAAACAGTTTATGTCCAGGATGTGAGGGGTCTGTAAATATTTTCACAGCCCTCTTTTTGACTTATTATCACTTGGTTTCAAAGTTCCAATGTTCAGGACACGGACATATATACACACACTGATCATATGATTGCATTTATGATCATTTGCAGTACCCCACAGTCACATGAGCACAATTCACACCATTATTGCCATAAAGCAGCATTTACTTCCAGTTTCTAGCAAAATCTGACTCATAGCAAGCCACGCGTTTCCTTGATGACTGCAGTGTTTGCTTAACAACTATAGCGTTCACTTTAAGCTATCCCGTTCACTTAATAACCACCACCAAAAAATGGTCATAAATCGGGTTCAATCACATGGTTCATGTTACAACCGATAACAGTTGCAACCATAACTGCAGGCTCAATTATGGCTATCACTCAAGGGCTGCATACAAATTATTTTGAGATTTGCACAATACGCCAGATGCACCTTTCTACAAGTTGCCAAAGATCAGGCACGTCTGCACAAGACCTTTATCCAAATCTGCACGATCGATGATTTGTCACATCAAAGGCATCACCCCATATTCTTTTGTACAAATCTATTTCTGCTCTCTGTCCAGAGCCAAAACAAACAGAGACTTGAATTTTCTTTGAGGTAAGGCAATGGCATAATACAAATTGTATTGGTTTGCCTTAAGCTCAAAAAAAAGAAGCAAAATGTAAGTTTACTGCATGAGATGGATTGCATCTGAGTTGTCTTTCTCTTCCACCCGTCTCTGTCCCCTCATCAAACTAACAAAGCCTCCAAGGGTTTTTGAGCTGAAGCTCAAACCTTTTGGACATCGAATGAGAAGACAGGACTCATTGGGGGGAAAAACCCTGATACTGGGGAAGATTGAAGGGAAAAGGTTTAGATTTAATATCTAAATGACTCTAAATAAACTTTCAAGGTTTCTAAAAAAAAGAAGATGGGAATCAGGGGTGGGATTCTACCAGTTTGCACCTAGTTGCTAGAACTGGTTGTTAACATTCTAAGCAGTTCGGAGAACCGGTTGTTAGAAGAAATTACTGGCCTAATCCTGTAAGGAAGGCAGGAAGGAAACATTCTGGTGTTGCTTACAGAAACTGCCTCTCTGTTAACCTTTATTACATTTTTGGCAGGACTAGACTTCCTGTCTCAAGAACTTCTCTGGAGTTTTTTTTCCCCTCCTTTGCTGGTACTTTGCTTGTGTGGAGTGACCATTCAAAGTTACAATGGCACTGAAAAAAGTGATTTATGACCATTTTTCACACTTACAACTGTTGCAGCATCCCCACAGTCACGAGAGGCCAGGCCAAGAGATGCGTGCCTCGATGTGAGTGAATATTGAGTTGGCCACTCCCAGCCAATAACATGACCATCAAGCCACGCCCACCACCAAGCCACACCTACAGAACTGGTTGTTAAAAATTTTGAATCCCACGCCTGATGGGAATTCTTTTTTGTACCCCAGAATCTCCTCACAAAATAATTGCCATATTTACCTTGACTTAAGACAGGATCACTCAGTTGAAGAGACACAACTATGAAACCCAAGAAGAACCAGCTCGGGGCCTTTGATTGATGGATGTCCATTCTTCCCATGGTTTACATATAGCATCAACGAACCTGGAAATGTGTAAGCAAAGGATCAGAACTTCAGGGAAAGGCCTAGGAAGCAAGGTTCTTACCAAAGTTAAAAGGATTGTCCTGGAATCCTACGGATTATGTTGCAAAATAATAATACTTTTAACAAACCAGGAATAATTGCTTTAAAATTTTGTTTTGCAGTGCACCTTAGTAATCACATGACCTGGGGACATTGCAGCTGTTATAAATGCATGCCAGTTGCCAAGCTTCCTAATTTTGTTTATGTGACCATGGGGATGCTGCAAAGGTGATGAGAAATGGTCATGCAACACAATCTCCATTGTGGAAATGCCAGCAGCAGATACAGAATAACAGAGTTGGAAGCTCTTATTTATTTTTATTTTTTATTTATTTGGTTTGTCAATCGCTTACAAGATAATAGGTGTAAGTATATACATAGTTATGAATATATGAAATGGGTACATATAAGAAAAATAAAAAGAAACAATAGGACAGGGACGGTAGGCACGTTGGTGCGCTTATGCACGCCCCCTACAGACCTCTTAGGAAAGGGGTGAGGTCAATAGTAGACAGTCTAAGGTTAAAGTTTTTGGGGTTTGGGGAAGAAACCACAGAATCAGGTAGAATATTCCAGACATTGACCACTCTGTTGCTGAAGTCATATTTCCTGCAATCAAGTTTGGTGCAGTTAACCTTGAGTTTGTATCTATTGTGTGCTCTTGTGTTGTTATGGTTGAAGCTGAAGTATTCATTGACAGGTAAGTCATTGCAATGTATGATTTTATATACCATACTTAGATTGGACCAAAGGCAGTGTAGTTCTAGGTTTTCTAGGTCTAGAGTTTCAAATCTGGTGGCATAAGGTATTCTGCAACGAGTAGAGGAGTAGAGAACTCTTCTTGTGAAATATTTCTGGACTTTCTCAACTGTGCTAATATCAGATACCTGATGTGGGTTCCAGACTGATGAGCTGTATTCGACTATTGGTCTAGCAAATGTTTTGTAAGCTCTAGTTAGTAGTGTGATATTACCAGAGAAAAAGCTACATAGGATTAGGTTAACAACTCTTAATGCCTTTTTGGCATTAAGTCAAATGTCTTCTAGTCCAACTCCTTGCTCAGGCAGGAAACCTTCAGACAAATGGTTTTCCAATCTTTTCTTTAAATCCCACAACTGTTGGAGGCAAGTCATTCCACTGATTAATTGCTTTAACAGTCAGGAAATTTCTTCTTAATTCTAGGTTGCTTCTCTCCGTGATTAGTTTCCATTCGTTGCTTCTTGTCCTGCCCTCAGATGCTTTGCAGAATAGGGTGACCCACTGTTCTTTGTGGCAGCCCCTAAGAACACTGCTATCATGTCACCCCTAGTTCTTTTCATTAAATTAGACATAGCCAATTCTGCAACCATTCTTTGGAGTTTTTGCCTCCAGCCCCCTAATCATCTTTGTCGCTCTTCTCTGCACTCTTTCTAGAGCAGTGATGGCTAACCTTTTTGTCGTTGTGTGCCGAAAGTGTGCACATGCATGCATGCGCAAGAGCTCGCAGGTGTGCCTGCACCCATTGTTCTGACCCAACCGGGTTCCCAAAGTGCAAACACAGACAAAGGTAGCAGCCCCCACCTTTTAAGGTTTAATAACGAATTTTGTTCTGAAGGCTGCTTTCCACTAATTAGCTCTGACAAGAAAGAGCCTTGCCAAGTTGTTTGTCAAGGCTGCCAAAAACCTAAAGATAAGAACTGATTTACAAGATTCTCCAAACACGAACTAAGATGTCCACCAGTTGAGCTTAAGAGCTTCTTTGCTGTCTGCAAAGAACGCTTTTCCAAACCTGGCTTTTATCCTCTTGAGGGAGGGGCCATTACCTTGCAGCCTTACTCCTGAGTCGCCTGTGCTGCTGTAATTCATCTTTCCTCCGAGCAATCCTTCGTGCACGTGCACTTGGCACAGGCTCCTCAGGAACCTCCTCATCACTGCTGCCAGCTCCCACAATCTCTGAAGGCAGCAGTCCACTCCCTGATGGTCCTGGACCCTCATCAAAGTCCTCGCTCTTCTCAGCTATCTGCACCTGCTGCGGCTAACCACAACACCCATAATGCAATGCACTCGTGACACACATACCCACACTCCCCCTGTGCATGTGCAATTGTCTCCCACATGTGGCCTGCCCCCCATGCATGTGTGGCAGATACCCAAAAATCAGCTGGCTGGCAGGAGGTGCGCGCACATGCGCAGTGGAACTAAGCTGGGGCGATGGCAGAAATGGCTCTGTATGTCACTTCCAACACTTGTGCCATAGGTTCACTATCACAGTTCTAGAGTTTCAACATCTTTTTTATATCATGGTGACTAAAACTGGGTGTAATATACCAACTATTGTCTTACCGAGGGATTGTAAAACCAAAGCAATAAGAATTTCAAGTTAAAAGAACTGACTGTCAGAATGAAGACAAGTGAGAATTGGAATATCTGTACAACAAAGTTACAAACTCATCTCTCTGCCCAGAAGTCAAGGGAAATGATTAGAGGTCAAAAACTTTAAGAATGACACCTCTAGTCTATCAACTTCTTGTCAGAACATGAGTTCTTCCACTGACCCATTCTCTAATATGATTTTGAAGCTAATTTAGAATTCAGCTCAAAAACTTTTAAGAATTACATTGTTAGACTATCAGCTTTTGTGTCTGTTGTAGCTTTGAAAGGTTGCTAAAAAATCAATCAAAGCACCAGGACTACCTATATATCTTTAAAGAATATTTAAAGCCATGGGTTTTATTTATTTATTTATTCTCTTTGATTACACTTATACAAATATTCCTCAAATAGACATTAAATTCCTAGGCCTATAATGTCCTTGCTCACCCTTTTTAAAAATACTGGCTACTTAATACTGGCATTAAGCCTTTACTGAAAAGCAAGTTACATATTTGTGCTTATATGTCATTGATTTCACGTTTGCACTCTTTAAGAACTCTTGGATGGATAGATGTCCTCAAGAGCTGGTAATCAGTAATTATGCAGTTCCTGAAGATGTTGCAGATTTGGTCAACCATAGCCATTTTAAGATGTGTGGACTTCAACTTCCAGAATACCCCAGCCAGCACTGCTGGCTGGAGTCTATCCAGATCTACAAAGGTCAGAATTGTGCAAGGAATGATCTTCCTTGAGATGCTCTATGGGAGAAAAGCTTAGACTTTCAAAAAGCAGGATATAAAGAGTAAAGTATTGATTCTTTCAAAATTAGATGTTGGAAAAGAATCCTAAGTAAATCATGGATAGCCAAGGAAACAAAACAAGGAATCATCAACCACACCAACTTAGAGTTCTCACTCACTCTTATCTTATTTTGAACCCATTATATGAAGATTCAACTCTTTTGAGAAGTCATAACGAGAGTTGGTTTGGTGTAGTGATTAAAGCACCAGGCTAAAACATTATAGACTGGGAGTTCTAGTCCTGTTTTAGGCTGGGTGAGCTTGGGCCAATCATCAGGAGGCTATGGATTCTAATCCTGCCTTAAAGATGAAAGTTGGCTGGGTGACCTTGGACCAGTCACTTTCTCTCAGCCCAACCCACCTCAAAGAGTTGTTATTGTGGGAAAAATATGAGGAGGAAGGAGTATGAGATATGTTCACCACCTTGAGTTTTTTTTTATAAAAAGAATGAATGAAAGAATGAATGGGTGAGTGAATGAATGAGTGAGTGAATGAATGAGTGAGTGAATGAATAAGTTAATGAATGAATGAATGAGTGACTGAATGAATGAGAGTAAGTGCATGAATGAATGAATGAATGAATAAGTTAATGAGCGAATGAATGGGTGAATGAATGAATGAGTGAATGAATGAGTCAGTAAGTGAATGAGTGACTGAATAAATGAATGAGTGAGTGAGTGAATGAATGAATGAATGAATGAATGAATGAATGAATGAATGGTGGAAAGAAAAAGAACAGGATGACCAGTAGCTATGTGGATGGATCTAGTTACAATGGTGATGAGTGGACCATTGGAAGCCCTGAAGGCCCAGGTTGGAGACAGATCTTCCTAAAGAAAATCCATCAGGGTATTCCTTAAAACTTGACAGCTTTAAGACTTGTGGACTTCAACTCCCAGAATTCCTCCTCCAGTCATGTTAGCTCAGGAATTCTGGGAGTTGAAGTCCACAAGTCTTAAACTTGCCAATTTGAAGACCTTTGGAATAGACACTGACTTGATGGCACATGATTGATGATTAGCATCTTTTCTCTACACCTTTCCTCCTCTCTTGTTATCGCTCTATCCATCCTTTGAAGGAACTTTACTGAGAGCCATTAGGTTCCTTTGGTGCTCAGGAGCTAATTCACGATTTCCATAATCTTCATGGAAGCAAAAGCAGAGACTACCTTTCGCCTAGCACAGAATAAATAAATCTCCAGAAAGCAAATTCTCATAATTTTATAATCTTTTATGTATACTGAGAGTATTTGCACTAAGACAAATTCATTGTGTGTCCATTACACTTGGCCAAAAAAGAATTTTATTCTATTCTATAAATGTCAGGAAAAATTCTTGATCAATAGCAATTCAACTGTGGAACTAATTCCCCAAGAAAGATAATGAACTCCCTTCCCTGAAATATTCAGGAAGAGTGTGAATCTACAGTGGATTTTTCAATATGGATTCCCACATTGAGAGAAAGCTGTTTTAAATGGTTCTTTTCCATTATTTGTATGAATAGGTTAAGTCCTAAATCATGAATGGCAGTTCTGCATGGGAGATTCAAGGAAGGCAAAATGGATGCTGCTATGTATGAATCTCAAGGGCCGAGTTTGCAAACTGCTGAGCCAAAACCACACAAATCACATTATGACTTAGCAAAAAATCCTTCCATGTGCAATCTCAAAGCAGCTTGTGCACTGATCACACGTGGTTTGTATTTCAGTGTAATTCTGCACCAGCATTCTCTCCCTAGGATTAACCAGATGTCCTGGAACTGAGCTCGTTGAATTAGTAGTCCGCTTTGGAAAAAGCAGAACTAAACTCGGGCCCTGTTCACAGGACACTCTCAATCCTGGTATATTCAATGAGCTTCCTTTGTCAGATTCAGTCAGATTCATAGATACAATAGATAGATAGATAGATAGATAGATAGATAGATAGATAGATAGATAGATAGATAGATAGATAGATAGATAGATAGATAGATAGATAGATAGATAGATAGATAGATAGATAGATAGATAGATAGATAGATAGATAGATAGATAGACAGACAGACAGACAGACAGACAGACAGACAGACAGACAGACAGACAGACAGACAGAGGTATGTATGTATAGATAGAGAGAGAGAGAAAGAGAGAGAGAGATAGTAGATAGATGATAGATGATAGATGATTAGAGAGACAGAGAGGATAGAAGATAGAGAAAGAAAGAAAGAAAGAAAGAAAGAAAGAAAGAAAGAAAGAAAGAAAGAAAGAAAGAAAGAAAGAAAGAAAGAAAGAAAGAAAGAAAGAAAGAAAGAAAGAAAGAAAGAAAGAAAGAAAGAAAGAAAGAAAGAAAGAATTCTATTGGCCAGTGTGATTGGACACACAAGGAATTTGTTTTGGTGCATATGCTCTCAGTGTACATAAAAGAAAAGATACATTCATCAAGAATCATAATGTTCAACACTTAATGATAATCATAGTGTACAATAAGCAATCAAATCATACTAGCAAACAGTCAAAATATTCCTCAACTTACAACCATTCATTTAGCGACCGTTCAAAGTTACAACAGCACTGGAAAAAAGTGGCACATGACCATTTATGGCCAGTGCAGCATCCCCATGGTGACGTGATCCAAATTCAGATGTTTGACAACTGACTTGTATTTCTTTATGACGGTCACAATGTGACCCCTTTTGCAACCTTCTGATACACAAAGTCAAGAGGGAAACCATATTCACTTAACAACCGTGTTAGTACTGTAACCACTGCAGGGATTCCCTTAATACCTGTGGCATGGAAAGGTCATAAAATGGGGCAAATTTCACTGAACAACCATCCGGTTTAGCCACAGAAATTGTGGGCTCAGTTGTGGTCGTAAGTTGAGGACTATCTGAACAACAAATTGAGCCCAAATTAATCTTACCAATCACATTTGTAGCTAAGACATGATTGGCTAATGGGTGTTTCTGGGGTCACATGGGCACAGCTAGACTGTGGGACCTCATTTGAGAGCTATTGTCCCTTCAGAGAAACCATCTACATCTCTAAGACTTGGTAAAGAGTCAAATCTCAGCCGGGTTTCTAAGGGAGAGGGAGTTGACAAGAACTTTTGACTTCGTTTCTAAATGTCTATGGAGATTTTCAATCATCCAGGTCATGGTTGTCCCAAAGGTGCTTTTTTTTTTCAAGAGGCAACTGGACTTTCTGGTTTTTTCTTTGAAGACGTTTCGCTTCTCACCTAAGAAGCTTCTTCAAACTGGATGATGGGGAACATAGGAGAACAAACCCATCAGGACTAGATTGAGGAAAAGTCCAGCTGCATTTAAAAGGCTCTTCTGAAGACAGCAAAGTCCACATTTTGGACAGAGAGGACCACCGGTTGAGGGGACGGGAGACTAAAACATATGAAGAACTGTTACAGCGAGGGTCTTCAAACTTGGCAAGTTTAAGACTTGTGGACTTCAACTCCCAGAATTCCTCCTCCAGTCATGTTAGCTCAGGAATTCTGGGAGTTGAAGTCCACAAGTCTTAAACTTGCCAAGTTTAAAGACCTTTGGAATAGACACTGACTTGATGGCACATGATTGATGATTAGCATCTTTTCTCTACACCTTTCCTTCTCTCTTGTTATCACTCTATCCATCTTTTGAAGGAACTTTACTGAGAACTATGAGGTTCCTTTGGTGCTCAGGAGCTAATCCACGATTTCCATAATCTTCATGGAAGCAAAGGCAGAGACTACCTTTCGCTTAGCACATGCCAAGTTTTAAGACCCTTGGGTTACAGGAACTGGGCATGGCTAGTCTAGTGAAGAGAAAGACCAGGGGAGATATGATAGCAGTCTTCCAATATTTGAGGGGCTGCCATAGGGAGGAAGGGGTCAAGCTATTTTCCAAGGCACCCAAAGGCCAGACAAGGAATAATGGATGGAAACTGAACAAGTAGAGATTTAACCTGGAAATAAGGAGAAACTTTCTGACAGTGAGAACAATCAACCCATGGAACAGAAGTTGCCCCCGGAAGTTGTGGGAGCGCCATCACTTGAGACTTTCAAGAAGAGACTGGACTGCCATCTGTCAGTAATGGTGCAGGGCAGTGGTGGCTAACCTCTTTGGGCTCCCATGCCAATAATTGCGCGCGGGCTTGGCTCACGTGCCATCACCCATGCCTCCTGAGCATGCGTGTCCAACCCGCACAATTCACACGATTCATGCGCCCCATGCTTCTGCGCATGCACGCATGACCCTCCCATGTGCCATGTGCTTCTGTACATGCACAAGTGTCTCCTGCACGCCCCCACACATGCGCGCCAAATACCCGACAATCAGTTGGCGAGCGGGCAGTGGGCGTGCATGCGCAGTAAACCTCTTTTGGGTGAGTGCTTGCGTGCCGGCAGTAATGGCTCTGCGTGCCACTTCCCGTAAGCATGCCATAGGTTCGCCACCATGGGTATAGGGTCTCCTGCTTGGGCAGGGAATTGGACTCATTGACCTACAAGCTCCCTTCCAACTCTGATTATCTGTTATCCGTTATGTCAAAATTGAACAGCCCTCTCTCAACAGAGAGGGAGGGATACGACACCATCTATCTCCAGTCTACAACATAGTCCTTTCAGCAGTTCCAAGAAGGCTCTACAGCCATTTGCATTATTCAGGTGACCCTGAGGACACAGATAAACCTCCAAGTGGTCCCAATGACTCTCTAAAAGGATGAAAATGACCAGCTGTCTGCAAGGAGTATAAATCTTTCCATTCCCTCAGAGCTGAAGGAGCTTCTTGGATGAGAAGCGAAATGTCTTCAAAGAAAAAAAAAACTAGAAAGTCCAGTCACCTCTTGAAAAAAGCACCTTTGGGTCTTGACTTCATTGTTCCTGCACACATACCTCAGCTCAGAAGAGATGTGGAGAGACAGCTCCAACTCAACCTGAAGCCCCAAGAATCGCAATGACAGGCAACTGGTTCTCTGGACATGCTCAGTGACTCTCTCCTTTGGGACTACAGGTAGTCCTCAACTTAC
This sequence comes from Bungarus multicinctus, assembly GCA_023653725.1. Lineage (NCBI taxonomy): Eukaryota > Metazoa > Chordata > Lepidosauria > Squamata > Elapidae > Bungarus > Bungarus multicinctus. The sequence goes on along the minus strand of CM042846.1, from coordinate 80,773,026 downwards.
GTCCGTGACTGACCCCCACATTTCCATTGCTAAGTCGAAACGTTTCGTAAGTGAGTTTTGTCCCATTTTACGACCTTTCTTGCCGCAATTCCTAAGGGGATCCCCGCAGTCATTCAGTGAGTCAGTCGGTTGTTAAGCAAATCTGGCTTCCCCCATTGACTTTGCTGGCCAGAAGGTTGCAAAAGGGGATCAAAGGACACGGCAACCCGTCATAAATAGGAGTCAGCTGCCAAGCGTCCAAATTTTGTTGCAAGCATGAAAAACCTTCCTAAGTCGCTTTTTTTCAGCGCCGTTGTAACTTTGAACGGTCACTAAATGAACTGTTGTAAGTCAGGGACTATCTATACTTCGCTGATGGGGATAGTGGGGAGAAGACAGAACAGGCTCCAAGGGCTCAGCCAAGCGGCCAACTTCTCCACCCGGAAAATTAAAGGCAAATCCTGCCGTATCCCGCGGGGGAGGGGGGTTGAAGCAAAGACTAGCGCCCACCCGTCACATACCATGCGTGTCTCCGGAATGAACGCAAAGAAAGATAAACGCGTTTAACAAAAAAACAAAACAAAAAAGCAAAATAATCCAGCCCACGGGCCGATCCTTATCTCTACCGCATCGTTAAATCTTCTTTTGTTCAGGGGTGAAACCCCGCGAGTCCTTCAAAGTTACAGATCGGCCAATATTGAGCATTCCACGAAGAGCGGCGTCCTGCCAGCTTACTTTGATTTAATGCATGGTTAAGGAGAGGAGAGGAGAGGAGAGGAAAGGAAAAGAGATGAAAGGAAGGGAAAAGAGTGGAGAGAAGAGGTAAAGAGGGGAGAGGAAAGGAGAGAAGAAGAAAGAAAAGGAAAGGAAAAGAGATGAAAGGAAGGGAAAAGAGTGGAGAGAAGAGGTAAAGAGAGGAGAGGAAAGGAGAGAAGAAGAGAGGAAAGGAAAGGAAAGGAAAGGAGAGGAGAGGAGAGGAGAGGAGAGGAAAAGAAAAGAAAAGAGAGGAAAGGAAAGGAAAAGAAAAGAGAAGAAAGGAGACGAGAGGAGAGGAAAAGAGGGGAGAGGAGAGGAAAGGAAAAGAATCTTATTCTCCGCGGCTATTTTCACACACACACACACAACACAGAGAGAGAGAGAGAGAGAGAGCGCACATGTGCAATGCCCAAAAAGAAGAAAAGGCGTGTTGTTGTTGTTGTTGTTTTAAGAGTGAGAAAGAGAGAAAGAGAATTAAACAAACTGTTGGAACTGGGGATATCGTTCTTAAAAAGTCCATTGGGAAATACAGGAAGACTTGCCTGCAAGGAAAAGGAGCTTCGCAGAAAGGCGGACGCGCGCAACGCTGGGCAAGCACGAGCAGCAGTAGCAGCAGCAGCAGCGCAGAAAAAGCGGCAGCGGCGTTTCCAAGCGAAACTTTTTCCCCCAAAGTTTTTTTTTTTCCCTTTTTTTCCGCTCCTCTACAGCGGCTCGTCTCTCCCCGGCGCTGAAGGAGCAGCAGGGAAAGAGAAAGGAGACACCCAGTTGAGGCTAGAAGGTGGGAAGCGGGGGGGGGGGAGGGGAGGGGGGAAAGGAGAGGAAAGGGGAAAGTGGGTGGAGGGAGAAATCCAGACACATCATCAGCAAAGAGGAACACTCATTCTCTCCCCCCCCCCCACCCCGCTTTTCTTCCCCCCCATCTTGCTGGACCCACCCTCTTCTACTCCCTTCCTTCCTAATGTGGCAAAGGGGAACCTCGGAGTTGCCAGGTGGTCCCCTAAGGTAAAATTTAAAGAGAGAGGAGGGAGGGAGAGAGAGACACAGAAGAGAGAGAGGGAGGGAGGGAGGGGAGAGAGAGAGACAGAGGGAAAGAGAGGGAGGGAGGGAGGGACAGAGAGAGAGAGGGAGGGAAGGAGAGGGAGGGAGAGAGAGAGAGAGAGAGAGACAGAGGGAGAGAGAGGGAGGGAGGAAGAGAGACAGAGAGAGGGAGGGAGGGAGAGAGACAGAGAGAGAGATGGAGGGAGGGAGAGAGAGAGAGGAAGAGAGAGGGAGGGAGGGAGAGAGAGAGACAGAGAGGGAGGGAGGGAGGAAGAGACAGAGGGAGAAAGAAAGGGAGGGAGAGAGAGGGAGGGAGAGAGAGAGAGACAGAGAGGGAAAGAGAGGGGGGGAGAGAGAGAGGGAGGGAGGGAGGGAGAGAGAGACAGAGAGACAGAGAGAGGATTCCACGGAATGTAAAATACTTTCTCCAAGTTTGAAAACTCAAGAAATAAAAGAAGGAGACTAGAGAATTGTAGAAAATGTGTTAAGATAGAGATGTAAACAATATGATGGTTGTAATTGATATGACTATTAAGCTCACCCTGTTTAATATTATCACTATATTTATACTAGAAGATATGTTAAGAAGGAAGAATGGAAAGTTTTATTATATACCATATCATGATCGTAAGATTAGAAAGTCAGTATCAAAGTAATGTATATTGCTGTAAATATGGATGGTTATTGCACAGAGATATTTGTAACCAGATGACACACTGTTTAATGGAAGATGGAACGTTTATATTAAAAAAAAGAAAATAAAAGTCAAGTGCCAAACCCACCTTAGGAGCAGGGAAGAGGGGAGGGGTCTTTATTTGGCATTGCCAAATGGGGGAGGGGGGGATTTATCAGATTTGCTTTTTAGCTGTTCAAGCTGGAAATATCCCCAGCTTGGAGAGAAGAGGTAGGTCCCCAATTGTCCAGGAAAAATCTTATTTTCCCAACCACAAGAGTTCGGTTTAAATGTAGGTATGTATGCATTTGAAGCAGTGGTGCTGATTCCTGAAGGATTTTTTGTGCAGCAATTTAACCTTTTAAGAAGAAATTTGGATTTAAATATATTTCAAAGGCCTCAAATGTATGGCTGCCACTATACTAACTTTCCAAGGAACTTTCTTTGGACGTGCTAAAAGATTGCTTTCTTCCAATGTTCTGTCTGTGTAATTGGAAGTAAAGCTCGTTAAATTCAATCAAGCATGAATTCAATCAAGGATGAAACAAGAAGACACGTTTGCTTAAAACTTAGGGGAAAGAATATGTGTTCTGGATCAAGTTATGACAACCTGAAGAAATATTTTATTTAACTGTACAGCAGTTTCCCTGTCATGCCCCTGGTGGAGACTGACTCTGAGGAAGAGGAGGAACAGCCAACAGGGAGTGGGAGTGTGGCTCCAGAGGTGGTGGAGGAGCCTGGGAAAGGGCAGAGGCCGGCTGAGCAGTCAGAGGAGGACCCAGGCCCATCCCCTCTCCATCCTAGGGCACGCAGGGAGGAGACGATCAGGGGAAAATGTGGTTTACTCGGGAGGAGAGAGCCACCATCCTCTTCATGGGTTGCAGGTGTGAGATCTGCATAAGAGTTTGGACCTGCGTACTAACAGACGCTGGAGACAAATTAGTGTTTTATTCCTAAAGAAGGTTTATCTTGGTTGGCGTTCTTCCAATGGACTGTCCCTGGTTTATCTTCCTGAAGTTGGCAATTATCTATCCTGGTCTGTCGTGGAACTTTCTTCAGGGTGGTTTGTTTTTGGTTTTTGCTTCATTATCGGCTCTTTGAATGTGAACTGTGTTTCTGTCCTTTGAAATGTTATTTTGAAAATAGTTTACTCCTCCACTGTGAACAAGTGGAAGGCATTAAAGGACTTTATTTTACTTCTGGGTTTTTGATATATTTCTGATATACTCTGGGTCATCACATTCCCACTCATAAGTGGTCTTTTTAAAAAGACTTCAATACTTGTACTACAAATAAAAGTCCTTATACAATCAATTTTTTTTTACCATCAATGGTGGGCGTGGCTTGGTGGGCGTGCTTTGCATGTGCGCACACACTTTGCAAGCACGCGTGTGCCAACTGCCCACTTTGCGCAGGTACAGAGGCATTCCAACTCACCTCCTGCAAGCCTGCATTCTCCTGGTCGCTTCAGCACCTGTGGCGCAAAGCAGTTGTGCTTCAAAAGCAGGACATAAAGGTGAGTATGGGAGGAGCCCGGGCAGGCGGACAGGTGGGCCCAATAGCAGAACGTCAGAGAGAACTGGTTCGGTCTCCGCTGCTCATCGGCACTATCGGCTTGGCAGAACCGGGCCAAACTGGTAAAATACGACCACTGGTTTGAAGCATTTTGTATTTGTTTGGAAACTTTTATATATATTCATACAGCACCTTCAATTACAATCCTAGTGGATGCTCCATTTGGGCAAACCCAGCCTGTGGGGTTAGTTTGGGGTGCCATAAATACGCCAAACAGAGAATTGGCTTGAATAAAGCATGGTTATGTTCAGCATGGGTTTGTGTGAGCCATGTGTGCTGTCTTGTGCTGTGTGAGACCCATTGTTAGATGATGGAGGGTGCAAATGACAGGGGCTTTTCTTCACCCAAATCACACGGTTGATACAGGAAGATGCCAGGCTTTCAGCTACAGAGGAATCTTCAGCAGATAAAATACCGGTACTTCTCAACTTACATCCACTCATTTAGTGACCGTACAATGTTACACTGATACTGTTTTTCACCTTTACAACCATTGAAGCGTGCCCGTGGTCAGGTGATCAAAATTCAGGCACTGGGCAACTGACCCGTATTTATGATAGGGGCAGCGGCTCGGGGTCACGTGACTTCCTTTTGCGACCTTCGGACAAGCAAAGTCAATGGGGAAGCCAGATTTGCTTAACAACCTCGTGATTAACTTAAGAACTGCAGGCACTCACTTAACAACTGTGGCAAGGAAGGTCGTACAACGAGGCAAAATTCACTTAGCAAGTGTTTCACTTAGCAACAGAAAAATTGGGCTCAGTTGTGGTCATGCAGAGATGACTTCATGCAGAGGTGGCATTCAACAGGTTCTCGCCAGTTCTGGAGAACTGGTAGCGGAAATTTTGAGTAGTTCAGAGAACCGGCAAATACCGCCTCTGACTGGCCCCTCCCCCATCTATTCTCTGCCTCCCGAGTCCCAGATGATCGGCTGGGTCTTCTTTGGTTGCCCTGCACAGGAGAAGGGAGCTGGAAAGCAAGTTAGTGGGGTAGGGAGGGAATGGGGATTTTGCAGTATCCTTCTGTGAACACCTGGAGCGTGGCACAAAGGCAACACATTCAAATAAGCAATAAGAGTCTCTCCAACTTTGCCCCTAATGTTCAGGTTACCTTCAGCTGGAGAAAAACTCTCCTAGGAACAGTCTTTAAGTGGAGGAAATTCAGTCAGAAAACAAAGTACATACAAACTGTAAATAAAAGCCCACACAAACCACGCTGCAGCAATTAATCTCACAGGGTAGGAGAAGGAATTGCAGACTTGAAAGCACAGCAAAACACACACAGTTGGGAAGATGCCAGGAACACAGATAAGCCTCGACAGATTATTCACGATTTGCTCCCAACAACTTGCTGTACGCAGCTTCCCTTTTTAAACACTGTTCCCAGCTGCAGCTAATGAAGGAAATCAAGGCCCTTTCCTCTCCCGTAAGTCATGCAACTCACGTTGCTCCCTTCTCTGTTCCTCCCTGCGTGCCCTAGGATGAAGAGGGGGTGGGCCTGGATCTTCCTCTGAACCCCCTCTCCCTTGTTCTACCTCTTCCCTGCTCTGCCCAGCTGGACTTTGCCCTTCCCCAGTTTCTTCCACAGCCAACGGAGCCACATTCCGACTCCCTGTCAGCTGCTCGGCCTCCCACTCCAAATCAGATTCCAATAGGGGCATGACACCTTTCCCTGCCATTCCCACCAAGCCACACCCACAGAACCGATAGTAAATTTTTTTGAATCCCACCACTGACTTCATGGATTGGTTTTTGAAGTGTTTGGGGCTATAGTAGTGTTTTTGTAAACTTAGCAACTTTTAAGATGTGTGGATTTCAACTCTCATGCTGACTGGAATTCTGGGAGTTGAAATCCACATATCTTAAAAGTTGCCAAAGTTTTAAAAAAACAAACCTACAGTTTAAACTATGCAAGTTCAATGAATGGAGAGGAATGAAGACGTCTGTGAACAAAATTTAAGTCTGGCTCACCTTTTGGCATATTTGCCCCAGCTTAGAACTTCACATACATGTAGTCCTCATCTTACAGCCACCAATTGTGCCCAAAATGTATGTTGTTAAGCGAGAATGTGTTAAGGGAGTTTTGCTTCATTTTACGACCTTGCTTGCCACAGTTGTTCAGTGAAACACTGCAGTTGATAAGTTAGTAACCCGGTTGTTAAGCGAATCTGGCTTCCCCATTGACTTTGCTTGTCAGAAAGTTGTAAAAAAGTGATCACATTGATCCTGGGATGCTGCAGTAAATATGAACCAGTTGCCAAGCACCTGAATCATGTTCACAGGATCATGGGGAGGTTGCAAAGGTTGCAACTGTGAAACACTTTTTTCAGTGACATTGTAACTTTGAACAGTCAATAAGTGAAGTGTTGTAAGTCGAGGAGTACCTGTACTTTCTGTTCTTCTCAGATTCTTGGGTTGGTGCATGTTTTAGGTTCAGAAGATTTACTACTGGCTCATTTCATCCTAAGAAAGCAAAATATCTACACACTGCTCTTGGGTCTGTTTGATTATTTGTAACATCTAATGGAGCAATATGGTGCATCATTGGGCAACAATTCTTGAATCTACATTCCTCAAATGGGCTAACTTGCAGAATATCCAAAATCTGGACCCTTGACTCTTTGTCAACTCTAAAATTGGCCTGAGCGAGGCCATTTTCTAGCTTCAGCATTGCCACATTGGAGCTGAGGGTAAGGGAGTGGGGAGTAGACTTAGAAAGGGTTTATAGCCAAAACAAAATACTTTATCTTGGGAACCAAGGACATTCCCATAGGTGGTCGGAGAAATGCAGAGTGACGTTACCAGGAAACCAAAACCTTTTACTTTTAACTTGGTGAAAACCGCAGGAATATTCAGAGTCGGTTTTCACCAGCTTGTGCCAATATATTTCCAATAAACCAGTTCTTTGAGGAATCTGCCTGCCTCGGAGTCCTATTTATTATGGGAGTATTATTTGGAACCCTAACATTCCTGAGAGATTGAAATTTGGAAAAGTTGTGGCTGCTTCAGTGTTGTTGAGCCACCAGAGTCACCAATGATCATCATTTTCAACCTCGCTTCTAGCTTCCTACAAGGGAAATCATTGGGGAAGCTGGCAGGAAGTTAAACATGATTCCTGTTTCCTCTGGGTTAAACTCTTATTCTCCTGCACTGTAATCCCAATTAAAAATATAGGAAATGGGGAACTAATTTCAGTTAATACTCTGCTTAGGACAAAAAGAGAGAAATCAATGCTTTCATTCAACAACATATTTAAGGCTCAGCTGGCTTGGCCCAAAATGTATATGGAAAATGCTACATCATCTATGACTTTTGTGGGAAAAATCCTAGAGAGCCTCATCACATATTAAAATATGGCAATAATACACAGATATTTCTTTTACTGTACTCTACGTTTCCAAGAAGTTGCAAAAGAACTTAACAGCAGTCTCTTTTTCCCCTGATGTTCACAGCTGTTTTCCAGTTATGGAGATGACCAGTATGGAGCAGATGGCAAGGATGGGAGATTTAAGTTTCCTTTGTCTTCTTCATCACATTGTGCAACAGAGCACCAGAAATACCTGAGGAGTAAAATATGGTGGCCCTGGTTTATGGAATGCCCTCAGTGGAGATGTTCCAGTTTTTGCCAATAAGCCACTTCCATTTGCTCTTGTTTTTCTCTTTTCTTCTTAGGATCAAGACTTTAAGGCAGGGGTGTCACTCAATTTCATTGAGGGCCCCATCAGGGTTGTGTTTGACCTCGGGAAGGGCGGGGGGCATGGCCAGCTCGATGTCACTCATCATCGAGGCTCTGTTTTCAGCAGCGATGGCCTCCTACAGCCCTCTGTCTGCAGAAATGGAGCTCGGGAGGGCCGTGAGAAGCAGGCCCGGGCTCTGTTTTCACTGGCAGAGGCCTGCAGGAGGCCATCGTGGCTGAAAACGGAGCCTGGGCGGGCTGTGTGTGGCCCTCCCAAGCTCCGTTTTCGCTGGCAGAGGCACCGCGGCCTGGTTCTTCACTGTTTCCAGGGCAGAGCAGCGGGGCGTATCTAAACATCCCATGGGCCTCATCTGGCCCCCAGGCCTTAAGTTTGACAACCCTGCTTTAAGGCATAGAGGCAGGAGTAGGATTCTACCGGTTCAGACCGGTTCGGGCGAACTGGATGTTAAAGTTACAGCTGGTTTGCCGAACCGATATTTGAACTGACAGGCTCTCCTGCCTCTCCCCTTCCAGGAGTCTCCACACGGACCATTTTCGATGGAGGTAAGTGCAGGGACTGCATGGAGACTCTGGGAGGGGGAAAAACGGGCCTTCTGGAAGTTTGGAAATGGACCTGTTTCCGGCTTCCAGTGGGCCTCCAGAGGCCGAGGGAGGCTGTTTATGCTCTAGAGGCCCAGGAGAGACCTCTAGACCCTTGGGAGGGCAAAAAATGGCCTTCCCGAAAAACCAGAAGTGGCAAAACGGGCCTATTTCTGGCTTCTGGTGCACCTCCAGAGGCCGGGGAGGCTGTTTTTGCCCTCCCAGAGACCGTTGGAAGGGCTAAAACAGCCTCGCCTGGGCTCTGGAGGCCCACCAGAAGCCAGAAACAGGAAATTCCGGTAGGTCATGCCCACCAGGGCCACACCCACCCAGCAACCGGGCAACGAACCGGTTGCTGGGATTTTTTAATCCCACCCCTGCATAAAGGGCCAGTTTCAACATTCAATTGATCTAAAAAGTTCAGATCCTTCACTTATGGGAAAAACACTGAGGAGAAAAGGGGGGGGGAGCAAAACTTTTAAGGAGGAGACAAAACCTTGCCCTGCCAATAAGAAATCCCATCTTGGTATACCTTGAGTAAAGATAAAAAGAAAAATACAGACTGTCTTCGGCTTATAACTACTCACTTAGTGACCCATTTGAAGCTTCAGTGGCCTGGAAAAAATGACTTATGCCCATTTTTTACACTTATGACCATTGCAGCACCCCCATGGTCACGCGATCAAAATTCAGACACATGCCTACTGTTTCATATTTATGACGGTTGCAGTGTCCCAGGGTCATGTGATCATCTTTTGCGACCTTCTGACAAGCAAAATCAACGGGGAAGCCAGATTCACTCAACAACTGTGGTAATAACCAATGCAATGATTCACTTAACAATGATTCCCGCTTGGGCGGGGGGGTTGGACTAGATGACCTATAAGGTCCCTTCCAACTCTGATTATCTGTTATCTGTAACAACTGAGGCAGGAAGGGTCGTAAAATGGGGCAAAGCTCACTTGACATCTATCTCAGACAGCAACAGAAATTTTGAGCTCAGTTGTGGTCATAAGTCGAGGACTACCTGTAGACTTGCAGAAATTGGTTTTGAGAAAGAAAAGAGAAGGTGTTATTTAGACACAGATGAATAATTTGGCACGAATTCAGGTTGGAATGGTCGCCATCACAAGTGGGAGAAAATGTGTGTTGTGTCCTCACAAGTCTGTCTAGTAATTGTCATTTACCTTGAGATGAAAACTGTGATTAGAAAGCACAGTACTTTGGTTGTTGCTTGTTCTGTAATATTTATATATCTGTGGCCCTAATATAGAAAGAAATTCTTAAATGCCAGCAAGTATTAACAAGTTTTGTTTAATGCAGTTCAATTTGTCATCCTTACAAGCTTTCCTTTGTTTATTCATTGCTAGAATATCCACCCAAAATGCCTACAAGCTGTTTTCCAATTTTCACTCTGCAAACCTGTACAGAGTAGGTCCCCCAGCGATCAGCAAATTTTAGTGTTTTTAATAATTGGGGTGGTTAAATTTACTGGGGGAAAAATGCAAAAGCTGTTCCAAAATGGCAAGTATAGATCAGGGTAACCAGTTGCAAATGTACTTACATTTCATTTGTATATTTATTATCGCTATAATCTTGGATTCCCAGCTGTTTTGGGTCTATAAAAATGTATATAAAATATGAAACGTAATATAAAATGCAAGAATAATTAAAACACACAAATGGTAAGTGCAGATGGAAATCACTGTTCAGTCTCCAAATACCCTCTGGAACAATTCCATTTTTAGCCATTTTTGAAAGGCCAATAAAGAGAGTACTATCCTGGGTGGAAAAGAGAGGGCTATCCCAAAGAGTATAAGCCATCAACTGCAAACCATCAACTGCAGATATTGTTTTCTTCATTTCACAAAATGAAGAGACAATCAAAATATTTTTTTAAAACATCAGTGTTTCTCATCCATTTTAAGATGTGTGGACCAACTCCCAGAATTCCCAATTTACATTTCTGGGAATTGAAGTTCATACATCTTAAAATGGTCACGATTGACACTGGACTAGATTACCTTGGGTGGATTGCTTCTATGTGGAGGAGACACTGTTATGAGTTGAGTATCTAAGTTTCAAACTATGTAGGGCCTTATAGATGAAAACATCATATCACTGAAAACATGTTGCCATGCTGTACAGCAACCACTATGGGAATTAGAATATAGCAATTCCATTTGTCAAGATGCTGACCACTTTATTTTGAATCAATTGCAATTTCCAAGTGGCCTCCAAAGGCAGCCCCATGTTGAGTGTACTGCAGTAATCCAAACAGTTGTTAATAAGTTCATGATTCACTGTTGCCTGAGCTTCCTGCTTCAGGTTGGCTGTCCAGAATCATCTGCCAAGATTGAATCGCTTATTGCCTTCTAGCTCATATTGCTTTTCAACTTGCCAATCACACCAAGGTCACTACCGCAGGTGATCGATGGAGAAGTGGACTGTTCCCATAACAAAAAGAAGTTCTACTATTGGACCATGTGAACACTTGAGGGGTAGGAGAAAGGGAATCTATTGTTTCACTAAGCAAGCTTTCACGCGGGAAAAGCAAAGCTGGTTTTGCTTCTTCAATTCCAAAGATGGTGTAGTCGATAAAGTTTTACTTTTCAGGATTCAAAGATCCCGAGACTTCCTTTTGTTGGTTGGGTTTGCTAGTTGAACCATCGACATTATACTGAAGCTGGGATATTTGCATAAACAGTTGCTCCATCTTGGTGAGATTTCAGCCTCAATCTATTTTTTCTCATCCATACTTGACAATTTCTAAGCGTGGAGTCAATGATTCCACAGAATCTCTATGTCAGCCTGGGATAGGCAGGTATAACCTTGTGCATCATTAGTGCTTCAGTATCTCACCACAAGCAACAAATTACTTCCCCAGCTATTTCATGTAGGTGTTGATCAACAGAAGACTTAAGACTGAATCTTAAGAAATTGATCAATGAGTTCTCCTTCTCACTGCTACTGACGTTCACTCAAAAAGGAGTTGAATCACCCACCCACTCAGTGCCTAGCAGGAAACCAAGAGGATGCCATGATGGTGACTGGTATCAAGGGCTGCTGAAAGATCTCAGGACTAAGAGGTACATATTCCTTTCATCCAGGTCCCAGCAAAGGTAATTAACTAATGGAACTCCTATGCAATACCCAGCCCTCAATCCAGACTGAAAGTGGTCCAGCTAATTTACTTATTCAACAATAGATAGTTGATTCCTCATTAACATCTGAACAACTTTCCCTATAGACTGAAGGTTGGTGGCTTCTATAATTGCCAGATTAAAGAGGGTTTCTTGAGAAGGGGCCACTATTGCCTGCTGCAAGGTAGGCAGCCACATCTCTCCTTCAGAGAAGCATTGGCCATCTCCCAGACTCAGCACATCACACTCCCCCATCAGCCCAAAGAAGCTTGGAGGGGCATGGGACAAACTCGAAAAACACCCTATTCTGAACCTGGAGCTCACAAAGACATCCCACCAAACTAGAGGGCAGCTGGTGTGCAACTTGTTGTTTTGCCCATTCCTAAGCTACACAAATCACCACCCGTCTCACAATAATTATGACCCCAATGTCCACTCTTGGGTGTTGAAGAACCTGAAACACCTAAGGACAGATCTCCAAGGAGGCCATATAACTTCTCTCACACGATCCATGCCATGTCCTAACACTTATCCACCATTCAATCATGAATGAACATCTTCTAGATGTACATGGACCTGGTATTCACCATCAGTTAGGTCAAGGTCAAGATTATCCCCTATCCTCAGATTTGCTGGTAGCCTTCAAGAAGACAGATGGAGAATTTTCATGAGGTTTTCGTTTCATGCTGCACATTCCCCAGAATACTTTGAGACGGGGATGGTTTATGAGTACTATAAAATAAATATGAATGGATGCCTCTGGTGCAAGGGTGGGATTCTACCGGTTTGGCCCGGTTCTATAGAACCGGTAGCTCTGAAGAGCAGCTGACACCAAACCAGTTTGCTGAGACAATCTTCTGGTCATCTGTTTGGCCCACCCACCCACCTGGGCTCTTACCTGTCCTTTATTTCCTGCTTTTTCCTCCTCAGCTGCTTTGCGTGGCATAGTGGAGTGCCACTCATCAGCTGGAGCAGGTGAATGCTTGCCGGACCCGGTAGTTTGTAAATAACCGGTTGCTATGCCAGTAGGATCCTACCCCTGCTCAGGTGTAGTAACTGACTATTTTGATTTGTGGTCTATTACTTCCTAAATCACAAGAAGCACACCTTCATAATCAGCTGCTCTGGGAATTACAAAATAAGAGGGAGAACATTCACCTGTTCCTATGGATGAACTTCCTGAATGAATCTGTTTGACAACATGCTGGACTAGTTGACTTCAGTTTGATCCAGGAGAACAGTCATTATTCATTCATACTTTCATTCATATTTTAGTAAGCTTACATGTTGCTTCAATTATGTCTGTGTGGCTTCCAGGCCTCCAAAACGGAAATAGATTCAAAACTGCAATATATCAGAGCACACAAAAATAACCACAACTACAATCATCCCCCAGAAAAATAAAAATAACCGTCAACCCCCACAGGGTTGACAGAAACCAGCTAGGAAGGTTGCAAATGGTGACCACATTACCCAGGGACAGTGTAACTGTCATAAATATAAGCCAATTGCCAAGCATGTGAATTTTGATCACATGACCATAGGGGTGCTACAATGGTTGTAACTGTGAAACACTTCTCATAAGTCAGAGCCATTGCAATTTCAAAGGGCCACTAAATGAATTATTATAGATCAAGGACTATCTGTATATTACTATGGACGGTGTGTTTTTGTGGAAATGTGACACGAGTGCCACCATGTGGCGAATTCCAACATTTGCCTGAAGTTGGAATTGTCGAGCGAAACACTGAGACACAAACACAGGAACCGTGAGTGTGCAGATTAGTCCAGTGTTTCTCAACCTTGACAACTTTTCATTTGCTGGCTGCAGAATTCTGGGAGTTGAAGTCCACACACCTTAAAGTTTCCAAGGTTGAGAAACACTGCAAGTGTTCTTAAGAGTTCTTGCAGTTGTTTAATGAATCGTTTGATCATTAGGCGAATCTGAGTTCCCCTGTTGACTTTGCTTGCCAAAAACCAGCCGGGAAGATAAACCAATGATGATCACCTGGGACAGTGCAACTGTCATAAATACATGGCTTTTATAAAGGACAAATACCCTTTGACCAAATACTATTGAACTCTGATGAAAAACTAATTAAGAAAGTATATAACTTCTTTTCCATTTTTAAATTCTTACTGAATTTAAAAATGGAAAACGAACAAAACATACAATGATACAATGGGGAAAATTTAGGGGGCTATAACATACAACTAGAGAAATGGCAAAACCTAAGGGAAAGTAACTATAAATTAACTATAATTTATAAGAAACTTTGTATAAAATGTTTTATAGATGGCATTTACCATCTGCTAAGTTAGCTGAAACGTTTAAAAATATGTCTGGCAAATTCTGGAAATGTAACCAAAAACCGGGCACATTTTATCACTTTATCACTTTATTTACTTTTTACTGTTCTACCATCGAGAGCATTTTGGCATACTGTGTAACAGTGTGGTATGCTGGATGCTCTATAGTGGATAAGAAGATCCTCCAGAGCAGCAGTCATCAAATGGTGGGCCGCGGCCCACTGGTGGGCCATGAGAAAATTTTGGTGGCCCACAGAGAAATCTCACCCCCAAAGCACCCCCCCAAAGCAATTAATTCAGGCTGCACAGAAACACAAGGCTGCTCAGCTCACGTGGCCTGCGGGAACCCTCCCCACCCACTCACTCCTTACCCGGCAAACCTGTCTGCTAAGTTGCTATTTTTCCTTTTTCCGACCATCATCTGTTCTGCTGCACCGGGAAATTTAGATTAGCTAGGAAGCAGGAAATGGTTGGATTTCTTGCTTTCTAGCTAAGCATAGCTGAACCTCCCTTAGGACTGAAGGTTTGTTTGCAAGCAAATTCAGTGCAGACTCACGGCAAGCAAATTTGAGAGACTGAGCTAGCTGATGGTAGATAGATAGATTACTGAATGATTCTGTGAGCAACTCAATTTGCCTGCTTTGCCTGATTTTGGATAAAAGTTGCTTTTTTAAAATAAAAAATTCAATATTTATATACATGGTGTGTTGTAAGTTAATTTTGTGAGTTTGCTTGCAAGCAAATTTTATGTGACAGACTGAGCTAGCCAATGGCAGATAGTAGATTTCTGAACAAATTTGTGATTCTGTGAGCAACTCAATCTGCCTGCCTGCTTTGCCTGATTTTGGGTAAAAGTTGTCTTTTTTTATAAAAAATTCAATATTTATATAAATATTTATAATATTTACATGCAAGCCATGCCCAGCCAGTCACATGACCACCAAGTTACACCCACAAATTAGGCCACGCCCACAGAACCAGTTAGTGGTCCCTGGGATCTAAAATTGTGAGTTTGGTGTTCCCTGAGGTCCAAAAGGTTGGCGACCCCTGCTCCAGAGAGTTATAAACACAGCACAAAAATATCATCGGTTGCTGTCTTTCTTCTTTGGAAGAGATTGCAAAGGCCAGACTCCTCTCTAGAGCACAAAAAATCTCCACAGACCATTCTCATCCTGGTCACTCATATTTCGAACTGTTACCATCAGGGAGACATTATAGATGTGTTAAAATGAGGACTAATAGACTGAGAAACAGTTTCTTTTCTAAGGCAATAATTGTCTTGAATCAAACAGTGCATTTGTGATTTAGTCCTATGTATGTAGTGATATTTTTAAACTATTTAACTTACTAAATGTTTTAGATAGGTTTTAGGCTAGGTTATTAATTATTATTATTATTATTTTAATTATTTTAATTTTTAAATACTCTGTAGTGTGATTGTGATGTGGTGTTTGGGGCACTGTGCTGGAGTAGCTTTCAAATTTCATTGTATTCATGGAATGCAATGACAATAATTCTATTCTATCATATGTGGTGGATTTGCGCAAAAGCAAAAAACAATTGGGCAAAAGATACAGAGGTGGCTAGGAAAGATGGTAGGGAAACAGGTAGATTTTAAACCTGAATTGTTTTTATTAGGAATAACATCAGAAAAAATTGATAAGAAAAGTATGTACTTAATATTACATGTCTTAACAGCAGCGAGGATTGTTTTCACATAGTACTGAAAAAATGAAGATATACCATGAGATGAAGAGATAGTCAGGAAGATACTAGATTGTTCAGAAATGGATAGATTGACACTGAAAATTAAATGGAAAGAAGATGTAGAATATTATCAAACATGGAATCTATTTTACCAACGGTTGGAAAAAAGGGGTGGAGATTAAGAATGTAAATTTGTATCGTTAAGCAAATTAAATACCCAGACAACATGAGGTTTATTAAGCACTAAGAAATGTATTGAATAGAAAATCAATACAAAAAAGAAAAGAAAAGAAATACATGCCAGTTGCTAAGTGTCCCAATTTTGACCATGTGGCCATATAGGGATGCTACAACAGTCAACAGCATGAAAATCAGTCATAAGTCACTTTTTCAGAGCTGTTGTAACTTCGAACTGCTAACAACTAAAGTGCCAAATTAACTGTAAAAAGCCAAACGGAGTACAAAGTCTCCACAGAGCTTTAAGGTTTAATCCGAACAGAGTAAACAAAGTTGCTTCCTGCAAAGGTTCCTGTCCCTTTGCTCCTCCATTATGTCTTATAGGAGGGGCCAATTATCTCCAAGCCTTATTCCCGAGTTGCCCCTTTTGTCTTAACTGTTCTTGTCTTCTGGCAACTCTGCGCATGCACACACTGGGAACAGGCTCCCCTTGTTCCTCTGCCTCACTGGTGCCAGATTCTGGAGGCTCCGGAGTCAGCATATAACTCCCAGATGGCCCTGACCCCATCACTATATCAGACACAGGATTCTCGTCCGAGTCTCCCCAGACTCCCAGATTGGCCTATGTTCCTCCCCACTGTCTGATTCTGCTGCCGTTGGACCACAACACTGTCTTGCTTTTTTTATTTAAGTTTTTTCAAAAGATTTAATGCATAGCCACTTTCAAAATGCTGGAGAATAATTGTTTAATGTGATTTTTACAAGCCTCAGGACAATACAGTATTAGCCTAGAGAACATAACAAATCGAGTGTTGTAGTCTAAATTACGTCCTTTAATTTACAGTTATTTTAAAAAGACATCAGAGATGCTGTAAAACAACAGAGGGCAGCATCGTATAAAATGTGACAGCAGCATTGCATAAAATAAGAGTAACAATTTCCGAGTGCTTTAGCTACTTTGTTGAAGATACATACAACAAAAATGCAACAATTTTTTAAATTAAGGAATGAATTTATATATACTGTATTCTTTTCCTTTAAATGTTACTTGTTTTTGCTGAGATGGCAGGGAATCCAGTGGTAAAATTAAAAGTTGCCCTGGAAATATAAAATCGTTAACGAACTTTAGCAGAAATCCAATCTAGACAGTTGCCAGGACTAAATAATACAGTTTTATGTTTCAATAACATATGTAGTATATGAGAAACAGGAACTATTCCTCATTTAAACAGAGTTCCAAAATCAGAGACTGGGGTAACACTTTTTCAGATTAGCAAATGTTATTTAAAATGATGAATTTTCCTCAGCTATGTTGCTGTTTAATTTTACTGCAAGCTGTAAAGGCAGGTTGCAGTTAGAAAAAGAAAAGTTGGGAAGCATTTTTCCAAATTCTGCTCTGCTTATAAATGTGCTGGGGCCCCATTCTTCTAGCTTCTGACTGCCACAAATGTAAATTTGGCCCTGAGTTTGCTCTTATCTATAATTAAGATTTAATTCATAGTTTCTAAACGTCATTGCCTAGATTCTCCAAAGATAACTCCTCTATTTCCTCTGGTTCCTTCTGGTTCTTGCTCTTCTGGTGGCCTCAACCATTGTTGTTTGACGCTATTTTAATTGTGTCTTTGATGTTGTCTCTCCATTATCTTTGGGTCTGTCTCATATTCTTTGAATAAGATAGCAAAAAACATAAAAATAATGAAAATCAATCAGCCATAGCTTATGACCATCTCTGTCAGTGTTCTTCCTTTCCATGGTACAGGTAGTATGACTGGTCGCTTGGTAACCATCTGAAGTCACGAACTACCCAGAGGTGGTATTCAGCAGGTTCTGACCAGTTCTGGAGAACCGGTAGCGGAAATTTTGAGTAGTTCAGAGAACCGGCAAATACCACCTCTGATTGGGCCCACCCCCCATCTATTTTCTGCCTCCCAAGTCCCAGCTGATTGGCTGGGTCTTCTTTTGTCGCCCTGCACAGGAGAACAGAGCTGGAAAGCAGGTTAGTAGGGTGGGGAGGGAATGGGGATTTTGCAGTATCCTTCCCCTGTCATGCCCACCAAGCCACACCCACAGAACCAGTAGTAAAAAAAAATTGAATCCCACCACTGGAACTACCTGAAGAAAGGGAGTTATAATCCAGATGTGAAGTTCCAATGCTTGCTCTCCCCAGTGTTCATGTGGCCACATTTTAGCCACTTAGCAATACATTCCTATTTATTACCATTTGCAGTTTTGTGATATGACTGAGTTTTTACGACGGTTTTGCTAAAAACTGGCATTTCTAGTTTTCAGCAAAAATCTGCTGTAGTGAACAATGGGTTTGCTTAAGAACTGTGGCATTCACTTAATGACTGCCACAACCACCAGATTCACTTAATGACCACTGCAAACAACATTTTCAAATTGGATCAGTCACTGGCTCCATTATAGTCATAACTCAAGGACTACTTGTATAGCCATTCTTTCTCCTCAGATGTAAAGCAAAGGAAAAAACTTCTTGTAACATTTGTACCGTTAAAAATGCCTTGCATTTTGTATATCCTATCAGAAGTATTCCTAGATGATGTCTTGCAGAGGGAAGATATTTTTAGCCCTAGATTCAATTTAATATTGAATCAAGTAATTTCTGGACATGATATGTAATCTGTCATGAGGAGCAAGGATTTTTTTTTTTTTTTTTAGCTCAGGCTAAGCCAGCATCTTAATTTTAATATATTGGCTTCATCTAGCTGCCCTGAATATAAGAAACCAGAATAACCACATTTCTAAGAAAGCAATAACATACAAACTATAATACTAGCACATTTTAGCAATTTTCTAGGGGGGAAAAAACCAGCCTTAAGTGTTGATGGAGATTCTCAATTATCTAGGTCACAGTTGTCTCAAAAATGCTTTTCCAGAAGGCAATTTCCTTGGGTTTTTCTCCCCCTTGAAAACATCTTGCTTCTCATCCAAGAAGAACTGAAGAAGCTTCTTGGATGAGAAGCGGAATGTTTTCAAAGGAAAAACCAACCAACCAACCAGTCAAGAAAATCTAATTGCCTTTTGGAAAAGCCCCTTTGGGAAAACAAATGTTACCATATTCACACTGCTAGTTTATCTCAAAGGTGCTTTTTTCAAGAGGCAACTAGACTTTCTGGGGGGGGGTGAGGTTTGGGAGGGGGGAGAAGATGTTTCGTGCGGCACAACATGGGCTAGATTCAGCAGTCCATCTCTATTTAAAAGTCAAATGCCACTCTTTTGAAGACAGCAGAGTCCAGATTTTGGATAGAGAAGACCACTGGTTTTAAGAAGGGGTCAAAGAGACCGTTTATGTCAAAACTGAACAGCCCTCTTTCAACAGAGGGTGAGGGATACAACATCATCTATCTCCAGTCTACAACACAGTCCTTTCCACAGTTTTGAAAAGGTTCCACACTCTTTTGCACCACTCAGATGACTCTGATGACACAGATAAACCTCCAAGTGGCCTCAATGATCTCTAAAAGGATGAAAATGACCAGCTGTCTGCAAGAAGTATAAATCCTTCTATTCTCCACCATCCAGTCAAAGCTGAAAAAGCTTTTTGAAAGTGAAACGTTTTCTAAGAAAAACCAGAAAGTCCAGTTGCCTCTTGAAAAAGCACCTTTGGGACAACCATGACCTGGATGACTGAGACTCTGCCTTCCATCGAGGACCTGAATACTGCACGAGTCAAAAGAGGGCTGTGAAAATATTTACAGACCCCCTCACATTCCGGACATAAACTGTTTCAACTCCTTCCCTCAAAACGACGCTATAGAGCACTGCACAACAGAACAACTAGACAGAAGGACAGTTTTTTCCTGAATGACATCACTCTGCTAAACAAGAAGTTCCCTCAACACTGTCCAACTATTTACAAAGTCTTGCACTACTATTACTATTAACCTTCTCATCAGTCCTTATCACCCATCCCCTCCCACTTGTGACTGTTATGTCTGTAACTTTGTTGCTTGTATCCTTATGATTTATATGGACTGTTTCCTAGTATGATTCGAATGCTTATTGTACCCTATGACTATCATTAAATGTTGTACCTAATGATTCTTAACTCTTGATGAATGTATCTTTTCTTTCATGTACACTGAGAGCATTTGCACCAAAGACAAATTCCTTGTGTGTCCAATCAGACTTGGCCAATAAAGAATTCTATTCTATTCTTTTCTATTTTATACTATTCTTTCCATAGACATTGCTAGTTTATATTAATTTATTCATTTTGTATCTAGGGGATACAGCATATCAGGATTCAGAGACATCTTTCAGTGCTAATAGTAATGGGGAAAATTAAAAAGCTAAGAAATATTAAGATATCATTTAAAAGAAACCAACGGAATATGTCACCATCCATTGATTTAGGAGAACATATAATGAAGGATAAGCATCATTCTGTTGGATATACAGACAAAGATGTACGAAGAGTTGAAGTGCAGAGAATGTTTTTTTCTTGTTTCCAGATTGGTTGGCAACCCACGCAGAAGCCCCAAGAAATCAATTTGACTAAGATGAAAGCAGCTGTGGTTATCAAGTTTCAGAAGTGATCTTCTGCCAGAAATAGATGGAGCCACCAGGGCTCTTCTCCTTTGTTTATTTTAGATAACGTCTCTCTTAAGTTTGGAAGAAGGACTCCCCTGCAGACAACATCCAGGTCAAGAGGCCATGGAGTGCACACTCCATTGGCCTGTAATTAGAACCAATCATAAGTGATCTAAGAGAGAAAAGTTGGATAAGATGCCAACCCAGCTTGAGAAATTAGAGAGCTGTGTGTTCAGATCAGCTCTATTTTCCCAGGTTGTTTAAACCCACCCTGATCCCTCAGGGAGGAATGGTCATGCAGGTATTTTGCATGCAAGAAATATTTCTAAAAGGATCGGGAAGAAAGGTTTAAAATTCTGGGGTCATTGAGGCGGCAGCCAAAAAAAGCCAATGCAATCCTAAATTGCATTAACAGAGGGATTCAATCAAGATCAAGTGAGGTACTAATTCCACTCTATAAAGCCTTAGTAAGACCACACTTGGAATACTGCATCCAGTTTTGGTCACCGCACTATAAAAAAAAGATGTTGAGACTCCAGAAAGAGTGCAGAGAAGAGCAACCAAGATGATTAGGGGACTGAAGGCCGAAACATATGAAGAATGGTTACACACCTAGGAACTGGGCTTGGCTAATCTAGTGAAGAGAAGGACCAGGGGAGACATGATAGCAGTCTTCCAATATTTGAGGGGTTGCCACAGAGAGGAAGGGGTCAAGCTATTTTCTAAAGCAACCGAAGGCCAGACAAGGAATAATGGATGGAAACTGAACAAGGGAAGATTGAACCTGGAAATAAGGAGAAACTTTCTGCCAGAGAGAACAATCAACCAATGGAACAGCTTGCCTTCGGAAGTTGTGGGAGCTTCATCACTGGAGGCTTTCAAGAAGAGATTGGACAGCCATTTGTCAGAAATTTATTTTTATTGATTGATTGATTGATTTGATTTGTCAATCGCTTACAAGATAATAGGTAAAAATATAAACATGAGTAAGAATACAGGAAATAGGTACGAATAAATGGGGACAATAGGACAGAGACGGTAGGCTCTCCCGCTTGGACGGGGGGAGGGGAGGTTGGGCTAGATGACCTACAGGATCCCTTCCAACTCTATTTATCTGTTAATCTGCTGCCAATAGTAGGGCCTTTCCCCAACTGCTCAATACCTAACCTTAAAATAGCAGAAAATTTATACTGGCATAGGCTGTTCTACCTTCCCTTCCAATTATCCTGGAATAAGACAACCCTTATCCTTTCTCCATTACCCTTGTTTCAAAAACCTGCGGACACCTGATCTTCATCCCAAGGAAACCTAACAGATTTTATACAAGTAGTTCTCAACTTACAAATCATTGGCACATACCTCTGTTGCCGCATCCTCACCATCGGAATTTGTTTCTTCTTTTGTTGCATTATGAAATGATGATGCAGCTTCATTACAGGGAGTCCTCGAGTTACAACAACAGTTCATTTAACGACCAAAGTTACAACGGCATTGAAAAAAGTGACTTCTGAACCCTTTTTCACACTTATGACCATTGCAGCATTGTCTTGGCCATGTGATCACAATTTGGACGCCTGATTCACATTTATGATGGTTGCAGTGTCCTGTGGTCATATTGATCCCCTTTTGCACCTTCTGACAAGCAAATCTGAGGAAGTCAGATTCA
Organism: Bungarus multicinctus; assembly: GCA_023653725.1. NCBI lineage: Eukaryota > Metazoa > Chordata > Lepidosauria > Squamata > Elapidae > Bungarus > Bungarus multicinctus. Next base: position 80,751,173 of record CM042846.1, on the reverse strand, counting down.
CTTAACAACAGTGTTACTAATGTAAAAAGTAAAAAGCTGCAATGATGTAAAATGGGGCAAAACTCACTTAGCTAACTTTTCACTTAGCAATGTAAATTTTGGGCTCGATTGTGGTCATAGGTTTGAGGACTATCTGTGTTTCATTCATACGCCAGTATGCAGTGAGCTTAGGCCCTAATAAAGTTAATTAGCCTTGAAGGTGCTACCAAATTTCCTGCCTCTTTTGATGAACGCGCATATTTTACGAGGGTGAACGCTGTATTTAATCTTTAAAACACACCACACACACTCCAGACACACCCCTCAGGCTGAAAACATTTCACTTACTAGCATGCCAGAGTTGGATAAATGACTGCAAACAAAATAATCTTTCACACTAGTGAAATATTGCAAGACACAGGGAGGCTCCTTAGCATATTGATGCTTACCACTCCCACTAGAACAGCAGAGGCAACATATTCAGTCTTTTGCATTAGGTAACAAAACCTGAGAATGAAGCGTGCCTTGGGAAGGCAGGAGTTTACAGCACTGCATAATGGGAGAAGAAATGCTATGATGGTTTGTATCAGTGGTGGCTAACCTTTTTGGGCTCCTGTGTCAAAAAATACGTGCGCGCCAGCACGCATGCACTCGCGTGCCAGCACCCAGAATGCAATGCGCACACCCCCTCCCCACGCTCCCTGAGCATGCGCGCACAATCCCCACCCCCTTACCTGCATTCACAGCTTATTTTTCGGCTGGTTTGAGGCCTTTTTTGGCCTCCCAGAGGCTTGGAAAAAGCCTCTGCAAGGCATTTCAGGCTGAATTATAGGCCCATTTTGTCACTTCTGGTATTACAGGAAGTGACAAAATGGACATATAATTCGTCCTGAAAAGCCTTGCAGAGGCTTTTTCCAAGCCCCTGGGAGGCCGAAAAAGGCCTCAAACCAACCAAGAAAAAAAAAACAGCTGTGAGGCGCGCACATGCTCAGTGAGGTAGGTTTGCCTGTGGCTTGTGTGCCAGCACAAATGGCTCTGCGTGCCACTTGTGACACACGTGCCATAGGTTTGCCATCATGGCCCTAGATGCCCACCCATTGGTTGGAAATGGACTGGTCAAGGGGAGGGAAGGTTGAATCGAGGGGGAAAGCCCGTATGCTTTCCACATGGGAAATGTAGTTCTAGTCTGACTTTACTGCAACCTTTAGTAAAAGAACCTATCACTTCAACTCAAATGGACTTGAACTTTCTTTCCTAAGGGGGTGATCTGGTTGGGGTAGGCCTGACAGCTGGACTTAGATCTCTTGTGGGAGCGAAGGGATTCATGACTTATGATGCCTTTGACCCCTCCCTCGGGCTCAGCCTGGTAACCTCCTACACACTCAATTCAATGGCACTGAAAAAAGTGATTTAGGCCCAGTTATCACACTTATAACCATCCTATGGTCAGAAATTCAACATTGAGGCACTAAACAAAGGGCGTGCATATACAGCAGCTACAGTATCTACGGGATCACCATTTGCAATCTTCCCAGTCAGTTTCCAACAAACAAGATCAACAGGGAAATCTGGATTCAGTTAATGGTCACATTTAACAACTTCAGGGATTCGTTTAAGAACCGTAGCAAAAAAAAAAAAATGTCATAGCATTGGGTGTGACTCAACCGCTCTTGATTTGCAATGGAGATTCCTGTCTCAGTTGTGAGGACTACCTAAAACTGGGTTCCTTTTCTCTGAAGGTATGAAATGTTGAGGGCTATGTGCATGGAGTCACATACGAGTTGTGTTCACATAACATGTCGGGTCTGGAAAAGATTTGGATCATTCCAAGAAATCATTAAGTATAAATAGCACAGATAACCCTCAACTAACTCCCACAACTGAGACTGGAAATCTGGTCATAAATTGAGGCACCCATTTGACCAGAACTGTTTTTGTTTTGTTTTTTACATTCTGTGGAGTGGTTGTTAAGTGAAGCAGCACAGTCATTAAGTGAATCTATTATTCTGAAGTTTGCTTGTTTGTTTTTGTCAGAAACTGCCAAAAGTTCGATACTGACTGGCACAAGATTGACTCAGCCTTCCAACATTCCGAGGTTGGTAAAATGAGGACAGAGATTGTTGAAGGCAATATGTCAACTCTGCAAACCACTTAGAGAGGGCTGTAAAGCACTATGAAGCAGTATATCAGTCTAAGTGCTATTGCTATGTGCTACATATTTCTGATATTATAGTGTAAGCCATCAACTTACACTATAATTTGGCTAACAAGCACTTTGTTACAATTTAGATCCTTTTTTAAACACATAAGGTGGGTAAATATAGATGCCACAATTTTAAGACATCCAAGATTCCAAGATATTGTTTTGAATACATCTATGATATTGCAAAAAGCAAACCAATCTACTCTACGTGCTACATATTCCATCCTATGTGCATGGAATGGATAAAGCGAGCCGTTTGATCCCCCACAAATCGTGGCCAGCTTATTTGTTTTGTTGAAAGTCGGCAGAGTGGAAACAAGGGTGGTTAACCAGAGTAGAAGATCGTTTTCCCCCACCCACGCAAGCCTGCCAGTTTTGGCTCCAAGCCCGCCTTCTGGAGACTCAATGAGAGTATCTGTTTTCTCTTTATCTTCTAATAAAATGGCAAGCTAAGGAAGAAGAAGAAGAAGAAGAAGAAGAAGAAGAAGAAGAAGAAGAAGAAGAAGAAGAAGAAGAAGAAGAAGAAGAAGAAGAAGAAGAAGAAGAAGAAGAAGAAGAAGAAGAAGAAGAAGAAGAAGAAGAAGAAGAAGAAGAAGAAGAAGAAGAAGAAGAAGAAGAAGAAGAAGAAGAAGAAGAAGAAGAAGAAGGTCTTGCTGCAATAGTTCTGTGGAATAGTTTGGGTTCATCCTGGAGGGCTATTGTTTTAAAAAATCAAACTAGGCAAACATCCCATTGTTGATCAGAGAATGTGTAAGATAGTAAACAATATGCCATGGCTTTGCAAACATGTAACACTTGAGTGCATAGGAGCCCTGTGCTAAAATGTGTATTTTGCCCAGATCCCTGAATCCCAAAGATGGCTTAACTGTTTGGCAATAACATTTTAGAGAGCTCCCATTTAATAATAATCATAAAAAAGCTTTATTTACTTGTGTCAATCGTATGACCCATCCACTGTGATCACTAAGTTCGCAGATGAAGTTTTGGGTCTCATTACAGATGGAGAGGAAACAGCATACAGGGGGGAGGTTCAAAAATTATCCTCATGGTGCCTAGAAAACAACCTGTACCTAAACATCAGCAAGACAGAGGAGATGGTGTTAGACTTCCGGAAGAAGAGAGAGGAACCCGCCCCACTTTACATCGAGGGGGGCTGTGTAGAGAGAGTTTCCTCTTTTAAATTCCTGGGAGTCTACCTCAGTGGAGATCTCACCTGGAAAATCAACACAACCCAGGTGGCCAGAAAGGCCCAACAGAGACTCCATTTCCTCAGGGTCTTGCGAAAGAATAAAGTGGAACAACGACTGATGACCTCCTTTTACCGGTCCACAATAGAAAGCATCCTCACAATATTGCATTACGGTGTGGTATGCTGGCTTGACAGCCACGGATAGAAAGACATCACAGAGGGTGGTGAGCACAGCACAAAACATCGTGGGCTGTTCCCTGGTACCACTAGATGACCTCGCTAGGGCTCACTGCCTTAGAAGAGTGAGGAAGATTCTCAGGGATGACTCACACCCCGATCAGCACTTCTTCACTACCATCGGGTAGGAGATATAGAAGCATAGCCAGCCACACCAACAGGCTGAAGAACAGTTTTTACGCGTGGGCTGTCAGACTTCTGAATGGAAAATAACTTCATGTCAACATAGTATGATAGACTTATGGAGCCGGCACATTGTGCAACAATACGACTTCAGCAACAGAGTGGTCAATGTCTGGAATACTCTACCTGAATCTGTGGTTTCTTCCCCAAACCCCAAAAACTTTAACCTTAGACTGTCTACTATTTATTTATTTATTATTTATTTATTAATTAGACTTATATACTGCCCCCTCTCCCTAAAGGGACTCGGGGCGGTGAACAGCCAAGATAAAAATACATATACAGAACACTATTGACGTCACCCCTTTCCTAAGAGGTCTGTAGGGGGCGTGCATAAGCGCATCAACGTGCCTACCATCCCTGTCCTATTGTTTCTTTTATTCTTCTGATATGTATCCATTTCACGTATTCATAACTATGTATATACTTATACCCATTATCTTGTAAGCGATTAACAAATCAAATAAATTCAAATTCAAACAAGGTCACATAGTATAATCAGATTGGGACTGGGTTAAGGACTTCTGTCTTCACTGTGAGTTGTGTTGTGGGGAAGTGTACGAAGACAATCTCATTGTATACATGTTGTACTGTGACAATAGAGGTAATAAATAATAAAGGTACAACTCTAAAGCTACAGTGTCATCTTTTTGGTCACACTGATGAGAGACAACCACTATGGGCTGCAAACCCTCAGGTGACCACTAGAGATCAACAAAGAGCAGAGATTTTCTGTATCATCTGCTGTCATCTTGTGGTAATTTTTGCAATCCAGAAGCCCAAATTGTTAATATTTATTCCCTCATAAACACATAAATGTCCTGGCTTTGTTCCACCATATACACATCGCTGTGGTTTGTTTGGATGGTTGGTTTATGCCACCTTAAACACCAAGGCTCTCTGGTTCTTGGGAGGACTTTTTCCATTTCTCAGGACATCCATCTGATCTAATCGATTTCAGAACTGTAGTCAGTTTCACAACGATAATTTAAAAACCCCGCAGCTGGATTTGCCTAGCTTCCTTCAATAATATTTTGCAAGTCAAATGTCATACAACTGCAGTTTTGAAATAGGTTACACTTGGCGGAACATAGAAACCACAAGTTCCCCAAAGAGCAGCCAAGAGAAAAAGTGGATCTGAGGGAAAAAAACCACATGAGGAAAATGTGTTGAAGCACTTATCCTACTATATGTTCCCTGAGTTGTGGTGCTTGTCGCATTGATGTGACAGAAGTCATGGGTAGTTGAAGCTCTATATTTACACATAGGAAAACTGTATGTCCTGCAGTTATCTGTGTCATGCCACTGTTGGAATCTGATTCGAGGGAGAGGTGGAACAGCTGACAGGGAGTGAGAGTGTGGCTCCGATGGCTGTGGAGGAAACTGGGGAAGGCACAGGCCGGCTGGGTGTTCAGAGGAAGACCCAGGCCCATTTCCTCTTCATCCTAGGGCACGCAGGGAGTAATGGATAAGGGAGCAAATGTGAGTTGCGTGGTTTACGGGGGAGGAAAGGACCCTGATCTCCTTCATTGGCTGCAGCTGGGAAGACTGTTTAAAAGGGCAAACTGCACACGGCAAAATTGCTGGAAGCAAAACGTGAAATTATTCTGGTTTGTCAAGTCTTATCTGAGTTCTGGCGTCCTTCCAAATGTGTGTGGTTCCTTATCTTTTGACGTCTTCAATCCCTTATCCTGCCCTGTCTCATTAATTGCTGCAATGTGGTTTGTGTTGATTTTTGTTCATAATTTATATGTACTTGTGAGTTTGGATGGAATCAGTGGTGGTATTCAAAAACTTTTACTACCGGTTCTGTGGGCGTGGCTTGGTGGGTGTGGCCATGTGACTGGGTGGGTGTGGCTTTTCTTTTTTGCAATCCTGACCCATTTTTGGGAACTTCCTAGCCTCAGAGGAGCCTTTGGTGGGGGGCATTTTTGCTCCCCTGAGGCTCCTCTGGGGCTCTGGAAGGCCAAAAATGGAGGGGGGGGCTGAGCTCCTCCCTCCATTTTTTGCCTTCCTGGGCCTCAGCAAGGGGAATCCCAGCACAGCTGATCTTATCTACAGCTGATTGTCGGGAGGGGAAAAAAAAGAAATCTTAGGCGACTTCAGGCAGGCGGGTGGGGAATGTCAGGCAGGCGGGCGGGGCAAGCGAGCATTGGGCAGGAGGACAACCCGGTGGGGGGCGTGGCCAGCCAGAACTTATTACTGATTCGGCAACCCACACCAAATTGTTGCTACCGGTTCTCCCGATCCATCGCGAACCGGCTGAATATCACCATTGGATGGAATTTCTTACCTTTAAAAACTGTTTTTGAAAGAGTTTTTTTTTCTCCAGCAGATGGTAACTGGACATTAGGAGCCAAGTAGGAGGTATTAAAGGGACTTTACCTATTTTTGTGACTTTGTTGCTTTTGTGCCATGCCCCAGGTCATCACACTCTGTCACTACGCAACTATTACTATAATACAGGTAGTCAACGACTTATCATCACAATGGGAGCCCAATATTTTTGTTGCTAAATGAGACATTTGTTAAGTGAATTTTGCCCCATTTTATGATCTTTCTTGCCACAGTTGTTAAGTAAATCAATGCTGTTAAGTTAGTTAACATGGTTGTTAAGTGAATCTGGCTTCCCCATTGACTTTGCTTGTCAGAACGTCGCAAAAGAGATTACATGACCTGGGGACACTGCAACCGTCATAAATATGAGTCAGTTGCCAAGCGTCCAAATTTTGATCACACGACCAAGACGATGCTGCAATGGTCGTAAGTGTGAAAAATGATCCATAAGTCACATTTTTCAATTCCATTGTAACTTTGAACGGTTACTAAATGAACTGTTGTTGTAACTCGAGGACTCCCTGTAATGAAGCTGCATAATTGTTTCATAATGCAACAACAGAAGAAACGAATTCTGATAGTGAGGATGAGGCAACAGAGGCATGTCTGAGGATCAGTCATAAATCATTTTTTTTCAGTGACATTGTAGCTTCAAATGGTCACTAAATGAATGGTTGTAAGTCGAGAACCATCTGCGCTACCTACAGACCCCTTACATCCTGGACATAAACTGTTTCAACCCCTTCCCTCAAAACGATGCTATAGAGCACTGCACACCAGAACAACTAGACACAAGGACAGTTTTTTCCTGACCATCATCACTCTGCTAAACAAATAATTCCCTCAACATTGTCCAACTATTTACAAGGTCTGCATTACTATTTCTATTAATCTTCTCATCACTCCTCACCCATCCCCTCCCATTTGTGACTGTATGACTGTAACTTCGTTGCTTGTATCTTTACAATTTATATTGACTGTTTTCTAGTAAGATGTGATTGCTTATTTGTACCCTATGACTATCATTAAGTGTTGTAGCTTATGATTCTTGACACTGGGATGAATGTATCTTTTCTTTTATGTACACTGAGAGTATTTGCACCAAAGACAAATTCCTTGTATGTCCAATCACACTTGGCCAATAAAGAATTCTATTCTATTCTATTCTATTCTATTCTATTCTATTCAACCAGATGTGAGACAGGTTGTTACCAATTTTATGCGTAAAGAAAAAGTTTCCATCTTTTTTTAGTTTCTAGTCAACAGAAATACTGTTAGGATTGATTTTTAGCATCAAATGTTCTTATATGTCCTGGTGACTTCACCATGTAACCTCATGTAATTGAGATGTTATTCCTGATAACATGGGGATATAATCTTTGAGTATCCACACTGTGGGTGCCTATCTTGACCACACAATAAATCTCTGACTGTTCATAACAGTTGAGAATGTCCTATTGTACAGTAATGTCCATCGGCGTGGATCTTCAACCACTATGCAATTTTTTTAAAAAAGTTTCATTTTAAAAATGTCATCTGTTTATATGTAATTCCAGTCCCAGTCCAGAATACTTATTTTGTACAGCTTACATGCTTTTGTAGAAAGTATATAAATAGATATACATTCGAATAAAATTTATGGCACATTTGTCAAAATGGAATTGAGACATAATTGAACAAATGCAAATTTGTCTGTTCACCTTCAACACAAACCACATTTCTCCTGCAACTTACTCAAACGTTATGTAGTTGTTGTTGTTTTTTAAATTGCTGACCATTATCAAATTGTCCTCCCCTCCATTCTCCACACGATTTGTTTTGAAACCATGGACCCAGAACTCTGATAATTTCGAGTTTCCTTCCAGTGCCTTGGGTCAAGTTCAGTTTATTCATTGATACAGGTAGTCCTCAACTTACAACAACTATTTGTTTAGTTACCGTTCGAAATTACAACCATCTCAAAAGTGGCTTATGGCCGTTTTTCACACTTATGACGGTTGCATTATCTCCATGGTCAAGTGATCAAAATGGGGATGCTTGGCAACTGGCATGCATTTATGATAATTGCATGTCCCGGGGTCATATGATCACTTTTTGTGACCTTCTGACAAGCCACATCAAAGGGGAAGCCAGGTTCACTTAACAGCCATGTTATTAGCTTAATAACTGCAACAATTCGCTTAAGAACTATGGCAAGAAAGGTGTTGTGGTTAGCCAGCAGCAGGTGTGGATGGCTGAGGAGAGCAAGGACTCAGATGAGGGGCCAGGACCATTTAGGAGTGGACTCCTGCCTTCAGAGATTGTGGGGGCTGGCAGCAGCGATGAGGAAGTTCCCAAGGAGCCTGTGCCAAGTGCACGTGCGCGCAGGGCTGCTCGTAGGAAAGAGCAGCTGCAGCAGCATGGGCGACTCGGGAGTAAGGCTGCAAGGTAATGGTCCCTCCTTCAAGAAGATAAAAGCCAGCTGTGAAGCTAACGTTCTTTGCAGGAAGCAATGTCGCTTTGAAACTTAACCTCATGGACGTTAAGCGCACCAACATGCCTACCGTCCCTGTCCTATTGTTTCTTTTATATTTTATTTTTCTTATATGTATCCATGTATTCATAACTATGTTTTACTTATACCTATTCACTTGTAAGCAATTGACAAATAAATAAATAAAAATAATAAATAAATGATAATAATCTTAAGTTGCTATTTGAAGACTCTTATGTTGTGAAATATTTCTTATCTGTTATTCTTGGCAGCCTCGCAGTTTTGGTGAGGTTTGTGCTTGTCAAAGTTAATTAGTTTGCAGCCTTTTAACCGGGGATTTGTAAGAATCATTAAAAGGTTTCTGTCCCCTTTGGTTCATATTTGTTTTATTGGAAAAGGGTTTGGGTCGGAACAAAAGGTCACAAAATGGGACAAAACTCACTTAATCATTGTCTTAGTTAACGATAGAAACTTTGGGGGTCAATTGTGGTCGCAAGTCAAGAACTACCTGTATTTTCAAAAAGCTATTAGCAAGACTTGAATGCATTTACGTCCACATTTCTTCAAAACCTTGTTGTTTTTCTTTGCAATTTTGCTAATGTCAGCACTTTCTGCAAGTAATTTTCCCTCAGTCAATGTATCTATGAGCTTTACTGTTTTATATGCACTTTGCATAGACTTCTCTTAACAATCTTTTTTTTTTAATGTTGCATTGCATTGCAAACATTGGAAAAATGCCCATTCAGAATGTTAGCCAAGTTTCAGTTCTCTCCTAATTTCCAACTAAAGACTTAGGAAAGTTCATATTCAAATGCAAACTAAATGGATTCCTCCTTTCTCTTTGCCAGAAGCAAGGTTTAAAACCTGAGGTTTTAATTGTTCAATCTAACAGCTACATAGCTCATGAATTTAAACACCAACTTTTAAAAAAAAGACAATAGATTTATTGAGATAAAAGAGATTAAAGAAAAGCTTCATCTCTCTTCTGTCTTAACAGGTGCAGCTTGATCAAACAGATCTGCAGTGAAGCCAATGGAGGAATATAAAGATTAGATCAAATCATTCCTTTTTCAACTCAAATATTGGGGGAGGGTTGGGGGGAAAGGACCCAACTCTACTTCATTTTACAGTATCAGTTCTCCACTAAACTTCAGATTTTTGTTTCACCTTTTTCACGACCATGTCTGAAAAGAAAGGATGAAAAAGTTCAAAAAAGCAAATTGTGCTCCTTTAAAAGCAGCCGTCTATCCCACCATGCGATGAGACACATTTGAAGGCAATTATGCTTGCAGCGTTCTCTGTTTTAAGTGCTTCCGAAATGCTGCCAACTAAAGCTTTGGCAAATCCATTCCTTTTTACCCAAACTGTACAAAAGTCCTTTTGAGTTAATGAATGTCTGCCCGTCACCGAAGAGTACCGCTTTAAATTCCGTTTTTTCCCCCCCAAAGGCTTCCACTGATTTTGGCATCAAGGCACAGAAAAATGTACGCTAAAGGACTCCTTTGAAAGACACAACTTCAATTAAAACGGGGTTTAAATCAAGATACAGTGTGGGATTTTGCTGCCCCAAAATACTAAGACTTTGTGTGGTCTTGTTAAGCAGTTGTACTGAAAATCAAGAATTATTGGGGTCTCACAGATTTGGCGAAGAGGCACCTTACAGCAGTGATGGGATTCAAAATTTTTTACTACCAGTTCTGTGGGCATGGCTTGGTGGGCATGGCAGGGGAAGGATACTGTAAAATCTGCATTCCCTCCCCACCCCACTAACCTGCTTTCCAGCTTCGTTCTCCTGTGCAAGGCAACCAAAAAAGACCCAGCCAATCAGCTGGGACTTGGGAGGTGGAGAATAAATGGGGGCGGGGCCAGTCAGAGGTGGTATTTGCCGGTTGTCCGAACTACTCAAAATTTCCACTACCGGTTTCTCCAGAACTGGTCAGAACCTGCTGAATACCATCTCTGCCTTACAGCCTCACTTCTTGAGAAAGTGTTTAAACTTGGGACTGCAAGAGCATTTGTTATGGCTGGATCACTAGGAAGCTACTTTTCATGTGCAAACTTAGCTGGCATGGATGCTGTGGCCTTGCACAGATAGGGGGCATTTCAATGGTTAACGCTGTGAATTATATCACAGTGGAGATAGTACAATTTTGTGGAAGGACTGGCGCACAAGTGATTGGACATCTTCAGTTGACTTCAATGACCATTGACGACTTATTGCAAGATTAATTATTAGAACAATCAACCAATGAAACAACTTGCCCTCGGAAGTTGTGGGAGCGTCATCACTTGAGACTTTCAAGAAGAGATTGGACTGCCATTGGTCAGAAATGGTGTAGGATCTCCCGCTTGGGTGGTGGGTTGGACTGGATGATCTAAAGGTCCCTTCCAACTCTGATTATCTGTTATGTTCACTTGAGTTCAGAATTAAACATTTTTTTTCTGGATACCCACAATAAACTGAATCACAAAGCAACTAAAAAGGCTGGATTCACACAGCTCACAAGGAAACAAATTAAGGTTAATATAGGTAGTCCTCAACTGATGACTGGTTAATTTAGGACTGTTCAGAGTTTCCAGAGTCTTGGAATCGGTGCTTTATGGTCTATAAAGCACTTTCAGCCATCGTAAAATGTCCTACTCCCCACCCCATCCTTGCAGTCACACATCTGCATTTTAGGCACTTGACAATAGGTTTGGTTGGCTTTTGTCATTTTTGCCAGTTTCTGACAAAAAAGCCTATTCAGAAGCATGGATTCACTTAATGACCGAGCTGTTTGTTTAACAACCATGCCACAGAATATAAAAAAAAACAATAACAGTTCCGGTTACATGATGGGTGCCTTAATTTATGACAAGATTTCTAGTCTCAGTTGTGGGATTTGGTTGAGGATTACCTGTGCTACTTATACTTAATGATTTCTGGGAGTGATCCAAATCTTTACCAGACCTGATAGTGTTGTGTGAACACAACCCATGTGTGACTCAGTTGAAATATAGAGGCCAGGTTTCCTTTACCTTTCTGCTCTACGTCTTCCTTCCCCGATAAATACTGTAAGACAGCCTACATTCGCTGCAGCTAAATTAGAGCTGAGGGGCCTTTTCCTCTTCCTCACAGTGCCCAATAAATATGTCCATTATCAGGAAAGTTCCTACAGGTATTAATGGAAGTTTCTCCTAAACCAGGGGTCTCCAACCTTGGCAACTTGGACTTCAACTCCCAGGGTTCTTCAGCTAACCTTAGCAACGCTAAGACTTGTGGACTTCAACTCCCAGAATTCTTCAGCCAACCTTGGCAACTTTGTGGAATGCAACTCCCAGAATTCCTCAGTCAGCTTTGCTGGCTGAGGAATTCTGGGAGTTGAAGTCCATTAGTCTTAAAGATGCCAAGGCTGGAGATCCCTGTTCTAAACCAGGGGCCCATGGCCTATTCAAAACCAGGCTGCTACTCACGTAAGTTGAGCTGCCAGCCAGGGATGGTATTCTACTGGTTCGGACCGGTTCGGGTGAACTGGTAGTTCTGGTAAGCATTTGGCCCCACCCACCCACCCTTCCTCTTTCCTGTGCTTTATTTCCTGGTATTTTTAAGCACAGCTTATTCACATGGCGGTTTGACGTGCCTTGGCTGTTTTAGTCCCAGGGGTTGCAGTAGAAGGTAATTAATGGAGTTGAAAATTGGCTTTTTAAAATATAGAACATGGGTGCGAAGCGCGTGTGCTCATCGAACCGGTTGTTACACGGTTGAATCGCAGCACTGCTGCCAGCCCTCCACTTCCACCAACCCCCCCCCCCCCTCCACCATAGAAGCTCTGGAAGTATTTAGTGAGAAGAGCTGAATTCTTCCTTTCTGCTTGTCATGTTCCCAATATCAACTTTTCCTGTAGCTATTTATGTGTTCAGCAAATTGCATTTGATAAGTGCACTCACACAATTAATTTCAGGTCTAGGTTGGCCACTGGGGAATCTTATTAGGGACAGTTAAAATGTGTGAATCACAGCTTCTTGTGGCAAGTTTATCAGGACCCAAAAGAATATCAGTGGGAGGTCTTTATCCCTAGCAGGGGCATAATTAACAGAAAGATTAAAGAATGGTAAGCAACTGTGATTAATGTACATTTATCTGCATGGCTTGTAAGATTCCACTTTTATTTGCAACTGACAAACAAGAGTAGATTGGTTTGCAATATCATAGATGTATTCAAAACAGTATCTTGGAATCTTGGGTGTCTTAAAATTGTGGCATCTATATTTACCCACCTTATTTATTTAAAAAAAGGATCTAAATTGTAACAAAGTGCTTGTTAGCCAAATTATAGTGTAAGCTGATGACTTACACTATAATATCAGAAATTAGTAGCACATAGCAATAGCACTTAGACTTATATACCACTTTACAGGGCTTTACAGCCCTCACTAAGCTGTTTACAGAGTCAGCCTATTGCCCCCGACAATCTGGGTCCTCATTTTACCGACCTCGGAAGGATGGAAGGCTGAGTCAACCTTGAGCCAGTGAGAATTGAACTCCCGACAGTGAGCAGTGAGTTAGTCCGCAATACTGTATTCTAACCACTGCACCATCACAGCTCATACTAAAGAAGAAGCAATGGATGGAAACTAATCAAGGAGAGATCCAACTTAGAAATAAGGATAAATTTCCTGACCAAACAATTAATCAGTGACATGGCTTGTCTTTGCCTGAGTTTTTAAGAAGACCCTGGACAGCCACTTGTCTGAAATGGTCTAGGGCCTCCAACTGGAGCAGGGGGTTGGACTAGAAGATCTCCAAGGTGCTCATTCAATTCTGATATTCTTTATGAACAAGACTGGACTGTGTGGTGTGTAGTAGGGAGTGAATTCTGTCCACTCTTCTGTATAATTAAGTGAGATTTTCATCAAGGTGATGGCAGGGTTGTAACTGATAAAAGTTTCTTCTCCATCTTCATAGATAAAAAGATAAAGATTTCCTTGAATTGAGCTCGAGCCCTGATAGAATTATATGGATACAACCATATCATTTTGTTGGCAACAATATGAAAGTCATTTACCATCGTTTTCTTTTGAGATAGTTTCTCAACTTCCCAGCCTAAAATTTAGAACCAGGATTTGTTAGTGGTTGCCGATTAAAGAACTAATCAGATCTGACTGGTTTAGCTTTTCAAAATTAACCAAGTTACAGAACAGACATAATTATGAAAAGCTGGCATGTTTAAAAATGTCCACTTGCTTCCTGTTCCATAACTTGTCCAAGAAGTAGAACTGTGTCTTTCCTTGGTACCAAATTTGTAACAATCCTTATTTAAAAATAAAAGTTTACACCTAGATGTACATTTGAACAGAAAATTGTTACCAGATCCTTAAAATCAAAGGTAGTATCCAGATATGCTCCAAACAAATTGGACACCGACTTCTTGAATTCTCAGTCAATTCAGTTGTTGTTTCTGTTGGCTAGGAATACTAGAAGTTGTGGTCATAATATGTCTGGAGACATTACACTGGAAAAACTGGGCTCGTTCTATACAATCACAAATGAAAACATGAATTAAAAGAAAAAACAAGACAACACTGAAGAAATTGGCACAAACATGATTCCTAATAAGAGATTTCACAGCTGCATCGGATCTTGCCCATCCATTAAGATTGGCCATCTAAGCTTGCCATGACTTGGATATGCAACAGTTCCTTTGTATAGTACAAGCCGATTTGTGCTTCTCTAGTTTAGAACTTACCAATGCATACCCATGGTCTTAGACTACATCCATTGAAAAACCCAATGATTAAAGAGGAGAGGAAAGTACTTAGAAGGCAAAATTGATCTCTGAGATAAAGTGTGTTTTTATCCCCTTGTATAAAATGTTGCTTATGTTTGCACAGGGGCTGAATCCATAACGGTGGTGCAGCAGGTCAAGCATCCATCTCAGGGCTCAATTTCTTCCATCACTTCCATGACGATGGTCCGAGGACCAGTTAAGATGAGGTTGCTCACAGTCCTGTAATCTGCATGGAGAACGTTGAGCCCGTTCACTGAAATCACAAACTGGCAAACCTAAGAGGAGGAGAAGAAGAAGAAGCAAGCAAGGAAATTAAGTCATGGAGAACAGCAACAACTTTTTGCTCTGAGCCTGAAAGCAAACTGGGTAGGAAGCCCCCATAAACTTTCTGCAGCATAAAGCCACGCTATGCCAGCAAAGCATCTGTTTTAATAGGACAGTTTTCTAGTGCTTTTAGAGTTATCCATTAACATTTGAATGCCTCCCTTAATAATAAAGATTCTAATAAAGATCTTTCTGAATTTAACAAGGGCAGTCTGCTAAACTGGAAAGACGGTTTACAGTGGCAGGAGGACAAGAGAGGAAAGGCAAGGAATGTGACAGCTCTTGGCAGGAAGAGGCAAGATTGCACAATCTGGCTGGGAAAAAAAAATCCCAAGAGAGCTGCTTTAATTTTGCAGAACTTTGGGAGCAAGTCTTAACCCACATAAGAGCTACCAGGAACGTTAACAGGGAAGGCACTCAAGCGTTTCCTGTACTGCAAAATAATTAAAAATAAATAAAATCTGACATGATTCCAATGTTTTTGGAACGTTAATTAACTTCCTTAAAGTTACTGTTGACTAGGCAGTCTGTGCAGCAAAGATGCAATTCCCAATGCCCAAGCTATTCTCAAGTTTCCTTATTACAGTTGGCTTTTCAAATCTTCAGACTGAAAAATCGCCTATTTTTGGAACTCTTCCTTGGGGTGCCTTATAATTACCAAGTGTGCAATGGGGTAGGCTGCACCGTTTTAAATGATTAGATCTTTTCCTGCCTTTTCCTTTGTCAATCTGTTCACCCCAGATTTTCTCCACCTACTCTGGGGCAGAATTAGAGTCCCCTATTTAAAAGAAGATAAAAGACTTGTGTGAATATATCGCAGCCTGGTTTTCCTTTCAGCAGTGTCTTAAAATACAATGGAAACTGCTGGGGGCGGACACGGCAATTTCCTGACAGCTTTCAGTCACACAGTTCTGATTTTTTGTAGCTCATTTTGATAAACATGTGGTTAGCTAGAAATAATACCAGGCAGAGCCTTGACATTTTAAAGCAATGAATAAAGTTTTCTGCAGCATATGTCTGCAGTCCCATTTGTCAAACTTTGAGGATCCGGGATGTTTCTAAAATCATAGCCTTCTTTGCACGTAGCTTTTCCAAATCTATCTTCCTGTCTTGGTTGTGTATATTTTCTGCAAACATTCCAATCTCTCTGTTCAGTGTTCCAGTTGCTGGAGCTGGGAATGTCTACTCTAACAAAGAATCTTCCAATATTTGAGAGGCTGCCACAAGGAAGAGAGGGTCAATCTATTCTCCAAAGTGCTGAGGGCAAGACAGAAAGCTTAACAAAGAGAGACCCAACCTAGAACTAAAGGAGAAATTTCCTGACAGAACAATTGATCAGTGAAATGGCATGCCTCTAGTCTAGAAATTGTGGGTGCTCCATCACTGATTAAATGCTATGGTTTCTTTAAGAAAACATTGGACAGCAATTCCAAGTCAGTTATTCTGTATGATTCAGCAAACATCTTAGCCCCAGGGTTATAACATAAGAGCAGGGGGTGTTTAAAAAGGCAAGCCCCAAGAATAGAATAGAAATATAATATAATATAATATAAATATAGTAGAGTAGAGTAGAGTAGAGTAGAGTAGAGTAGAGTAGAGTAGAGTAGAGTAGAGTAGAGTAGAGTAGAATAGAACAGAACAGAATAGAATTCTTTATTGGCCAAGTGTGATTGGACACACAAGGAATTTGTCTTTGGTGCATAAGTTCTCAGTGTACATAAAGAAAAAATAAAATACATTCATCAAGAATCATAAGAAACAACACTTAGTGATAGTCATAGGTTCCTAATAAGCAATCAAATCATACTAGGAAACAAATAAAACAATATAAATTGTTTACAATATAAATACGGTTATAGTTATAAGTTGGAAGAGATAGATAATAGGAAGGATGAGAATAATAATAGTAATACAGTTTTACTAAATAGTTTGACAGTGTTATGGGAATTACAATTATTAATTAATTGTAAGGGATTCATTAATTAAGGGAATTACAATTAGTTAGGGGCCAAATCCACTGCTTAAGGTCCATCGTTTTTTAATTCCAGTTTGTGTTACCTGTCACCTGAATTTTTAAATAGGCAAGGCTCTAGCTTATTTAATTATAGTGCGCTTTCCCCATATGTCAGCATTATCAGAGTAAAAGTATTTTAGGCAGGAACCGAGTGTTGTGCCTTCCATCAGAACATCTTTTGTTTCACACCAATCCCCAGGAAGAGTCTTCCAGCACACACCACGTTTGTGTGAATGTCTCTCACTGCCATCTCATTGGCTGAGGAGTGGGTGGTGTGTGAGAGGGCAACAATCCAGCTCTGGCATAAACAGCAGATTGCAACGCCAGAGAATAAATATTAATCGCTTTCCACCAGCAGGAGCTCAAAGCCCGCCGGTGTCACATTACTGTAGAAACTTTCTAGGAAGTGTTTACTAGAAGCTCCGATTCCATTTGCAGAAGTGAGAAAAACAACGCTGTTTATCTTCTGCAGGATTCGTCTGCCTATGTGGCAATGCTCTTTTGTGTAGCTAAAGCAAGTGGTGAATCTTAAACAAGTTAACAGCAATGAGACAAAGAGAGGACTCAGTCATTTCACAGAGAAAGTAAAAACCCATTTGAGTCAAATGGGTTGCCACCAGAGATGGTATTCAGCAGGTTCTGACCAGTCTGGAGAACAGGTAGCGGAAATTTTGAGTAATTCGGAGAACCGGCAAATACCGCCTCTGACTGGCCCCGCCCCCATCTATTCTCTGCCTCCCGAGTCCCAGCTGATTGGCTGAGTCTTCTTTTGTTGCCCTGCACAGGAGAAGGGAGATGGAAAGCAGGTTAGTGGGGTGGGGAGGGAATGGGATTTTGCAGTTTCCTCCCCCTGCCCCACCCACCAAGCCACGCCCACAGAACCAGTAGTAAAAAAAATTGAATCCCACCACTGGTTGCCATGTCTTTCTTTTAGCCTATAGTCAATGGATCCCCTGGAGATCTCACTATCAAGCAGGAGCCATATCTGAATTGTGCTCTGTAGAGATTGTCAGCCATCCAGGTCCTGGTTGTCCCAAAGGTGCTTTTTCAGGAGGCAACTGGACTTTCTTGTTTTTTCTTTGAAGACATTTCACTTCTCATCCAAGAAGCTTCTTCAGCTCTGACAGGATAGTGGGGATTTATATTCCTTAAAGACTTGCAACATAAATCCTTCCATTCCCCACTATCCTATCAGAGCTGAAGAGGCTTCTTGGATGAGAAACGAAATGTCTTCAAAGAAAAAAACAAGAAATCCAGTAGGGGTGACATGATATCTATCTTCTGGTACTTGAGGGGTTGTCACAGAGAAGGGGGGGGCAATTTATTCTCCAAAGCACCAGAGGGTAAGACAAAAAGCAATGAGTGGAAGCTTGTTAAAGAGAGACCCAGCCTGGAACTAAGAAGAATCTTCCTGCCTATGAGAGAAATGAATCAATGGAACAGTTTGCCTCCCAGGGTTGTGTGTTCTCCATCATTGGAGGTCTTCTAGAACAAAGCTGGCTGAGGAATTCTGGGAGTTGAAGTCCACAAGTCTTAAAGTTGCCAAGGTTGGAGACCATCTATGTGCCGCCTGGTGACCCCGAGGAATAGGGCCTTCTCTGTGGGGGCACCCATCCTTTGGAATGGGCTGCCCCCGGGGCTACGAACAACCACTGACCTGAGGGCGTTCAGATGTGATCTGAAAACCTGGCTCTTTGAGCAGGCCGGCCTGAGCTGACTTCAAATGGGATTTTAAATAAGGGGTTTTAGAATTGATTGGTTGGGGTATGAAAATTTTAGCTTATTTTTAATCGGGGGTTTTAAATTTTTAAATGGCAGCCTATAATTTAATTCTTTTTAATTGTATTTATATTTGTAATTTATATATATTTTAGTTGGCTGTTCACCGCTCTGAGTCCTTCGGGAGAAGGGCGGTATATAAAATTATTTAATAAATAAATAAATATTCTAGAAAGACCAGACAGCCATTTGTCTGGGATACAATAAGGTCTCCTCCTTTGGGGAAGGGGTTGGATTAGAAGACCTCCATGGTTCCTTCCAACCCTATGATGAACCACCTCAGCACCATCCACAAGTTAAAAAATAATCCTTCTCTTTCTTCCCTTTTGATCTCCCAATGAGTGGCATGGGGGGGGGGGGGGGATGGAAATGGCAACTGACCCCAAAGCAAGTTGCACTAATCAATGCAAATTCCCATTTTGTATGTGAATTGTGACCTCACCTGCACATTTATTTATTTATTTATTAATTACATTTATATACCGCCCTTCTCCCAAGGGACTCAGGGCGGTGAACAGCTCATCTAAAAACCCCACAAAAATACAAAAGTTAAAAAGTAATTAAATATTTAAATCAGCTGCTGACTAAAATTAGGAAACCCTCCCCCCACCCTTAAAAACCCAATTTAAAGTTAAAAATGGAGATCAAATTTAAAATCATTATCTCAGCCCAGGCCGGCCTGCTCAAAGAGCCAGGTCTTTAACGCGCGCCTGAAGGCCCTCAGGTCCGTGCCGGTACGGAGTTCCGGTGGCAGAGTATTCCAGAGGGCGGGGGCACCCACAGAGAAGGCCCTACTCCTTGGCGCCGCCAGACGACACATAGCGGCCGACGGCACCCGGAGCAGACCCTCCCTGTGGGAACGCACCGGCCTGTTGGAGAGCGTTGGCAGAATGCGGTCCTGAAGGTAACCTGGTCCCATGCCATGGGTCGCCCTAAAGGTCAAACTAGAACCTTAAAGCGAACCCGGAGAGCCATCGGCAACCAATGCAGCTCGCGCAGGAGAGGCGTCACATGGGCGCTACGCGACGCCCCCATAATCACCCTCGCGGCTGCATTTTGCACCAACTGGAGTCTCCGGATGCTCCCCGCAGGGAGCCCCATGTAGAGGGCGTTACAATAGTCCAGGCGAGAGGTGACAAGGGCCTGAGTGACCGTGCGCAAGGCGTCCCGATCCAGGAAGGGCCGCAACCGGTAGATCCGACGGATCTGATGAAATGCCCCCCTGGAGACGGCCGCGATGTGATGTTCAAGCGACAGCCGTACATCCAGGAGGACTCCCAGGTTGCGAGCCCTCTCTGTGGGGGGCAGAACTTCCCCCCCAATAGCCAGCGAAGGTGTCAGCTGGCTATATCGGGGCGCCGGAAACCACAGCCACTCGGTCTTGGATGGGTTGAGCCGAAGCCGTTCCCGCCCATCCAGTCCCCGCACGGCCTCCAGGCACCTAGACATAGCCCCCACAGCATCGTTGGGTGGTCCGGAGTGGAGATGTACAGCTGGGTGTCATCTGCATACAGATGACACCTCACTCCAAGACCACGGATGATCTCGCCCAGCGGCTTCATGTAAATGTTGAACAGGAGGGGAGAAAGGACCGACCCCTGAGGCACCCCACAAACCAGGGGCCTAGAGGTGGACCTCTCCCCCCCCCCGCCAACAGAATTGCGAACGGTCGGAGAGGAAGGAGGAGAACCATCGAAGGACGGTTCCACCAATCCCCAACCCCTCCAACCGTCGCAATAAGATACTATGGTCGATAGTATTCAAAAGCCGCCGAGAGATCTAATAGGACCAGGACAGAGGAGAACCCTCTGTCACGAGCCCTCCAGAGATCATCAACCAACGCGACCAATGCCGTCTCAGTGCTATGTCCAGGCCTGAAGCCCTATTGGAACGGATCGAGGTAAGTTGCTTCCTCCAGGTACTGGGGGAGCTGACGTGCCACCACACTCTCAACAACCTTCGCCACGAAGGGAAGGTTGGAGACTGGACGATAGTTGTTTAAAATAGCTGGGTCCAGGGAAGGCTTCTTGAGGAGGGGGCGCACCACCGCCGCCTTCAGGGCGGTAGGGAGCACCCCCTCTCTCAAGGAAGCGTTGACAATCCCCTGGAGCCAGCCTCGTGTCGTCTCCCTGGCGGCCGAAACCAACCAGGAAGGACACGGGTCCAATAAACAGGTGGTGGCATTCAGACCCCCCAGCAACCTGTCCACACCCTCAGCGGTCACAGGATCGAACTCCCCCCAGATAACATTCTCAAGACCTGCCCCGGACACCTCCCCCGGGACCACCCAATTGGAGTCGAGCCCCTCCCGAATCTGAGCGATTTTATCATGCAGAAATCGGGAAAACTCCTCTGCTCTACCCTGCAAGAGGTCATCCCGCGCTCTCGGTTCAAGTAGAGAGCGGGTCACTCTAAACAGGGCGGCAGGCCGATTTTCTGCTGATGCAATAAGGGCGGAGAAATACGAAGATTTCGCCGCCCCTATCGCCACAAGGTAAGTCTTAATATGAGATCTCACCTGTGTTCGGTCAGACTCAGAACGACTCGCCCTCCAAATGCCCTCTAGACGTCTTTTCCGGCACTTCATCTCCCGCAGCTCCTCCGTATACCACGGAGCCAAGCGGGATCTGTGCCGGGTCAGAGGTCGCAGGGGCACAACTCGATCTAGAGCCCCGGCGGCCAACCCATCCCAGGTGGCCACCAGGTCACCAGGCGAGCTGTGAGCCAGAGACTCAGGAAATGGCCCAAGCTCCCTCTGGAACCGTTCCGGGTCCATCAGGCGCCTGGGGCGGAACAATCTAAGTGGCTCCGCCTCCCTGCGGTGGGGGGTGGCGGAACGGAAGTCCAACCTGAGGAGGGAATGATCTGTCCATGACAGGGGTGTGATGACTAAATCCCCAAAAATACAGTCATTCAACCACTGCCCAGAGACAAAAATCAGGTCCAGCATGTGTCCTCCAATGTGAGTGGGGGCAGAAACTAACTGGGTCAGGTCCATGGCCGTCATGGAAGCCAAGAACTCCCGAACCAACCCCGAGGTTTCACCGGATGATGGCAGGTTGAAATCCCCCATGACCAAAAGCCTAGGGGTCTCAACCGCCAGCCCGGCTATCACCTCGAGGAGTCCGGGCAGGGCCGATGAGACGTGGCAGGGAGCCAGGTACGCCATCAAAAGACCCATCTGAACCCCTTGCCCCCACTTCACAAATAGAGATTCACAGCCAGCCGTCTGAGGGACAGTGGCCTCCCTAGGATAAAGGGCCTCCTTTATAAGCACCGCCACCCCTCCACCCCTTCCCTGAGCCCTAGGCTGGTGAAATGCAAGGAAACCTGGTGGGCACATCTCAACCAGAGGAACACCGCCCTCTGGGCCCAACCAGGTTTCGGTAACACCTACCAGGTCCGCGGCCTCCTCCTGAGCCAAATCATGGATCAGGGGAGCCTTGTTAACCACGGACCTGGCATTGCACAACAGCAGCCGGGTATTCAGGGCCTGAGAATCCAGACAACCAGGGCTGCAGGATGGGTATGGAGGGTCGGAGCGCGCTACCGCTTGCAAACATCGGGAGCGCGATCCCCTTACTGGATATGGCCCTCTACCCCCAGCATACCTGCCTCTCCCAGTCACCGTGCTAATAAAATTTGCCCCCGGCAGCCCACCCCCAGTCTGCCACCCCGACACGGAAACCCCCGAGGCCCCCCAGGCGCGTGGGCCGGCCCGGCTGCCCCCAACTCCATGTGGGCTGTCTCCCTTGCCCACCCTGGAACCTTTCAACCCATTAAAAAATCCCATTAAAAAATTACCAATCCCGGATTTCCCGCGCTTCCTCCCATTCCTCCGGCTTCCACATAGAAAAGAACTGGAGCTTTGATTGCAGCAATGAAACAAAAGGCTAAAAAGTTGTACTTATCTAGTTACCTACCAAGCACGTCTAAATTATATTAAGGTAACCAAAAATATCTTTGCATCCCCAAGGCATGTCACAACATTTGAGCACTCCTAACGTTTGGAAATGGAAAGCTGAAAAATTCGACACTCCCTAACTGCAGCAACATGTCACGAACAATGTGGAGTGCATGACTTTTGCAGTATGATATTGCAATGTTGTTTTCAACCTGTACGGTGACTACTAGACACAACTGCCGGAACCTCAAATAATTGGACGCTGCCCTGTTGAGGAAGGCTAGCTTAAGTGAATCAGGATTGGTTTAGTTCCAACATAAGACACAGAGGCTGCATTGTGCCCTAGAACTCCTGAGATGGGAACATCTACAAAGTCGGTGGAGATGCCATGTTTGTTGGCAACTCATTATCCTCACGGTGGAAAGGGGGCGGGAAGGAGACTCCAAAATTGATTAACCTCTAAGGCAGACTGAATTTCAGCCTCCAAATTCCCACCAAGAGCTGCTGAACTTTAAAGGCTATTTTAAGTTGCCAGCAAATGCTCTGAAGGGGGGAAGAGGTCACAGCTGTGCGGTCTGGCAGTGGGTGCACACACACTGCAACAGGAATTGGGCTTCTGCCCAGGCTGGAATTTGCAAGCTAAATCAACACACAAGCCAAATCTTGTGGCTCTGCTGGCAGCCCAGGCTGAAGCAGCCTCACCATTACTTAAATGGGCCCAGCTGCTGGGGCTCAGCACGCCTTTCCCAGGGCCTTTCCATCCAAGACTTTTATCCTAGGTGCCCATTGAGCACCTTCAGCAAAACAGGCTGCTAGACCTTTTATTGGAAATATTCATTTCTCTGAATAACGAAGAGTTAGAAGGGACTTTGGAGGTCTTCTAGTCCAACCTCCTGCTCAGGCAGGAAACCCTACACTATTTCAGACAACTCATTATCCAATCTCTTCTTAAAAACCTCCAGTGATGGAGCAACCACAACTTCTGGGGGCAAGTTGTTCCATTGATTAGCTGTCAGGAAATCTCTCTTTAGTTCTAGGTTGCTTCTTTCCTTGTTGAGTTTCCACCCATTGCTTCTTGTCCTGCTTTCTGGTACTTTGGAGAATAGGTTGATCCCCTCTTCATTGTGGAAGCCCCTTACATATCAGAACCCTGCTATCATGTCACCCCAATCCTTCTTTTCATTAAACTAGACATACCCAATTCCTGCAACTGTTCTTCATATGTTTTATCCTCTAATCCCCTAATCATCTTTGTTGCCCTTCTTTGCACTCTTATCTAGAGTCTCAACAACTTTTCTATATTGTAGTGACCAAAACTGGATGCAATATTCCAAGTGTGGTTTTACCAAGGCATCATGAATTGATACTAACACGTGATCTTGATTCTATCCCTCTGTTAATGCAACCTAGGATTGTGTTGGTTTTTTTGGCAGCTGCAGCACATTTAAAGAAGCCTGTTTTTTTAATTATCTCTCCCCCTAAACTAAGACGAGTTGTTTTAATATAGAAATGGGCAGTTGTGACCTATGAATTATTTGCAGTCTTCAGGGGTGGCCTGTAAAGTGCAGTCAAGAAAAGTTGGGAGTCACAACATGATCAAAGATCTCCCTGTTTTCCTTTGTGGATGCCCCTGTCCCAACAACCATACACATTATGACTTTGTAGTACTTGGTGGAAAAACCATGCCCTTCTCTGATTTACACTTTATAATTGTCAGCAGCATGGGTTTGGTAGTCCCAATACAACTAAAAGGCACCTGTTTGGGGAAAAAGTGGCTTCCTCGTTCTCCCATCGACTATTGCTTCCCCTGCTTTCTTTGGTTCTTTGTATATCAATTTTAGCAAATACTTGGCTGGAAAATCCATTTGGACAAAACAGTGTAGGAAAGGTCTTGTTGACGGGTTGATTTCCAAAACCAATTTTCCCCTCTTCTGGCTGAGTCTACACAGTTCACTCCAAACTAAACCAAACTAATAAACCACAGATTAGCATACTGAATCTAAGTGCTGTGGCTTGTCCAGCATGTTCTCTAGGTTAGTGTGTTGTGTGAACCAATTTATGATATTCAGTCAGCCATTGGTTGTGCAAGTTCAGAAGGTCAACAGGAGGACAAATCCATCACACAACCAATTTGAACAGCCAGACTTAACCTCCCCTACTGAGACACACAAACACACCAGTGGTGGGATTCAAAAAAATTTACTACTGGTTCTGTGGGCATGGATGGTGAGCGTGGCGTGGCTTGTTGGCCGTGGCAGGGGAAGGATACTGAAAAATCTCCATTCCCTCCCCACCCAACTAACCTGCTTTCCAGCTCTGTACTCCTGTACTCCTGTGCAGGGCAACAAAAGAAGACCCAGCCAATCACCTGGGACTCAGTGGGAGGCAACGAATAGATGGGGGTGGGGCCAGTCAGAGGTGGTATTTGCCGGTTCTCCGAACTACTCAGAATTTCTGCTACTGGTTCTCCAGAACTGGTCAGAACCTGCTGAACACCGCCTGTGACACACACACACGTAAATCGGATATCAGAAAATTCTGTGCACACGAGATTTTACATATGCTGGCCTCCCATTACAATGTGTGAAGTCTTTACTCTGCTGACATGGATATTTTGAGATAGTTACAACAATGAATCATGATCAGGGTGCAGGGGGTACTGATAGTCCTGGACTTACGTCCCAAACATAAAAACCTGGAGAAGTGATTCTAGAAGCCAGCACTACTATTTGCACTGAGTGGCTAATGCCCTTATCGCAATTGGCAGTGGGTTCAGTGAAAACCAAGCCAACTCCTGAGAGCACTTGAGGACGGGACAAATAGTAATAGATGGAAAATTATTAAAGAGAAACCCAACCTAGAACTAAGAAGAAATTTCTTGACAGTGAGAACAATTCATCAATGGAATGGCTTCAGTCCAGAAATGGTGGCTGCTCCCTCACTAGAGGTTTTCCAGAAGAGATTGGACAACCATTGGTCCAGAATGGTATAGAGCAGGGGTCTCCAAAGCTGGTTGAGGAATTCTGGGAGTTGAAGTCCACAAGTCTTAAAGCGGCCAAGGTTGGAGACCCCTGATATAAGTAGTGATGGCTAATCTTTTTGTTGTCGCGTGCCGAAAATGCGTGCGTGTGTGTGCATGCACCCATAATGCAATGTGCACGCAACTGCCCCGCCCCTGTGCATGCATGTGTGACCCCCCACATGCCCCCTGCCTCCCATGCATGCATGGCAGAAACCCTACAATCAGCTGACTGGCGGGAGGTGCACACGCATGCACAGTATACCTGATCTGGGGTGATGACTCACATGCCAGCAGAAATGGCTCTGCATGCCACTTCTAGCACACGTGCCATAGGTTCGCCATCACAGGTATACAGTCTCCTCCTGTTTGAGCGGGGGAGATGGACTAGAAGATCTCCAAACTCCCTTCTAACCCTATTATTCTATGTTCTGTGTTCTAACTTCCAGCTGGATCCAGAAGGCCTTACTGCAATAATTTGTTAGAAAGAGCTGCAAATGTTTGCCAATTTTTATCTCTGGGTCAATATTGACTCCACTTCGTTTCAAGTCTTGAGATACAAAGCCCAACTCTGTTAAGTTCTTGAGTGTGCCAAAGAAAGTTGTCACTTCCCATCAAACCGATTTCATGCTCCTTTAAATGTGGTAGCAAACTGCCAGAGGATCTTTCCAAATTTCTTTAAACAAAGAATGATCTCCAAAACCCAAGAAAAATACACAGTTATTCTAAGCAGATTCCTTTATTGTCATTCACCTACAGACAGAAATCTTGCCAAAACTACTTGCATCTTTAGAGATGTATTCTGAGAATTGCTAGGGAGGAGCTACCTTAACTCTTTTTTCACCCAATCAATACTATCTAAATATCGCTGTCTCTTGGTCCTCTGGAATGCAGTCCTTCTTTCCTGGGAATCCAGACTACATTCCACCACAAATGAACTGTCTGCTGATTATTTTGCTCTAACAGAATTTATTGATTTCTTATATTCCCTTCTTCTTTCAGAATCTCACAGAGACTTGCACAAAGATTTTCCCTCATTAATTCGCACACCCATCGGCAAGTCAGGTTGGGTTGAAAGAAAATGAGCAGCCGAACATCAGCTATTCAATTTCCTGAGAATGGGTTCCAATTTGGTCCATCCATTTAACCCCGGGGGCATCTGCGGAGGGAGGGAGTGAAAAAAGTCAAGATGTGGACCTTGGAGGTGAAGTCCTGCCCCTTTTTAACGGCCCACATCACAAGGGGGTGTGGCTTCAATCACATGCTTACAGCTGCCATCTTGACATTTTACTGTCTACTCACAGGTGCCTTGTTAACCACTTTACCAGTTCAATTTGATTGACTCTTGAAAGTTATTTCTATACAATCTTTACAATCTTTTCCAATATTTCAAGCAGCAGGCTAATTTAAAAGTTTTGTGCCATTGGGAATTTTAGGATCCAAATCTTAAAAGACATTTAAGATTAAGATATACCATTGCTTTTCAAGTTATTAAGGAGTATAATCCTTCTTTGATCTTGGGAGATAGGAATACTATAAGTACAACAAGCAGTTTTAATGGAGTGCCATCTGCATACATTCGACATTTTATTGTTCTGCAATTCTCTTTTGATAGTGCATTTCAAAATTATTATTATTATTATGGGGTAACACTCAAAGTAAATTACTAATAACAAGCAACCTTGAATGCAGTGAAATAATCAGATTGTGTTGGTTAACCCAATCAGATTGGGAGGTTGTGACTTCTAAAAACAATTTGCTTCTGGAGAGCTAGCATCAATTTAATTTAATTAACAGTTAAGAAAATAATTAATACTGCTGGAAAGGTAGACGGTCATGTGGGATCTATTCCATCAGAAGCCAAAATGACCCTCTATAAAATAAGGCTTTTGCCCAGAATGTTTTCTGGAGGTGATGGGAAAATGCATGCGTGAGATAAATCAGGAACAGCTAGGAACAAAAAAATAATTTAGAAGGCATATATTCTCTGCCAAGGCACCTGCCCTCTGGAATAACACCCTGCTATCAGAGATTGTACAGCTCCCATCCTGCAGCTGTTCTGCAGGTTTTTAAAACTTGGCTCTGCTCCCAGGCTTGGCCTTAAGTGATTTATTTATTTATTTATTTATTTGTCAATTGCTTAAAAGATAATAGGTATAAGTAAAAACATAGTTATGAATACATGGATACATATAAGAATATATATATATATATATATATATATATATATATATATTTGTTTTTGGAGGTTTTCGCGGGTATTTGTATGTGGATCTTTGGTTCTTCGGGTTTTCTCCCGCGTAGAATTGGAAATATCTAGGCAACATTTCGATGAAGTTTACTCTGAGAAGCACAAGGCCGAAGACGCAAGCCTGAAGATGATGAATGAGACTTCATCGAAACGTCGCCTAGACACTTCCAATTCTACGCGGGAGAAAACCCGAAGAACCAAAGATATATATGTATGTATGTATGTATGTATGTATGTATGTATGTATGTATGTATGTATGTATGTATAAAAGAAACAATAGGACAGGGACGGTAGGCACTTTGGTGCACTTATGCTTTATGATATATTTATGATTATGATTTGTTCTGGATGTACCCATCTTTCTTCTTTCATTTACTGTTTCCTAGTTTGGACATATTAAGTTGCCTGAGAGTTCTTGGGAGTTAGGCAGCCTCTATATCAGGGGTGTCAAATTCAAGGCCTTGAGGGCCGGATCCAACCCGTGAGTTGCTTAGATCTGGCCCGTGGGGCCACCCTAGAAACAGCGAAGGACCGGCCCGTGGTGCCTCTGCCAGCGAAAAGGGAACTTGGGAGGGCTGCATGCAGGGGTGGACTTGAAAAATTTTAACAAAGGATTCCCTGCCCAGTTGCTGGATGGGCCTGGGCATGGCCTGAGTCGGCCTCCTGCACCATGGCATGGGGAGGGGCATATTTGACCTCCACGGGCTCCAGAGGCTCTTTGGAAGCCGGAAACGGGCCCATTTCTGACCTTTCCGAACTTCCGGGAGGCCCGTTTTTGCCCTCCCAGGCCCTCTATGCGTACCCTGCACTTACCTGCATCCAAAAGGGCCGCGTGGGGACTCCTGGGAGTGGAGGGGCAGGGTGGGCAGGGCCAGCCAGTAGTGGGATTTGGGGGTTCTCCGAACTGCACAGAATTTTAGCTAGGGGCTCTCCCGAAGCCCTGCGAACTCCCAGCAGCCCACTCCAGGCTGCATGAGGCCTTCCCATGCTCCGTTTTCCCTGGCAGAGGGTTGCAAGAGGCTGTCGTAACCAAAAACAGAGCTCGGGAGCCCGTTTTTGCTGGCAGAGCACCCGGGCCACCACAGGCGCCCCCAACCCGAGTGATGTTGAGCTGGTCACACCCACCCTGGTCACACCCATCCTGCCCCTGCCCTTCCGAGGTCAAACAGAACCCTGATGCGGCCCCCAACAACATCGAGTTTGACACCCCTGCTCTAGAGCCAACAAATGGATAAAAATAGAAGGAGAGAGTCAGGGTGGAAGGAAGCTGGCAATACCCTTTACAAGAAAAAGATGAGATTTAGGAACTAAAAGCAATGGCAAAAGTGATGAATGGGTTTGAATGGAATGAAGGTTGCAATTTTCCCTAACAAAGGTTGCAGGAATTGAGTTTGTTTAGTCTGGTAAGGGTTATAGCACCTTTTCATTGTTGTGTGCCAAAGGTGTACACTTGCGCGTACATGCATGCCTGCATCCATAATGCAAAGCGCACGCACCCCCCGCCCCTGAGCAAGCATGCGCAACATCCCCTCCCGTATGGCTGATACCTGACAATCAGCTGGCTGGCGGGAGGCATGCATGCATGCGCAGTGGACTTGATCCAGGGTGATGGCTCGCGTGCCGGTAGAGACGGCTCTGGGTGCCACTTCTGGCATGCGTGCCACAGGTTTGCCATGACAAGCTAGTCTAATGAAATGATAGCTGACATGATAGCAGTGTTCCAATATCTAAGGGGCTTCCACAACAAAGAGAGGGATCAACCTATTCTCTAAAGCACCTGAAGGCAGGACAAGAAGCAGTGGATAGAGACTAATCAAGGAGAGAAGCAACCTAGAACTAAGGAGACATTTCCTGAACAGTTAAGAACAATTATTTAGCGGAACTACTTATCTTGAGAAGTTCTAGATGCTTCAACACTTAAGAAGAGATTAGACAATCATTTGTCTGAAACGGTATAGGGCCTCCTGCTAGAGCAGAAGTTTGGACTAGATTACAGTGGCCCTCAAACGTTTTGGCACCAGGGACCAGTTCCCTGGAGAGATTTTTCTGCGGACTGGAGTTGGTATGGTTTCGTGTGCTGCCTGCATTCTGAGGAATGGACTTCACTTGTTTGCATGGCCCGATTTCTGGCAGGCCGCGGCCCAGGTTGGGAACCTCTGGACTAGAAGAGCTTTCTTCCAACTCTGTTATGCTGCTGTTAAAAGGCAGCAAGCAAAAATCCTGCAGAAATATGCCGGTCTCGGAGCAAAGCAGAGCAGACAAGCCGGCCTCAGTGCCAAGGGCACTTACAGAATGCAAAGGTTAAATGTGGGCTGTGGTCAAATTCTTGCCCTTTTCATTCTCGCCAACTTTTCTCCATCTTCTCTTTTGGTGAGAGGTTCCTGGATAAACTAGCAGGAGCATTTGATTAATCTGAGCAGCTGTTGCCAACTGTCCAGTTGGCGAATCCAGAAAAAGACACTCCTGGGACATTATTTTATTGAGTATAAAACTTTACGGAATAAACCAGATTGGCACAGAAGAAGCGAAACCAGCTCCGGGTTTCCCACGAAAAAGCAAACATGGTTAATTCCCTCTTACCCTACGGGCCACCCACAATTCATTATGTCCACCAGTCACTTCTGTTCTTTTTGTTATGGGAACCGGCCAACCATGCTGGCGCAGGGTGTCCTTGAGGTGGGAGCAATGTCTCACAGGAAGCGACAATGCTTAGATTCCATGCCCGCCACCCTTGCATTCCATTCCAACTCCCTCCCTTTTCTTTGTCAAGCTGGGAGCGAAGCTGTGATGACCCGGGGCGTGGCACAAAGGCAACAAGTCTAATAAGCAAGAAAAGTCCCTTTATTATCTCCAACTTTGCCCCCAATGTTCAGGTTACCTTCGGCTGGAGAAAAACTTTCCCGGGAACGGCCTTTAACTGTACAAAATTCAGTCCAAAGCAAGGTACACTACAAACTGTAACTAAAAATCCAAACAAACTAAGCTGAAGTAATTAGCTTGACAGGGCAGGAGAAGGAATTTCAGTCTTGAAAGCACAGCAGAGAAAACTCACACAGTTGGGAAGACTCCAGGAACACAGATAAGCCATGACGATACAAGATAAATTCACATTTGCTCCCAGCAGCTTGCTGTGCTTAGCCTCCTTTTTTTATACAGTGTTCCCAGCTGCAGCTGATGAAGGGAATCAGGGCCCTTTCCTCCCTCGTAAGCCACGCAACTCATGTTGCTCTCTTCTCCATTCCTTCCTGCATGTCCTAGGATGAAGAGGGGGTGGGCCTGGATCTTCCTCTGAATTCCCTCTCCCTTGCTCTCCCTCTATCTTGCTTTGCCCTTCCCCAGTTTCTTCCACAGCCAACGGAGCCACACTCCCACTCTCTGTCAGCTGTTCGGCTTCCCCCTCCGAGTCAGATTCCGACAGGGGCATGACAGTAGCGGAATATAAGTGAAAGTGCGAGTCAGTCTTGACAGCTGTCCTTTAGGGCTATTTTCATACCAGTGGTATGGAAATTTGGGGCTGGGTTTTTTTTCCCAGATGAAAGTAGTCCATAAACCTGCCCCTCGGCAGCTCCAACCACCGCGCCCCCCATTAAGAAGTTTAATGGCGTTGCTAAAAGTCTATAGAGATTCTCAGTCACCCAAGTCATGGTTATTCCAAGGATGCTTTTTCAAGAGGCAGCTGGATTTTCTTGGTTTTTTTTTGAAGAGGTTTCACTGCTCATCCAAGAAGCTCCTTCAGCTCTGACTAAATCCTTCCATTCCCCCACCATCCAGTCAGAGCTGAAGAAGCTTCTTGGATGAGAAGCGAAATCTCTTCAAAGAAAAATCAAGGAAGCCCAGCCGTCTCTTGAAAAAGCAACCTTTGGGTTTAACCGCATTCCTTCATTCATGTTACCTTCATTCCCGATGCAGCTGCCGGCCCACTGGGATCCACGGCTTGCACATGGCAGGGCTTGTTCCCTCGGACCACAAATCCCCATCCAACAGCATCACCTACAACCTTAAAGGAAAAGAAGAAGATGGCCACACTGAATCTTGCTAATCGTCTCTGTCTCTCTCTTCTTTCTTTAAGCAAAGAAATGGCATTTGACGTTCGGTACAGTGATGTTTATCCACTGTATACGGTTGATACTGTGGATAAAATCTATAGCCTCACTTAACTCCTGTCTAAAAATGGTGTGTTTGTCTATCCAGTGTATGGGAATTGGGTAGTTAGGTAGCAATTGTGAGCTGTCCCCTTAAGGGAATGCATCATGGTAAATGTAGTTAAAGGTATCCTGGGAAATGTAGTTCATGTCACATGGCCACATCTGTAATCCCGATTGGTCACTAATTTGACCCTTGATGGGTTGGGGGAGTTTTCCTCACTCTTGGCTGAACTCACGGACTCGTGGTAACTTTCTATCGCTACGAGATGGGTTAGGAGATAACATGACATGAACTACATTTCCCAGGATACCTTTAACTACATTTACCATGATGCATTCCCTTAAGGGGACAGCTCACAATTGCTACCTAACTATCCAATTCCCATACACTGGCTGGACAGCACAAATGGTTAAACCTCTCAGTAAAGCAGGTTATTCTGGAACAGATTTTTAGATACAACTACATTCCTCTGTAGGTACACATGAAATCAGGAGATTGGGAGTCCTGCCTTAGGCATGAAAGCCGACTGGGTGACTTTGGGCCAATCACCAGAAGACAATGCATTCTAGTCCCGCCTTAGGCACGAAAGCCGGCTGGGTGACTTTAGGCCAATCACCAGGAGACAATGAATTCTAGTCCCATCGTAGGCATGAAAGCCAGCTGGGTGTCTTTGGACCAATCATTCAAACAAAACCACTGAACAGGGTTGTTGTGGGGAAAATAGGTGGAAGGAATATTATATATAGTCACCATTTTGAATTATTTATAACGTAATAAAGGCAGGATAAAAATAGGGAGGGAGGTTTGGTGAATATGAAGATGTTCCAATTCTTATTTTGATGAGTAATCACAATCAACATCTTAAAGACAGAGTAAGCATAGTTCATTTTTTTAGCCCCTGCTTTCTTCAAACTCTACATTCATCTACCTTAAAAAACAAACACCCATCCACCCTGTTTTCAGTGTATCTGCTTGAAATTATACAAGACATTTACCTACAGACTCAGCTTGTCTTTACACTGTGGAGTAATGCTTCCACCACCACCACCCCTTTTGGGCTAGCAAAACGACAACAATGTAAGGCGAACAGTTTGTGAAGGAGCCCTTATTAACTCATCTATAGTATTTTTTCTCACTCTGCATTCCAAGTGGTGTCAAGAAAGCACAGCTTAATTGTAGGCAATTTTCCTCCAGAGAGACCAAAAAGCAGAACTAATCTGAAGCATCTATTCTGTATTGACTATAGGTTAGTTTATACGCTATCTTTGTTCTGAAAATAGCAATAGCACTTAGACTTATATACCACTTCACTATGCTTCACAGCCCTCTCTTAGTGGTTTACAGAGTCAGCCTATTGCCCCCAACAATCTGGGTCCTCATTTTACCGACCTAGGAAGGATGGAAGGCTGAGTCAACCTTGAGCCAGTGAGAATTGAACTGCAGTCAGCCGGCAGTCAGCAGAAGTACTGCATTCTAACCACTACGCAACCACAGCTCATACAAAGCGTTTTCATATAAAATGCATATAAAGCGTTTCTTCTGAGTTGCAAAGTATCCCATGTTCAAAATGTTTCTATACATATGTGTTTGAATGCACATGGGTACATGTACAGTATAATATACGTGCATATATGTATTTACCTGTACATCTGTATATGTATCTACTGTATCTATAGGTACGACCATAATTGAATCTAGCAATTATGGTTGTAAGTTGTAATGGTCGTAAAGTAGGATCGCTAAGCGACTGGACCCAATTATATGACTTTTTTTTGGGCATTGGTCATTACAGTGAATGCCATGGTTGTTATGTGAAGCCATTGTTCACTATGGGCTGGGTTTTCCCAACAACGGGAGGTAAATATTAGTTTCTAGCAAAACTGTCATAAAACATGGTTTCACACAACTATAAGCAATAGCAATAGGACTTAAGACTTATATCTACTTTATAGTGCTTTATAACCTTCTCTAAGCGGATTACAGAATCAGCCTCTTGCCCCCAACAATCTGGGTCCTCATTTTACCCACCTCGGAAGGATGGAAGGCCGAGTCAACCTTCAACCAGTCAGGATCAAACTCTTGGAGTGAGCAGTGAGTTAGCCCTATAGTTCTGCATTCTAACCACTGCACCACCATGGCTGTTATGACTATGGGCTATAAATAGGGCTAGCTGTTGAACGCCCAAAATGTTCTCCTGGCACCATGATGCAGGATGACATTGGAACTACAAAAACCAGGTGGTAAGTCCCTTTTGGAGGGTCTGTTATAATTTTGAATGGGTGTTAAGTGACCGGTCATAAGTCAAGGACTATCTGTATATCTGTCCAGCTCATTTCCTGGCAACTGCGTGTCTCATGTAGTTTTCATGTAGTTTTCATTGGCAGTGATATTGAAGCAGCTTGCCATTGTCATGTAGTTTTCATTGGCAGTGATATTGAAGCAGCTTGCCATTGTCTTTTCCTAGCCTATTTCCTTGACATTTTCTGCCAGTGTCCATTCAAGTCCCAATCCAGTCCAACCTTGTTTAGCTTTCTGACACCCGACCTCCATTTCCAGCTGGGCACATTATACATTATTGCCCTAATCTTATTAATCATATTTATCAGATGACTTCAAAATCATGTTATTTCTACACCACTGAACGAAAATAACTTTACACCATGTCTATGGAGATTCTCAGCCATCCAGGTCATGGTTATCCCAAAAACTTTCTGTTGTTGTTTTTTTGAAGACGTTTTGCTTCTTGGATCAAAGCTTCTTGGATGAGAAGCGAAACGTCTTTAAAGAGAGTCCAGTTGCCTCTTGAAAAAAATCACCTTTGGGACAGCTTTACACCATGGTCAAATTCAGCACCTGAAATTTAATAGCTAAAATTCCTAAGCCGTGGTCGCCACACTGCATAAACCTTTGTGGATAATAAATAAATAATTGAATGCAATAAGCAGCAGAAAATAAAGATGTGAAACACAAACTTACAGTGAATGTTTTCCGGGCATAGGGAGCCCCGGGCCTCAGAAGTTCATCAGGAGTCACTGTTCTTTTTAGTACTAGTGGAAGGAAAGACACCTAAATAAGACTTGTTTCTCATTACTCTTCAGAGATTGAAGCTGCTTCCAAATTAGGAATCTAGTCCGGAATTGTCCAGCTTCATTCAGTCATCTTTTACAAGGGTTATATTGCAACTTCTGCTTTTTTTTTTTTCAGCTCCTAAAAATGACCTTTTATGAGAATAGAACAATTACTGCGTACCTGCCTTAAGAAGGAAACCACTGGGCATTTTTTCACAACCGTCAAGGACGTCAAATGTTCATTGACGACAAAGTGATGTATAGAGCAAGGGTCTGCAACCTTGGCAATTTGAAGACTTGTGGACTTCAACTCCCAGAATTCCTCAGCCAGCTTTGCATCCAGAATGACCCAGATGTGCTCAAGCTATGAACTTCTAAGGGAAAAGGCTATAGTGGGGAATTCCCTCTCGCCTCAGAAAACGTAAAATAAAAATTAAGCTGGCTGCTGATTTGTGCTTCTCCTTTTCATAAAGTCCCCCTTGGTGCACCTGCCCAGGAAATGCCTGGTTTCCAAACATTTAAATCCAAAGAAACAAAATACAGTTAATAACCTTGTACAGGTAGTCTTTGACTTCTGATCATACTTGAGCCCAAAATTTCTGTTGCTAACATTTGTTAATGGAATTTTGCCCCATTTTTAGACCTTTCTTGCCACAGTTGTTCAGTGAATCACTGCGGTTGATAAGTTAGTCACACAGTTGTTAAGCGGATCTGGCTTCCCCATTGATTTTGCTTGTGAGAAGGTCGCAAAAGAGGATGACCTCACAAAAGGGGACACTGCAACCATCATAAATATGAGGCAGTTGCCAAGCGGCTGCGTTTTGATCACGTGACCATGGGAATGCTGCCATTGTTGTAAGTTGTGAAAAATGTTTGTAAGTCACTTTTTCAGTGCCATTGTAACTTTGAACGGTCACTAAATGAACTGTTGTAAGTCAAGGACTACCTGTATAGCTACAGGGAAGAAGAGAGGAATGATGCTTTTTCAAATTATTTATTTATTTATCTATTCATTCATTTATTTATCTATTCATTCATTCATTTATTTATCTATTTATTCATTCTTTCATTTACTTACTTACTTTTACTTACTTATTTTTATATCTTACCTTTATTATTTTCATAAATAACTCAAAGTGGTGAAACATACCTAGCACACCTTTCTCCTCTTATTTTCCCCACAACAACAACCCTGTGGGTAGGTTGGACTGAGAGAGAGTGACTGGCCCAAAGTCACTCAGTTTAGTGCCTAAGACAGGAGTAGAATTCACTGTTTCCTTGTTTCTAGGTCATTACTTTAACTAAGGAAACGGTCTGGTCCTGGGTTAAAGTTTTGGATAGTGGATACAGATAAACTCCTAATCATATTTTACCCTTTGAATCCAGATCCCTCCACAGTCCTAATCTTGTTACATGCTTGTGGAGAAATTCATTAAATATATTGTATACTCGAACGCACTTTCCAGCCTTGTGTCTTAACCTTTTCTGAATGACATCACAAGCACTGTTCAATAAACCCCAGAAATGCTTTTTATTGCTTTGTCCTTCGAAATCCAGCATCAGTTCTATGAACGGAAGACAATGCAAGTACTGTCAACCCTGAAGTGAACCTGGCCGAAGCCATCTTGGAGGCTTCAGGGTTGCCAACAGTGGGAGGGGGGAATAGTTAGACGGGGTGTTGTAGCCAAAACAATAAAGTTTTCCTGTGGAAACCAAGGACATTCTCACAGGTGGCTGGCCAGAGGAGGAGCAAATAACCAGGCAACCAGCCAGCACCTGGATTGGACAGCGTGACCAATGACTTTGGGGGGAGGGGGGGGGGGGGCTTTTATTTTTAACCAGGCGAAAGGTGCAGGAAAATTCAGAGTTGGCTTTCACCAGTTGTGCCAATATGAAGTATCCAATAAACTGTTCGCTGAGGAGTTCTGTTTTCTATAACTGCATTACTTGGAATGCTGACAACTTCCTTTTAATTATCATGGATAGAAGAAGAATATACCTTTATTACAGTCTTAGATCAGCAATAGACATCACTATTTACAATATATATAAAAATAGTACTGAAACATTATAGTACATTAACAGTGTATAATAACACCCCTGTTAAGAAAATACCTGTTCTCAAGCAGTTAGGATCACTCCCTGGTTTGTATGAGTGGAGTAAATATTATTTTCCAAAATTTGTTATATCTCCAAAAATTGGCATAAATTGACAGCTATAATTCCAAAATCAAATTTTTTCTTGCAGACATTGCAGCAACACAGAATTTTGCCACTGCACACGTAATAGCTGGGTTTGAATCCTGGAGAAGAAAGTCTACATAAAAATTGTCTGCCCTCCCTGGCAATCTCTCTAGTATGGGGAGAATATACACCGACCTATAAACTCTGTATAACTCACAGTACAATAAAACATGTGAGATATCTTCGACTTCTCCTTTACCACATATACATACCCATTGTGCTATTGGTGTTTTCTTATACCCGCCCTGAAGGAGTGAACTATCATGGATAAGGACAGCCTGATATCCACTGCCACTGAAACTAATGTGAAGAAGTCAAGGGAAGGAACTGCGCAAATCATTAACACTGCCAGCAACTCAGCATTTATACTTTGCGAATAAGCTTAATCCGCATACAGACAGGAGGTTATACAACTTGCCTCGTGGTGTAACCGGAACAATCTGGAACTGAACACACTCAAAACCATAGAAATGGTGGTAGAGTTTAGAAGAAACCTTCCCATACTATCACCTCTTACAATACTAGACAACACAGTATCAACAGTAGAGACCTTCACATTTCTAGGTTCTACTATATCACATGACCTAAAATGGACACCTAACATCAAAAATATCATCAAAAAAGCTCAACAGAGAATGTTCTTTCTGCACCAACTCAGAAAGCTCAAACTGTCCAAGGAGCTGCTGATACAGTTCTACAGAGGAATTATTGAGTCTATCATCTGCACCTCTATAACTGTCTGATCCGGTTCTGCAATCCAACAGGACAGACACAGACTTCAGAGAGTAATTAGGACTGCAGAAAAAACAATTACTACCAACCTGCCTTTCATCGAGGACCTATATATTGCACGAGTTAAAAAGAGGACTGTGAAAATATTTACAGACCCCTCACATCCCGGACATAAACCGTTTCAACTCCTTCCCTCAAAACTACGCTATAAAGCACTGCACACCAGAACAACTAGACACAAGGACAGTTTTTTCCCAAAAGCCATCATTCTGCTAAACAAATTCCTCAACACTGTCCAACTATTTACAAAGTCTGTACTACTATTACTGTTAGCCTTCTCATCACTCCTTATCACCCATCCCTTCCCACTTGTGACTGTATGACTGTAACTTTGTCGCTTGTATCCTTACAATTTATATTGACCGTTTCCTAGTATGTTTCGAGTGCTTATTGTACCCTATGACTATCATTAAGTGTACCTTATGATTGTTGACTCTTGATGAATGTATCTTTTCTTTTATGTATACTGAGAGCATTTGCACCAAAACAAATTCCTTGTGTGTCCAATCACACTTGGCCAATAAATAATTCTATTCTATTCTATTCTATTCTATTCTATTCTATTCTATTCTATTCCTATTCTATTCATGTCCAGAACAGGAGAGGAAATTACAGGTAATCCTCACTTTACCATCACAATTGGAATCAGCATTTCTGTTGCTAAGCAAGGTGATTTTAGGTGAGTTGCACCTGATTTTACAAACCTTTTTTTGTTACAATTGTTAAGTGAATCAACTGCAGTTAAGCAAATTGTGTGGTTGCCGCGTAAATCCAGCTTTCCTTAATGACTTTGCAATCATGATAAACACATGCCATTGTCAGGTTCCTGTATTGTGACCGTGTGATCATGGGTATGCCTTGACGGTCATAATTATGAG
Organism: Bungarus multicinctus; assembly: GCA_023653725.1. Taxonomy (NCBI): domain Eukaryota; kingdom Metazoa; phylum Chordata; class Lepidosauria; order Squamata; family Elapidae; genus Bungarus; species Bungarus multicinctus. The sequence goes on along the minus strand of CM042846.1, from coordinate 80,712,384 downwards.
GACTGGTTGTAAGTTACTTTTTTCAGTGCCGTTATAATTTTGAACATTTGCACTAAACAAATGGTTTGTAAGTCAAGGACTACCTATTGAAGAAAATATAACTAGAATCACAAAATCAAACATGATTAAGGCACTTTCTTTTTCTTTTTAAATTTTTTAATATTCTTGTAAGTTTTCATTCACAAACATTTTTGAATAACAGTGCGTTGATAGAGCATTATTTACAAATAGAACAGGACCAACATACATAGGTAATAAATCTCAACATACAAACTATTAGCAATAGTAATGGTATAATAACAATACTAATTTCTTCTTTCGCTAGATTAATTACATTTTTACCAATTACATTTATATTTATCTCTTTACTTTCAACACATATAATATTAACCTTCATAATCTTACTTTCTCTAATTTCTACCTCCATTCATAAAATTTATTCCATGTCCAATAGTATTCTGAATCATCTTTGTCTTTAAGTTTTAAAGTTAATCTATTCATTTCAGCACAGTCCCAAACTTTGCTAATTACAACCTTGTGATTAAGGCACATTCTATCGCACAGCCTGAAAAGAACTATTATGGGTTACAGAAACTGCCTGCTGAAGTTGTTAACGCACAACCAGATTGATGTGAAAAAGGAGAAGCCCAAATTATTTCTTCCTAGTCAAATTTTCCTGGAATCAGCATATTTTTATCCTTTTTTTTTTGAAGGCCCAAAATGAGTTATCTTTCATCTTTCTGGAAGCGCAGGAAATCGCTTAGAACAAAAATAGGCTGATGGCAGCTTTCATCTTGTTCAATAAGGGCTTGTCAGATACAAATTGATGTGACAGCTGAAAGAATTTTGTGGTTGCTCTCACTCATAGCATCATCACTTCGTTGTTCCCCTTTTATGTGCCGCCTTGTTTCATTCATAGCTTGACATAAATCAAAGGTTTATGCCTGGACTGTGAACTGCACAATTGAGATGGGTGGCTATAGAAAGAAAATAGATAAAATTTTAAAAAATTGTAAAACAAACCAACAGACTGATCTACAGTTGAGAAGTCAAACCAGGCAGTAAACGTGGATTTTAATCTGATTCTGAGGTGATTCTGCATCCAGTGGAATTCTACATGTATACTCTAGAGTCAGTGATTTAGGATTTTAGCCGATTGCTTCTCCACAAAGGTTTTTTTTTTCTTTTTGTATTGCTTTGCCTAGAAAAAGGGTGTCAAACTCAAGGCCCCATGGGGCAGATCCGGCACACGGGCTGCTTAACCCTGGAAAGAATGAAGGACCTGCCCATGGTGCCTCTGCCAGCAAAATGGAGGGACGGGGGAATTGTGAATGGTCCCCCCGACTCCATTTTTGCTGACAGAAGGGCTGCAAGAGGCCATTGTGGCCAAAAATGGAGCCTTGATGAGTGATGTTGAGCTGGCCACACCCCCTGGCCATGCCCCCCGGACCCCCAAGGTCAAACACAACTTTGATGTGGCCCTCAATCAAATCGAGTTTGACACACTTGGCCTAGAAGATGTCATTTGACAAGTATTCAGGCATTGGGAATCCTGCCATGTATATTCAACAATTTGTTCGCCTTTTTATTTAAACAAAAAGAGAAGAGACAAGTCTCTACTAAGAAGAAACAAATAAAAAATAAAAAAACCCTTCAGGCTGCTTCTAGAATCGTGTTTCTCAGATTTGACAACTTGAAGAAGCACACTGGCTGGGGAATTCTGGGATTTGAAGTTCACATATCTTCAAGCTGAAGTTGAAAAAGTTGAAAAACACTGACCTAAAAGCATCTCTAAGTTGTAACCAGGGCTTGAGAGACATGGCAGCAATCCCCTCATCACTGTCTATTCACATATCATCAGTGCTGTGAATTCAACAAAGACAGCATTGAATGTTAGATGAAGGATCACTATGTGGGAATCCATGGAGAATTGTTGTTAAAACTTATTGCTGCTTAGTCAATGTTCACAAACACTGTAGGTGTCAGGCTGCTGAACTTTTCCCATTTCAATCGACAAGAATGAACTTCTGAAATCTAGGTGTTTCAAAAGGAATCGTTTATTGAGATGAGACAATTCAAGGAGGGATTCAAAAGCAGCATCTAATGTCTCCCAGGCATGCAGTGATAGATAAGAGAGTTTAAGACCCTTCCCCTTATCTTGATGTGTATTTTGTAAAACAAAGAATCAACATGTTAACCCCGCCTCCCCTCTTCTGAGAACGATCTTCTGAAGGGTTTCTCAGGAAACATCTCCCGGCTGGAATTTTTATAGTCCTTTCTCTTTTGCTATCTTTCCAGAGGTGACAGGTTTCTGGGGCATCTGGTTTCAGTCTCTCAGTTGTATATCAAGTGTAGGTTATACAAATTCAATACAAGATTTAGTATATTCAAGTTACATCAAAAAAAGGATTTTTTTTACCAACTTCCCTCCCCCCTTCTTCTTCCATTGAAGAATGGCAGATACACGGATCTGACAGTAGGCTACAAGTGTCGAAACACACAGCAAGACAAGTGTTTCTTAGGTTGTTGCATCAACCTAAAAAAAGTCTATTAGCCTAGAGGTCATTTGAATAAATAATGTAGTTAGTCTGGTTTTTAGCTGGGCACCTATGCTAACATAGTCAATGGTGATTTGGGAACCCAGCTTGAGGATGCTTCCAAGTGAGGAAAGGAAAAAAAGAAAACTTGTCCTTTAAGGAATAGGCAAAGTTCTTTCCTTTTCTGGATTCAAATTTCCCGGCTGGGAGAAATGCAAAATGATTTGGTCAGCTGCTTGGAAGTCAGAATCAGTTTATTAATAGGAAGGCAGGTAAAAAGAAATCTCACAGTGTTCCTAGGATTAATCTAATAAGTGAGTAGGAAAACCTCTCTCTTATACATTTCAGGTTCTTTGATTTTCTTTGAAGTCTTTGTGTTGTGTTGAGTTCCTGTCTTTGAGATTGGGATCTTTTACTGGGATCTTGGTCCTGATCCTTTGTAGCTGCTTGTTTGCTATCATGCTTCCTTCCTGCCGTGCCTTTTGGTTTGCTTTTCACAAGTTTTTATAACTTGCCATCTATTTGATTTCTATGGGAAAGGATCTTAGCTAGTTTGTAGGGTTTTTCCTCTGTATCAAATGTCTGTAATTTTCTCCTTTCTTTGTTGTGAAAAGTAAGCTGGCTCCAGCTATTTTAATAGCCCTACTTGACAAAGGGTGGGGGCTGTTTTCCTGGAAGAGAGGGGAATTGTAACTTCTAACACAAGCAAGGCTCTTCTAAAGTGGAAAAATCATATCCAAACCACCTATGCCGAAGGTGCGCACGTGTGTGCACATGCGTGCCTGCACCCATAATGCAATGCGTGCATGACCCCCCCCATCCCTATGCATGTGACTTCCCCACATGCGCCCTGCCCCCCCTGTGCATGCGTGGCAGATACACAACAATCAGCTGGCTGGCGGGGGGCGCGTGTGCATGCGCAGTGGGTCTTTTCCGGTCGACCTCTCCCATACCAGCAGAAATGGCTCTGCGTGCCACTTCTGGCGCGCGTGCCATAGGTTCGCCATCACGGACCTATGCAATGTATTTGTTGCTGGGAAAGACAGCGATAGCACTCAGACTTATATACCATTCCATAGTGCTTTACAGCACTCTTTGAGTGATTTACAAGATCAGCATATTGCCCCCAACAATCTGGGTCCTCATTTTACCGACCTTGGAAGTATGGAAGGCTGAGTCAACCTCGATCCCATCAAGATAGAACTTCAGGCTGTGGGCAGAGTTACTGCAATACTGCATTCTAACCACTGTACCACCAAGGTTCCAGAGATCACTTCTCACAATTTATTTTTCCACATTTTCTGACAAAGCCCTGATTCTCAAATAAATAAAACTCTTTTCCTTTCAAATCCATTCACAATAAATTGGCTTCTATTCCCACAATCTATTTTTTATTTTTATTTTATTTCAACAGCTGAGCATCTCAGCTAGTGAGTCTGGGAGGCTTAAAACAGGACAAAATAAATGTTTGTGGCTTTAAATAAAACCATCATTATGATGTTAATACAACCAGGAAACGGGAATCTTAACATATTCATGACACACAACTAAGTCCTCACAGCCCTACAATATTTTTATTTTATTGTGCCAATAACAATGTACAAGAGATATAAAATTGCTGGAATGTTTTATCATTTAATCACCCTAGCTTATCTGACATAGCTTATCAGGGTTCTCTTTAGCTTGGCATGCTAGCTTTGAAAATACTGGCGTGTCTGTTTATTTAACCATTGGGAGCCTGTAGACAATTCAGTTCCTCATTTTTGAATGGAAATTGTACAGGTCTCCAAAAGAAATACTGTATTACGTTGGGTTGTCCAGCTTAGCCTATTGTTGTCTAGACAAATGATGATTGGTTTGATTATTTGTTCTACATAGACAATCAGGTAGTGACTTCTGCTTTTTATATACCATATTTTTTGATGTATAAGATGCACTCCCCACAGCCCAAAAAGTGAGTGGAAATGTCTGTGCAGCGAATGTTGCCAAAGTCTCACCCACCCGCCGCCCCTCACTCTTTGGCCTCTGCCTCCCAGCAGGCCTTTGCATCCTGTTTTTGGCCTCCATGTGCCCCATTTTTGGCCTATTCCGATCCCCGCCACCTGGAACGGGCCGAAAACAGGGTGCGCAGAGGCTGAAAACAGGATGCAGAGACCTAAAATGGTGTGTGCAGAGGCAGTAATAGGTGATGGCAGCCTGAAACAGCTGATCATTGGGAGACCGATCTAACGGATAATCAGCTGCTCATGCTAAATCAGGCTATGATGAGCCGGGGCATGGCACAAAAATAACCAAGTCACCAAAGTAGATAAATTCCCTTTAATACCTCCAGCTTGGCCTACAATGTCCAATTATCCTTGGCGGGAGATCAAACTCTTCCAAAAAGTCTACAAAGGGAAGAAATGCAGTCCGAACCCGAAATACAGATAAAGTAGAAATAAAAAAACCAACGCAAACCACGCTGAAGTAATTAACATGACAGACCAGGATAATAACTTGCAGACTTCCAAAAGATAACAAGCACACACAGTTGGGAGGACACCAAAACCCAGATAAGCCTCGGTAAAGATAATGCATACTTTGCTTCCAGCAACTTTGCCATGCACAGTTTGCCCTTTTAAATAGTCTTCCCAGCTGCAGCCCATGAAGGGGATCAGGGCCCTTTCCTCCCCCGTAAACTACACTGCTCCCGAATCCGTTCCTCCCTGGGTGTCCTAAGATGAAGAGGGGATGGGCCTGGGTCTTCCTCTGACTGCCCAGCCAGCTTTTCCCAGTTTCCTCTACAGCCATCAGAGCCACATTCCCACTCCATGTCAGCTGTTCCACCTCTCCTTCGGAATCAGATTCCAATTGGGGCATGACACAGGCTATGCTGAAGCTGACCATGCTGTTTGCTGTTGGCTGCAAGGAGGCAAATTGCAGAGGCATTTTTTTTCTTGTTTTCCTGCTCAAAAGGTAGGAGCGTCTTATACTTTGGAGCATCTTATAGTCCCCAAAATATGGTATATACATTTTACGTTATTGCTTGCACCACAAGCATGTAAAAAGGTAAGGACTGTGGCGAGATCTGGAGGGCAAAATATGATTAGGAATTCATCTGTATCTACTGTTCAAAACTTTAACCTAGGACCAAAAAGTTTCCTTGATTAAGGTGGTAGGCTAGAAACCAGGAGACTGTGAGTTCTAGTCCTGCTTTGGCATGAAAGCCAGCCAGCCAGTCACTTTCTGATCCCAACCCACCTTACAGGATTGTTGTTGTGGAGAACATAGGAATAGGAAGGTGTGCTGTGTATGTTCTCCACCTTGAGTTACTTATAAAGTAAATAAGGGTGAGTTAACACATCTGGAAAAAATAATAAAGTAAATATTAGATATCAAGCTGGCTGGGGAATTCTGGCAGTTGAGATCCACATATCTTAAAGTTGCCAAGTTTGAAAAACACTGCTTTATACGGTTCCTGATAGGTGTTAGGTGCACACTTAAATATCCTTCAAACTCTTTAATTCTAAATATCTGCATATGAGGACCACATTCTGCTCATTCAAACTCAGCTTCTGGTTTCTACTGTAAGTGTTATTTGCAACAATGCAAGAACGGATTGCTGTTGCCTCCTGCCAAGATATAAGATTTGGAAGGGCAGGGATGGGAAAGATATACTGAGCATAAACCTAGTAAGTTATGCAACCAAATGTCTTTAAACATTTTTATACTGAAGATATAAGGATGTCCCCAAGTACCAAGATAACCACTGTTATCTCAAGAAGCCAAATGTGACTTGAAGCTGTATGTGACCATTTAATTCTGCCTGGGATGATAATTGCTCTTCCAAAGTTATTAACTTTTGCTCAAGGCAAACAGTCATTCCTGACCCATTTTCGTCATTGGAAACAAACAAACAAAAAGATTAAATTTGCTCTCCAATAAATAGTCACAAACAAGCATTATCACATTCCCCACTCAGTACCTGCTACTTGCATTTTTTTTAAAAAAAGAAACAAAATGTGCATGTTAGACACAATGATGCGGAAGTACGACCCACTTAAATCAGGGGGGTCAAACTCAAGGCCTGGGGGCTGCATCCAGCCCCCTGGGTGCTTAGATCTGGCCTGCAAGGCTACCCTAGAAGCAGCAAAGGACCCACCCATGTTGCCTCTGCCAGCAAAAATGGAGCTTGCAAGGGCCATGGGAAGTACTCCCAAGGTCCGTTTTTGCTGGCAGAGGGTTGCAGGAGGCCGTCGCAACCGAAAACGGAGCTCGGGAACCCATTTTTGCTGGTAGAGCATTTGGCCCATCACAGGCACCCCCGACATGAGTGATGCCTTGCTGGACATGCCCACCCTGGCCACAACCACCCCAGCCTCCCCCTAAGTCAAACACAACCCTGATGCAGCCCTCAATGAAATCAAGTTTGACACCCCGCCCTAAACCATCACTGTTGCAAACATGCCTCAGCGTCCTACCAGATTTCGGGTTGCAGAGGACCGGTGGGCTGCTGCCGAGGGTCGGGCTGCTGCTGAAGTATCCGCTGCTGCCACAGCTGCTCATGCTACTCCGTCTGACCGCAGAGACAATCTTGATCTCCTTGCTGGGACTCACTGTCCAAACCAAAGAGGGAGGGAGATTTATGTAGAAGACAAGAACAGCCCTGGGATCTCTTAACTGCTTTCCTTATGTTTCTCTGTCATTTCAGAACCCTGTTACAGGTAGCTCTTGTGGAATGACCCCTCATTCAGCAACCGTTTGAAGTTATGATGGTGTTGAACAAGGTGAAGGTATGACTAGTTGTACGTAATAAACCTTTTGCCCCATTTTCTGTGCATTCTAAAAGGGGCATGATGGCCCAGCAGTTAAAGGCGCTGAAAAGGGGTTTATTATGTACAACAACTAGTCATAAGTTATCAGCTTGGAGAGCTGAGAGCCCATGTTCGAGACCTGAGCGTCATGTGATGGAGTGAGCTCCCTATGACTTGCTCCAATTCCTGCCACCTAGCAGTTCGAAAGCATGCAAATACGAGTAGATAAATAGGTACCACTTTGGTGGGAAGGTTACAACATTCCATGTGCCTTTAGCGTATAGCCGTGTGACCATGGAAAATGCCTTTGGATCACATTGGCTCCCTCGGCCAAGAAACAGAAATATTTCACAAGAAGAGTTCTCCACTCCTCTACTCATAGCAGAATACCTTATGCCACCATACTTGAAATTTTAGACCTAGACAACCTAGAACTACACCCGCCTTCGGTTCGATCTAAGTATAGTACATAAAATTATACATTGTAATGTCCTACCTGTCAACGAATACTTCAGCTTCACCACAACAATACAAGAGCACACAATAGATACAAACTCAAGGTAAACTGCACCAAACTTGATTGCAGGAAATATAATTTCAGCAACAGAGCAGTCAATGCCTGGAATACTCTACCTGACTCTGTGGTTTCTTTCACAAACCCCAAAAACTTTAACTTTAGATTGTCTACTATTGACCACACCCCTTTCCTAAGAGGTCTGTAGTGGGCGTGCATAAGCGCACCAACGTGCCTACCGTCCCTGTCCTATTGTTTCTTTTTTTCTTATTCGTATCCATTCCATGTATTCATAACTATGTTTATACTTATAGCTGTTATCTAATAATCGCTTGACAAAATAAAATAAATTAAAAATAAATAAAAAAACAGAGAGGAGCATCGTGCCCTATAGTCAGACACGACTGGACAGGGGAACCTTTATCTTTTCTGGGCATTGTAATCTAACTAACCTTTGATTTTGCAATGTTTCTCACTGACTCTGTGTAAAGTAACTGTCCTAAGACTAAGACCATTGGTGTATGCAACCTGCTACATGGCAGGATGAAAATATGGAGTGAGAAAGAAGTGGCTTTGAATGATAGAATCAATGTGTCCCACTCTGCTTTCTTACCCTTCGTACTACCCATCAGGAAGCTGCTAATGGTTTGTGATCCTAAGAATATTTTTTAATTTTTTATTTATTTGCTTTGTCAAAAGCTTACAATACTATAGAAATAAGAATAAACGTAAGTTTAAATATAAGAAATAGGAACTAATAATTGGGGACAATAGGACAGGGACGGTAGCCGGGGTGGGATTCTACCAGTTCGCACCTATTCACTAGAACCGGTTGTTAACATTCTTAGCAGTTCGGAGAATTGGTTGTTAGAAGAAATTACTGGCCTAATCCTGTAAGGAAGGCAGGAAGGAAACATTCTGGTGTTGCTTACAGAAAGTGCCTCTCCGTTAACCCTTATTACATTCTTGGCAGGACTAGACTTCCTGTCTCAGGAACTTCTCTGGAGCTTTCCCCCCCTCCTTTGCTGGTACTTTGCTTGTGTGGAATGACCATTCAAAGTTACAATGGCACTGAAAAAAGTGACTTATGACCATTTTTCACACTTACGACTGTTGCAGTATCCCCAGTCATGAGAGGCCAGGAGAGGAGATGCATGCCTCGATGTGAGTGATATTGAGTTGGCCATGCCCAGCCAATAACATGACCACCAAGCCACGCCCACCACCTAAGCCATACCCACAGAACTGGTTGTTAAAAATTTGAATCCCATCCCTGGACAGTAGACACAATGGTGCGCTTATGCACACCCCTTACAGACCTCTTAGGAATGGGGTGTGATCAACAGAGGTTAGTTTGAGGGTAAAGGAGTGGAGGTTTGAGCAGGTGAAAAACAGAATCAGGTAGTGAGTTCCAGACACTGACTACTCTGTTGCTGAAATATTACTTCCTGCAATCAAGTTTGGAGAGGTATACATTAAGTTTATATCTATTGTGTGCTCTTGTGTTGTTGTGGTTAAAGCTGAAATATTCATTAACTGGTAAGATGTTGTAACATATGATTTTATGTACTATGCTTAAGTCCAATTTTAGTTGGCATAGTTCAAAGTTGCCTAAGCCTAGAATCTCAAGTCTGGTGCTGTAGGGTATTCTGTTGTGAACAGAGGAATGTAATACTCTTCTGGTAAAATACTTCTGAACTCACTCAATTGTATTTATGTCTGATATACGGTGTGGATTCCAGACAGCAGAGCTGAATTTAAGTATTGGTCTAGCAAAGGTTTTGAATGCCCTAGTTTGCAAAACAGTATTACCAGAGGAGAAGCTTCGTAAAATTAAATTTACAACTCTTAAAGCCTTTTTGGCAATACTGTTGCAGTGAGCTTTGGCGCTTAGGTCATTCGATATGAGAACTCCAAGGTCCTTGACAGAGTGAGGGTCATCAATAAGGTCATATCCGCCTAGCTTGTATTTGGTATATAGATTATTTTTACCAATGTGTATAATGAGTACAAGCAGTCCTTGACTTACAACCAATTGTTTAGTGACTGAAGTTACAACAGTGCTGAAAACAGCAACTTATGACCATTTTCCCACACTGACAACCGTTGTAGCATTCCCATGGTCAGGTGATCAAAATGGCAGGCGTTTGGCCACTGACTCACATTTATGATGGTTGCAGTGTCCCACGGTCTGATGATTCCCTTTTTGCAACCTTTCGACAAGCCAAGTCAATGAGGAAGCCAGATTGAACTGTGTTACCAAATTAACTGCCACAGTGATTCCACTGTGAACCACTGTGGCAAGAAAGGTCGTAAAATGGGGCAAATCTCAGTTAACAACCGCCTTGCTTAGCAATGGAAACTTTGGGCTCAATTGTGGTCATCAGTCAAGCGCTATCTGCAAAGAATAAGGATGTTTGCCCACCTTTTGGTTTCCTGTATTTAGCCAAAATTTCAGATGAGATTGTCCTACCAGCAGATGCTTTAACTGTGAATTGTCAGGGATAAGAACTGTTGCCTGCAAGGCGTATTCCCTGCCACATCCTTTTGTCAAGCATTAAAAGGCCAACACCCTAGTGTAATTAACAGCAATGAACTTCATGAGAATACACAAAAATTACCTGGAATCATTTCACTTCCTAAAGGCAGAGTTCCCCAAACTTGGCAACTTTAAGACCAGAGGTGATATTCAGCAGGATCTGACCAGTTCTGGAGAACTGGTAGCGGAAATTTTGAGTGGTTCGTAGAACCGGCAAATACCGCCTCTGACTGGAGATTTTACAGTATCCTTCCGCTGCCACGCCACCAAGCCACGCTCACAGAACTGGTAGTAAAAAAAGTTGAATCCCACCACTGTTTAAGACATGTGGACTTCAACTCCCAGAATTCTCCAGCCAGCAGAATTTTGCTTGACATACAAGCTTCTCTTGTAACAAGGTGGGGGGACTTGGGTACCAGTCCAGGCAGGGTTGTGAGAATGGGGAACCTGGTTTTGTAAAAAAGCTGCCTCCCCATGAGCATAATCACTCAAAGTCTGCTTGCTATCTATGTATAGCAAAAGGAAAGGAAAGGAAGCAAAAGCCGAAACAAAAGAAGGGAAAAAAACAAGAAACCCAAACCACTCTTTCTCCAAGTAGGGTCAGAAACGACCAGTGTTCTTAAAAAGAAACTTGTCACGAACCAAGAATAAGTAGTCCTCAACGTACGACCACAACTGTGCCCAGAGTTACCACTGTTAAGTGAGTTTTCCCCCATCTTACAACCTTTCTTGACACATTTGTTAAGTGAATCACTGCAATTGATAAGTTAGTAACTCGGTTGTTAAGTGAATCTGGCTTCCTCATTGACCTGTCAGAAGGCTGCAAAAGGGCATCACATGACCTTGGGATACAGCAACAGTCGTAAGTATGAACCAGGGGCCAAGCATCCATATTTTGATCACGTGACTATGGGATGCCGCAACCAGAAGTCATAAGCGTGAGAAACCATCATAAGTCACCATTTTCAGTGTCCGTTGTAACTTTGAACGGTCACTAAATGATCTGTTGTAAGTCGAGGACTACCTGTACTGGTATATGGTACCAGACTGACTGAATCAACTTTCTGAGTCAGAGTAAGGGAGATTCTTATCTCTCTCTCAGAATGTAGAAAGCAGAAAAGTAGAAGATATGGAACGAAGGACTTCACCCAGACCTCAAACATGAAGGTCAGTAGGGCATAGCTCTTGGATCATTTTAATTTTATTATAGCTACTAGAAAAAATGTAATTGGAGCAGAAAACCAGCAATTGCCAGGTATGACCCCGAAGCCATCAAAATATGAGCCCAGATTTAAACCTTATATTTCTTTTTCCCATCTGTGCATCATGATAGACAGCAAGCTGGTTATTTCTCAATGATGGGTCACTGGTCCACTGTTACAGTATAGGCCTGCTTAGTCTCTGGATTTTTTTTCTGTCTGACTTTGGTCCTTCCAGTTTTCCCATGTGGCATCCAAACCATGCAATACTTCAAAAACAATCATATTTAACCTTAGACTGTCTACTATTGACCTCACTCCTTTTCTAGGAGGTCTGTAGGGGGCATGCATAAGTACCATCCCTGTCCTATTGTTTCTTTTTATTTTTCTTATATGTATGCATTTCATGTATTCATAACTATGTTTATTCTTATACCTGTTATCTTATAATCAGTCGACAAAATAAAATTAATAAATAAATAAACAAACAAACAAATAAATAAAATATTCCTCAGTGGTGGGATTCAAATTTTTTACTACCGGTTCTCTGGGCGTGGCTTGATGGGTGTGGTATGGCTTGGTGGGCATGGCAGAGGAAGGATATTGTAAATCTCCATTACCTCTCCACTCCTGGGGGAAGGTTACTACAAAATCCCATTCTCTCCCCACCCCACTAATCTGCTTTCCAGCTCCGTTCTTCTGTGCAGGGCAACAAAACAAGATGCAGCCAATCAGCTGGGACTCAGGAGGCAGAGAATAGATGGGGGCAGGGCCAGTCAGAGGTGGTATTTGCCAGTTCTCCAAACTACTCAAAATTTCCACTGCTGGTTCTCCAGAACCGGTCAGAACCGGCTGAATACCACCTCTAGTATTCTCCTATTGAGCCGTATCCAGAAATACTGTATGTTACTGTATGATGTACAATCAGAGTTATTGAACAAATTCCTATGCATACTGGTAGTCCTTGACATACAACTGGTGTTTGTCCAAAATATGACAAATTTGCCAAAAACTACTGATTCTGAATTCCAACCACATTTTTAGGCCACAACAACGGGCCCACATTTAAAGCTGTTTGCCATCTTGCAGAGTCACGTGACCATGCTTCAAAATGGTCCTTCCCCCCCACCGCCCCCCGAAACTGGTGTTTACTTCCAGTTTCCACCTAATGACCGCAAGATTTGCTTTACGACTGTGGAGTTCATTTCATTACTGTGGCATTCGCTCAAGGTCGTAAAAGTGGGTTCGGTCATGCGATGATTCACTTTGCAACTGAATTTCCGTTTACCCTCCAGGGCTAATCCGACATGTACCTGAGAGGAACGTGGCGTGTTTTTTGTGGTCGTGATTTTGCTTCCTCAGGCAAAAGGGGCTATCGTGGCTCTCCGGCACCAAACGGGACTTCTCGGTGAGCAGTTCCATCAATCTCCTCCTACGGCGGAAATTCATTCGGAACTGATAGAGCAGGTTGCTATCCATAAAATGGTGTTTGCTGGACACTAGAGGCGGTTAAGAAAGACAAAGAAAGCCTTCAGTTTAGCAGAGCACAAAAATTAGGAGGGAATCGTTATCGCTTGATACTCAGTGTTCACCCAAAACAAGTAATTTTAACAATTTAACAATATGATATTTCTGGCCAGTCCATTTTGGGAAATCAGTGATACAGTTTAATATTTGCAATGTTCTTTAGCGCTGAACAGAGGGCAGTTTCTATACTTGAGTTCTTTCCTGTGTAACTTCTTTGTCACCTCTTGCTTCATCACTCACAACTATCAGACGCTCTCCGTTTCCATAAGCTAGTTGAAGAACAGATTTTGTTTCCCCCGTGATTGATTTTCTTTTCATTGTAGAGCAGTGTTTCACAATGACAAATAAAACTCTAGCACAGATCTCCTTGTTCTAACTGAAATAGAAAAAGACCCAAACTTACCAGGGGATCCCCAGGTTTGTATTTTGAGATTCTTATGGAAGGCCATAAGGGTTGGGGCTAACCTCACCTTGGGACAGGTAATATTCCAGAGGATTGGTGCCATAGCAGAAAAAAGCTTGCTTCCTAGGTAGATTTCTTTTGTAGATGCAGTGGCATGCAATCAATCAATCAATCAATCAATCAATCAATCAATCAATCAGAATAGAGCTGGAAGGGATCTTGGAGGTCTTCTAATCCAGCCCCCTGCTAAAACAGGAGATCCTATATAACAGACAAGTGTCTGTTCAGTCTCGCCTTAAAACCCACCCACAACATCTGAAGGCAAGCCATTCCACTGGTTAATTGTCCTCACTGTCAGGAAGTTTCCACTCAATTACAAGTTGCTTGATTAGTTTCTATCCATTGTTTCTTGTCCTACCCTCTAATACTTTGGAAAATAAATCATTCCCCTCCCTTTGTGCCTGTCCTGCTAGATCTGATGTGATGGGTACAGGTAACAGCAAAGAGGTTGCCTGGCCCTATGCCATATAGGACTTCAAAGGACTACCAAGGTCAAAACTAAGAAACAAACTAATAAATAGAAAACTAATAAATAAATAAATGTTCGGTTCATTATTGTTCCAGGAGTATGCCGAAAAGGCCAAATTTAAAAATCCAAGGTTTTAAGAACATGCCCTCAATGATTTCAGACAAGAGCCTTTCCCATCCCTTAACTGGAAAAATCAAGGATCTATCAAGTAGAACCCAAGTTGAGATATATTTAGGTTTAAGGTAGCCCTGTTCAGCTAGGACTGAGTGATTCCTCCATGATTCCAACGATAGAAATTGAAATCTACAGACAACAGAAAATCAGGAAAAGGGACTTAAAAAAAAAAAGAGCTAAGCTTCACACACTACAATACACAAAAGCACCAAGACTTTTGCACTCCTGTTCTGCTGTTTTGTCCTAAGTAATCTTAGATTATTAAACCAATCCAACTCTCTCAAACTGGAGAAAACTCCAGAGGTGGTATTCAGCTGGTACTGACTGGTTCTAAAGAACCGGTAGCGGGAATTTTGAGTACTTCGGAGAACCGGCAAATCCCACCTCTGACTGGCCCCGCCCCCATCTATTCTCTGCCTCCCGAATCCCAGCTGATCGGCTGGGTCTTCTTTGGTTGCCCTGTACAGGAGAACGGAGCTGGAAATCAGGTTAGTGGGGTGGGCAGGGAATGGAGATTTTGCAGTATCCTTCTCCTGTCATGCCCACCAAGCCACGCTTGCAGAACCAGTAGTAAAAAAATTTGAATCCCACCACTGGCACCAACATGCTTCAGACTTGTGCCAAGACCTCTCATAATCCTGGACAAAGTTCTAGCTTTTGTTTGTTTTAACCACGTAGGGAGATAAACACACACTTGATCTTAGCTAAAAGGCCTTGGAGCTAAATAACATGTTGCCTTTTGAACTGGTAAAATATACACCAACATTTACCCAGTGAAAACAGTCACGTGGTTCAAAGTGGGACAAGACAGAGCGGAGACTGAATTGACGCTCCATGAGTCAGTAACTCAAGAAAAATCTAACAAAATAATAACTACCTAGTTTAGCTATAGCTCAGGGATAATGCTATTGTTATATGGACTAAACTCTATTCAGAACCAGCATCTTGTACAAGTTTAGGCAGTGTGATGCCTTCCAGATGTTTTGGACAACAAACATTGCAACTATTCCTGTTAGATGGGTCAGATGAGAACTGTAACACAAAATCTTTGGTAAGCACCAAGCTTCTTGCCACTTTGGCAAGCACAATATATTTGATTAGTAGCCTATGCAGTGTTTTAGATTTGACTTTAAGCAGGTGCATATACAACAGGCACCTAACATCTGTCTATAACTCCTTAATCCAAAGAGACATTTTTCTGGATTGCATGACAACTGGAGTGAGCGGCTGTATGATCCAGGGAAAAAGACCCAGCTGCTTTAAGAAGTTGCTGACAGGTGCTTTATTTGAATGACTTCATGCTGCCATCTTGGTTGCTATCTTAGAAGTCACAGTGAAAGAATAAGATCATATAGAGGTAGCATTTTGATCTTCTAAAACTGTTACTCCAATGCTAAGTATTCATTATTGTTCAACCACTTTTAAAATAAAAACTTATTCAAAGCTGGGATATATTGGATGGATGGATGGATGGATGGACGGGTGGATGGATAGCCAAATAGGCATATAGGTATATAGATACAGATAAAAATATATGGGTTATCTAACAAGGAAAATCCATTTTATTATTCTTACTGTATTTTCATAGTAAATGTCCCTATTATTATACAAAGAGTGAGAGCACTCCACAAAAAAATTAGCTAATGGGGCACAAAGGTATTTCATTCTAAACTCAGACAAAAATTTTACTGGGTTTTTCCAGGTTTCAGAAGACATGTCAATGACTGTTAATTGAAAATGTGCTGACATATAAGCTCCAGGGAGGGTATAATCTATGGAGAATAGAGCCAAAGTGAGAGACGCAGAGAATAAGAAAGAAAGAAAGAAAGAAAGAAAGAAAGAAAGAAAGGAAGGAAGGAAGGAAGGAAGGAAGGAAGGAAGGAAGGAAGGAAGGAAGGAAGGAAGGAAGGAAGGAAGGAAGGAAAGAGGGAGGGAGGGAGGGAGGGACAGAAAGACAGACAGACGGAGGTTATTTCCCATTGTCTGCAATTTAGAACCAGGATTATTGCAGCATAGGAAATGAAGGTTAACTTTGTGCCTATATAAGTAGTCTTCAACTTACAACAGTTCATTTAGTGACCGTTCAAAGTTTTCTTTGCACAACATGAACGTCAGGTACCGATTTGCAACGTCTCGGTTGTGACTCTACATTTCCAAGTAACAGATTTGCTCTGGGGGACAATATTCCCATCATTTCTTTTGGCTTTGGAAACATAACAGTTCTTAAGTTCCCAATCTACTTCTTATCTTTAGCAGAAATGGCCCACCAGCGACAGAAACAGAGATTGGATACTTTATCCAGGAATTAATTTCACTTAAGATAGGGAAAGCAAAAAACCCCGCTCCCTTAGTTTAAATTGGCCTTCATTTTAGACAGCATTTTGGTTAGATTCTTTGAAAATTTATACTGCACTAAGAACGACAGCTTTGCCTGATGTAGAAATGATTATTATGAACATTGCCAAAACCACCCTGAGAATGGAAGTAAGGAAGAAAAGATAGGCATGTCTCGAATAAGAGGAATGAAAACCACAGAAAAGACTGCAATCAAAATGTTCTGTTGATTGATATGACGTGTCTATGGAGATTCTCAATCATCTAAGTCATGGTTATCCCAAAGGTGCTTTTTCCAAAAGACAACTGGGTTTTCTTGTTTGGTTTTTTTTCTCTGAAAATGTTTCACTTCTCATTCATGAAGCTGAAGAAGCTTCTTGGTTGAGAAGCAAAATGTTTTCAAAGAAGAAAAAAACTCAAGAAAGTCCCATTGTCTTTTGGAAAAAGCAACCTTTGGGGTGACCATGACTTAGATAGAATAGAATTCTTTAGAATAGAATTCTTTATTGGCCAAGTGTGATTGGACACACAAGGAATTTGTCTTTGGTGCAAATGCTCTCAGTGTACATAAAAGAAAAGATACATTCATCAAGAGTCAAGAATCATAAGGTACAATACTTAATAATAGTCATCGGGTACAATAAGCAATCAAATCATACTAGGAAACAGTCAATATAAATTGTAAGGATACAAGCGACAGTCATACAGTCACAAGTGGGAGGGGATGGGTGATAAGGAGTGACGAGAAGATTAATAGTAATAGTAGTGCAGACTTTGTAAATAGTTGGACAGTGTTGAGGGAATTATTTGTTTAGCAGAGTGATGGCATTCAGGGAAAAACTATCCTTGTGTCTAGTTGTTCTGGGGTGTAGTGCTCTATAGTGTCGTTTTGAGGGAAGGAGTTGAAACAGTTTATGTCCAGGATGTGAGGGGTCTGTAGATATTTTCACAGCCCTCTTTTTGACTTGTACAGTATACAGGTCCTTGATGGAAGGCAGATGATTGAGAAGCCCAATTACCTTTTGGGAAAAGCACCTCTGGGACATTGACAAGCTGTGATCAATTTTCGTGCATTCACCCTTCCAGGTGAATGCAAGAAACTTGTTAGCAGTACATGTAGCAGTCGATGGGAATTCCATCAAAATGGAATTGCAAGAAAAAGGAAGACAATTGGCAATTTATATCTGATGGTCTACAATTGTCTGGACGAAGTATACCAAAGACAATACTCAGAATGAAATCCAAACATGGAAAAGTAGAGGCTGCCATTTTTAGCCAGAATGCCATTTTGACCTTAAAAATGGTTCCCCATTCTTGGGTTTAAATAGGATGCCTCTCATACCATATTTCCACTCCTTTTATCATCTTTTGTCATCTTGATAAGAGTTATGTGATTGAGAAGACATTTCTCACCATGTTGGATAATTCCGTGCTCCAGAAGTCTGCGGCCGAGTTGTTCACCCTCAGCTCTGGTGGCAGCCTCTCCTTCCTGGATCAACCAGTCAATCAACTGAGACGCCATGAAAGTACGCTCATATTTTGCTCCTTCTTCTTCTCTGGCTTGTAAAATAACATTTTCAGTATTCATAAGCCTGCAATGAAAGTAGGGATTTGGAAAGGGAAAGGGTCAATGCATAAATGAATAGAATAGAATCTTTATTGTTACTTTAAATGTACACTAATCAGCACATATTTAAATGAAATTTCCTTGCATTCAGCTCTCAAAAGATCATCATTATGCATATACCCACATATATATACGACACAAAGAAACATCACCGACTACTTCAAATGTATACATACACATGGTGAAAAAAAAGAACCTGTGAGTTAACAAGACGGATGGCATAGGGATCAAAGATGTTACAGAATGTAGTAGTCCCACTATAGATACTTTGAAACCTCCTCCCAGGAGGGAGCAACAGAAACAGACCATGAAGTGGTGTTGGGGTCTCTAACAATGCTTTGAGCTCTAAGCACATAGCGCTTAGAAGCAGCATCCTGAATACTGGGAAGTGAGCTTCCTATGATCTTCTCAGCTGTCCTTACCACTCTCTGTATGGACTTTCTATCTGAGGCACTGCTGCCACCAAACCAAACAATCAGTTTGTTAAAAAGCTCCCAATCGTGCCTCTGTAAAAAATGGCCAGGACAGAAGGAGACAGATGTACTCTCCACATCCAGTACAGAAAATGCAGACACTGATTTGCACACTTCACTAAAGATAATGTATGAAGAGACCAAGTCAGATTGTCAGTTATCTGCACCACTTAGATACTTAACGCTATTGACCATTTCCATAGCTTCAGTTTTGATATAAAATGGAGTGTGACTATGCCGGCTCTTTCTAAAACCAACAATGATCTCCTTTGTTTTGTTAGCATTCAGAAGAATATCATACAGGTATATTTACAGACTTACAACTGGTCATTTTTACAGCTCAGAATGGGCATTTTATTACCAGTAAAGCACTTCTGAATGTTGTAAAACATGACCACATTCCAAGCACTTGGCAACTGACTCGCCTGTATGTTGCAGCATCCCATGGTCACATAACCACAATGTGTGACTTTTTTTTCCCTGCAAAAAAAAAAAAAGCTCTTTTGGAAGAATGGGTTTGCATAACAACCACACCATTCGCTTAATGATCGTAGTGTTTGGGAAATTGTTGGAAAAACAGATCAGGTCATGTGGGGTGCCTCGACTTACAATCACAATGACTTGCAACTGGATTTCCTGTCCCAATAGAGGTAGTCCTTCGTAAGTGAAGGACTACCTCTATTACAAAAATTCATTCATAAGGTTCCAATTTCTGAGTGAGTGAATGAATGAATGAAAGATCCAAGCAACTGCTTTGATCTAATAAAGCATATGATCCCACGTTTAAGCTTGCTGCTTATCGAGCTGATTTTACACATGGTTGAAGCCAGTACTATCTGCTCTGCTCTTTTATGCAAATCGAACTCAGAAAACTAAAGCAGAAACCAACCGCTTCTGGACTTTGTGCTTGAAGGTGGGGGGAGAAATGAAACTTTAAATTTGGGTTTTACCAATTAGATAGATTTGTTGTTATAGAAATGGCTACTTTATACTATTATGTAAAAATAAAAAGGTGAGGTTTGATTTTATTATTTTATTCTACTGCATCAAAGGAAGTCGGTAGTAAATGCCTTTTCTTTCTTTTTCCCCTTTTTCCTATACATTTCTCTTCCTTTTCCCTCCCCTATCTTTTCTTTTGCATTTTATGTGATAAATTAATAATAATAAAAAAAGAAAACTAACGCAGAAAAGGCAAGATTCATTCCATAGACAAAGCCACAATTATGCCTCTGTTTTTCATAGGAAATCAATAGGTAGTTTGTGGGCCAGGTTATAATTCAACCAACCCACTTGCCTTCCCCAAATGGATATTTTCCAAGTGTATAGAAACTACGGCTTCTAAAAATTACAGACCGTATTAGAATCTAGCAATTCTGGTTGGAAGCTCTTTGAGACCTGCAATCCAAATACATCTGGAAAACATTAAGCTGAAGACAGTTGATATAGTTTTTATTTTTGAATCTTCAACGCAATGTAGACTTTAGATGGGGTCTCAGAATTTGTGCTGTTCCTCTTTAATTTCTTCTTCACTCTTAATACGAGTTATTAGGCTGCAAGCCAGTGGTGGGATTCAATTTTTTTTTTACTATGGGTTCTGTGGGCGTGGCTTGGTGGGTGGGCATGGCAGGGGAAGGATACTGTAAAATCTCCAGTCAGAGGTGGTATTTGCCGGTTCTCCAAACTACTCAAAATTTCTGCTACCAGTTATCCAGAACTGGTCAGAACCTGCTGAATACTACCTCTGCTGCAAGCTCCTGATACCATCACAAACCTCCCACTTACCATTTTTTTCACATTTCTTTTGTAGTATAGGTAGTCCTTGACTTACAACAATGGTTTTAAGTTATGACAGCCCCTGTAAAAATGAATCACACCCCATCTTTATAATTATGACCATTATACTATTCCCGCACTTGTGTGATTGCAATTCAGGCACTCGGCAACTGGCTTTGCACTTACAAAGATTGCAGCCCCTTGTGGTGATGTGATTGCGGTTTGTGACTTTCCCAGCCAGCTTCCAACAAGCCAAGTTCAATTGGGGAAGCTGGATTTGCTTAGAGACTGAATGGTTCACTTAACAACTTTGTGTGATTTATTTAATGACTAACCACCACAGGTAAAAATGGTTACAAAAATCAGTGATGACTCGCTTAATGATTGCATCGCTTAGCAACTGAAATTCCAGTCCCAGTTTGAGTTCGTAAGTTGAGGACCCATAATGAATAATTAACAGACCTGCTTCATACACTTGCATAATGAACAAACTGCCACAAATGGAACAACTGTTCTTATAACTATGCCAAACCTTTAAACTGGTCAGGGATATGACAACAATAATGTTTCGGCCAACATTTCCCTCAACATCTATACTAAGGAGGAAGTGAAGCCACCAAATCATCAAAACTATTTGACAGTTGTTTTCCACATTTTTTTTAAAAAAAATTGAATAATGTAGTCCTAGTTTACTCATTTAGTACAGGTAATATTGTGGAGGTAACCCATTTTTATGTTGTTCTTCTTCAAAAGTAATTAATCAAACCAGATGCCAAAAGCCCATCGCCCAAACTCCTAAACCAAAGCAAATGTAAAATCCATTAGCTAATGGTTTCAAAACAGCTGTTGCATGAGAATTAGAAACTCTTGCTTCTGCAGACGCAAAATCAAATGTTGGTCCAATCTTTTCTTAACAGAAAAGTTACACACAGTTTCTCTGAGTGAGAAATTTGTATTAATTGTTCTCTGATGTGGAATGTCAGAAGATAGTACTGTAAATATTAATGTAAGGAGGCCACATACAAACAAGAGTATTAAATGGCTGAACTCAGGGAAGCTTACCAAAAATGAAATGTTTATGACGTGCTATTTTCTGAGAAATATATTTCGAGGCGACTAAAAGTTCCCTTTGAAATGAGCTGAATTCTAGGAAACAGATGGACACTGACTCGTGTTAGTTTCTTGATAAAAATACAGAAGGACTTTGTTGCCTTCTTCTAGAGTGGAGCTTGAGTAGAGCGGCATGGTGGCCTAGTGATGAAGATGCTCACCTTCCATTTGGAAGGTTGAGAGTTCAATCCTAGGTAGCAGACGTTTCTCTCCTAGGGTGCAAAGAAGAAAAAAAATCTGCTGTAAACTCCATGTGGTGTCAGGAAGGGCATCTGGCCAGTAAATCCTCAGCTCTATCCTGTCTGCTTCAACTCTACCGCAAATTAAGGGATTACAGCAGAGGTCTCCAAACTTGGGAACTTTAAGACTTGTGTACTTCAACTCCCAGAATTGAAGTCCACAAGTCTTAAAGTTCCCAAGTTTGGGGACCCCTGGATTACAGGGTTGTAAAAAGGAGGATTTTTTTTTAGAGTGAAACTTGAATAAAACTATAGCGCCCTTGAACAGTAACAGGTTTTAGCTTCAAGTGGTAGCAACTACATATTTGAAAAAAAGTACAGCACCCCTCCTTTAACTGTTTATATGCATATAAAATGCAGTTTCTTGCATTAAAAAAAAGCTATGGAATTTTGATTGGATGCTCAACCCAGACTGAGAACGGAGTGTTCTCAATAAGAAAAAAAAAATTGAAAAGGTACTCGCTTGCAACAGAAAATTGCTAGTTTTAACACGTTTTGAATGGAAACAGCAGGACATTGGCTTATATCTAGTCCAGCAAATGGTATATCAAAAATGAGCTTGGAGGTTTTTGAAAGTTCAGAAATTGTTGTTCTTAGGTTCAAATCCCATATTTTTTTCTGGTAAAAATAATTGTGTTTTTTCCAGTAGAAATAAATATAATTTTCTTCTTGGAAATGTTTCTTATTCAGACTGTGTGATGTATTGGGGAGGATTCCTTTTATTGAGCCTGTTAAGAACTATATTAAAGGGCATACATATAAAAAAAGAACATGATTTTTGTTCAAATCTATTGACTGAGCATATATTGAGCAAAGTGAAGATTTGGGGAGGTTGATTAATCAATTTCCAAATGGTGAATATAAGGTATATTATAGATAACTTTTTTTTTTTACATAAAAGTCCAACCATATTCATGCTTAGGAAGCAACATTTTAATATTGATTATTTCTACTAATTCTAGGAATAGACGATTATCGAGATATAGATCATACTTTTTGGACAGGTATGTTCAAGACACCTGGGAGTTGAATTTAAGCTTGTTTTGTTCCGTTTGAAAAGGAGGTTTTCGGCTTTTTTTCTGGGAATTGGACATTTTGTAGGTGGGAATGTGGTCCAGATTCCCAGGAGGGAAGGACTGAATTCCAGATGACCAAGAGACAGTGATGTTTCGACAGTTTGGGTGGAAGAAAGAGAGTTAAGACATTTCCTCCCTAGAGATTATCAGAGTATATCTTTAATGATGCAAGTAGATGCTTTAGTTTGGCAAGATTTCTGTATATAGGCAGGAAACAACAAAGGAAACTGCTTAGACATAACTCTGTGTCTTCCTTGGTTTTGGGGAGTGTCTGACAATTGTGAGAGGAATTAGAAAAAGCGCGGGGAATTGTTTTCTTTAAAAAAAACTATTGCAGGATTTACAGTGCAGTTTTGTACATTTTCCAGTTCAAAATGGCAGGACCGATGTCATAAAATTTATTTTCCTCAAGAAGGGTCTCTTGGATGTCAGGGCCAAAGGCAGCCTATTATTGATCCACGTGAACTCCATGGTGACCCTTCTTCTCCTTCTCAATTAGGGAAGGGCAAGCAGAATTCTTATCCTAACGATTCTCCAATCGTTCTCTTCTTGGGACCATTAACCTTATGCCACATCGCTAGAAGAATTCATCAGTCATAGAAACCTCGTCTGATAAAAGATAATTAGTACCCTGAACCAGGCAAGTGATCCTTTTCAATCACATGCTTCACTTCTAAACAAACAAATAACTTTTAAAGCCAAGCATCTGCATACAAAAGGGGTCAATAACTCCTTAACCATTGAAAGAGTCAAAAGATAACAGATAATCAGAGTTGGAAGGGACCTTCTAGGTCATCTAGTCCAACCCCCCCCCCCATTTCTGACAAATGGCAGTCCAATCTCTTCTTGAAAGTCTCAAGTGATGGCGTTCCCACAACTTCTGAGGGCAAGCTGTTCCATTGGTTGATTGTTCTCACTGTTAGAAAGTTTCTTCTTATTTCCAGGTTAAATCTCTCCTTGTTCAGTTTCCATCCATTATTCCTTGTCTGGCCTGATTTTGGGTAAAAGTTGCTCTTTTTTAAAATAAAAAAATTCAATATTTATATAAATATTTATAATATTTACATACAAGCCATGCCCAGCCAGTCACATGACCACTGAGCCACACTCACAAATTAGGCCACACCCACAGAACCAGTTATGGTCCCTGGGATCTAAAATTGTGAGTTTGGTGGTCCCTGAGGTCCAAAAGGTTGGCGACCCCTTTGTCTCCTTCCTCTCTGTGGCAGCCCCTCAAATATTGGAAGACTGCTGTCATGTCTCCCCTAGTCGTTATTTTTACTAGACTAGCCAAGCCCAGTTCCTGTAACCATTCTTCGTATGTTTTAGTCTCCAGTCCCCTAATCATCCTGGTTGCTCTTCTCTGTATCATTCTATTTGATATCTTTGTAACTCCCTTGATACCTGAAGCAGTAAAAAAAAGAGGAGGAGGAAGAGGAGGAGGAGGAGGAGGAAAGGAAGGAAGGAAGGAAGGAGGGAAGGAAGGAAGGAAGGAAGGAGAGGAGAGAGAGAGAGAGAGAGAGAGAGAGAAAGAAAGAAAGAAAGAAAGAAAGAAAGAAAGAAAGAAAGAAAGAAAGAAAGAAAGAAAGAAAGAAAGAAAGAAAGAAAGAAAGAAAGAAAGGAGAACCATAGGGCTGGAAAGGACTTCAGAGGACTTCTAACCCAACCTCCTGCTCAACTCTGGAGACCTTATACCATCCCAGACAAATACTTGTCCAATCTCTTCTTAAAAACTTCCAATGTTGGAGCACCTATGACTTCTGGGAGCCAGTTGTTCCATTGATTACTTGTTCTCCCTGTCAGGAAATTTCTCCTTGGTTCTAGATACTCGATGTTACTCCCTTAAAATTAGTAAAGTATTAAGAAAGAATCTTAAAGTATTAGGAAAGAATCCATGATGACGACGACAACAATGGCAAGAGAAAGCAAAGGTAATATCAACAGTAATAGGCACCTTGGTGCAACCCCAAAACAAACGGAGCAACACCTGAACAGCACCGGCATCGACAAATTCACAACCAGTCAATTGCAAAATGCAGCTTTACTCCAAACAGCTTACATTCTCTAAAGTCCTCTAACATCAACATCTACCTATTCCAGGTCCTTGGGAAGAACTTGATAGGTGAATAAAAATGCCAAATCCAGTCTGAACATTTGAATGACTGTGCCATGAACCATAACAAAATAAGATAATAAAGGCAGGATACAAATAAATAATAATAAAAATTCTAGGGAAAATACATTGACATGCACACACTTGTCAAAAGCTACCTCATCCACACCTGTTCTTTTGGAGTAAAGCTGCATATTGAATATCCTTGATATTCAAGGATATCAACACAAGAGCAATTGTCACCATCATTATTATCATCACCTTTTGTTATTGGTCTATGCCATAGTAACAGGATCTACCAAATACAACACAATGAGAGGATTTGTTGTTCAGATACAAATCCAGCAGGCAAATCAGTCTCATAATTCAAATTAAAATTACTAGTTGATGTGCCTGTAATATTGATGGTGTTGAGGAACTGGAATTTTGAGAGGAATAAAAGGTGCCAAATAGAAACGATATTCAACAGGTGAGTCACTATCTTTTTTATTCATTGGCATCACTATAAACTTTTCCAAAGAGATTTTGGAATGGAAAATTGATTCTGTGGTTGTTGGGAGAAAAGACCCAGTTCCTTCCTTCTGTTTTCTTGTAATTTGTTCTGATTTTAAATTTATATGTTTTTTAGTTATTGTAAATAAACCAAACATGTGTTGCAGAAGCTGTTGAGATCATGGCTACTGGGTGTAGGTTGTCTGATCTCATTCCCGATTAATTTGCAAGGTTTATTAAAATGTGACATCATTAGTTATGTTGCCTAACCAGAGAGAAATACAAACAGCAGAAATATATTACTTTTTCTGAAAGGTGAGATAAGAATTTCCAGTAGATTAGAATCTTCTGATGGAATCAAAACTGATACATTTGGTTAAATGTTATGTCCAGGGGGAACCAGAATTGAGATTGCTACAGTACTTTAAAACTGGGAGAGGTAGCTCTTAATCAGGGGTGGATAACTATGGCCCTTCTATAACCTTGGCTAGCTCAGAAATTATGGGAATTGACTTGACATCCTTAGATCGCAAAGGAGCTATAAGTGCCACCCTTGTTCTTCATATTCAGAAAATGTGATTTTATTTGGTCTTAAAAGAGTCTTTTTCTAGGAGAAAGTCGGGAAGGTTTATACAAAGTGGACTATAATGCCCATTCCTGATGTAATTGAAAGGAATAGGGCACACATACACCAGAGAGAATGTTCAGATATAGAGCCATTTGCTAACCAATTAATAAGTTGTAAGATATCAATGGATCAGAACTGAAAAAGAAAGCAATAATGGAATTCTAAAAGTGCTGAATCAGATGTGTGCATGCGCGCACGTGCACCTTCAAATCAATTTTGACTCCTCTTGACTGCCTGGACAAGATCTTGTAGTTTTCTTGGCAAGATTTCAGAAGTGCTTTGCCATAGCTTCCTTCCTTAGTCTGAGAGAGAATGACCCAGCTGGCTTAAGGTTGAAGATGGGGATTAGAACCTATGGTCTCCAGGTTTTTAGCTGGATGCTTTTACCACCAGAATGGGACAACTTGGTGCGGCCAACTTGGTGCAGTCCAGAGGTGGTATTCAGCAGGTTCTGACCAGTTCTGGAGAAACGGTAACGGAAATTTTGAGTAGTTCGGAGAACTGGCAAATACTACCTCTGACTGGAGATTTTACAGTATCCTTCCACTGCCACGCCCACAGAGCCGGTAGTAAAAAAAATTGAAAAAAATTGAATCCCACCAGTGGCCAACTCACTGCCGGACAATTCCCTTCAATAATTCAATTCAAGTATTTAAAATAATTTTTAAAATATTTAAATTTTTGTCATTCACATTTCATTTTGCCTCTCCTTTTACATCCCTTCCTTAATTATTTTATTCCGTCCTTTCTTTGATATTAGTATAACTCTTGTCCCGCAGAGAGTTGGCTGCAGTGAGTTGTCCTTGATCCCTTTACCACTACACCAAACTGGCTCAAATCAGTTATAACAGCAACTCCAGTGGCGCCATTAACCAAATGCTACAGTTATTAGAAACAAGTACAGATATGTCCCTCAAGGTTCATGAAGCCTTATCCAATCATTCCCAGGGAAGGCAAGAAGTCTGGGGGAATTCCTGTAACATAGGTGATAGAGAAATAAAGTTACTGACTTTAGCTATTCACTAGTGGTTCTGGTTGCTTGCGCCTGACAGGTCTAGAGGTCAATACTACATACTCCATATCAGTGGTGGGAATCCATTTTTTTTACTACTGGTTCTGTGGGCGTGGCAGGGGAAGGATACTGTAAATTTCCAGTCAGAGGTGGTATTTTCCGGTCCTCCGGACTACTCAAAATTTCCACTACCGGTTCTCCAGAACTGGTCAGAATCTGCTGAATACCACCTCTGCTCAATATGCATAAGAAAAAGCAAACCATATTTTACCAAATGGTGAGTGCAAAGCCATCAGCCTTGCTACATTCAATCCCCCTTACAGAGAAGCCAAAATAGTATGCCTGGGAAAGAATTCTTATTTGGTTCTTGACAAATAGTAGGAAACAGGAAAAGCCAATCTTGGATTTGAAGATTAAATGGTTTCAAAAAGGATGTTTTGAACTGAGATGTTGACTTTAATCCAATTCATTCGCAGAATTTTCTGGAAGTCCAACAACCATCGTCTTCATCCTATTGCAATTCTTCCCTGTTTTCTGGACGCACCTTCGATTTTTCAACCTTCCATGGAAAATCCACTAAGAAGGGAAAGATTATAAACTGATGTATAATGTTGAATAAATTGTTAGTTAATGTATTTGGAGATATCTATCTTTCCAAATCATTAGTTATTGAGTTCTGGATCAAGTAAGCTTATTAATTCCTATGAGTTAAACAAGCATTTCCCTCAGATCCATGTATTTATTTTGAGTTCAGAAATCAGGATTCTTGGCTGCAGAATTTGGCTTGTCTTAAAACCACACAGAGAATAACCAGCTTTCCCTTTCATCAAGTGACGTTAGAAATTGCTGTGGTTGGGGTGGACTATATAAAGTTCTGTTTTTTTCAAGGAGGTAGGAACAGGACACTTTAAAAATGTCTGTTTATATTCTGTCACTGGGGCAAAGAGCGTCTTCCAAATCTCCTTTAGAAAAAATTACAAATTGGAATATCTGACTCAAATCGCGACCATGAATCTTCCCAGTTCCCTTTTTTGTTTCTTCTTTGTGGTTTACAAACAGAGTAGCAAAACCACAGCAGGCCTTCTCATCTTTGGTATCCCTTGTGTTAGGAACACTAAGAACAAATTGTTTTATTGGCTACTGTAAACAAAATCAGCCTCAAGGCATTAAAAAAAGAACAACTGAAAACAACATATGTCTACCACAGAGCCATTCCTGGAGGTCTGGATAGGATTCCAAAATAAAAATAAAAATCAAGTAATCTCAGAACAAACCATGACCTTCTCTCATTACTTTTATTAGCATGCTGATCAGGCAGGTTTTGCAGGTTTTTTAAAATATTAGAAAAAATGATTCACAATGTGTTTGATCATTAACAATACCAGCTTCATTTTAACTCTCTCTTTGGTCACCTTTGTGCTGATAGATCTCTCAGTGGTGTTTTATATCATAGTATCTCTTGAGAGCAGTGTGGTGGCCTAGTGGTGAAGATGCTCACCTCCCACTTGGAAGATTAAGAGTTCAATCCTAGGTAGCGGCAGATAATTCTCTCTTAGGGTGCAAAGAAAAAAAAATCTAATGCAAACTCTTGAGTGGGCATCAGGAAGGGAATTCAGCCAGTAAATGCTCAGCTTCATCCAGTCATCCTGACTCTTACCTCAAATAGGGACTACATAAAAAGCGAGTTACTTGTAGTCTCTCTTGAGCTACTTGTTTTAGGTATCATAAAAGGATGATCTTAACCAATCACTGGCAATCACCTTTAAGGGCTCATCTTTAATGGCACTTCCCACATGTTCTCATGCATATTTAAACAAAAACAGCTACACTTCAATTTGTAAGTAATTTTTGGAAGACATTAAAAGCAACCCTTCATCTATCACTATGTTCAATCTGTATAGCTTCCATCTCCCTTTTTCTTAATTTTGACATGATATACTGACTCTGCAAACCGCTTAGAGAAGGCTGTAAAGCACCATGAAGCGGTGTATAAGTCTAAGTGCTATTGCTATAATACCGTCATCTGCAACAGATAATCGAAATGCAACTTTTTTTTCTCTATAAGGTACCCCATAAATAGCGACCTTTGCGTATTCAGATTGGGAGCATTGTCCCAAAACCTCCTACTTAATTTGCCTAATTACACAATGGTTCACCTCTTGTACTACTCAGATCTAGTAAATGTCAACTGTTAGTAAATGTCAGCACCCATGTTCCTAGCAAGCTGCAAAACTTGAGCAAAAATTACATGCCTCTTATTGTGAACAGAGTATGATTTACTTCCATTGTTATTTGACCCAAACAATCTAGCATGACATTCAATATTCCCCATGCAACCTTCTGTTCTGAATCTTAGTGATATGTTGTGGATTTATCTTCCATAACCTTTGCTAGTTTTAGCATAATATTTCTCTTGGGAGAATTAAAAAAAACCCTAAAAGAGCTAGGACAGGATGAAAATCATGCAATTTAATGAGTAATGTGTATATTAATTCTTTTAAACATAGATGGTACTTAACCCCGTTTTTCCCATACCAAACCAGCAACTCAGAATGGTTTTATATACAAGCTGTAAAGTAATAAAACATGCCAGTAAGCTAAAAAGAATGAAAAAACATTTAAACATTACAAAACATTAGAAATAGTGGAAAATATTTGTAGTCCATGTGGTAGATGTTGGTGGAAGTTTGTTGTTCCAAGCTTATTGTTTAGTTTCTGAACATTTTGTCACCAGGCTCGGTAACCATCATCATCAGAACTTTGGTTGAAACATCTTGTTTTCAGTTTCAGTTCTCTTTTGCTTTTATAGATCTCATGTGTCATGTGACCAAGAGGTCACGCCATGTGAGGGACATCTAGTGGTGAAGTCACCCAGTTGGTCACGTAACCAACTGACCACCATAAAATATATTTAATATATTTTTTTATAAAAAAAAAACAGAAAAGACCTGAAACAAGACACTTCAACCACTGGTGATGTTACTAAGACTGGTGAAGAAATGTTTGGAAACTAAACAAGCTCAGACAACAAACCATCCCCAACATCTACTCTGTGTTGTGGTTGTCTCAGTCATCCCATAAATCGTTGATTTATGATGGGATTTCTCTCTCTAAAATCAGCAGATAAGGACATGTGACATCGGATGGCTATGCCCAGCTCCTGCTGATATTTCAGCTGCTCTACTCTCTCTCTCTGGAACTCTGCAGAATGCCTTGAGAAATTCAAACCTGGGCAGTTTGGAAGAAATGTTAGTTCTGCCTCTCCTCTTTCTTGTATTTTACAATCCATCTGAAAATTGAAGTCACCGTTGGCGTTAGTCTAAACTGACTGCCTCCCCTATCCCCCCCCCACACACACACTTTCTGGTGTCAAAATAAAACTTCTTCTGTTGTTGCTCTCTATTCTCACTTTCCCCAGGTCTGACAATTTCCTGAAAATCAATCTACCCCGAAAGTAAGTCCTAACTTGATTTTTACACATGCACTCAATATAAGTCCTGCTCCCAAAATAAGCCCTAATTAAGATCCCAACTCCGGAGTGCACAGGTAAAAAATAAGTTAGGGTGGACAGTTGTAGCCAGGACAGTTCGGACAGTTGTAGCCAGGCCTTGGATACCCTGACACCTGCCTTGCCTGCCCATTTCTTCTGCAGCCAGCAAGCCGGGCAAGGCTTTCTTGAAGGCCTCTGCAGCCTGTAAGAGCTCTGGATCGATCTGGAGTTCTGTCATTGGCTGCAGAGGCCTTCAGGAAACCCTTGCCAGCCTTGCTGGTGGCAGAAGAAGAAGTTCCTGAAGGTCTCTGGCAGCGAAAAGGAGGCCTGGGGGGGGGCACGCACACAAATGAGGTGAGTCAGTGGAGGACATCCCCCCAAAATAAGACCTGGTGCCTTTTTTTAGTGGCAAAAAAACCCCATAAGACAGGGTTTTAATTTCGGGGGAAACACGGTAGTATTTCTTCATTGGATATTTTAAAGAAGGGGTTGGACAACCATCTGTCTGAAAAGGTATAGGGCAGTGGTTCTCAAACTTTCCTTCACCATGAACCCAAACAACACAGGTGAGGACAGGAGAATTCAGACAGGATAGCACTATTCTAGCATGCAGGTTTGAATCCACTTAAGGTTTTAAAGATGGACAGGTTGCTTCCTCATGATCATGCCGTTAATTGGAGCTACCAGCTGCTGTAGGAATGATGGATCAGTTTAAGGTGGCCCACCCCAGGCCCCTGATGGATCCAGAGAGTTTCCAAGGTATATCTAGGGTATTTGCCAGTGTTCTGGAGGACAGTTTTGTGGGTGACTGTTTATCCTCTGGATGACAGGGAACTTAGCTGCTACATAAAATTAACTCTATCTTCTTCTCCACCAATCCAAGGAGGCGCCTCATTCTCTTGAGAAGCTCCAGGGAATGAAGAAAATCCATCATCCCAAATGTGTTTTTTCAACAGGAAACTGTTTCGCTTCTCATCCAAGAAGCTTCTTCAGAGCTGAAGAAGCTTCTTAGATGAGAAGAAAAAACATCTTCAAAGAAAAAACAGAAAGTCCGATTGCCTCTTGAAAAAACACCTTTGGAACAACCCTGATCTGGATCAGGGGTCTCCAACCTTGGCTATTTTAAGACTTGTAGACTTCTACTCCCAGAATTCTGGGAGTTGAAGTTCACAAGTCTTTAAAGTTGCCAAGGTTGGAGATCCATGATTTGGATGACTGAGAGTCTCCATAAACATTGAACAAACCCATCGAGCAACATTGATGGACGACAAGGAGCAAGTATAACTAGACCTATGTTCCACTATATTCCATTTCCACTAGTGGTCAGACTTGATTTCGCCACCGCCACAACTTTTATTTTATTTTTGATTGATTGATTTGATTTCTATAGCTGCACAAGTAACTCTTAATCGGCATTCCCTGGCTACTGAGCAACTCATTGGCATTTGTGCTGGGGTTGGATTAGAAGACCTCCAAGGTCCCTTCCAACTCTGTTATTCTGTTATTGTGAAATTTATTTCCTTTATATTGGATGTGGTTTTGCAAGTATTGATCCCAACGCTTTTCTCTCTGAACAGGGCCATGATCTTTTGCCTAGATATGACACAACATCCATAACAGAACATCAGAAACAAAAGAGAACAGTGGGAAAGACTGGCTTTCCCTTTTCACCTACTGTGCGTGGAACGTACTTTTCATATATTCTCTGTCCTCTCATGAAAGCCTTCACTTCGTTGTCAAGTGGGAATGTCCCATCGTCTTTCCTAAAGCGGTAGAAAAGTTTGAGATCCTTGAATTCCTTATGCTCATCACAAACTGAAACATAAAACACAGGAAATCGGGATGAAACACTCCAGATATTTTTTTTTTATTTAAGTTTTGCGATTTCATGTTACATTCCCAAACTACAGCACTCAATGTATCCTGAGCTCTTTCGGAAGCCCTAAGTAGCATTTCTAGATAACAGCTTGAGAACATTGATTCTTTTCACTTACCATGATGGATAATGCTACGATCCAGTAACTTCTGCACGAGTTTAATTGCCGTCTCCCTGTCAGAGGCCTCTTTGTGATCAATCAGCCAGTCAATCAATTCTTTGGCAACAAAGCAGTTCGGGTAGGTCTTCAGGTGGTGCCTTCGGTCCTTAATAATTTTTTCTTCATGCAGCCTGAGCCTGTGAAACAAATTATATGGCACTGAAAATCAACTTTTGTTGATTTTGATTTAAAAAGATATAAGGTACTTTCTACCACATGTGGTGGTCCTGTCTAGAAGCCCAAAGGTATGGTTACAAGTAATTGTTGAAAAACAAATAGAATTTGAACTGGAGTTATTTATGCTAGGAATATTTAAAAGGAAATATGAGAAAAAGATTGAATATATTGTATTACACATACTAACAGCAGCTAGAATATCGTATGCACAATGTTGGAAGCATAATAACATCTCCCCTGACGAATTGCTAATTCAAAAAAAATTAGATTGTGCCAAAATGGACAGATTGAAAATTAAAAGATAAAGAAGGGTCTGAATATCATAAAATTTGGGATATATGGTATAGTTGGCTGGAAACTAGCTAAATAGAAAATAAAGAAACTTAAGCAAACTATAGACAAATATATATAATTGTATAACTATATAAATGTAAATATGCATAAGAGGTAATTATGTATAATATCAACGCTACAGTACTGTTAATGTTATGATATATTTTGCTTTTTTAAAAAGGTAAAAGAACAATAAAGTTTATTTTTAAAAAGAAAGAAAATAAACTTTTGTTGATTTGTGATTACCCTGAAAACTGGAAATTGTGTTTACACTGCAAATTGAAAAAGATGGGTGCTCCATTGTATTTTGGAATTTGTATGCAGATTGCCCAATATGTCAATTTCTCATTTTCCCCATCATATGTCCATTCTGAAAGAGATATCAATGGCCAACAAGGACTTCCTGCTTCTGAAGCTAATATCATCCAACTTATGAAGGACATCAGGAGGAACTTTATCCTTCCTCTCATTAATTAAACTCAGAAATAAAAGATCTACTGGATCCCAAAGTAACAGATATAGTGGTCTGATTTTAGTCCATGATCCTCCCACATTTTAGGAATGATGAGTAGCTCTGGAACTTTAAAACATTATTATGGGGAACATCAAAAATATGTTTTCTCTATTTACAACACGGCTACTGTAATGGCAAGTCAAAAAATGTGCATTTCACACAAACAAAGTGGTAAGTTGTGCCACCCTACGCATTCCAGCCCTAGGAGAATCCCACCATGAAGATAAAACTTATCTTTATCCTCTTCTCTAGAAAATTAGAGTGATTAAAGTGCTATGCTAAAAACTGGGAGGTATTTTCCCTTGAGCATGACAGCTAGCTGGGTAACTGTGAGCCAGCTACTCTCTCACACCCAAATCCATCTCATGAGGTTGTTGTTTGGAGGAAAAATAGAAGGACGAAACTATATCTACGGTGCCTTGAAGGCAAGATATAAATCTAACAAATAAATAACATCTTCAAAGTAAGTATTAGGCAGCAGCCATCTACTTTTTTTTAACTACATGAATGTTTTTTAAAGAGCCAGTTTGGTATAATGGATAAGTAGATTAGAAACCAAAGAGCTAAGAGACTTCTTGGATAAGAAGTGAAATGTCTTCAAGGAAAAACCAGAAAGTCCAGTTGCCTTTTGAAAAAGCACATTTGAAATAACCATGACCTGGAAGATTGAGAATCTCCATAGACATTTAGACTAGAAACCATGAGACCAAGTTGGCATGAAGCATGTTATGCGTGCCAGTCACTCTCTGTCAGCCCTGGGAATAAGGCAGTTGCAAGCCACTTTTGAACTCTTGTCACAAAAACTGCAGGGAGGTCCAGGCAGTCCAGTAAAGAGAGGGGAGAGGGAGGGAGAGAGGGGAGAGGGAGAGAGAGAAAATGCTTTTGAAAAGGAGAGAGGGGCTTTGCAGTATGCAGCATCCCATTCACTTTTTTTATTAGAAGTATTCATTTGTGAAAAAATCTGGGTAGGTAATCTATAGAGAAGTATTCAGAGGATTTTGCTGCCTACATGTGCCATATATCAGGGCTAAAGTTTTAGCATCTTCCTTTGTAAAGTAAATATTTTCATTTCCTTCTGAAAGAACAAAGTCAGTAAACCATTGCTTTAAAGGATTGCGAGAAGTGTTAAAGCAGAATGGCTGCTACTGAATAAGATTTTCCACATGCATATTCTCCATACGTGAAGAAGCATAAAGTTGTAAAAACAGATTTTGCCCATTGCATCAAAGTCTGCCAAATTGAAGTCCCTCAAAACCATGGAAAGGAGACGTGTGGTTCCACAGGGAAACCCCAGGCACATTTTCCCTTGCTTTTTTTTTTTTTTCCCCAAGTAAGATTTTGATTTATGAGTATAGAAAGCAAAAAACATTTGCAGATTAACTTTTAATGTTTCCCAAATAGGATCGTGGGAAATTTAGTTTAATTAGTGACTGAGAACTCTCTGCTAAAACTTCTTGTTCGCTTCCTAGAATTACAGTTCTAGAGTGGTCTGGAGAGGTGAAAATTAATTCAGTAGCACAGCCACAATCAAGAACTGTCAGGCATTTGTAAGCCTAGCAGATGGTGGAATTGGTTCTTGGCCCAACAGGCAATGAAAACATGAAGAGTTAACAAAAGTACTTTTTCACCACCATTCACGGAAATGAATAAACATGTTCCAATATGTTTATTAAAATAAGTTTGCACATCAGCTCCAGCCAAGAATAATTCTCTCATGGAAGTGTTAGCAAGTCTGGAATTGCAACATTATTTGCAATATCCTGCCACCAAAGGACTTTAATAATCTTATCCAAAACTAAAAGCCAAGGTTTTGAATGTCTAGTGTTTACAAAAATGAGTAAGTATTTCAGACTCAGGAATTGGAATAATCAATAGGAACAGTTTCAGACATTTCAGTACAGTAGTAAATCTAACCGGAATGTACTACTTGACAGAAATCTGAGAACTTACATTACCTTTCTAGAATGCTTTCCTACTTATGACATATATTTATGAAAGCTGCACAGGGAAAATTATTTTAAGAGAAATCTGACAGGTTTCTAAATGGCTTAAATTTTCCCTTGTGGAGATCATCAACCATGTTCAAGGATTAGATCCAAGTCATCTGAACTTCAATCATAAGAGCTATACTTTTTACATAAGAAAAAAGTAATCATAAGGGTACATGAGAAAACCAGAAATGGCTACAGCATGGTTACATCAGTCAAACCAGCTTAGTAAATTGCAACAACCAGAGATATAATATTTTCCTGGTACTTGTGGGCACCAACATCTCTGTTGATGTTGGCCAAGTCTCCTCCCACTGACTTTATTTTTAAGCGCTTCTTCATTGCTAAAAAATAAATCAAGTTGGCATATCACACATTCTTCATAATATTACCTTATATTTGTTCATTGAAATGGTAAACTTTTTGGGGAAATGACCTTTCAACTTATTTGATCAGAGAGATCTCAGGTTAAACTTGGCCTGGGAAGAAACTTCATCCAATTAGTTTGGTGTTTCTCATTGTACTGTATTTTATTCTTTGTCTAGAGTTTATTCTAATTTCTGTTTTTGAAACTTTTCAAAACATACAGGGTATGCGTGTGTGTATTTTTCAATACTATGAAAGTATTGAAACAAAACATAAAAAGAAAGTAAGAAAAAAGGGAGGGGGGGGAGGAATAAAAAGAGAAGGTATAGTTATGCTTTCCAACCATCTTTCTATCAAATAATTATCATCTTATTCTTTTCCCCATTCTCTTTGATTGATCCTAATATCTAGATTTGGATATGAAATCCAGATATCATCAGTTTGATGATTTACTGCAAAAAAAGAGGGAAATAAGTAAATTTCTTCTAAACAGATTGAACTGCTTTTTGAATACATTTGCTTTCAACAGAGAATAAAGAATATAAGTAACTGCCTTACACTGAGTCACATTCTGCATCTATCCAGCCAACTATTGTCCATCTTGAAGGAGAACGGCTCTCCATACTTCCAGATGGGCAGTTTTCCAGCCTTACTTGACAACAGCAATAATTAAACAAACTACAGTGAAAGAATACTGTATATGGGCTTAAAAAACGTTGCTTGCAGATCCCAGGGAGTGATAAAAAATAAGTTGAAATTCTTAATAGGGCAAAAGCAATAATGAAAATATATGACCATAGAATATGTATAGGTTAGAATATACGTCTGAACTATATTTTACTTTTAATTTATCTTTAAGTGAAAATCTTGCTGCCCCTCTTCTTGGAATAGCAGTTACCTGAAATAAGCAGCAATTACAGGTACAACCAGAGGTGGTATTCAGCACCGGTTCTGACCAGTTCTGGAGAAGTGGACATTTTGAGTAGTTCGGAGAGCCGGCAAATACCACCTCTGAGTGGCCCCACCCCCATCTATTCTTTGCCTCCTGAGTCCCAGCTGATTGGCTGGGTTTTCTTTGGTTGCCCTGCATAGGAGAACGGAGCTGGAAAGCAGGTTAGTGGGGTGCGGAGGGAATGGAGATTTTACAGTATCCTTCCCCTGCCATGCCCATCAAGCCACACTCACCAAGCCAGGCCATGCCCACTGAGTCATGCCCACAGAACCAGTAGTAAAATTTTTTGAATCCCACTTCTGGGTACAACCATTTATTGACCATTCAAGGTTATAACGATGGTGGGAAAAATTTCTTATGGTAGTTTTTTACTCTTACAACCATTACAACATTTCATGGTCACATGATCAAAACTTGGATGTTTGGTAACTGGCTGGTATTTATGACGATTGCAATGTCCTGGGGTCACAATACGTGATCTCATTTTGTGATTTTCTGACAAGCAAAGTCAAAGGGGAAGCCAGATTCACTTAACAACCATGTCACTAATTTAGCAGCTGCAATGATTCACTTAATGACTGTGGTAAAAAAAAGGTTGTAAAATGGGGCAAAATTCATTTGACATCTATCTCGCTTAGCAACAGCAATTTTGGGCTCAATTCTACGCTCAGAAGTCGAAGACTACCTGTATGTGGGTAGTTCAGCCATTAATAATAGTAGTTAGAACTTTAGCCATTAAAAATGCTAGTTTAGAACTTTAGTCATGAATAATAATAGTTATTAATTTCTAAACATCATTTTCATTTTAAAAAGTTATGATTATTACTCAGGTTTTATATTGCAAAATAATATGCCAAAGATTACAGCTAACAAGGAAGAGCTGGCCAGAGATGGAAAGCTCATGGACTTTGGTTTGATCAAAGCAAGGCACTATTGATTTATTATTTTCCAAGCTGGAACAGAAAGCATGGTTATACGAGAGTATTTTTATAGTTGCAACAACATTCTAACTACCAGTAGTACATGTCCGTAATTTTAAGCTCTGGTCTTAATAACTTTGTAGGCTCTCCTCTTTAGGAAGTAACTGATACCCAAAGGATAAATTAGGCCTGCTGAATTTAGAAGCTCTCTATGGAAAGCTTCCCAAGGCAAACATGATCTAGAGTGAAATTGTCCAGGGGCTTGAAGATCACAGCTAAATCTTTATTGTATTTCAGGAACGAAACCATTCCAGACACTTGACGGTCGTACATGGGTCTCTTTGAGGTTGAATTTACACCTCCGCCTGGTTCAAATCCAGTAGCCTCTTTTTCTGCATTGTCTGCGGCAGTGGAAATCTTGTCTTTTATTTCTCATGCTCAGTTGTTACTAACATTTGCCTGATGGTATTCTCTGCATTCTTGCTCTGATAATTTATTCCCAGTAACAGGATCCCGCAACCGTGGGCATCTATCCTAGGGCAGGTGGTGAGGGCAACCTCTTTCTCTCACAAGCTGGGATTACGGGGAAAAAGGCCAGATAAACAGTTCTCTAGAACAGGGGTCGCCAACCTTTTGGACCTCAGGGATCACCAAACTCATAATTTTAAATCCCAGGGACCACTAACCGATTCTGCGGATGTGGCCTAATTTGTGGGTGTGGCTTTGGTGGTCATGTGACTGGCTGGGCATGGCTTGTATGTAAATATTATAAATATTTATATAAAGATTGAATTTTTTATACAAAAAAGAGCAACTTTTACCCAAAATCAGGCAAATCAGGCAGGCAGATTGAGTTGCTCACAGAATCACAGATTCATTCAGAGATCTATCTCCAATTGGCTAGCTCAGTCTGTCACATAAAATTTGCTTGCAAGCAAAGTCACAAAATTAACTCACAACGCACCATGTATGTAAATATCGAATTTTTTATTTAAAAAAGAGCAACTTTTACCCAAAATCAGGCAGAGCAGGCAGGCAGACTGAGTTGCTCACAGAATCATTCAATGATCTATCTATCTGCCATTGGCTAGCTCAGTCTGTCACATAAAATTTGCTTGCCATTAGTCTGCACTGAATAATAGAACCTTCAGTTCTATTAGAACCTAAGGGAGGTTTGGCTGTGCTTAGAAGCAGAGCTGAAGAACTAAAGATTAGCTAGAAAGCAAAAAATGCAACGATTTCCTGCTTTCTAGCTAATCTAAATCTCTTGACACAGCAGAACAGCTGATGGTCGGAAAAAGGAAAAAGGGAAAAATAGCAATTTAGCAGGCAAGTTTGCTGGGTAAGGAATGAGTGGGTGGGGAGGGTTCCCACGGGCCATGTGGGTGGTGCAGCCTTGTGTTTCTGCGCAGCCTGGATTAATTGCTTTGGGGGAGTGCTCTGGGGGTGAGATTTCTCTGTGGCACACCAAAATTT
Source organism: Bungarus multicinctus (assembly GCA_023653725.1). Lineage (NCBI taxonomy): Eukaryota > Metazoa > Chordata > Lepidosauria > Squamata > Elapidae > Bungarus > Bungarus multicinctus. The sequence goes on along the minus strand of CM042846.1, from coordinate 80,673,040 downwards.
TCTCACAGCCCACGGGTTGGTGACCGCTGCTCTAGAAGACAGGATGGCGCTGGAGACTACAGAGCTGTTATTCCAAAGGAGAAGTTAGGAACAGATTATGAAGATATAGAGGAGGGATCCCCGATCCACAGATCCCCTCTCCTTCCCCCCCATTGTCGGTCCATAGAGACAGGAAGGTTGGGGACTGCTGATCTAGAGGGCTTCTATGAGAAACTGGGTGATTCCCAGCTTTGTCTTATGGGCTGAGCTGGGCCAGTTTCAGAATAGTTCTTTTTAATGTTAGTCTTCTATTCCAACATGTAAAAATTAAGCCACCAAAAATATGACTGTCAAAAGACAGAGGAGTTTAAAATGTTCATATCTGATTTGCAATAAAACTATCCCAGTACTGTAATTTAAGCAAAGCGACCACAATCCTCCTCCTCTCACTTTTCTGCTGAGTAAACAGAAAAACCAGAGCAAATTTGGCAAGAGAAAAGATTTACATATAACTTCTTATTGAAAATAAATTCTATTGGGATTCCGTGAGTCCCCAAATTCAAATGTCCCCTTCTTGGAGAACCTAGAGTTTTGCACCCAGTTGGCAGGCCTCGAGGTTCTACTAAAACAATACAGTAATTCCCATATTTGCCCATTCTCTTCCATGAAGCTTGAAGTTGCCATATACAGTCCAACACTTTGTAAAGTAAATACATTTGGACTTCCTTAATATTTCTTCAAGAAAGTATCTTCAGGACACAAGTTTCCTTGTTTGTATTAGGTATTTCATTACAGCTTCCTGAAGTTAATGGGTAAGACTTTCCAGCTTCTTTCTATTCTCAGCCCTAGGAAAATTATCCTTAAAATAGGAAGAAATGATAGGACCTACACAGAGAGAGAGAGGGAGAGAGGGAGACAGAGACAGAGAGAGATGAGGGGGGAGAGAGGGAGAGAGAAGAAAATATAAACCAAACTGGGTTCAGTAAAAGAAAGCCATGTATACAGGTGCCAGCTATAAAACTGTTATTGTAGATGTCAATGATCAGAAGCTGGAAATATATGTGTGTGTGAGAGAGATGGACATATATATACACGTACACACACATACACACACACACCCAATGCTTCTAAAGTTATACATTTATTTTTACACAACATGGACCTTTTTAAAAGACCTATATCAATGGCAAACAAACTCCAAACACTGCCAGCAACCCCCAAAATGCATATTTTGGGCCACAATATCATACTTCGCAAATAAAGGCAAGTCTGTTTCAAAATTATTGCATGGGACCTGGTTTTCAACATCACCAAGATCTTAGGACAGTGATGGAGAACCAATGAAACGCGTACCAAAGCTGATACACCATGATATTTTTGGGTGCCTTGCCAGCGTTTACCAATACCCAACAACTATTCTCGAAACCATGCCCTATTTTTGTGTGATTTTCAGAGGCTGAGAAAGAATGGGGTGTGTTCTCATGAAGCCTCCACTTCAGAGGGCACTGCTGTAGAGCCTCTGAAAATCTCATAACAAGGCATGCTTTTGCACTGCTTTCGGAGGTTGGAAGGCCACGGAAGTGCATTCTCTGAAGTCATTTCAAGAACAAAGGCCTTGTGTGTCCCAGAACAGGCCTCAAAGAGGCCAGAAACAGAACATCACCCATGCACCATGGCCAGGGGTGGGATTCTTTCAGTTCGCACCTATTCGCTTGAACCGGTTGTTAACATTCTAAGCAGTTCAGAGAACTGCTGTTGTTAGAAGAAATTACTGGCCTAATCCTGTAAGGAAGGCAGGAAGGAAACATTCTGGTGTTGCTTACAGAAACTGCCTCTCCGTTAACCCTTATAACATTCTTGACAGGACTAGACTTCCTGTCTCAGGAACTTCTCTGGAGTTTTCCCCCCTCCTTTGCTGGTACTTTACTTGTGTGGCGTGACCATTAAGTTACAATGGCACTGAAAAAAGTGACTTATGACCATTTTTCACACTTACGACTGTTGCAGCATTCCCACAGTCATGAGAGGTCAGGCGAGGAGATGCGTGCCTCGATGTGAGTGATGTTGAGTTGGCAACGCCCAGCCAATAACATGACCACCTAGCCATGTCCACCTAGTCACATGACCACCAAGCCACGCCACCACCTAAGCCATGCCCACAGAACCGGTTGTTAAAAATTTTGAATCCCACCCCTGGGCCATGGCAGATGCTAAGGAGCCACAGAGGCAATTGTGCCATTGCCCAAGGCTTGCACACCCTGGGGAATGGTGCAAGGGGTCTTTTTGGAGTGGCATTGGTGGTGCTAGGGCTGAAGTCAAGGCCCTGACCTCTCTACTTACGGTCCAGCCTTGACTCTGGGACCAAGTGCCGCTGTTCAGGTTGGCCGAGATGAAGCATGGGAGAGAGACCAAGAATTATTTCTCTTTTGTTTGAGGTGTGAGTAGAGATAGGCGTGTTCTGAATTTTCGACACAAGCCAAGCCCACAAGGCCCCTATGACTTGCTATTTACAAGTCTGACAGAACAATGACTTCTTTGCCAAGAAGGAGGAGCTTCTAACAGCTATCTTTCCTAGCAAATCATTTGCCATCTTCAATCTAGGAACTTAATTATTTGCGCATTCCTTTTTTAAAATTATGATTGGCAAGGTCGAAGTAATGTGTACAGCTGAACCTTTTAATAGGCAGCGGTGAGTTGGCCATCTTGCCTGCTAGCTGAGAACTTTTAACTCTTTTGACTACAGATAAGAGTTTCCTCACAAAAGCAAGTGCCTTCCAAATATATTGCTCCTTCAGATAACAAAGTCTAAAATCGTGCCTGTGAACTCTAGAATAGCTTCCTTACCAATAGAGAAAGAAAAAATAAATAACCATCTCTATCTGCTGCCTGTTGGCCATCAACACACTCCATTGTTAAGAGGTCTATAAGGGGACATGCGTAACCACACCAGCGTGCCTACCATCCCTGTCCTACTGTTCCCATTTATTCGTACTCATTTATTATGTATATACTTATACCAGTTTATACTTATATGTTTATATGTTATATTCATACTTATACTTGTTTTCTCATACATGTTTGACAAACTAAACTAAATAAATAAAAATAAAATAAAAATAACTCTCCCATCCTTGGCACACAAAACGGGCGGCAATTTCTGTTACAAATGATTTTTGTGGTGTGGAAAAGATTCTCAGACATCCCGATCGTGGTTGTCTCAAAGATGCTTTTCAAACAGCAACAGGACTTTTTTTTTGTTTGTTTGTTTGTTTTAAAACTAAGTCCAGAGCAGTAGTGGCACAGTGGTTTGAATGTAGCGCTGCAGGCTAATTCTGCTGACTGCCAGCAGTTTGGCAGTTCGAGTCTCATTGGCTCAAAGTTGACACAGTTTCCATCCTTCCAAGGTCGGTAAAATGAGGACCCAGATTGTTGGGAGCAATAAGCTGACTTTGTAAACCGCTTAGAGAGGGCTGTCTAAATGCTTTTGCTATTTTGAAAAGCACCTTTGGGATATACCTTTAGACATGGGATATCTACATTGTTTCTAAATTTAAAAATCTGCATCCATCAGTTCTTTAAAGAGTTGGGACTTTGATAATTTAGCATTTCCTCCTCTTTCTATGCACATTCCTCTTTTCTATATTAAAAAGATTGAGACTCTAGAAAAAGTGCAGAGAAGAACAAGATGATTAGGGGACTGGAGACTAAAACATATGAAGAATGGTTACAGGAACTGGGCTTGGCTAGTCTAGTGAAGAGAAGGTCCAGGGGAGACATGATAACAGTCTTCCAATATTTCAGGGGCTGCCACAGGGAGGAAGGAGGTCAAGCTATTTTCTAAAGCGCTTGTAGGCCAGACAAGGAATAATGGATGGAAACTGAACAAGGAGAGATTTAATCTGGAAATAAGGAGAAACTTTCTGACTGTGAGAACAATCAACCAATGGAACAGAAGTTGCCCTCGGAAGTTGTGGGAGCGCCATCACTTGAGACTTTCAAGAAGAGATTGGACTGCCATTTGTCAGAAATGGTGTAGGGTCTCCCACTGTGCGGGGGGTTGGACTAGATGACCTATGTAGTCCCTTCCAACTCTGATTATCTGTTATCTGTTAAAAAATACAGCAAAATTTTCAAAGTTTCCATAACAAAAACATTAGAGCTTTAACTGTGCAATCCCCTCCATGTTTTACTGATAATCTCATGATAGTTTAGAAGGGTGGTTCAATCCTCTGTCCTTATTATTCATATAGCTTTAACAGCCACATTGATCTTCTCAATTTTTTTTAAAAAAAGCACACTTGACAGTATATTTATATTATGGACTAAAATAAACATCTAGAATTAATTTTTAAAAGGAACGTCGTTTTCCTACGTTGCTGCTCAGCAGAATTGCTGAGCAATTCTGAGAATAATTAATCAAATTGGAATTAAATTTTGAGTTTGTCTCTGTACATTGTGGCTTCGGCAGCAGAGATAATTGAAAGCTTTTAGAAGCACTACATCACAATAGCAAAATGGCTGAGTTAAAAAACAAACTCACAGAACCACAGAGCTGAGGGAGGCCATTCAAGCCATTATGTCCAAACCCAAAGTAGGGCTGTCTCAGATATATTTAGCTGTCAGCCACTAAAAACCCAGTATGGATGAAGAACTTGCTCCTTATGTTCTTGAGAACATCACTGGAATAGGGGGTGGGACACCTGCAAAGGGGTGTGGGGGAGTCACATGTGTATTGCATTATGGGTGCAGGCACATGTGCTCGTGCATGGGCACTTTCGGCACGCAATGACAAAAAGGTTAGCCATCACTGATCTAGGCAGTGATGGCTAATCTTTTCAGCACCAAGTGCCCAAAGCACGCATGTGCGCACCCCCAAAATGCAATGTGCACGCACCACTCATGCGCACCATCACTCCCACACGTGTGTGCTACCCGTGCCCAGGGGTGGGATTCAAATTTTTTAACAACTGGTTCTGTGGGCGTGGCTTAGTTGGTGGGCATGGCTTGGTGGTCATGTTATTGGCTGGGCGTGGCCAACTCAATATCACTCACATCGAGGCATGCATCTCCTCACCTGGCCTCTCATGACTGTGGGGATGCTGCAACAGTTGTAAGTGTGAAAAATGGTCAAGTCATTTTTTTCAGTGCCATTGTAACTTTGAATGGTCACTCTACACAAGCAAAGTACCAGCAAAGGAGGGGAAAAATCCCCAGAGAAGTTCCTGAGATAGGAAGTCTAGTCCTGCCAAGAATGTAATAAGGGTTAACGGAGAGGCAGTTTCTGTAAGCAACACCAGAATGTTTCCTTCCTGCCTTCCTTACAGGATTAGGCCAGTAATTTCTTGTAACAACCGGTTCTCCGAACTGCTTAGAATGTTAACAACTGGTTCTAGCGAATAGGTGCGAACTGGTAGAATCCCACCCCTGCCTGTGCCCCCACACATGCATGTGTGATCCCTACCCATGCAGCCCGCCCCCATGCATGCTTGCACCATTCCCCACGTATGCCTGGCCCAACCCTCACGCATGCCCAGCAGAGACACTGGGGCAACGGCTCACGTGCCCAGAGAGGGCTCTATGTGCTACCTCTGGCACACATGCCATAGATTTGCCATCACAGATCTAGGGTGTTAGCTTTTCCTGCCAGCTTAGTATCATCTGCAAATTTGTTAAGTTCCCCTTCTATTCCCTCATCTAAGTAGCTTATGAAGATATTGAAGAGTACTGGGCCTAAGACAGAACCTTGTGGCACCCCACTGCTTACTTCCCTCCATATAGACTTAGACCCATTAAAGACTACTTGCTGGGTACAGTTTGCCAGCCAATTATGAATCCGTCTAAAGGTGATGCTATCTATCCCACTTTTTTCTCGGTTACTAAGAAGTAGTTGACTTTTTGACTCTTCTCCTCTTTTGTGAGATACATAATCTTCTCCCATCGCTTTCTGCCCTGGAGGACACTTGCCAGGTACAAAAGAGAAGATGGAAGGATCCCAGAGCCACAAAGCATTTTGCTGGCCATCCATTCTTTTCCAACAGTAAATGGTGGGTTCCACTAAAGATCACTAATTAAAAGGGGGGAGGAAAATGCTCTTCTTTTAAGAGACCACTAGCTGCTAATGGGAAAGGAGATCTTGTCTGTAGAAGGATTATCATGGCTTTCAGAGGATTCTCTCATCAATCCGTCCCTTATTATATATCTTCCTGATCTTTGCTTTCTGTGAGATTCGTCCACTAGACCAGTATGAGCTGGTTGGGTCAAAATATGTACTCCAATATCTGGTCAGAACCAACAAAGTAACTCTTACATGAAGCTTATGCTTTTTCAGTTATGAAACTTCTGAGACCCAAACGCTATGTGTATGTTCTGCATTTTAAATGAGCAACACTTGTTCCAATAAACTTTCCCCCCAGATATCTCAGTTTCGCCTGTCTCGTTAAATCTTGTCAACGAGCTCTCCTATGATCTTTTAAAAATGGTAGGATATTCAGTGTGCTGTTGTATATTCAGGTTGGGGAAACTATTTCTGTTCAAAAGCACATCCAGTGCATTTGTTTCCTTCAATGTCTTCATTAAAATTAATGAAACTGAAATGATTTTCTACATCCCTTTTAATATACTGCCGTTCCCAACCTACCTAGGGAATTAGATATTGTCTTGGTTGGCTTGTGAGATGACTTGTGCTGAGAAAAAGATCCAATTGTGTCTCCTGCACTTCTCAACCAGGTTTCAGTACCGTTGACAGTGGTAACCTCCAGGACAGGTTATCCAAGCTGTGATGAGGGCAACTTTACTACTTCCAGATTAATTGGGGGGGCTAATTCTTCTGTCAAATGGCAGTTAGAGTTCCCAAGGATTCCATTCTATACTCTTTAACATCTAAAATGTACGAAGAATGGTTGCAGGAATGGTGAATGTCTAATACGATAAAAATAAGGACTAGGGGTGACATGATAGGAATGCTTCAGTATCTGAGGGGCTGTCACAAAGAAGAGGGAGTCAATCAATTCTCCAAAGCACCTGCAGGCAGGACAAGAAGCAAGGGATCGAAACTCATCAAGGAGAGAAGCAACCTAGAATTAAGGAGAAATTTCCTGACAGTGAGAGCAATTAATCTGTGGGACAACTTGCCTTCAGAAATTGTGGATGCTCCCACACTGGAGGTTTTTAAGAAGAGATTGGACAATCATTTAGGGTTTCCTTCCTGAGCAGTGGGTTGGACTAGAACAGTGGTCACCAACCAGTGGGCTGGGGACCACCGGCGGTCCACGAGAAAATGTTGGTGGTCCGTAGAGAAATGTCACCCCGAAATCACCCCCCAAAGCAATTAATCCAGGCTGTGTGGGAACACAAGGCTGCGCCGCCCACATGGCCCACAGGAACACAAGGCTTGTGTCTCTTGCATTGCGAACAACACGAGGTAGTGAGGGGAGGGTGGGGAAAGGGCAGAGGGGGGAACTTGCCCCTCTCACCCCACCAATCTGACCTGGCCACCGGGCTGCTTCTTTCTGCTTCTTTCTTCTTCTGCTTTTGGCTGCACCCAAGGAAAGTCTTTCTTTTCCCCAAACTCTGCCAGAAATGAGTCTTTGGGACTCTGCAAGGCATCCTGCTCCAAGAGGCTGCACCAGCGAAGACTAATTTCTGGTGGAGTTTGGGGGAGAGAAAGAAAGACTTCTGCTGCTTCTGCTGCTTTCCTTGCCTGAAGCCAAAAGTCTCTACCCCTCCCCCCCGCCCAAGAACGGAGCTGGAGACAGTATCCTGCAATCCCAAATAAAGAATAATTGATCAGTAGGAAAACGGGGTGGAGAATTTTCTTGCAGACTTTTTCCTGCAGCCACTATCAGTCAAAATTCATATTAGTGGTCCACGGGATTTAAAATTATGAGTTTGGTGGTCCCTGAGGTCCAAAAGGTTGGCGACCCCTGGATTAGAAGACCTACAAGGTCCCTTCCAACTCTGTTATTATGTTATCGTCATGAAAGATAACATTCTGTTATCTTCATGAAATTGCTAAGAGAGGTCAATCACAGATGTGGTTTGAGATGCCATCGCTACTACTTCTAACTCTACTTGTATCATAGGTGAGGGAGTTGACATTCCGAACCAACACCAGGGTAAGGTAATAAGACTAAGTAAAGTGATATCTTTCTTATCCTGGAGGGATCTGCACTCACTCTAAAGGAGCAAGTTCACAGTTTACTGGGTGATTCTAGAAACCTCACTGTCTTCTGTGGCACAGAGTTCAGAGTTATCAGCCTGTGCTTATTTATCAACTACAACTTTACTGGATGGAGAACTTTGTAACAGATGCAGTGTTTATGCTCTGATAATTATTTCTGGTTGGATTATTGCAACACACTGTACATGGGACTGCCTTTTAAATGATCTGGAGACTTCAATTAATATAAAATCCAGCAGCTTGACTGCTCACTAGGAACATATTATTCCAGGTCTTTTCCATTCATGCTGGGTTTTTTTTGGACACAACTCAAAGTGCTGCTCTTCACCTTTAACCTTTGATGAACAAGTTGAGGTGGTTTTTCTCTAGGAAGGAAGATCTTCTGAGGTGGCCCACTTATGGAAAACCTTCGCCTAAAAAGGTCAACTGGCCCCAACACTGAAAAAAATTTTTTACTGTCAAGGAAAGACCACCCTATGCCCCCAGGCTTTTAAATTGGCTTTTCTTTATATTTTAATTCCTATTATTTTAACTTTTGAATGCTGTAGTTTTATTTTGCATTTTACTGTATACATTAGGCTTTTATTCACATTATACATTTTAAGTATGTTTTGCTGGTTGAAGAGTATGTGAACTGTCCAACCAGCTTTCACTTTCAAGTGGCTTAAATAGCAATAGCACTTAGATGTATATACCACTTCATGGTGCTTTACAACCCTCTCTAAACGGTTTAGAGGGTCAGCATCTTGCCCCCAACAATCTGGGTCCTCATTTTATCTGCCTTGGAAAGATGGAAGGCTGAATCAACCTTGAGCCTGGTGAGGATCGAGTTCCAGGCTGTGAGCAGAGTTAGCCTACAATCTAACCACTACTCCAGCATAGCTCTTCCTTTAATACAGGGGTGTCAAACTCGTGTCATCATGGCGGTGTCACGTGACATATCGGGACTTTTTCCCCCTTCACTAAATTGGGTAGGGGCGGGGCCAGCTTTGACGAGTTTTGACACCCCTGCTTTAATACTTAAAATAAATTCAACTTATTAATTATAGGTAGTCTTCAACTTGTGAACACAATTGACCATCATGGCCAGAATTTCCGTTGTTCAGCACGGCAGTTTTTAAGTGAGTCAGACCCAATTTATGGCCCTGTTTGCCACAGTTGTTAAACAAATCACCTCAGTTGTTATATGAATCACATACTCATTAAGCAAATCCAGCTTCCCCCATTAATTATGCTTGACAGAAGCCAGCAGGGAAGGTTATTGATGGCGTTTGTTATATAATCTTGGGATACTGCAACAATTGTAATCACACGCTGGCTGCCTGAGTTCTGATCATATGGATCCTGCAATAGTTGTAAGTTTGAGGATCAGTTGTAAGTCGAGGACTTCCTGAATTCAGTTGGCCTGCCTTTCTTCAAACAGTTTATTGAGAGTTGTGCAGCAATAATTCAGCACCAGAAAAATAAACCCAGATGGCTGATGCTTCGTTTAACATCTTTATAAATGTAAGTAGATTTTACGAACCAGTTGTAGATTTCTCCAACATGGAGCAAACTCAAACAGAAACATGTTGCAAGTTCAGAGCAGAGCTCCATTCTCCAGTAAATAAGCAAGTTAGTTCCATGTTGTTTGTTATGTTTGTTAAGTTTATTTAATTTATATACCGCCCCCTCTCCCATTTGGGATTTGGGGCAGTGTACAGCCAGATTAAAACAATACAAAGAAATATAAAATTTAAAAACAGATTAAATTAGTGGCTGAAAGTTAAAAATGATAAAAATAATAAAAACAAGGGAAAAAATGACAAATTTAAAACCCATAACATCATCTGTGGGTTCATCTTCAGTAGACAAGACTCAGAGCTCGAACATAACTTTAGAGTCGCAGAGCTTAACATAGAGCCAAGCCTAAGCTACTTTTAGTTTCAGTTTCCAGCCTAGGCTACTTCTAGTTTCAGTTTCCAAACTATTTTCATTGGCTGACTTAGTTGCTATGCCTATTCATTGGCTGACCTTGTTACCAAGTTCTATTCCAGTTCATGAATATACTCTGAACACGGTTCCCATCTTCTATTTCTCCTTACATGAACTTTGTGAGGTAGGTTAAACACCCGTAGCAAAGTCATTGAGAGAATTTTCACAGCTGAGGGTTAAATTAAATCTGGTCTCCCCTGTCCCACTTCCACACTAAAATAGCATCTCTTTCTCAACATTAAAAAAAAAACACCTTTAATTTCATGTGCATCCCTAACAGTATTGACCTGGAATAGAATGTACTTAACAGCACAGCTGCAGAGCAATTCTCAAAATGGTTGTTTTAAGAAAGGCTATACACTCTATTGATTTAACCTACTAATTCATTAAAATTAGAAAGCTCACATGCTGCTTACTTGGGAATTAAGAGCATTTTTCTTAGAGAAATATTTCTATAGGCTACACACTGAGCAGATAATGAGAGGGTCCATACATCAAATTACACTGTTAAGATTTGTATGTTGCATAAATACCGTTATTGTGGCTTGCAGGTTTCATTAATACATTCACTGTGGTTTGTAAACTGTAGATTATGTCTTGGACATAATCCAGAAAGCTGGCCAATTATGGTTTACCCAATCATGATTAAAAAAATATTGTTTAGCAGAATGTATGGACTAATACTGAATATCAGGAAAAAATGGGAATATATAGAAACATAACAGATAATCAGAGTTGGAAGGTACCTTGTAGGTCATCTAGTCCAACCCCCCACCCAAGCAGGAGACCCTACACCATTTCTGACAGATGGGAGTCCAATCTCTTCTTGAAAATTTCAAGTGATGGTGCTCTCACAACTTCCGAGGGCAAGTTGTTCCATTAGTTGGTTGTTCTCACTGTCAGAAAGTTTCTCCTTATTTCCAGGTTAAATCTCTCCTTGTTCAGTTTCCATCCATTATTCCTTGTCTGGCCTTCGGGTGCTTTAGAAAATAGCTTGACCCCTTCCTCCCTGTGGCAGCCCCTCAAATATTGGAAGATTGCTATCATGTCTCCCCTGGTCCTTCTCTTCACTAGACTAGCCAGACCCAGTTCCTGTAACCATTCTTCATATGTTTTAATCTCCAGTCCCCTAATCATCCTGGTTGGTCTTCTCTGTACCTTTTCTAGAGTCTCAACAACTTTTTTGTAATGTGGTGACCAAAACTGGATGCAGTACTCTAGGTGTGGTCTTACTAAGGTTTTATAGAGTGGTATTAGTACCTCACTTGATCTCGATTGTATCCCTGTTAATGCAACTTAGATAAAATGAAATACAAGTAATCCTAGACTTACAACCACAATTGAGACCCGCATTTCTGTTGCTCTGTGAGACAGTTAAGTGAGTTTGGTCCCATATTATGAGCTTTCTTGCCACAGAATCACTGCAATTGTTTAGTTAGTAACCTGGTTCTTAAGTGGATCTGGCTTCTCCATTGACTTCGCTTGTCAGAAGGTCGCAAAAGGGGATCACACGGACTCTGCAACCGTCATAACTAGGAGTCAAGTTGCCAAGCACCTGAATTTTGATCAAATGACCATGGGGATGCTGCAATGGTCATAAGTGTGAAAAATGGTCATAAGTCACTTTTTTCAGCACCATGGTGACTTTGAATGGTCACTAAACGAACTGTTGTAAGTCAAGGACTATCTGTACTTCTTTGCACAATTTTTAACGATGTCTGCATTGGCTTAAGCTGCATAATTAAGCTGCGTTGAAGAAAAACAGAGAAGGAAATGAGGCAACTTTATTTTCGAACAGCACAGCTTAACGAACAATATTAGATCTTGGCACATTAATCATACTGAAATAATTGAATTTACTTTCAGGAAGCAGTAGTGTTGGTTTGCTAGATCCGTGGACCCGATAACCTTAGAGGAAGTCCTTTTAGTGTTTAGGGTTGCGATACAGGAGAACAATATGCCAAAAGTGATAAATATGTAAGCAATACATCACTCTTTCCTTCCTCCACATGGAAATTTATTTAGAAACTTCCTAAGGACTGTTTCTCCATGTTTGAGAGGATGCAGAGAGAAAATGCCAGATGCCAAGCTTTCTCTCCGAGGCGCTATTCCATAGAGCTATATTTCAGACTCGGCTAGCAACCACAGATTTACAGATTAACAGAGTTGGAAGGGACCTTGTAGGTCATCTAGTCCAACCCCCCCCCCCCCCCGCCAAGCAGGAGACCCTACATCATTTCTGACAAATGGCAGTCCAATCTCTTCTTGAAAGCCTCCAGTGATGATGACATAGATATTAATCAGTACTGTGAGAATTAGGAGTTCAGCAGAGTGATGGCATAAGGGAAAACTGTCCCTGTGTCTAGTTATTTTGGCACCTAATGCCCTCTAGAGCCACGCTGGCTCAGTGTTTAGAGTGCAGTATGTAGGCTCCTTCTGCTGACTGCCAGATGCCTGCAGTTTGGCAGTTCGAATCTCACCAGGCTTAAGGTTGACTCAGCCTTCCATCCTTCCGAGGTGAGTAAAATGAGGACCCAGATTGTTGTGGGCAATAGGCTGACTCTTTAAACTGCTTAGAGAGGGCTGTAAAACACTGTGAAGCAGTATATAAGTCTTAAGTGCTATTGCTATTGCTATAAGCAACTCCCCTTTACCAAGCATGCATATTTACAAAGAAATAAAATTCAGAGGGTCTCCATCTTCCCCTTATTATGCAATTTCCCTCTTGTCTTTATAAGCTTGCTACTGTCACATAACTTATGCCAGAATTCACTGAAAAGGGAGCAGGTGACAGGTTTTGCAAAGAACAACAGCCCGTGTGATTGCCTAAAGCTTTATCTACACTGAGCCGTCCTGTTGAAATAAGCCAACTTGAAAGAAGAAAAAATTGCCTTTTAAGAACGGCTTTAAAACTTCTATATTCAATTTGGTTCTTACATTACATAATTTGATTAAACATGGTCCTCAAGATGTTTCTATAATGAGCAGAAGAAGGAATAACTTTGAGAAACAGGAGGAAGAGCCACAACCGAGGCCTGATCAAAGAAATATGTTATCTGGGCCAGAATTATAACCAGAGAAAAATAATGTCCCCGGAAAGACACTCTCTAGGTGTCATGAAGATAAAGAGGGGCAGGGGAGCAACACACAACAGACGATTCTGTTACTGCAACTTTATGCTAAAAATAATAGCATTAGCATTCATGATTTTGGTTTCTAGTCTGGTCTAAGTTGAAGGGCTGACAGTTTCCGAATCCCAGAATACTTTCCTTTTCTTCTTTAAAATCAATTGATATCTTGCAGGCAGATGGGTGTGTATGCCAGTGATGGGATTCAACGTTTTTTACTACCGGTTCTGTAGGTGTGGCTTGGTGGGCGTGGCATGACTTGGTGGGTGTGGCAGGGGAAGGATAGTGCAAAATCCCCATTCCCTCCCCACCCCACTAATATACTTTCCAGCTCCGTTCTCCTGTGCAGGGCAACCAAAGAAGACCCAGCTGATCAGCTGGGACTCGGGAGGCAGAGAATAGATGGGGGCGGGGCCAGTCAGAGGTGGTACTTGCTGGTTCTCCAAACTACTCAAAATTTCTGCTAGCGATTCTCCAGAACTGGTCAGAACCTGCTGAATACCACCTCTGGTGTATGCATTATGGCCGGCAACTTTATAATATCTATCCCACTACACTCATTGTTTGTGTAACATGCATGATGATCAGATTCCCCCTCTTCAAGGCTGTGGTTAATTAAAAAGAAAGAAAACAATGTTATTTTATTTTTAGGGATGGAATGATAGCAGTGTTCCAATATCTGAGGGGCTGCCACAAAGAAGAAGGAGTCAAGCTATTCTCCAAAGCACCTGAGGGCAGGACAAGAAGCAATGGATGGAAAATAATCAAGGAGAGAAGCAACCTAAAACTAAGGAGAAATTTCCTGACAGAACAATTAATCAGTGGAACATTCAATTAATCAGTGGAGCATTCACAACTTCTGCCTCCAGAAGTTGTCAATGCTCCAACACTAAAAGTTTTTAAGAAGAGACTAGATAACCGTTTGTCTGAAATAATATAGGGTCTCCTACTTGAGCAGGGGGCTGGACTAGAAGATCTCCAAGGTCCCTTCCAACTCTGTTATTCTGTATTTTATTCTGTAACCTCAGACTCAGTATTCAAACATTGATTTAAGAGACCTATCATTATGATTTAAGTTTAAATAAGTAGTCTTCAACTTACTACCACAACTGAGCCCAACATTTCTGTTGCTAAGTGAGACATTTATTAAGTGAGTTTTATGGCCTTTCTTGCCCCAGTTGTTAAGTGAATCACTGCAGTTAAATTAGTAACTCGGTTGTTAAGTGAATCTGGCTTCCCCATTGATCGGTCAGAAGGTTGCAAAAGGTGATCATATGACTCCAGAAGACTGCAACTGTCATAAATATGAGTCACTTGCCAACCGTCTGGATTTTGATCATGTGACCATGGAGAGGCTGCAGTGGTCATAAGCGTGAAAAATGGTTGTAAGTCACTTTATTCAGTGCCATTGTAACTTTGAGCTGTCAATAAATGAACTGTTGTAAGTTCATTTATTGTGAATATAATACAGGACTACCTGTACCATGTATATTATACAGGACTACCTGTACCATGCTGCTTGTCTTCTCTTGGAGAAGTTTTCAGTTTTTTTTGCTTTTTCCTCCCAGCTTTTCTTTCTCATTTCCAAACATTCAGGTCCTTTGCTATCTTCCATACAGATCAAAACCTTAAGGGGTAATCATGTAAGGAGAAACTTGTTTTGGTCTGAGCTGTGATCACACAGGCCACACTTGTAATCTTCTGTCAGAACAACCTGGACTAGCCATGTCTATTAGGAGAAAACGTGCAATGGTTCAGTGCTTTATTCTGACTTGAAAACCATCTCTTGGCTCTGAAAAAAACATTTTGTTCTGAGCGCAAAAAAGTAAAAACAGCCCAAGTCAAGGTTAGAAAGGCTGAGATTGTTTGCTATGACAACCAGGACAGTCAAAATGGTACAGTAAGCAAGGAATAAACGTTCTGTGGCAACTTGAACAAAACTCTGAGAAACACCAGGAGTTTTGTTTCAAGTTTGAAACACTTGGAAGTGGCAGTTGTGAGCTTGAAACGTTTTGTACAACCTTAAACAATAATTTCTGTTTTGGCTGGGTTCGGTTTTTCACAGGGCAAGAGTATTAAGGCTCTCAGCTGTGTGTCCAAGAAGACAATTCAGTTTTTATAGAACTGAGCTGAGAAAACCATAACTGAGAAAACTGGCAAAGCTTTTCTTAAATGTTCACTGAGTGTCAGTTCTTCAAGGTAGCCTGGACTGGAAAATGGACATCCTAAGAGTTACAGCAATGATAATTGATTATTGAAGCGTATAATAACAGAATCTTGAAATGTAGGGTCCTTGGTGGTCTCTGAGCTTGGTTGTATTCTTGCAGACATTTGATTACCTAGCTAGGTAACATCATCAATGCTAGAAGGGAAGGGGGTTTCTCTCTGTTTATGTAACTTACCTTGTCATTGCTATGGGAGTGTTCCTGATAGTTCCTTAATTAGACTGTTGTTTATTGAGTTAATAGTTCCTTGTTTGTTTGCTACTTGGTCATTTATCTCTACTTATCTGGGTGTTGATTGCTGGTCAGGAGGTGTAGTGATCTTCTAGCTTTTTTATTGTCTCTTTTGAATGGTATGTAGACGTTATTATCTCTATGTACCTGTTGATGGGTGGTTTATCTGAGCTCCAGATTTTCAGGAATCCTCTAGTGTTTTTGATCTAGAATGCTCACTGTTTCCCAGTTGAAAACTATGGTGAAGTCTGTCCATGTGTTCTGCAATGAAGGAGTTTTCATCATGCCTTCAGATTCTGAGAGCAAGCCCCGCTCCCTTCTAGCACTGATGATGTTACCTAGCTGGGTAATGAAATGCTTGCAAGAAAACCACCAAGCTCAGAGAGTACCAAGGACCCCACAATTCAACCCTGAGCTACGAATATCCTCTTGTATTAGAATCTTGAAGTCCTTCCGGAGTTTCTTTCTGCTCCATCATAATTAAGACAAAATTCTTTTGAGTTTCTTTCCTACAGTTTCTACTTTTCCAGGGGCAGTTCTTCAATGTGAAGAAAAGTGATTGGAATATTGAAATATTCAATTCCAACCTTAAACAAGCTTGATACACCCAAACACACAGCTTCCATTATTTAATTGGCTGCATTCTGGGGTGCCTCACATAGTCATGGACAGCAATGGGCCTCCAGCTCAGACTTCCCTTCTCTCTGCAGCGTGCTGCACAGGTTTATTCTCTCTCCATTTTCAAAACATTATTTTGCCAGAGTGCATGTGCTCAGCAAACTTCTTCTCTTTGTGTCTTGGCTACACCTGAATTTCCCTCCTGCCTGTCTTGACTTCTATCAACCATACCTTCATGCATTGCTGCTCTCAAGGAAAAGGAGAAAAAGAGAAGAATGTTCCAGAGCAAAAATGTGACTTCTAAAGCATGTTGTTATTTTAAGCTACTGAGTCTCCTTCTCATGCACTCATGATGGTGCCATTATTTGCCTCTGGGGCCTTATCTGTGCACTCATCTGCTGCTGGAGAGGAAAAATGTGGTGTCACACGCCAGTGCTTTGGCACTGTTGTATGGGTATAACTATTCATAAAATCTTCTGGTTTGTTCTTGAGATCTAAACGTTATTTGCCAGTTCAAGGTACTGTCTCTGGCTTTGGCACATCACAGTCAATTCTGTTCCTGCCACTTTGCAGCTCAGTTGGTGTCACTTGCTCAATCCTCACTTCTGCAACCAAGCATGCACCAGCCATTGTGGCAATATACCATGCCAAACTCAGTTGAAGCCTTCATTAGGCGACCAAATCAATGGATGTGATGACCCAGAGTATATCAGAACTATAACAAAACCCAAAACGTAACTAAAAATCCTTTAATGCCTTCAACTTGGCTTCACTGTTTAATTGTTCACAGTGGAGGAGTAAACCAGTTTCAAAATAACATTTCAAAGGAAAGAAACACAGTTCAAATTCAAAGAGCCGATAACGAAGCAAAAACCAAAAACAAACCACATTGAATAAAGTTCCAGGACAGACCAGGATAGATAATTGCCAACTTCAGGAAGATAACCAGGGACAGTCCGTTGGAAGAACGCCAACCATGATAAACCTTCTTTAGGAATAAAACACGAATTTGTCTCCAGCGTTTGTTAGCACACAGGTCCAAACTCTTATGCAAATCTCACACCTGCAACCCATGAAGAGGATCATGGCCCTCTGTAGGAGAGTAGACCACGTTTTACCCTGATCCTCTCCACTCTGCATGCCTTAGGATGGATAGGGGATGGCCCTGGGTCCTCCTCTGACTGCCCGGCTGGCCTCTAACCTTCCCCAGCCTCTTCCACAACCTCCGGAGTTACACTTCCACTCCCTGTTGGCTGTTCCTCCTCTCCCTCAGAGTCAGTCTCCACCAGGGGCATGACAATGGGCCTCTCTAATCCTTAAGGGAGGCCAAGAGAAATAGAATGTGTGCTTTAGCCATCTGATAATGTACAGAATGGCTTGAGGAAGATCTGGAAAAACCACATGCCTTTTTGTTGACCAAAATGAAATTAGGGGAGCTCGTATGGACATGGGCAGATAAGATCAAAGGACCATTAATCCACACTCCTTTGGAAAGGCAGAATCCTCTAGCAGTGAATAAAGATCCAGAGATCTCTGCAAACATCACACACAACTCTTACAAAGCAAAAACCAGGCCTGGCTCAGAACAGTCCTGATATCCATTGCAAATAAGACATACGTGGGTAGAAATTTCACTCCCCGGTTGTTCATTTGCACACAGAAGGCATAACTGATTCTTTCTTATTCCTCCACTAAAGATGTTGACCAGGGTTTTTCAAACTTGGCAATTTTAAGGTGCATGGACTTCAGTTCCCAAATCTTCAGTCAGCATGAGTTGAAGTCCACACATCTGAATGTTGTCAAGTTTGAAAAAGAGTGCCATAGATTGAATTTCTCCCATTAAGGGCTTCCCAGGTATGCTGGATTACACTTCCCAAGAATTCCCATGGTAGCTTGTCAGAGATGCTGGCTGAAGTTACAACAGAGTAGCTACTACCCACACTTTCCCTTAAAATTTACTCAGGTAAAATCAACTCATTAATGAATAAAGATACTTCAAGGACACCCTCCTCCAGGTAGAATTATCAGGCTCCAGGTGAATACACCTAGTTTTCATCTTACAACCAATTGCTTAGTGACTGTTCAATGTTATTATGATGGACCCCACCCCCAAAAAAGGTACTTAGGACCCAGATTCAAAGTTCCAATAACCGCCTCTACCACCGAGGTTATATCACATTTTGGTCACTTGGCAACCAGCCTGCATTTAAAGCTGTTTGCAGTATTCTACGATTTATGACAGATTTATGGCATTTATTTCCGATTTCTGAAAAAAAAAGTCCCATTGCAGACAATGGGTTTGCTTAATGACCATTACAAATAATGTCATAAAATCAGATCAGTCATGTGGCAGCACTGATTTACAACTGTTATGGCATACAATAGAAACTATAGGCTACATTATAATCATAAGTCAAAGATTATTTGTATGCAGGGAAGCATGCTTACCATCCTGTCCTCAAGGAAACATGGTCTAAGAATTATTTTTTTTTATCTTTTGGAATGATTTGGTTGATTCTGTTTTAAAAGTCTTCTTTGTAAACCATCTAGAGTATGGGAGCAGAAGAGTAGGGGCATGCAAAGAAGTAAGCAATAAAAATCAGGGCATCACAATGCTTAAATGTTTCAGCCTCTTTAAGTACTTGTGCCTAACATCCTACGACAAGCAAACACCACAGGATCACACGCAACCAGAAAGGAAAGGAAAATAAAAAATCTTCTCTATTTGATATGACAACAGTAGTTCACATGTTTTACTTATCATAAAATATTTGTATCTCAGTTCCTCTTCCTTGGTTTCTTAACTTTGCTGCTAGCCCTATCGAAGACTTTGTAAATTCTACATGAGTTGCAATTTCACTTTGCAACACAAATCTTTTTACACCGACTGCTGGTGGGACCCCCCTCCCGGATTTTAATCTCACGTCATCCAGCTTTAAATAAATAAATGAATAATAAAAATAAAATAAAAATAAGCAATAAAATAATGAAATATGAAAGAAAAATCAAATAATACAATAATAAAATAAAAAATATAAAATAAAATATAATCCAAAATAAGATATATGATAAAATAAAATAAATAGAAATAAAATAATACAATACAATAATAAAATAATTTTGCCATGGTTGTTAAGCCAATCATTGCAGTTATAAAGCAAACCCAGATTTTCACATTGACTTTGCTTGTTGGGACCCTGCTGGGAAGGTAGCAAAGGGTGATCATGTGAACCTGAGACACTGCAATCATTGTAAATACATTCCGGTTGTCAAGATGCCTAATTTTGATCAGATGACCATAGTTAAAAGTGTGGTGGGATTCCATTTTTTTTTACTACCGATTCTGTGGGCGTGGCTTGGTGGGCATGGCAGGGAAAGGATACTATAAAATCTTCAGTCACAGATGGTATTTGCCAGTTCTCCGAACTATTCAAAATTTCCGCTACCGGTTCTCCAGAACCGGTCAGAACCTGCTGAATGCCACCTCTGCACCACAGGTTGGTTCTTTGCTGTTTCCAGGGCGACCCCACGGGCCAGACCTAAATACCCCGTGGGCCAGAACCGTGCCTCGGGTCCTGAGTTTGACACCCCTGGGATAGACTATTAAAGCTACATGCCTGAGTATAAGAGCGTGCAGACTTTGCCTTATGTAGCAGAATCAAGGCTGTGTATCTGGAAAAGGAAACATTTTTTGACAGATGGTGGTATGAGAAGATGTCAAACAAAATGTTTTTAATTGTTTCTTCTTTTTGTTAAAAAAAAAGTCCATTTCATTCTCAAGCTTTAGCCATCCCGTAACAGCAAGGCAGTTAAAAATACACCCTCCTGCTTTTGTATACATTGAACGGATTAAGGGAAAACCTAAAATCGCTCTTTTGAATTCATCCTTGTTTGCTGCTGGTGGGGAAAACGAACACGAAGTTAAAATAAAGAAGGGCTCTGTGAAGATTGAAGAACGTCTTCTCTCTTATTCCAAGACTAGTCTTCCAGATAAGCTGGAATACAATTCCCATCTCCTCTACCCAGCAAGGCCAGTCTGCTAGAGGATGATGGGAACACTGGATCTGTTTCGTTCAGTGGTGGTTTGGGGAGTACATTTTGTACGCGCACGCAAGCCTAGTCCTTTAGTTGTGTCGACCGGACAGCTGGAAAGCGTTGCGTGCGGGTGTGCAGCGTTAGAAAAGCCTTTCCTGCTTTTTCAACTTCAACTGTGCTGCGCAAAGCAGCTGAGGTTGAAAAAGCAGGAAATAAAGGACAGGTAAGAGCCCAGGTGGGCGGATGGGCCAAACAGCAACAGACACAGAACCGGTTCGGTGTTTGCTGCTCTTCAGAGCTACCAGTTCTATAGAGCCGGGCAGAACTGGTAGCATTCCACCCTTGGTTTCATTACCCTTTCGGTATTTGTTCATTCAGAGCAGGCTTTTTCTCCTTGAGATGTGAATATATCGAAAATTCCAGAAAATTTCAGCCGTTGCTATGTAGCTGGATGAAGCATCAACCACATCAACACGGTGGCTTGGAATGATGAAGAGAAAATTCACCTGGTGCCTTCGCACCAGTCACTTCGCACTGATTCTGTGGTTTCTTCCCCAAACCCCAAAAACTTTAACTTTAGACTATCTACTATTGACCTCACCCCTTTCCTAAGAGGTCTGTAGGGGCCGTGCATAAGCGCACCAACGTGCCTACCGTCCCTGTCCTATTGTTTCTTTTACTTCTTTTATTTTTCTTATATGTATCCATGTATTCATAACTATGTTTTTACGCATACCTATTATCTTGTAAGAAATTGACAAATAAAAAATAAAAAAAATGAAAGTCACATGTAGAGACTTTTACTGAATTCAAATTCAATTCAATTCATATCCTCTCGGGCCCACCTACCTTGCAGGGTTATTATTGAGGCCGATAAAATAAGAGGAGACCCTCCCATGTAACCTTGATCCTTTAAAGCAGGGGTCTCCAACCTTGGCAACTTTTAAGACTTGGGGGACTTCAACTCCCAGAGTTCCTCAGCCAGCTTTGGCTTGGTTGGAGACCCCTGCTTTAAAGGAAAAGCAGATTACAGGCAAAAACCACCCACAAACTAAAAATCTGGGATAGAACCCACTTTCCCTTGCTGCCCTCTCCTGGCAAAGTACTTGTGAAAAGCCACATCCTTACCTTAGCTGTTCCCCTGTCAGAAGAACCTCTGCCATGCACTCCAGCTCAGCTGCCCTCTGTTGCAGGGTGCCCAAGCTATTTTCTTCCATTGCTGCAACCAGCCTGGCCAGAAACACACACACACGCACACATTAAAAACAAAGGAGAAGAGGAAAGGCGCCCGATAACCTGGATGCACCTTTCAGCATCCCAAAGCTTGCAGATGCTTCCCTCTCAGCTCCCCAGAGCCTCCGACTTTAGGATCAACCTTCACGATCTATAACCGGGTGGCCAGGGGTGTCAAAGGGATGCAAGCACCGCTGGGCAATCATCAGGAGCCCCGTCCTTGAACGGAACCTTAAAAGACTTCCAGACCGAGGCCTTCACGTCGCTGCCTTGGAAGGCAACCGGGCACATGGCTGCGTGCCTCCC
The DNA here is from genome assembly GCA_023653725.1 of Bungarus multicinctus. Classification (NCBI taxonomy): domain Eukaryota; kingdom Metazoa; phylum Chordata; class Lepidosauria; order Squamata; family Elapidae; genus Bungarus; species Bungarus multicinctus. Next base: position 80,651,132 of record CM042846.1, on the reverse strand, counting down.
CTCGCTGGGCTCCCCCCTGCCAACTTGCTTCTCCGGCCGCCTCCTCCCCAGAGCCTATTCTGCGCCTTTTTTTTTTTTTTCCCTTTTAATTTACCAATTCTCCCCAGCCGGCCTTGTGGAGCAGAATTCAAGGCTTGCTCGATCGCTCGCGATCATTGCAATTTAAAGCAGCTTCTCGGCGGTTTCCTTCCACAGACACCACCACCACCTCCGAGAAGCGCTTCTCTCGGACACGCCGCTTCCTCGGCTGCGCGCAACCCCACCCCTGGACCCGGGCAAGCCAGTGCGGAGACAAACCCACCCACTCGCTCCCAGCATCCCGATGCGCGCAGCTCTGGATCCCTTCAACTCGCAATCGCCTCGGCCGCGCAAAGGCACGCCCCCCCCACCCTTGCAAAGGAAAACAAAAACAAGCAGCCACCCCCTATCCCCCCCACACACACACATCCACTGGCCACCCCCCCCCCAAAAAAAAACAGTCAACCTGACATTGGGCAAAGCGACGAGGGTTACAAATCCGGGTTGGGTGGCCAAAGGGGAGAATCCTGACCTGCGAGATTCCCAGCCAGCCCTGCTTTTCAGCGGACTCACCTGGATCGGGAAAGTGGCGCCTTTCCCCAGGGCGATCCAAGGGGAGAAGAAGATTTTTCCCCGCAGGCTTCCTTGTTGTTGTTGTGGGTGACAGGCAGGCTGCGAGTGACACGTGGTTGCAGCAAAGCTCAGCCTGGTCAGCAGCGTCCCCCTCCGTCCGGCCCGGCGGCGAGGGGCTTCGCTGGTGCTGAAGGCATGCGCTCGGGAGCGGCGGTGGCACGGCGGAGCCAATTCGCCTCGAGGTCGGGCGGGGAGGGGCGCTGGGAAGCATGGGGAGGAAGGGCGGGTAGGAAACGAGTGCGACGCGGTTAGCAACACCTTCAAGAACGCCGGAGCGGACAAGTGAGTGGAAGGGGGCGTTTCTGGAGCGCGGAGCCCCCCCCCCCTCCCGGTCTCCCGGTCTCCCCTTCGCCGCTTCGATTCAGTTTTTCCTGTTTTTCTTCCTCCTCTTCCTCCTCCCCCCCCCCCAAACGGGAGAAGGGTTGGAGTCCCGGGAAGTGGCCCAAAGGGAAATCGATAAAAAAAAAAAAGCAATGAGCAGCGGTTCCTCAATTTAAAGTCGCACAGATCCCCGGCCCAATTTCTGGATCGAGTCGAGAGGCTTCCCGGATCTTGGCTGGCTTGCACTGCACTGCTGGCAGTTCTTTTGCGGAGCAGAACGGAAAAGGGTTAAAAAACGAAGCCGTTTCCTTACTCGGCTGCTCGTTTTCCCACTCGGTTTGCTTGCGTTGTCCGGCTGCTGCGGGGAAATGCATCAACCGAGGAATAGAATAGAATAGAATAGAATAGAATAGAATAGAATTCTTTATTGTGATTGGACACACAATGTATTGGTTTTAGTGCAAATGCTCTCAGTATACATAAAAGAAAAGATACATTTGTCAAGAGTCAGGAATCATAAGGAACAACACTTAATAATAGTCATAGGGTACAATAAGCAATCAAATCATACTAGGAAATAGCTAATATAAGATGGTGCAATATAGCATGATGGAAAGCAGCGAGCCGCTTGGCTTGTATGAGAATCGGGGCTGTGCGGTGCTTTGGTTAAATTAGCAGGATCGTTCATCTTTCTTTCACAAGCTCGTACAGATAGTGTTCCCACCTCCACGTTTTAGTCTCCGGAGGCCCAGTAAGATGAGTGGGACTGATCCCAAGGCTTTGGGGTGGATTTGAACCTGGGTCTCCTTAATCTGGTCCAGCAACTTAACCAAATGTGACAAAATAGTAATAAAATGTAGGTAATCCACATCTTACAACAGTTCATTTAATAACCATTCAAAGTGACTTCTTACCCTTTTTCACAGCCTTTTTTAATAACCCCATGATCATGTGATCAAAATTCAGCTGCTTGGTAACTGGTTCATATTTATGACCGTTGCTGTGGCCCAAGGTCATGGGATCTCCTTTTGCAACCTTTTGGCGAGCAAAGTCAAATGGGGAAGTCAGATTCACTTAACAACCGAGTTATCGACTCGTGGCAAGAAAGGTCGTGAAATGGGGCAAAACTCATTTAAATGTCTCACATAACAACAGAAATTGAAGACCTTCAAGGTCCCTTCCAGCTGTTATTCTGATAGATAGATAGATAGATAGATAGATAGATAGATAGATAGATAGATAGACAGACAGACAGACAGACAGACAGACAGACAGACAGACAGAAATTGTGGGCTCAATTGTGGTCATAAATCAAGGACTGCCTGTACTTTGTAGGAAACTGAGCATCCTTTCTCCAAAACAGCCAGGTTGGTGGTGTGGTTAATGGGGCAATCCAGGGTCCAGTCCAATATTTCTCAACCTTGGCAACATTAAGAGGGGTGGATTTCAAATCCCAGAATTCTCCAGCCAACCCATGTTGGCTGAGGAATTTTGGGAATTGAAGTCTACCCCTCTTAAATTTGCCAAGGTTGAGAAACACTGGTCTAGTCTATATTCAACCACTGGGTGAATTTGGGCCAGTTACTTTCTCTTCCCCGCCCTACCTCACAGGGTTGTTGTTGGCAAAAAAAGGAGGAAGGTCAATCTATATATCCTGGCCAGTGCTGCCATACATAAAACAGAATAGAAATCTAATAAATAGGTGTTTTTTCTGGCATGGAAGGATTTCATCACTTGGATACAAATCTCCTTCATCTCAGGTTGACTTCTGGTAACCCAGGGGTGGGGAAATCTTGTCCCTTTTATGACTTGTGAACTTCAACTCCCAGAATTCCTGAGGCAGCATGGCTGGCTTAGGAATTCTGGGAGTTGAGGTTCCTCACCCCTGTGGTAACCACATGGACACATTGTATGAGCAGTGAGAGGTGTTTATTCATTCAGCTTCTATGGCTGCCCATCACACATGCAGTTTTGCTGCTGCTCCTGTCACAGATGCTTTTCAAACTTTCCAATAAAAGGAAAGTAAACATAGAAAGAGGTTCAGAGTTATGCCTTTCTTTCTGTCAGAGGAGAACAGAATATGTGGGTGTGTAAGCCAACAAATGAAAAACAAATTTGAAAGTGGCAGGGGAGGGGAACATTAAAAATGTCCCCAGTGCATCCCTAGGGGAGACGCAAAGGGACAGTGATGTGGAATGTGAGCATCAGCTTCATTCTAAACCCCTGTCCCTTCTTATCAAAAAATCTCAAGCTAAACCTGCTATTAAGCAGTTAAAAAAACCTTCAGAAACCACTTACTTTGACTTTCCAGTTTAGTCTACGGTCTAGATTAGATGGGAAGAGGGGCAGACAAATCTAATAAATAAAATTTCTACTGGTCTCCCACCCAAGTACCATGGGATCCAATCCCAATTTGGTTTCTGAAATCTGAAAAAGTTATCTGTACACTGCTACCTAGCAGTGAACACCCCTTGAAATCAGCTTTAAACAAAAAGTGTTCAGGGTTTTTTCTTGATAATTCTCAAAGTTTGATTAACAGCCACCATCGATATGGAGGCTTTGTTTGCAGGTTTTGGCATGTTGTTAAATTATCTCCTGGTATTTCTTGCCCAAGATTTCCAGTTCAACATTTTCATTGTGGTGTAGAACAAATCTGCTACAAATTCCCAAAAAGAGAAGAAAAAAGGAAAGATGGAGAAAGTGTTTAGCCTATAGTACTCTAATCCAGAGGCTTTTCTTGGTTTTTAAGAGTAAAGTGCTTTATTGTATAGCTTTAAAATCACAGCATGATGGCAATTTACACCATATTAATGAAATAGGCTTCTTAAGTGAGCTTTTCAGTAATTAAAAAATCCTGAAGTGTCACAGTCAGTGTATCAAATACTATTTCATTCTTATTTTCTATACATAATATGATAATAGATAATATTGTCCTTTTACTAATGGATTTGCTATGTTAATGTTTTTTCTTTCTCCTTATAATATTAAAGAAGCATTAAACTATCCTTCAAAAGTTACCAAATCCTTTTAAAAATGTAATATGTATGATATATATGTAAAAAAGAGAGAGAGAGAGAGAGAGAGGCTTCTTGGATGAGAAGTGAAACATTTTCAAAAAAAAACAAGGAAGTCCAGTTGCCTTTGGAAAAAATAAAAGCACGGTTGGGATTTCAGAACGGACCCACCCTAGTTTCTGGAAACTAAATTTAAAGGAGGTATAATGGTATGTGAGAATGACCTTGGAAGCCAGGGCAAAGAGATTCTGCCAAGGGAATAGTCAGATAAACAAGACTGAAGTTGGCCTTGCAGGACATACCAGATAAGAAACACAACCAGATCACCTTTACTTTATTGTAATGTTACACTGACAGAATCTTGCAATTCTGAAAGCATGTTTCTCCCCTCTCCCATCTCCTTTACAGGCCCAAAAAGTAGGGAGGGCCTCTTGCGAGCCTCTTACCCAGCCCACTCTCCATCTACAGGCTCTGCTGTCTCTTCTCTGGCTGTTCCCTTGGCAATGTCTCTTGACACAGTCTGCCAAGGCCATCCCCACATATTACAGAAGGGAAGAAATCCTTTTCAGATTTCCAAGATTCGGTTACCATAACCTTATAATAAAGGTAGTTTTATACTCGTGGTTTTACTTCTTGTCTGGATTACCTCAAAAGGATGACAATCACTTACCCATGAAGATCCGCTGGGTTTTTCCTTATCAGGTTAAGGATAGGAAAGAATTAGAAAGAGGCTTTTTTCTATAGCTGTTTCACATTTTGAAATCTGGTAACTTTGGGGATTCATAAGGCCTATGAGTACTTGAAGAGTAGGAATGATGTTTGGAATTAGTTTTTTGCAATATTTAAGTAATGTTATTTGTGAGCTGTTATTTTTTTCCCTTATGATTTTGAAAGTTACTGTCAATTTTTGAAGTAAAAGGGAGTACAAGGAATACAGTAAACCAGTAAACCTTTTTAAAAAAATATTTTTCAACTGCTTTTCCTTCTGAAGAGCCCAGAGCACCTTACAAAAGAATCATGAAAATGATCTGGAATGATCTGTTATCTTGCTGAGTCCATAGACTACAGAAATGAAATAAGGTTCATTAAAATAAAGAACACTCTACAGTTATGTCATGTAACAGGGTGCCAGCTATCGTACAAACATGCGAATGAATAAAAACCTCACTTGTCATTTGAAGTGAGATTGTGTCTCTCACAGAAGTCAGCTCCCGAGTTGAAATGTTGCAATCCATCATCAACAAGGTTTTGCTTTTAATCATCCCACTGTAAGACTGATCCAACCACAGGCCAAGAGTAGGGCATCTGTCTCTGAGCTTAGATGACATTGGGGAGTGGGTCTCATAAAAACCTGGAGCCTGAGCAACTGGTTCCACTTGCTTTGTAAAGGAAGGAAGATAAACTTTAAACCGTGTCAGCCTTGCAAGATAGATCAGATGAGAAGCCCGCAGCCAAAGCACTAGCTTTATCTTTATGGTAAGAGTATAATAACAATCTTGCAGGTCTGAAAGTCCATCTCTCCCTGCCTCCCTTCATCTTTACGGTCCAAGAAACTAGGGAGGATCTCTTCTGAGATACTTTCCATGTTCCCATTTCTTCTGAGGGCTCAGCTGTCTCTTATCTGACTATTGTCTAGTCTAGTCTGTGGATCTTCCTCCTATCTCTTAATGCGATTGCCGTAGGCCAAGTAGACCATAGCTGGCCAGTGTACCTTCCTATACAGGTAGTCCTTGATTTACAACCACAGTTGAACCCAGGAGTGGGATTCAAAAATCCCAGCAACCAGTTCGCTGCCCAGTTGCGGGGTGGGCATGGCCATGGTGGGCGTGGCCTACTGGAGCTTCCTGTTTCCAGATTCCGGTGTGCCTCCAGAACCTGGGGGAGGCTGTTTTTGCCCTCCCAGAGGTCCGGAGGCTTCCCCCGGGCCTCTGGGAGGGCAAAAATGGCCTCCACCTGGCTCTGGAGGCCCACCAAAAGCCAGAAACAGGCCCGTTTTCAGACTTCCGGAAGGCTCACTTTTTCCCCCTCCCAGAGCCTCCGTACCGACCCTGCACTTACCTGCATCGTGTGGAGACTCCTGGGAAGGGAGGGGAGGGGAGGGGTGGGCAGGGCCAGCTGGTCAGTTGAAATACCGGTTCAGTGAACCGGATGTAACTTTAACATCCAGCTCACTGAAACCGGTCCGAAACGTTAGAATCCCATCCCTGGTTGAACCGGTTGAAATTTCCACCGGTAAGCAGGAAAGTTTCAAGTCGGTTTTGACCCATTTTATGACTTTCATTGCCACAGTTTTTAAGCAAATCACCGCAGCTGTTAAGTGAACCTGGCTTCTCCCGTTACTTGTGGGAAGCCAGCTGGGAAGGTTTACAAATGGTGATCACACCTAGAATACTGCATTCAGTTTAAGCAACTCTTGTGTGAGAACAGTCTATGGTAGCAAAAAATCAGAAGGAATTTGTTAGCATCTTTTCTAGCTGACACATTTTATAACGTGTGTTGGTAGTCATCTTTAAAGCGCTTCATGGCTTGGGACCTGGGTACTTACGGGACCACCTGCTGCCACCATTGGCCTCCCGCCGGCCAGTGCGCTCCCACAGGGTGGACCTCCTTAGGGTGCCATCAGCTGGACGACGCCAACTGGTGGCCCCGAGGATGCGGGCCTTCTCTGTGGGGGCACCCTCCCTCTGGAACGAATTACCTCCGGAGATGCGAGCCATTACTGACCTGCAAACCTTCCGGCGCGCACTAAAAAAACCATCTCTTCCAACAGGCCGGTCTGGCCTAGTACCAATTATTAGGGTTTTAAAAAATTTTAAAAAAAATTTCTGGTAATTTTAACTTTTCTATCTTGTTTTTACTGTTTTTCTCGGCCATTAATTTAATTCTTTTAAACCTTTTTTAAATTCTATTTATTGTGGGGTTTTTTATCTTGGCTGTACACCGTCCCGAGTCCCATTGCAGGAGAGGGGGGGCGGTATAAAAATTTAATAAAATAAATAAATAAATAAATAAAGTATAGGCAATTGCAAGCTCTGAAAAAGGACTAACAGACTCCTTTTGCTCAGGCCGCAGAGTAAAGTAAAAATAAATCCTGAAAACTAAAAAAAACCAAAAAACAAAGAGAGGAAATAAAGCAAGCCCTCACAAAAGCTACTGGAAGACTGTGAGTCAACATAGCAGGCTGAGGCTACAATATTATTGGTTTAAAAGGTTGCTGGTGCTAGATCACTGTATTTTATCCCATGGTCCAATACCAGGGAGAAGTGGGTGAAAACTCAAGTGTCCTGTTTTCTATGTAAATTTCATAGTTTTCCTTACAGTAAAACCTTTTAGTAGTTGTAAGCAAGTCTGCACAAGATGCTGAGCTATATTGTGGTTTGACTAAGTGAGAAGTCCTACCCTGAAACGAAAGCCAAGGCTGTGGTTGAAATAAATGCAGTAACCACATACCATTGACCTGCTTTGTTTCACGTTACCTAAGTTTTACATTTTTAAGAGTATTATTAGATTTTTTACCCCATCTTTATTACTTTATAGGTAATTCAAGGCAAAAACATATCTCCTCCTATTTTCCTCGCAATAACCCTGTGAGGTGGATTAGGCTGAAATAGAGTGACCAGTCCAAAATCAACCAACTGGCTTTTGTGCCTAAGGTGGCATTAGAACTAACAGTCTCCTGGTTTCTAGGCCAGCACTTAATCATTACACCAAACTGGCTTTCTATAGTCAAAAAATGTCATTAAAACCCAATGAGGAATTAACTTTCCTAGTACAGGTAGTCCTTGACATAAAACCTTTCATTTACCAACCAAAGTTATATCAGCACTGGAAAAAGGGACTTATAACCAGCACTTGCCACTGTCATAGCACCCCATGGTCATTTAATCAAGATTTGAGTGTTTGGCAACTGGCATCTATTTATGACCATCAAAGGATTGCAGGGTCATGTGTCCGCCATTTGTAACCTTCCCAGGAAGCTGCCAATAATCAAGGTCAGTCAGAGAAACTGGATTGTTTAATGACCATGTGTGTCACTCAACACTTAGAATACTGCATCCAGTTTTCATCACCACATTACAAAAAAGATGCTGAGGTTCTGGGAAAAGTGCAAAGAAGAACAACTAAAATGATTAAAGGACTACAGACTAAAACATATGAAAAACAATTGCAGGAATTGGGTATGGCTAGTCTAGATATAAGTAGGACTAGGGTGGATATGATAGCAATATTCCAGTATTTGAGGGGCTGCCACAAAGAAGATGGGGTCAACTTATTTTCCAAAGCACTAGAAAGCAAGACAAGAAGCAATGGATGGAAACTAATCAAGGAGAAGCAACAAGGAATTAAGGAGAAACTTCTTAACAGTGAGGACAATTAACCAGTAGAACAGCTTGCCTTCAGAAGTTGTAGGGTATTCATTGCCGGAGATCTTTAAGAAAAGACTGGATAGCCACCTGTCTGAAATGGTTTTGTTCTGTTTCTGGCACCAAGGTGTGCAGATACAGATTGATAACTCAACAAAGCTTCCATAACAAAGTTCATTTATTGGTACATCAGGTATCCACATGACTCACACTTGTGATGAAGTTCCTCTTTCAATCCTTTATATATCTGCCTTGTACATGGAAAATAGTCATCTCCTAACCCATCTTATAGCGATAGAAGGAAATGATGTTATCAGTATATGAGTGTAGGTAAGAATGGAGGTCAACCTCCTTCAACCCCTCGAGGGTCAATTTAGTGGCCAATCAGGATTACAGATGTGGCCACGTGACATAAACTACATTTCCCATGATGCATTCCCTTAAGGGGACGGCTCACAATTCCTAAGTAACTAACCCATTCCCATAGACTGGCTGGGACAGCACAGGTATAGTCCGGGTCTCCTGCTTGAGCATGGGACTAGACTAGAAAACTTCCAAGGTCCCTTCTGATTGATTGAAACAACTGGCAAAAAAGTCATAAAATTAGGTGTGACTCACTAATCAATTCCATTGCTTAGCAGGGGAAATTCTCTTCTCAACTGTGGTTATAAGAGGATTAGCTGTTCTTAATTTTTCCTTTTGGCCTCCAGATATAAAGTAAGGAGGGCCCTTTTCATTTTATTTTCTAGTATTCTATTTAATAAATCTTAATTCTTCTCCCATATCACACAGGATGACACTAATCCCAAGGGGGCACACATATTTTTTTTTTTTTATTTACAAAATAAGTATCAAACAAGAAAGGGGATTGAGACTAGTACATGTTTTCTGGTTAAAGTGGTTGTTCTGGTCTTTGTATCATCCAAATAGCTATGATATTTCCATGAGCTTGATTAGCGATCCCAAGGCAGGAATAGAATTTACAAACATACACAATTCTGCATATTTTGCTTTCTAGGACAAGATCATAACCTCAGTCCTGAAAGAGGCTTGATGAGAGGGAGAATTGTCAACACTTTGCAGTTGAAAGTGGTTTTCTTTTTTGAAAAGACAATAAAGACTCCAAGAGAATATTTTTTGATTGTTAAAAATACTTGTTTCCTCAAGTTGAGAAAAGCAGAACAAATTAAAGGCTGTTCCAGTTCTTTTTTTTTCATTCTACTCTAATAAGAGTTCCTATTTTTTAGTCTTATCTAAATGTTCCCAGGCTTAATCGCTTCGGATAGGATAACTTGTTAGAAGCAAAATAAAAATGTCAATGCAGTGTTTTAAATACTATATTTTGTGCATTTTAAACTATGATAGTAAGATCATAACCTCACAAATTGTTTCCATAATAGTATCATTCATTTACTTGAGAATACTAATCTGTTTTTAATGGGGGGGTGGCATATGTGCAGCTCTAACAATATACATCTCTAACTCCCCACTGAAGTATAAATCTGAGTTCAGACCTTGCATGATTCATTATCCACAGTTTAATTATATTTTATTTGATTCATTTGTGGGGATTTCCACAGTATACTGAACTATAAACTAATCATATGTTCCAGTTTCCACAACAAGCTAGACTAAAAAAGAGTTTGCCAGATTGTAGCTCAGCATGTTGTGCAAAACAAGGTTATTTGTTTAAGCAAAGTGTAGTTAAGCCCATTATGCCAAACACTGCCCATATGTTGTACTTTGAAGAATGCACCAGTTATTAAACATCCTGGAATTTCTTCAACAATGCAAAAACAGCCAGCAGCTGGAAAACAGGAAGCTAGAGAAATGCAACTGAACCTCCACCTTCAATTATCTTATATAGGTAGTCCTTGATTTATGACCACAATTGAGCCCAGAATTTATGTTGATTGGTGAGAAATTTGTTAAGTGAATTTTGTCCCGGTTACTAAATGAACGGGTTATAAAGATTATCTGTAATTTCATTAGGGCTATCAGATTTAGACTGCAAAATTCCAGATCACCATTTGATGTCAGAAAGATACAGAAAACACTAAGTGATCAATCACCCTGATTTCTGCAGCTTGGAGAGCACATCCATATTTTCATTAGTGTTTTCTGACCCAGTAGAGTTATTCATGTGTTACAGCAGTCTGCCCCCGTGTGGTATTCTGCAACAATTAAATAGTGGAAGTAAAACTAATTGCATTATAATGGTTGGCTGAACAGTCAAGGAGCTACATCCTCACACCAGGACTTGGGAGTCCATGCCCTTCAGATAGTCAGCTGAACTACAGTGCCAGCATCCTTCCCTCATTGGTTTAGCTGCATGGAAATTATTCACCTACTTAATTAGTTTTCCCGCCATGGGCTTAAAAACATTTGGAAGGATTAGGAATCTTTTTACAAAGGAAGGGATCTTTTATAAAATATGGGAATAAATTTCGCTAAAAGGAATGTTATCTGCAATGAAGACTTATACAGAGTACATTTGGAAGGATTAAATAATTGTAATTCCAATTTTTCACAATTAATCAAAGCATAGATTATTGCAATACCAATCAATAAATCCTTGCTCTTTTATATTTGTGCATTTTGATGAAAACCGTCTGAATGATTTGGGAAGCCTTGTGTTTCCTGTATATTACTCAAATAGCCCTTCTTTTGGTATTACTGAATCCAAGTCTTTATTTGAAGATAACCAGATGAGGTTGGCTTTTTACCTTTTCCTTCCAGGGTTTAGATCAGAGGTCTCCAAACTTGGCAACTTTAAGACTTGTGGACTTCAGCTCCTGCTATGCTGGCTGGGGAATTCTGGGAGTTGAAGTCCACAAGTCTTAAAGCTGCCAAGTTTGGAGACCCCTGGTTTAGATCCCGATAAGCACGAGACCTCTTTTTTTTCATTAGGGGTGGGCTATTATTTTTTAAAACACCCCAATTGTTTTTTTAAAAAAAGCTTTGGCTGTTAAGTCAGAAATTAACTCAAACATAATACTCTTGATACTTATATACTAACTGGATTTAGCAATGACTTGCAGCTTTTAAGGCAATTAAATATTGAAATTTTTATGTAACAAATTTGGTCCCATTTCATTCAATGATGCTTGTAAAAATATGTTTATTATGTACTTTTTTTGCCACCTTATTTTTTTCTTCCTCAAAAATAACAAAAATGCAACAATAATGAAGCATTACATTTGGTATGCCAGAGTTAAAAGGGACCTTGGTGGTCATCTAGTCCAATCCCTGCCCAAACAGGGAATCCTATACAATTGCAGACAAGGTAGTTGTCTCATCTCTTCTTGAAAAATCCCAGTGATAAGAGCACCCACAACTTCTGAAGGCAAGCTATTCCACTGATTGCTTTGTTAGGATTTTTTAAAAAAATTTCTAGAGGTTTGCATCTGTTTGGTTTGGTGGCAGCAGTACCTCAGAGAAAGCCCATACAGAGAATGGTAAGGACAGCCGAGATTATAGAAAGCCCACTACCTGTTATTCAGGATACTGCTTATAAGCACAATGTGCTTAGAGCTCAAAGCATTGTTAGAGACCCCAAACACCCCACTCCACGGTTGTTTTGAAGTTATTTCTAGCAGGATTACCAGATTCTGTAACACCTTTATTCCCTAGGCCATCCGTCTGCTGAACTCGCAAGATTCGTTTTTCTCATCATATACATGTATACATCCAAACTAGACTGTGTAGTTTCTCTGTGTTATATAACATATGTGGTTATATATTTTATTTATTTGTCAATCGGTTACAAGATAATAGGTATAAGTATAAACATGAGTAAGAATACAGGAAATAGGTACAAATGAATGGGGACAATAGGACAGGGGCAGGAAGCACAATGGTGCACTTATGCAAGCCCCTTATTAACATGTGGTTATATAATTTTGTATTTATTTTTGTCACATTCATGTAGTGTATATTGGAGGTGGTGACCCTGAGAGCTGCATGCAATGAAATTTTATTTTAATATATGCCAATCGGTGTAAGTTCAAAGTGATAATAATGTTATTATTCTATTCTTATTATTATACCCTATCCTATCCCAATCCATTCTTATTCTATTCTACTCCAATTCTACCCCATTCTATTGGTTCTCTCCTTGATCAATTTCCACCCATTGCTTCTTGCCCTGCCCTCAAGTGCTTTAAAGAATAGCTTGACTCCCTCTTCGTGGCAGCCCCTGAGATATTGAAAGATGGCTATCATGATTCTTTAAGTCCTCCTTTTCATTAAATTAGACCAGGGGTCTTCAAATTTGACAACTTTAAGACTTGTGGACTTCAACTCCCAGAATTCCTCCTCCAGTCATGTTAGCTCAAGGAATTCTAGGTGTTGAAGTTCACAAGTCTTAAACTTGCCAAGTTTGAAGGCCCTTGAACTAGACGTCTCCAGTTCCCGCAACGGTTCTCCCGGCGTTTTTGCCTCCAGCCTGCTGATCATCTTTGCGGCTCTTCTCAGAGTCTCAACAGCCGTGGCGTTTTTTGGCGCGGTGATTAGCCCTACCCCCTCCCTTTCGGATTGGGCGCCTAAGCGGCGTAAGCCCCGCCCCCTTTGCATCAACGTTGACGAAACGTGATTTTGGCGCGCTTTCGTAAGAGTCCGTTCTCTTCTCCGTCTTTGCCGCTCCTTGTCGGGGATGTCCGCGGACTCCGAGGAGAGCAAGCCGCCCAGGATGCGAAGCCGCGAGGAGGTCGATGCAACGCTGCAGGTCGCTAAATTAAACCCCGCGGAGCTGCTTCCGACGGTGCAATGCCTCAGTTTCGGTCCGCAGATCGATGCCGGGGATTACTGTCTTCTGCAGCTGGAGCCGGAGTTGTGTCACGAGTTGGAGGCGGGGCAAAGGTAAGCGCATGCTCGGCAGGGTCCTCCGGGCGGTAGAGCGTGCTTTAATCTGTCGACTCTACAGCGACACCTAGCAACTGGGAGGGTCATCTGATCTAATTCAAAAAAGGAATTGCAATGCCCACCTCTGCATGTTCCACGTGTTTAGACCAGTATTGCTCAAATTTGGGGAATTCTGGGAGCTGAAGTCCATGCTTCTTAAATTTGCCCAGTTTGAGAAACACCGCATTTAGCCCATTTCTGTGCTTTTTCCTTGATTGAGCATTATGATACATGGAATACTGGGAGAAATTGGATCTTACGTTTTCAGATTTATCAGCCTCCCATCTTCATTGTTACATATTTTTAAACTTTTTGGTCAACACATTGTAATTTGAAACTGGCTTACGTGCATTTGTTTGATCCTGCAGCCTAGTGATCCGTGGAGAGAAAAATGAATATGCTGTGATATGCAGTAAGGATAAGACTTACGACATGAAAATAGCAGATACTTCCAATATGTTGCTTTTTATTCCTTCGGGTGAAACTCCAGAGCAGCTTCGTGCAGACAAGACTACCACTAATATACTCCACCCTGAGGTATTGTGTGCCTGAAGATTCTCCAGAGCAAGTCAAGGTCTTTGAAAAGTCACTCTCCTCCCTTTTAAAAAAATGAATATAAATTGCATTTAAACCTTTTCCAAAGAGTTCAGGTTTGTGGATGTGAGAGAACTCTAGTTTATCCAATGAATTAAGTCAGAGTGTTTTATGGCTAAGAGATGCAATAAATATTTTAGTACTTAGATATATAGTGTATAAGATAATTATTTAAAATAGGCATATCTATCACTGGGATCTTGGATTTGAGGACATATACCAGCTGATTGAATATGGAACTCAGTAATTTCTCTGAGGACACATATTCTTGGTTTATCAAGAATGTGATATTTGGTAGGATGATGGGCAAATGACAGAACCAGATGAAACAATCTTTTTTCCCTGTATGGCTCCATGATTCTGTGTTTATAGTTTACTGTCATTGCACCTTGTACAATGAAATTAAATACCATCTTCAGTGTACATTATGACTATGAAAATAAACACAAACATACATCCTTCACATTCCATACAATTGAATTGAAAACCCCTGACATTGCATTAATATTGCACTATACAGTAGAATTCAATGGAGTTACTGCCCTGGAATAGAAGCTGTTTTTCAACCTATTTGTCCTTGTTTTTATTATCCTGTACTGTCTGCCAGATTGTAATAGTTCAAAAAAAGAGTGCCCAGGATGAGATGGATCTTTGAGAATGTTTTGAACTTTCTTAAGTCACCGGGATCTATAAAACTCTTCCAAAGAGGGGAGAGGGAAACCAATGATCCTCTGGGCAATGACGTTAACCCTCTGGAGCGCTGTCCTATCTGCCACTGTGCAATTGACAAACCATACACAAGTGCAGTAAGTTAAGATATTATAGCAGTTATTTTTCCAAGAAAGTGCAATAAAAATAAGTTAAATCTCTCTAAATGCCACTGGCTTAAATAGTAAAATTATAACACAGACACAAACATAACTTTTCCCTGCTTGTGGCCATCGCACATTTTGCTACCTAGGGTTGGAAAAAGCAAGATTAAGATTGCTTGATTTCTGTTTCTGTTTTTTCTCACTTAATAGATTCTGCCATGCATTGGTATTTAAGACAGCAGCTGAGGAGAAATAACAATATTCTGTTTTTAAAATTTATAGTTGGGTGGGTGGATGGGAGATGTGTCATACTTTAGATATGGTTGGATTGCAATTCATTATATCCAGGGATGATAAGATGTCCCAAATATCTGAAAGGCCATGGTGGCAATTGAATCTTCCGGTAGTAAGCCAGATGAGTTAAATGGAAGTGGAGCAAATATACCCAAAGGGCTGAAGTTCTAAAGCCATTTTTTTCAGCCATGGCAGCTTGAAGATGTGTCGGCTTCAACTCCCAGGACTCCATATCTAGGGTTCTGGCTGGGGAATTCTGGGAGTTGAAGTCCACACATCTTCAAGCTGCTAAAATTGAGAAACACTGTTCACAAAGGTAGTCATTTAACAGGCCAAACTTAGGGGCATTATGCTATGTTCATTCTCTGCTGCTGCTGATTGATGCAGTTATATCTGCAGCTGCCAACTTTATAGATTAGTCTGGCAGTTCCAATGACAGTTCTTGTTGTAGATTGCAGGCTTCTCCAATCATTTTTGGGAACTAAGAAGATGCCGGCCTAAATTGAAGAAACTCAAGAGACTTCTATTGGAAAATCCTTATGAAGGTCCAGATAGTGAAAAAGAGAGAATGGATGCAAATTCAAAGGTAATAATTACATAAGGTAAGATGGATGCATATATAGATGGAAAAGTTATCATGTGCCAAAACAAGATAGAGTTTTTCATAAAGAGACATAAATGTTGTGCAAGAATAAAAATTAAGCAAGGCGTGAATTGCAGTTAGAGAGTACTAACCCATATTAAATTCCCAGGAACGTATGTTTGTAGTATTTCCCCATATGGCTGATTGTTAAAGAGAGAGTATATTAGCCATGTGTTCATGTATTAATTGCCTAAACTTTTTAGCTTGGTGCGTAGGGTAAATATATAACTTCCCACTCACAAATGTATTCTAATCTGTATCTCTGGGATCCCAGTTGCTATGGGCTGAGATATTCATTATCAGTGGAGTAATATTTTTTCTTTAGCGGTTTCCCAAGTGCATAATTTATTATTTATTTTATTTATTAAATTTATATGCTGTCCATCTCACTATTCAAGTGACTCTGGGTGGCTTATAATTTCCCTCCTTCCAAAACAAAGTGAACAAAATTTCATCCCTTTTATGCCTTTAAAATCCGATAGGACTAAACATTTTAATTACTTTTTTTTGCATGTTGACGCTGTTTTAAGTAGCAAACTGGGTAGCACTTGATTTATCTGTTAAAAGTCCTGAAATATCCTTCCAGCGCAGGTATTAAACATGTGGCAGAATTCCTGATTCAGTCCTTAACCAAATAGAATTTCAGATTCTTGAAATAAATGAAGCTTGAAATAAAAGTGGGCTTTTGAAAGTCCCATTCAGCCTCCAACTTTATACTACCTAGTGACTAAAAGCTGTGAAAACAAAATATTCATAATTAAATACACAAATACAGTTTTAAACTTTTATTTATATAGCAATTCCGAGGCACTCAGAATAACATTCAGACTTAAGGAAGACATGTATGTTTTGTTTACTTTCTGTAGTATACAACAGAAGACTTCTTGGATTTGGTCCAAGCAAGTGAGGAAGAAACAATGCATCAACTGAAGGTTCTGAAAGCCTGCCAAGTTCAAGGTAGTTTTAGCTACGATGTGGGGCTAGATCCTGTTTCAATGTTTCTTGGAATTACTTATTTAAACAGAAAATTGCTTACTTCTACTGCAACGGTCCCCAACCTTTGCAGCTTGGCAGCTGGGGAAGGAGAACCGGGCCATGTGAAAAGCAGGGTGGTGTGCACAAATCTACACGCACAGCTCAGTTTGTGTGAGTGGCGGGCTGGCACAGCTCAGGCAGTTCTATTGCGGATAGACCACAGTAGTGGGCTGGGGGTTGGGGACTCCTGTTCTACTGTATTTTACTAAAATACAGAATATATTTGTGAGCCTTTGAGCCAGAGTAATATAGAATAACAAGTACATTAAAACTGTTCACAAGGATCGTGAGAATCTTTCAGATGTTTGACACTAAATCCATTCATTTGCCACATTTCATTTTAAGAGAACAAATTAGATAGATAGAGAGATAGAGAGATAGATAGGGATAGAGAGATATGGTATTTAGGTTTCTTCAGGTATTTTCCCACGTAATATTTGTGCTTTTGTTATAGCGACATTTCGGCAGAATCTCATCTGCCATCCTCAGGCTTGTGTATTAGGTTCTTTTTAATGTTGTGTGCCAGGCTTGGCAGCTGTTTTTTGTTTGAATTTGGTGCTGGCTTTCTGCCTTATTTGAATGGTTTTTTCCTCATCCTGATTGGCTGAGAGTCTAGGTTTGTTTTTATTAGTCTTCAAGTTGCTGTGTTCTTGATTGGTTGGCAACATTGTGTTTTGTGCATTGGGGTTTCTTAGTGCAACTTGGTTTCTTGTGAATGGTCGATAATTATTTATTACGAAGCTAGGTTTTATTTGGGTAGCTGGCTGGGACGTGTTTGGGCTGGAGGTATTGGGGGGTGGTCTGTTTGTGTCCAAGTGCTTGCCTGGATTGTGGTATAGAGATTTTTTTGTTGGTGAGTGCAGGCTTCCAGATGATTGATAGTCTGGTGGAATCATTTCTTTTATTCATACTATTAGATCTTTTATCAATTTCTATGGCTTCTTTGATGATTCTGTAGCTGGGGTTTTCTACAGTAGCCAGGGTCCTGGTGCCATTGAAATCGATGCTATGACCTGTGGCTTTCATATGTTGGACTAGTTCAGCTTTTTTATTTAATACTTGTGTTCTTCAAGGCGGGTACTTATCCTTCTGTTGGTTTGTCCTATGTATGTGGCAGGGCATGATGCGCAGGGTACTTCATACTGTATATGCCTTGTTTTTCTAGGTCAGTTTTATCTTTGGGGTTTCTTAGGATGGCTGCTATTTTTTTGCCCATTTTGAAGGCAGTCTTGATGTGATGCCTGCGTAGTATCTTGCTGATTTTGTCTGTTGTTCCTCTTATGTAGGGCAGGACAGCTGTTCCATAGGTTTGTTCATCTTTTGGGTCTCTATTGTGTTTCAATGTGTTTTTGTGGATCAGGTCCGTGATTTTGTTTTTGTGGAAGCTGTCAGCTATCAGTATTTTGGTCAGGGTGCATAGTTCAGTGTTTATGTGTTCCTTGTCTGCCAGACATTTGGTTCTGGTAATTAGTGTTTGGGCTACAGAACTTATTTGTGCTGGGTGGTGGTGGGATTGAGCATTTAGGTAGCGGTTGGTGTGTGTTTTCTTCTGGTATATGGTGTGTCTTAGTGTGCCATCTGTTTTTTTGTAGATTAGTACATCTAGGAATGGTAGTTGTTTGTTTCCGTTTCCATGGTGAATTTGATTTTGGAGTATGTACTGTTTAGTTGTGTTAATTCAAATTCAAATTCACCACCATATACACACACATACACACACACATATACATATACACATATACATACATACATACATACATACATACATACATACATACAATCGTTTAAGAATCTTTTTTAATTACTTGATAAAATAGCAAAACAACTTCCCCTCTAGCAAAGGAGAATATTCGTTAACTTGGGGTTGAAATGAGGGGTCCTTGATGTTCTCTGAGCTTGGTCGTTTTCTTGCAGATGTTTCATTACCCAAGTTAGGTAACATCATCCGTGCTAGCAATGATGATGTTACCAGTTTGGGTAAGGAAAGATCTGCAAGAAAACAACCAAGCTCAAAGAGTACCAAGGATCCATCACTTCCCATCCAGTTGACTTTTAACACTTTAAATTGAACTTTATGTTCTGCCTAACATACAGTTATATAAGATGAATTGTACTCTTCAGTGGAGATATTTGTATACGTATATGCATGCACGCGTTTGAATCAATTTTGACTCCTAGCAACTGTCTGAACTTATCCCTACTGTTTTCTTAGCAAGATTTCTCAGAAATGGTTTGCCATTGTCTCCTTCCAAGGGCTGGGAGAGAGTTACTGGCCCAAGGTCACCCAGCTGCCTTCCTGCCTAAGACAGGACTAGAATCCACAGCCTCCTGGTTTCTAGCCTGGTGCATTAACCACTAGACCAAACTGTCCTGTCTTCTGTCTTGAGTGTGAAGGGAGAAAATAACTAAGCTGGCATCATAACCAGATAAAAAAGTAGAGGAAAAAAATCAACAATGGAGTTGAGCTTTTTATAAAGGATTTTGTAGAATATACACTAATGCCCTTCTCTGCTTGCAGGATACTGGAGGATTCTAGACTTTGACTATGAGATGAAAC
Organism: Bungarus multicinctus; assembly: GCA_023653725.1. Lineage (NCBI taxonomy): Eukaryota > Metazoa > Chordata > Lepidosauria > Squamata > Elapidae > Bungarus > Bungarus multicinctus. Next base: position 80,631,945 of record CM042846.1, on the reverse strand, counting down.
TGTTGAATCACGTGACCCAATTAATATATTCAGAGTCCTGGTTGTTCAATAAAATCCCTTTAAGTATATGTGTTCAGGAACTTGGGCCTCTAGAACCCAAGTAAGTTATTTTATTTCTGTGTACTTTGTACCAAGAGAATAAGGCTCACCCCATTGTTTATTTGTGAAAAGTTTCTGTTTCAATTATTATATGTTGTTTACAAAATGCCTGTTTTCACATTTATAAAGCCAAGGTAGATAAGGCTGGATTCGTGTGCTAAATCTTTCCTTAATATGGCTTATTTACTAAATTAGATGCAATTATGAATTCATAAAATGTACTAAAACAACCATGTTTCACAAGCCCGTAATGGCTGGATTACACAATGAGCTAAGTTATAGCCAAAAACAGTACACCGTGTTTATTGTGTGATGTGTGAATCTAGTCTGACATGGATTTAGAATTCATGCCAATCTTTTTTCATGGCAGATAAACTGTACCTATAATTGGAACAGTTACCAGACAAGGTTGTCATTAAGTGAGGCCTGCCTAGTATCAGATCAATTTGGCCTTTACTTGATGAAATCCATTCTTGATGCATTGAATAACTTTTCCCAGCAGGACCCCCCAGATGTGAATCATTGGTCTTTTTGGCTGAGGATTCTATGAGTTTTAATCCCAGGACATGTAGTGATCCTCTACATCTAGGGGTACTCTAGGGCAGCAACCCCCCAATCTTTTGGGCACCCAGGACTGATTCCATAGAGAGAGGTTTTTCTATAGACTGGAGGGGGCATGGTTTTGTGTGCTGCCTGCCTCCCACATATGGGGCTTTGCTTGTTTGCATGGAGCGGTTTCTGGCATGCTGCGGATTGGTGCCAATCCATGGTTGGGGGCCCCAGATCCCCAACTTTTCTGGCTTGGCGGCCTGGTGTGGAGGAGAGGGGCTAGCTCCTTGTGAGTGGCAGGCGAGCACGAGTGTACACAGCTCCACTTGTGCAACCAGCAGGTGGGCAGGTGCACCTGCCACTCAGGTGAAGGGAGCTTTGCGCATGAGTATCAGCAGCTGCTGCTTGCACAAGGGGAGTTTCACGCATGAGCGCAAGATGGCTACCGTTTGTGTGAGGGAAGCTTTGCATACAAGGGGAGCCACACGCTCATGCTCACCCACCAGCTGCATGGCCCAGTTACGAACAGGCTGTGGCCCAGGGGTTGGAAACCCCTGCTCTAGTGAACTATCCTGTTTCCCCAAAAATACGACCTACCATGAAAGTAAGTCCTAGCTAGATTTTTACATGTGCGCCCAAAATAACCCCTAATTAAGATGCCACCCACTCCAGAGTGGATGGATAAAATTAAGCTAGGGTAGGGATGGGGTGGTGGAGCCTCCCTACTACTTATCTTTGGACAGTTGTAGCTAGGCCTCGCAAACCCCGATACCTACTTTCCGGCTCATTTCTTCTGTAGCCAGTAAGGCTAGCAAGGCTTTTCCTGAAGGCCTCTGTAGCTGATAACAAAGCTCCTGATCGATCCGGAGCTCTGTTGTTGGCTGCAGAGGCCTTCAGGAAAGCCTTGCTGGCTGCAGAAGAAGTTCCTGAAGGCCTCTGACAGCGAAAAGGAGGCCGGGGGCGACATACGCAAGTGAGGTTAATCAGTGGATGACATTCCCTGAAAATAAGACCTGGTGCCTTTTTTGGTGGCAAAAAATATAAGACAGGGTCTTATTTTCAGGAAATCATGGTAGGAAAAAACAGTTGTCAGGTTACTTTTGGTGCAAGGCAGTGTATTAATCTTCAGCATGCCTTATAAACAAGCTCTAAATGGAGTTATATAAGTGCACCTAAATATTTATCATACATTCAAATAAAATGTGTTCATAAATAATGTAATGATAACCCTCGGTGACTAGTTCTAAATCAAACTCTGTAGAGAACAGACTTGCTTATTATATTTTATACTGAAATTAGGCACATTTCTATTTCAGAGAAATGATAGAACACATCCTGGAAAGTTATGGGAAAAAATATATGGAGGAAGGTAGGTTTCCTTCGTAACTGCTCATTTTTAATAATGAAGATGATACACCCGGTTAGAATATTCATTAGATCAGAATGTCAGGATAAAATTGAATGAATGAAGACCGAGAATACCAGATTCAAGGTTAAATTATTGAATTAATTCTGGTTACGTTGCAGAATATAATGTTATTTTGAGGTTGACGGTTTTTTTGTAAAGATACACTTAAGTGCGTGCGACATCTTCCTTAATTACTTGTGGTTTTTAATGCTCCTTCCCAGGTGAGGTTTACTTTGAATTGAATGAAGAGAAGGTGTGTAGAGCAATTGCCCAAATGCTCTTAGAAAATGCTGTTAAATTCAACCTCTCGGAATTTCAAGAAGTGTGGCAGCAGAGTGTCCCTGAAGGAATGACAACTAGACTGGATCAGTTAAAGGTAATATGATATGAGATGTGCCACTTCCACAGATGTGCTCAGTCTGGAGCATAAATGTGAAAATCCACAAATAATAGGGTCAGATTAGGACTTCTGGGGAGGAAAATCCCAATCAGATTAGGATTTTAAAGCTGATTGGATGGTCTCAAGTCATTCGCATCTTTTAGCCTAAGGTACATCATGAGATTGATGGAAGGCTGAAACTTTAAGAAGTTCTCTCATTAAAAGAAAGAACAATAAACATAGCAAATATGCATTTTTGAAACATTTATTAAGTTTATATTTTAATTTACTCATTAAAGGTTTCCTGGACATATTCCAATTTTGATTTTATTTATTCAAGGGATTGGCTCTTGTGGATAGATCTTCCAAACCAGAGATTATTTTCCTGCTGAATGTTGAAGATTTACCAGAAGATGATAATGAAAGATTTAAACGCTTGTTCTCTATTCGGGAGAAGTGGACAGAAGCTGATATCGCTCCATATATAGAGTAAGTAGTATAACTGCAGTCCTGCAGCAGTTCAAAAACCCCAAACCAAACTATATATGCTGATTTTGGCAGCTACTCAGACACAACTAAGTTTTGCTTTTGTTCGCTATTAGAACTGAAGTATTTTAGCCCATTGCAAGTATCTTTCTGTTAACCAATGACTTCCTCATTTCCTTTTGCATTCTTTCTTGCAATCATTGCACATTATTTCCAATTTTCCTCTCTTAAGTCAAGATTGTATTTAAGTGGACACAGTGTACAGATAGTCCTCAACTTACAATAGTTCATTTAGTGACCATTCAAAATTACAACGGCATTGAAAAAAGGTGGCTTATGACCATTTTTCACACTTACGAGCTTTGTAGCGCCACCATGATCGTGATCAAAATTTAGGTGCTTGGCAATCAGTTCATACTTGTGTCCCAAGATCATGTCATCACCTTTTGGAATCTTTTGACCAGCAAAATCAATGGGAAAACTAGATTTACTTATCAACCACATTACCTATTTATCAACTGAGTGGTTCACTTAACTAGCAAGAAAGGTCATAAAATGGGGCAAAATTCACTTAACAAATGTGTCACTTCACAACAGACATTTTGGGCTCAATTATGGTCATAATTTGTGGACTACCTGTATTGAAATACAGTGTTATTGACGATTTTGTAATTTGCCTTAGAATATTGAAATTGTTAAAATGATTTTGGAAAATACATTTTTAAAAAATCCTTCTATTTTACAGGGATTTATGCTCAGAGAAGCAAAAAATTGGCACACTTCTAACGAAATACGCTCGTTCTTCAATGCAGAATGGACTCAAAGTTTATAATTCAAGAAGACCCGTTTCATAAGAATTATTTCAACTAAGTTGGGCTGAAAATATTCTAAATACTGTCAACTGGTAGATCAATGTTTTGTGGTTTTGCCACATAGTTTAAGATCCACAATTTTCCGTGAAGCATCTAATAATATTAGGAGTTCTTGAGAGTTCTTTACTGTTGAAATTGATTTTTCTAGAAAAATGTAAATAGCAATATATGAGTATTTTGTTCAACTCCTTTCTGTATTTTGTTTAAATTAAATCTGTATTAAAATTTTAAAAGTTGTATAGATTAAAACACACACTGCAAAGAAGATCCATTTAAGATAGATAGAGGATGGTTTTCTTTAATCTTTTCTTTATATTAATTAACATTTAAACCTGATCTTCCTTGGAAGAACTAAATCAGTCTATCTGGATGCAATTCTGCTATTTTGTTTGTAGCTTACAAAATTTCCAGACACTCTAGTTTCCAATTGATATTCTGATATAGTTCAACGTAGTTGGAGCATATCTTTGCCTTTGCTTTATTTCCTTTTCTGACATCAACTTTTATAATGTGAGCTTTTTGTTTTTTGTTTGCTTTTCTTTCTGAAGAGTCTTACTCTTAAGTAAATTAGATAAAATGTTGAATAAACCTGACTCAGTGTATGGACTAATAGTGAATGTCAGGAAAAAAAAGGGAATATACAGAAACATAAAATGCAATACAGGTAATCCTATTGCATAAAATGCAATACAGGTAATCCTTACAAGCACAATTGAGCCCCACATTTCTGTTGCTAAGTGAGACATTTATTAAGTTTTGCCCCATTTTGACCTTTCTTGCCAGTTATTAAGTGAATCACTTAACATTGCAGTTAAGTTAGTAATGTATTTATTAATTGAATTTGGCTTCCCCATTGACCTGTCAGAAGGTGGCAAATGGTGATGCCCATGCACCCAGAAGACTGCAACCGTCATAAATGAGTCAGTTGCCAAGTGTCTGAATTTGGATCATGTGACCATGGGGAATGCTGCAATGGCCGTAAGTGAAAACCTGTCAAGTCACTTTTTTCAGTGTTGTATCTTCAGTCATTAAATGAACTGTTGTAAATTGAGGACTACCTGTGCTTATTCTCAACCCTTTCCGTGTATATGTAAACCTCATAGTATTTATGTGACTAAATCCCATTCTTTAAAATACTGCCTTCTAATTTAACACTCAAAAGTGTTAAGCCTTCAGAACTGAAGAAGCTTCTTGGATGAGAAGCGAAACATCTTCAAAGAAAAACCAGAAAAATCTTGGGGGGAAAAAAAAAACACCTTGGAGACAACCATCACCTGAATGACTGAGAATCTCCATAGACCAGAGGTCTCCAAACTTGGCAACTTTAAGACTTGTGGACTTCAACTCCCAGAATTCTCTTAGCTGGCTGGAGAATTCTGGGAGTTGAAGTCCACAAGCCTTAAAGTTGCCAAGTTTGGAGACTCCTTCAGAAACAACTTCAGTGTTGTTACAGATGCCTAAAAATGAAATAAGCAATGCTGCATTGCTTGCCTTCAAAAATAGGCGCGAAATAATCCCCCGCCAACGCTGAGCGTGATTGGTTTCGCTCAGCCAATCGCAGCCTTTCCCCCCTCTACCAATGAGCTTCCTAGCTCGGAACGCGTGCGCGCTGCCTTCCTTTGAAACAGTTTCTCTACTGCGCATGGGTCATTCCCTTCGCTTTCCCTTCTCGTCTCGCTTATCTTGAGCGACTGTGATTCCGGACCTGAAAGCAAGAGGGCGATAACTGCAGAGAAGGTCTAATCGAAGGAGAGTTTGACCTTTGCCCCGGGGTGAAAGATCAAAAGTCGCAGGGAATATGGCGCCCAATATGTCTAACGAAAGGAAGGTGCCGATCGGCCTTGGGGAAGTGGCTTAAGAAGAGTCGCCAAGCGTCGCTCATCTCCGTGGAGTTGCGTACGTGGAGACCTCTCTCGCCGGCCGCCTGCCCGAGAGGAAACATCCCCCCGACTTTCTCCTGGAGGGTTTAAACGCCGCTGCTTTCAGAAGACGCCTGTGGCTTCCCGGAATATCGCTCGCTTTTCTCAGTGGTTCTCATTACGGGCCGCCGTTGCCGCTCCGAACAAGCTTCCTTGCCTGTCAGAGATCCCCGCCGCCTCTCCTTCTCCGGTGCAACTGAAGCCCCATTGCGTTGGCCTCCTTTTCCACCCACCAGTCTAACTTGCTGTGAATTGGTATCTTCAAACTTGCTTTGAACTCCTTAGGAAAATTGTCCTGGAGACCCTAAGAGATACTCCTTTTGAGAAGACCTGGCAGCTAGACGTTCCCTTTACTTAAGTCAGATGCTCCCTTGGTGATCAAATCCAAATGGTTGCTAAGGATCAAAAGATTATAATAGAAAGTCTCCACACAATAAGTCTGGAAATATTGTAAGATTACCTGGAAGTGATTCTGACCGGATTTATAATTGGAACATATTCAGCTATGAGGGTTACTTCAATGCCCTTTTCTCCAGATATGAACAGCACTAACAATTCAGCCTAAAAATATTTGGTGATACGATACAACTTGCTGTTATAAAGAGGAATCTGAGAAGCCTCTGAACTGCATAACTAAATGGCTGTAGAAAACGTTTTAACAGTTTGATTTGGATGCTAAGAGCTACTACTTATAAGATGAATATTTTAAATAGAACAATATAAATCTGCCGTTCTGTAACTACCAGAGAAAGCTTTTTAAAGAAGAAATGGTTCCTTGCTTTGTTACATATAATTACATCACATTATAATCTTGAATATGAGATGTAAATATCCAAGTCTTAGGAATCAGTGTTACTAAGTTTCTGATTTAAATGTTTAAATAACTGCTTAAGTTGATCATACACATTTTTTACATTTATTTTTCTATTTTTAAATGGGTAATAGTGCCTCTGGATGTTTCTTCGGGTTGTTTTAAGATTCACTGCCGAGAATGCTTTCTTACAAAAAACTTGTCAAAAAAGGAAGAATTGAAAGTACTTTTGTAAAGACTGCTAAAGAGGATGATGATATGTGTTTGATTTTCACCAAAATTTAGTGCTTCTCTTCATCATGAACAGAAAGAAAGGAGACAAAGGGTTTGAGAGCCCAAGACCTTATAAATTATAAGTATACTTAACTATAGTTTCTTTTTTAAAGTATCATGAAGTATCATTGAAATGTCCAATGTCTTATTTGTTGAAGACTGGTATAAACAATAAATAAGAAAATTGTTGAACTTATATTTTAATGAATAGATGTCAACTTCATATAAGATAGAATTCATCTTTGTGGGAGAGACCTGTGCCAAATCTGGGATATAGCTTTTTATTTATCAAAAATAATTTTGTGTCTAGAGGCAATATGCAGAATGTTCCCGCAAACAATTTGAACTGAATTTTTAGTATGAGTTTTATGAATTACTTAGACTAATGTAGTCTGAACATAAATACGGATAGTTCTTGACTTACAACAGTTAATTTAGTGACCATTCAAAGTTACAACAGCACTAAAAAGTTACTTATGACAATTTTTCACACTTAAAACCTTGGTAGCATCCCTATGGTCATATGATCAAAATTCAGATGCATGGCAATTGACACCTGACTGTTGCAGTGTCCCAGGCCGTGTGATCATTTCTTGTGATCTTCTGAATGGGAAAGCCAGATTCGCTTAACAATCATGTTATTAACTGCAGTGATTCACTGAATAACTATGGCAAGAAAGGTGGTAAAAGGAGCAAAATTAACTTGACAGGTGCGTCACTTAACAACAGAAATTTGGAGCTCAATTGTGATTGTAAGTTGAGGACTACCTGTACATTTAATAGATCTTTGTGTTTCACACAGTTCTCTATAAGGTATTGCATTGATTTCAGCATAGGGTTATACTTGGATTATTTATTGCTATGTATCTGATCAGTCAAGAAAGCTGAGACAATTGAGAATTTGGGGAAAAGTAAGCATGACATGTATGCTTGTAGTGAACTGGATAGTTGAAATCTGGAAATCTTTCACTAACATTCTGATAATTCTTATCTAAAATTTGGTGAGAAAGGAAAGCTTTGATGTCAGGGAAATAATTTACCATCCTAGTTCAAAACATATTAAGGAACATACATTTCTGAACTGTTTTAATGAATGAAAATGAAATTTCAGTATGTTTATACTGTTAGTGCTGAATGTCTTTTATATTTACACATCATATATATCTTTTTAATTAAATGTGAAATAAGGCATAGTGAAAATACTTTTTGTCTAGACTTAGCCATAGGCACTCTTGAACTGAAACATTCCAAGGAAATGTTTTTACAGGCCTCTTAAAATATTAGGTTATGCACAGCATGCCTAAAAGATGAGCTAGGGATTTGTTTTTATTACCAAATGTTAAGTATGTCTGTTAACCTAGATTTATCAAAGTATTTATTTTGAATTTTCCTTTTTTTCCCAGCACAACCCATCAGGTGATTTGCATCAACAGCATAAATTTTCAGAGAAAATCTGTTGTTGTAAGTATGTTAAGAACTATAGATTACTAATGGATACCAAACTTTTCTTCTTTATTGAGAGCAATTTAGTTTCTTCATCTCAGATAGACTCAATTAAGAAAATAGTCAAAGGGAAACATCTCTGACTTAATGCCCTCTGGCATAGACTACAGCTTCACATGTGGCACATTAATGATTTTTCTTGATTTCATCACAATTAGCTGATTCAGAAATCATGCTAGGCTATTTGTGTGTGTGTGTGTGTGTGTGTGTGTGGTTTGGTGGTTTTATTGTGTTTCCCAGAGTTTTACCCTTAAATAGGCTGCATACAAATGTTTTAAAATAAATAAAATATTAGAGGATTTAGAACAATGAATCTAAAATCATAGTCTGATATTCTATAAGATCTTGTTTCAAATCTCTGCTTAGCCGTTCACCTTGTTTAGGACATCTTCAGAGAGATGTGAAAAAAGAAATAATTTTGTTTCATACTGTCTATTTGCATTAATTATTCTCAGTTTGATTTTTGATTTTTTTATAGCAGTAGTCCAAATCTTACTTTGAATATTTCACATGTAGATTTTTTTGGTGAGCTAAACTCATTTTGTAAGTTAATTGAAAAGAGAATCAGCATATGCTTTTCCTTCTAAGATTGAGATTTATGGAACAATACATGTTGGATTTCTTTTACTGATCAAAAAAAGGAGGATTTTGTGATTTTGCTCCAATAGTCATTGCTGACTATAGGGAACTTTTCTTAGGTGCATTGAGCTAGAGTTGTCTGAAGAAATTTCCACGATCATGTGGCCAGCATATCACAGAGTGCTGTTATAGATCAATAGTGTACTGCAATTCTAATGATTGTGTTTCATTTTTGAAAAGGAGAATGCAATTCCAAAAAGTAATATTAGAAATGCCAGTGAGAAAGCAGAAGTTAATCAAATGATAGAGAACTCTTTTTTTTAATGCTGTAAATAAAAGGTCCGCATGAAATAGAAAATACGTTTTGCGTTGATTCGGAAGCAATCCATTGCATTCTAAAAGTTCTGCCAATTGTTTTGGATCACCTATCCAAAGAAGAAAGAAAATCCATAAAAGTTTGATTGAGTTTTAGCTATGAATAAAATTCAGAGGGATGCTAGAGTGAACAGGCAGAGCAAGTTGGGGCAAGACTGAAATTCTCTCTTGCTTCTATCTGGCCTCAATTTTCCTAATATCTTCTTATCACTCCCTCCCCTATTTTACCTGAGATGTAAATGTATCAGCATTGCATAAATATCGTAAGTTTTGTTTGGGTTCACATCAATCCAAACCAGTTATTCCTTGCACAGACTCATTTGTGCACATCTTGGTTTTATAAAAAAAACAACTTTGATTATAAGCTAATTATATAAAGTATGTCTGACATAGAGTTTCTTTTTGTTTTTGTAGGGCTATGTGGAGCTGACAATATTTCCAACAGTTGCAAACTTGAATAGAATTAAGCTGAACAGTAAGCAATGCAGGATATATAGAGTTAGAGTCAATGATTTGGAAGCAGCTTTTATTTATAATGATCCAACACTGGAAGTTTGTCACAGTGAGTCAAAACAGTAAGTAACAGTCACACTGATTAATGTCTTGTCAGTCATTATCAGTAATTTTCATGGCAGAATATAAATTGGATTTCAGAACTACAGATGCCTTTTAAATAGAGATGTTTTGGAATGTCATTGTTTTGGTAATAATAACTACCAATAGAAACTTCTTGTACTGTATTATATTTTGGGAAAGTTGAAACAGCATCACTGAATTCATTAAAATTAAATTCAAGGTCTCTAATACTTTTTGTTCATGGTGGTCATTTCTACAGTTCATAACTTGCTATAGAGAAAGTATTTATTGGACCATTTAGTCGTTATGAGCATATTCATGTCATGTTGTAGTAGAAATATTTAAAAAATTGCAGATATTTTTTAATACCATAGGATTCTCCAACTTTAGTAGTTGTATTGTTATTAATTTCTACCTAGCCAAAATAAGCTGTTCTGAATCACGTTTTGTTGAATACAAAGTGGAGGAATCTTTTGCCCTTCAGATACTATAGAACCGCAGCTCCCAATATCCTTCAGAGTGTGTGAGGGTGCTGAGAGTTTATGTTATTTTGAGGGGAAAAAGCAAGATGAAAATAAGCAACAAAAAACTAAAACAAAAATAATAACGAAGATTTTTTAAAGACTAGTCCTGCTCACCTTCACCATGAAAACCAGCTGGGTGACTTTGGGTCAGTCATTCTCTTTCAGTTCAACCCACCTCCCAGGGTTGTGGGGAAAATAGGAGAAGGAGATGTGATGGGTATATTTGCTGCCATGAGGTATTTGTACAAATAATAAAGGCGAGATATAAATAATTTTTTTAAAAAATCCAGGTCAAGGTGTTGATTATCACCTTTAAAGCACTACATGGCATGGATCCAGGCCACCTGAGAAACAGGCTCACCCTGATGGGATTAGTCCTTTTCAGCTGGCAGAGTCCAGAAGAAGAGCCTTTTCTGTAGTGGCTCCCACCCTTTGGAACATCATGCCTGGAACTTCAAAGTGATATCCACACCTATCCTTTTGGCCTTCCGAAAAGCCTTGAAAACATGGTCTGCCATTTAGCCTAGGGCCCCAATGGAGGTGTGGCACTTTGAAGGTTGCTAATAGAGTAGATAATACATCATCTCCTTTCTGTGCACTCTTTGCTCCCTTCCTTTCCACCCTGATTAGTTTTATTTTTATTGAACTTTAAATTTATGATCCTTATTTATTTAATGTTTTATAGTGCATTGTGATTGAATGTTTGTAAGCCAGATACATGGATGGATGGATGTGGGTGGACGGATGGTTTGCTTCATGTGCTGAATCCATATTATGAGAATATACAATATGTGATAGTTTTCTCGGGGTTTTCTTGAAACACTTCACATGTTCTATGGTTATTGGATGGCTTTTCCAGGGTGTTAGAAGAATGTATCATCTTAGAAACATAGTAATTGCGGGAGGATTTATTAATTTGGAATGTTGTTTTGTTATTTTGGGGAGGTGCTGCTTCCAAAATGTGGATTTCCTTTTCTTAATCCAGTTTTTGCTGAAACTTGAAATAATCCACCCGTTCACGTTGCAGGCGAAATCTCAACTACTTTTCCAATGCCTATGCTGCTGCAGTCAGTGCTGTGGATCCAGACGCTGGAAATGGAGAGTTGTGTATTAAGGTGCCATCAGAGCTTTGGAAGCATGCTGATGGTACAGTACAAGATCCTACAGATTTGTGAAATCAATTATTTGTTTTATTTATTTAGATTTATTTTTTCATTCAGTTTCTATAGCCAGCCAACTCTCAACCAGGTGACCACAGGTAGTCCTTGATTTATGACCACAATTGAGCCCAACATTTCTGCTGTTAAGCAAGGCAGTTAAGTGAGTTTTCCCCCCCATTATGATCTCTTTTTTTTTTTTGCCACAGTTGTTATTAAACATATCCCTACTTTTATGGAATCATGCAGTCTGGGTTCCCCCATTGACTTTGCTTGTCGGAAGCCAGCTGGGAAGGTTAGAAATGGTGATCACATGACCCCAGGACAGTGCAACCACCATAAATACATGCCGGTTGCCAGGCGCGTGAATTGTGATCATGTGACCATGGGGATGCTGCAGCGTTTGTAAATGTGAAAACTGGTCATCGGTCCCTTTTTTTTCAGTGCTGTCGTAACTTCGAACAGTCACTAAACGAATGGTTACCATCCCCACAATCACGTGATCAAAATCTGGGCGCTTGACAACCAGCATTTCCCCCTCCCCTTTTTTCAGTACCATTGTAACTTTGAATGATCGCTAAAGGAATGATAGTAAGATGAGGACTACCTATATATATTTAGGATTTTGTTAGGATTCCTACTTTCAGCAGCCTACTTTTCTCTTTCCAAATAAGTTAATATTATAAATGCAGAATTCTCAGTGATGACTATATATACACATTTTAAAGCAGTGGTCTTTTTTTTTTAATTGCTACAGAATTAAAAGTATTAAAGATACACATCAACTTTTCTTTGGATCAACCAAAAGGAGGTTTGCATTTTGTGGTACCTAATGTGGAAGGCAGCTTGGCGGAAAGAGGCGCCCACGTTTTCTCTTGTGGTTATCAAAACTCTACAAGGTGAGATTTGGGGAACCTTATTCTCCTGGTAGAAGTAATTTTCCTGGTGTGTGCATTTCTCTCTGTTATAAATGTGGGAAAGTGTTGAAACAAGCCCATTTTGTTTCAGAGTTATTTAAGGATTTCTAAGTCATGAGAAAAAAGAATATATTGACAAGGACTATTCGGTTCAATGCAATTTTTCAAAACAAAGATAAACAGCATTATATAGTTCTTGCATATATAACTAAATACATTTATTTTATTTTCTATTTATTTCTTTTTGTTTGATGGTGCACCATTAAGTCGCTATCAACTCTTAGCAACCACCTAGATTTTCTCCCATGGCAGTCTGTCCTTAATCTGGTCTTTGAGATCTTCCACTTGAGTCCATCCAGCTTGCTGCTGGTCATCCTTCCATCTTTCCTAATAGTAGAGTCTTCTCCAGACAGCTAGTGCTTCACATAATGTGCTCAAAGTAGGGTAATTTGAACCTGATCATTTGTGTTTCGAATGAGAACTCTGGATTGATTTGTTCAGTTGTCTGTTTTCTTGCCTGTCTACAGCATTCTCAGATTTCTTCTCCAAAGTCCAATACATGAATATTCTTCCCATCCTAAATGTCCATGGAGATTCATGATTGTCCCAAAGGTGCTTTTTCAAGAGGCAACTGGACTTTCTGGTTTTTCTTTGAAGATGTTTCACTTCTCATCCAAGAAGAAGAGCTGAAGAAGCTTCTTGGATGAGAAGCGAAACGTCTTCAAAGAAAAACCAGAAGGTCTAGTTGCCTCTTGAAAAAAATGCCTTTGGGTCTTCCTATCCTTCAAAGTCCAACTTTCACTTCCATTGAATGTTACAGAGAATTCCATGACCAGAATGAATCTGATCTTTGTGAATAGAGACACATCCCGGTATTTAAATAACTTTTCCAAAGTCTTTATGGCTTCTAAACCCAGAGCTTGTCCATCACATATATCTTGCCTGTTTGTTCCCTTACTGTTGATGATTGATCCTAAAAGTCAGAAGCTATTGATACCTTCATTCTTAATTGTTGTACCATCTGGGAAATTCTCGGAGCTAAAGTCCAAACATTTTAAAGTTGTCAAACATGAAAAACATTGTCCCAAAATATCTTAGAAGTTGAAATCTCTGCTATACGGTATTTTAGAATACTCATTCCACCTTTGTTTGATCTCCGTTGAATTGGTTGCTATTCTTCTTGCTCTAATGTAGAAAGTTTTTACTTTATAGTAATGTACAAAAAATTACAGTTGAAGTGTTGCTATTTTAAAAGTACTTAAAAGTTAAAAATTGGTAGTATAGTTAAAATATGTTTCTTCAGTAACAGTATTCAGTATTGCCTTAATCTATTGTTTTTCAACTAGTTCAGATAAAACTAGTATTCAGATAGAACTATTACTATTATGCCATAGTATATGATCTCTAATGACTTCTAATTCTGTATTAAAAGTTTGGGACCAGCATATTATTTACTTGAACAGATGTCTGCCAGTGTAGCAAGATACATGCTTTTTCCTCATTTTGATTGCAAACAAGTCATTGGTTTAAAGTGCAATTAAGGTATTTTCCCCAAAGTAAGATATGCACATTCATTTAACATGGATTACTGAACCATGTGGATTTTTTTTTCTTGCTAGGATATTATGGTCACTGGAACCATTATCTTCAACCAAAAATGCATTAACAGATGTTCTTTGCTGTACAGACTCCTGAAGTATTCTCATAAAATAATAATTTAATAGAAATCCTAGAGAAGTCCAAGTTTAGTAGTGTAAGACTGCATCCTGATGTTTAAATGCTTTTATCTATAGATATTTCTAAAAAAATAGTTCTTACTGCTTCTGATAAAAAAAATAGTGCAGCAATTACATAGTTTACCTTCTTGATGCATTTATTGTGTATAAAGAAAGGCAGTACAATTAATACAGGAAGCCTCATTAAGAACTGTCAAAAAAGGCAGATTTGTGGTACTTCTTGAGGTAAGCAGTTCTTGTATCTTTTTGTTTAATTGATACAATCCAGTAAGGGGACAGATTTTATTTAGGATCCATGACAGATGCTTATACAATCACTGTTAATACAGCTATATTGTTGTTTTAACGATTTAGTCCTGTCTGACTTTTGTCGACTTTATAGGCAAGTGCTCTGCATGCTACCCTGCCAAGCACACCTTCTTTCATTTGTTGGATGTTCAACTTTGTATTAGATTCGATATTATCAAGCCAGCGTGTCCTTTGCTTGCTTCTTCTTGTTTTTATTTTATTTTACTTTATTTTATTTTACTGTATTTTATTTTACTGTATTTTATTTATTTATTTATTTATTTTGTCAAACAATTATTAGATAACAGGTATAAGTATAAACATGGTTATAAATACATGAAATGGATATGAATAAGAAAAGAAAAGAAACAATAGGACAGGGACGGTAGGCACGTTTTGGTGCACTTATGCACGCCCCCTACAGGCCTCTTAGGAAAGAGGTGAGGTCAATAGTAGACAGTCTAATGTTGAAGATTTTGGGGTTTGGGGAAGAAACCACAGAGTCAGGTACAGTATTCCAGACATTGACTACTCTGTTGCTGAAGTCGTATTTCCTGCAATCAAGTTTGGTGCGGTTTATTTTTAGTTTATATCTATTTTGTGCTCTTGTATTGTTTTGGTTAAAGCTGAAGTATTCATTGATAGGTAGGACATTGCAATATATAATTTTATGTATTATACTTAGATCAAACTGAAGGCGGCGTAGTTCTAGGTTGTCTAGGTCTAAAATTTCAAGTCTGATGGCATAAGGTATTCTGCTATGAGTAGAGGAGTGGAGGACTCTTCTCATAAAATATTTCTGGACTTTCTCAATTGTATTAATATCAGATATGTAATGCGGATTCCAGACTGATGAGCTGTATTCAAGTATTGGTCTAGCAAATGTTTTATATGCTCTAGTTAGTAGAGTGATATTACCGGAGAAAAAGCTACGCAGAATTAGGTTAACAATTCTTAATGCCTTTTTGGCTATGTAGTTACAGTGGACTCTAGCACTTAAATCATTTGAGATGAGTACTCCAAGGTCCTTGATAAAGTTTGTGTCATCAACAAGGTCTTTACTATTCAGCTTGTATTTTATTTTTTGATTTTTTTTGCCAATATGCAAGACAGAGCATTTACTTGTTGAGATCTGAAGTTGCCATTTGTTTGACCATTCTGACACATAGTCGAGGTCTTGACACATAGTCGAGGTCTTGTCCCTCTAACCATTCCTACCATCATTGCCTTCTCCAGTGAATTTGCATGCATGACATGGCCAAAGTAAATCAGACTTAATCTTATGATTTTAGCCTCTGATAATGTGCCTGATTTTATATGATTTTGGCTGTCCATGGCATATGCAATAAATTGTGTTTAATACAATTATATACTTTGGGTAAACTTAAAATGTCTCACAATATTTTAAGAAATTAGCCTAATATTAGGGAAAGAAATACAAAATTGCTTGCTTGGTGCAAGTTTTTAAGATTTTTGGTCCTAATTTATACTATTACTTATTTATTTATTTATTATTGATTAATTAAACTTTTATACTGCACCCTCTCCCAAAAAGGGACTCGGGGCTTTGTGGACTTTGATTTCACTCCATCTATTAATGCAACTATGGCTTCTCTTTACTGTGTAAATACTAATTATTTCTATTTTTCAATTTTCTCTCTAGGTTCTGGTTTCCTTGTGTTGATTCATATTCAGAACTCTGCACATGGAAACTGGAATATACTGTCGACGCCACAATGGTGGCAGTTTCAAATGGGGATTTAGTGGAAACTGTGTACACTCATGATATGAGGAAGAAGACTTTCCATTATATGCTGCCAATACCCACTGCTGCATCTAACATCTCCTTGGCTATTGGACCATTTGAAATTCTTGTCGATCCATACATGCACGAGGTAATGCTTTTGGACGAGTTTATTTTGATTTAATATTGAAATAGATTTGTGTTTGTGTTATGTTTGGGTAATGCAATTGAGATATCATTTTTGTTGCATTATTCATATACAAAATTTAAGCGAATTAGTTTTAATACAATACATATTGTTGGCAATTCTTAATTTTCAAAGCTAGAGTTGAATGAAGAGACAAATATATTGATAACAAATTTCTCCCAGCCTTTGTCCTTTTTCTGTTTTTGCAGAAAACAGTGACCTTTCATTAATTTTTAGTTACCTGATTCCATACAATTTCCTAGTATTAATGTTACTTCTTACTATATGCAACTTGTTTGCCAAGACCATTCATTGAGGGCTATCATTAATGTCCTTTCACTGGCTTTCTAAAGTATTCTAATATTATATTCAGTAGGACATGCCAAACATTGCTGCGTTAAAAGTTATTCCTGTTCTTGCTCTAATTACCATCTAATTATTCAATTACATGTTCTTTCTATTATTTATTCTAGGTCACCCATTTTTGTTTACCCCAACTTCTTCCCCTGCTCAAACATACTACATCATATCTCCATGAAGTATTTGAATTCTATGAAGAGATACTTACTTGTCGTTACCCTTACTCCTGCTTCAAAACAGTTTTTGTAGATGAAGCCTATGTTGAAGTAGCTGCTTATGCTTCTATGAGCATCTTTAGGTTGGTATTTATCATAACAGCAACTCATTGTGACCCTAACCCTGTCTGAACAAAAATAATCATGGTTTGTTTAAGTTGGGCTGTCCTTAAAGATGACTTCAAAACTGCAGGTGACACTGAATGCAGCTTTTGCTTGTTGGTTAGGATTAGTCAATTCAGTAAAATAACCTCAGTTTGTAAGAGTTTTGTAATAAATTGGTTGTCAATAGGCTTCCAGGTTCAGTTTAAGGTGCTGCTGATGGCAGTAGCACTTAGACTTATATACCGCATCACAGTGCTTTACAGCCCCCTCTAAGCAGTTTACAGAGTCAGCATATTACCCCCAAAAATCTGGATCCTCATTTTATGACTATTGAAGGATGGAAAGCTGAGTCAACTTGAGCCAGTGAGAATCAAACTGTTGGCAGCTGGCAGTCAGCAGAAGTCTGCAGTACTGCATTCTAACCACTGCACTACCACGGTTCTTGTCTTGATTATCTATAAAGTACTGTTATCTGCCTAACTGCCCCCTTCAGAAAGAGGGGTCCTTGGTGCTCTCTGAGCTTGGTTGTTTTCTTGCAGATGTTTCATTACACAATTAGGTAACATCATCAGTGCGATGTTACCCTAGTTTGAGTAATAAAACATCAGCAGTAAAACAGCCAACCTCAGAAAGTATCAAGGACCCCTTATTTGAAACCTGAGCTACAGGTTTTGTTGGCCTTCAGATAGACTCTGATTTCCCTATGGAATCCAACAGAAAATATTCCAGGGGTCCCTCTGGAAGTGGTTGAGGGTTGGTATGGTCCCAGTAGCAGTATGTAAACAGATAGGTTTAGAAGTACCTGGATATCAATTATATATCACTGCTACTAATGATATAAAGCCACTAATAAAATAGTTTGTTTATATTTGTATAAAAACTGCTTGCTTTTCTAATTTTTCCCCATTTGATATTTCCTTTCTTACATTTATAAATTAGCACGAACCTTTTGCACAGTGCCATGATAATAGATGAGACTCCGCTAACCAGGAGGTGCTTGGCTGAAGCCCTAGCCCAGCAGTTCTTTGGCTGCTTTATATCTAGAATGTCTTGGTGAGTAATTGGAGAAATTTCAGCGTGTGAAGAGTTAGCATACTGCTAAACATAAAGGAGATTAGTATTAGTACCACCACGGGTTTTACGAATAATTCTGAAAGCCATGATGGATAGCTGTGCTGAATTTACATTTCTTGCCTTATCCTGGAATTTTGAGTGAACATAGATCCCAACAAATAAATACTCAACAAGCATCTCAAAACATGTCTGGTAAATTAGCATAAAATGAAAGCATTGATGAAAGGATAAATTGAAAGTACAGGTAGTCCTCATTTACTGACTGCAGTTGGGATTGGCAGTTTCATCAATAAGCAATATTGCAGTAAAGTGAAAAGTCATGTAACTGCTCAACTTATAACATCAATTCTGGCCGTTAAGTGTATCACTATGAATTGTTAAACATAGCGTTATGTGCCAGCAACTTTTGCCAGCTTCTCCATTGAGTTTGCATGTTGGAAGATGGCTGCAAAGGTCATAAATGACAATCATTTGACTTTGGGACAGTGCCCCAAATGTCCAAATCGTGATCAAGTGACCGCCGGGATACCACACATGATTGAAACTTTGAGAACTGGTTGTAATTTTGTGGCTTTGTTCACTGAAGCACCAAGTGGTCAGTAATGGAAGACTACATGTATAACTGAAAATACATCAGATTCCAGGTGTACTCACACCATAAAAATTTATATAGAAACATTTTTATGGTGGTTGTTTTATTTTCTGTCTTTTTGCTAATAGCAGGTTTATTCAATTATTCTACACTAGGCTAATGTTTTTACTGAGCTATTTATCATTTTATCCTTTTTGCAAATTCATCTGTGCCAGTTCAGCTTGCCTTGATGTACAGGTAGTTCTCACTTACCAACCACTTGTTCAGTGACCATTCAAATTATGTTGTTGAAAAAATAACTTTACAGGCAATTTACAACTATTTATGACCTTTGCAACTTCAGCATGATTACAACAGCAGCCTGAGGCTGAGAGCCATGCATATGCTGTGCAAACAGCTACTTTCTTGAAATCCCTTATCCATATTCTCTGCTGTGCAAGGGGGAGGGAAGGATCAGATAAAGAAGAGATTGCCTACAGAACTCACAGAGCGGAAAGATTAGAAAGTCTCTAATGTTTTCAGCTGTGAAAATATTTGCACTAGCAAAGTATCAATAGACTTCTCTGTATCAAAAGATATTTTGTCTTTTTCATTTTTACTTGCAGGTCAGATGAGTGGGTATTAAAGGGAATCTCTGGTTATATTTATGGACTTTGGATGAAGAAAACCTTTGGTGTTAATGAATATCGCCACTGGATTAAGGAGGTAAATACATCCAGATGGATAGAACTTTTGGAAGCATCTCTAAATCTCTGGAGGATAAATTCAACAAAGCTGTTGGTCTTCTTCATATATTTAAAGCAAAGTTATCACAAATAGAGGGACATAAACCAAGATACAAGTAACATGTACAAGTATGTGCTAATTTTGGAACTATTATGTAAAATAATATGGATTAAAGGCTAGGGTGGTCCATGAATTAAATACACAACTTTCTGAAATATGAACTTACTCTAATTATATATTTTCACACAACATTTTATTGTGGTTGGGTACCTATTTAATATCACCAACAAAGTATTAAGTAAGTCACCTTAAAGAAAAATCCACAAGACTCTGAGAACATGAAAGTACTTGGCGTGGTTTTGATTTGTGACAAGATAACTGCTAGAATGTTAGGAAGAACAATTCTATATTAACTTTCCCTTTGATTTTTTTTTAAATATTTAAAATGGAGGGAATTTATATATAGAGGGGTGTTCAATTATGTGAATTTCCTCCGGCTGTTAGAAACAACTTAATTAAGACTCTGATCTATTGAGTCAGAATTAGGCTCATGTTTTAGAGAACTCTGTACTTTTCTAGCAAATGTCTAATTCAGCCATTCCTGATATGGAAGATCTTCACATGTATGGCGACTCAACCAGTGGTGGGATTCAATTTTTTTTACTACTGGTTTTGTGGGCGTGGCTTGGTGGGCGTGGCAGGGGAAGGATATTGTAAAATATCCATTCCCTCCCCACCCCACTTTCCAGCTCTGTTCTCTTTGTGCAGGGCAACAAAAGAAGACCCAGCCGATCAGCTGGGACTCGGGAGGCAGAGAATAGATGCGGGCGGGGCCAGCCAGAGGCGGTATTTGCCGGTTCTCTGAACTACTCAAAATTTCTGCTACCGGTCCTCCAGAACTGGTCAGAATCTGCTGAATACCACCTCTAGACTCAACATCCTGGTTGTGGAATCCAGTATTCTGTAGTTCCAAACAGCAATTCACTTTGACTGTCAGGAATTAACATACTTAGTGGGTGGGGGGGGGGGAAAGGTAGCAGTCCCATGACGGGATTATATATATTTCATTTTCTACAGTTTAAATAAGATTTTTCTTCAATTTTTCTTTTTCTGTTTCTTCTGTTTTCTTACCAGTTTATTTTTTTAATGGAAATTTGTATTCATTTATCTTGGATGGGTATGGGAACTTTGAGTCAGTTTTGACTCTTAGCTCAGATTAACGCACGAGCCAAATTAATCCTTCCCCATCTGTTCCCCAAATTTTCTGTGAAAATTTATCCCATTATCTCTGTCATCAGTGGTAGGGTTAGGTAAACAACCATTTCTTGGAGCGTCATTTCAGACTTTTGGATTAAGTAATCCAGATGGGCTTCTGAGATAGCTCAGGGGCCTGTGAAAACCAGATTACAAATCATTGTTTATTTTAACTATTTATTTACTACATTTTCAGCTGCCCATCTCACTGTGAGCGACTCTGGGCAGCTTACAATGAGATAAATAATGATCTAAAACATAAGATTAAAAACATTACAATAGCAAGCATTGAGTATATAAACATTAAAATTAACAACAAAATGAATAAAAGAATTAACACTTACAATGGGGTGGATCTTCTACTAGTCTGTTGGCCACTTCCCAAATGGGATGCCCCCATCGCAGGCCCAAGTCAGTTGGCCGAGCCAAGTTTTCAGACTCTTGCGGAAGGCGGGGGGGGGGGGGGGGGGCAGAGTAGTCTGGACCCATGCCATAAAGATAGATTAAAATTAGAATACAGCTGTTAGTGGACAGATGTGGTTTAGCATAAGCATGTCCTTGTGGTTCGTATTCACAACTTCAGCAACAGAAAATATCCATAGGTTCAAAGAATATGCTTTTCATCCCCATATGGTTGATGTGTATGTTGTGACACCAGCTAAGATCTTGTCTATATCTAGTCTGTTGTTGTTTTTTTAAACTACTGTGACTACGTGCTCAGAGTATAATATGTTTTACATTTCAGGAACTAGACAAAATAGTGGCGTACGAATTAAAGACCGGTGGCGTCTTACTGCATCCAATCTTTGGTGGAGGGAAAGAAAAGGACAAGTATGTTTAGTAAACAATGGATAGAGTTACAGGACAATTAATCTGTGACCATTAGAATAGTAATGAGAAATTGACCCTAGACTTAAATTGCTTCTATTGGCGGATCCTTGTGAAGGACCCATTTGGCAAACATCTCTATTGTATCTCTGTGTATGTGCGTGTGTGTGTGCCTGTGAAATTGTATTATGCTGTATTGTACTATATTAACTGAATATATGTTAAAAAAAACCTTTCCAGTGAAAAGGAACAGGTTCAGCGGTGAAATGAGAATAACGTTTGACTTATTTTATAACTATTAATATTATTTTATTAATTAGAGCATTAAGGGAAAGATGAATATGTTGTTTTATGGCAAGTAAACAAGGGTCTTGTAATGCTTAAGACAAAGTTTTTGTAAATTTCTTTTAAATTATACTTTAATTCAGATGTAAGCTTGTGATCCACAAAGCTTATTCTATAATTTCTTAATTTTTATGCTCCCACAAGATGCTTCATATTTTAATTGAAAAATACTAACATAGTTACCCCTCTGAAAATGGTTGATGTCCTTTAGTACCCTTGTCAGAGAATCAGATTTGAGATTTAAAGGCTAGTTATACATTTGATGTATATTATATCTTTGGGGTTTTTTGTTCTAGCTGTTTACAATTAGTTCGCTGTTTTAAACATTTTACAATTCTAGTGATTCGTTTATATACTGCTGTAAAAGTCAGCAATAGGATTGCTATCTCTGAAATGATTTTATACATTGATCTTAACAGCTCCTGTCTTGAGTAGAATTCTTTTTCCAAATGTTATTTTTCATAAAATTCGCATACAGTACTTGGAGATGAATTATGGAATAGCCATCAGGTTTAGCATGATGATAAAGAGAAATAACAATGCACTTTTTATAATTGATCATAGAATCATTATGCCAGTAATATTCACATAAAATAAAATTACTGTTTTTTCCAAAACAGATGTGAATCTTTTATTTATTATTTTGATTTTACATCCTACATTTATCTTAGAAGTTCTTCAGAAGTGAATAAAGTGTGCAGTAACACAAATTCTGTTTTAATAGTCTAGATGTTTATAGTTAAATACTATGCAATTCATGAATTAGTAAAAATATCTGCCTTTTTCTGCTGTAGTCTAAGCTGCAGTATGTTTATCTAAAATATACCATGAATTAAAATTATCCTACTTTAATTTTCCAGCCCTGCATCCCATTTACACTTTTCTATAAAACATCCTCACACATTATCCTGGGAATATTATACCATGTTTCAATGCAAGGCCCACCTAGTTATGAGACTGATAGAAAACAGAATAAGCATGGAGTTTATGTTACAAGTAAGTATTTGTATTTTTATTGAAATATATTTAATTCCTTTAAAATTGGTGTTTTGTTTCTTTTTTACTTACGACATGCTAAAATGATTGATTTCAGTTCTTTGTAATTTATAAAACAGTTTCCATTCTACACAACCATATACTCTCCATGAATGCTGAGAGATTATGACACATGAACTGTCAAACGAGAAAACATTGAGATTCTTTGCTTAAATAAGACCCATTATTTACAAGACCGCATTCTGCCATTTTCCTCTCACCGTCCGGTGCGCTCCCACAGGGAGGGTCTCCTACGGGTCCCGTCGGCATCTATGTGCCGGCTGGTGACCCCGAGGAATAGGGCCTTCTCTGTGGGGGCGTCTGCCCTCTGGAATGGGTTGCCCCCGGAGTTACGGACAGCCACGGACTTGGGGACCTTGAGGCGTGCCTTGAAAACTGGCTCTTTGACCAGGCTAATTTTGGGCTAATTTTAGTTTTGGGTGTTTTATTTTTTATTAAATTTTAGGGTTTTAGGGAAGGGTTTTAATTGTTTACAGCCAGGGTCTTGGTTTAATTTAGTTTTATTTTTTCACATATTTATTGTTTTAACTGTACGGCTGTGCACCGCTCC
Source organism: Bungarus multicinctus (assembly GCA_023653725.1). Lineage (NCBI taxonomy): Eukaryota > Metazoa > Chordata > Lepidosauria > Squamata > Elapidae > Bungarus > Bungarus multicinctus. The sequence goes on along the minus strand of CM042846.1, from coordinate 80,608,458 downwards.
GGGTCCTTCGGGAGAGGAGCGGTATATAAATAAATATTTATTATTATTATTATAACCAGGGTTTGAAGTTGGTTAATAAAGCTGTAAGAAAAATAGTTAATCTACAAGCACAGATGATGCTGGCTAAGATTTGTGAGAGACAGAGAGAGGGACGGGGAGAGAGAGAAATTACATTAACTTAAGCATTATAATTGTAATTTAAACAAATGGATGAAAATTGTTTTTGGGAACAGATTGTGGAATTGCCATTTTATAATGTTTGCCATATTGATATTTGTTTGAATAGTTGTTCTATTTCTTACAGATGAAATAGGTCATTAGCTCAGCAACTGTATTCTATTGCCTTGACATTTTTCTCTGAGTCTAGATACCATGGGCATTATTTTTTTTTTACATGACTGACCCTTTAATCAGTCCCTTGCTGTTTGAATTATTTTGTACACACATCCAAATGTGCTCTTTTGGATGATAGCGAAGCCGGGAATCAGATCTCCTCTTACAAAACTGTTGTGTTCCTTGTTGATGTAAACAACTGAGTCTATTCTATTTTCCCATGGAAACAGTTTTAAAATAAATTGAAGGCTTTTAGAAGCTTGTTTTTTCTTATTTTATATTGGACGTTGAGCGTATAAACAGTGATGTACTAAAAGGAATTCTGGAATATAGGCTGTATTAATCTAAATATGAGAAATTGTGATAAACAGTTAGGGAGAGCTCTTGCATGTTGTCAGAGGTAGGAAGTTTGCTGCTGCTGGAACATTCCCGTTAGGCTGATCCAGCATGACGCTAATTATGCTTGATTTGTAAACAGGATGCATTTTGGCACTAATCTGTCTTCAGAAACATCTTTATGCCAAAAAGTAGTTGCAGGCATAATGAGATTGTATGCAATAGATGTGGCTTGATTTGATTTAATTTCTGTCTTGAGCAAGGGCTTAATTGAACCCTGAGTTCAATAAACTTACTGGCTGTATTTTCACAATGTTAAACCATAAAATATAATTTACAATAGCTGAATTCACATGATATGCTTAATTCAAAAAAGTAAAGCAACGTTGTTTTAATGAAATACTGAAACTTGGTGTTTCTGATGCTCTCTGCTTCATTTTGTTCTTCATAGAATGTTTAAAAGCAGTACTAAACTTGCAGGGTTTTTTTTTAAATCAGAGGTCCAATACAAAAGAAAAAAATCAAGGTTTACTGCAGATGTTTACGTTTTAAATGACAGAGAACAGAAACTGACAGAAGGCAGAAATCATCAAATATAGGAAAAATGTTCCTGCTAATTATTCTTAGTTAATTAAATTAAATTAAATCAAATGCTCTTGGTCTGGTTCAGAGGTGGGCTGCACTTACGTTAACAACCGGTTTGCTGATTGTGAGCGCCTTTTTGGGGCTGAAACGCAGCATCAAACATGTAGCTAATCTACTCAGGCAGCTCCGGTGAGTACAGCAGGCACGGTACAGAACTCAGCTGGGCAGCGTGGATGGGTGGGACGAGCCAGAAAATTAGTTATATATGGAAAGGATACCACAGGGCTGGGTAGGCGGGCCCAGCCAGCGATCACAACTACCATTCGCCCGAACCAGTATGACCAGGCAGCAGCCCACCACTGGTCTGGTTCTATGTTCAAGAGTCAAATAGTGATTTTCAGTTTCCAAACACTTAAATATCCTTTTTTTTTAAAAAAAAAGAGATGCAGAGTTAATATTATTGTCATTGTCATTTCTCAAGATTAAAAATCTGTTTAGATTTCTGAGACTGACCAATTTTCTGAATCTGACTTAATTTCATCATAGGTTTTCAACAAATTGCTGAGTCTTGCTAGCACTGCTTCTTCCCAGAAGTTCCAATCTCATATGTGGAGTCAAATGCTGGTGTCTACATCTGGGTTTTTGAAATCCATTTCCAATGTGTCTGGCAAAGACATTCAACCTTTAATTAAACAATGGGTGTATCCTTTTCCATCGTGCTTTGGGCTATTTACACGAAGGTGAAAACAGTTCTTAGGACAATCTAAACAAATAATCTAAGATATGAAAATTGTCTTTGATAATATCGTTCAAACCGGTTATCTTTTTTTTTTTGCAAAGATCAATCCCATCTTGACGGTGGTTTTATTTAATGGTTAAATGTTTTAGGGTAGTGGTGGAATTTTGGAAGAAGTATGACACTTCTGAAAAACAGGAACTCTAGTGAAATTAAAGACCATATTACCCAAGGATTCTTGTAAATGTTCATTTCAGATTAATGAAAACAACATAGGCAAATAGATGCTCTGATTTGAATTGTGAAAACATATCTATAATGCCAATGCACTTGTGACAATGCATATTAGTAATTTAAATCACTATGTAAATTAATTGCATGGAATGAGAGGTACAGATCTTAAAACTTGCGAATCTATATGGTAGTTTTAATATCTTAGTTTGGAGATTTTACCTTGTGAATACAAGGATGTTCACAAAATTAAATACAACAGCATTCTTGCTGCTGCAGATAGTTTTCGCTAATGTAGCATCTCTGATAATTAAAATGCGGAATTTCTGTCAATCTCAGTCCATTTACTCCTTGTTTAGTGACTCCTTTTTTTAGTAACTGCTCACAAATTCAAGTAGTCTTCAACTAACAAACATTCGTTCAATGATCGTTCAAGTTACAACACAGGTGACTGAGCCGATTTATGACAGGCACTAGACGTAGCTGTCGCAATGTCCCTGTGATCGTATGATTGTGATTCAAGCGCTTGGCAACCAGCCCACAATTACAATGGTCACAGAGTCCCATAAGTCCATTTGATTGCTAATTTGCACCCTTCATTGCCCCCTTCTAGTAAACAAAGCCAATAGCACTTAGACTTATATACTGCTTCACAGAGCTTTACAGCCCCTTCTTAAGCAGTTTACAGAGTTGACATGTTGCCCCCAACAATCTGGCTCCTCATTTTACCCCCCTGGGAAGGATGGAAGGCTAAGTCAACCTTGAGCCTGGTGAGATTTGAATTGCCAAATTGCAAGCAGCCGGGAGTCAGCAGAAGAAGCCTGCAGTACTGCATTCTAACCACTGCGCCACCGTGGCTCATGGCAGGAGGTCACAAATGGCGATCGTTTGACATTATGCCTAATGAAGAGGTTCACCTAACAATTTAAGGGCTGTAAGTTGGAGTTCCTGATCCTAATTATCATTGACGCAGTAGTAAATGGTAGTAAAAAAAATAATTTTCTGACCAATTGCGTGCACTTAAAACCAAATTTCTGCACCTGACAACAATGCATGCTAGAGTGAGAGTAACACTGGTATAGCTGCCTGAAAGATGTTTATCTGAAAGATGGCAGCATCGAGTGATCTTCAGAGTCTCTTTCCCTCTACCACCCTTCTCCTCCCTCCCTCTCTCTCCATCTCCCTCCTCTCTCTCTGTCTCCTTTCCCTCTCCTGAACCCTCCCTCCTTCTCTATCCCACTCTCTCCCTCCTTCCCTCCCTCCTCTCTCCCCCTCCCTCCTCTCTCCCCCTCCCTCCTCTCTCCATCTCCCTCCTCTCTCTGTCTCCTTTCCCTCTCCCTCGTTCTCCCTCCTTCCCTCCCCCCTTCTCTCCCTCCTTCTCTCTCCCCCTCCCTCTCTTTCTGTCTCCCTCCTCCTCCCCCTCCTTGTCTTCCTCTCCCTCCCTTTCTCTTGATCTTGTGTTCACTTAATGACCATTTTACTTAACAACCAAGTCTCTGGACTAGATTGCAATTGCTAAACAAGGTTTAAAGGTATAAAGGTGATCTGTATTTGGGGTTGGTGAGAAATGGGATCTAAAACACCTGGAAGGCATTAATTACTGAAGATTATTCTGGGCATTTTATGCACAGTTCACATTTTCATCATGTATAGAAATGATGAAACGTCACCCAAACTGTTGTATACCTTGATTTATCCTTTCCTGAAACCATAGAAGGTGATTAGAGGAATTCTGAAAATGATAATCCCTTCATTAAGGAATGTGTACACTTCCCTTTGTGTGCATTGCTTATCCTGAACTTTTGTTGCAAAACCAATTCAAAATCTTGTATTCGAAGGAGATTTGCAAACTGAAGCAAATTCAATTCAGTTTATTTTATGAGTATATTATCTGGAGTCAGCAAAGATTGTCATTTATTAGTCCATTATTTTTAATCAAGCCTAATTTTCTAAACACTCCTGGGAGGTCTCCAAAATGTAATGAAATTTGCAAAACGATACGACGAGCCAGTTCTACAATTCATCTTATTTGCCTGATTTTTTCCTTTGGATGATTTGCATCCAGATGCAACTTTTCTGTCGATAGAGTGCTTTCTAGAATCAGCAGTCTAGAAAGAGAGTGGTTTCATTTAAAGTCTGTTCTAGAATATTTAAGTATTATCTAGAGCAGATTTGAAACACTTTGTTCTGTGGGGAAGAGGTGAGGGAGAGAACAGCTCACCATATGTGAAGATCTGCACTTGAAGAAAGTGGCATGTAATTACAGGTCCTTGATTAATGACCAGTTGCTCAGCGACTGTTACAAGGATGCTAAGCAATTGCTGCTTATGACTGGTCCTTGTAAGTCCTCAATTTACGACAGTTTGTGTCATGCCCTTGTTAGAGTCGGACTCTGAGGGAAAGGAAGAATGGACAGGGAGTGGAGGTGTGGCTCTGGAGGTTGTGGAGGAGGCTGGGGAGAGGTAGAGGCCGGCTGGGCAGTCAGAGGAAGAACCAGGCCCATCCCCCCTGCATCCTAGGACACACAGGGAGGAACGGAGAAGGAAACAACTTGGCTCACGAGAGAGGAAGCGGCCATGATCCTCCTCATTGGTTGTAGCTGGAGAGACTAGTATATAAGAGAGACAGTTAAAACACAGCATTGCCAGAAGCAAAGTGTGTGTTTTTTGGACTGAAGTTATCTTGATTGGCATCCTTCCAACAGACTGCCTTGTTATCTCCTTGAATTTGGTAATTACTTATACTCACACTCACACGGGGGGACACACACTGGACCTGATTTTCGCCTCTGGTCAGTGGTTGAATGATCGTGTTGGAGATCTAGTCATAAAACCCTTGTCATGGTCCGATCATTCTCTTCTTAGACTGGACTTCGGTGCCGCCACCCCCCATCGCAGGGAGGCGGAGCCGAGGAGATGGTTCCGCCCCAGGCGCCTGATGGATCCGGAACGGTTCCAGATGGAGCTTGGGCCATTTCCTGAAACTCTGGCTCATAACTCGGCCACAGACTTGGTGGCCACCTGGGATAGGTTGGCCGCGGAGGCTCTGGACCGAGTTGTGCCTTTGCGACCTCTGACTCGGCATAGATCCCACCTGGCTCCGTGGTTTACGGGGGAGCTGAGGGGGATGAAATGCCGGAAAAGACGTCTGGAGGGTATCTGGAGGGCCAGTCGTGCTGAGTCTGATCGGACACAGGTGAGGTCCTATATTAGGACCTACCTAGTGGCGATAAGGGCGGCGAGGCGTTCACACTTCTCCGCCCTTATTGCGTCTGCAGAAAATCGGCCTGCTGCCCTGTTTAGAGTGACCCGCTCCCTGCTTGAGCCGAGAGCGCGGGAGGACCTCTTGCAGGGTAAAGCAGAAGAGTTTTCCCGATTTCTGCATGATAAAATCGCCCAGATTCGGGATGGGCTGGACTCCAGTTGGGTGGTCCCGGGGGAGGTGTCCGGGGCAGGTCTTGAGACGGTTATCTGGGAAGAGTTCGATCCTGTGACCGCCGAGGGTGTGGACAGACTTCTGGGGAGGCTGAATGCCACCACATGTTTATTGGACCCGTGCCCTTCCTTGTTGGTTTCTACCTCCAGAGAGGTGACACGAGGCTGGCTCCAGGGGATTGTCAACGCTTCGTTGACGGAGGGGGCGCTTCCGACCGCCCTGAAAATGGCGGTGGTGCGGCCCCTCCTCAAGAAGCCTTCCCTGGACCCGGCTCTTTTGAATAACTATCGTCCTGTCTCCAACCTTCCCTTTGTGGCGAAGGTTGTTGAGAGTGTGGTGGCGCGTCAGCTCCCTCAGTATCTGGAGGAAGCATCCTATTTAGATCCGTTCCAATCGGGCTTCAGGCCCGGGCACAGTACTGAAACAGCATTGGTCGCGTTGGTAGATGATCTCTGGAGGGCCCGTGACAGAGGTTATTCCTCTGTCCTGGTCCTCCTAGATCTGTCGGCGGCTTTTGATACTATCGACCATAGTATCCTATTGCGGCGGTTGGAGGGGTTGGGAATTGGGGGCACCGTTTTGCGGTGGTTCTCGTCCTTCCTCTCGGACCGCTCGCAATTGGTGTTGACGGGGGGGGAGAGGTCCACCCCTAGGCCCCTCATGTGTGGGGTGCCTCAGGGGTCGGTCCTCTCCCCTCTTCTGTTCAACATCTATGTGAAGCCGCTGGGAGAGATCATCCGTGGTTTTGGGGTGAGATGCCATCTGTATGCTGATGACACTCAGCTATACATCTCCACCCCAAACCACCCCAACGATGCTGTGGAGGTTATGGCCCGTTGCCTGGAGGCTGTGCGGAACTGGATGGGCGAGAACAGGCTTCGACTCAACCCCTCCAAGACCGAGTGGCTGTGGTTTCCGGCGGCCCGATATAGTCAGCTGACTCCATCGCTGGCTATTGGGGATGAGATCTTGACCCCCACAGAAGGGGCACGCAATCTTGGTGTCCTCCTGGATGTACGGCTGTCTTTGGAAGATCATATTACGGCCGTCTCCAGGGGGGCTTTTTATCAGGTTCGCCTGATACGCCAGATGCGGCCCTTTCTTGATCGGGACGCCTTACGCACAGTCACTCATGCCCTGGTCACCTCCCGTCTGGACTACTGTAATGCCCTCTACATGGGGCTCCCTGCGGGGAGCACTCGGAGGCTTCAACTGGTACAGAATGCAGCCGCGCGGGTGGTTATGGGGGCGTCGAGATACTCCCACGTGACGCCCCTCCTGCGCGAGCTGCATTGGTTGCCAGTGGCCTTCCGGGTTCGCTTTAAAGTACTGGTTTTGGTCTTTAAAGCGCTCCATGGCATCGGACCAGGATACTTACAAGACCGCATTCTGCCAGTAGTCTCCCACCGACCGGTGCGCTCCCACAGAGAGGGTCTCCTCCGGGTCCCGACGCCTTCTATGTGTCGTCTGGTGACCCCGAGGAATAGGGCCTTCTCTGTGGGGGCACCCGCCCTTTGGAATGGGATGCCCCCTGGATTACGAACGACTAGTGACCTGAGGGCCTTCAGACGTGACCTGAAGACCTGGCTCTTCGAGCAGGCCGGCCTGAGCTGACTCAAATGGGATTTTAAATGGGGTTTTTGGATTGGTTGGGATGGGTGTACAAAGTTTTAATTTATTTTAATTGGGGTTTTTAGATTTTTATAGGGACAGCCTAGGGTTTAATTCTTTTTTAACTATTTATATTTGTATACATGTATTTTAGTTGTCTGTTCACCGCCCTGAGTCCTTCGGGAGAAGGGCGGTATATAAAACCTAGAATAAATAAATAAATAAATAAATAAATACTCATTGAGTTTGGACTGTATTGCTTTCTTTTGAAGACTATTTTTGAATAAGTTTTATCTCCAACTGATAATTATTTGAGCAGTGAGGCCAAGTTTTGAAGCATTAAAGGACATTTATTTACGTTTTGGATTTTGTTACATTTGTGTGTACTCCGGGTCATCACAGTTTGTTTAGTGACTGGTCAAAGTTACAATGGTCCTAAAAAAAGTGACATATGACCATTTCTCATACTTATGACTATTGCAACACCCTGTGATCATGTGATCAAAATTTGAATGCTTGGCAACTGGCTCATATTTATGACGGTCGCAGTGTCCTGGGGTCATGTGATCACCTTTTGCGACCTTCTGACAAGAAAAGTCAATGGGGAAGCCAGATTCACTTAACAACCGCATTACTAACTTAACAACTGCAGTGATTCACTTAACAACTGTGGCTAGAAAGATCATAAAATGGGGCAAAACTCACTTAACGAATACCTTCACAACAGAAATGTTGGGCTCAATTGTGGTTGTAAGTCGAGGACTATCTGTAGTTGCTGCTGTTATTGGGTCTCCTCAGTCATGTGATCTCAGTCTGGGCTCTTAGTGACCAGCTTGCAGTTATGACATCACAGTATCCTGTGGTCATGTGATTGTGATTTGCAACCTGCCTTGCCAGCTTCGCAGAAGCCAAATCAATAGGGAAGCCAGCAGGGAGTCACTAGTGGTATCCACATGACATCACACTTAATGATAGTATGATTTTTTTCAAAAAAAAAATATGGTAACTGGAAGTGCTAGAATTAGATAGATAGAATTCTTTATTGGCCAAGTGTGATTGGACACACAAGGAATTTGTCTTGGTGCAAATGCTCTCAGAGTACCTAAAAGAAAAGATACATTCGTCAAGAGTCATAAGGTACAACACTTAATAATAATCATACTAGGATAATCAAACAGCCAATAAAAACCGTAAGGATGCAAGCAACAAAGTTACAGTCATACAGTTGTAAGTGGGAGGAGATGGGTGAAAGGAAGGATTAATAGTAATGCAGACTACATAGTTTGACAGTGTTGAGGGAATTATTTGTTTAGCAGAATGATGGCGTTTGGGAAAAAACTGTTCTTGTGTCTAGTTGTTCTGATCATTATTGTCATTAAGTGTCCATGGTCATGTAATATCACACTTTGTAATCGCATCACTTAGCGACAGACATTCTGGTCCCAATTAATCAAGGACTACTTGTACATGATAACCAACTTTCCTTTATTAACCTACACCTGGACTGCTCAGATTCAGATTTCATACAAGAACTTAGCATTTGAAATGCAAAGATGTTTGCATGCAAAGTCGGTTTTCATAATTTGGGATTATGATTGACAAGTCCATCAGGGAAGACCAGCCCTTTCAAGCCCTAAATAAGGGAAATTTGTGCATTGCGGTTAAGTCTGTAAGCTTAAGAGACCAGGTGTTTTTTTTCCTATTGAGTTTTTGCAGAGATCAAAGCAGTGTGGTCAAATTTTATGGCAGTTTTGCATTTAATCGAAAACGAAATGTACTCGAATTAGAAATAAAGCAAGACTATACCTCTCCTGGGACGCAGAAATATGTGGTAAGTTTACTTTTTGTCCATTTTTTCTTTAAAATCTCTCAAAATAGTTAAATATTATTGTTCCTTTTGTATTAACTTCTATTAAATTTAGTAGCAATTTTATTAGCCTGAACCCTTTCTACAGAATCATGGCCCCCATTTAATTTAAATGCTTCTTTCCTCTCTTGTTAATGAAAGTTGAGTATTATTTTCATTTATTAAGATCTAAGCCTATATCCTTCCCCCCTCCCCCCCCCCCCATCCTCTTGTGAAATATTTTCACTTTCTTTTCTATAGCACCACTCCAGGTATGCTCCAGAGTCAAGGATACAGGTCGTCTTTGGCTTATGACAGCAATTGGGACTGTGCTTGTTGTCACTAAATAACATGGTTGTAAAATGTGATGCTATGTGACACGATCATGTAGCGATGACAGTCTCGGCAATCCCGGTTGCTGCCATAAACTTTGCATAAGTAAGTTGTTAAACAGGAAAAGGTGGGAATTCCAAGTAAGGCATGCAGGGATGCCATGCAGAGTGTGTGTGTGTGTATGTGTGTGTGTATGTGTGGAGGGGAAGGGATGAGAACTTGGGAGGGCCAGTGGCAGTGATGGGATTCAAAAAATTTTACTACCGGTTCTGTGGGCGTTGCTTGGTGGGTGTGGCTTGGTGGACGGGACATTCCCTCCCCATTCTTGGGGTAAGACTACTGCAAAATCCCCATTCCCTCCCCACCCCACTAACCTGCTTTCCAGCTCCGTTCTCCCGTGCAGGGCAACAAAAGAAGACCCAGTCAATCAGCTGGGACTCAGGAGGCAGAGAATAGATGGGGGGCGGGGCCAGTCAGAGGTGGGATTTGCCGATTCTCCAAAAAGCTCAAAATTTCTGTTACGGGTTCTCCAGAACTGGTCAGAACCCGCTGAATACCACCTCTGGCCAGTGGGGAGTGCTAGTAGTGAAGAAAAAAACAAGAGTGACGTAACCAAGGTGACATGACACCTACCCTGCTAGCTTCCCCATTGACTTTGATTGTGGAAATCTGGCAGGAAAGTCACAAATGGTGATCAGATGTCCGTGGTTTGCTGCGATGGCCTTGAGGATCTGTCGTGTGTCCATTTTTTCAGTGCCACCATAATTTTGAACAATCCTGAATGAATGTGTGTAGGCTGAGGACATATTAGTGCAGGGCCCCCCAATCTTTTCAGCGCCAGGGGCCAGTTTGGTGGAAGATGGTTTTTCCATGTGGGGGGTGGTTTCGTGTGCTGCCTAGATCTTGTGCATGCGCGGATGGGGCTTTACTCACACGGCTTAGTTCCCGGCATTCCCCCGTTCTGCAGCCCTGGGGTTGGGGACCCCTGGTTTAGGGAACAAGGGAAAAAAAAGTCAGTTGAACATTTCTTTGCATGAGAAGAATGCTGCGTGTGTTACATTGGATTTTATCTAGGTTTTATATAATGCTTTTAATTTTATTTATAGCCTAGAGGCCCAAAAGCAAGTTACAAATATAATCTAAACTTGCTATTAGATAAAACGTTTTTACAAGTAAAACAGTTAATAAATAAAACCACAATTCATTGTTTTGTTACTAAAAATCCCATTTTTATAGCCATAGTTAAAAATCTGGGCACTGCAGTCTTAGGATTTTTATCTGCAAATAAATTTTTTACATACTTTCCCTCATTTGGATTTTACTTGTTAAGCTGTTTTATCTAATGCCAAGTTTAAGATTTATCTGTAATTTGCTTTTGGACCTTTTAACTGTAAATAAAATTTGAAATATAACTCTTTCAATTACCTTCAGCTAAACCTTGGTCAGTACCGAAATAAAAATGTAGGCGTAAATGTTGAATTCATTTAACTTCTGTTCATTTCATGTATGTTTTGAATGTAAAAAAATATGAGTTAAAAGCCTGCCTTTTGATATGTAAAATAATGGGGCTAATAGTGTGTAAAATAATAAAAGTTTTCTTAAGCAAGAAATAGCTGATGGTAAATATATTAAATACGGGATTCAGTATTGTGCAGTAAACATGGTCAAATTCAAACCTCTGCTTATCTTTAACGCACTCTTAAGTGACAACGACAGAGTCAGTTTCTTCAGCCTCCTCTGTGAAGTGAGGAGGGTATCAGTGCAAAAATTAATTCAGGCTATCAAAGATCATTATGACTGCTGGTGCTTGATAATGATACATTTTTTCAAGGGTCCCCTCAAAGTGACAGTGCAGGAGCTTGACGGATCTTTCAACCACACACTTCAAATAGAAGAAAACAGCCTCAAACATGATATACCCTGTCATTCAAAGAGCAGACGGTAGGGCTTTTACTCACCATCTATGGAATTTCCTTATAAAATGCCCTATTTGAAGTGACTGCCATAAATTGTTTTTAATGATTTTGTTGTTATTAGGCACGTTTGATCAAAAGTCTCAAAACTCTGGTGATGCCGCCTTGTCCAGTATCAACAGGGCAATATGAAAAACTAGTCTTTGTGTGAGGAATACAAACATGAACGTTTTGATATCTACAGTTTTTTTTTTACTGCGTGCATCCGTAGTCGGTCATGCTTCCGGACACAACCAAATTGGGTCACGACCGGAGCCTGGGAATGGATTACGGTCGCAACCTAAGGCTCCATTGTATATACTCCACTCAGCCACTCTAACAACTCAAAGAATCTTAGTTGTAAGAAGGTGTTGGTCACTAATATACACTTCTGTCTCCCTTTCAGAGATCAAAAGGTTATAAAACAGTATTCTGGGTGTCCAGACAGTATAAACTAGTATGAACTATTTGCAGCCTATTGCAAAAAAAAAAAATGGCAACTATACAAGGAAGTAGGGAGAAAAAATAAACAATTGCCACAGAAATAAGAATCGGCAAAAATATATCAGAACGCCCAGTTTGATTGACAACCTAATCATAAGCTGCTCTTTCCTTTGTGTAACCATGACTTCTTTTTTTTACACCAAAGAAAAAGACAAAAATATGATTTTACTGTGCATCTCTTGGTTTTTATGCAGCAATAAGAAGAAAAAAATTCCTTTGATGAATGGAGAGGAAGTGGACATGGATCTTTCTGCCATGGAGTAAGTAAACTTATGAAAGGCTCAAAGCTTTTGAAAATCTTCACCATACAGCATTTTCAAATACATAATAGAATATTGAGCTGTGGTGGTACAGTGGCTAGAATGCAGTACTGCAGGCTACTTCTGTTGACTGTTGGTTGCCAGCAGTTCGAGTCTCACTAGCTCAAGTTTGACTTCCATCTCACTAGCTCAAGTTTGTCTTCCATCCTTCCGAGGTGGGTAAAATGAGGACCTAGACTGTTGGGGGCAATATGTTGACTCTAAACCACTTAGAGAGGGCTGTAAAAAGCATTATGAAGTGATATATAAGTGCTATTGCTATTGCAATTGATCCAAATATCAAAAAGCAATAGCAATAGCACTTACAGTTATATACCTCTTCACAGTGCTTTACAGCCCTCTCTAAGCAGTTTACAGAGTCAGCCTATCACCCCCAACAATCTGAGTCCTCATTTTACCCACCTCAGAAGGATGGAAGGCTGAGTCAAACTTGAGCCTGGTGAGATTTGAATGGCCAAACTGCAGGCAGCCAGCAATCAGCAGAAGTAGCCTGCAATACTGCAATCCAACCACTGTGCCACTGAGGCTCATAATCATTAGCTCAGGGACTTTTCCTTCCTCTAATTATGCATTCTGACACCTCTGTATTGAAAGGAGTGTTCAGAGTATAGGGACTTTTGGAATACTCTAGTTTGGAGGGCCAGGAACTGTTTTATAATGGTGCTCACAGAAATAGAAATTGAGGTGTTCAAAATGTCTAGGAACTGTTGAATTTTGTTATGTGGCATGAAATAATTACCTCCCTAAACATCTTCCTATAATAACCTAAGAAGCAGGGAATAAGCCTATTATCTTATTCTTTCTTATTTGGAGTATAAAGAGGTTGAAGCAGCCATGTGAAATGTATAACCTTTCCTATTTTATAAAATTAATACCCTAAAAATATTGTTCGGCAGAGATGGAGAGAAATTGCTCAGTAATATTTTTAAAATTACACTTTAGTGTTGTGTGTGATTTTTTTCTGACCTTAAGTTTTTGTTAACCATATTTTGTATGACTCTGGAATTAGCAAGCTTAAACTTCTAAACATCATTTTTAAGTGGATTTACAAAGCATGATTTAAAAGTTACAGTCAAATTGTACCTTGCTAGTTTCAATGTCACGGCAATCAGTAGGTACTGGAAAACCAGAATATAAAGAAGAAAGCCTGAGAGAGAGGAGGAAAAATATGTAAGTCATGAGCTGTTCCTCAGTTGCCATACCCTAATATTGTATACTTGAATTATGACAGCCCCAAAATTTGTGTATGAAGTTTTGACTTCGTTTATATTGTGAATGACCAGAGTGAGTAGTTTCTTTGTTACTCTCCAGAGACCTCATATTGGAAAAATTTGATGCCATATAATACACCAAGCAATCAGTAGGAACCGGAATGAGACAATATAGAATTTTTCTTGCTATGTTTGCTTGAGATTATTTTCAAGTATATCGATTGTGGAGTTGCAATGTTCTTTGCACTAAAAATTGCATTCCAGATAAAACATTTATTAAGCACAGAGCTCTCTATCCTGAACGGGCTACCAATTTTCATGGTGAAAATATCAGAAGCCACAATCGAGAAAAAAAATGATATTATTCAATTGGTTTGCTGCCCTGACCTAAGTTTTGATCCTCTTCTCTCAGTGCCGATTCCCCTTTACTATGGATAAGAATAGATCCAGATATGTCTGTTTTGAGGAAGGTAGAATTTGAACAGGCGGACTTCATGTGGCAATACCAACTACGCTACGAGAGAGACGTGGTGGCGCAAGAGGAATCCATTCTGGCTCTTCAGAAGTTCCCCACGCCGGCATCCCGGCTTGCGCTAACTGATATTCTCGAACAAGAGCAGTGCTTCTACCGAGTGAGGATAATGGCCTGCTTCTGTCTTGCAAAGGTAAGAAGTGGCCACCTGGCTCTTATCAGATACTAATGCAGGTGCTTTTAAGTCTGAGCAGCCTGCTAAAGGTGAGGTGTGATGCAGCTGCAAAAAACCAGGATTTTTTTTTTTAACCCATCTGTCCTTAACTTTGAAAACCATACATAGATTAGTGTTTCATGTAAGGTCCCTGGGTACTGTTCTATTCAAATACCACTAGATGGCATCATCTCACTGTCAAAATAGAAAAAAGAAAAAAAAATGGCCAAATCTTGTGAGAGAGATAAATTAGAAAAAATGTATGTGTTCTCCTGCATCGTTCTGCAAGATATCAGCTATTCTTAATTTTTAAAGTTTTTAAAAAATGCTTAGTTTAAAAAGTATCCACGTTACGGCTTGAGTACATATAAAGTGCCCACTAGTTAACTGAAATTGGAGCAAAGACGAATATGAAGTACCCAAGCACATTCTGTGTTCTCCTATATTTTTGTTTAATTCAGTACTATCTAGAGGTGGTATTCATCCGGTTCTGACCAGTTCTGGAGAACCGGTAGTGGAAATTTTGAGTAGTTTGGAGAACCGGCGGTAACCTTCCTCCAGAAGTTGGGGGGGAATGGAGATTTTACAGTATCCTTCCCCTGCCCACCCACCAAGCCACGCCCACCAAGCCACACCACGCCCACCAAGCCACACCCACAGAACCAGCAGTAAAAAAAATTTGAATCCCACCACTGGTACTATCATGTTTCTTTAATACTCTGTTCCTTATCTTACCTCTTCATTTGAAGCCTCTGAGAACACGTTTTTTTGGCATTGACCCTTTTGGAACCATTAGCTACTGTTAAGGTTGATTCTACAAGCAGTTCTAGACTGAACAACCATTGGGTTGGTGGCCATGCCAAGTTACAATGGCACTTAGGAAAGTAGCGTGTAACCATTTTCACACTGACGACCGTTGCAGCACGCCCTTGGTCACCTGATCAAAAATTTGACGCTTGGCAACTGGCATGTATTTACGATGGTTGCAGTGTCCCCCGAGGTCATGCGATCCGCTTTTGAGACAAGCAGAGTCAACAGGGGAAGCCAGATTCAGTTAACAACCTTCTTACTAATTTAGCAACTGCAGTGATTCACTTAGCAACTATAAGAAGAAAGGGGGCAAAAACGGGGCAAAACACACGTAACAGCTGTTTCACTTAGTAACAGGAATGTTGGGCTCAATTATGATCATAAGATGAGGACCATCCATACTGCAAGTTTTTTCTTTCACGTGCCAATACTTTTTACTTTTTTTCTTTCTTTCTTTTTGGGAGAAGCAGCGCTATCATGGATAATCCACAGGAGTCAAAACAAAATCAAAATGGCGGCCACAATCTCCTGGCTGTCTTCTTCACGTTTTTGACTCTCCTCCCTAGTGACATCTCTGGGTACCATTCTTGCCTGCTCCATGGGCTACCAACTATAACACCCACAGCCGCACTGCCATAGCCTTGTATTGTCAGCCAAAATAGAGCTGTCATGCCCCTGGTGGAGACTGTCTCTGAGGGAGAGGAGGAACAGCCAACAGGACGTGGAAGTGTGGCTCCAGAGATGGTGGAGGAGACTGGGGAAGGGCAGAGGCTGGCCTGAGCAGTCAGAGGAGGACCCAGGCCCATCCCCTATCCATCCTAGGGTATACAAGGAGAGGATAAGGGAGAGACATGGTCTACTCGGGAGGAGAGGGCCTTGATCCTTTTCATGGACTGCAGCTGTAACAACTGAATAAGAGGATGTACTTACATACGGGCGAGCGCTGTAAACAAAGTGTGGAAATATCTCTATGGTTCCTCTCTGAGTTTGGCGTCCTTCCCAGTGTGTGTTATCTGTGGATATCCTCCAGCCCTTATCTTGCCTAGTTTGTGTTGCTTTTTTCCTTCTTGTAACTGTTTGTGTGGGAGTTTTTTGTTTTCCATCAAGAATATCCGGAGCTTGGAAGCAAAGTGAAGGAATAAAAGGGGCTTCACCTGTTTTCTGTGACTGTGTTTGTTTTGTATCCCACCCTGGGTCATCACAGGACCTCACTAATTGCTTTTACTTTGCCCCATACTTGTCTTTCACATATAGAGACATGGGACTGGTGCTGTCTTAGAAACATTAGCCATATAGATAAAGGAGATAAATCAGTACAGATAGCCCTCAACTAATGACCACAATTGAGCCCAAAATTTATGTTGCTAAGTGAGAAATTCATTTCTTGCCACATTCGTTAAGTGAATCACTGCAGTTGTTCAATTAGTAACACGGTTGTTAAGTGAATCTGGCTTCCCCATTGACTTTGCTTGTTGGAAGGTCACAAAAGGAGATCACATGACCCCGGGACACTACAACCGTCATAAATGTGAGTCAGTTGTCAAGCATCCAAATGTAAATCATGTGTCCATGGGGATGGTGCAACAGTCATAAAGGTATGAAAAGTGATTATAACTCATTTTTTTCAGTGCTGTTGCAACTTCGAACGGTCACTAAGGGAACTGTTGTAGGTTGAGGACTACCTGTAATAACTTTTGCCAGTGGTGAGGGATCCTTCGGTAATGACCCAGGGTGGGATACAAAATAAACACAGTCACAAAAAAACAGGTAAATCCCCTTTTATTCCTTCACTTTGCTTCCAAGCTCCAAATATCCTTGACTGAAGACAAAAAACTCCCACACAAGCAGTTACAAGAAAGAGGAAATGCCGTTTAAATTATAAAGAGTAAAAGACAACACAAACCAGGCAAGATAAAAGCTGTAAGACGCCCACAGATAACAGAACACACACTGGGAAAAACGCCAAACTCAGAGAGGAACCATAAACTAGACATATTTCCATGCTTTGTTTCCAGCACTCTCCTGTACACATGTCTGTCCTCTTATTCATTTGTCACAGCTGCAGCCCATGGAGAGGATCAAGGCCCTTTCCTCCTGAATAGACCAGGTCTCTCCCTTATCCTCTCCTCCCTGCGTGCCTTAGAATGGAGAGGGGATGGGCCTAGTTCTTCCTCTGACTGCCCAGCTGGCCTCTGCCCTTCACCAGCCTTCTCCACAACCACACTTCCACTCCCTGTCAGTTGTTTCTCCTCTCCTTCAGAGTCAGTCTCCAGGGGCATGACACCTTAGTTGGAAAGGAAGCAAAGCCAGGGGAATCCACCCATCTTTTGACTGGCATTAAAACACAAAGGACAGCACCACTACCTGATCTGCTATTAGGGTACAATAGGAATCGACAGTGAACTTTGCCAACTGACCCACTAGAGGAAGGTACTTTATTACAACTGTCTGGCTATAACCTCCTCCTAGTCATTAAGTGAAAGGATTATTTTGCTACCTTTTTTGGTGAGGTTTTGCTTAAAAAAATCCTTTTGCGTTCAGTACTGTCCTGTGTTCACAAATAGAGTGGGGTTCAGTCGTTCACTAGCCGCTAAAACAGTTGTCCTGGTACAGAATGTGGGGCAAATAGACCAGCTGTTAACTGTGCTTTCCTGCTATGTCTGTTTTCCATCTGGAACTGGAGGAAGGATCCTGAATTCCGAATTGTCTTTCTCTGTGGGTGATCTTGTAACTCCCCGGGTGGCAGAGGCATGGTTGAAATTTTCATTGAGGTTATTGGCAGGATATGTTGAGGAAATCAGTAATGTTGATGCCTCTTCTATGACTAGTTTCTTTTCATATTCAAGATTGAATATGTGGCTTTTGTACAGTGGGGAGGGCATTACTGAAATATAGATGGGAGGAAAATAATTACATCCAGATATTGATTGTGGGAAATGATCAGTGATACATGATCCACAGGTAGAAACTTCCCCCTTGACTGAAGTATCGACTGAGATTATAATGTGTTTACATTACAGGCAGTCCTTGCCTTATGACCCCAATGGAGCCCACTTTGCCACAGTTGCTAAGTGAATCACTGCAATTGTTAATGTAATCACATGTTTGTTCTGTGAATCTGGCTTCCCCATTAATTTTGCTTCTGAGAAAACCGCAAAAGCTGATCACATAAACACATGCCAGTTGCCAAGATTTTGACCATGTGACTATAGGGATGCTGCAACAGTCGTTAAGTGTGAAAAATGGTCCAAGACTTACAATCACTCATTTAGGTAGCAAACTCATAGATTTGGTTTGCAAATTATGTTCAAAAAAAGATTACTCAGTGACAATATTTGAAATGACAAAGAAGCTGCCAGCCATGAGTTGCATTTATGTAGGCAATTACCAAGAATGTAGTAGTCTCAAAGGTGCTTTTTTCAAAAGGCAGATGGACTGTATTTTTAGGAGGAGGAGAGGAAGAGGAAGAGGAGGAGGAGGAAGAAGAAGAAGAAGAGGAGGAGGAGGAGGAAGAAGGAAGAAGAACAAGAAGACTCTCCATAGCACCTGTAGGCCAGACAAGGAATAATGGATGGAAACTGAACAAGGAGAGATTTAATCTGGAAATAAGGAGAAATTTTCTGACAGTGAGAGGAATCAATCAGTGGAACAACTTGCCTTCAGAAGTTGTGGGAGCTTCATCACTTGAGACTTTCAAGAAGACATTGGACTGCCCCACCCATATCCTGTCAGAAATTAATCCCTCCATAGCTCCCCACCATCCTGCCAGAAACAATGAAGTTTCTTCGATGAAAACGAAAACAGTCCAGTTGCCTTTTGAAAAAAACTCCTTTGAGACTACTACATTCTTGGTGATTTCATACATAAATGCAAAAACCTTTGCATGCATCAGTGCTTTAGGTCTATGGAGATTCTCACTCATCCAGGCCATGGTTGTCCCAACGGTGGTTTTTCAAGAGGCACCTGGACTTTCTGGTTTTTTCTTTGAAGACATTTCACTTCTCATCCAAGAAGCTTCTTCAGCTCTGACTGGATGGCGAGGAGTCAGAGCTGAAGAAGTTTCTTGGAACAGAAACGAAACGTCTTCAGAAAGTCCAGTTGCCTCTTGAAAAAGCACCTTTGTGATATCAGTACTTTTAATGTATAGCACAACCACTCCCGCTTCCCTGATCATCATGTTCAAGGATTCCATGTCAGATATATAAGAATCATTTAGCAGGCAAATATGAGGTTGGGAAGATACGAAAAATGCTAATTGAAAGGCTAAAAACCCTTTAAACAATAAGGGATATTCATTTAGAGAAACCTCTTTTTTTTTTTCCTTTTTCCCACAAGCTGGAAATAAAATACGATGAAAAGAGAAGTTGGCACTTAGAGGTAGCAATAGACCAAACTTTGCAACGTTGTTAGTAATGTGGCTTCTTTTTTTCTCTCCTAATTATACAGATTGCAAATTTCATGGTGAGTACATGGACAGGACCACCAGCCATGAAGTCTCTCTTCACTCGAATGTTCTGTTGTAAAAGTTGTCCAAATATTGTGAAAACCAATAACTTCATGAACTTTCAGAGCTACTTTCTGCAAAAGGTAAAAAAAAAAAAAAGCAATTTATCATCTTACTTGATTTTCTAAACCCGTTTTCCACAGTAGAGGTTGGTTCAAGAATGGATTTGAATAATATGAGGAAAAAACAAAAGCAGTTGCTGTTATTTGATACATTTGTTATCATCGTTGGGGTAGCATTTCTTTGCAAAGAAGAACAAAATATCCATGGGAAAAATGGTAATTGTTGATTTATTAAATTGTCTGCCCAACGGTAAGCAGAAATAAATTTAATTAGATATGTTTGGCCAACTTGTCCATGGTTGTATCCAATCTTTTTGTTCTTGATTAATTTGGTATATTCTCATAGCTGCTTAATTGCATGGTTTCCTGCTGTTAATCAATTGGGAAGTAGGGATGGGATATATTGCTATATTTGTACCATGTACAATTTCGTTAATACATTTCATTGAACAATAGCCACTGTACAATTGAAGAAATACCAGAAAAATAAGCCATAAAAGTTATACAAAACTTCCATTTCCAAAACCATTTTGTTTATCAGGAGATAGCAATCCATCTGCCTAGCCACTTATTGATAAATAGTGTACTCAGTGAAGAATCTGTTCTGATGCCGCAAATCAATTTTTAAATGTAGTCTCACACCTCCGCTTCTTCAGAATGGGAGACTATGAGCCCCAGGAGTAATATTATTCGGGGATGTTGTGTGACACTAATCTTACTATTAGGGAGTGAAATTAAATAGAGAATACCATGTGGAAGGCGGAATGAAGTTGTACAATCTTATGATTTAACTAAAATTTGAACTGAAACAATTACTAGTTAGGGTCTTGTGTTTTTTTTCTCCCCACAGACAATGCCAGTTGCAATGGCCTTGCTGAGAGATGTTCACAATCTGTGTCCTAAAGAGGTTTTAATGTTCATTTTAGACCTGATCAAGTACAATGACAACAGAAAAAACAAGGTTGTAAGTTGTCTAAATTAACAGCCTTTTTTAAAAAAATTCATGGCTCTATTGATTTTATATTATGGGACAAGTACAAAGTCTAGACACTAAGACAGGACAAGTAGATGATAAAGATAACTAGTAAGGGATTTGAGATCCAAAACACCTGATTCTTAGATTTATACATTAGGACGTTTCCACAATGGGTTCCATGGCTAAAAATATCCTTGACTTTGGCACTTGGTGTCCAAAGTCAAGGATATTTAAATAACTTCAAGAATTAAAATTGGGGGCTAGATTCAAGATTGAAAGCAATGAAATATTTGGTTGTTTAAAGAATGAAAGGAGTTCTTTGGAAAGTTCCTGGGTATTTGTGTATGTTGCAGAGCATTGCCAAAGGTATGAATGCAGGAAACAATACGTTGTAAATACAAGACAGAAAAAACAAGGAGGGGTGCCCAGATCTTCAGTCAAATTATTTAGGGGTGGGGAAGCTTCAGGATTGGTTTACAATTTAAACAGGATCCGCACTGTCCACTGTCAAATTTCTGGAGAACTTTGAAAAGATGGTAGGCATGTGCTTATATAAGCAGTGTGCGAAACCTATTGAATGTTCTTTTGGGAAAGGGTTCCTTTTTAATATCCTTTAGGTGATGCCTTTCCTATTTATAAAGCTTTGAGGTTGTTTTATCTTTGTAACTGCTAGTTCAAATGAACTAGTGTTACTATTTAAAGCAGGGGTCCTCAAACTTGCCAACTTGCGGACTTCCACAAGTCTTAAAGTTGCCAAGTTTAGAGACCTCTGATTTAAAGCTCTGTCTTGTTGCATTTTATTGTTGGCGTAAAATTGTTGCGACTTTCTGTTGCATGCATTTTTAGTGTCAGCCAATTTCAGGGATATAGGGGTATAAAACAAGCAAGTAAGTTCTTTGAGTTCAGCCCCGCAAGCAGTTTCTTTGTGCATAAATCCAATTTGGACATTGGGGTTTATCTGTGCTGATGGCTCCTTTCTTTGATTTTAGAGCAGCCAATTTAATGGAATGTGTCCGGCAGATGCTTTCCTTTGTAATACTCGGCACTGCATCTTAATAAATTTCACTCTTTGACTTCAGTTTTCAGACAACTATTACCGTGCAGAACTGATTGATGCACTAGCAAACTCTGTAACTCCTGCAGTCAGCGTGAACAACGAAGCCCGGACTTTGGACAATTTAAATCCTGATGTGCGCCTTATTCTTGAGGAGATCACCCGATTCTTAAACATGGAAAAACTGCTACCCAGTTACAGACACACAATTACAGTCAGGTATGATACAGAAATATTACGATTTTCTGAAAATCTAAATTTGAAAGAAAGTTAAATGAATCCCCTCCTCCTGCCCCCCTTAACTTCGTACTGCTTGATTCAGTCACTCAAATCTTGCGCTAAGGTGCTTTTAAGAATGTTCTGATTTTTATCAGTAAATGCACGAGAGACAAAGCAGAAATTTAATAGGTGACTAGAATTTTTTTTCTCAGAAAAAATTCTCTTGAGAATAATAATAATAATAATAATGAATGTTATTAAAAACATCTGCAAAGGTAGTTCTTTAAAATTATTTTCTACATAAGCTGTGAGGGAAGCTAAAGGTTACAATTAAGTTAGTCAGTTAAGGGTGTTTTAAGTAGAGGTCTATACCGTTATAAAACAAGTTTCAGTCCATGCTATTTGTGACACAGACCAGGTTTTGACAAACTTAAATCAGGAGGGGAAATCTCCTGCATGAAGACAGAAAGAGAAAAGAGAAAATAAAAAGCCACAGGAGCTAAGATTCTTGATACAGGGTTATTTCCATAATTTGTTTACAAGGTTTTTCGTACTATAGATGAGTCTATGCTGTATTGGGTAACACTGTGAAAATGTTAAATTGCTTTTATGTTTCTCAATAAGTTTCAACAGTCTTCTTTTTATTAACATCACACTTCTGTAAGATTATACTAGGCACAATTTGAAGAATTAATTATAGGTAGTCATTGACCTATGACCATTTTGCAACTTTTTGAAGCTACGACGACGCTGAGATGAATGCTGGTTATGATTGGTCCTCAGAGTTCTGGCTAAATCAGCACCCCCGTGGTCATGTGATTGGGATCTGGGTGATTGGCAGATTACGCTTATGACTGGTTGTAGCCTGCCTGATGACCTGGTCACTATTTTCAATCTTTCCTGCTGGCGTTCCCAGAAAGTCAAAAAGGAAAGGTAGATTGCAAGTTGCTGGGATAAGTCTTCCCCATCCGTGCATTCTCCCCCCCCCCCCCCAGTCTCTTGGCACTGGCCTTTTATACACACCCCTCACATGCACCCAACCCATGCCACGCCTCTTGCACATCTCCTCGCACGCCTATCATGTTCTGCACTTCTTGTGCACACCCAACCCATTCTGCATCTCTTGTTCACCTCGTTATACCCATGAGCCCCACCCTGCCTCTCATACCCTGACTTGTGCTCTTATACACTTCCTCACACCCTGCTTTGCACTCCTGTGCGCAGTCCTCCACTTCTGCATATCCCCTTGCTCTCTTCGCCATCCCGCAGCTACCACTTACTTCCCTGCTAGCCTGGCACTTGCAACTTCCTGGCCGTTTCCCCATTGACTTTGGTGGTAGGAACCCGGCAGAAAGCTGCCTTGCCTAATGATTGTGGGATTTGATTAATGACAACAATCAGGACCACTGCTAAGCTAAACAATGCAGTTGTGCTTTATTAACATCTTGCTTAGTGACAAAAATTCCAGTACCGATTGCCATTGGAAACTGAGAACTACCTACAATGAATTTTCCATAGTTCAGAAATTATGATACTCTTCGGTTTGTTTTGATCAGGCCAAAATAACGTTTTTGTTTCTTTTATTTCCGGTGGCTATAAATTTGGATTTTACAGCTGTTTTCTTTTTCCCCTGTGTCTTTCCTTCACAGCTGTTTAAATGCAATTCGGATCCTGCAGAAAAACGGACATGTTCCAAGCGATCCTGCTGTCTTTAAATCTTATGCAGAATATGGCCATTTTGTAGATATTCGAATAGCAGCTTTGGAAGCGGTTGTTGACTATACGAAAGGTGGGGAGAATAATGCGGGTTTGTGTGTGTGTGTGTGTGTTTTTAACAAAGGCAGCTCCTAGATTTCTTTTATGTTCTTTTAACACTGTATTTGTATTTTAAAGCATAGAGGCAGCCCATCAACCCTTCAGGAATTTTGTGACTCTCTGCAGTCCCATTATGTTCAGGGAAGGATGTCTCTTTTATCCTATTCCCTAGGTTAATCAGGCAACCTATGGAGAAAATAACCTCTTCCTGCAATTTTATAGATTTCACCGTTGTTATGGATGTGACAACAATAGCCTAGTCTGTAACTTAAATGTTTCTGCCAATATTTCTAGATCGATGAAGCTCTTCACAACCTGGGAACACAGTGGTGCTTAAAAGTTTGTAAATTCTTGTCCCAAAGTTGCTGTTTTGAAGAGGCAACTGGACTTTTCTTGTTTTTTCTTTGAAGACGTTTCACTTCTCAGCCAAGAAGCTTCTTCAGCTCGACTGGATGGTGGGGAATGGGAAGAATCCAGTCAGAGCTGAAGAAGCTTCTTGGTTGAGAAGCGAAATGTCTTCAAAGAAAGTCCAGTTGCCTCTTGAAAAAAGCCCCTTTGGGACAACCATGACCTGGATGACTGAGAATCTCCATAGACATTTGTAAACTTGTGAATTTTCAGTCTTTCTGCATAAATATGATCTAGAACAAGGGTCCCTAACTCCCAGTCTGTGGACCGGCACCGGTCCGCGGCATACCAGCAACTGGGCCACACAAACAAGCAAAGCCCCATCTACAGTATGCAGCCAGCACACAAAACCACACCCCCTTCGTTCCATGGAAAAAAACTTTCTCCATGGAACCGATCCCTGTTGCCCAAAAAGGTTGGGGGCCACTGGTCTAGAACATGATCTGTTCTCCATATAAGTCCCCAAATTAGATAAAGAGAACCCAATTATACAAATGAGTCTGGAACATCACATTTGTTTCATAACTGCATTTTAGACCACATTTGCCCATAAATATTGAACATTCAAAAGGTTCTCAAACTTGTAAACACGACTATAGTAAGTTGGAAAAATGCAGCTTCTCTGTCATTTGCTGGCTGTCAACAGCATAATGCCTGTTCTCAAAATTTTGTTGTTTTTTAAAAAAATACAAGCTTCTTTCCTCTTCCCCAAGAAAGTTTTCTAATTTCTTTTGATGAGTGAGATCGACCACCTTGTTTAACAGGACGTATTTTTATTCTTATAGTTGACCGAAGTTATGAGGAACTGCAGTGGCTGCTAAACATGGTCCAGAATGATCCAGTGCCCTATGTCAGGTTAGCCTTTTCTTGGGGAGCAACATTGCAGGATTTTTGTTTATTTTACATGTAAATATCCTAAATGTAAAACTGCTTTTTCCAAAAGCTCATTTTTAGCCACCTGGTTAAAAAAGAATATTTGGTTTATACATCTCAAAATTTTTTTTGCCCTTTTTCTTTTTAGAAAATATAATATGCTGCTTTGTTTTCTTTCCTTGGAGAAAAAAAATACAGGGTTCTGTTAGCCATAGTCCCATTTTCAGGAGTAAAGATTTGTAAGGCATCTTAGTTTCTCAAGGCATGGGCATTATCCTCAGGTCATAACTAAGTTCATACAACATGCCAGACTAAATTATGTTGATCAGTTTGTATAAAACAAGACTCTATGTCAGGGGTCTTCAAACTTGACAGCTTTAAGACTTGTGGACTTAAACTCCCAGAATTCCTCCTCCAGTCATGTTAGCTCAGGAATTCTGGGAGTCTTAGTTCTGGGAGTCTTAAACTTGCCAAGTTTGAAGACTCTTGCTCTGTGTCTTATGTGAAGTTATATTCACACATGTTATATGAATATAGCTTATAGCTGCAGTATTCAGATTATTACTGCTTGAGTCAATAAGTTTAGATTATCAGTTTCAGTTTCAAATTATAGATAATTAATAAGACAGCAGCCCTTTTCCATTTCAAGATGAAGTAAGAATTGTTTAAAGTGAAATCCTAAAACTGATGAGAAAATAAAAAGTTTTTCTGTTTTTCCTAACAATTGCCCATATTCAGCTAGTTTGAAAAATACAGCATGACAGATCTTTATGTTTTTTGAAGATTCATCTTTATTATTTTTTCCTATAATTTTTTTCCTTTAAATTCATACAACTCACAGTGTATTCTGAGCAGAATAAGTAATCATTCTATGTAGATACTAAAAAATACTACCGTACTTGGTTTCTGGTTTGTATTTGCTGACAACGATTATAAGTGATACACTTCTTGAATGTTTTGCTTGATGATTTTAAGCTAGAGAGATAATAGTTCAAGTCTATATCCCTAATGATCTGAATAATGACAACCTTTGAACAATTTAGTTTCTTTTCCCTATTGGTTTTTTTCATTTTTTTTTAAAGATAAGGCATATTTACAGAATGTGATTTCCTAAAACTTTGTGAACACAAATGAGTGAGTTTGCCTCTATAATATTAAAGGTAAGGACTTGCTCTAAAATTTGAGAAAGTGCAAGAAATAAAAAACCCTGCAAGTTAGAATTTGCTATGGATTAAAAGTTGATTTTTGTCTTCTTTTAGACATAAAATATTAAACATGTTGACAAAGAATCCACCATTTACCAAGAACATGGAATCTCCTTTATGCAATGAAGCTTTGGTCGATCAACTCTGGAAACTTATGAATTCAGGTTAAATCTTTTCCTTAATTGCTTACAATTTTTATAATATAGAACATAAATTATTTTGGTACGTTATGTATACTAGACAGCTGTCCCTACACTTACATTTGCTTATCTCTTTAAGTCCTACTGATTTTAGAAGGCCTTCTTTTATTAAATTCATATTCTCTTCTAGCATGGTACTCAAAGCACACAGTGCCTTTATTCACTGTATATACTGTATGTTTCCCAGGCATTCTCTAATGATATACAGACTAAGGCTGAACATACATTTTTAAATATGTTCAGAATTTACCTTATGCCATTATAGTCTAAAGCACACAAATGGAACTTATTTGGACTTAATTCCTGCACAATTTCCTCCAACATAGACTTTGTCTTTTAGTCAGTTCTGCAATAAACATTATTCTAAGTATACTATAAATGGAAATCACCCCTGTTGTATATTGGGTTTGCTTTTGTAATAATGAACTATTGGCTCAGTTTTGATCCTTAGGGTAGGCTTCTTCGAAATTCAACTGAACTTGGAAAAGAAATGTCGCATCAATAAAATCCACTGGTTTCTCTAAGAAGAATTAACATAATTGACAGGGCCAGAGGTGATCAAAATCTTCCGACGCCGAGTCCTTCTTATATAATGAGGGACAATTCATAAAAAATAATGTTCAGCAAATTTGTTCAACTGTTCATTGAGGATGAAGTTAGTTTTTATGCAGTTAAGACTTTCTCCTGATAGAACCATTTCCATCAACAGAACTGAGAGGAGGCTGTTCTTCCCTTTTCAGCCCTTCACACAACCTGTCTGTGAGCTTACATCTTACATATTAACACACATGTTCTTTGTTTCAAATTAATTTGATTAGGATTGGGTCTGGCAGCGAGGGGAATCTACCCGCATATTAATTTGTTGCCACAAGTTGTAGTAATGGCTACTGCCTTAGATGGGATTAAGAAATTCGTGAGATTTAGATAAATTGAAGTGTTGGGCCTTCATGTTTATATGGCACTTCTGGTTTCAGGGGTCTAACATCCTGCTTCCCAGAGAGGCCAAACATACTTCTGATTATGAAGGCAGTCTTTTCCCACACATCCCTCCCAGGAAGTGGTGTACAGTGGCACTTCTTATTCTCATAACAACTCCTTGGTTTTTTTTTAATCTCAGATTAATCATTCGTATAAAAATATGGTCTGGATTTTAAAAAAAACAAAAGAGTTTTTGCAAGCAAAGCATGAGTAGAATATTGATGTGTCTTTTCCTAGTAAGATGCTCTTTTTAAATACACAATACTTTAGAGAAGAAAAATGCTGCACCAGAGTTCTATTACTGGGTGTGTGTGTGCGTTTGTGTAACAGACCCTATCTTTCTAAGAGTGTAAAAATTGATTTTCACCTGACCAATTGTTTATAACAATTTCAAAACATTTATGATATGACTTTAATCTCGTGTGGCTTTTTTCCTTTTGCAAGTTTACAGCTGTTGTAGCGGCTTAAGTAATTGGGGTGGCAATTTTTGGAAGGCTTTGCTAAAAGTCAAATTCAAGAAGTTTGGATTTTGTCTTGCATTTAAAAAAAAAACACTGAAGCAAATTTGTCGCATAAAGTTAGTCTTTTAACTTATTGACCTTATTGTAAGAAAAGGAATGATAATAGAAGAAAGATTCTTGGGTGGCTTTTTTGAAGGGTTAGCTGCAAAACTCTGTGAGTCATGTGGACCTTTTATTTGAATTGTACTTTCTATAAAGAACAATTGTGAAGTCCCAGATTACCAGGAAGAATATTTATTAAGATAAGCTGTCTTGGGAAGGCCTGTTGAAATAATCAGATCTTCACCATATTATTACACATTAAGGGGAACGTAAACTGCTTCCCAGAATAAAGCTAGAACTGATGAATTAATGAATTCCTTTAAAGTTTGTAATGAATATTCATACTTGAAATATCTGCTTCCAAGGCAATCAGTATATTCCACATCAACTGGTTTTAAAGTTCAGATTGCATACTTTTTATTGTTACCATTATCTGAGTGAACAAATTAGTAAAGAACTGGGTTTTTTTCTGTCTCTGCTGAAATCAGTAGAATCATAAATTGGAAAGAAAAGCAAGAGAAAATAATCTCTGGTTTATTATCTTCTGGAAGATGGGTTCAACTTTGGATGGCAAGAACTGTTGAGCTCCATTTCATTGTGTTTTTAGCTTTCTTATCAGGGCAAAAAGGTCTTTGTGTCCATACAGTATCATATGCTGCAGGGTCTTGTGACAGTTGCATATATATATATATATATAATTTTGAACTGTCTTGTAATTTTCCTCTTTGCTGAATTGAGCTTGAGACACACCCCTTTTACTTAAATTTGCTAACTATTTTTTCCCTTTCTGGGAACTGTTTGCTAAAATATACTGTATATTTCAAAATATTGTTGCTTCCTGTATTATAAATATATCTTTTCTTGACCTTGCATGCCACTAAAGGTATAGTCATTAAAGCTAATGACTAATAAACCTATTAAACCTATGTCTATAGGTTTACATCTACCAGTATAATATTACACACCCACACGCATAGATCCACCTGCACATGTACACAGAGAGAGAGAGAGAGAGAGGAATTGACCTTTTAAAATCTCAACTTGTTTCAGTGTAAGATGTGATGACTGTATATGCAGTCCTCGCTTACTGAACACTTGTTCAGCAACTGTTTGAAGTTACAACATTGTGGAAAGTGGGAGATTTCAGATTGGTCCTCAAAGCCACAATTGTTGCAGTCTTGTGAATATGATTTGGGCTCTTCGCAACCGGCGTGCATTTATGATAGTTGGCATCTTCCAGTGATCACATGATTGATTGTCCGCTGGCTTTCAACAAGCAAAGATAGTGGGGAAACCAGTGGGAAATTGCAAGTCACTGTCACATGATGTGTTTGAAGACTCACAGCGATTCACTTAACAACTGGCAACTGGAGCTGATATAAGTCAGGTGCAGTCAGGTAGCATTTCACTTTATGACCTCATCCCTTAGTGGCAGATTTGCCAGTTCTAACTGCAGTTGGTAGACCTTAGTTGATATATTTAATGTCCATGTGTTGGAAGTATTTAATAAATACAATGAATATTTTGTCAGCTAAACATAAGAAGTAAAAACAACATTGCTAGTTATTTCTTGCTAATACTCGCTCAGAATGCCTGTTGTTTACAAAATGGTATCAGTCCTTGAGTTACAGCCATTTGTTCAGCAAATTTGAAGTTGCAACTGGTGCTGAATGAAAGGACTTCTGTCTGGTTCTTAGAGGTTCCAGCCGTTTCAGTTCCATGGCTTTCCCATGAATAAAATTCTGGCGCTTGTCAACTAGTTTTCACTTATGCCGGTTGTAGTGTCCCACAATCGTGATCCAGGAGTGTCAAACTGGCGGCCCGCATACGTCATGTGCAGGCCATGCCCACCCCAGCTCTGTGAAGGGGAAAACGTCATGTGAGAGCAATGTGACGCCGTGAGTTTGACACCCGTGATGTGATCACCATTTGCAACCTTGCCGGCTTACCCCAATGGGGAAGCCAAAAAAGGAAGTTGCAATTTGCTCAGGTAACTCTTCCCCCCAACCCCCCCCGCACACACACAGACCTTTCTTTGTTTGTACACACCATACTCTCCTTCCCTCTTTCGCTGCATGCATGCGTCCACCAGCAATGTCCTTCCTGGGTCTTCATGTACTTATACAGCACTCTATTTCCTCCCCTGGGTCTTCATGTATTGTAGCACTCTCCTCCCTCCCCTCTGTTAACCCAAATGTACCTCATTCTTCTTCCATCCTTTGTTAATGTGCATGCACCCACAAATGCCCTCCTGGGCCTCCCTATGTGCGCGCATGCGCACACACACTATCCTATTTCCTGGTCCTCACTGTGCTTGGAGGCATCCACCAGTGCCCTCCTTCCTAGGACTGTCTGCCCTTGCCTGCACCCATGCCCTCTCTTGCCAGCCTTTCTCCTCTTGTAAGCACCTTGTGTCCTCCTTCCCTGGCCTTCCTGAGCTTGTGTCACACCGCAGCATCCCCCTCTCCCAACTTGTGCGCAGTCAGCATTGGGCATCTCCCACCTCTCTGCAGCAGCCCTACTTCCTTTACCTGGGACTTTCTCTGCTTCTCCCTTAAACGGCCCTCAACCTGGAGTTACCAGTTGTTGGATCGTCACTGCTAAGCAGTGCAGTCATTCGAAATTGTGCTTCACACCGGCAATCCCAGTCCCAATGTCATAACCCCTAGGACTACCTGTAGAGGTGAAGTTGATACCTTTCTGAGAGCTCTTTCCCCTTGCAGTGGATGGTGCAGCGGAAGGCATCGTGTCTGTAAAGGTGACTCTTTGCTTTCTCTCTCTCTCTTTATTCCCCAAGGTACGTGCCATGACTGGAGGCTGCGCTGTGGTGCCGTCGACCTGTACTTCACCCTGTTTGGTCTTAGCAGGCCTTCCTGTTTGCCCCTGCCAGAGCTCGGCTTGGTCCTTAACCTCAAAGAAAAGAAAGCTGTGCTGAACCCAACGATAATCCCTGAGCCCGGAGCAAATGGCCCGGAACCTCCTAACAATCCAAACTCTCTGGGTCAAATAGTTGGCTTCCAAAGCTCAGTAAGCGAATTCCGTCCCTCCCGCCCCACCCCAGTTCCTTGCACACCCTGAAACTCCCTTCTTCACCCATAGCAGCTCAGTTTCCCAGAGGGGCCTCCGTTTTTAACCCTTGTTCTTCCTGATCTCATTGCAGCCTGCTTCCCTTGGCCAAAGCTAGTCTCCACCCTCCTCTAGGCCATTTATTTCATCAGGCTGTAATTTAATTTTTCCTCATCCAAGTTGCTTGAAAAAGTGAATACCATGCCTGTATCCTACCCATAGAAGACTTGACCCTTAGGGGGAGGAAAGCCTCCATAAACGATGGCACAGATGTTAAGGTATCAGCCTGGGTGATA
The DNA here is from genome assembly GCA_023653725.1 of Bungarus multicinctus. NCBI lineage: Eukaryota > Metazoa > Chordata > Lepidosauria > Squamata > Elapidae > Bungarus > Bungarus multicinctus. The sequence continues at coordinate 80,577,310 of CM042846.1, read as the reverse complement.
AATTGCCACATGACAAGTGGTGACAAGCATAAACAAATGTGGCTTTGACTTTTTCTTCTAGGCCTGTGATGGCGAACCTATGGCACGTGTGCCACAGGTGGCACGCAGAGCCATTTGTGCCAGCACCTGAGCTGCAGGCAAACTTAGCTCACTGCGCGTGTGCACACCTCACAGCTGATTTTCGGCCGGTTTGAGGCCTTTTTCGGCCTCCCAGAGGCTTGAAAAAAACCTCTGCAGGCTTTTTAGGCTGAAAAATAGGCCCATTTCGTCACAACCGGAAGTGACGAACGGGCCTATTATTCAGCCTAAAAGGCCTGCAGAGGTTTTTTTCAAGCCTCTGGGAGGCTGAAAAAGGCCTCAAACCAGCTGAAAATCAGCTGTGAGGCACAGCGCAAGTAAGGGGCCGGCATAGGGGGGCTTGTGCAAGCATGTGCAGGGGGTGGGGGGGGCACATTCTCTTCTGGGTGCTGGCATGCAAGCACACAAGTGCCAGTGCGCGCAATTTTTGGCACAGAAGCCCAAAAAGGTTAGCCACCACTGCTCTAGGCTGATGTCCTTTTTTTAATTAGCAAAACTCATCCTTTCAGTAATAGGCTGTATTAAGAATCTTACTTGTACAGCTCAACTTATAAAGGTAGCTTTGTTTTGACATTGGTCATGACATGATTAATAATATCCTCTCTCCTCCACTATTCTCCTAGCAATCTTGTACGTCTAGGGGCCTAATATCCCATTAAAAAAAATAAGGAATGCCTGTCATTGTTTAGTAACATATTTATGATTTGGCTGGTTTGGGAGGATGACAGCTCATTCCATTGTGTCCAGTAGGAATAATTGCATTTGTGTTCTGAAGAATTACTCCTACAAGCTGATATTGTGAAGGACCCCAAATGTATTACATTCAGTTCCCAATAAGTTAGAAATGTTGTTTATATGCTTGTTATACCACTATTATTAATGTTTCCAAATTTAATTTTTTAATTGCTTCTCAAGGAGGATGATCACCTTATTAAGGAAACATCAATCCTTCCCCTTCCACATCAGCAGGGGCTGAAGAGGAAAGCTGATACACCTCTTGGGTCTCCACTGGAACCTGGACAGATACTTGAGAAGACCGAAGACAGCAAAGTCAAGCTCAAAATAAGGGTAGGTCAATGGTAGACAGTGGGAGAACCGTGCATGCTCCAGTCTTATATCGTTCTATATTTGCCTGTGAAAAAAAATCCAGCCCCTTTTGAAAGATGACTTGTATCTTATCACATGATTCTTTGAGTTATGGACTACATAAGATACTCCAAGTAGCTTCTGACACTACTATGTCTAGCACCGTGTTTTCCTGAAAATACGACCTATCCCGAAAGTAAGTCCTAGCTTGATTTTTACATGTGCGCCCAATATAAGCCCTATCCCCAAAATAAGTCATGGTTAACACCTCACCCATTCCAGGGTGCACAGGGTGGGGCAAGAAACGTGGGTAAAAATTAAGCTAGGCTGGGGATGGGTGGGGTGGAGCTACCCTACTTACCAGGCCTTGCACACCCCAACACCTGCTTTGCCTTGCTGGCCCACTTCTGCGGCCGCTTGCCACCGCTTCCATGCATTGCCCCCCAGCCTCTGTTTTGCTGTCAGAGGTCTTCAGGAAAGGCCTCTGCAGCTGAGAAGCTGGCTCCGGATGCTCACAGCACACATACACACACCCCGGCCGTGTTTCACTATCAGAAGCCTTCTGGAAAGGCCTCTGTAGGCAAGAGACAAGGTCTGGATTGACGTGTGCATCTCCCCCAGCCTTCATTTAGCCATCAGAGGCCCTTCCAGGAAAGGCCTCTGCAGCCGATAACAGAGCTCCAGATCGATTGGCTGAAGGTATCTTACAGCAAAATGGAGGCCAGGAGCGATGCGCTGCAAGTGGTGAAAAGCAGTTGCAGAAGAAGTGGGCAGGCAGCGGGCACCTGCTGGATGGCACTGTCAGTGCCGCCGCCACCACAAGGTGAGTCAGGAGAAGACACCCCCAGTAAATAAGATCTGGTGCCTCTTTTGGTGGCAAAAAAATTGTAAGACCGAATCTCTTAATTTTCAGGGAAACATGGTATCTTCATCCGTCCCATAGTGCTAAGAAATTGCTAATACCAGGAGGATCTGACTGAGTAACCCATTGTCTGCTGCATTTTTACATTTGTATTAATAGCCATATCTTAAGGTGCATAAACAAATAGTTCTCATTCTAGGAGCAATTGGCAGTACATGGAATTAGGCTGTTTTAAAAACCAAGATCTTTGTTTTTAAAACAGCTTGCTTATTATAATTATTTTCCATAGATGTGGAAAAGAAAAAAAAACTCCACATATTAGCTGGTGATTAGCACTCCTTATATATGTTTTGGCTGTGTTTGTTTTCTAATATTGCAGTTTTCAAATTCCCAAGAAGAAGAAGAGATTGATATGGACACGGTTCATGACAGTCAAGCTTTTATCTACCATCATTTAAATATGCTGGAAAGACCGTCAACACCAGGTTAGTGTTGGGTGGATAAAAGTTAATATTTTTTTAAAAAAACTATTCTAATGTTTAACTTTACCAAAATCTGATTTCAAAGTTTTAATTTTAAAAGGCAGTAATCTCTTGTTTACCAAAGTGTAAAAAAGTGGTTATTATTCACTCACAAAAACATGCAAAATCTGTGCTTAAAAGTTACAGTTTGTTCATGTTCATATATAATATATTCACAGTGGTCATTCATTTCAGTCTTTCATCTCCTGATCAGGACTTCAGTCCATGCTTTTAAATGTCCATTTCATATGCATGAAGAAAGAAGATAGATGGAAGTGTTTCCTGTGCTCAGATGATGATGAAACTAGTCTAGTTAGGATAAAAGGACGTTTATAATGTACTCCTCTGGAATCTACAGTGCAGCAGTTTCTTTACATCTCTGTGGAGATTCTCAGTCATCCAGGTCATGGTTGTCCCAGCGGTGCTTTTTCAGAAGTTAGTTGGAGTTTTGTACATTGGAGAAAAAACAAACAAACACTTCACCAAATGCATGGGACAACATAGAAGAACAAACCCATTAGGACGAGATTCAGCAGTCCATCTGCATTTGAAAGATAAAAGTCACTCTTTTGAAGAGAGCAAAGTCCATATTCTGGACAGAGAGGACCTCTAGTTTGAAAGAGGGGTCAAAGAGGCCATTTATATTGGGATTGAACAGCCCTCTTTCAACAGACGGGGTGGGATACGACACCGTCTAACTCCTGTTTACAACACAGTCCTTTCAGCAGTTCCAAGAAAGTTCCACACTGATTTGCACTTTCAGGTGACCCTGAGGACAAAAATAAACCTCCCAGTGGCCTCAACGACTCTCAGAAAGAGTGCTAATGACCAGATGACTGCAAGGAATATAAGTCCTTCCGTTCCTCACCATTCAGTCAGAACTGAAGAAGCTTCTTGGATGAGAAGCAAAATGTCTTCAGGGAAAAAAACAGAAGTCCAGTTGCCTTTTGAAAAAGCACCTTTGGGACAATTTTATTTGTTTGCTTACAATTAAGAGTCACTTAGGTAATGAGGTGGGCAGTGCCTAAATTTGATAAAATAAAAGTAAACAATACAAGAACACAAGCGAGTGGTCAGACGAGGAGATCTGAACTCATCGGTAGCCTCACACTTGCAATGAACAAGGACACGTTCAGTTTTGCAGCTACTAAGTTTGTTGGGCGAGTGGGCATAAAACAGCCAGGGAAATGATTGAAGCCTGGGAAACAGGCCCCTTGTTAGTCAATACCACCAGCCTACCAGTTACTTAGAAGGTGGGTGCTGGACAGCACAAGCAAACGCCAGCTATTGACTTAAAAGCCAGCCATTAACACAACATCTAAAAAGCTACTTACAACAGGTACTATAAATACCACACACAGAATAGCATGCACTGTGCTAGAGAGAAGTTCCCTGAAGATGGGCTCCAGCACGAGTCCAAAAGCTCGGAAGACTAAACCTCTGATCCCAGCGACTTACCCAGATTGGATCCTACAACATTATCCTGGGACACGCTTATATTTGTGAGAAATAAACAAATATTTGTATACTTCCTACTCATTAGACTTTTGGCAGTTTACAAACTGAAAAGCTAAAATTTAAAACTTCTAACATATACATACATGCTATTGGTGGAAAACGTAAGTAATTTTTAAGAATCTATAAGCCATAATTGGCTTCTTTTAAGTATATCTGACCAGTATGACCTTGCTCCTGTGGTACAAGTAGAATACTGATAATTAGATCCCCAAGACAGCAGATCCTATTGTTATAAGGAAAAGCAGAGCAATCAACTCCTTCAACTGTCGGTAATGGATCTTCTGAAAAGGATTTGTTGAGTACCATATTAGTAAAGCTTTAGTAGTCAGGAAGAATGTAAGACCAGCCTCCAACTAAATCATGAACTGCTTAAACAGCTTTGTGTGCATCCTTAGGCAAATCAGATATAAGCTAAATAAATTCAATAGTGGCATTAAGGGTTTTCAGGGCAGACTCTACCATGAAGGAAAAGTTAATTAGATGTGAGCATCTCCCTTCTTAAAATGTACTTCAAATAGACTGTAGTTTTTTCTCAGTGAGCCATATCTTCAGGCCATTCCCGCATAGCACTTAGAAAGCACAGTTCTGGCAAATAGCATGTGCTTTAAAAAAAAAATATCAAAAGCTTCCCATTTCAAATGGCCATTGTGATGGATGTGAAAAATTTGTCTCAAATTTCCCTCTGTTTTCCCTCAACTGGAGACTCTTCCTTTTGGGAGAGAAGCAATCATTTAACAAATGTGGTCGATTCAGGATGTCAAAATTCATGTGAGTTGACCAAAGCAGAGAGTATATTTCAAAGAGTAAGTTGGAAATATGTCGGATCCAATCATTTCTATGGGCAGACCACTTTATAAGTCACAATGCCATAAGAGGGTTTCAATATGTGTTAACTTAAACTTTTATGTAGTATTTTTAACTGTAAGCTGTAAATACAAACAGAAAATAATAAATGATTTGTTTTTATTGGAATAGAATAGAATAAGTTGGAAGGGGCCTTGGAGGACTTCTAGTCCACCCCCCTGCTTAGGCAGGAAACCCTCTTCAGACAAATGGTTGTCCAATCTCTTCTTAAAAACTTCCATGTTGGAGCATTCCCAACTTCTGGAGGCAGGTTTGTTCCACTGATTAATTATTCTAATTGTCAGGAAATTTCTCCTTAGATCTAGGTTGCTCCTCTGCTTAGTTTCCATCCATTGCTTCTCGCCCTGACCTCAGGTGCTTTGGAGCATAGCTTGACTCCCTCTTCTTTTTGGCAACCCTTGAGATACTGAAACACTGCTATCATGTCACCCCTGCTCCTTCATTTCATTAAACTAGACATTCCCCAATTCCAGCAACCGTTCTTCATATGTTTTAGCCTCCAGTCCCTTAATCGTCTTTGTTTATAAACCCTCTTTTATTATTTTTTTATAATAACTCAAAGTGGGAAACATACCTTATGCTCCCCCTTGTCCCATTTTTCCCACAACAACAACTCTATGAGGTGGGTTGAGATGAGGCAGAGTGATTGGGCCGAAGTCACCCAGCCAGCTTTCATCCCTAAAGCCAGACTAGAACTCACAGTCTCCTGGTGATTGGTCCCAAATCATTCAGTCAGCTTTCATAACTAAGACATACTAGAACTTCTTGTGATTGGTCCAAAGTCATTCAGCTGATGTTCACATCTAAGGCAGAACTAGAACTCACAGTCTTCTGGTTTCTAGCCAGGTGCCTTAACCACTAAACCAAACTGATGCTGTATTTCAGACAGTGACCATTTCTCAGGCCATAACATAAGTGGTAGGGTACATCCTATGAACTCAGAAGAGAGAATGCAAGTCAGCTGGACTGGAAACAATGACCATTGTTTAAAATCACTAATGAACCTATTCCAGATTAAAGAAAGCAGTACCAAACTGGGTGGGCCAATATTTTGGCTTGCTGTATCATGGCTTTCTGTATTTGAATGGTTGTATGGCCTCCATATGGCATTTATTAAAATCAAAGGACTGTTTGGACATATTCTTCTAAAGCACCGTTCCCATTTTTCATATAACCAAAGGATAATTTTTGAGCCCCTTGCTGAGAACAAAATCTGGTAGCTTTAGTACAGGCACAGCATTGTTTGGTTGCAAAGATGACTGAAGCTATTATTTCAGCTTCTTTTTTAAATAACAAAGAGGACAGCAGCTCATCTGAATAATCTGCAAATGGATTGAGTTAAAACTTGAAGACCCAAAAGTGGCCTCTAGAATACTTACGACTTTTTAAAATTTGACATGTTTCCAACTATGACTAGAGTTTTTCCTGTTCTGAAGCCAGTTTTCTAACATAGTCTTGTACTGTCTTCACTTGATTCTTTAAAACAGTTGATGTTTTATTTTGCTGGGGATACTTAGCAGATTTCTTCTGGAAAGTCTAAGGCACAATTCTCTACATGGACAAGTTTTCTTTTTTTTTGTCACCCGTAGGTTGTAGTCATGTCAGGTCTTTATAACATGATGGCCATTTAATTTTCAGGCTTTGTGCAGTCTGAGATTTAGAACTTAATTTTATATTTGCATGGCAGATATCCTCAAAGTCCATAAAGTCTACATCTAGCTAAATGGCAACTTTATGGCTGATTTCCAGAAAGTGAAAGTTCAAAGAAACATTTGGGCTAAAGTTCTGGAATTTGTATTGGAATTAAGTAAGGAGAGTTTGAAAACATAACAGACAAGATAAACTCTGCTTGTGGGTTTTTTTTGTTTTTTTGTTTTGGAATTATGTTAGAATAAGCATCATAAAGCATAATTCAGGGCAGTTCTTGTACCAATGGATCCATACTTGCGAATGGAGATATGTGTTCCTAAAATTGGTCATTTATGATGTTAAGGTGCCTTGACGAGACTTTGTACTTGAAAATTGCCTAAGAACATGTAATGTGGAAAACAGTCACTGAAGTGTTATGTATAATCCAACAGACAGGTTTAATTAATATATGCCTTTGGCAGTTCTTTTGAAATTATCTCTGTCATTTTCTACTATTATCAAGAGAATAACCTTGCAGGATCAGCCCAAGGCTGTAAATCAGCTTTTTTCATTTTTCCTGTCTGTCTGTCTTTCTGTTTGTCTGTCTTTATTGTAAGCTTTAACAACAGTAAGAACTAATGCAAACTTAAAAAAAGAAAGGAAGAAAAAAGAAAAAGCTAAAAGTTTACAAAGGAAAAAAGTAGAAGAAAAATAGAAGGAAAAAAGATATAAAACAAGATTATAAAGAAGTGACTTCTGATTTCATCATAGATACAACTGTAATTACATTTTAACCTTACTTTACTTTATTGATTAGCTCTTGGGCCATATCAAAGTGCAGAGTTCCAGACAAATTATTACTAAAATCTGATAAAAACAATTTAAAATAGAATTGGATAAAATACAATTTAAAAGGAAATTGGAATAAAATATGATTTAAATGAAATTGGAATAAAATATAATAATTTAAGATATAGATAAATGAAATAGGATAAAATTATATTTTGGTATCACCCCTATACCCAATCAGTCCCATATATGCCGATCTTAGTGTAAACATTTTGCTTAAGTACTTACATTTTAACCTATGTTTTAACCATGATCTTCTTCTTTCTATAATCTATCCTGTCCAATCATCAAAACCATAAATCATGTTTATTTTTAATTTTTTGTATACAAAAACTCAATAAAGCAGTTTCCAATCATATATATATATATATATTCCAATCATATATATATATATATATATACACACACATACTCTGTGTGTGTGTGTATGTGTGTGTGTGTATTTATAGAACTAGCTTCCAAGAATTCATCTAATCCCTTTTGAAAGCCAGTTACATTAGCAATCATCTTAATGTCTAGAGAGTAGTGAAAGAAATGGGTTTATGGCTGTTTTTCACACTTACGACCATTAAAGCATCCCCATGATCACATGATAAAAATTCAGACACTGCGAACTGGTTCATATTTATGATGGTTGCAGCATACCAGGGTCATGTGATCTTTTGACGAGCAAAATCAGTGGGGAAGCCAAGTTCACTTAACAGCTGTGTCACTAATTTAACAACTGCAATGATTCACTTAACAAATGCGGCTGGAAAAGACATAAAATGGGGCAAAAATCACTTAACAAATGTCTCACTTAGCAACAAAAATTAGGGGCTCTGTTGTGGTTGTAAGTCGAGGACTCCCTGTACGTGGCTTTGGATAGTGTGACAGATCTGATAGGGATCAGTCAATCCTTGTGATTATTTCCTCTTTCAGACATTTTGTGCTTTACTGGTGATGGGGAGAATGAATTTCATGATTTGAGAAATGTAGACCTAGATCATTGAAGCAGTTAATTTGCAGAGTTGGGACAATTTTCTTATCATGTTGACAGAAAATAGATTATTGCAAACCAAAAAATAGGGCAGGAAACTGAACAAGGACAGAGAATGTATAAGGAGCTGAAAATGGAGTTTTTGATTGCTGTTTCCTGAAGAATTCTGACCAAAGAATACATTCGTTAAAGAGGAAGATTCTGAAGAACATCAGATAATTATTTATGACTAGTATTATCTGGAGAACAGGTTGGCTTATGAATACAATAAGTATTTATAGCACTTTATTAGCATTTCATAATACTTGTTTTGTGCTATTCTTATACTGCACAATGGGGGATAAAGTATAAATAAGAGTTCCTGGAGATTTGGGCTGGAAAATAAACAGATGTTACCTCAGGGATCAATCTAGGAAACAGCTGCACGTTCTGAATTATTTGGTGTCAAATGAACTGGGATGCAAATGGCTGCCCCTCTGTATCTTTCAGCTACTTGGTTTTTACAATAGAAACCTACAGCAGGCACATAATCTATTAGAGTATCACATCTGTTCTAAACAGATCCTGCAAAGTATATATGATTTGGGGATAAGTACATGAAAATCTTACTTTCCTGGGTAGCCCTTAATTATACCAGTTAATTACCCTTAGTTCTGTTCAATCACAACAGGGTATTTGAGAAATTTCAGAAGCTTCCAACTATGTCCTGTTTTCAGTCCTAGAAAAGGAGCTAGAAATTGGTATACTATCCTGAGGGGGGAGGAAATAAAGGTATATTTGGAAACTTGGCATTTGAAAGCTTAGAACATCTCATTGGATTTTCTGCTTGGTTTTCACAACAGTTCTTTTTCAGGCAGCCCCCAGGAACCAGAGAGATGGCAGCGGCCTAGAGCCTTTCCTGTCGGCTTCCCCATTGACTTAATGGGGAAACTGGCAGGGAAGATTGCATGTGGTGATCACATCACGAGACACTTAGCAATGGGCATAAGTGCAGTTTGGCCTCTCGGGTGCGCTTTAAGATTTTAGTGTTAACTTTTAAAGCACTCCATGGCATCGGACCAGGATATTTACAAGACTGCATTCTGCCATTTTCCTCTCACCGTCCGGTGCGCTCCCACAGGGAGGGTCTCTTGCGGGTCCCGTCGGCATCTATGTGCCGGCTGGTGACCCCGAGGAATAGGGCCTTCTCTGTGGGGGCGTCTGCCCTCTGGAATGGGTTGCCTCCGGAGTTACGTACAGCCACGGACCTGGGGACCTTCAGGCATGCCTTGAAAACCTGGCTCTTTGACCAGGCCGGCTTGAGCTGATTTTAGATTTGGGTATTTTAAATTTTATATCAAATTTTAGGGTTTAAGGGAGGGGTTTTAATTGTTTTCAGCCAGGGTCTTTAATTTAATTTAGTTTTAACTTTTATATATTTAATGTTTTAATTGTATGGCTGTGCACTGCTCTGAGTCCTTTGGGAGAGGAGCGGTATATAAATAAATATTATTATTATTATTATTATTATTATTATTATTATTATTATTATTATTATTGGCATAATTTCAAATGGTTGCTGAAGGAATGTTCACTAAGCAAGGCCTACTTGTATGAGAAACAAGCATCAGGCCATGGAGATTCTCGATCATCCAGGTCATTGTTGTCCCAAAGGTGCTTTTTTTCCAAAAGACAACTTGACTTTTTTTTCTTTCCTTTGAAAACATTTCACTTCTCATCCAAGAAGCTGAAGAAGCTTCTTGGATAAGAAGTGAAACATTTTCAAAGAAAAAAAAAACAATTAGGTGCCTTTTGGAACAGCGGCTTTGGGACAAGCCATCAAGGCAGACATTTCTTAGGCAACATTTGGCTTTCATTGGGCTATCTGTTTGCAGCCTAAAGTTCTCTTGATCAGTTCGAGAAATTGTTTTTTAAATATTTAATTTATTGAAAGCTAATTGATTGGATAAGCACACCGATATTTTATTTTATTTATTTGATTTGATTTGATTTGATTTCATTTGTCAATTGCTTACAAGATAATAGGTATAAGTATATACATAGTTATGAATACATGAAATTGATACATATAAGAAAAATAAAAGAAACAATAGGACAGGGACGGTAGGCATGTTGATGTGCTTATGCACACCCCCTACAGGCCTTTTAGGAAAGGGGTGAGGTCAGTAGTAGACAGTCAGTATATAATTGTATGTCAGTAGCATTTTCACTCTTAATGTGGAAAAATACATCTTCTAACATGCCTTATTGCACCATCCAAAAAAGGTCATTTCTTCAGACTTGTATTATTCATATGCCAATTAATATAAATTAGTAGCTTAATAAGTTGAATCAAAAAGTTTATTCTTTTTTAAAATGAGGTTTATAGGCCTTAATCTAATGTTATTTCAACTAAACTCTTACAGTGGTTATTTGGGCATTTAATAATTCTACTTCATGTTAAAATGTTTGGAGTTTTTTTTTGTGTGGTTCTCTGAACAATTTTAGTTTTGTTCATTTATTTCCAAACTGTTCTATAATTTCTTCATAGAAAAAATTTTAAATCGGAGGAAATACTCATCAGAAATATTAATATGTATTAGTATAACTTTTCGCTTTTGTTAATTGAAAATTGAAAAAAATGACTGTATACAAAGAGGGGAAAAAATGGAAAAAAATTATCTGGTGTACAATAATAATTTTTTGCACAACCTAAATCTATGATTCTTCAGAAATAAACATGTATTATTCACTGTTAAATGTTAATTATATTTTTGCCTTAAGTACAGTAGCTTTGAAAGCATCAATGCAACCTCTTTTTCACCCTCTGATGTCATTCCAAACTTGACTTATACTACGAAAAACAGACTTTATTTGTTATTCAGTCTTCAAAACAGTAGGGTCATTCACCCTCTTGCAGAGACCACAGAAATCTAAACAACAAAAGTGAATTCTCATCTTCATTTAAAGTTGAGCTTTTCAATTATATTGGAACATTTCTTTCTACCGTGCTATATAACGAAGTATGGAGTATGCTATTGCAAAGGATTTTTGTAAAATATTTTATTTAACATATGATTACAGATTTTTTGTTTAAGAAATAATAGCTTTATATTTAGTCAAACCCGAGGTCAGAATACAGGCCTCTTTCTTTCTTTCTTTCTTTCTTTCTTTCTTTCTTTCTTTCTTTCTTTCTTTCTTTCTTTCTTTCTTTCTTTCTTTCTTTCTTTCTTCTTTCTTTCTTTCTTTCTTTCTTTCTTTCTTTCTTTCTCTCTCTCTCTCTCTCTCTCTCTCTCTCTCTTTCTTTCTTTCTTTCTTTCTTTCTTTCTTTCTTTCTCTCTCTCTCTCTCTCTCTCTCTCTCCCCCCCTCCCCCTCCCCCTCTCCCCTCCCAGGGGTGGAGGTGTGAGTGCATCCTCCCCAATTTAGTAACTACTCCATAAGATAAGATAAGCATGCAAATAAAATATCCGAGATAAGCTTTGTAGCTTACACCATTCAGACTGAATCTGTATTGCTTTGGATCTGTATCCAAAATTCTGTCCATTGCATCATAATGCCTCTTTCTTCTGTTTTTATATTTTAACCCATTATTAATGTATTTTTAAAGAAAAGGAGTTGTAGAGAAATACTAATCATTATGAGATTTTTTTTTTAAAAAACTGTTCTAACATTAAAGTGGTTGCCATCAAGAGACGTTCATCTTTATCAACTTTCCTTTCCTTCCATTCAATTGTGTCCAATTTTGGAGACTACCTGGACAAGCCCCTGTAGTTTTCTTAGGAAGGTTCTCAAAAATGATTTTTCATTGCTGCCTCCTTAGGGCTGAGAAAGAGTGACTGGCCCAAGATCACCCAGTTTCGCTAATTTCTAGTCCGGTGCCTTGACCACTACACCAAACTGATTCTCTTCCCAATTATGTAAGATCATAAAGAGATCAGGAAAATTTAGTGCTTTAAAATTGTACACGTATATCTAAAATGTAGCTGGAATTGTGAACCATGTTAAGTCAACTATAAGGGCTGATTTAAGAATATTTAATCCATGAAATCTTTTTTTTTTTTTTACAATTAACACCAATAGATGTTGGCTGGGGTGGAAAGATATTGGCTGATGGGTGTCAAAGCAGAGTAATCATAATTTATCACACAGTGTAATATATTGTCGCTTCCCTTGTTTTCCTTTCCTTTTGTTGAAGTTTGTAGTGACTTCCACGCTCAGGCACACAGGCAATGTTTTGGAGCTTCTCAGTAAAGATCATCTTTCTTGATTCTAAACATCTGTTTTTCAGTGAAACTAATAATGATGTTGGCTTCTGAACATTGAAAACCACAGAAGGTGCCAAGTGAATAGCTAGCGTAATGTGCGTTCTGTTCCAAAGGGTATTAGTAATCACTTCAAAAGGAAATGTGGGCACCTCACCCTTTGTGGTTCTTCCAGTCAGTTACTGAGGAAGACATTTTGGTTATTCAAGGAGAAGCACATTGCCTGAGAGGCTGCAGAATGAACACAGCCAGCGCATTTTCTCCCAACAATAGGAAGAGTCCATGGAACATGCCTTAGCCAGAGAGAATTGTGGATCTGGCTATCCATATTGTAAAATTAGGTGCTAAAATTCAAGGCATTAGCAAACTATATTTGAGAGTGGGAAATGAAGAAAGAGTGATGAAAAGTACAGGTACCTCAATTGGGTCCAGAATTTCATTGTTAAGTGAGTTGGGTCTGGTTTTATGATTTTTTTTTCATGGTTGTTAAGCAAACTATTCCAGTTGTTAAATGAATCATGTCATTGAGCAAAACTGTTTCCCCTATTGCTTGTTGGAAGTTGGCTGGGAAGATTGAAATTATGATCACATGACCGAGGGACACTGAAGCCATCGTAAATACATACTAGTTGCCAAGAGCCGAATTTTTATCACATGATTATGGGATGCTGTGATGTTTATATGTGCGGGGCCATAAATCACTTTTTTTCAATGCCGTTGTAACTTTGAACAGTGAATGATTGTAAATTGAGGACTATCTGTAGCCAAGAAGATCATAGCTGTTTATCATATGTGGGGTTGGTTGAACAGTGATTACCGCTCTGTCATCAGAACTTGTATATTGTTGGGACCATACTTTCAGAATCCCAGTAATTAAGTTCAGCACAAATATTAAAAGAAGGATAAAAGGTACTTGCCTCAAAGATTAACTCTTATTTGATCTAGATTTACCAGCAAATTTGCAAAGCTAGCATTTATCATTATTAACTAAAATAATATTGAATGCCTCATTTAAATCAGGTTGACCTTTGATAATATTATCTGCATTGTACTGTCATTGTATTTCTACTTTTTTCCTCTATTATATTTCATTGCAAGGTCACAAAAATAAATTGAATTCAAGCATACAGGTAAACAAGCGAAATGAACAATGAAATGCTGGAAGCAGTTCATGATCTAGAAAATGCCCAGACCTAAAAAGAACATAGAGTTTAAAAAAGAACCACTACAGCTAAAACAAAAAGAACCTAACTAAAATTTAAAAGCTGTTTTTACCAGTGTAATTTTACATGGAGAGTTAGTTTTAGTAGAGATATTGGCAAGTGAATTCAGGATCTGGAATTAATAAGAGACAGTGTGTGTTTTAAAGCAAGTGTCTTATCTTCCTTTCTAATATTTGTGTTGAGCTTAATGAACTGCGTTGATATTATTTGAGCATTTCTGATTTCTCATAACTTGGTGAGCACAAGACATTTAGGCACATGAGGATTTTAATTCCATGTTTTTGATTTTGAAACTTTGCCTATTTTTTTTTTCCTGAGGTAAAAAAACCTACAAGTCTCTGAAATTTATGTTCCAATAAATTTCGAAGATGTTTGAGAGTCATTACGTTCCTGTTTTGTAGGCCTTAAGTTTGTTTAAGTTTGGTTGCGGGTATAGGCAGCCTTTCTTTGAATAAATCTCTGTATTCACAGTATCAACCTTTTTTAAAAAAAAAATGCACAAGATATTTATGAGAGGCAAAAGAAAAAGGGACTGCAAATATTTCTCTGACAATTTGAATTTTAGCTAAAAATTTAACTGACTGTTAAGCATTTGACATTGTATATCTACTTGGTTTTTCCTTTCTGGTGTACTCCATTACATCCCTGTTTTGACAGCCTGAAAAATTCATTTTGTACTTTTGTATCTAGTTCTATACTTGTGTTTTGCAATGAGCCTAAAATCTGGTATGGTTTAGCGTGCCTTAGATGTGTGTACCCAAATCACCAGGGAGGACAGCTTTGTAATTAAAACGTAAGCCTATAATGTAGAAGCTGTAATTATGTGGTCAGAGGCTTGACTGGGAATAGAACAAGGCAAGAAATTCCGCACATTATAGAAACGGCAACATGAAGAAACGATATCCATGGGATACCTAGCGAGAATTGCCAACCTAATCTACGCTAACCCCATAGCAGAAATTTTACCATCCTTGGTCACAGTGGAGCAACATCTTGCTGCAAATATTCCTATATTAATCAGAAATAAGAACAAATTCTGAAATCTAGAGAGGGGTGGCAAAAGAGAAATACAATAATGGAAAGGCCCCAAATTACATGCCATCTTCAAAAACCTTGGAGGACATTCCTGGAGTCCTCCAGAAGTTGTCACCAAAGTTTCAGTGTAATAGAAAAAAGAAACTGATCCTATACAGTTGTTTAAGTGTATTAAATACAATTTGGCTTGCAGTCAAGATTACAGAAGTGTAGTGGTAGAGATGAGCATATTCAGGAGTTGGCTATTAAATCTTTCCAGATTGAAGTTTAAGAACATTTTATCCCCATAATCCCTGCTGCAACTGACATTTATTTTACTAGAAGATAATAATAGTCCAAAGTTTAGGATTTGGCATACAATTGAATCATTGCAGAGAGTACCTAATGACTTGGTTATCTCTTGCTGTAGGCTGAAGCTTTAGGGAGTATAAGAAATAGCAGCTGTGTATATGAAACTGTCTTTTTCTCCACAGCCTCTCCCCCCATTCATGTTTTAAACTCTGAGTAGGAACAAACATTAATTTTGAGATTTCTGTACCATCTCCTTCTTACATGTTATAGTAAATAGCCATTGTGGAAATGATTTGTTATTCTAGTCATATATATTTACTTACTTACTTAACTTACTTTACTTACTTACTTACTTACTTACTTACTTACTTACTTATTTATTTATTTATTTATTTATTTATTTATTAAATGTATCCAGTGAATCTTGGTGGTGTAGTAGATATCCTTGCAGAGTTTGAATGCTTTTGCTTCAGGTTGTGAGTGAGTTGGCATGATATCATAATGAATGGTATAGTCTGGATTTATTGGAATTGTAATTTTCAGGGAAAAACCAAGTATGTTGCTATTTCTCTTGACACTCCCTATGAGAGGAACCCAATGACTAAGCCAGGAGGCCTTCATTCATGGTTTCTCTTAAGAAGTCAGACTGGTAAATGAGGTTTTGTTTGTGACTTACTAAATCAGACTTATTCAGGGAGAAAAAGGACAGGGATTCTTATTCAGATGTAGTGGTGAAACATCTGTTAACAAGGTTTCTCTAGTTCTCCCTCTAGTTTAGTGGCATGGGCCTGGTGGGTATATTTTACCAGATTCTAAAATGCTTGCTTATTCCCAATTATGCATAGTTCCAAATTATGGCTTCCTGTTCAGTGGTGGGATTCAAAAATTTTTACTACCGGTTCTATGGACATGGCTTGGTGGGCGTGGCTTGGTGGGCATGGCAGGAGAAGAATACTGCAAAATCTCCACTCCCACCCCACTCCTAAGGGAAGGTTACTGCAAAATCTCCACTCCCTCCCCACCCCAATAACCTGCTTTCCAGCTCCGTTCTCCTGTGCAGGACAACGAAAGAAGACCCAGCCAATCAGCTGGGACTCGGGAGGCAGAGAATAGATGGGGACGGGGCCAGTCAGAGGTAGTATTTGCCGGTTCTCCGAACTACTCAAAATTTCCACTATCAGTTCTCCAGAGCTGGTTAGAACCTGCTGAATACCACCTCTGTTCCTGCTGTGTTAAAATTGAGCCATTGTGTTATATTTGGGCTCTTACTAAAGAACATTGCTAAGCTAAGCTGGCTTTTACTTGGATGGGGAGACCACCAGGAAGTCACTACCAGGAGAAACCACCAAGTTTACAACGTAGATTAGGAAGTCAAGAAGGCATTCCCCGAAGAAAACTTTGCTTTTATTGCCTAGAAAGCCTAACAACTAAATATAAGAATCAAGCAGAGCCCCTTCGCATGACATGCCTATCTCTTGATTATGCATGTTTTACAGATAGTTTTAATAACTCTTTCATGATATTTGCATAAATTGATTTTTAAACATCATTACAAAAATTGACAAGAGCACCTTGCAGCAAAAGGTTTGTAGTAGTAAAACCATGGATATAAATAAGATGCTGTGAAAGTGATTGTGCAGCAGTTGAGGGCAGAACTTCCATCTTTTCAGTGTTTTTTTTTTTTTAAATAAACCTATCTTCCTTTTTTTTTTTGTTTTAACTTCAGGTAAAGAACAGTCTTCCTTGGAAGCAAACTTGTTGCCAGCACCTCTGCCTTCTCTAGCTGGTTTTGCTAAAGAGTCCAGCTCTTCCAGGCATGGTGAGCACCATCATCACCACCACCATGAACACAAGAAGAAGAAGAAGAAGCACAAGCATAAGCACAAGCATAAACACAAGCATGACAACAAGGAGAAAGAGAAGGAGCCTTTCACGTTCTCCAACAGCCCAGCCAGTGGGCGGTCCATTCACTCGCCCTCCCTGTCAGACTGATGCAAAAGATCCTGGGATGGAGAGAGCTTTGGTGGGTCTTCATGATCAAAAAACCAAGATGCCACAGGAGTTCAGAACTTAGACAAGATCCCAAGTTGCTCTTCGGTTGGTCAGAGGCGTAGTGATCACACTCAGGCAGAGGGAAAGACATGAAAGTTTAGGAATCTGTTCCTCCAGCTGCCTGCCTTATATTCTCATTAATACCTGTGTGTGTTGAACCTCAAAATGGCTGCCATGATGTGAAGTAAGAATTAAACGAAAGCCCAACGCCCAACCTTCTCAAAAAGCTCTTAATGCTTGGTACAACGTTGTAGAACATAATTTGAGCTTCCTGAAACTTTTATAGAATTCTTTTTATTTTATTTTATTTATATTCCTTAACTGTTTCAATTGTCCCACCACTTTTAAACTCTTTGAATGGTTGCTTGCTCAGAAGATTTCTGTTTTTAATGTTGAGCCTTTTTAAAAAAAAAAAAGGATTTAACTTGTTTGAACATGGCAACCTTTGACAGTCAAGTCTATTGGATTGTTTACTTTGGCACGGAAAAAATTGCTATCTATACTGCGCTCTGTAATCAGACTCATAACTGAGCAACGGAGTTTAAACAAAAATTACAAAACTGGCAAGAGAAGCTCTACCTTAGAATACCTATTAAAGGATCAACATTTAAAATACAATTGTGGGAGAGACAACAGCGCAAAAATTTCTAGTTTCTAATCAAATGAATGGGAGGTACTCGAACAATGCTTTTAAATGTATAGCAAATAAAACATGAAGCTGTGATTTAAAGAGTTTTATTCATTGTAATAAAAACACCCAGCAGGTATTCTCTTGAAAAACTCTTTAATTATTGTGTAAAACAGGACTGCTTTTAAACTTTTTTACTCAATTCTATGTAATATTAGTACTTTTTTTGCTCTGTTCCTAATTTTCTAAAATTTGAGTTGTCTTCACACTAGTCCGGTGGGGGGTTTTTTCTTGAGAATTCAGCCTTAAGGCTAAACATTTTTATAATTTTCTGTGCATCTTTCCTTGTTTCAATAGACAATACTGGTCTATAAAAGATGATTAAGTAAAGTAGCTAAAAAGATTGTTTTTTTTAAAAAAAATAAGGCCATTTATTAATAAACTTTTTGTACAATGCACTATTGAATATTCTGAATTCTGGCTTTTGTATACTTAGTAAAGATGAAGAAAAGAAAAATAGGTGTCACCATGGAAGTTGGGTTGTTTTTTTTTCCTGTCGTTGCTATATTCCTCCAAAAGTGCATTATTATCTCTATTGAATCTTTGGTGTATGATTGTAAAGATATGCTATATACTTTCAATTAATATAGAAGTTACGGTTTTAGCAGGAATCTGCACTAGTCTAATGCATCATTTTCTTCATTCAAGCCTCCAGGTATTTTTGCTGCAATTGGTTTTTGTTGCTGTTGTTCTGTTCTGTTTTTGCTACTGCTGACAGTCACAAATTTGATTTACTTAGAAAACAATAGTGTGCTGTACAACAGGTGTTCAAAAGAGCATCTTAGTATTAGATAACATCCATTGAATCTAGAAGTGTAAATAGGTTCCCTGTTTTATATTCAAAGAACACTGCAGCTACTTACAATAACTGAAATCCATTTTTGTATTTCATGGGTTTCATTGAATTTATTTTACCATTTAAAATGTTTACACCACCCTGAATCCTCATAATAACTGTCATTTATTATTCATTTATTAAATTCAGCAAAAATACAGAACATTAAATCATTAAATATTCAAATTGAGAGAAATTAGTTAGAAACCAGAATACCACAGTCTGGGGTTGGTTTCTCCCCCCCCCCCCCCCCCCCCCCCCGAAATCTGCTAACCACCTCCAGCGTAGAATGCCCCTATCGGGGTCCCAGGCCAATCAGCCCAGCCAGATTTTGAGACCCTTTTGGCAGGCTAAGGGATGAGGATGGATCTCATCTTAAGGGCTCGATGTTCAGAGAATGAGAGCTGCAGCAGAAAGGGCCTCTCTCCCGGACCATGTGGTTGGTTATCCTAGGAATTGACTATTGGCCAAAGTACGCTTTTGATTGATTCAGTAGAACTACTCTTACTTTGTTGTATAAATAAATTAAAAATTTTGGATACTCTTATAGAATGTTCCAGACTGAACCCACTTTGGTCATTCATTAAGGCAAAACCAACCTTGCCTATTTCAAAGCACTCGTGTTAGTGAGGAAGAGTAATTGGGATGAGACTGGGACTCTCTTCATTTTCTTCCCCTGGCCTCGTTGAGGTTACAGCTGCACACAAAGGAACAACACCTTCAAATCCTTAAAAGCTCACAAGCTTTGGATATTCTTTATTTAAGTTATAAAAACCTCAAAAGAGGCTCATAAAATAAATACAGACCAGGTGCTAGTTCATTAGAAGTCTGGCGATGTTATACTCCCCATGACAGTTGTTATTTGAAATTATTACAATCTTTGATACTATATATATATATAGTATATATATTGCTGTTCAGCCATCATGCCATGCACTTTACTGAAGAGATAATTGTTTTAAAAATCTAACTAAAACTAAACAATTGCATTAGGCTAAAATAAAGCTGCATAAAGAGAAAATACAAACATCAGGTGACATTGAAATAAGGATAATATTGCTCCAGCTGATCTTTGGATTATGTACTTATCTGCTTGTCACTGCAGGTGGCAATATCTAGCCACCTTAATCTGGTCACAAAAACTCTAAGCAGGATCAGTCCTAGTTTAAGACTTCAGTGGGAAACTTAGCCAGGGAATCCGAAATCTAAACTGGTTTGGGAATTACAAAGATGTGTTCATAAGTCACTAATTAACTTAAAGGAGAAAGAGCAAAAAGTACATAATTGGATGTATATCTATATAAATTAATGCAATGATTTATGAAAATAGCAGAACTGAATTCTAACCAATTGTGTATAAAGGATGTGCTGGAAACTGCTATGTAGTTGACAGGCATGAAAAACTGGTGTTAATTCTGTGACTATACCAGATGGACAAGGATGTACTGTATCTCAACTATTTTACCAGTTCAAAACCAGCTATATTTCAGAGCTGGTAAGAAATCATTTTGTAAGAAGAAAATGACAAAAGTCACTGCATAATGTCCCCAGCCCAAGTCACTATCTGCAGGTATCAGGAGAATGTAAGACCTCTGAGGATGATCTAAATTGTTGTGTAAGCAATATTCAACATATCCTGGGTTTAAACCATTTTAAGATTTTGAAACTACTAAAATGGTGCATCATAGAACTTTATAAATGGAGCATGTATTATACTGGTCACGGCCTCCCTAGCTGTGATGAGATATATTTCTACTTAGCAGTAATAATGTCCAAATTGGCATCTTTCTATATAATTTTATGCAAATCTCTCTGTTTCTTACTCCTCCCTTTTCAGTGTTTTTTTTCCTCTTGTGTGGAAAGTCCTATTTCTAAGCAAACTGATGGATTTACCTTGTTCTGTACAAGTTCTTATCAAATCTTCAGAAGAGACTGATGAGAAGAGGGTAGCTAATATTCAAAGCAATCTTGAGATATTGGGAAGCAGGGTGAAAGTAATAGAACAAGAAATAGAACAAGAAAAACAGTATAATATAAAGTTCATTGTTTAGGCAAAATAAATGAATGCATGATAGGGAAATTCCTGGCTTTAAAAAAAAAAGGTATGTGGAAAAGATCTTGGAATTCTAGCTATTCACAAGTTGAATATCAGTCAATAACATGACTGCTAAGAGCAGCAAATAAAATAATTCTGTCAAGGCAGAAACCAATAGCTCTATGTGTTCTGTACTGGTGAGACTCTGGTTTGTGTACTATATACAGTTCTTGGTTCCACATTTCAGCAACAGTGTAGAGACTGGAACAACTGCAAGACGATCAAAATGATCAAGATGGAAACCAGGTTGTTTGAGGAGAGACTGTTCAAACTGGATATGCTTAATACAGGTAGTTCCCGGCTTATGACCACAATTGGGACTAGAACTTCTGACCCTAAAAAATCTGATTGCTACATGAATTGCACCCGATTTTAGCATTTTACGGTGATTGTTAAATTAATCCCATGACCATTAAGTAAATCTAGCATTCCCATGGACTTTGTTTGTCAAAAGCCCTCTGAGAAAGTCACAAATGGTGATCACACAGCCCTGGCACAACCATCGTAAGTACATATACTCCAGTTGCCAAACAGCCAAATTTTGATCACAGGATTAGGAACTTTATGATGGTCATATGGCTGAGGACTGGTCATAAATTTTAGTGGAATAACTTCAAATAGTCACTAAATGAATGTAAGTTGAGGACCACTTGTACAGTAATGATTCTAGATATCTCAAATGTCATATAGAAGGAAATCAAAAGTGGTTCCCTGTTGTTTCAAAGTGTAGATATGGATTAATGGATTTAAGTGACAAGAAGGCAGTTTTTATGGATTTAAGGAAACATTCCTCGTAAGATTATTGTGGCAGTGGAACCAGTTACCCAAGCAGGTGGGATCTCCCTTTTTATGGCTTCTTCAAAGTAATGATAAATTGGAAGTGCTTTCATTTGGATTCCTGCACTGGATTGGCAGGATAGCTTTAACATTGGGTGGTTTTTTTCAACACCAACATTCTTGAAATCTAAATGGAGCCCGTATCTTTTAATGGCTATCAGATGTTTCTTTTCATTCCGTTTTAGAGATGGAATGCCTCAGAATAACAACTTGTTCCCTAAAAGATGTAAATGAGAACTCTGGTCCAACATGAGTTACTTTGCAATTTCCATAGCTATTTCTTGGCCACTGAAATAATGGACCTTGGTCTGATGACCCTGCAGTGATTTTCATATTTTCTCACAATGAGTGTTTCCACATTATACTACACTTCTTGACAGTCAGATGAGTTAATTACCACATGAAGTTAGGGTTTTTTTTTCCTTTAGGGATATGCCAGATCTTCAGTGGAGCTAACGGTAATTCCCAAAAAGATCTAACAGTGGAATATATCTTTGGGGGTACTCAGGCCACTGAACCTGGTATTCAGCAGGTTCTAACCAGTTCTGGAGAACTGGTAGCAGAAATCTTGAGTAGTTCGGAGAACCGGCAAATACCACCTCTAACTGGCCTCGCCCCCATCTATTCTCTGCCTCCCGAGTCCCAGCTGATTGGCTGGGTCTTCTTTGTTGCCCTGCACAGGAGAACGGAGCTGGAAAGCAGGTTAGTGGGGTGGGGAGGGAATGGGGATTTTACAGTATCCTTTCCCTGGAGTGGGGTGGGAATGGAGATTTTGCTGTATCCTTCCCCTGCCACGCCCACCAAGCCACGCCCATCACATCACATCATGCCCACCAAGCCACGCCCACAGAACCGGTAGTAAAAAAAAATTGAGAGGGAATGGATTTTGCAGTAACCTTCCCCTGCCACGCCCACCAAGCAACACCACGCCCACCAAGCCACTCCCACAGAACCGGTAGTAAACATTTTTGAATCCCACCACTGCATAGCAGTACAAAAGATTTTCATGCTCATCACATATTGTATTACGATCAATGAGTCAAATACATAATATCTTAACTCTTGAAAACAATCTTGACAATAATTTAAAACAAGCAAAAAATCTGAAACCATATTCTAACAGATAGATATTGATAATGTTGCTTGATCAAATTAATTTCCAGTTACTCATGGTTGGCTTAGTGAGTTGCATTTGGTACCATTAATTAGACCTAAGAGCCAAAACGTGTGTGTTTGTATAACAATTTACTTTTTGTAGATCTTCAAGTCCAAGTGAGAATAAACATGGACTATATATAAAGATTTAGCTTTACCAACTACTAAAATGTATATATAGTAATAATCCAATATAGTATAGTATAATATATAATATATATGTACACTAGCTCGATACCCGTGCTTTGCTATGAAACTATGTGGTCAAGCTTAGTTTTTGGGGAGGAAAATAAGGGGAAAAAATTCTGCCTCTACCTACCAGCATCCATCGGTAGCGTCCTGTCAGTGTGTGAGAGAGTTGAGGGCTGTTTGGAAACTGAAGCAGTATTTATTGTGTGAGCAAGAAGGAGACAGCAAGGAGCCTGGGCATGGCTTAGCTCAACTGTTCTGTACTAAAGCTGCTTGGTGCTGTGAAGCTAAAACTGAAACTCCTTTCCTCTTACTTGTGTTTTGCATTTGGAACCGATTTCTTTTCAGGTGGCGAGGGGGAGTTGAATTCCTTAGCATCAGGGCATGTTAATAATAATAATATATGAAATACTAATGCTGTGATGGTCATTTCGAAAAATCCTTTCTTAGTGAGCACCTAGAAGCGGAAGAAGAGCACCTAGAAGAGGAACATATGTGCCAAATTTCAAATTAGTAGGCTTTACAGTTCTGGAGATTTTGTGATGATGCATGAGTGGTATTTCGCTTTTTGGTTTGTTAGTTTGTTTGTTTTTTTAAAAAAGCATCACACTTTTGTTGATGCATAAAGTTTTCCAGTTAACCTTAATGCAGACCTTTGATCTGTTCTTCCTGTTCCAGATTTGTTTCCTGGTAAACACTGTGAGAAATAAATGCTGGGCAATTGCCATGTATTTTGAACCCAAGTGAATTTTATAAATACACAGCTCATGGTGCAACAGTTGGAAAAGAACCATAAAATGACACTTGCTTAGTTCATTTGGGACTCTCCATGTACTTTGGATCACAACCCTCTTTGCAAAAAAAAAAAAAACACATTTTTAGGAATATGTGAACATAGGGGAAGTGGAACTATCACACAACAATTTTTTATTTGCATTCTTTTTGGTGTTCATGTAAAATTTCCAAAATGTACACGAATCTGCTGTTGGCAGATTTCTCTCTAGATCAGGAGTGTCCAACCTGGCAACTTTAAGACTTGTGGACCTCAATAGTTTGAAGTTTATTCCTTCAGTTATTACTATTAGTAATAATACTAACAGTAATAATTTCATTCATGAGCTTTGAATCAATCAAAATGGTCCATGGAAGCTTTATATAAGCTGGAGCAATACTTTTATTACTTCCCCTTTTGCTCCTTAATGCTCCTGCTATCAAAATGCATGCAATAGAAAGATGTCATTTAAAAACTCTAAAATAAAGTAAAACAACACAACACAAAACAAAAAAGTAAACAATTTAAAGAAGAAAAAGAAACAAACAAACATGGAATAAAATGGATTATGACTAATAAGCTCCAACTTAACTTTTCATTGTTATGGTATGATTCCATATTTCATCTGTGAAATCAGTGTGAATCACAGTTAAAACACTTTCTCATTATGTTGTTAAATCCACCCATAAACATACTCTCAGTTATCTGGCAGAAGAATCAAAATGGCACACTCGCTCATTAACAACAATTCTCTCCTCAGAACTTTTGCTAAAGGATTCGGTTAAATGCTCTACTACAGCTTCGTAATTCCTTTCTTCTCCCAAATCTAAAAAGAAAGCTAGATTGAGAGGGTAAAGCTACAATCTTAAAGCTACTCAAAATCCTTGGCCCTACTACATGTTCCTTCAGTCTTTATTTTCTGTGGTCTTTCATCTTGAATATTCCTCCTGGCAATTGGATGTTCAGCCGGAGCAACCTTCTCCATCTTTTAACTTGGGAAAGAAATCAGAAAGAGTGAAGAAGGTTTCAAGGAAGAGGAAAGGATGTTACAAAAAGGGGGAAATAGGTGTGTCAGAAAGAGAGGCAATTACATCACTCGCTTTGTATCTCCTGTCCACAATTGCCGCAAGGGCCCACAATTATTATGGAGAGCCAGTTTAGTCTAGTGGTTAAGGCACCATGCTAGAAAGCAAGAGACTGTAAATTGCCTCAGCCATGAAAGCCAGCTGGGTGATAACAATAGGAATAGCACTTAGACTTATATGCTGCTTTACAGTGCTTTACAGTCCTCTCTAAACAGTTTACAGAGTCAGCATATTGCCCCTAACAATCTGGGTTCTCATTTTACCCCCCTCGGAAGGATGGAAGGCTGAGTCAACCTTGAGCCTGATGAGATTTGAACTACTAAATTACAGGCAGGCAGCAGGCAGCAGAAGCAGACTGCAGTACTGCACTCTAACCACTGCACCATCATGATCTTGGGCCAGTCACACTCACTCAGCCCAATCCACCTCACAGGGTTGTTGTTGTGGGAAAAAAAGAAAGAGGGATGTATGCTGAATACGTTCGCCACTTAAGTTATCCATAAAAATAATAAAAGTGGAATATAAATAAGTAATACATAAATTATTGAGCAAACACAGCAGAACACAGTGCTAGATGCTTGTATCTATCTTGCTTGCAAACTCATAGATGAATTGCATGGATTGAAATAGAAATTTAGGTGGAACTCTGCTGATGGCAGGCGTTTTTATTTTGTTTATTTTGTGCCCTTGTTGTCTTACTTTTGTCTCATTAATATTATTTTCTTCTGACCTGCATTTATTTCAGATGTTCCTAGCTATCCAAATGATTTCTACCCAAGAGAAGGAAAGGTTTGCTCATGCATCGTACTAGGTGAGAATCAACTTTTCTGGGCCTATATCCAGTCCACCTCTGAAATCTTAAGGCACTCGTCACTGACAGCCACTTGTGACTCACATTGCTTCCAACCCATCATTAGATGATTGTTGCCTTAGATTAATGTGGCTTGAACTGTACAGCCCTGCTCTAATCCTTGCTGAGTCTAAAAGGTTCAATTAGCCAAAAAGTTTACTGCGAGCTGTATTTGAGAGGACTCATCTCCACAATCCAGAGGCAAGCTTTTAAGCCACATCTGTAATTTAACTTTCTGAGAATGGCTTTGCCAAGTTCACTTGTAGGAGCCATGGAGTTTTCCTTTATTTTTGTATTTTATTTTTCAAATTTTTAATCATCAGCTCTGTGGCATCCTGATTTTTTTCCCCTAAAGGTTTTCTTGATCATCAGCCAAAGAAAGTTAAAAGGGAAAAACAAGAGAACAAAATTGCCTCTAGCTTGTAATTCTTAAAAACCGTCCAGTCTTATACTAAGATATATTCATTCCCATTTATTTCAGATTTGCATAGGACTGAGGTACAGGCCTGTCAAGAATTCTGCTTACTTGAGTGTATGCCCTTTGAATTAATTGAGGCTTATTTCCAGAAAAACACACATGGCTATATTGCAAATTGAGGGAGTTTTTTTTTTAAGGCCCCAACATCAAAGATTTATTTAAGAAGATCACATGGTCCTGTAAACAAGGCAGTAAAGAGGAGAGCTCACATTTTCCACCAGAGCTACTAAGGATCTTTTAGTACTTGGTATTTTCATATCTGATTTCAAACCACAGGGCATTTTGGAGAAAGAAGAATCAGCCTGATATCATCATGACATCAGCAAAAACATAACAGAACAAAGACAAAAATGTAATTAAAAAAACTTGGGGGAGGATGGAATTCAAGACAAGAGGCTCTACTTCCAAAAAGTTGCCACAAAGAAAACAGGGGGGGCGGGGGTCAACCTATTCTCCAAAGCATTTGGAGGAAGGACAAGAAACAATGGATGGAAGCTGGTTAAAGAGAGAACCAACCTAGAATTACAGTAAGGAGAAATTTCCTGACAGAACCATTAATCAGTTGGTGAAGGTATGAGTGGCTGTAGTAATCTAAAGAGTATCAATCACATACATACATACTAGGTTAATAATGGCAAACCTTTTGGACTCGGCATGTCAAAAAATTTGGAAAAAGCCCAACCTGGTGTGTTAAATATACTCCTCCCACAAACAAAAGAGGGGGGAAAAAATATTTGCCTCTCCCCCTCCCCATTTGGGCCACCCTGAATGGACCGTTGCACTCACCAAGCTGGGCCTGAAGTAAAGGCCAGGGCCTCAGCGACAGAGCTTGCACTAAAGTCACTCAAAAAGGCCACCTGGCGCTATTCCCCAAAGGGCATGAGCACAAGTGTTCCCGTGGCCCAGCGCTCCTCAGGATCTGCCATTCCCCCTTTACCTTCAGGCAATGTTCTCTTACTGTTGACATGTAATATGTCAACAGAAAGAGAAAACTGCTCTGGGTCACATGAGGCCTTTGTTCTTTTTTTTTTTTTTAAACAAAATTTTTATTTTTTAGACAAACATACACAAACACAACATAAAAACGTCAAGCCATCTTCCACTTACGTACATACAATGTGTCAGTCGGTTACAAACTGTTTTGTGCATCCACTCCATAGTCCTCACTTACAATTACTTGTGTATATTCTCATATATTCAAATATTCCTAAATACATTATTATCGTTGTTAATCAATCATATCCTGGACATAAATTGTTTCAACTCCTTCCCTCAAAATGACGCTATAGAGCACTGCATACCAGAACAACTAGACAAAAGAACAGTTTTTTCCCGAAAGCCATCACTGCTAAACAAATAATTCCCTCAACACTGTTCAACTATTTACAAAGTGTACACTACTATTACTGTTAATCTTCTCATCACTCCTTATCACCCATCCCCTCCCACTTGTGACTGTAACTTTGTTGCTTGTATCCTCTGTTTCCTAGTATGATTTGATGTTGATTATACCCTATGACTATCATTAAGTGTGGTACATTATGATTCTTGATTCTTAATGAATGTTCCTTCTTTATATATACTAAGAGTATTTACACCAAGACAAATTCCTTGTGTGTCCAATCACACTTGGCCAATAAAGTATTCTATTTTATTCTGTTCTGTTCTATTCTATTCTATATTCCATATTTTTAAATTGATTTATAACAATTCATATCATCATTCTAAATCCATCCCATAATTATAACATGATAATACATCTTTATATATTCTATATAGTTCTATTCTCCTTATATTGTATGAGGCCTTCATTCCTGAGGCAACTTCAGAGAATTTATTTGTTTGTTTGTTTATTTATATCCCACCTTTATTATTTCTAAAAATAACTCAAGATGGTGAACATATACGCTTTCCTCTGCCTATTTTCCTCCCAACAACCCACCCTGTGAGGGGGGTTGAGTTGAAAGAGAAAGAGAAAGGATGACTAGCCCAAAGTCACCCTTAAGGCTTTTCATGCCTTAAGGCAGGACTAGAACTCATAGTCTCCTGGTGATTGGTTCAAAGTCATCCAGCTGTCTTTCATGGCTGAGGTAGGACTTGAACTCATGGATTCTCGCTTTGTAGCCTGGTACCACCTGGCTCTTCCATGCTGTCTCTGCAGCTTCTGAAAAACCACATGAAAACAGGGCCTGTTCCCTTGTGATTTTCAGAGACTCTAGACCTCTGCAGTCTGTGAAAGTACAGGACATACTTTGAGAATAATTGTTGTTGAGTATTGTTGAATGCCTGTGCAACGCCCAAAAGGTTGTGGTGTATCCCATTTGACACATGTGTCATAGGTTCACCATTACTCTACTAGAGGTCTCACATGATTATCTTGCTCCATATACTAATTAGACCAGGGATCGCCAACCTTTTCGACCTCAGGGACCACCAAACATACTTTTAAATCTTGAGGACCATTAATATGAATTTTTAAAAAAAGATAATATATTTAATATAAAAATTTTAATTTTTATATTAAATATAAATTTAATATTATAATATATATATATATATATATATATTATATATTATAATATATATATACCAAAGATCCATATATATGGATCTTTAGGAAGACACAAGCCTGAAGATGATGAATGAGACTTCATCGAAACGTCGCCTAGATACTTCCAATTCTACGTGGGAGAAAACCAGAAGAACCAAAGATCCACATACAAATACTCGCAAAAACCTCCGAAAACATATATATATATATATATATATATATTTATAACAAAATCGTAAATGCTTAATCATAACTGTGGGGCAGAGCAAAGGGAAAGGAGGGGCCTCCTTGAACAAGGGAGGATTTAAGAAGCCACATGGTGCCTGAAGGCTGGGAAGAACTGGACGGGGAGGAACTGGCTCCCGCTCAAACAGAAGAAAAGCAGAGCCGTCTCATATCTAACCCAAGTCAGAAGAAACCTCTCCCTCCTTTGCCAGGTGTAGCTGCCTGGAGTTGGGGGAAGGAAGGAGGGCCGGGTTGGAAGTGTCGATGAAGATGGGTTCCCAATAACCAGGCAACACTCCCCCCTTTGGCCTCCACATAAGAAGAGGACTCCCCGAGGCTAAGCCCCAGGTTTCTCCAGGGGTGGGATTATACCAGTTCGCACCTATTCGCTAGAACTGGTTGTTAACATTCTAAGCAGTTTGGAGAACTGCTTGTTAGAAGAAATGACTGGCCTAATCCTGTAAGGAAGGCAGGAAGGAAACATTCTGGTGTTGCTTCCATGCCAAAGGAAAGCCAGCCGGGCTTCTCCTTCCCTCCTACCCTTCTCCCCTCTCCTTTCCCACCACTCAATCCTACTTTGGGACAGAAGAAAGCATGCTAGAAATGTGTGTTGCCATTTCCAACACACTTTCCTCCAGTGCTCACCCGCAATTCTTCACGTTCCTCCAGGCCCGGCTTGCTGAGGGGAAAGAGCAGCCCTGACGTCTCTGCTGCTCCCCACCCACCCAGGGAAAGCAAGCAACCAGAAACCGCTCTTGCTGGGACGAAAGAGCAGAGATCGGAAGGCACAGGCAACAGAAAGCAGCGCTTTTCAAAGGTGGCAGCTTCCATCTTCTCTTGCCTGTGCCTCCCTCGATCTGAGCTCTTTCGCCCCAGCGAGAGCTGTTTCTGCTTGCTTTTTCTGTGCTTTCCCCGGGCAGCGATGGCTGGGGCTGTGGTGGTGGTGGGCAACAGAGCAGAGGGACGAGAGGGACGAGGAAACCGATGCCGATGCCCCATGCCGGACCTCAGAACTGGATGGTGAGTGCAGACCTGCCCCCTCCGCCCCCAACCAGCACCAGCCAGCCAGTACTTTTCTTGCCATGGGCCTTTCCTACAGCCCTTAGCCATAAAGGAAAAGCCCAGGCCAGAAGAGGCAAACTGGAAGGTGCGGGAGTGCCACGCAAATGCAAGTAGCGTGGCGTTCCAGAGCCTTCCAGCCATCTCCATTGCTGCTTCAGCGCGCCTGTGCCGCCAGCCTCCTTTTGCTGCAACAGCACCATTACTTCGTCCTGGCCAGCGAGAGCTGTGCTGCTTGTTGCAGATTTGCACTCAGCCAGTGGGTGGGTGGGCCATAATCATCCTGGATTAATTGCTTTGGGGGGACATTTCTCTGCAGCCCACCAAAATTTTCTCACGGACTACCAGTGGGCCACGGACCACCAGTTGGCGACCACTGAATTAGACAGACTTGGAAGAACCTACTCATACGGTTCCAATAATGCTTAGAGAGTAATATTAACATGGGAGGGAACCACTGGAGTGTGACTCATTCCTCTAATTGCTCCCTTTCTTTGGTTGTGTTCACAGCACAAGGGAGTTGGTAGAAAGGAAAACTTGACTTGAAAGAGACTTTTATCTTATCTTATAAGCCCCAAATCTAGGAACTACATAGTGACAATCATATTTTGCAGCTAGGCTTGGTTGAAGAGTTATGTTCAGTTTAAAGGATGAGAAAGCTTGGGCCTATTCAACTGAAGAATTCTGTTTTGTGCTCTCTTATTTTTAGCTTAGCATGAAAAACGCAACCATGATTTCATTTCATTCTTCCTTCCTTGCATATAACTATAAATAGAGTCATCTTCTTCTTTCCATAATTTCACCAGTTGCAGATTTAGCACCAATTCTGGGGAAACCGTGTTGGTAATTAACCCTGGACATTCTGAAATTATGGTTTGGATCAGAGGTGGTATTCAGCAGGTTCTGACCAGTTCTGGAGAACCGGTAGTGGAAATTTTGAGTAGTTCAGAGAACTGGTGTTAACCTTCCACCAGGAGTGGGGAGAGAATGGAGATTTTACAGTACCCTTCCCCTAGAATGGGGTGGGAATGGAGATTTTGCAGTATCCTTCCCCTGCCACGGCCACCAAGCCATGCCCACCAAGCCACACCACGCCCACCAAGCTATGCCCACAGAACCGGTAGTAAAAAATTTTGAATCCCACCACTGGTTTGGATTGAGGAATGCATTTCTCACAAACATTACAGCTGCCCTCAAGGCAAGTTATAGTTCAAGGGCGCTTCTCTAGATTTGGAATTTTCTTAGGCATCCTGGGTCTCAGTATGAGTTTTAGTGTGCAAAATTTTACCAGTGCATCCCAGGTCAAGAAAACAGGAGGCCAACCTAGAGAGAGTGGAATAATACTGGCTTCTGATAGTTCCAGGAAAACATTGTCAATCTTATCTAACCTTTCCCCTCTCTTCTCAACTAATCTATGAATCCCCTTGATTCAGAATTTTCAATGGCCTCCTAGTGAAGACACTCTCTGTAACTGTCAATGACAAATGAAGGACATTTGCTCAATGTCATGAACTCTTTACCCATGTCCCACCTACCCCGCACTGCACACCTCAGCCAACTATTTACAATCAGTTGCAGACTTGACCAAGCACAATACTACACTTCAGTACAAATCCCAAATCTTGGACAGAACATAGAAGTTTGCTAAAGGAGATAGAGACCTTCCTTGCTTTGGGATAGCAACATGGAGATCTAATAAACAAGACAGTCAACTTGATCTGCTGCTCTTAAGGTTCAGCTATGCCAATCGATGAAGGAGCAAATTTATATTTTAAGATTGAAAGGTGAGGTCCTTGTTGCTTTTTGAACTTGGTTGTTTT
The DNA here is from genome assembly GCA_023653725.1 of Bungarus multicinctus. Classification (NCBI taxonomy): domain Eukaryota; kingdom Metazoa; phylum Chordata; class Lepidosauria; order Squamata; family Elapidae; genus Bungarus; species Bungarus multicinctus. The sequence goes on along the minus strand of CM042846.1, from coordinate 80,545,442 downwards.
CTTGCAGACATTTCATTACCTAAACCAGGTACAGGAGAACCTCCGGTTACGAATGCTTCTGACCACAACCAAATCGAGAGACAACCAAAAATTTTGGAAAATTTTTGCATCTGGTCATGAACAAATATTCAGGTGGCGATCAAACACAGCTGTGGCAATCTGCCCTTCCCCGCCGATTTCCTCTTCCACAGCATTTTTTTTTATGCGCACCCTCAGTCAGTCTCGCTTCCAGCCATGACCAAATCGACTTGCGACCGAAATCATGGAACAGATTACGGTCATGACCAGAAGTTCTACTATACTTATAATGTTACCTAGTTTTGGTGTTAAAAAGGCTCCAAGAAAACAACCAAGCTCAGAGAGCACCAACGATCTTTCGTAGCTTGCCAATCCATTGAAGATGGGTCTACACAACACACTAGGCCAGAAATCCCCAGCCTTCTGCAATCAGTAAATGCTCTCATTTCCACAGCGCATGGCTCTTGTGAAGGGTTTTTGCAGTCCTGTAGATCTGAAGCCCAAAAGTGTTCTACCATCCAACCTCTTGAATTTAATTCTTGGTACCTTTACCTCAGTTTCACGAAAAACCTTGCTTTAGGATTATGATCTTGCTTATGATCTGTGCTAAGACACAATTGTTTGTTGATGTTCTATGAATGACCGACTCCCCTGAGGAACCTTAACTCCCAATTGTCTCCCATAACAGTGTCCGTTTTCGGAATTGTTTGCATTGTTGGAAATCAGAAGCTGATAAAGGACTTTGGAGCAGATGTGGCATTGTCCCCTGCATTGTTAACACTAACTGCTCGGTCCAAGGAAAGTCATCTAAAGCACCTTGATGCACTTAAATATCACTTCTAAATGTAGTTTTGAGGAGTCTTGGTGCTCAGGGAAAGAGGTAGCCTCAAATCAAATAAAACCGCCTTTTATTATGATCATGGTCCAGCATTAATGCAGCTTTAGCTGCCAGAGGCTTCATACTGTGTTGAGAAAGTTTATTTCCAAATCTTGATTTATAAGTTACATTCCCATACTGCACCAGGCTAAAATGTGGTTATTTTATGACTCTGTATTGCACAGTCAGTGAAGCATGCAAACCTTCACTGTAGGACAAGTCTAGCCAACAGATTTAATTCACTAAACCATGAGTTAACATGTTTATGAAAACAGCCACAGGGTAATAACTGTGCATGTTGCTTGTGGACTGAAGCTCCCATATTTCATTGAGAGTGATTGATCTCCTAGCAAGTATACAGTGTCTGTTTAAACCTGCTTGATGGAAAAGGCCATCCCCAAAATAAGGCTGACATTTGAAGGAATACATGTACAAATGTGCAATGAATTAGATTAGAGCGGTGTTTCTTAACCTTGGCCACTTGAAGATGTGTGGACTTCAACTCCCAGAATTCCCCTGCCAGCGTTGCTGGTAAGTGAATTCTGGGACTTGGTCCACACTTCCGCATGTGGTCAAGGTTGAGAGACACTGGATTAAAGAATCTGAGCACCTTTGCTTTGCTGTAATGCTGAAACATGCAGAAATGTAGTATTTGCACTCTTTTAGTTGACGCTGTTGATAAGTTTAGGCAATCTGGGGGGAAAAAATTGCTTAGAGCAATTCTTCCAAAGGTCATTTCGTTGGAATCTGGCTGACAGTGCTTAGTTACCTTGGGACAGAAGAGGCTCCCCTAAGCATAATGGCTGGAGGTTAAACTAATTAAGCTTGCCTGGCAGGATTTGGGGGAAGTGATGATATATTTCAGGGAAAGGATATATGTAGCATGTGGTCTTGATGTTCTGTGGTGGGGAGAATGACGACATGAATCAGTCCTAGGAACAGCTCCTTTGTTTAGAAGACAACTTCCAATTGAACCATTGTCCGCTGAGCACAGCTGGCACCAGGACTTCAGCTGCATTGGATCCCTCTCAAAAAAAACACAACCCAGGGGGACAAAACAACAAAAAGACTGCATATTCCGTGCGAAAAGAGGAAAAACCTCTGCAGGAGAGCCGAAAGCTAAAAAGGCCGCTGAAGACCCTACCACAACATGGATAAGAAAAGCAAACTGGTAAGAAAACACACCTCACTGCCTCCTACCTCTTTAATTCATTATCTGTGTTGCACTTGATAAAGTTAGCAAGTTTATTTTGATTATGATTCATTGCTCTTCCTTTTGTTTGTCTGTTTATTGTGAACAACAGGGGCAGGAGGGCATTACAGAAATGTATGTTCAGTAGTTAGTTTTCTAGTAATGCTTGAATACGAAATAGGTTTTGTATTGGCTTGGAGATCATTCTCCCTCAAAGGAGATTCAGTTCCTTTGAACGAATCTTCTATAATCTCTAGCCAGGATATCAGAATGGGATGAAGACAACCGAATATAAAGCAGGGAGAATGGCTTAACTGCTCCATCGGTGGCTTAACACTAATCCTTTCTGGTTGTAACACAACTGGAAAACAACAAGGTTGAATACAATGCCACCTGAATGCTTCTGGCATTGTACCTCCAAAGCTGAGATTGGATGAATAAAATGCTCTAAAGAAGAATCCAAAATCCTGGATTAGGGTGTTGTATGAACTCAACCTATACGTGCTACCTAGACAACAAGACCCAAGCAACAGATTAAGAATTCTCAGCTCTGCTTTAGTCTAAAAGATCTGCTCAATTTTAATGGTTGTGTAACATTAGCAAGAATATTGGTTTATTCTCAACTTTGTGATAAGATTTGTTTGGCTGCACAGGGGCTTCCTGGGCACACACGACAAGAGATAAAGGGAAATGCTCTGGAAATGTGGTTGGACTACCACTTTCTGGATTGGTATCCATCTAGTAGTTAAACCTATGTTCTAAGAAAAACTTGGAATTTCCAAGTATTTTATGGTGAGGAGGAATTTCTTCATCACCATGATAAGACCCCTTCAGATAACTGCTAAGCTTCTTTATAGATGCTTATGAATGAGTATTGCTGATCATACTGATATTATAATGGTCAGAAACTCAGCAGATCATATTATTTTTTAGTGAGCAAAATGTGAAGGTACTATTGCAGGCTAGTTAATTCTTTTCCTTCTCTCTCTCTTTTTTTTGCAAAAAAACCTTCCCCCCCAAAAAAAACACAAGTGATTGCCCCTTCACAGGAAAAAAGAGGGTAATGTCACCTTTCTTTCCTCAGATAACAACAAATCACCCCAAAAGATCTGGGTGTCAAGATTCCGGCTGTTACCCCCATTTAAATCATGAGTCTCGAGCCAAACTTCTAAAACTTAAAAAGGAATTATTGGGAGCTAACATGTCGGCACTGCCTGGGTGTAGCCGACTCTGAGACACCTCATTCATTGTCACCCTTGGCCCTGGTTTTCCCCCACCCCCTGGGTGTATCATAATTCATATTCTCCAATGGGACACATCCATAGCCAAGAATCATCAATTATGCTCTCCAGTTAGAATTACTGTCTTTGAAAACATTTATGGAATGCAGTTTCGGTTTGCAAGCTGCCACACTACTCCCCCTCCCTTTCTGTTGGCAACTCTAAAAAGACCATAGAAATATTTTGAGTTGACACTGAGTTGTTTTTTTTTTTAAGTGAAACTGGTTGTACTCCAGAAATACTTACATTCAGGACTTGACAATTAACCCAGTCTTTAGCAGTGCCTACCTAATCTATTTCATGGATTCTGTTAGCATCTTTTAGCAAATGTTCTTTTCACAATGAATGGATGCTCCCAGGAGCATGTGCAGGCAGGGAGTCAAAACATCAAGCTGGAGGCCACAACCACAAAATTGAACTAGCCCTTTCTCTTTACATACATTACAAGGAAAGGTCATTGTTTTGATTATTGTAGTTACCCCTGGATACTTACCTTTCCCTTCAAGCAACATCAGTACTAGCTAATGTGTTAAAAGCCATAAAAAGAATCCACCTTCATCTCACTAGGAAAGTTAATCCTGGAAAACATTGTTAGAAGTTTGTTTTGTTCACTGTATACATACAACACTATGAGTTTGCCTGCTAAATGACCTTGCTTTGTTTTGTCATATCAGTTGCTTTGGATTACTAAATGATGCAAGGAAGAATTATGCAAGCAAGAATGCATAATGGCTATTTTTTTTTTAATCCAGAGATTTACGTAGCAGTCTATGTTGATAATACAGGAAAGATGACATGTAAAAATTGGTCTCTTATTGTTTTGTTAGGGACAATGAAATTGAAGACAAAGCTTTGGTAGATGAAAGAAAGAATAAAGATAAGGGTTTCTTTTTTAAACTGAATGAAGTGTGCGTGGGTCAAAAGCCTGAGATCAGAGAAGTAGATGAGAAGGATATAAGAAACTTGATAATTAAGTAGATAATCCTGGTGACTTCCATATGTTTTGGACTATGGCTCCAGTCATTCCAGATAGAGTGGTCCTAAAAAGGCATTGTGAGAGTTACAGCTAGAAAGCTGGGATTTATAAATGCATAATGATACATGGAATAAGGTTGTGGGTAAATCACCATTGTGTTCATGTATGGCCAATTTCTGCAAATCAAGTCTTTATAGAACTTTCTTCCAGAACATTGAATAAAATCCTCAAGTAGATCTTAAAGTAACCAACAAAATGTACTTGCTGCCATCCCAAAACAACCCTTTTCAAATATTATAGGCCTTCCTCGAAGGTATTAGATTGCTACTGTCAAAGAAATATTTCCACACAAACTGAAGTGCTGTGCTTTTTAAGAGAATTTTTTTTAGAAAAGGAGCCACATGTTACCTTTCTAATAGAATGTTGCAATAGCTAAACTATACATAAATCTTATGTTACTAGTTTTACAGGCATACTTGCTCTTTTCTTTTTTCTAATGCTATGTAAAACAGAAAAATAAAATAAGAGATGTTAGTTATTGCCTCCATCATATCTATTTGCCAATTCATATATTGACTTTTCTTCCTTATGCTTTTCATCACTCTCCCATTAAGGATCAAATCAGCTCCATTCAATCACAACTTTCTCAGTTATGTTATTTCATACTTTCTTCATATATTTCTTTTGTGATTTGGTCTTTACTCGACTTCTCTATAGCCGTGAAGGCGAACCTATGGCATGCGTGCCACAGGTTGCACGCAGAGCCATTTGTGAGGGCACGCGAGCCTCAGCTAAACTTACCTGCACTGTGCATGCATGCGCCTCCCAGATGATTTTTGGCCCGTTTGAGGCCTTTTTCACCCTCCCGGAGGCTCGACGGAAGCCTCTGTAGCCTCGGTAGGCCAAAAAACAGGCCTTCTGGAAATACCGGAAGTGCCCATTTTCAGCGTCCGGAGGGCCTCTAGAACCCAGGGGAGGCTGTTTTCGCCTTCCTGGCTGCTCGAGGGAACCCTCTGCAGCCTTTGGAGGCTGAAAAACAGGCCCGTTTTGGCACTTCTGGTATTTCCAGAAATCAGCTGGGAGGTGCACAGTGGGAGGTGCACAGTGCAGGTAAGGGGATGGGAGGTGCACAGCTGGGAGGTGCACAGTGCAGGTAAGGGGATGGGAGGTGTTGCGCACACATGCGCAGGGGGGCACATTGCATAGGGAGTGCCAGTTGTAGGCGTGCTTTCGGCACACCACAACAAAAAGGTTTGCTATCACTGCTTTAATAGGATCAACTCACCTCAAAATATTTCTTCCATTTCGCTCACTTTCCTTTGTTCTCATTCATTGAGCAGGCCCTTTTTGACCAGGCCGGCTTGGGCTGATTTTAGATTTGGGTATTTTAATTTTTATATCAAATTTTAGGGTTTAAGGGAGGGGTTTTAATTGTTTTCAGCCAGGGTCTTTAATTTAATCTAGTTTTAACTTTTATATATTTAATGTTTTAATTGTATGGCTGTGCACCGCTCCGAGTCCTTCAGGAGAGGAGCGGTATATAAATAAATATTATTATTATTATTATTTTATTTTTATTTATTTGATTTGTCAATCGCTTACAAGATAATAGGTATAAGTATATACATAGTTATGAATACATGAAATGGGTACATATCAGAAGAATAAAAGAAACAATAGGATAGGGACGGTAGGCACGTTGATGCGCTTATGCACGCCCCCTACAGGCCTCTTAGGAAAGGGGTGAGGTCAATAGTAGACAGTCTAAGGTTCAAGTTTTTGGGGTTGTACTTTACTTCTATCGCATACAGGTAGTCAACTTTCAGCAGTTTGTTTACTGACCGTTCAAGGTTACAACATCACTGGAAAAAGTGACATGACCATTTTTCACACTTACAACCATTGCAGCATCCCCATGGTCACATGATCAAAATTCTTGCCAATTCTTGCCAACTGCTTCATATTTATGACAGTTGCAATGTCCCGGGATCATTTGATCCTTTTTTGTGACCTTCTGACAAACAAAGTCAATAGAGAAGCCAGAATCACTCAACCACTGTGTTACTAACTTAAAAAACTGCAGTGATTCACTTAACAACAGTGGCAAGGAAAGTCGTAAAATGAGGCAAAATTCACTCAATAAATTTCTCACTTAGCAACATAAATTTTGGGCTCGGTTGTGGTCGTAAGTTGTATTAGCAATAGCTCAAAACAGAGGTTGTCAATAACAATAGCATTAGGCTTATTATACTGCCCTATAGCACTTTCCAGAACTCTCTGGGTGGTTTACAAGGTAGAAGCATTATTTGCATATTGTCCCCAACAATCTGGGTCCTCATTTTACCTACCTTAGAAGCAGGGGTGGGATACAACAGGGTTAATTACCAGTTCGGGATTTACGAGCTTCCCTGCACTGCTGCGAGCCGCGCACCTGTAAATTGTCATCAGCAGCTGCGTGCAGAGATGCAGCCTTTGAAACAGCCCCTCTTTTCCTGCTTTTTTAACTGCAGCTGTGCCTCGTTCGGCAGCTGAAGTTGAAAAATCAGGAAATAAAGATCAGGTAAGAGCCCAGGTGGGCAGGTGGGTAAAAACATCAGCAGACATAGAATCGGTTCTATGTCTGCTGCTCTTCAGAGCTACCGGTTCTACAGAGGTGGACAGAACCAGTAGAAACCCACCCCTGCTTAGAAGGCTGGAAGGCTGAGCCAACCTTGAGCCTCATCGGGATCATACACCAAGCTGTGGTCTGAATTTGCCTGCAATACTGAACTTTAACTACTGTGCCACGAGGGATCTAAAAATCAACGTTGCTCAACCACAGCAAGTTTAAGATGTGTGGATGCCTGGGGAATGCTGAGAATTGAAGTCGGCACATTTTAAATTCACTGAGGTTGAAAAACACTGCTGTATGCAATATTATTGGTATGTTGGTTCATGTTACTAAGTAGAGTCTTTCCCAGCACTAGAGAACATGAATAGCTCAGATTGAATGATTGAGTTCTTGGTTTTAATGGAACTTGCTTGTTGCACAAATGTCTTCCTGAAACCTTCTAGCACAGTGGTGGCCAACTTTTTTGGGCTCCTGTGCCAAAAATTGTGTGCGTGTTTGTATGCTCTCGCTCACGTGCCAGCACCCAGAAGGCAATGTGCGCCCCCCTGCCCCCTACCCATGCACGTGCTATCCCCACTCCCACTGCCCCCTTACCTGCACTGCACCTCACAGCTGATTTTCAGCCAGTTTGAGGGTTTTTTCGGCCTCCCAGAGGCTTCAGGAAGGCTTCTGCAGGCTTTTCAGGCCGAAAACTAGGCCCGTTTAGTCATTTCCAGTATTTCTGGAAAAACAGGAAGTGATGAAATGGGCCTAGTTTTCGGCCTGAAAAGCCTGCAGAAGCCTTCCTGAAGTTTCTGGGAGGCCGAAAAAGGCATCAAACCTGCTGAAAATCAGTTGTGAGGTGCACACATGGGCAGTAAGTTAAGTTTGCCTGCAGCTCACGTGCTGGCACACATGGCTCTGCGTGCCACCTGTGGCATGCGTGCCATAGGTTTGTCATCACAGTTCTAGTAGGTTCATTTTGCTTCCTGCTTAAAGCTTCACCATCATCCCAGACCAACTTTCTTCCACCTCAGCTATCCATTCTGACTTCTGGGTCTTCTTTTTTTTCCCTGCAATTTTCTTTGCCAAGCTTAACATTCTCTCTTCTATCTCTATCAGTCAGGTGTCCATTCATCAAGCAATGTTCTCTATTACACAAACCATCTTGATTTAAAAAAAAAAAAGAGTCCGATCACAACATCTGAACTATAGCATTATTTTTGCATTTCAAAAACCAATCCAAAATTTGGTAAACAATAACTGATGTAAGTATCCATTGTGAATCAAATATATCTATAGTATTATTGTGATCCAGGAGAAAGCAGCAAGATTAAACCTGGAGACCCTCTAATTTACACTGTAAACTCATTCAGAAGTCCAATCTGAGAGCAATTTGTAAGTTGTAAGGATCAGTTAACAGGTATACAATGCCAAGACTAGAAGATCTCCAATGTCCTTCCACCCCTATGAATTTATGATTCTATTCTGTGATTCTAAGTTACACCCCCAACAAGTTTGCTACATGCTTCAGCTTGTGATGTTAATCTAAAGTCTCACCTTGAACCTGAAGGAGATCCCATTTTGAATCACTGGCAATAACCTAGATTTGTTGCAAGTTACAATGTCAGGGTCAGACTGACATCTATTTCAGATACCATAAAGCATATGTTTCCATGAAATAATTGTGCGTAGCGGAGAAGGGTTATATGCCAGTATGCTTGCCCGGCTTTGATAAACGAATTTTATAGTTTTGTGTGACCTGCTAACACCGCCATACTACAGAGGTTTAATGGAAGAAAAATGAAGGCAGAATAAAAATAGAACAGAGAGAAAGGCTAGAATTGGCATTATTGTTTATCTTAATGCCCACATTTTCCAATATCTTGGTTGTTCCTTTTCACTTAAGATGCTAAATTGATGTATTTTCTCTCATCTTTATTCTTTTCTTCCGTACACAGCTAGAATTTTGCATAAGAAGAGAAAATCCACTTTTGTAACCATGTGTACCTGCTCTCAAATAATGTTTCTTCTATTATTCTTTTGGAGAAGAAATGGCTTTCCAGAAGGGAGCAATGTAAGCTTTTCAGCGAAATGCTATGATTCATTCCCAGGAAACTCCGAGTTACCCTCAAAAGCAGATTATGTTTCACAATAAACACAAGTCAGATCCACAAAGGGTAATTTTAAAAATTCTACTGTAAACTAGCTGTGGCTTTAATTGGAGGATCGTCTTCAAAAATGCACTTTTTGGGAAGTTTGAAGCATTTATTGCTTTGTGCAGCCTTTACATGATATGTATGTCAGAAATGTGAACAACAGGTGCTTTGGATTAGATGAGGAGGATTCATCCACACTCCTAAAACTGCAGCATGGAATAACAGAATGAGAGAGTTGGAAGGGACCTTGGAGGTCTTCTAGTCCACCCCCCTGCTCAAGCAGGAAACTCTATACCACTACAGGCAAATGATGTCTAGTCTCTTCTTAAAAATCACCAGTGATGGAGCACCCACAACTTCTGAAGGCAAGTCGTTCCACTGATGAATTGTTCTCACTGTCAGAAAATTTCTCTTTAGTTCAAGGTTACTTCTCTTCTTGATTAATTCCATTGCTTCTTGTCATGCCTTCAGGTGATTTGGAGACTAGCTTGATGCTTGACTCCCTCCCCCACTTCTTTGTGGCAGCCCCTTGGATATTGTAACACTCCTGTGATGTTATCCCTAGTCCTTCATTACACTAGACATAACTAGCTCTTCATATGTTTTAGCCTCCAATCCCCTAATCGTCTTTGTTGCTTTTCTCTGCACTTTTTCTGGAGTCTCAACATCTTTATTTATATTGTGGTGACCAAAACTGGATAGTCTTTCCAAGACATTATGGAGAGGATATCCTGCTCTTCAAGGACATGTCCTTGGGATGTTGCTGTCTTTGTCTCCTCTTTGTCTATAGTTGAGCTTTGGTCTAGCTGTTCCAAAGTCTGTGGTGTTCTCCCAACACAAATGTGACTTCTGGCACTTTGGCAGTGACTGCATTGATGACATGGTCCATGGTTGGGATATTCTAAGCTCCTGTTGACTCCTGTTGGGCTTAATCAATGACAGCCCCTTCCCTCCAGTCCCTGAACATTTCCTTCCAAAATTGATTTCTGTTGTTTGATCATCATGACATCTGGCTTCAGGAGGCAGGCCAGAGGTAGTATTCAGCAGGTTCTGGCCAGTTCTGGAGAACCAGTAGTGGAAATTTTGAGTAGTTTGGAGAACCAGCAAATACCATCTCTGACTGGCCCTGCCCCCTTCTATTCTCTGCCTCCCGAGTCCCAGCTGATTGGCTAAGAGTTCTTTTGTTGCCCTGCACAGGAGAACGGAGCTGGAAAGCAGGTTAGTGGGGTGGGGAGGGAATGGGATTTTACGGTATCCTTCCCCTGCCACATCCATCAAGCCACACCCACCAAGCTATGCCATGCCCACCAAGCCACACCCACAGAACCGGTAGTAAAAAAATGTGAATCCTATCACTGAGGTAGGTATATGGTATATATACTTTTGAAAGAGCAAATCAGGTTTTAGAAGGTTCTTATTCACACATTCTCACCACTCTTGCAAAAGACACAGCCGGTACAACTTGAGTGGGAGATTGGCCTTGACAGGCATTGACAATTCTGTTGCATTAGCCTACTAGCAATAAAAATCTTTCCAGAAATCTAAAGTTAGTTTCCTAAGTTTGAAGGGCTTGACACCTGTTGAAGAGCAGCCACTGCAGGAAGGGAGCAGCAACAGAGAGAAAGAGACTTGGAGAGACTTTCCAAATTGATATCAGCCCTTTGAAGTAAGGTAGTTCATGAAGTAAGTATGTCAGGCATCTAAGGAATGCTGTTTATTGTAGTGATATAGAATAAGAGAAACTGGAAAGATTGCTCAAATGGCTTTCTGCCCTTCTTTACTGAACAAAATCAAGGGTGTGTGTGTGTTTGTGTGTGCATTGAGTTTCTTTCTTCCTCTTCCTCATGAGTGTCCTCCTTAATGGCTCATACATTCATTCTTTATGCCCCAGATCAGCAAGCTAACATGCCACCAGCAATCCTGATGTATAGGATTGAGGGATATGTGTTTATTACAATAACATTGGATGTGTATTTAGAACTAGACAAGGCTTAGAAGAACACCTCTGCACCAGCAGCCTTTCATCTGGGCAACTTATAAAGCAATGCTGGCATTACGTGTGATGTACAGGACTGCAGGTTTTCAATCCAGTCTCATAGTGCAGCAAAAGTAGCAACCACATTATCAAGATAGATTCAGTGATATCTCCTTTAGTCCATTTGCCAGGGATTGTTTGCTGATCATGTTAATTTTTCTCTCCTCCTCTCTTCTCCTCTCCTCTCCTCTCCTCTCCTCTCCTCTCTTCTCCTCTCCTATCATCTTTTTCTCTTTTTTCTGTGCCTTAGAGTCAATGTTGACTCCTGGCAACTACCTGGACTAATCCCTGTAGTTTCCTTGGCAAGATTTCAGAAGTGGTTTGCCCTTTTCTGATTCCCAGAGCTAAGAGTGAGTGAGTGTTTCAAGGTCACCCAGGAGGCTTTGGGTCCAAAACAGAGCTAAAATTCAAAGTCTCCTGGTTTCTAATCCGATGACTTAATCATTACAACACCAAGCTGGCACTCTGATCATGTTAATATCTACTTTTTACTGGGATTAAAACATCCATCAATAAAAAAGGGAAAAAGCAATAGCATATTGGAGTTTTCTAGCTGCTGATAATGTGAATACTGGTAGTCTTCGACTTACAGTAATTCACTTAGTGACTGTTTGTATTTACAAAGGCATGAAAAGTGACTTATGACCAGATAAGAGGTCTGTAGGGGGCATGCATAAGCGCACCAACGTGCCTACCTTCCCTGTCCTATTGTTTCTTCTATTTTTTAACTTTTTTATTTCTCTTATACAGATATTTATCCATGTATTCATAACTATGTTTTTACTTATACCTATTATCTTGTAAGCAATTGACAAAAATAAATAAATAAAATTAAAAAAAAAAACTCCCAGAATTCTCCAGCCAGCTGGGAGTTGAAGTCCATAACTCTTAAAATTGCCAAGTTTGGAGACCTCTGCCATAGTGACTTGATCAAAATCCAGACGCTTGGAACTGGCATGTCTTTATGACGGTTGCTGTGTCCTGGGGTCATGTGTTCACCTTTTCTGATCTAACAAGCAAAGTCAATGGAGAAGCCAGATTCACTTAACGACTGTGTTACTAACTTAACAACTGCAGCAATTCACTTAACAACAGTGGCAAGAAAGGTCATAAAACGGGGCAAAACTCACTAAACTGTCTTGCTGAGCAGTGGAAATTTTGGGTTCAATTGTGGTCTTAAGATGAGGACTACCTACCTATGGATGACAGTCAGAAAATATTTAAAATAACAAGAGTTAATAGCAATAGCACTTACACTTATATATTGTCCCATAGTGCTTTCCAGCACTCTCTGGTCTGGGTGGTTTACGTTCAGTGATGGTATGCTACTGGTTCGGACCGGTTTGGCCGAACCTGTAGTAAAAAAAGCCTCAGACCATCAGCTGAGAGGAGAAAGAAAAGAGCAGGATAGGCCCTCCCACCCACCTCTGCATTTTTCTCTTCTTTATCTTCTCATCTGATTGGTTCTGCAGGACTCAGCTGGTGTGTGGAAAGCTGCGTGCATGCACGCAATCACTGAACCAGTAGTAGTACAGGTAGGATCCCACTGGTGTTTACGTTGTCAGTATATTGCCCCCAACAATCTGAGTCTTCACTTTACTGGCCTGGGAAGGATGGAAGGTGAGTCAACTTTGAGCCCATCAGGATCAAACTGTAGGCAGAGTTAGCCTGCATTCTAACCACTACACCATTGGTCTCTTTAGCTCACTCTGACTGATGTGGCTGACTTCTAGAATGGAGAAAGCTTTCCGAATGACTTGGCAATTCTTGAATACTTTTTCCTTTTAAAAATTAACACGCCTGATTTTGTAATAAGAAGTTCCTTTTTTCCAATCCCAGTAGTCTTTTTGGGACAAGGGTAACCACATGTTTAAAGAGTACTACACATAGGAGAACATATTATCTCCTTGGCCAACTTCTGCTGATGAAGATATTGCCAGCAACCTGTGTATGGATTACCTAGCGCACTATGGGAAATGTATCAGCAGGCAGGCTTAAATCCAGGAAATTCCCACTAGCACTGGCACAACATCTACCCAACAACTTTAACATCAATGAAAAGCCACATGGGTTGCTGACCATCCAGACATAGAGAGACATATAAATGACCTCACAAAAAAGGTGCCAGGATTTGAACTGCCACATCAGCAATGGACAATTCTGAATAGGATTCGCAACTCGCACAGCGTCTGCCAGGACTCTGTATAAACGGGGCATAGTATCCTCTCACCAATGTGACTGTAGGGTTCCACATCAAACTGTAGATGACATTGTGACCAGCTGTAAACTGAGGGCATATGCCGGTCTAGTATCTGATTTTTTTCCTATAAACCAGGGGTGTCCAACTCGATTTGATCGAAGGCTGTGGCAGGGTTGTGTTTGATCTTGGGAAGCCAGAGTGGGTGTGGCAGGGTGGGTATAGCCAGTTTGACGTCACTCATGTCAGGAGCGCCTATGGTGGCCCGAGTGCTTTGCCTGTGAAAACGGGCTCCTGAGCTCCGTTTTCAGCTGCAATGACCTCCTGCAACCCTCTGACAGTGAAAACAGGGCTTGGAAAGGCGGCACACGGCCCTCCGGGGCTCCATTTTCACTAGCAGAAGCACTGCAGGCCAGTCCTTCATTGTTTCCAGGGTGGCCTTGCAGGCCAGATCTAAGCACCCAGTGAGCCAGATCCAGCCCTGGGCCTTGAGTTTAACAACCCTACTATAAACGATGCTGCACTTCAGTGGTTAGATGGCCTAGACCAGTGGTGGGTAATCTTTTTGGGTTCCTGTGCCAAAAATTGTGTGTGCACTTGCATGCTTGCACTCACGTGCCAGCACCCAGAAGGCAATGCATCCCCCCCACGCCCCCTATGCATGCATGCACAATCTCAACACCTCCAGCAACTCTCCCGCCACCCCCTTACCTGCACTGCACCACACAGCTAATTTTCAGCCGGTTTGAGGACTTTTTTTGACCTCCCAGAGACTCCAAGAAGGCTTCTGCAGGCTTTTCAGGAAAAAACTAGGCCTGTTTCATCAATTCCGGTATTTCCAGAAAAATAGGAAGTGACTAAACAGGCCTAGTTTTTTGCCCTGAAAAGCCTGCAGAAGCCTGAAGAAGCCTTCTTGAAACCTCTGGGAGGCTGAGAAAGACCTAAAACCTGCCGAAAATCAGCTGTGAGGCGTGGGCATGCGCAGTGAGGTAAGTTTGCCTGCAACTCGTATGCTGGCACAAATGGCTCTGCATGCCACCTGTGGTACGCGTGCCATAGATTCGCCATCATGGGCCTAGACATTGGTATTTGAACACAGATTTTTTTAACATTCACATTTTATTGAGGTCTACTAATCTAGATGGAATGTTAATATATATTGCTAGTCCATGTATGATACACCATATGCTAAACCAATAAATAAATACAAGAAACAGTTTCCCGCATCAGGCTCTGTAAGTATGGCAGGATAATCAGTGTAACTACTTGGTATTTGCTCCTTCAGCAACACAGCTGAATTTCCCACATGTTTGAACAGAATCCATAAGCATTTATTCATGGGCTTATTTTAATTTTGTGCTTCTCTGTTGTGCCCTGTATCTTTGAGCCAGCCACAGGCAAGCAAACACTGACCTCTAGAACCACTAAAGTACACAGGGCTAAAATGATGGCACTCTATGCTGTACATTTGGATGCATGAAATTTGCTGTTCCTAAGGCTGGGTTATTATTAGCTACCGTGCTGGTTAGAATATTGTCATCTGATGTCGTTTAGGGGATTCCACGGGGCACGGACTCTAATAAAAATATCTGCTTAGGAAACATGATAGTATAAATAAATCTGTATTTGAGTCAGATGCTGGAGGAATAATTTTCAGTTTCCCCCAAGAAAGCGGGGCCAAAATTTGAACATCTTGTTTTTAATTGGCGGAATTACGCAATGTTGAACAAGTACAATTTCTTAATTTCAACCATCTCTGATGTCCTTGTGTGTAAACTCCAAGGAGTGTGCTATGATGAAAACCACATGGCCTGTCCTCTGAGTAATTTCTTTGCAGGCTGTTGCTCTTCTGTAGGATTTGAAATGTAACGTAGTAGATTCTCTGATAAGTACAAGATTTGGTTTGAACTTGAATAACAAAAACAAAATATTGTGATATATTGTTTTTAGTTGAAACAGCATTTGTCCTTTTTCCCCTCTCTGAAAGAAACAGAAAGTACTGTTCTAACTACCAAGTTGTATCTTTTACTCTTTTCAGTATTTTCTGTTGAGTTCCATGATAATCTCCAAAATAGTGGGGAAAACCTTAGCTTGTGCTTCTATTCAATTCACTAGAATTCTACTCCATCCAATAGAACAGGGGTGTCAAATTCAAGGCCCAGGGTTGCATCTGGCCTGTGGGGCCACTCTAGAAACAACAAAGAACTGGTCCGTGGTGCTTCTGCCAGTGAAAATGGAGCTCAGGAAGGCTGCATGCTCCCCCCCCAAGCTCTGTTTTCACTGACAGAGGCTTGCAGGAGGCCATCGCAGCCAGAAATGGAGCTTGGGAGCTTGCTGTCAGAGTGCTGAGGCCACCACAGGTGCCCCTGACACAAGTGACGTTGAATTGGTCACGCCTACCCTGGTCAGGCCCCCCTAACCCCCCTGAGGTCAAACACAGCCCTGATGCGGCCTTCAATGAAATCGAGTTTGACACCACTGCAGTAGAAGCAGAAGTGGTATTCAGCAGGTTCTGACCAGTTCTGGAGAACCGGTAACGGAAATTTTGAGTAGTTTGGAGAACCGGCAAATACCTCCTCTGACTGGAGATTTTACACTATTTTCCCTCTGCCACACCCACCAAGCCACACTCACAGAATCGGTAGTAAAAAAGTTTGAATCCCACCACTGAATAGAAGATATGTAGATAGATAATTTCAAGACTTCTTCCTTTTCTTCTAATTTTTATCTCTGAATTTAATGTCTCTTCCACTGAGGGGCAGTGACCATCTTGTGCCATTTTAAATAGAAGGACCAGTCAAGTTCTTTCATTTCATTGCTTTCATTGATTTACTTTACCAAATAGGTAATTTTTTCACTTCATAGTATTTTACTGTCCTTGCTGTGCCGTGGTTCGTGCCTACAGGAGATCCTCAATTTACAGCCATTTATTTAGTGATCATTCAAAGTTACAACAGGACTGAAGAAAAATGATTTTTGACCATTTTTCACATTTATGACCATTGCAGCATCCCTGTGGGTATGTGATCACAATTCAAATTGCTTGGCAACTAGTTCATATTTACGATGGTTGGCGTGCCCTGGGGTCAAGTGATCATCTTTTGCAACCTTCTGACAAGCAAAGTTTGTGAGGAAGCTAACTTAACAGCTTCACTTGACAACTATGGCTAGAAAGGTCATAAATTGGGACAAAACTAACTTAACAACATCTTGCTTAGCAACAGAAATTTTGGACTCACTTGTGGTCGTAAGTCAAGGACTACTTGTATGTATGTTTCATGTTATTTACCATGTTTCCTCAAGAATAAGACCAAAAATGTTCTTTTGGGCCCCAAAATAAGCACTAGGGCTTATTTTCAGGGAAACATGATTTCAGGGTGATCAGCCCAGCTGAGAGCGCCCTGCCCCTTTAGCACACACACACAAGAACCAGCAAGCACACAAGGACCGATTGCATCAGTCGGCAGCTGCAGCCCAAGTCTCCCTTGCTCAGTGCACTCTGAGGCTGCGCAGAGCAGAAAGCAGGTGATCCCGATATGATGCACGGACTGCAGGCAAGCCAAGAGACACAAAGATGAGCCTCCTACCATTCTGGCCCACTGCTGCTTGGGTTTTCCACAGCCTGCACGGCATCACTACGTCACCTGCCTCCCCCTGCACCTCTGCCTCCATCTCCTGTGTGAAGATGAGACTTTCATGGTTGCCCGTAATCCTGGCCCACTGCCACTCGGCTTTCCCATGGCCCGCATGACACATCCGGATCTCCTGCCTCCTCCACTGCCTCTGCTTCCATCTGCTGCTAGGACAGGTACTCAACTCATCTGTGCTATGTGGGTTGCAGCTGCTGCCAGACATCATCAGCCCATGTGTGCTCGCCATCTCCTATGCTGGCCACGCCCAGCCCCATCACTAAGGTTTATTTTGGAGGTAGGGGGTTCTATTAGGTACACGCGTAAAAACAGGCTGGGGCTTGTTTTCCAGGTGGATCATATTTTCGGGGAAACACACGGTATCTTAAAGCAGGAAATAAAGTCCTCTGCTCAAGTTTCATTCATTCCAGACCATTATAAATTGTATAATGGCATTGTTCACAAGCAGATTAAAAATATGATTTCTCAAAAAAGAAGCATGACATTACACATGACCTGGATCAACAGATAAGAAAGAAAAATACAGAGAAACAAAGCAACTACTTTACTCTGCAAACATTTGTGTGTGTGTGTGTGTGTGTGTATGTATATGTATAAGTATATGTGTGTGTGTATATG
This sequence comes from Bungarus multicinctus, assembly GCA_023653725.1. Classification (NCBI taxonomy): domain Eukaryota; kingdom Metazoa; phylum Chordata; class Lepidosauria; order Squamata; family Elapidae; genus Bungarus; species Bungarus multicinctus. The sequence goes on along the minus strand of CM042846.1, from coordinate 80,527,850 downwards.
TGTGTGTGCATAAATAAAATCAATGCTAACAGACTACATTAAAAAAAAACCATCAGCTCAAATGTCAGCTTTCTTACTCTGTCATTTTGAATTTGGTCAAAATTATAGATCTCAGTACGATAGAGTGAGGTTCTTGGGACTCTTAAGGAATAAATTCCCAAGTAGTGACCTATTTCTAGTTTGCATCTGAATTAAGGCATGCCTTGCAAGTAACCTTTCATCAAATGTTGTGGAAATTACTGTGAAAACAAGAATTTTGCATTCAGACTTACAATACAAAAGGAATCTAAAGTCAGTTAACAAAACTAACTTGAACACATTTTTGACTACACAAAACAGAAATAATTGTATTCAGGGAGCTTTACTGCAAGTGCCCTTCAAGTTATTAAGCGTAAATAGTAAAAATGGGGCTACTCTGGAAGAATATTTAGAATTAATTGACTTAGATTGAGCAAAGGAATGAATATAATTTAGGTAAGGATGAAATATATTTTTGAAACATAATAATTACAATATTAATGATAATATAATAATTGACCAATGCAAGATAAAATACTGATTAGAATGATTTTATATATATATATAAACAAGTAAGAAATATATGATAATATTATTATGTGCACAGAATATACGTACCCAACAGACACACTGTTGAACTGAAAGATGGTTTTATATGTTTGTTTTTGTTGTAAAAATAAAAAAACTTTTCCCCCCCAAAAAAAGCTATTAAGTGTAAATAGTAAAAATGGGGCTACTCTGGAAGAGTGTTTAGAAGCTACAATTGATCCAGAATGCAGCAGTGTGTAGTTTTGGAGATCCATGGGAATGGTACATGTGACACCACTGTTGTCAGCGTTCCAGAAAAACAAACTCTAACTCCAAACTCCAAGATAGGCAGTTTGTCAAAGTTCCATTTTATTAAAGTTGTCATATTAGCACATCTGGGAAAACCTGAATCTGAGAGTTCCAGGTTTTCCCTCAGTAATTGAAAATCAAAGATCCATCCCCCTGCACCCCTCGGTCCATCACATGGCCCAATCACCATCCGTCCCAGCTTGAGACATTCTCTAACCATTCCTTGTCCAGGTGCAGGATGACATGATCTTGACTGTAAAGAAGAATGCTATTATGTCTAACTACATACACTCTAAGAAATCCCCCCTCCCAATTTCCCAGCCACAGGAATGTGGCAGTGTGGAAGCTTCTGGTGCTAATATGGCTTCCAAAGCTGACAACTGTTACACAAGCTTCCGGGTCAATTCAAGCTGTTGGTTATTACCTTTATAGTCCTTTATGGAATGGGTCCAGGCTACCTGAAGAGCCATCTTGCCCCAGTGGGATTGACCTACCCCACTTGTGCTGGCAGAAGGGACCTACTGTGAACTCCAACAGCTAAGGAATTGCAGCTGGCAGAATCCAGGAAAGGAGTCTTTTCTGCCACGGCCCAAACCCTTCGGAATATCTTACCACAGGAGCTGAAATCCACCAGCTCTCTTTTAGTCTTCAGGAAAAGCCTTAAAACTTGGTTATGCTGGTTGGAATGGAGGGTCTGAAGGAGAAGCTGTTGGCTGGAGTTATCTAGTGTAGTAACAGCTTCCAAGTTGAAAGCATTAACTGGTGACATTACCGTTTTCCAGGGGACACCCAGTTGGGGGTTCCTTTCATGTCCCTGGCAGGAGCTGGCGCAAAGGACGGGAGCTCACCCCACCCCACAGCAGTACTTGGGTCTCAAACATTGGCTTGCTGCTTGTCAAGCCAGTGCCCTAATCATGTGAGCCACTGTGCTCCTATACTTTTATAGTTGTTTTTACATCCATATGTTTAACTATGTTGTAAGTCTCTTTGAATCACTTTGAACCACAATGACTTCTCTTCTCTTCTCTTCTCTTCTCTTCTCTTCTCTTCTCTTCTCTTCTCTTCTCTTCTCTTCTCTTCTCTTCTCTTCTCTTCTCTTCTCTTCTCTTCTCTTCTCTTCTCTTCTCCTCTCTTCTCCTTCTTTCCTCATAGAAATTCTCTTGGCCCCATTATCATTGTTCGTTTCCTTCTCCCATTTTGCCTAAATATTTAAAAATATCATCTCATTTGGTTGGACAATGACTAGGGAAGTATAGGGTAGCACTCTTCTACCAACCCAGTCTAGAGTTGCTATTTGCCTTTGTTTGCAACCATGTGTTGACTCGACCCTGTTGACTCATAGTCAACTTAATTACAACTAAGCATCTTAGTTTTGTTTCACGCTTCTTGAGTTTCTGGCTGCAATAGTTCCTGGGTTTATTTCTAATGAAGTACTGCTTTGTTTCCAGAAATTCCCAGGGTTAGAATAGGGATGCTGCATCAGAACCTTAGCAAGCTGGTTTGCCATAGGGGAAGCCTTGGCTTGCCTTGAGATGGGATCAGCCCTTGCAGCGTAAGAGAAACATTCTTGCATGGTAAACTAAAGCCACTAATATATACAGCACAAACAATAAATGACTAAAACAAAACAAAGAGAAAAGTACAGCACCTCAGACCTTAAGCTCACATATTTATCAGTAAACTGAAAAGAACTAAATGTCTTTTGCAAACCAGCCTACAGAACATGAAGGATTGGGCCATCAGCAACCCCTGAGAGAAAGAATTCCAAAGATGTGTAATCACCATTGAAAAGGTCATTCTTGGGAACCCGAACTTCTGATGCTTTGACTGTCAGAACAAAATATTTTATGTTCTGCCTGAGTCACTAATCTGGATATGCTTATTATTATTATCATTATTATCCTATTTGGATAATCCTTCTATATCTTGCTTGAGACAATTCTATATCTCTCGAAGCAAAACTGGGCCTTTTACTTAGGTATCTCATAAAGCAGAACTGTTATGTCATAAAGCATCTTTAAAGGGACAGAGATCTCTCCATATTGTTGCTGCAGTGTGCCAGTAGATCACTTCTGTCATTCAGAAGTTCATCCACAGGAGATATTGAATGGCCAGATTAATGAATTGTTAGGGCTACAGCAAGCAGGTGGTCTATGGATCACATGTTCTATCTCACAGATGCCAGGTTGCTTATTCCCAAAATCAATGGTCTTCAAACTTAACTGCTTTAAGACTTGTTGACTTCAACTCCCAGAATTCTTCCTCCAGTCATGTTAGCTCAGGAATTCTGAGAATTGAAGTCCACAAGTCTTAAATTAAATTAAATCTACTATTACTGTTAATCTTCTCATCACTCCTTATCATCCATCCCCTCCCACTTGTGACTATAACTTTGTTGCTTGTATCCTCTGTTTCCTAGTATGATTTGATGTTGATTGTACCCTATGACAGTGTTAATTAAGTGTTGTACATTATGATTCTTGATTCTTAACGAATGTTCCTTCTTTATGTATACTGAGAGTATTTACACCAAGACAAATTCCTTGTGTGTCCAATCACACTTGGCCAATAAAGTATTCTATTCTATTCTATTCTATTCTATTCTATTCTATTCTATTCTATTCTATTCTATTCTATTCTATTAAACTTGCCAAGTTTGAAGACCCTTGCTCAAAATGAACAATATCATCCAGATGTTGTCAACCGTAGTATCCTAAATTCCTAATCATCAACCATGGTGCTGGAGCTCATCAAGCAAAGGACAGCCTGAAACATCTAGAGAGCATTAGATAATCTATCACTGAACTTATTTTTCACAAGGCATGGATTTTTGGGTGGGATCATAATAATTCCCTGAAGTTACAAAGGTCTAGATCTTGCTGATCTTGCCCCTCTTGCTTTAGGTCTACATGCCCTGATTAGTCTGTATAGAGATCTGCATGTGTTATCTAGTCTCCATATCATTGGAATTAGCCCCAATGGTATAAACCTGATAGACTTCCAAAGGTGTCCTTGAATGCCAATGTACTGGAATGTCTACATTCTTCTTCATGAATTTACCTGATTTTCAGTGCCTGTTTCAAAGGTCACCCTTAAATGTCCTTAAAGGGGTAGTTCTAGTTATTTTGCTGCCTAAGGTAAATGTGGTTCAGTAGAAGTGCCCATGTTTTTATCTAAAGATTACAGGGAATGGTTTGATGGAAATGTTTTCTCCCAGCAGATGCCAACTTGGGCATGCTTAGATATTCAGTTAAAGGCCTTGGAAGAAGAAATGACTTGCATGTTTCCTTCAGCTATATTATTTTTCATTGAACATGGTTGCTGATTTATGTAGAATCACTGTATCTATCATTGTCTAGTTTTACTGGCCTATGCACTGTGGCTCAGTTAGAAATGAAATATAAACTGTTACCATTTGGTTATATCGTATGCATGAATTTTGCATTTCTATTTTAGTCCCTTTTATAGTAAGCATTTTGTTTAACAAAAAAATAGAACTCACTAGAGCAAAGGAGGAGATTAGACAAAATCTAAAGAAGAGGGTCTACTGAAGGTTATTAGACAAAAAAATAGAGTCTGCAAAAAATGTGCAACCTTTATTCTTCAAGGTGCCAATCAAACACTATATATTTTCCCAGGATATTATATTTTCCCCCTCTTTAAGAGTAAACAAGCAGTAAGTCTTCTGAAGGTTGCTTAGTGCTACAGCTGAACTTTTGAAATACTGTAGATCTTGAAAATGAACTATTTGAATCATTTCAGCCAATAGAGAAGTAACATGCAGCTGCAGGAACATAAAAAGATTTCACACTCTCACAAAAAAGTGCCACTTGAACAATTAGCAACATTTTGGGACTTGCATTGCAACATCACTTACATAATTATTTTCTGGTCAACATCTACACCAGGATTTCCTAACCTTGGCAACTTTAGGCATGTGGACTTCAACTCCCAGTATTTGGCAGCCAGCTATGCCACCCAGGCTGGCTGGAGAATTCTGCAAGTTGAAGTCCATGTATCTTAAAGTTGCCAAGATTGGGAAACCCTGATCTATACCTTTAGCCTAGAGAAGATACAAGGCAAGTTTAGTATATAGGCATTTTTTTGTATTTTCTAACTCAGCGTTTATCTAAACCTTATAAACATGTATCCTGTTGTTCAGAATAAAGATATCTTCCCCACTCTGACCCCCAAGACCCCAAATAGCTAGCATTCAGTGATGTTCAGTCTCAAAGTTCAGCAGGTTTCCATCTTGAAGTATCATCTATTGGCCATTCTCCTTTGCTGCAGATACCATTAAAATGGGCACGTATCAAGTTTTGGTTTTCAATTCATACAATTATAGAGATGAACATTTTTATGTAAGCCACCTGGTCCAACTCTCCTCTCGATTTGAGAAATCTAGGTATAGATTCTATCAAGGTTCACTACCAGTTCCTGTTCTGATGGATGGAATTTAGTTTCAATTCTATAAAAAAATATTGGAATTTAATTCCATGAGATATACAGTAATTCTGCCTTTGGAGGTAGCCTAGAATAACTGTTTATTCTCTTCTCAGTCTTCTCCTAACTCACTCTTCAACATCTATTAACTAAGACCAGGTGGATGAAAAGAAGAGGAAGGTTCCTCTTTATATAAGAAAATTTCTATTAATTTCAAAAATGTTTTCTTAGAACGATAACCAACTTCCAGGAATAACCACCCAGAGAGGTCTTGAACTGCAGATGGATGGCATATAAAAATTGCTAGTTAGAAACTGTTATTGATCTCCTGAAAGATCTCTGAGTGATTTGCAGCAAATGCAATTCTCCCAGCTATCCCTCTCTGCTGTAGACTGCAGAAAAAGGCCTATTAGCACCATTCCTGGATATGATGAGTCATTCAATACATACACTTAGTAATGATGTGCGTCAAGAGCTACAGCAATTTCCGAATCACCTTCAATGACCAGTGAAAATGACTTGAAATCAGTATAGCATGTCTGTTTCATAACTTATTCCTGAGTTTATCTGACTTCTTCCAAATCATATTCGGTTGTTTTGATCTCCTTCAGAATAAGTCCACCAAATTTTGCCTGTATGACCCTAGATGACCACTAATTGGCAGTGCAGTGCAGTGCAGCATTAGGTTCTTTATCTATTTGCTGACATCTCCTGATTCCTTGAAGGTAGTGCATTAACTCCGGAAGAAACCTTTTATAGATCCCGTAGGTTTTTACCATGGATGGTGATTCACCCATCGGTAATCTGAAGACTGGGTTCTTTCAGTGTTATGTATGTGGAGCTGGTAGGGTAAATTCAGATCAAATTTATTACAGTCTTAAGGCCAGATATAAATATAACAAAAGAAGATGATGACAAAATCACTTCCAGGAAAAGGATATGGGTGTATTTTAGCGGACATTGGGAGTTGAGGGGGATTTTACTATAAGAGGTTAACTCTTTACTATAGGGCTGAATTGTTTATTACATGTCAAAATGTAAAATCAATAGGGACAGGAATTGTATTTTGGATTGTTCTGTGCATGGATAGCACAATTGTTTTTAAATATATATATGAGAATTTCCTACTAAAAAGCCCCTATTGCACACTATTGAACCAGATGCCTATCAACTCTGATGGACTTCAGTTCTGAGAATTCTTCTGTAGCACAGCCAGGTTGAAATCCAGTATATCTGGAAGGCACCAGATGGGAAAAGACTGCCCCAGAACCGGTTATTAAGTCACTTAATAAGAATCTTTCAAGTTTACATTGATACTGATGACTCTATGATGTATCCAAGGGATTTCCTGGACATCAATAGGAAAGTCTAAGCAATGACCTTGGGATTTCCTTTAGTTTCTCATCCAAGCATTTACAAACATAATTTTGTCAAGACTGAGCAAGGTTGGTCTAATACTATCTCTCCACCCACATCCCACCTTCAGTGGTTTTACCAGATGATCTTCTGAGGCCTTCAAGAATGTCAAGAGATTGGTGGCATGGTCAAAAATTTTTGGTTATAATATTGAATTGGCTAAATGGCAAAAGCTTTGGACCACCAATAACAAAATAACATTGGCCACGGCATACAAGGAAAACCTTTATGAGATGTTTTACAGTGGCATTTTCCTCCAGCAAGGCTTTCCAAAATGTTCAAAAGTCTATCTCCATATTGTTGGAAGTGCAAAGATGTATCAGGCACATTTTTTCACATGTGGTGGACCTGCAATGCTGCAAAAAAATATTAGAGACTGATCCAGATATGGGTGGAACAAATGGTAGGAGAGTGTATTCCATTTAAACCGGAATTTTTTCCTCCTAGGAATAATACCTGAAGGATATAGGAAGGATTTAATTTATCTAATAGTACATGTGTTGACGGTGGCTAGAATAATGTATACTGGAAGAAGGAAAGCATACCGCTAGAAACAGAGATAATAAAGAAAATTATGGCTTGTGCAGAATCAGATAGGTTAACCCTCGAATTAAAAAACAAGGGGGAATCTGAGCGCTATGAAATGTGGAATAAATTTTATCAGTGGTTGCATAGAAGAAGGCAAGGTCGGAACATAAGTAGCTATGATGATTAGAATAATTAGTAAACAGTGTATCAAACAAGAGGATTGTAAATGGTGAAGTAATATTTATATATGTATAACAATTGTAACCTCAGAACGGCTACACCGTGTTGTATTCTTATAATTAATTTTTTTTTAAAAAGAATGTCAAGAGACTGAGTTATGGTTCTTACTTTTCAGAAATGGCCTGCTTTTCTGTTAGCACAACTCATCTGGTTTGGCCTACTGCACTATGTGATCCAGCCATTCTAATCTATAATCTAAAGTTAGTAGGGTATAATGTATGAATGTAGCCAGCTGTGCCTTCTTCAAAAAGAGTGGTTAAGCAAATCTTGGCTTTATCTAATGTTGAATGCCTTTGCTTAAAAACAGTTTCTGGTGTTTGTAGGAAAATGGTTTTTGCCCCCAGAGCTGCCTATGTCAAGATGGCTTCTTTTCTGCATGTTATTCTAGTCACTGAGACCCACTTCTTTTTCATTAATACTTGTATTGTCCGGTTCATATGAGACCCTCAGGCCTTGCAGCCTCTTCGCTGAGTCCTCATGTGGATTTTGAATCCCCAAATAAATTTGTTACTGGCTTCAAATGATGTGGTTCTTGCAACTTGCTCAAAAGGTAAAGATGACCACAGGTCCAGCTCAATTCTCAAGGATGGCATCCTTGATTTCTCTCCACCAGCCCCATAAAGCATTGGGAGCTGTGTCTCATCCTGAAATAAACCCTTTGTTTAACACGAGAGTGCCAGTAATGGGACATCTGAAAGTAAACAGCATTTTCTGCCAAGGTGCAGAGATGTATGATCAGCTTGCCAAATAGGCATTTAACTCGCTTTTGAGTATTGGAAGAGGTTGGGGAATAGCTAAGGCTTTGAGTGGTAAATCTGGAAGGCCCTATTTCAAAGCTCTGCATGGTTGTGAACTCTTCCAACAAGACTCAGGCTAACAACTTCTCTTTCAGTCTTTCTCTCTCATTCCTGCCACCCTTTCTGTAGTAGAGACTTTGCCTACTGCTAGGAATCGAGAATAGAATAGAATAACAGAGTTAGAAGGGACCTTGAAGGTCTTCTAGTCCAACCCCCTGCTCAGGCAGGAAACTCTATATCATTTCAGACAAATGATTGTTCAATCTCTTCTTAAATACTTCCAGTGTTGGAGAATTCACAACTTCTGGAGGCAAGTTGTTCCACTGGTTAATTGATGGTGATGATTACTTAGAACATATCTGAAGGGTGTTCTAAATCTTTTCTAAAGCTTAGCCTTACTATTAGACAGAAAGGTTCTTTTGGTTTAATACCTTTTAAAGCAGGGGCGTTCAATTTTGGCAATTTTAAGACTTGTGAATTTCAATTCCCAGAATTCTGAGAGTTGCAGTGCACAGGTCATAAAGTTGCCAAGGTTGGACATCCCTGCTTTATAAAGGAAGTAATTTGTTCATTGTCATTTATCAGCCTGGGAGTCTCGTATGGATTTCTTATTTTTTAATGCATTTTGTCTACCATCTTTCCTTCTGTCTTTTCTTCTTTTCTTTCTCTCTCTCTCCCTCTCCCTCCCTCTCTTTCTTTCTTGTCAAATGTATATAACCACCCAATTTCTGTCAGGGGTATTAAACAATTCAGGCAGTTCTTTAAAGACCTATATGTTCTCCCCCCCCCCCCCTGAATTTAAATTATTGTTTTACATGCCCTCATGGCACGGAATAAACATCAAATTATTAGCCAGAGTGCAAAAATGATTTTGAATATGATTCTCTATTGCTCTTGAGAGTTGGTAGCAAGTGTGAACACCCCAATGGAAAAGAGAGGAAATGCTTCACTGCGATTTGTGAAAATAGTTTATGCCTTGCCATTGTGTAGTTCCAGAAATGTTTTTGCTATTTAGTTCTATGTTCTTCAGGCAATGCAGTGCAGTGCAGTGCAGGGCAAGCAATTAGGGCTCTGCTTTAGAATTAAACCAAGCATCTCTCTGGAGAATGTAACATATAATTTTGCTGAAAAACCAAGGCTTCTGCTGAGATGGAATTGCTTTGCCACGTAAACCGCAGGAAAAAGGGACAGCATCATGATAGGATTACATGTGTGTGTGTATAAGGATCAGATGCCTACAAAAACTTTGTTGAAAGGGGGCCACTTCTAATAATGCCAATTTAGATGTGAGAAGTGTTTCCTATTCAGGATGTGTTCAGCTGTGTGGAAGAAACATACTGAGGGGCTTTTTTTTTCTTTTTTTTTTTGAGAAAATCGTGAATTCCCTTCATTTCCTGTTTTCTTTTCTTCTTTATATTTTATATAATAAAAAACCAAAAAAGAAAGAAAAGAGAAAATGGTGAGTTCCTAATATGAGGGTTGGACTAGATGACCCTTAATGTACGGTATCTTCTAACTTTTTTTTTTATTGCATTCACTTATTGCCTTGTGATGTAACGTGGTTGATTACTTCTGGATTAATGTGGGCCAGGCGAGTTGTGATTTTGTAGACCATTTATCAATTATTATTAATTTATTTATTAAATGTGTTGGCTGCCTGTCTCACCACAAGGTTATGGATTGACAGATTGGGCCAATCTAATTGATAGCAGTCGTGGAATAATGGCTTAAAAGCATGTGGGAAGGCAGTTTATCACTTAATAATAAGTAGTTCAGAGAACCGGCAAATATAACCTTTGACTGGCCCACCCCAATCTATGCTTGTTTTGTTGCCCTGCACAGGAGAACAGAGCTGGAAAGCAGGTTAGTGGGGTGAGGAGGGAATGGGGATTTTGCAGTATCCTTCCCCTGCCGCGCCCACCAAGCCACGCCCACAGAAACTGTAGTAAAAATTTTTGAATCCCACCACTGCTGAAATCTAATAATAATATCGAAGATTGTTATTGAAGGATCTAAAAAAAATAGTTACTTTTTAAAATAGTTTTTTGGCAAATGGTGGCTGTTGGTAAATATTCAGTGAAAAGTGTTTTCATCAGACTGGGGGGGGGGAGTGTCCCCCTCCACCTTAGTAAATAATTGCCTCAGCAAATAAATTTTAACCGTCAGTTGGTAACCATAACTCTCTCCACTATGATAATCTACTCTGTAAATAGGAGAGTTTATCAAAGGTGATCTGTTTCTCTCTTTTTTGTGAAGATTATGAGAGTGATTGATCGAAGGCTGGAACTTTTGTTTCTACATATCACGAGCCAACCACGGGCCAAAAAAAAAAACATTCGAAAAGACACTGTTTTCATGGTCCTTTGAGTGATAACACTCTCTCAGAGTGGGAGTTCAAAGGGAGCTTGTCTTTACAGATCTTTTTGAATGAACAGGGAGCAAATTTTCTAGTCCTGAACCATAAAAGGCTTTAAATGTGGCAACCAGTGGTGGGATTTAAATTTTTCTATTACCGGTTCTGTGGGCGTGGCTTGGTGGATGTGCTGTGGCTTGGTGGGTGTGGCAGGGGAAGGATACTGCAAAATCCCCATTCCTGGGGGAAGATTATTGCAAAATTCCCATTCCCTCCCCACCCCACTAACCTGCTTTCCAGCTCCATTCTCTTGTGCAGAGCAACCAAAGAAGACCAGCCAATCAGCTGGGACTCGGGAGGCAGAGAATAGATGGGGGCGGGGCCAGTCAGAAGTAGTATTTGCCGGTTCTCCGAACTACTCCAAACTTCCGCTACCTGGTTCTCCAGAACTGGTCAGAACCTGCTGAATGCCACCTCTGGTGACAACCAATACCTTACATTGGGCTGAGAAGTGAACCTGTAACCAATATAGTTCCCAAACTAGAGGTGCTGTTCAGGAAAAAAATGAAACACGCTCTTTCAGCCCCTGCATTCTAGACCAACTATAGCTACCAAGTACGCAAAGGGGGAGGTTCTTAACTTAACACCATAATTGGGACTGGACAGTCCATTGCTAAGTGAGGTGGGTTGTTTATCTTATTTATTCAATTTATAAGATGCCCATCTCGCCATCGAAAGCAACTGTGAACGGCTTACAGTGAAAGCCTAAATATAAGAGCAAATAAAAAGGATGTGAGTTAAATCCAGACTAAGGCACGGGGGGGGGGGGCTGAGGCTGAGTGGTGCAGCAGTTAAGTGACTCTTGCCCCATTTTATGACTTCTGTCTTCTATAGCACTTAGACTTATATACCGCTTCACTGTGCTTTACAGCCCTCTCTAAGCAGTGTACAGAGTCAGCCTCTTGCCCCCAACAATCTGGGTCCTCATTTTACCCACCTCGGAAGGAGGGAAGGCCGAGTCAACCTTGAACCTGGTGAGATTCGAACTGCCAAATTGCAGTCAGCCTGCAGTCAGCAGAAGTAGCCTGCAGTACTGCACTCTAACCACTGTGCCACCCTATTCATTAAGTGAAGCATTATTCATATTCATTAAGCAAACGTGGATACGCCTATTGGCTTCGCTTGTTGGAAGCTGGCTGGGAAGGCTGCAAGTAGCTATCATGTGACCCTGGGATTCTCATAAATCTGTGCTAGTTCCCCAGGGCCCAGATTTGGAGTAGTGACGCTAGGGACCCTATGACAACCATAAATCACATTTTTTTTTCAATGTTGCCGCAGCTTCAAACAGTTGTGGACCAGGATAAGTAGTCTGGTGGGAGAGAACAACTATCCAATTACAATCCTTCACTTTCAACTCATGTGGCCTTGCCTGGTGCAGGAAGCAATCAAATATCGGCCTCCCGCCGGCCAGTGTGCTCCCACAGGGTGGGCCTTCTCGGGGTGCTGCCGGCTGGGCGATGCCGGCTGGGCGATGCCGGCTGGTGGCTCCGAGGGTGCAGGCCTTCTCTGCGGGGGCAACCTCCCTCTGGAATGAGCTACCTACGGAGATACGAGCCATCACTGACCTAGGGGCCTTCCGGCGCGCGCTGAAGACCCACCTTTTTCAGCAGGCCGGTCTGGCCTAGTGCCATGAGAAGGGTTTTAATTTTTTAAATTTTAAACTTTTTTCGGGTTTTTATTGGTTTTTATTCTCAAATTCACCCACTAATTTAATAATTTTTAATTCTATTTTAAATTTTATGGACTGTATTGTTTTATTATGGCTGTTCCTATTTGGGAGAGGGGGCGGTATAAAATTTAAATAATAAATAATAATAAAAATATTTCATTAATACAGACGTTGTCTCTGATTCAGAGTTCAGGAGGGGACAGCAATTTTTTTTAAAAATGACATCGCTGGAGCCTGGAACATGAACCTGCACCTTATCACAAATGCTAAGGATTAGTTTTCACCTTAGATTGTGCTCATTTAGTTGGGTTCAAAGCAGACCTTCTGGAACTGATGGACGCTTCAGTTAGCCATTGTAGTCTTAAGTCCTATTGGTTGCAATGAGGTGTGATGACCCGGAGTGTAACACAAACGTAACAAAATCCAAAACATAAATAAATGTCCTTTAATGCCTCCCACTTGGCCCCACTGTTCAATAATTCTCAGTTGGAGATAAAACGTACTCAAAAATAGTCTTCAAAAGAAAGCAATACAGTCCGAATTTAATGAGCAGATAGAGGTGAAATAAAAAAAACAAACAAACTACAATGACGAAATGTCCACAACGGACCAGGATAAGTAATTACCAAATTCAAGGAGATAACAAGGCACAGTCTGTTGGAAGGACGCCAACCAAGATAACTTCAGCCCACGATAAAGCACGCTTTGCTTTTGGCAATGCTGTGTTGTAATCGTCTCTCTTATATACTAGTCTCCCCAGCTGCAACCAATGAGGGGGATCATGGCCGCTTCCTCTCTCGTAAGCCAAGTTGTTTCCTTCTCCATTCCTCCCAGCATGTCCTAGGATGAAGAAGGGATGGGCCTGGTTCTTCCTCTGCCTAGCCGGCCTCTGCCCTTCCCCAGCCTCCTCCACAACCTCCAGAGCCACACCTCCACTCCCTGTCGGCTGTTCCTCCTCTCCTTCAGAGTCCGACTCTACCAAGGGCATGACATGAGGCACGGTTGCATCTGGACCCACTACAGATCCTTACACATATTGTTTGACCTTCATGAATGAAAGCGAATATACGCATCCCAAGATAATGTTGCAGGATCCAACGTGGGTCGCTCACCGGGACCAAAGATTTTTGTCTTCCAAGCTTTCAGACTTCAGGAAACTTCTCTCTAGCATAGAGAGAACCCTAACCTTCTCCCTAGCTTAGAAAGAAGTTCCCTGAAGCATGAATCCAAAAGCTCAAAAGACAAAACCTCTAGTCCCAGTGACCAACCCAATTGGGGTCCTGTTTTGAGCTTTTTCTCTATTGGCCAAATGTAAACCATTCAGCACTACACCTTTAAAACATAGGGAACTCAATCCAGGTCAGCATCACAGACTTTCATTCTTCTCCTGAGGTCTCATGAAATGCACCGCTTCGCTTCTCAGCACCCAACAACCCACCTTAACCTTCCAACTGTGTATCTTACAGAGGTTACATTTCAAAGCGGGGATCTGTAAAACCACGGGAGATGGGGAACTACAACTCCCAGCAGCACCCACAGCTGCCCACTCAATGAAGAGACACATTGGGAGTTGTATCTACGGAGTTTCTCAGTCATCCAAGTCATGGCTGTCCCAAAGAAGCTCCCCCCCCCCACCCCAAAATAAAGGCAACTGGACTTTGTTTTTCCTTTGACAAGAAAGCAACTTTGGGACATTCGGAATTGTAGTTGAACTGATGAAACTTCTTCTTCCTCTTTAAATAATAAACCATCCAATTCAGAGGTGTATTTAGCAGGTTCTGACCAGTTCTGGAGAACCAGTAGCAGAAATTTTGAGGAGAACCAGCAAATATGACCTCTGATTGGCCCTGCCCATCTATTCTCTGCCTCCTGAGTCCCAGCTGATTGGCTGGGTCTCCTTTTGTTGCCCTGCACAGGAGAACGGAGCTGGAAAGTAGGTTAGTGGGGTGGGGAGGGAATGGAGATTTTACAGTATCCTTCTCCTGCCATGCCCACCAAGCCACGCCCACAGAACTGGTAGTAAAAAATGTTGAATCCCACCACTGATCCAGTTGCCTTGCAGGGGGAGGAAAGCACTTTTGAGACAACTATGACCTGGATGACTGAGAATCTCCATAGACGTTGGGAGTTGTAGTTCAGGGACCTTTGCAAGGTCCCAGATTCGACCTCTGGGTCTGTTGTCTAGCCCTAATCACACCTTGTGTCAAAAGTGGGGAGTCGCTTCTTTAAGCAGAAGAAGGCAGCTGTCTTGCAACAGAGAATACAAATGTGTGTTCCCACATCTGGGTGGAGGGCTCCCTGGAAGAGTGGAGTGTTGTTGTTCTGCCTTCAAAGGTTTTGGAGATTGACCCCCCTCCTCTTCTTTGTGGGAGCCCCCTCAGATATTGGAAGACTGCTCTGGTATCTTCCAATAACACTGATGATGTTACCTAGTTTGGTTGGATGAAACATCTGCAAGAAAACAAGCAAGCTCATAACAGATTAACAGAGGTGGAAGGAACCTTGTAGGTCATCTAGTCCAACCCCCCTCTGCCCAAGCAGGAGACCCTACACCATTTCTGACAGATGGCAGTCCAATCTCTTCTTCAAAGCTTCCAGTGATGAAGCTCCCACAACTTCCTAGGGCAAGGTGTTCCATTGGTTGATTGTTCTCACTGTCAGAAAGTTTTTCCTTATTTCCAGGTTGAATATCTCCTTGTTCAGTTTCCATCCATTATTCCTTGTCTGGCCTACAGATGCTTTGGAAAATATCTTGACCTCCTTCCTCCCTGTGGCAGCCCCTCAAATATTGGAAGACTGTTATCATGTCTCCCCTGGTCCTTCTCTTCACTAGAAAGCTCAGAGTCAACAGAGCTACACATTTTCTCCTTTACTAGTAAAGACTGCTATCAGAATGGAGCTGGAAGGGACCTTGGAGGTCTTCTAGTCCAGCCCCCGGCTCAAGCAGGAGACCCTACTAGTATATATAGTATTTCAGACAACTGACTGTCCAGGGTTTTTTTTTCTTCAAAGACTGTCCCATCTTTTCTATCGTATTATCCCCTAGTCCTGGTGTGTTCGCTCCCAGCCGAAGCACGTCTCTCTCTCTCTCTCTCTCTCAATGAGTAGTTCTTAATGGGTCTAAGTCTACATGGAAGGAAGTAATCAGTGGGGTGCCACAAGGCTCCGTCTCAGGCCCAGTACTCTTCAATATCTTCATTAACGACTTAGATGAGGGAATAGAAGGGGAACTTATTAAATCTGCAGATGATACTAAGCTGGCAGGAATAGCTAACACCCAAGAAGAAAGGCTCAAGATCCAGATGGATCTTGACAGACCAAAACATTGGACCGTATCTAAAAAAATTAAATTCAATGTAGAGAAAAGTAAAGCCCTACATTTAGGGAATAAAAACCAAAAGGACACATATAGACTGGGTGAAACCAGGCTCAGTAGCAGTAACCGTGAGAGGGATCTTGGAGTCTTAATGGACAACCAGCTAAATATGAGCCAGCATGTGCAGCAGCAGCCAAAAAAGCCAATGCAATCCTAAATTGCATTAACAGAGGGATACAATCAAGATCAAGGGAGGTACTAATACCACTCTATAAAGCCTTAGTAAGACCACACCTAGAGTACTGCATCCATGCACCACACTATAAAAAAGATGTTGAGACTCTAGAAAAAGTGCAGAGAAGAGCAACCAGGATGATTAGGGGATTGGAGACTAAAACATATGAAGAACGGTTACAGGAACTGGGCATGGCTAGTCTAGTGAAGAGAAGGACCAGGGGAGACATGATAGCAGTCTTCCAATATTTGAGGGGCTACTACAAAGAGGAAGGGGTCAAGCCATTTTCCAAAGCACCCGAAGGCCAGACAAGGAATAATGGATGGAAACTAATCAAGGAGAGATTCAGCTTGGAAATAAGGAGGAATTTTCTGACAGTGAGAGCAATCAACCAATGGAACAGCTTACTCTCGGAAGTTGTGGGAGTGCCATCACTTGATACTTTCAAGAAGAGATTGGACTTGGGTGGGTGGATGGGGTTGGACTAGATGATCTACAAGGTCCCTTCCAACCCTGATGATCTGTTATCTCTCTCTCGCCCCTTCGTGAAGCCCACCACGCCGCTTGCCTCGTTCGCTCTCGCCTTTCCTCATCGGCGCCCGAGGAAACCATCCTCTCCCCGCCGCAACCGCCGCCGTCGCTCTGAGGCAGCGATGGGAGTGCGCGCGCACAGCCCCGGCGCCCTCTCTCGCCATCCCCGCTTACGTTGGCGCGAAGGATCCGGACGGTCATGGCCTCGGGGGCCCCCGCGAGGCGAGCCCCTGGCGGCGCGGCCCGGGCGGGAGCCCCGAGACGGGTGCGTGGGGATTCGGAGCGGCTGGGGGGGGGTGGGTGGGGGGGGGGGGGTTGGATGGGCGGGCGATGCCTGCGGCTTGGGGCCCTGGCGCGCTGCGATTTGTGAAGCGGGACGTGATGAAACCTCCCCCTGGACAAATCACGGGGAAGCGACCGACCTCCCCAGGTGGGATTAGTTGTAGCCGGACGGGCTGTGCAAACAAGAGCGCCGCGCTCGGATTCTTGCCCAAGGAGGCTCCAGTCCTCGGCCAGGCAGCGGCAGGAGGATGGCCAAGGCAAACGGGTTGCGGCTCTACCGGGTACGGTAGGGGAGCTCCTTTGGCTTGGCGGGCAGGCAGGCGGGCGAGAGCCTCCCCATCCCCCGATGCGAGGCAAGAAACGGTGTTCCGATCCTAGAACTCCAGGCTGGTGGCGGCTTAAATGTGTCCCCGCTGAGTGTGGCTTTTTTTTTTTTTTTTCACTCTTTCGGCAAGGAGACGGGATGACCCGTCGGAACAACTGTTTTGCTATGCTGCAAAATCGTAGAAATGTCCTTAACGAAAAAGGAAGGAAGGAAAAAGGAAGGAAGGAAGGAGAAAAGAAAAGAAAGAATAAGAATGAAAGAGAAAGAAAGAAGAAAGGAAGGAAAGAAGGAAAACAGAAAGAAAGGAAGAAAGGAAAGAAGATAGGAAAGAAAGAAGGAAGGAAGGAAGGAGAAAAGAAAAGAAAGAATAAGAATGAAAGAGAAAGAAAGAAGAAAGGAAGGAAAGAAGGAAAAAAGAAAGGAAGGAAGAAAGGAAAGAAGATAGGAAAGAAAGAAAGAAAAAGAAAGGAAGGAAGGAAAAAAGGAAAGAAAGAAAGAAAAAGAAGGAAGGAAGGAAAAGAAGGAAGGAAGGAAAAGAAGGAAGGAAGGAAGATAGGAGTTTGCTTCGTTTTATTAACTTCTTTCTTCCCCCCCCCCTCTTTTCTCTCTCTCTGACTTTCTCTCTTCTTCTTCTTCATCTTTTTTTCTCCAGGTAACCTCCTTGCTCGGTTTGGTTTTGGGCATGAACGTCTGTGCTGGATTTACAGCTCATCGTGTCAGAAGATCTGGTGAATTTGGGGAGGAGGGTCCAGATTCAGGTATAATGTGGATTAATGGGTCCGTTTCTGCAGCCACTTGGGAGGGGAAGGGTTGGGGGGGGGGGGAGGAACAGCGGGGGTCCTAAAAATGTACCTTTTTGTCACCTTTTTCCTTTCCGATTGCACCCCAAATATATCAAAGGTTATGTGAAAAAGCTTGCATTGGTTGACCTTCAGAACATGCTTATAGGTAACCTATTTACTTCTCTCTGTGGGAGAAGGATTGAGTCAGACATATTCCGTTTATGTGCTGGGGGCTGATGAGATGTGTATGTGTTTTTGATCATATTTAACGGATTATATTTTGGAGGGGAGGGAGAGAGTTCCTCCCCCCCCATCCCTGAAATAATGTGAGCAATTCTTGTTCTGTTGGATTAGTTTGTTTGCAGGTAGAGATTTCTTATTATCTGCTGCATAGTCCTGTTGGTTGTGCAAAGTAGAAATGAGCAGATATGAAAAGAGAGGAGGGAAGAGAGTTAGGAGAAAAAGCAAGTGTTTCATATTGGAAGTTGTGGGCAGCAGATGTTCTCCAACGTACACATTTCCTTTAAAGTTGGTTTCCTTTCATTTCAGGGGGGAACAAAATGCAGGCTAGCCCCAAGCCTGCTGCACTCTCCCTTCTACTTCCTTGTCAAAATGGGCATTCAACATCTCATAATCTGTTTTTTTTAAAAAAAAAAAAACAGAAGAAGGGAAGGTCTGCCGGATTTTATGTAATTTGTCTATGGAGTGACTTTCCGTTCTTTCTGATGGACAGTGTGTTCCTTTAAATAGCTTTTATAATCATGATGGAGTTATTGCTGACTCTTTATAAATAAATACATACATTTATCATGTATTTATTTACCATTTATCGCTGGCGTTTGTACACAAGCAGCAAATGCACATCCCTTCACAGAAGCCTGAATTGCATAAATTTGGCACCCAGCAGGGCAAGAGCGATGCTACTTTTGAAAATATATACAGATGTAACGTGGGCACGCCAAAGGCTCATTTCATCTGTCATTCTCCTTCCAATACAGTGATGCTGTTCTGATGCCTCTAGAACTTTCCATTTCTTCCCTCTTATTTGGCCCTAATTTTGAAAGATATTTCTGTGAGCTTGGCTAAAACACTCTTGGCAACTTGTCTTCTTGGTCTAAGAAAGAATCTCGTGGCACATTTCTGTTTGTACCGATCAGTGGTTTTCAGATATGTTGCTATTCCTGACTCATACGGTAGTTTTTTTGCTCTGATACAAAAGGAAGAGGAGGAGTTGGCTTTGATACAATCTTCTCCAAGTTGGAGCCCTCCAGATGTGTTGGCTTCCAGTTTATTATTCCCCCCCCCCTTTTTCTTCCCCAAGACAGTATGGCTAATGCTGCACTAGCTGGTGGGGGAGTGATCGCCCAAGGCTTCAAAAGAGGCACCGATTGGGGAAATTGAATTAAAATCTGAGAAACAAAGCATTTGTCTACATAGAATTAGTAACAGAACAGAATAACAGAGTTGGAAGGGACACTGGAGGTCTTCTAGTCCAACCCCCGCCTTTCTCAAGCAAGACACCCTGTACGTATACCATTTCAGACAGTAGGCATTCCTAAGGATCAGAGCATCAAAATCCTTTTTTTTGGGAAATGTAAAAGCCAAGTCTGGCTCCGTTTGGAACAACTTCTGAAGGAGCTCTTGGTAATGCAGTAAAACAGTTTGATCGGCTAAATATCAGCTGTTGACGCTCCTTAAGGATAGATGTGAGGGATCTGCAAATATGCCCTGCTTATGCTGTAGTATCCCCTTTGTTTACAGTGAGCAATGCCTGTTTCCAGTGGAGAAGTGATACCATGGCCAACACTCCCTCTCTTCCTCTCCCTCTCTCTCTCCCTCCCTCTCTCCTTCTCTCTCCCTCCCTCCCTCTGTATGTTCTGTCCTTGCCAAAGTTGTTTCTAATGTATCAAAGCAGTGGAAACAGGATGTACAGAATGTGAGATCAGAAAGCCTTGTGCTCCTTATCGCAAATGGGAGAGCTGGACAATTGTTTGCGAAAAAGAAGGGAGAGCTGTTACAGTATGCGGGATAAGTTAGGTTTAACTAGTAACAAATGCCAGATCAAAGGAACCTGTCTTAGGCTTTGATAAGCACACATGATTCCTATTATTAGTAATGGTGGTTGCAGATGGAGCAGCCTCTCTGAGGAAGGCAGCCTGGAAGTTTAAGACAGGGGCCTTTTTACATGCGCCGTGGAGTTTGGCTTGTATGTGAAAGTACTTTGCATTGCTTTTGAACACATTCTACTGTCTGACCCAGCTGCTTCCTAAGTTAATGTTTTGGAAAAATGTTTCCTCCATCTGTTGCTGGAGTTTCGCTTGCAATATCCTTGCAGGTGCTGATGGCAGCATTTGCAAATTCCAAACATATGGCTGGATTTATTAAAACAGCCCAGCTACCATTAAGGAATTATAACTGTCTGGAAAGTCTCTTCCATGCTGACTTCTGAATTAAAATTCTCTTTCGGGAGATGCTGCTTTTAGATAAGCAATGGCTGCATTGGCTCACTATGTTTAGGATCCAGAGTCGCCCACCTTTTAGCTCAGTGTAAACCAGGGCGATCAAACTTGCGGCCCACGGGGCAGATGCATCATGCGTTGGCCACGCCCTCGCCTGGTGTAGCAAAGGGGAAAAAAGTCCTGATAGATCATGTGATACCGCCATGATGACAAGAGTTTGACACCCCTGGTGTAACCCATGTGGTTTAACGCTTGCACAGAGTACACTTAAGTTAGCCCTCTTCTGGTTTTAATTTGCTTACCTAGCATTTATCTGACTGAGCAATAGCACTTAGGCCTAAATATGTCTTCACAGTGCTTTTACAGCTCTCTCTAAGCAGTTTACAGAGTCAGCGTGTTGCCCTCAACAATCTGGGTTCTCATTTTACTGTCCTCAGAAGGAGGGAAGGCTGAGTCAACCTTGAGCCGGTCAGGATCGAACTCTGACAGTTGGCAGAATTAGCCTGCAATACTGCATTCTAACCACTGCGCCCCCATGGCTGTGCTTGGTATTCTCTGAGCTTGATTTTAACAAAACAGAACAACAGAGTTGGAAGGGACCTTGGAGGTCTTCTAGTCCAATCACTTGCTCAGGCAGGAAACCCCTATACCAGCGATGGCAAACCTTTCCCACGTTGTGTGCCAAAAGTGCATGTGCGTGCGCGCTCCCGTGCCTGATCCATGATGCAATGCGCGTGTGACTCCCCCTGCTCACCTGCGCATGCGTGCCGCATGCCTCTGCACATGCACACCTGACCTGCCTCCAGCACCGCAAGCTTCTGTGCATGCGCATGCAACCCCCTAGCACAGCGCATGCTTCTGTGCATCACGCGCATCTCCCCGCACACATCTCCCCGCGGGCATGCGCAGCAGATACCCAACAATCATCTGGCTGGCGGGGGGGCGTGCCATAGGTTCGCCATCACGGCCCTTATACTGTTTCAGACAAATGGTTGTCCAATCTCTTCTTACAGATGTCTCATTACCCAAACTAGCTAACATCATCCTGACCCCTCATTTTAACCCTGAGCTATAAATATTTTCCTTTGTTGATTTATCGGACTCCTTTCGACCTAACCACGAAATGAACAGCTTCCGTTGTGATCGTTTTGAAGCATCACCTTAAGGCTTACATTAACAGAGTAGCTTCTCTTATGCTTGGGAAAGAAAGCCTTTAGCTGCTTGGAGATGCTCTGCTCTTTGCCATTACTGACAGCCTTGCGTTGCAATGTCACATATTGTGTCCTCGAAGCGTTTTTGTACAACACGAGACAGAAACTGCTGATCTCTACTTCTGAAAAACCACAGCCCAGTTTTGTCCTTGAATTCCCTCTGCCCCCTTACAGGACATCATTACTCAGCAGTATTCCTATTGTAAAGGTTTGTGTGGCATTACACAAGTTGCTTCCTATTCAAGCAAAGCAAATAGGTAACACACAATCATCTTAGGTGGGTGATTTGAGAACAGTTCGATTCAATTTGAGAACAATTCAAATCGGATCAAATCTTTATTACGGTCATAGAAAAGCACAGGAGAACAAGTCTGTTGTTACACAAGATTAAACTGTTGTACAGATTTATACATTCTCAAGAAGGATTCTTCCTCAATTTAAAAAAAAAATTGGGAAAACCACGGATCGAAATCCAGAACCTTCCACATGTTTGTGGTCTGTCATGCCACCCATAGTACTGTCATTAAAAGTTTTTTTTTTTTTTAAATTAAATCACTTCTTCTGGCATAGATGAAATTGGAAGGAATAACAGAATAAACAATTGGAACTTTCTGCTTTTTGATTGAATTTCCATTTAGATTGCATTCTGAAAAATTAACATGCCACATCATGAATGTCTGGGCTTATGTTTAGGGTCTAGAGAAGGAGTGTCAAACTCAAATTTCATTAAGGGCCGCATTAGGGTTGTATTTGACCTCAGGGGGTCCAAGTGGGGATAGCTGGCATGGCCAGCTTGATGTCTTCAGCCCTCTGCCAATGAAAACAGAGCCCAGGAGGGCTGTCAGTGGTCCTCCAGGCTCTGGTTTCGGCTGCGACGTCCTCCTGCAGCCTTCTGCCATTGAAAACAGAGCCCGGGAGGCCCTCCCGAGCTATGTTTCCTCTCACAGGCCTGTCCTTCACAGCCTCCAGGGTGGCTCTGCAGGCCAGATCTAAGCACCCTGTAGGCCATAGCCTTCAGTTTGACACCACTGGTCTAGAGAGCTGGAGCAGCTAAGAACATTTCCATTATAAATGAGTTAATTAAAAAGAGTATCCCATTTTTAATAGAAGTGCTGTTGCCTTCTCTAGCTGTCTGGAATATGAAAACAAGTGCACATCAAGGATAGCAACTATTATGTGAATCTTACATAGTAAACAAAATCCATATGCTTTTTCTCAAGGTCACAGCTCTACTCCACTTCCATGTTAAAGCAGCTGCAAACAGATGCTTTGATTTCATAGGTTTCCTAGAACTCATGGATCCATGCAGGACCGACTAACCATCTCAACATCTTGAGAAGTACCAATAGAATGACAAGCAATAGCGTGA
The DNA here is from genome assembly GCA_023653725.1 of Bungarus multicinctus. Lineage (NCBI taxonomy): Eukaryota > Metazoa > Chordata > Lepidosauria > Squamata > Elapidae > Bungarus > Bungarus multicinctus. The sequence continues at coordinate 80,504,979 of CM042846.1, read as the reverse complement.
AGGGCAACCCCCTAACTTATAATCTTGTCCTAGGTTATCCTTGTGCATCTCTTGCAAACCCATTTCATTTAGCTTTTGGAAAACCAAGCAGGTGATTAAAAAAAAGTTACCTCTGCTGAACCACGCTCAGTTGTAATGCATGGTTAGTGACCCCGCCATTTGGAGACCATATAAACATTGTTTGCATAAATCTTAGAAGCAATCTCCAGCAAAAAGAAAATTGCATTCTTTCCATCATACAGTTATTTTTCCTGTCATATGGTAATTTTACCCTCCAGCAAATTGGAACTAAAAGATGCAGTTATTTCTTTCATAAAGTTGGTTTTTTAACCTGAACTTGAACACAAGCACATAACATTCCATACAAGGCCAGACTAAGCAGAATACTGTGTCTTATGTTTAAAAAAAGTGGAAAGCTGTTCTTTAAATAACTCCTTCCCTTTCCCTTCCTTTTCTTTCTTTTCGTTTCCTTTCCCTTCCCTTCCTCTCCTCTCCTGTCCTCTTTTTCCCTTCTCCTTTTCCTTCCCTATCTCTCTCCCTCTCCTTCTCCCTCCCCCTTCCACTCTCCCCTTTTTCTTATACACAGTATTACTTACATGCATTTTAATTTCAATTACCTATTGTTTGATGCAATATGAGCCATGGTGGTGCAGTGGTTAGAGTGCAGTACTGCAGGCTACTTCTGCTGACTGCCAGCTGCCTGCAATTCGGCAGTTCAAATCTCACCAGGCTCAAGGTTGACTCAGCCTTCCATCCTTCCAAGGTGGGTAGAACGAGGACCCAAATTGTTGGGGGCAATATGCTGACTCTGTAAACCACTTAGAGAGAGCTGTAAAGCAGTATATAAGTCTTAAGTGCTATTGCTATATGGACTTGACCAAGCTGCTTGTGCCCCAACAATTGTCATAATGTCCCCAACTATAACTGCAGACTGGAATAGTTCTAAGCAGAAAATACCTCAGTTGTGCAAACTTTGTGAATGAGTTAAGCTAAATAAAACAGGTACATAAAACTATGAGAGAGGCCACGAGAAAAAGCATCATCATTGTATGAAAAGTTATTCTGCAGTTTGATAGATGAGTATAGGAGAAACTAAGAATCAATGAGAATTAAAGGAGTTCAATGGCTTCTAGTTTTTAGAATTATTTTTAAATGTGTTTTTAGACTTCAGTGAGGTATTAAGCCTAACATATTCTCCCAAGCACCAGATTGCTTCCTTTGACTAAATTAATAGTTCTAGAATTGTTAAATGGCCTTTTGAAAACAGATTAACTCTTAAAAAAACAAGTTTATAAAACAAGTCTTTATACTTATTAAACACAATCCTTCTGTCCTCATGAAACTCTTAGATTAAGCCAGAACACATGGAAAAAATAAAACAATAAGCCATATCACCATAATATCTTTATTAGAAGCAACCAAATTTACTTAAATGTTTATTCCATCATTTCTTGGAAGGATTTCAAATTTCACACTTTGGATTCAGATGTTTGCTCTGATATCAGAATAACGAGCATTTTATACTAAAGAAACAAAAAAGGCTGCCACAATTATTTAATATTAGAAAATAGCCTAGGGTGAAGGTCAACAAAGGAGAGAAGAAATTTTGCAGAACAATTAAGGAGGACGCCCAAGATTGAAAAAAAAAAAAAAGCTTTTAAGTTGTGACGGTATTCAATCTCTCTCGGAAGGAGAAGAGAATCGTTAAATTAGGCAAAGACGTGGGTGTCTTTTTTTCAAAAAGTGTCTGTTTTGTCCTTTAAGTGATTGCTTTTTGGATAGCATCCAATTTAATTGCTTTGCTGAATCCTTGGGAACAAAATGAGAAGGACTCTTAAAAGCTGACCTTACATGTAAATAGTATAGCAATAGCACCTAGACTTACATACCGCTTCACAATGCTTTACAGCCCTCTCTAAGTGGTTTACAGAGTCAGCCTATTGCCCCCAACAATCTGGATCCTCATTTTACCCACCTCGGAAGGATGGAAGGCTGAGTCAACCTTAAGCCTGGTGAGATTTGAACTGCTAAATTGCATGCAGCCGGCAGGCAGCAGAAGTAGCTTCAGTACTGCATTCTAACCACTGTGCCATCGCAGCTCTTTATAACCTTTACAAGATGGCATCCAGTGCTCAATTTTCCTGGGAAAAAGTTCACCTACCTTAACTACATCCTTGGGAAAGTGTCTTCAGTCTAATCACAGTAGAGTCAACCTATTTTCCAAAGCACCAGAACGCAAGATGAGAAACAATTAACTAAGGAGAGATTTCCTAACAGCGAGAACAATTAACCAGTGGAGTGGCTTGCCTTCAAAAGTTGTGGGCATGCCATCACTGGAGGCTTTTAAGAAGAGACTTGTCTGCAATGGTATAGGGTCTCCTGCTTGAGCAGATGGTTGGATTAGAAGACCTTCAAGGTCCCGTCCAATACTGTTATTCTACTAAAGAATGGAATAACAGCTTGGAATCCTCTTCATGCAAGCATAGATTTGCCCTTTGATTTTGCTGAAGACCTACATTCTAGGATCATCTTTAACAACTCAGCTTGATGTGAGTCTTTCCTCTAAGGCACTTACTTTCTGTAACATTCTGTCCTGTCTTATTAGGCCAAATACGTTCAGTTCTCTTGACAGTCTACTCATTTTTATATCCAAGGTCCACAGTCTTTAATTTGGATAACTTTGGTCAAAATGTAGGTTTTTCATGCAATATGTATAATGTTATTTTAGCACAAAATATATGCAGCTTTTATTTATTACAGGTTAATCCAGGATAAGAAAAGTGATTGGAGAAATATACTACTCTTTATTTGATTTTTTTTTTCTTGCATCTATGTCTTAGCTCTCTTTACCATATACTTTTATTTTTCTTGGATGAAGCAGTTGAGCGGTTAACCTCCTTTGAATAACCTTTGATCAACCAATAATGACTTAACTTATGATGTGGTATTTCTCTCTCTCTCTCTCTCTCTCTCTCTCATATTCAGTCTTATCAGATTCCCCCTTGATCAGTACTTATGGCTCCTGCAAAAACCGATGTTTTGAACTTGATGAAGCAGAGCCTCCACTATGTCGTTGTGACAACCTGTGCAAGAGCTATAGCAGCTGTTGTGTTGACTTTGATGAACTGTGTTTAAAGACAGGTAGGGTGCAACTTCTCTGGTCCATAGAAAGAACAATGCTAATGAAGAGTTATCGTGACTTTTTTTTTTTTACCAAGCAATATTTTCTAACCATGTTTTCATGACTGTTGGTCCTATTCAAGGAGCATTGGAGAAAATGAAAACAGGGCTCTGCCATCATTTTGGCTAGACATTACTTGATGAGCATGAAACACAGAGGCTAGAGCATTCCAAACAAGATATTTATTGAGGAATGATCGTGGCTCCTTCACACATTTTTTACAGAGGCCAGGGGATGGTCTCATCCATTTATAATCTTCCTGCATTGTCCAATGTTCCATCCGTTTTTCATACAGAAGAAGATCTGTATGAAAAGTAGAGTCATAACACTACAAGTGTAGATGTGTTTCTCTTCCACCCTTTCCTTAAAAGAAATATGGCTTAAATAGTTTATGATGTTGACTTGGAAGATTTACAGCAATCAGAGATTTGGACAACATGCTAAACTATTAAATCTGAAATGGAACCGATAAATTTTCATTTTTGGGACTACCTTGTATGTAAACATAGATTTATTTACATGCATGAATGTTTAACCACCTGTCAAATTCTGCTATATGTTTAAGTATCTTGTGGATCAAATTTGTCAGACTTTTGTCATCGAAGGAGAAAAAAAAGGCAGAACTATTATAGGTAGCCCTCAGCTTATGACCACAATTGAGCCCAACATTTCTGTCACGAGTGAGACAGTTGTCAAATGAGTTTTGCCCATTTTATTATTTTTCTTACCACAGATAATAAGTGAATCACCACAGTTGTTAAATTAATAACACGGTTGTTAAGCGAATCTGGTTTCCCCATTGACTTTGCTTGTCAGAAGGTCACATTACCCTGGGACCCAGCAACTGTCTTTAGTATGAACCAGTTGCCAAGGGTCTGAATTTTGGTCACGTGACCATGGGGATGTGGCAGTGGTCTTATGAAAAACGGTCATAATTCACTTATTTCAGTACCATTATAACTTCGGACTGTCACTAAACGAACAGTTATAAGTTGAGGATTGCCTGTGCTCACTTTCCTTCTAATGTTACTTTTCATAGATGTTGGCTAGGTGTCAAGCATTCTCAACCATAAATCACAGACTCTAAATCACATAATGGCTAGCTGAAATGTTTGAATGAGGTCATTGGTTTTTTTTCCCTTCCAAATGTGGAGAATCAGACTTGAACAGGAGTTTAGAAAATATGGAACCAATATGAAAAACTCTTTCAGCCAAGAATTATTTATCTATACCCTGTGTTTCCCCAAAATAAGACTGGGTCTTATTTTCTTTTGGGCCCAAAATAAGCACTAAGGTAGGGCTTATTTTTTGGGGTGTCTTATTTTTCTTTCCATGTACGGGAGATCCACTTCTAGTTGCTTGCGGTGAGGCAGGAGGCAGCGCGGGAGGCCAATGCCACTGCCGTAAGGTGGGGTTGGGGTTTGGAGCTACCTCATGCACCCTGCACTGGCTTACCTCAGGGCCCCCACAGCTAGGCCACCCATGCCCCAATACTTGACTCGCCTCATGGCAGCAGTTTCAATAGCCCCATCTAGCAGGATCCCACCTGGTCACGACATGAGGTGGGGGATGGAGCTGCCCCATGCTCCCTGCACTGCCTTACATCAGGGCCCCCACAGCCAGGCCACCCATGCCCTGACACCTGCCTTGCCTCATGGCTGCGGCACCAACACACCGTTCAGTCTCCTGCTCCTGCGAGCAAGCAGGAGAAGTGAGCTGGAGGCCACATAAGCTCCTGCTACACATGATTGCTGTGGCTGCCACAATGAGGTGGGGCCCTGAGCTAAGCCAGTGCAGGGCATGTGGGGCAACTCCACTCCCCCCTGCCTTGCCACGGCACCGTGAGCAACCAGATGAAATGGGCATGCAACCAGCTGTGCAACCTCTTAAGTAGGACTTATTTGGGAGGGGGTAGGGCTTATATTAGGTACATGTAAACACATGCTAGGTCTTATTTTCGGGATAGGTCTTAGTTTCAGGGAAATAGGTAGTTGTGAGAAAAAGGTGATGTATTTCAATGCTATGATCATTCAGCAGATAATCTAAAAAGTAAACTTGGTAGATCTGCCCTTTTCTTCTGGGTTGCCTTTTTAGAATGTTCACAACAGACTTCAGGGAACGTATCGGATGATACTGAGTGATTATAATGCCATTCTGTTGCCTCAAAAATATGCTGCTTTGTTTTTAAAACATTTCTGCCCTTGTGATGACACCAGCCGGTGGTTGGGAATGTACCAAAGAGCGCTGTGGAGAGACCAGGAATGAAGATCATGCCTGCCACTGCTCAGAAGACTGTTTATCAAGAGGAGACTGCTGTAGTAACTATCAAGTGGTTTGCAAAGGTATTTCCTCTCATTTTTTTCTCTTCCTATATATCAAGAAGCTTTTTGAAGGGTTGTAGCTACTGGTTTTGCAGGGATGGTCACACCCACTGTTGTGCAAAGGGAAACAAATCAGGCCAAGCCTGATAAAACATGTAATGTGATAACCATAACAATTCTTACTTAGTACATGGCAGTGTGAATGCCCAACTTCTTAAGGAATCTCTGTGGATTTTACTCTGCTAGTTGTTGCCATTTATAGGGGACTTTGCTCATCTGCATTTCAAGAGCCGTTGAGCCAGCACTGTCTGAAGACGTTTCTGTGGTCATGTGACCAGCATGACATCATGGAGTGCTGTTTCCTCCCCACCAAAGTGCTACCTATTTATCTACTCGCATTTGCATGCTTTTGAACAGCTAGGTTGGCAGGAGCTGGGGCGAGGATGGGAACTCACCCTGTCATGTGACACTTGGGTTTGAAACTTGGGCTGTTGGCTTTCTACCTGACAAGCCCAACATCTTAACCATTGAGTCATTGCCCTGCCCCAAGGAGTCTGTAATATTGGATATTTTTGCCACCAAAACAGCTTTTCTACTACTACCTATGGGTTAACTTCCTCAGTCTTGGTTAAGTTATTTATTTTTGGCCAAGGGCCTTTGCTGAGAAATGGATGGAGTGGAGTGGGGATGTCAAACTCTATTCCATTGAGGCCCGCATTAGGGTTGTGTTTTACCTCAGGGGGGTTGGGGGGAGGTGTGGCCAGGGAAGCCAGCTCAATGTCACTCGGCGAGGCTCCTTTTTTTTGGCCGCGACGGCCTCCTGAAGCCCTCTGCCAGCAAAGATGGAGCTCGGGGAAGCCACACATGGCCTCCTCAAGCTCCATTTTCACTGGCAGAGGGCTGCAGGAGGCCGTCGTGGCCAAAAACAAGAGCCTGGGCGGGCCAAGCTACGTTTTCACTGGCAGAGGCACCGTGGTCCTGTCCTTTGCTGTTTCCAGGGTGGCCCTGCAGGCTAGATCTAAGCACCCCAGGGGTTGTATCTGGCCCTTAGGCCTTGAGTTTGACACCCCTGGAATAGAGGAAGAATTCCATAACTTAGCCTAACCAAAAGGAAAGTAAGTGGCTCCATGCAGTTTTGATGGCAAAATTTTCAGAAATGTCTAAGGAAGAGAGAAAGTGACTGGCTCTGAATCACCCAAACTGCTTTCCATGTCTAAGCCAGGATTAAAACTTAGTTTCCCCTTTTCCTATTCCAGCACCTTACCCAACTGGGTCTTCATTAAAATAATACATTATTTCAGAGAAAAATGTGTATTATCTCTTCACTAGTTTCTCCTATTCAAGGGCCGCATGAAAAGGTCTTCAAACATTACTCTTTAAACATTGCCTGACCATTTTAGTTGCTTGTTATGCAAGCCAAGCTCTTTTGTTTTGAAATAGTCAATGTTCTACTACTGAATACCTTTTGAACTTTATCTCTTTAAAAAAAAACGGTTGTAAATGCATCTATTTTTGTCTCTTATTTGAATCCAGAAAGGTGCCTTTTTTCCTAACTCCACTAATTCAAGTTTCTGTTCTGCATCCTCTATCATGCAAAAAATGGACTTCTGTTGCTAAAACATGGCTGTGGCTCCATAAAAGCTAGTCCATGACAGCTTGTGTCATAACAAATCTATCAGTCTGTAAGTGCCACAAGGCTTTCTCTGTCTATGCTGCAACCAACAAACATAGCTACCCCTTCAAAAGTTGTTTCCACTGGTAATATTAACTTTGGGAGTTTGTTTTGCATTTGCTGTTAAGCGGAGAGAATTGAGGATTTTATTTTCTGTAATTGACGTCATCAAGGGCCAAGTTTGCATCTTGCAACACTGTTCTCTTCAGGCAAGGTATTGGAAGCTGTAGCATTAAGAGGCAAGGATGAAATGGATACGGGGACAGCTATTCTGCTCCCAGAATTTGCTTCAGAGTGGCATTAATAGTGCAAATGCATGTGATACATATATGCCTGCAGACCATGTTTACAAATTACCGTATTTTTCAGAGTATAAGATGCTCCGAAGTATAAGATGCACCTATCTTTGGGGGAGGAAAACTCTGCCTCTGCCTCCGAGAAATTTGCCTTTTTGCAGCAAACAAACAGCAATCATCCTGGTCAGCTTCAGCACAGCCTGATTAGCACAAGCAGCTGATTGTTGGTTGGATCGGCCTCCCGGAGATCAGCTGTTTTAGGCTGCAGGGATTGCCATAGCCTGTTGCCACCTCTGCGCACCCCATTTTTGGCCTGTTCCGAGCGGCGAGGATCGGAACAGGAGGAAAATGGGGTGTGCGGAGGCCGAAAATTGAACACAGAGGCCGAAAATGGTGTGTGCATAAGTGGCAATAGGCAATAGCAATCCCTGCAGCCTGAAACAGCTGATCGTCCGGAGGTCAGTCAGCTGCTTGTGTTAATCAGGATGTGCTGAAGTGAAACAGGCTGTTTTCTGGAAGAAGGCAAATTGCTGGGAGGCAGAGGCCAAAGGGTGGGAGCCGGCAGGTGGGCGGGGCTTCGGCAACATTCGCTGTATAAGACACACAGACATTTCCATCCACTTTTGGCGGTGGAAAAAGAGCGTCTTATACTCCGAAAAATACAGTACATAATTTTTAAACAGCTCAGATTTCTTGATATTGAAGCTTGACCCTGAGAGCCAAATTAGAGTGAGCGTACATTAGGGAAAAGCTCAGCTCACATATCTCACTAAGTCAAGATTTTTTTACCTCATGATTTGTTGAACAGGCCATGGTCACCTGAAGTGCAGATACACTAAATTACAATTCATAGGTTCTGAGTAATTCACAAGCCAACAAGAGTGCTCAGCAAATACAATGTGTCTTCCTTCTAGATATATTTGCATAGTTTCCAAATTTGGGGGGGACTTATGGGCATCTTGGGTTTAGGGGGTCATGTTGTGGTCCCTCTCAAAAGACAGTGGTTGTGAAAGCTATGGCCAGACAGAAGCCAGCCTTCTCCCAGAAAGCAAAGTAACTATAGAAGAAGGGCAGGTGAGCCGGGGAGAAGGGGGGGGGGCAGAGTCAAGAGAGTAATCAGCCTGGAGCCATTATGTTCCCAAAAATGTTCTATGTCCAATGCTGCTTGAATTCCATTAACTCTTATTTAGCACCAACTAGATATTTGAATGTATAGGCATGGGGAAGAAATCATCTTAACTGGAGCTTAATGTGTGGTCTTGATTCTTTGCTCCTGACATTAACCATCAGATTGCAACATCAACCTTTTTGGAATCCAGAAGCATCGCTAGAAATGCCAGCTTGGTTTGAAACTGGCATTTGACTTTTTGGCATGCTTATTTCCAATTATTTTGTTAAAAAAAATGAAAATAAACTTTAAAAATTAGGTAGGGAGGAAACTGGTAGGCATCAAAAAATTTTGTTGGTATGTACATGGTCAGCTCCAGATACCACTGGGACTTGAGCCCATATTGGAAATGCAGAGGAGTCCTGCTGTTGCAATCCAATGTCTATTTACTTGAGAATAAATCTAGGCAATCGTAATGCACAGGATAGGACATTGTTGAAACCTAGCCCAACTTCACATTACATGTGTTTTCTTTTAGGAGACACTCCCTGGGTCATGGATGATTGTGAGGATATTCGGACTCCAGAATGCCCAGCAGGGTAGGTTCTTTTCTTTACTTACTTGAATGAAATTTAAAAAAAAAACCACTGTTTTGGCTTCTCCTGATTGCCAAATTAGTTGTGTGTTATGTGACTTCTTTAACTTTGGAATTGCTTGATCCACAGAAATCAGCATGAAGTTAAATATATTTATCATCACCATCTTCATTTAATGACCTCATAATCCCTTGCAAGGTGGAGTCTGGGCAACTGAATGGAACTAGCAGTATGTTTTAATGGCCGGATGCCCTTCCTGTCGCCAATGTGGAGTTTTGTTCAGCAGATATATTCTTAAGAATGCCCCAGAAAGAGAAATATCTGCCTCTACCAAGGACCAAACTCACAGCCTCCTGATTGGGAGGCGAGAGCTACACCTCTAAACCAGCATTCGCCCACCGGTGGGCCGTGGCCCACTGGTGGGCCGTGAGAAAGTTTTGGTGAGCCGCAGAGAAATCTCACCCCCAGAGGACCCCCACAAAGCAATTAATCCAGGCTGCTCAGAAACACAAGGCTGCTCAGCCCACATAGCCCACAGGAACCCTCCCCGCCCACTCCTTACCCGGCAAACTTGTCTGCTAAGTTGTTATTTTTCCTTTTTCCGACCATCATCTGTTCTGCTGCGCAGGGAGATTTAGATTAGCTAGGAAGCAGGAAATGGTTGGATTTCTTGCTTTCTAGCTAAACACAGCTTAACCTCCCTTAGAACTGAAGGTTTGTTTGCAAGGTTTGAAGGTTTGTTTACAAGCAAATTCAGTGCAAACTCACGGCAAGCAAATTTGAGAGACTGAGTTAGCCGATGGCAGATAAATAGACCACTGAATGATTCTGTGAGCAACTCAATCTGCCTGCTTTGCCTATTTTTGGATAAAAGTTGCTTTTTTAAAATAAAAAATTCAATATTTACATACATGGTGTGTTGTGAGTTAATTTTGTGAGTTTGCTTGCAAGCAAATTTTTTGTGATAGACTGAGCTAGCCAATGGCAGATAGATAGATTTGTGAATGAATCTGTGATTCTGTGAGCAACTCAATCTGCCTGCCTGCTTTGCCTGATTTTGGGTAAAAGTTGCTCTTTTTTTATAAAAAATTCAATATTTATATACATATTTATAATATTTTCATACAAGCCATGCCCAGCCAGTCACATGACCACCAAGCAACACCCACAAATTAGGCCACACCCACAAAATCAGTTAGTGGTCCCTGGGATCTAAAATTATGAGTTAGGTGATCCCTAGGTCCAAAAGGTTGGCGACCCCTGCTCTAAACCACCGCACCACTCCTTTTATTAATAATAAACTTTATTGAACTTTTATTACATTAAAAACATAAAAAATATATCACTCAATAACAGCAATTTTGGGTAAAAGTTGTAAGTAGGTATAAGTAGTGCTTATCATATAACAATAATTCGTGCTCTATTTACAGGTATTGATTTATGCGTAATTACATTCTTATTTTATCTATTACTTATATTTGATAACTATCCATCTTTAAACTATCTTCAATATTTCATAAGGTGTGGGAACAATGATATAGCTGGATAGAACGGACCACCGCACCACGCCTATGTTAAATATATTTATATCCTTCCAAAAATTGATGTCCAACTCAATAAGAAGCAAGAGATGCTGATCAAAAGATCATAGGGCTTTTTTCTTGGGGATGTGTATAGCATCTGTATCCCAGATGAAAATACCTGCGAAATTTTTTAAAACGTTTGCTAAATTGGATTGCTCCCTTGCATGCTCTTACTGCAGCCCGTTCTACCGGTTTACTAAATTATCTTTATTCTTTAGTTTTCTTCACCCTCCGCTGATCATTTTCTCTGTGGATGGCTTCCGTGCGTCGTACATGAAGAAAGGTGAAAAAGTGATGCGCAATATCGAGAAGCTAAGTAAGTGGGCATGCTTTGAACATATATCTCGGAATGGTGAAGCTGTTGACCGGCCATGACTTCTGCTGATTTGGGTTGGCCAACTTTGCTTGGACTCATACAATAAAGAGGGTAGGGCTCCATTAGTGTTTGGATGGGAACAGAAATCATCATCATCATCCTCACAAAATTCAAAGTAGAAATGGAAAGATTATGGCAAAAAAAGCAAAGATAGAATCCATAGTGATGGAAGCCTTGGGGGCAACCCTTACATATCTGGAGCATCACTTCAGCACCATCGACAAATTGACAAAACCAGTCAATTGCAAAAGGCAGCTTTACTTGGAACAGCTTACGTTCTGTGGCAATATCTTTAACCATCAAGCCTTGACATAATTGCCTATCCCAGCTCCTTGGTAAGGACTTGATATGTGAATAAAAATACAAATCCAATCTAAATGACTGGCTGCCTGTGTGACCAATTGAATGGAAGAAATGTTCTATTTCGCATACACATCAGGTTAGCATAGGATAAAAATTTATAACAGCCTGTGTTGAGAGGTATTTACGGAGAAGTAAATTAATAGATAAAATTCTATATTTTTTTCAGAGCAAATTCCAAGGAGCACAGACATAGATAGATAGATAGATAGATAGATAGATAGATAGATAGATAGATAGATAGATAGATAGGAAGTAAGATCGATCGATCGATCGATATAGATATAGATATAGATAGGTAGGTAGGTAGATGTATATGCGTGTGTGTATATATCAATTATAACTCACATTTTTGCATGGTCTTGTTTAGTTCTTGTGAAAAATGTCATACTTTATGTTAAGTGGTTCAAAGCAAGCAGCATACATAAAATTGAATTTCTCAACAGTTCAATGTGGTGTTGACATCTTGGCAGGGAATGCCATAAAAGCTTTCCTCTGTTCAAAGCAGATGTCAGTGGTGGGGATTCAAATTTTTTTACTACCGGTTCTGTGCGTGTGGCTTGGTTGGCATGGCAGAGTAAGGATACTGTAAAATCTCCAGTGGCATTTGCCGGTTCTCTGAACTACTCAAAGTTTTCTCTACCGCTTCTCCAGAACTGATCAGAACCTGCTGAATACCACCTCTGGCAGACATGATATACCCAGCTTTATAGTTGTGTCCAAATATATGTCTGTGAGAATGCATTCAATGTCTCTGGAAATGTTTGAATTTTTATACTTAATAGAATGAGGCATTAAAAAAAAACTGCATTGCAATTATACTCCATGGGTTAAAATTTGATCAGATGTAGAATGTGGTCATCTTCAAGAAATGAACTGTTTTTACTCTAGGATACACATCTTCCCTTGTTTGAATGTTGATTTTTATGGTGCCGAAAAAATGATCTCTCCTCTTAACCATACTGCATGTTGGCAGAGTTAATATATTAGAGAAACTGAATTGAATAATTTGTGGGAATCCATCCATTCTCTTCTTATACCGTGTGAATCAAACTGTTACATTAAATAACAATAAGTTTAGTTTGTTATATTGTTTGTTATACTATCCACGGTTAACCCAGTTTTAAGATTTAGCATTTTGGGTGAATTGAACCATGTTGTTTTCAGGATCCTGTGGAACCCATGCCCCCTACATGAGACCTGTCTATCCAACCAAAACCTTCCCAAACTTGTACACTCTGGCAACGGTAAGTTTTCTTTTTCTTTATGCATACACATAACATATATATTTAAAAATATTTCTTAAGTATTAGCCTGGCTGGGACATTAAGACTCTCGAATATATTACCTCTTTTAAACTGGAGGAAAACAGCTCATAATTTGAGGATGGCCATTTATATTCGTGGGGCAGTAAAATAATCAAGATTATGTAACGTAGGAAGAGTTGAGAAAAGACAGACTCTAACCATTGAACTATATCTTGACTTGTGGCTTAAAGTTGTTCCATAGTGGTACCCCCAAGTATAATGTATCTTCAGCTCCATCCTATTCATGCTGGCTGCTGATTATGGAACTGAAATCCCAAATCTGGAGGATATTGTCTTTGGAAATTTTGTCAGAATGAAATTTAGAAGATAATGTTTATAGCTCAGGATTGAACTGTAGGGTCCTTGGTGCTTCCTAAATTTGCTGGCTTTCTTGCAGACATTTCATGTCTAATAGCACTAATGATGTTATCTAGTTTGATAATGAAATGTCTGCAAGAAAACAACCAATGCTCAAGGAGATATAGTTCAATTATTAGAGTCTGTCTTTTCTCAGTGCTTCCTAGATTACATAATCTTAATTATTTCACTGCCCCACAAATACATTATACTTGGGGGTACCATTATGGAACAACTTTAAGCCATAGTGGTATCCCCAAGTATAATGTATCTTCAGCTCCATCCTATTCATACTGGCTGCTGATTATGGAACTGAAACCCCAAATCTGGAGGGTATTGCCTTGGGAAATTTTGTCAGAATGAACTTTAGAAGAGAATGTTTATAGCTCAGGATTGAGATGTAGAGTCCTTGGTGCTTTCTAAATTTGCTGGTTTTCTTGCAGACATTTCATGTCTAATAGCACTAATGATGTTACCTAGTTTGAAATGCCTCCAAGGAAAAAAACCAATGCTCAAGGAGCACCAAGGACCACACAGAATTATCTTTGACTATAAGTGGAAGCTTCGGTAGCAAGTTTAGATCCAAAATGAAGAGAGCCATAATATAAAATAGATGTTATGAATTCCAGGTAATAAAATGTGATCTGATCTGATTAACTAATTTACTTTTGCTCAAAGGGACTATATCCTGAATCTCATGGAATCATTGGAAATTCAATGTATGACCCTGTGTTTGATGCTATTTTTAACCTTCGAGGAAGAGAGAAATTCAATCACCGGTGGTGGGGAGGTCAACCGGTAGGTGTCAGTTTTATTTGACTTTGGTCCATTATGGTTAAATATCTTAGCTAGTTGCTTTTGCTCTTTTACATGCAATTAATTTCAGTCAGTAGTTAATTCAATCAATGCTACTTTTCTCTCTCTCTCTTTTTGTCTTGGCCCTGCTCCTTTTTGAAGCATGGCAGCTACATATATATCTTGGGTCCGTGTTGGCGAACCTATGCCAGAAGTGGAATGCAGAGCCATTTCCCCCGGCACGTGAGAGGTTGTCTGGAAGAGTCCCACTGCGCAGGCATGCATGCATGCCGCCAGCGCCCAACAGCTGATTGTTGGGTATCTGGAACACAAGCGCAGGGCACGGAGGGGGGTGCGCAGGAGACTGCTGCATTCTGCGTGCGAGGGGGAAATGCACGCATGTGGCCAGATGCGGTGTGCGAGGAGGGAGTCATGTGTGCGTGCACAAAGATGCACAGTATGCGAGGGGGGGTCACACACGCATGCACAGATACGCGGTGTGGAAGGAGAGAGTCACATGCATGCACAGACGGGGGGTCATGTGCGCATGCGCAGGGGGCGTGGTGGGGGCTCAGCACGCATTGCCTTCTGGGTACTGGCACACGAGCGCGCGCAAGCGAGCACGCACACAATTGTCAGCGCAGGAGCCGAAAAAGTTTAGCTACCACAGCCCTGGGTTATGATTAAAGTAGCTGTGTCTTTCTCTAGACTTATGAAACAACTTTGAAAACGGTCCTTGATTATTCATTAAAAGCATTCATTAAAATACACACATTTACAAAGGACCTTTTGTCTGGAAACTCCAGGATTGTCTTCAACTGGATTTGTCAATTCTGGACAGACCAAGTAGAGAAGCTGCATATTGAACAGGATTTTTATTTACCTCATTTGTTGATATTTCCCCGCTCTTTGAGGGTAGTCTTAAATAATCTTATGCACACTGTTTAATAAGGTAGATATGATTAATATTATTCAGAAGCCTATTAATGGAGGGTCACTTCAGAGCGTGTTCTGAACAGGCTGTTTGAACATTAAGGAGCCTTGTCCTTTGAAGAGACAATATAGCTGCTTTGAAGATTTCTGCTTGTCAAAAGATGTGGGTGTGTGTCTGTGTATTTATCCATAAAAGACATTTTTCCAGTGTATATGAACAGGTACAATTAGAGGAAAAGGGCTCACTTGGAAAGATCAACAGATTACTATCAACCAAAAGAATCCCTTCAGATCATGACTGATATGCATCTCTACCAGTTGTCAAATATTGTTTATAGAGACATAATTATCCTATGCATTTTTAGGGATAGCTACTTTAGATAGCCTTACTCAAGCTATTTCTGTAGCCGTTGTGGTTATTTTTCTGTTCAATCAGGTCTTTTCAGTAAGGATCCTTACTTAGTGCCTCTTACTAAGAGGATCTTCTGATCCTCTCAGATTGAAAATAACTTGAGACTGCTTGAGTTTCCTTTTATATATTTTGTGTCACTTTATTTTTGGGCTTTATGTTCTATTTTTTATCTGAACTACTTGTTCTAAACCCTTCTAGGAATTTGATCAGTGCTACATAATTCTCAGATCAAAATGCTTAAATTCTTAGGGGCGGTCCTAGAAACCAACATTTTCGTTGTTTTTTAAAAACGTTTTTATTGTAGGAAAGTTTGTCTTTATAACGCAGACATTTTGAGCTATTGTAATCTGATTATATTTTCCTCGTTAGATATGGATTACTGCTGCTAAGCAAGGAGTGAAAGCTGGAACATTCTTTTGGTCAAAGTAAGTGTTGGTTTTTAGATAGTGAAAATTCTTACATAAAAAGAGTTTTAGTAACAAAACTACAATCCTAAAGGCAGGTATTTGGAGCCATACGTTCTTACGTGAAGGGGGCTTAATTCTCAAATGAAGTTGAAATGGATTTCCTTGGTCTACCTGTTAATGGCTTTTTCAGCACATTTTCTGCTCTTCTCTTGCTTCTTTAGAAGAGATTAAATTATATTTAGAATGTGCTCCTTTTGTTGCTTTTTAATACCTAGTTAGTTTCATAGTGTTTTTCTGCAATGCTTAATTGAACATTCTTTCAGGAATCAATTGACCGAGGAATGAGAAATCAGTGATCTACAGTGTTGGTTGGAGTGAGATAGCTTGTTTTTCTACAACTGTGTAAAAGTGTAACTACTATCATGAAAATATTATGTGTGTCTTCCGATTGTAAAGGTATTATCCAGCCTTCACTTACAAGTACTTCGTCACAGTACCTAATCTAATTTATTCTGCTGTATCAACCAATGTCATCTGGCATTACTGTTTAAGAGCCTGATGGGAATGCATGAGTAAAAGAAAGACATGAATACAGTAGTCCCCGACTTATGACATATCCAGAATTATGTTTGTAAATCATGCCGGTCATTAAGTGGGACATCCCATGACTAACTCAATTTTATGATATTTTGCTGTGTTCTTTAACCAAGTAACCATGATAGTTAACGAATGCTGCGGTTGTTAAGCAAACCATTTACTGCCATGAACATTTTTTTTGTCCAAAACCGGAAATAAAGCCGGATTGGAGAAAAATGATAAATGATGGTCACATGACTGCAGAATGCTGCAAAAAGTCATAAATGCAGGCTAGTTGCCAAGCATTCAAAATGCAATCATGTGACCTTCCACCAAGGGGAGAGGCCATTGGACTTTAAATCCAGATTGTAAGTATATTTTTGGGGGGGAGTCTTTTATAATTTTGACTCCGGTGATAAGTCAAGGAATATCTGTATGTAAAACCACATGCTTTTGTTGTGGCATGTTACTTAGCCACCAATATGTCATGCTGAAGGCAGTATCTAGCCACAATCCTAAGTAGACATTGATAGTTTTATCCACTGTGAATCAGGGGTGGGATTCTATCGGTTCTATCCACCTCTGTAGAACCGGTTGCTCTGAAGAGTAGCAGACATAGAGCCGGTTCTATGTTTGCTGCTGTTTTGGCCCACCTTCCCGCCCGGGCTCTTACCTGACTTTTATTTCCTGCTTTTTTAACCTCAGCTGCTTTGTGCGTCACAGCTGCGGTTGAAAAAGCAAGAAAAAAGGGCTTTTCCAACCGCTGCACACCCTCATGCAGCGCTGGGCAGCTCAGCAGGTCGTAAATTGTACTCGTGCGACTCGCGCAACTCATAGACGTGCACATGCGCGCGCAACGCAGAACAACAGAACCGGTAGTTATACCGATTGGATCCCATCCCTTCTGTGAACGTGTGTTATTTCTCCTTTTAAATTAAAACTATTATGCTGACAGCTGCTAAAACATCATAGGAAAGCGAAGTTCAGTTGTTGAGCTACATTTCATTGGTTGAACTACATGTTCTTAAGGAAATGCTTCCATGTATTTATCATGAATTTCCCATCACTTGGCTTGACTAGATGAACACAGTTTTTGTTCTGACCAAGGCTTCCTGAGACAGTAACAATCACATGTTTAGTCCCCAAAACCCTCTTTTTATTTCAATGGCTGTGAATTATATGTATTCACAGCCCGTAATGAGTCCCAAACAGTTTGTGAATAGTCCCAACAGAAGTCTACCACAGTTTTTTCGAGATAAGGCTGGTAAGCACCCATCTTTATCTCCCTTGAAATGCTGCCAATGACTAAATTGCCAATTAGCTGTACAAGGCCTAACGGAGCACAAAGTCAACATGGAGCTTCAGATTTTAAGTCGACCAGAATGAACAAAGTTGCTTCCTGCAAAGACTCATGTCCCTTTGCTCCTCCTTTATGTCTTATGGGAGAGGCCAATCGTCTCTAAGCCTTATTCCCAAGTCGCCCTTTTTGTCTTAACTATTCTTGCCTTCTGGCAGCTTTGCACAAGCGCGGATTGGGAACAGGCTCCCCCTGTTCCTCTGCCTTGCTGATGTCAGATTCTGAAGGCTCTGGAGTCAGCACATAACTCTCAGGTGGCCCTGGCCCCATGTCTGTGTCGGAAGCAAATCCCTCGTCTGAACTCTCCCCAGACTCCAGGACTGGCCCATGTTCCTCCCCATTGTCGACTCTGCTGCCAGTTCCACAGACAGCCGGCGGACCACAACAGTTTTAATATTTCTGGTCTCTCTTGATTAAAACAAAAATCCTATTCATTTTTCAACATGACACTTTAATAATCCCATCAAACTTCACACAGTAGAGAAAAAGGTTTGCCAACTAGCAGGGACCATAGACATTCTTCTACATTTAATTTTCTGAAGAAAAAAAAGACGTCATTTTTTAAAAAACTGAGCATTTAGTAACCATGATTCCTGGGATTTGGTGTTGAGGAAGCAATTCAGCTAAGCTGGTTTATAATAGACAGACATTTCTGAGGTAAATATGGCTTCGAGAAGAGTTACCACGTGAAGTTCATCAATGAAACACCTGATCTTAACGACAAACTCTGTAAGACCATAAGAAATTAATAATCTAGCTGAGGTTTCATTCTTTTTCTGTCTGTTTTGATTTAGTGTGATCCCTTACGAACGGAGAATATTAACCATACTGCAGTGGCTAACTATGGCAGACAATGAAAGGTTGGTCTTTTCTCTTTCATAACAATGAATGCAATGACTGTGTAATTGATACCTTTGGTAGAAACTGGATTTTGATGGGACATATATGTTTGATTGATGAGCTAATGTACATTGTACTGGGGAAATTTTAATTACATGGGTTAAAGCTGTTGATATATTGGTTTTCCGTTCCTATTTAGAGTAATAATCCAAGACTTGGGCAGTTATCAAGATTTTTTTAATTGGGTAATTGAGAATACATGGCATCATATTTTGCTCTGAGGGAAGAGTCCAAAAGGAACAATTATAGCCTTTTCCCATCTTTTAAAGATAATTATTAAATGTTTTCCCAAGAGCTTGTGCCTCTTTTGGCATACTTTCTAATGTTTTAATGAAGTTACAAATTAGAACACTAAATTGTTTCATCACTGGAAAATATATGAAGTGGCAACTTTTTGATTCTTTGTTTTTTTGTTTTTCCCATAAACAAGAGTGTATACAAGGTCAGAACCCTACCTGAACTTGCTCCCATTCTGCCACGATAACCCAGCTTTGCCTCATCCCAGCAAAGTGAAAAGGAAAGGGAAAGTCCAGAATGCTCCTGGGGGTTGGGAAACTACCATCCAGGCAAGAAGGAGGGATCAATTGGGGACATAGCCTAGAGTCATTGCTCAGCCGCAAGAGGCCTAGTGCTAATTCCTGTTAAATTCTATGGAGCTTTATCTGTTTGTTCCCAGGGAAGGGCGGGGAATCTGGGGAGTTTCTTCTATTATATATACAATACAATAAAGTAGTCAACCTTCCATAGAAGACCTGTATATTGTGTGGGTCAGAAGGAGGACTCTGCAGCCCCTTCACATCTTGGATATAAACAGTTTCAACTCCTTCCCTCGGGATGGCGCTATAGCAATAGCACTTAGACTTATATACCGCTTTACAGTGCTTTACAGCCCCCTCTAAGCGGTTTACAGAGTTATCATATTGCCCCCAACAATCTGGCTCCTCATTTTACCTGCCTCAGAAGGATGGAAGGCTAATTCAACCATGAACCTGGTGAGATTCGATCTGCCAAATTGCAGGCAGCTGGCTACAGCAGAAGTAGCTTGCAGTACTGCACTCTAACCACTGTGCCACCTTGGCTCTATAGAGCATTATATGCGAAAACAACTAGACACAGGGACAGTTTTTTCCTTATGCCACTCTGCTGAACTCCTAATTCTCACAGTGCTGACTAATGTCTATGGATACTTACCCATTTAGTGTGGCTGTAGTATTATTATTTATCCTACTTATTATCTTCTTTACCCCTCCCTTTTATTGGTATTATTATTCTGTTGCTTTGCATGTACACTGAGAGTTTCTGTACCGGAGAAACAAATTCCGTGTGTGTCTAATCACAATTGGCCAAATAAAGTATTCAACTCAATTTGAACTCATTACGTGCGGATCTGGTTGCTTGTATCTTAACTCCTGAGGAGAGATTACTGTCAGAAGCATCTCTGGTTCTGTTTCAGCAAGTTTGCAGGAGACTTCTCCAAGCAAAGGCCTGGAGCAAGTATTTAGTGAGCTCCAGCTTTGCCTGTACAAACCTCACAGTTTGTATTCTAAAAGTTATTACAATTCTGTCAGGGCAGACTGATAGTAGAGTCAGGATTTCCTAAAGCTAATGCTGAATATTGATCTAGTAGAGCAGGGGTGTCAAACTCAAGGACCTAGGGCCAGATCTGGCTCACAGGGTGCTTAGACCTGGACTGTGGGGCTGCCCTGGAAACAGTAAAGGACCAACTAGCAGTGCCTCTGCCAGAGAAAGCAGAGCTCAGGAGGGCTCTATTTTCGCTAGCAGAGGGTTGCAGGAGGTCGTTGCAGCCAAAAACGGAGCTCGGGAGCCCATTTTCTCTGGCAGAGCATTTGGGCCACCACAGGCGTCCCTGATATGAGTGACATTGAGCTGGCCACGCCCACTCTGGCCATGCTCATCCTGGCCTCCTGAGTCAAACACAACCCTGATGCAGTTCTCAATGAAATCAAGTTTGACACCTCTGCAGTAGAGAGTGTCATAAAAACCCAGAGATCTCATAAACTCCAACCAGACACCCTTAGAGTCATGCAAAATCAACCAAGCTTACCCTCATCATTTGAACTGTTATTGCTAATTTCCAGCCAACAGCAGGGGTGGGTTTCTACCAGTTCGTACCTATTCGCTAGAACCGGTTGTTAACATTCTAAGCAGTTCGGAGAACCGGTTGTTAGAAGAAATTACTGGCCTAATCCTGTAAGGAAGGCAGGAAGGAAACATTCTGGTGTTGCTTACAGAAACTGCCTCTCCGTTAACCCTTATGACATTCTTGGCAGGACTAGACTTCCTGTCTCCTGGAGTTTTTTTTCCCCTCCTTTGCTGGTACTTTGCTTGTGTGGAGTGACCATTCAAAGTTACAATGGCACTGAAAAAAGTGACATAACCATTTTTCACACTTACGACTGTTGCAGCATCCCCACAGTCATGAGAGGCCAGGCGAGGAGATGCATGCCTCAATGTGAGTGATGTTGAGTTGGCCATGCCCAGCCAGTCACATGACCACCATGCCACGTCCACCCAGTCACATGACCACCGAGCTATATCCACCCAGTCACATGACTACCAAGCCATGCCCATTAACTAAGCCACGCCCACAGAACTGGTTGTTAAAAAATTTGAATCCCACCCCTGGCCAATAGGCTTTGTTTACTTTTGTTGCAAGGTTTCAGCAATATTTTACTGGATATATTGATTTTTTTTTTATCTCTTCACCATCTCTAAATACAATGAAACCATTCATTTTATTCAGAGGGGACAGGGTGAATGAATTTTTCATTTTAGTGGGTTGCATATTGGAAAGTAAGAATTGCATGCTAAATGAAACTTGCTGATGTCTGCCTTTCTTTTCAGGCCTTACGCTTATGCGTTCTATTCTGACCAACCAGATATGGCTGGCCACCGATACGGTCCATTTAGTTCTGAGGTTAGTACAGTTCATCTTTGTCCATAAATGGAATGCAAATCTGATACTGGTTTTGCCATATTCACATGAACCTGTATTGCTAGTCCTGAGTCAAATGGTTTAAAGCTAGTTAATTGTTCACCTCTATAAGCCTCCATAGGAAATAGGGACCAACTGAAAAATATAGACACTACCTTTATAGAGAGGGTTAAACTGTTCATAACATTATCCATCTGCTTAAAGTTTCAGGGACTGGCGATCTATGTCTGTGTATGTGTGGCTGTGTATGTGTATGTATTGACATAGCTAGGATTTTCATCAAAGACTTGCAGATCTACTGTTAGATATAATCAAGGTTGACTAATTGTTTTTTTTTAAAGCATTGTGGTGTGAAAGGAGCATTTTTTCCACGTTTTGTAACAATTCAGTAATTTCACACAAATCGTTCATGCCACATTTGCTTTCTGCATGATGTGCTCAGTCAAGAGGCTTATTTAACTGCATCCTTAGTAAATGATGTTGGCCCCTTGGGTAGAAATAAGGATAATACAAAGCAGGGTTTCTCAACTTCAGCAGCTTAAAGACAGGTGAATTTCAATTCCCAGAATTCTCCATGCTGACTGAAGTCCGCCTGTCTTAACTTTGCTGAAATCAAGAAAGTGTTGCTTTCAAGCATAGAAGGAAGAAGATTGCATGATCACTAAACGGGCTGTGTGGAATCTCCCTCCAGTTAAAATCCATAGATGCAACCAAACCGCTTGAGTGACTGAGGCCCAATTATACATTATGTTGATCCTGTACTTTGGCTTTGAAATCCAGGGCAGAGACCTAATTCACGCTGAACTGGCATTGGGGCATGGAATTCTCTGAAACCGTAATACTGTCTTCCTTTTCCTTCTCTGTGAAACCAGGGCCAATGTGAAGTTTGAGAGAAAAAAAACTTTTCCAAGTTCCAAGCACAGAGGTTAATTATTCTGTTACCTCATGTCCTAATAAAGTGCTGTTCCACAGGGAAGATCTACACAGTTAACCTTTGATCATAGACTCTGAGGGAATATTCTCCCAGCCACATAAGAACTGCTTAAACAAACAGCTCCAACAAGGTTGGGAGAACATGGAAAGAATAGATCAGTGTTGGGTTGCGGCTCCAGGCTGAGATTGCTAAACTGATGGATCCCTGCCACCATTGAAAACAATTTTATGCCTCTGCTGATGGGCCTATTAAGGTTAATCAGAGTGTGGCAGGAGTTTTATCCACAGTTTCACTCTTGGATAAAGAAATGGCTTTTAAGAAGTCTATATCTGAGGACAAGGAGAGGGTTGATTTCTTCAGCAATGCAATTCAAAAATCTTAATGTAATTATATTAATTAAATCCAAGTTTCCTGATTTTATTCCAAGACTGTAGAACATTTACGGTACAACACCCTTCTTCAGATCTGTACTCTGCAGATGTATTGGATGTCAGCTTCTACTCTTTCCTGGCCACTACAGTTATTGATATCCCTTGAGGGATCTATCTCTTATATCTTTGGCTCTTGGGAATCCCCAGCTGGTTATTGCAACACTTGATTCTGCAGCTCTCAGTATATTTTGGGAGTCCAGAACGAAAACAATAGTGCTAAATTTAGAGCTGGAATTGGCTATAGGCCTCATTCTCAATGTTGTAGAAGAGTTCTCTTGCTGTGGAGGTCATCTCCACCCTTTTTGGACATCAGCCTTGGAGGTGGGGATGTAAATTCTCCTCCCAAGGTGCAGATTTGTGAAAACAAGTTTTGGCTTTTGCAACTATTTTATTTGGCAGTGAAGTCCAGCTGCAGTCTATCAAGCCCTGCTTTGATCAGTCCCAAATTAGATTATTCCCTGCAATTGGTATCATAGTGACTGAAGGTCCGATAAGAATCAGAAGCAACATGGAACAGTTGCAATTATTTGTTTGGATTCAGAGATAAAGGTACATATTTCTCTTCTCCTCACTGAAATGTTCAGCCTTCAACTCATAAAGCTGCTGTTTCCCTTGAGAGAAAATGGAGAAGAGACATATGTAGGGGGCGTGCATGAGCGCACCAACATGCCTACCGTCCCTGTCCTATTGTTTCTTTTATTTTTCTTATATTTATCCATTTCATGTATTCATAACTATGTTTATTCTTATACCTATTATCTTGTAAGCAATTGACAAATCAAATTAATAAATAAAATAAATATTCACCTCATATATCACAATAGGTTTGGCTTCAAGTTTCTCTATGAACCTTTAGAGAAGTTAGCCTTTCTGTGGAAATTGCACAGATGTTCTGATTTACATCTGGATAGGATTCTTTGAAAGAATATAAGGAACTGTAAATATATCAGGAAACTCTTAGAAGAAAGAGGGGAAAAAACTCAGGTAGTCCAGAAGCAAAATAATCTTGCTAAATTTAGAGCTGGATTTGGCTATAGACCTCATCCTCGCTGTTGTGGAAGTATCCTCCTACTGTGGAGATCATCTTGATCCTTTTCAAGCATCAATAATATTGTCATTTGACAATCAAAAGCAATTATTTCCTCTTTCCTAACCCTATTCCACCCATTTGTTTTGAACTGGCAAAACGTTATTAGAAGTTAAGACGCTTTAATCAATAGAACTGGGAAACAAATTTTAGAAGACTCCAACTCCCAATTCCTTAAATAATTATTTTCGTACTCAATTGAGGTCATATTAATTGATTATGACCCCTAAAATTTCTCCTGATGTGAAAAATCTCTTGTAATGTGAAAGCAAGCTAAAATAGCATCTATACTAGGTTAAAACGGTAATTATGATATTTTTATTATTTTAGGAACTGTATAACTACTATAAGCATGTTGTGAACTCAAAGCATAGTCATATATAGTTAACATGATTTTTTTTACTGCATCACAGAAGTTCAGATTATTAGGGTATATGTTATTAGGATTATTATTAATAGGCAGAGGAAAATATACACAAGGCGTTAAAAGTCCATTACAGATTAAACTTTACAGTGATTTGGGTGTTAAGATGAAGAAATACCACCTATCCAGAATTGTAGATGAAGAAGATTAGGATGGTTACTACTGTGTGTGTGCGCGTGTGTATGTGCATTGTGAGTATAGTTTCAGGATATGGCTTGCAGCAATGTTTTGCTTGTATTTTGCTATCTATATGTTCTTAATGGTTATCTTTGATGGTATTCGAAGCAGGAATCATAAACCATAAATTTCAAATTAAATAAAGGTAATCTTCACCTGAAAAATTATCATCTGCAGAAGATTGTCATCTGTAGAATGCATTTACCCTCTAATCCTTTTTTCTAAAAAAAAAAAAATGCTGTAACAAGGCAACCACAACAAAACAGTACCTCTCACCCCCCATGGAAAATTAGATTGGTTAAAAGAGTTTTCCTCCACATATTGCCAGAAAAGAAATGTTGCCAAGACAGTTGATGAGGTTTGGAGTTCAGTAATATATGGAAATCCACAGGTCCTCACTCTTGCTTCAGAAGATAATTTACAAAGTCATTCCAAGAGGACTAATAAAGGAGAATATTTGTAGCTAAGGGTTGAAATGTGGGGTCTTTTGGTGTTCTCTGAGCTTGGTTGTTTCCTTACAGATGTTTCATTACCCAAACTAGACTAGCACTGATGATGTTACTTGGTCTGGGTAATGAGATGTCTGCAGGAAAACAACCAAGCTCAGACAGCAACAGGGACCCTGCATTCTAATAGAATAGATAGAATAGAATACTTTATTGGCCAAGTGTGATTGGACACACAAGGAATTTGTCTTGGTATAAATACTTTCAGTATACATAAAGAAGGAACATTCGTTAAGAATCAAGAATCATAATCATAATTCCAAGAGGAATGTAGAGTAGAATTAACATGGCTGCAAGATTAGCTTTGATTTTAATAGACAATGATACTGACTTCTCAGTTTAGTCTTGGCCATGCTGATTGGAGTTAATGAAGTCCAGTGGCCTGGGCCAGGCTCCAGGTTGGCCAACTAAGTCAAAATATTGAATATGAGAGTTTCTTTTCCCTTCTGACCTCCCTAGTAATGAGTTGTGGTCCCCTACTGAGATCAAACTTTGAAGTTTGATCTGTTTATATTTAGTATTCAGCTCAGTATCCTGCACTGACTCATGAGGAGAACACTTTCTACATGATAGGCTGACTCCAGTTGGTAAATTGATTTATTTGGGCAGCTTATCCCCTCCCCCTTAATCCAAAGGTATTTTAGTCAGTTTCCCTAGAAATGCTTTATTGCTAAATTCAAGGTGGAGGTTGATGATGTAAGGAACTTTTAGACCCATTTTTGATCTATCAGCTTGCAACTTCAACCAGTCAATTGATTAAGTAGCAATCTGTATGTGGGTAGTAAAGTCAAAATAGGTTTTGTAGAGTCTGGATCCCAACGATAGCTAATGCACAAAAATCTGGGATCGGTTTTCTTTTTTTCTTTTTAAAGTAACTCAACTAGTCATTGGATACGAGAGGGGAATCAAATAAATTTCATAATAAATAAAATCAGAGCTACAGTGGGGCAAACAGATTTAAAATATCCAGTCATGGTTCTCTGGTCTCATATTTACTTTTTGTTTTTGTGTTTTTAGCCCAGTCACTTGGAAAATCCTCTATCTGACAAACATTGCATATTCACCCATTATATCTTGGTGTATAATGTCCTATTTTGAGACATTTTGTTTCAAGTACAAGTATTTGGCTAGTTCTTTCAGTTCTAGGTGTGTCATCATCCTCAGCTTCTATTGATCTCATTCTTCCAACGTAAAGCTAAGATTTGGCTGATTAATACAGATTTGGCTTTCTTCCTAGCTTTAATTTCTTAAGAAAGAGAAGCTATCTCTTTTGTGAATGTTTTGTACCAATGCTGTTTACCATGATCAGTGACTTGGACTTAAGGACTGCTCTGCTGCTCTTCTAACATGCTACCCTGGAATGGGCGTTCTTATTATTAGACCCACTTGATGGCATAAGTTAAATCTCTGGCTGCGCTTCTCTTGGAAAGAGTGAGTAAACTCTTGAGAATCCTTCCTCCATCTGCTGCTGCTTTCATCAAGGCTGCACGAAGCTTGAACTCTTTTCTTCTCTTCTTTTTCTGTTTCTTCCTCTCCTGTTTTGTTTTTTAAAGAAAACTGAAGCTGCTTTCTGGAGAGAGAGGAAGAGAGAGAGAGAAATGGAACTGGATTAGCATTTCCTTTCCAACTCTTTGTCCAAGAGCAAAGAAACAGCATGGCAGATGGTAATACTGTTTTTTTTAAAAAAAATTATTATTATCTTCCAAGAACATGGCTCTGCGATTGGAACAGCAAAGATGGAGAATGGCTATGCAGATAGGAGCAAATGGCCTTGTAAATCCTTGCCAATTTTCAACTTCCCTTCTCTTTGCTTCTTTCTTTCTCATTTTTTAAAAATAAACAAGCTGCATTATCTTTCTGTATGAGTTATCTTTCTCTGTTCGGGGAATCTGATCCTAAAAGTTGCCAAGAACTCTCATTGTAGCTGTCAATTGGAGTTGCATGCAAAGTCGCTTCTTTTTAAGATCAGTTTGAATAGCATCCAGCATCTCTGCTCTGCTTGGGACTGCAGCTCTGTTATTTTCAGACGATTTCTCCTCTTCTTAATACATGGTTCATTCATATCTTTCGCTCCCCTAGTTTTTTTAAAGCCTTTCCTCACATGTCACAGCACAATAATTGTGGAAAGCATATAGCTAAATCTAAGGATATCCTATAATACAGGGAGCAAATGCAGAGTGTGTTTGCTCAGTGTTCCCCCTCCCCTCCCATTAAAGATCAAAATGAATGACAGGTCAATACTTATGCCTTCCTCATTATCCAGTTAATAATGCCATGCCTTCTTGGAGGTCTTTTAAAAACTGGGCATGCCTCCAGTTGCATGGAGTTGATAATGACTGGGAATTCGACAATAGAAAAATATTATATGAACAATTTTAATTTATTCTCTCAAGCAAAAGAGAATTGGAATCTTACTGTTATTTAAATAGTGAAGCATTGATAAGTTAGTACAATTTAAAACATAAGTATGTTGGACATCCAGTAATAGCAATAGCTACTACTGATGCCTTCTTTCTCTTGATAAACATGAAAAGAGTATTTCCCACTCCCAACAAACAAACAAACAAACAAACCAGACATTCTCTTTAGAGTGTTGTTTCCCGCAGACCCCAGGACTATTATGACAAATAATTGAATTCTTCTTTTCAACCTTGACCTTGACTTGACCATAAACCCAGTATTAAATGGTTTGAACCAAGAGTTTTGGCATACCGTGTCCTAGAGGTGGCCAATTTTTAACAATCTGATGTTGAGATGAGCTTTTTCTGAGTCCAAGCATCTCTCTCCGTCAGTACAGGAGAGTAGTTTTGGGTCTCCTCTTACTCCATCTAAAAGACCTAAAAGAAAAATCAGTACTAAGAGGATTCAGAAAAGACGTGTTGCTCCTTCCAAGAGAAGACGAAAAGTACCTAGAATGGAACACTTGTCTGCGGAATCCCGTCGGAACAAAGTAAGTTTTCAAACCTGGTACATATCAACCGCTGAGACTCTTAAAACAACTTGATTTTTTTTTGTCCTCCCAACTTTGGGATCTACTTCTTCCAAATCAAACTTTCAGTGCAGCCATCTTGAAAGGCAATAACCACAGATTGCCATCAAGAAGTTGGGTTCAATTGATGTTTATCTTTTCCTTCTTCCCTCTCTTCTTTGGGCAGCATTCTCTGTCTCTTGGTGCAATCTTTAAATCCTTCTTAACTATTGTTTTTAAATAACACAGGATTCAGGTGCAAAAAATCTATTTCAACTGTTCCACCCACAGGTAGATAACATTGGATTGGCCTGTAGAATCATGCTTATTGTCACCCTCCTTACAGTTATTTTTTTTTCCCAGCCAAAATGAATTTCTTAGAACGGATTATTTGGCTCTCTGGAAAGTTCTTTTTGTAAAACTTGCAATGGGTTGAAGAAATTTGTGAATGCTCCAACACTGGAAGTTTTAAAGAAGAGATTGGGCAATCATTTGTCTGAAATGGTATAGGGTTTCTTGCCTGAGTAGGGGGTTGGACTAAAAGATCTTCAAAGTCCCCTCCAACTCTGTTGTTCTGTTAAATTTTGCCAGGTTACTCCTGTTCACAACGTGACATGACATCATTGATTTTCTTTAGCGGGAGACATCAAATAAAGCCTGGTTCATAAGAATTAGTCTGTGATCTTTTCTTATTTCATGACCGATAACTGTATGGTATCAAATTTTTCCAATGCTGGAGGATGCTTGAAGCTTTATGAATATTTTGAGGCAATGAATATCAGTAAGTTCAAAGGAAATTTATCTGAGGCTGCTATCTATTTGAACACACATACTCAGTGATCACGTTGAATGAAAATATGATTGTAAGGAAGTCCTGCATCTATAAGGTGCCTTCATGCTGTATATAGAAGCTGTATGGGACATGGATATGGCTTAAAGATAGATTAAGAGCATGAAAGGTTGACCATGTGAACCTATAGCAGTGGATTCAAGTTGATATTTGATTGTATGAAATGTCTCTTCAAACTTTTCTGGTGAATTTGGACATAGGATGTAAATGGGATGTGCTATCCTTTTTATCTTGGCAATGCCATAATATCATCATCAAAGACAAATCTTCCCTTAAAATTAGCAAATGAGAGCTAGCCAAAGCACTCAATTGGGATTCAGGAATGTGCTCTGTAATGAATATTCTCACATTGAAAGGGAAGAGAGAATGGAAAGAAGCTTTTCCTATGTCATGCTTTATACATAAATCATGTTCAGCTGCATTCATTCTTAAATAAAGGACTGCTCAACTTTGTTTAAAAAAAAATCATTCACTGAGTGAGGTCCATAAAACCTGCAGGATACATGGATTCCCATCTTCTAGCTTGTTAAAATAAATGTACTGTTAGAAATTAAGGTTGGAAAGCTACTATCCCAAGAACTTCTTCAACTGAAATGACCCATCTCTCTCTTTTAAAATTATCTTGGTTCTATGCTTGATTCTTTATTTTAGAACATGGCTTCTAGAGATGAGCTTATGCTCACAATTGATACAGCATAAGTGTGATATTTTTTAACACCAGCACCAGAAGACCATGGGTGCACATAATAATATAACTGTAAGCTTGTTAGAATTTCTTCGAGTTTGCTTAACTCTTTAAGATGAATGATTTCTCATTTTACGAGTTAGAGTCTACATTATAGGTTTTATGGAAAATCTTAATCTGTTCTTTATTAGTACTGATCATGCTGTTTTGAATATAATAAGATACTCCAAATATGTTAATATTCTCATAATTCTCATGATAATAATATAATAAAAGAGAATAAATACCTGAAAGATAGAAACTATCAATCATCTCTAGACCTCACTTACTCAGAGGGATGAGTTAGAATATCTCTGAAAACAGCTGCTAAGGAATAATGTGGATGAATTTATTGTTATCAAGTCTTCTTTTTTTTCCAAAAACTTCTGGTTAGTCAGTCGAGAACCATAATTCTGGACTGTATTGGTATTTGGTGTAAAGCAGTGCTTCAGAGAGATTAATATAATAGAATACAGTATAATACAATTGATATAATTATAGCAGTTTATATAAACATACCATCAAAAGAAAGGGGGAGTCTGATAGTGTAAAACTTGTAATGATAGTTTAAAAAAGAAGGTTAATTCTCCCTCTTTGTGTAAATATGTGTGTATATATAGATGTTAGGTCCACTAAGAGATATTGACAAGATCCTTGGGCAACTAATGGATGGATTAAAGCAACTGAACTTACACCGATGTGCCAACATTATCTTCGTGGGTGATCATGGTAATTAAAAAGTTTTCCTTGATTTTGATATAGAAAAGTCTTCATTTCTACTGGAAGGTACTTTATTAATCTGTTAAATTGAGTGTCTATGGAGATTCTCAGCCATCTAGATCGTGGTTGTCCCAAAAGTGCTTTTTCAAGAGGCAACTGGAGTTTCTTTGTTTTTCCTTGAAGATATTTCCTTGAAGATGGATGAGAATGAAACATCTTTGAGGCAAAACATAGACAGTCCAGTTGCTTCTTGAAAAAGCGCCTTTGGGGCTATTAAGCTGAACTGTATTTGAACTGAAATTGCATTTAGATGTAGAAATTATGTGCCAGCACATAGTATGTGATCAGCCTAAGATAAGGTACAAAGTTTTTAGAACAGATTTGATTGTGAATGGATTTCTGAACAACTAAATCATAGTGCAACTTTGGGTTTTTAAAAATTCAAAAATAGTTTTAGCTGATTATAAAGAGGCTTGATGATCTCTTATAATTTTATTCTCTAATTCTCTAATTTTGACTAGCACAATGGCTAACTTGGTAACACTTCTTGGCTGTTGTTCAGAATTTCAGAGGTTAGAATCCTTTTCTTATTACTACTTAGACTATACTTGTGGGGATACTTTAATCTTTAAAACTTAATCCAGTGCATTAATGTTTTTTAATTGCTGAAATGGCAGTCATTTTTCAGCATCATTTAAATTTGTGGAAGTTATTTCTTGGTTAAGCGACTAGCTTAGACTAACTTAAACAATTAGCTTAGACTAATACTTGCATAACCTGATTCCATTTTTAAGATTTTTTTCTCTGATTTCTCACCATTAAAAAAATGTTACTATAATTTTGTAAAATCTAAAGGATCACACTCTTCTAACATGAAAGGAAGTATCTTGGGAGAACCCACAAAATACTTTTGGTTGTATAGGTTGTAGACCAATACCATGAACAATATGTCTTTTAAAGCTGAAAGAGACCTAAATGTACCTCATCAATTAACATTTGAGTAGCAAATGTCTATGCATACTTCTTTCAATAATGCAATGGTACTGCTTATTCTGTAGGAATGGAAGATGTTACTTGTGAAAGAACTGAATATTTGAGCAGCTATCTGTCTAATGTGGATGACATAACTTTGATACCTGGAACTCTAGGGCGTATTCGTGCCAAAGCTAATAGTAATGTTAAATGTAAGTTTACCTTTCTACATTCACCCTATAGCTTGAAATGTGTCCATTTTCTTCTGTGCTGTCTCTGACATTGGCTTCCAACAGGTATGGCGGCAAGGAACATATTTATAAAGGTGCATCCATCTTCAGAGAGACACAGCTACTGTTTAGAAAGACAATTGTGCTTTTACTTGATTGATAAGTTGGGTAAATTTACCTAATTGATAAGACTGGTTGTTAAATAGAGCCACATATTTGAAAATAGCTGAGATCTAAAAAAATTTACTTCACAATAAATTAAATCCCGAGAGCAAAGAGAAATTAGCTGGTGCATTTCTACAAATGTTTGCAAAAAAAAAATGTGTAGGTTCTAGAGTGGGCCAAGTTTGCTAGCAGTGGTTCATCTTGAGATCTGAACTTCACTTTTTTACTACCATGTTCTTCTTTGAGCCCTACAGTGATTCTTTTGTGAGAAAAAAA
This sequence comes from Bungarus multicinctus, assembly GCA_023653725.1. NCBI lineage: Eukaryota > Metazoa > Chordata > Lepidosauria > Squamata > Elapidae > Bungarus > Bungarus multicinctus. The sequence goes on along the minus strand of CM042846.1, from coordinate 80,473,022 downwards.
GTATAATCAAAACTTGTAGTTTAGTTTAATGCAGCTAATTACCTATGAATATTCATGTGTTGAAAACTCAGCTATTGGCATATTTTTGACTTTTCTTCTGTGAGAAAAAAGTATCTATAATCAAATCTTGTAGTTTAGTTTAATGCAGCTAATTACCTATGAATATTCATATGTTGAAAACTCAGCTATTGGCATATTTTTTACTTTTCTTTCTTTTTCTGTTTGAAATCTCCTCATCCACGTAATAGTTGACCCCAAAGCCATTGTGGCCAATCTCACAGTAAGTATCTCCTCAGTACTCTTCTCCTTCTTAGAGCACAATTTTTAAATTGCTCTGGATAGTTGGGTTTATTAATTAAGACTGGTGGGTGGCCTAGAAGTGGAGCTCTTGCCTCACAATCAGGAGGCTATGAGTTCGATCCTAGTTAGAGGCAGATATTTCTCTCTCTGGGCACAATGAGAATATTTCTGCTGAACAAAACTCCACATTGGTGACAGGAAGGGCACCTGGCCATTAAACATTCTGTTTGCTCCATTCGGTTGCTAGACTCCACCCTGTAAGGGATTATGGGGTTAAAGAAAGAAAGAAAGACACAGAGAGAAAGAAAGAAAAAGAAAGAAAGAAAGAAAGAAAGAAAGAAAGAAAGAAAGAAAGAAAGAAAGAAAGAAAGAAAGAAAGAAGTTGGGTTTATTAATTTGGGTGTAGCTTTAAGTGAAGATTCAGAGTGTTCTCAGAGGAATTATCATAAACTTAGATTCCATGGAGAAAGTTGTATAATGGTTGTGGAGGTTCTAACCATGTTTTGCAGAACTGGGCTGTGGCACTGCAGAATATCCACAAACATTAACAGTTTTAATTCCCAGCATTTTCACTGGAGAGAGGGAAACTAAATTAAATGATGGATAAAAGCTATTTTGTAACTGCTGATGCTAGGACACAAGATAGATCACGGGTGTCAAACTCAGTGCCCATGGGCTGGATCCAGCCCACTGGGGGCCACCCTGGAAATAGCAAAGGACCGGCCCACAGTGCCTCTGCCAGTGAATACGGAGCTCGGAGAGGCTATGCACGGCCCACCCAGGCTCCATTTTCAGCCATGACAGACTCCTGCAGCCCTTTGCCAGCAAAAGCAGAGCCCAGCAGGCTGTGTGTGGCCTCCCTGAGCTCCATTTTTGCTGGCAGACGGCTACAGGTAGCCGTTGCGGCCAAAAACGGAGCCTCAATGACTGATTGAGCTGGCCACACCCATCCTGGCAACCCCCACCCCCGGCCCCTGAGGTCAAACACAAATCCTGATGTGGCCCTCAATGAAATTGAGTTTGGCATTCCTGAGATAGATCAATGAATCATGTAGTCTTGATCACATCTGGGCCAGTGGTGGGATTCAGCCAGGTCGCACTACTTCGGGAGAACCGGTTGTTAACTGGTTGTTGGTCATTAGGGCAGACAACCAGTTGTTAAATTATTTGAATCCCACCACTGATCTGGACTTTTTATGGCCTCCAGGCTACATCCAGCCCTTTGTATATCCCTGCCAAACCCACATGAGGTCAACTGAAAATTTGAAGTCAAATGTAAATAAGTGTACATTATGCATACAATAGAACTACATTGCTTTTAATTTTCTTTTCCAATTTACATATGCATATGCGTGCTTGCATGCCTATACACTTTCACAACCTTGTTGGTTTGACCGCTCCATAACAATTCCAGTTTCTCATTTTCTCTTGGGAAAATTAATTGCCCTCCCCTGGTCTTGATTGATTGATTATGGACTGTCAAATCAATGTCAACTCTTCATGGCCACATAGATAGATTTTCTTCCGATTGCAGTCTTACAACTGGTCTTGTAATATCTACAAAACAGGGGCTGCTTATCCTCATTAAACAGTGATTTTTCCAGTTAGCAAGTAGGTTGGTCAATGTCTTGCACAATCCTTTTCTGAGCATGCTTCCTTTGTTTCAGTGCAAGAAGCCAGACCAGCATTTCAAACCTTACCTGAAGCAACATCTTCCCAAGCGTTTGCATTATGCAAATAACCGAAGAATCGAAGATATTCATTTGTTGGTGGAAAGAAGGTGGCATGTAGCCAAGTAAATATGAATTTTCTTATCCTTTTGTCCTTGCTGTAGATCTCTCATTTAACCAGATATGTCACCTGCAAACTCTCTTAATTGATTAGTTCAATGTGATTTTGGGCCTCTGTTAAGAAATCAGTTGTGATATGACACTTCTGCACTCAATCTGTATGGATTATTTTTTTATATTTTGGTAAGTCTTTGGCTCAAAAACATAGTAAGAGCAACATGGATTCTTTGTTTCATAGTGTCTTTTGAGTTAAACAACTATAACATTCTAACATAATTTAGGTGACCAGACTTCCTACTGTTCATAGCGGCTTTATTTTACAAACACATTTTTAGATAGCAGACCATATAGAATAGCCAACTTGGAGGCCATATTTAGCCTGTAAAACAGTATTTTCCAGCCATTGAAAGCTCAATAGGTTTAAGTCAAGATGTACTAAAAATTGTTCCTTTTTTTTTTAAGAAAAAAAAATAACATTGCTTTTAGAATTTCTAAAGAGAGATTTTTCTCTCTCTAATGCACCTTATGAGAGATTTTTCTCACCTTGAGAGATTTTTCTCTCTCTGATGCACCTTATAAATAAAATGCTCCTATGATATGCCAGATAATCCAGGAACTCCAACATTTAGTGTGGTTGACATCTGAGCCAATATGGCTTTCTGAAATTTATGTCTCACCATATTTTTCATGGGAGTGATACCCTGAATCTGACTTCTCTGATGAGACCTGTCTAGTATGGTTGAACTTCTGACATGGCTCTCATCTTCCTCAGAGCACACAAGCCCCACAACCACTTCAAGTGCCTCACTGAGTGATTATTATTGTTATTTTTATTTGCACAGTCAGCCATATGTTCAGACTGGGTTTGACATTTTTGCCTGTTTATCAAGTTCTTTCAATATTTATTTTAACATTATATAACATTACACATTAAAGTATATCAAGAAAAAAACTGGTTGCTCAATTGGAAGTACTGTACCTGTTGTAATTAAGATAGATTGTTTATTAGAGCAAAAGATAGGTGGGTAGGAGAAGATCACCAAGCCTCAGCCTCAGCCAAGTTCCTAGGATGTGAGTAGGAGTTGAGAATCCTGGGCAAAAGTGTCTTGGTGGTGGACTAGTGCCACCCAATGACTGCCATACTCTTTGCCTGCAAACCTGCCAATTGTGCTTGCAGAAACTGAGGGGGGCCATGCCCTGTCCCTTTTGAAGAGTTTGTTGACCCCTAATAATTGAATCCAACCATAAACCTCAGTCCAGTAATTAAGGCAGAAATTTTTATTTGTTTCAGTGACCAGAGTTGGCAATGAGCAGAGTGTGACATAGTAGATATAAGAGGAAACAGAGCCCTTCATTTCCATTTTTAAAGATTTCAGGATTGTTTTCAGAATAGGATTCAGGTTTCAGGATTGTTAGCTATATATTGTATGATTTTAAAAATAAAGTAAAAATACTTGGGGAGAATTGAATCCCTGCAATAATGTTCAGAAATGGTTGGCTGTCATCCTTCTGTATTGGAGGTGTAATATGGACCAGGGGTCGCCAACCTTTTGGACCTCAAAGATCACCAAACTCATAATTTTAAATCCTGCGTACACTAATATGAATTTTGACTGACGGTGGCTTGCTGACACTAATCTTATGACAGAAGTTCATGATGGTGGTACATAATATGTGCCATCAAAATGGGTTGAACTATGTGGAACATGCATCATGACGCAATGGCATTAATCACATAATTAATCATGTATTTTCCAGCTGCTGAGATGCAGCTACATAGAGGCAAGGTTTGTACAATGGTATTACTGTGTGTGTGTTGTTATTTTTGTGTCATTGTGGCTTGCTGAGAATGCAACCACCATTTGGGAAAAAAAACAAAAGTTCCTTGTTTCTTTAGAGATTTGTGGATTAGCTATATTTTCTTTAGTCCCCTGGAAGTTGAACCTTAATGTTTATAGAAATTAATTGATGGTACATTCAAGAATCTTCTTAATGTTTTTAGGAGGCCTGGAGATGTGTTTAAGAAAATAACCGGGAAGTGCTATTTTCATGGAGATCATGGCTATGACAATAAGATCAACAGTATGCAGGTAGGGGCAGTAAACTAATTGGAGTAGTCAATAAGTAGTATTGTTGGTATATGTAACTTGCAGCAACTTACAAATGTATATTTTAATTAGAAAGCTCATTTCTTCAGTCTTCTTACTGCATTGTTGTAGCAAGAAAATATCTTAAAGATCATTACTGCAATTTATTTTATTCATCTTTGGATATTCCAAGTAGTTTATACTGAAATGTTTTAGAATGAAACCATAATAAAATATAAATCAGGAAAATATAAAACAGGAAAAAAACTCAAAACAAAAACAAAATACCAAGACCACGAGAGTAATAATGGAATAATGGATGTAAATTGATCAAGGAGAGATTCAACCTAGAAATGAGGAGAAATTTTCTGACAGTGAAAACAATGGAACAGAAGTTGCCTTCAGAAGTTGTGGGAGCTTCATCACTGGAGGCTTTCAAGAAGAGATTGGACTGCCATTTGTCAGAAATGGTGTAGGGTCTCCTGCTTGGGTGGGGGTTTGGACTAGATGATCTACAAGGTCCCTTCCAACTCTGTTAATCTGTAAACTGTAGAAGAAGAGAATTATTTGTAGCTCGGGATTGAACTGTGGAGTCCTTGGTACTATCTGAGGTTGGATGGTTTGTTGCAGATGTTTCATTACCAAACTAGTAGAGCTATGTTGCTATCTAGTTTGGTAATGAAACAGCTGCAAGAAAACAACGAAGCTCAGAAAGTACCAAGGACTCCACAGCAAGATCACAACTTATATTTCGAAAGAACTCTTAACACAAAATTGCTGTCTTGACAGAAAATTGAGAACAGTGAGCTGATTCAGCAAATCTTGTATAAAGAGAGCCAAAAAGCATGTTTTGAACATTAAATAAAGGGCTAATCCTTGGAGGGTCTTTACTTTGGTCTTGATTTATTTTATTTCAGCAACAGAAAAGCTCACATAGGAGCTGACAACATTAATATTACTGTTTTTTCTCTCTTAGACAGTCTTTCTAGGCTATGGCCCTTCATTTAAATACAAAACAAAAGTACCTCCATTTGAAAATATTGAACTGTACAATCTTATGTGCGGTAAGTAAATTTAAAATAAAAAAGTATATTTGATTTCTTCTCTCAACTTTCATTTTGGCTAATATCTTATGATCAAATGGTTTCATATTTTGGATGTCAGGACAGAATATATTAAAACTTTTGGGAATGATAGTAAATCTAAACCTCCCTTCAAAGTTGCCATTAGCCATTAGCCACCTAAAGTCACCCCAAACAGTAAGATGGATGGTTTAGATATTTAATAAATCCAGTTTTCAGGTCTTTTACCATCCTACCGCTTCTAAGAGCTTTGACTGCTGTATACCAGAAAGACCTATTGGACAAACTCATTTATATAAAATTTAAATTCTCTGCAAGGATTCAGAGTTTAGATATGTTAGACAACCTTGCCTACCCTCATCTCATATTCTTGTATTGGTGTTTACATATGCATAAAATTCTCCACTCATAAATACAGCATATATGACAGATGCTACTTTTAATCCTGTTCCAGATCTCCTTGGTTTGAAGCCTGCTCCCAATAATGGGACACATGGAAGCTTAAATCACCTCCTTCGGAGCAGTACCTACAGACCCATCATGCCTGAGGAAGTAGCAAGGCCACTCCATCCAGTAGCTACAACGCCTTCATCTGACTACGATCTGGGGTGCAGTTGTGATGATAAGGTAAACTCACAATATTCATTGAAAGGAGAAAGCTCAGAAGGCGATGTTTCTAAACCTGCTAGGAAGAAATGAATTATATTGATCCCGAGCCGTATTTCTCACCCTTAGCAACTTTAAGACATATGGACTTCAACTACCAGAATTGGAGAAAAATATCCATCTTTCCTTGCTGATAGTAAGAATGAAACATCATTTAAAAACAATACTAAATTCAAAGCTGGCCTCTGAATGAATGTTTCTTAAGAGCGCATTATTGCTGATTATATGGTCAAAAATGAAGATTATCTCTGTGGGGTCTTGGGTTGTTTTATTGCAGACGTTTCATTACCAAACTAGGCAATACCATCAGTGCTACTGGAGGTTTGCTCTCTTTTTATATACAAGTGACTTGTCCTGTCAATGTTGGTGGGAATGTCCTTGGCGATTCCTTGATTAGTTGTTTACGGATAGCTTGTCTGTGTTAGTAGTTCCTTGATTGGAATATTGTTTACTTCTTGATGGTTGGCTTAGTATTCATCCTGCTGTTAATGTCTGGGCATTGATTGCTGATGGGAAAGTGTTTTGGTCTTTTTTATTCTTTTTTCGGTTTTGATTCAGGGTTGGGATTCTACCAGTTTGGACCAGTTCTATAGAACCGGTTGTTATGATTCTGCACAGTTCGGAGAACCGGCAAATCGTGCCCCTGGCTGGCCCCGCTCCCCTCTGCCCAGTCAGTCCTTATCGCATATGTGCAACATTGCGCGTATGCCCGACATTGCTGACTGCGTTCTTCCCCGCCCAGTCACTCCTTGAGGTATTTTGTTCCCCTCCCGATGATCAGATGTTCCGATGATCAGCTGTGCCAGGATTCCCTTTACTTACTGCTTCACCCAGGAGGCTTCCCTGAGGCCCAGGAAGACAAAAAATGGAGGGGAGGCGCAGCGCTGGTGCCAAAAAAAGGGGAGCCACACCCACCCAGTCACATGGCCACACCCACCTAGCCATGCCCATAGAACCGGTTGTTACAAAATTTGAATCCCACCCCTGTTTTGATTGTCCCTTTTGAAAGGCATGTAGACGCTGATCTCTGCCTAGGGGTGCATGTGCTGAATGAATGAACAGAATCTGACTGTGTAAAGCTACAGTGAAAATAAATAGATGTTTGTAATCCTGAGGTAAGTGAGGTAACTGGTCAAGTGTCAGTATCCATCATATGATGTCAGCATGCTGTGGATTTCCACCTGCCAATTCTGGCCTAAGCTATATTACATGATGTACTTACCTGAATGGGGGCATGATGGCTCAGTGGTTAAAGATGCTGAGTGTGCCAGCTAGAAAGCTGACTGCCTGGTTTTGAGACCCGAGGGCTGCACAAAAGGGTGAGCTCCCATTCCTTGGCCCAGCTCCTGGCCACCTAGCAGTTCAAAAGCATGCAAATGCGAGTAGATTAATAGGTACCATTTCGGTGGAAAGGTACATTCTATGCGCTTTTGGCATATAGCAGGGGTGTCAAACTGGCGGCCTATAGGCCAGAGATGTCCTGCGCAGGCTATGCCCACCCCAGTTCTGCGAAGGGAAAAATATTGCAAAACGTCACATGACAGCAATGTGACGCAGCAAGTTTGACACCTGTGGCATATAGCCATACTGGCGACATGACTTCAAAAAATGTTTTCAGACAATACTGGCTCCCTTGGCCAAGAATGGAGATGATAACTGTGCCGTAGAGTCGGACATGACTGGCAGGGAAACCTTTATCTTTACTTACCTAAGTATATACAGCTTGATTTTTTTTTTATTTACTTATTTTATTTCTATAGTTGCCCATCTTAACAAATGAATGGAAGATGCTGGTGAACCATTTCCAAATCCATTCAACCCAAACTTCCTTGGAGAAGTTGTGTGAAATAACATGGACCCCTCTCTGAGCACAGGTCCTGAAAATCCATTTTAATCTATCTGATTGCAGAAGTTAGGCCTCAGCTGGTCGAGCATGCCTTTCAGTTTAAAAGAAGTTACCAGTAACTTTTTTAATAGGATCCAGTTGGCTTAAGAGAGATAGAAATAAGATAATCTTTTCTTGTGTGTGTTTTTGTTTTAAATAGAATAGGTTGGATGAACTGAGTCGACGTCCTTATAACAAAGGAACAGAAGGTAAGGATCCAATAGAAAGTCCAGTAAAACACTGATTATTGGCAATCATATTACTGGTGTGTGGGCCTCTCTCTATAATTATGCATTCTAAATCATAATAAAATCAATCTGATTTTTTTTTTAATTTGTGCATTTCATTGGTGTGTGAGATGAGGTTTTTAAGAGCTTTGGTAGCTAACTTTTGATCAACGGAAATGCAAAAGCAATGTGATGGTTTCCAACAATGTGTGCAAATGCGTTTAAATCAGTGAATTGCTTTTGCAGGTTATAATCCAATAATAAACTAACTCCTCTTTTCAACCAGCTGTTCTAACTATACTTACCTATGAGCTCTTTTCCATCCTCTCTTCCCATCTCTTGTTGAATTAGCTCAAAATCCACTTGATGCAAATTCAGTGAGAGATCCACTATGCAGTCTTTATATTAAAGCTGGGCCTAAATTAAGATGTTATAATTTAAGATATTATTCAACAGCGAGAACCTACACAGGAGGAGAAGGATTTTATACCAACGACCCTGAGAATGTATTACCTGAGGATGGATGCGTCCCGCCACCAGGTAATCTTACTTGACTTGGCTTCTTTTTACCTCGTACAATATCTTAAATTATCTCTTAGCTTCGTTAATCTAAAGACTGCCTAGTTGATCTTCCTTTTATTTTCCATTTACCAAGGATTCCTGTATCCCATTCTGAAGAAAAGCAGGTTTGGATTGTCCGAGTTCAAAAATGTGGAAATAGAGAATGCTTCCTCCTAGCAAGTTTTGGTGGAATGTGTTTAGCAGTTCTGGGTGTGATAAGACCCTGAGAACCAAGAGCAATACGTGGAGTTACTTCTGAGTAGTTTATTCTTGTTCGCCTACAGACTGAATCTTGACAGACTAAAATAACTATCTGCATAACTATAGATAGATTCTGTGAACCGCTAGGGAGTAATCATCTTAGCTCTCTTTCTGCCTCTCAGACATTCCAAGGTCCATGTTTTTGGCCTCTGAGAGGCAACCCTTCCTTCCTCAGTCTCCAAACTGTGTTCCATCACAATTTCACATGTTTGCAGACTATAAACTGCTTCACAGGTAGCTCAAACATCAATTACTTTCTTCTCCTTGTTTTGCATTTTTACATCGATCAATTCTATTTTATTTATACACCACTGCTATCCACCTGTATTTATGGCAGTTAACATTAGTTAAAAGTAAAAAAGACGATGCTTGACTGTATTCCCTGACAAGAGAATTCTTGTAAACTTCAGTATTTGCATGACAGTTTTTAAACGCTCAGTTCATAAAACTTGCCTCTATATAAATGTTATACTTTTTTCTCTTATGGTCAGCATCCCTGCTTCTGTCTTTTCCTTAATGTTTATAATGTTATGTAGATTTGGACACAAGTTATTTTTTATATTCTATTATTATGAAAGTCACTAGTTGTTGACTCTAATTCTTTCTCAGGTTTTACAGACTAATGGTTACAGATCTGAACTGCAGAGACCTAGACAACCACAAGGTGGAACCAAAGAGACTCTTTGCATATCTTTGTCACCATCTAGTGGTTATGTGAATTTTGGCTACCTTCAATACTACTCTAGTAATGAACCTGTACTTGCTGTTGAGTAACATTAAAAAGTCTCAAACTTTGTATCAGCTCTCCATATTACTGCAATAAATCTTCTTTGTGGTACACTGTGGCTGGGTGCAGGGAAAGAACACACGGTTTTTATTGTAGAGTTTTGTAAAATGGCTTTGATAAAATTGTGTGTTGAAGCTTCATTGTTCCTCTCCTGTTACCTTTAATTTACAGAGAAGCATCTCCTTTATGGCCGCCCAGCGGTTCTTTTTCGTACAAAGTACAGCCTCTTGCATCATCATGACTTTGAAAGTGGCTACAGCGAAACATTCCAGATGCCTCTCTGGACATCTTACACTATTTCAAAACAGGTCAGTAAGGTTGCCTGTTTCAGTAGCAAGGGTGGAGGGAGGAGGTGTTGGTAGCATCCTCAGCTTATCCAGGCTCTGTCTAGCACAGTCATCTTTCAATGTACAGTTATGTAGTTTGCAGCTATATACATTTTTTTTGTTTGTTTGTCAAACATGTACAAGATAACAAGTATAAGTATGAATGTAAACAAGAACAAAGGGAGTAAATACAGATAAATGGGGACAGTAAGACAGGGGCGGTAGGCACGCTAGTGCGCTTATGCACGACTGTAACTTTGTTGCTTGTATCCTTACGATTTATATTGACTGTTTCCTAGTATGATTTGATTGTTGATTGTGCCCTATGACTATCATTATATTCTTGATTCTTAACGAATGTACCTTTTCTTTATGTATACTGAGAGTATTTACACCAAGACAAATTCCTTGTGTGTCCAATCACACTTAGCCAATAAAGTATTCTATTCTATTCTATTCTATTCTATTCTATTCTATTCTATTCTATTCTATTCTATTCTATTCTATTCTAAGGACGTCTTAGGAATGGGGTGAGGTCCATGGTAGATCATTTGAGGTTGAAGCTGTGAGGGGTTGAGGCTGTAATAACAGAGTCAGGTAGGGCATTCCAGGCATTGACCACTCTGTTGCTGAAGTCATATTTTCTGCAATTGAGTTTGGAACGGTTTACCTTGAGTTTGTATCAGTTGTTTGCCCATGTATTATTGAGATTGAGACTGAAGAAGTCATTGACAGGCAAGATGTTATAGCAGACAGTTTTGTGAACTATGCTTAGATCAGACCACTGGCGGTGCAGTTCTAGGTTGTCCAGGCCCAAAATTTCAAGCCTGGAAGCATAGGGGATTCATTTGAGGAATGAGGAAGAGAGTTGAATGAACCAGTAATTGTTAAGATGATATACTAGAACTGGGGAGATACTGGTTGAAGTTCATCTTGAGTCACAAAAGTTCACGAGGTCGCTTAGAACCAATCACTCTGCTTCACAAGGGGATTGTTTTTGACCCCTGGAAAGTAAAGGTTATATATATATTTGCACTTGTTCAATTCAAGGTGACCAGAATGAAAATTTAAACATTAAAATAAAATAAAACAGAATAAGACAGTAGTGCAGGGGTGTCAAACTAAATTTCATTGAGGGCTGCACCATGGTTGCGTTCGACCAGTTATGCAACCAATCCTTGCACTTACGTCTGTCACAACATCTTGCAGTCAATCACGCGATTACCATTTGTGAGCTTCACAACTGGCTTCCAACAAGCAGATGTAATCTAGAACGTGGAAATAAAATCGCAAGGTGCAGTCACGTGATGTCTCTCTTAACAACGGCAGTGGGTCATTTAATGATGTAAGCAGAAAAGGTGTTGTAAGTCTGGTATGGTCATATTATTTTTTTACCCTAGTGACCATGGTGCTTAGTGATAGATTTCCCTATTCCAATTGAGGCTGTTCAGTGAAGACTACCAGTATATAATACAAGCATACAATGTGAACACACGCACATAAAATACTTTGTTTCAAATATCACCTGTCTATTTTCTTCTTTTGATGCAGGCAGAGACGTCTGGTGTCCCAGACCAGGTGATCAGTTGTGTAAGACCTGATTTGCGCATTTCTCCCAGCAATAGTCAGAGCTGTACCGCCTACAGAGTGGATAGACAAATGTCTTACGGATTCCTGTTTCCTCCCCGTAAGCTGATGTGGGACACCTGTCAATTTTTATATTCCTGAGGTTGGCATAAAAACCAAGATAAAGAGAAATTTCCAATCGGGATCCAAGCAGCAAGCTCGGAGGACAACCCTCTATCTAAATCTACAACCTGAGCTACAGATATTCTCTACAATTTCTAAAAAATCGAGCTGCCTATGCAAAATAGAAGTTGGAACACAGAGAGAATGTGTTTCTTTCAGTTTTTGAGACTTAAGAGGGGAATTCTGCTAATTCCATGTTTCCTTGGGGCAAGGAGGCAGGAAGTGGCTTCAGTCTGGATGGTTTCTTCACATGCTGAAAACCTCTTATCAAAGATGGTTTGGAGCAACGGTGGGATTCAAAATGTTTAACAACTGGTTCTGTGGGCGTGGCTTAGGTGGTGGGCGTGGCTTGGTGGTCATGTTATTGGCTGGGTGTGGCCAACTCAGTGTCACTCACATCTAGGCACACATCTCGCCTGGCCTCTCATGACAGTGGAGATGCTGCGACAGTCGTAAGTGTGAAAAATGGCCATAAGGCACTTTTTTCAGTGCCATTGTAAGCTTGAATGGTCCCTCTACACAAGCAAAGTTCCAGCAAAGGAGAGAAAAAAAAACTCCAGAGACGTTCCTGAGACAGGAAGTCTAGTCCTGCCAAGAATGTAATAAGGGCTAACGGAGAGGCAGTTTCTAATAAGCAACACCAGAATGCTTCCTTCCTACCTTCCTTACAGGATTAGGCCAATAATTTCTTCTAACAACCGGTTCTCCTAACTGCTTAGAATGTTAACAACATGTTCTAGCGAATAGGTACGAACTGATAGAATCCCACCCCTGGATGAACAATTGAGGGAATTAAGTATGTCTGGTCTACCAAAGGGAAGGTCTAGAGGTGCTATGACAGCAGTCTTCTAATACTGGAGGGGCTGTCACAGAGTAGAGGGCGTCAGCCTGTTCTCCAAAGCACCAGGAGGCAGGGCAAGAAGTAATGGGTAGAAGATCATTAAAGGGAGATCCTACCTAGAACTAAGGAGACATGTCCTGATAGTGAGAATAATTAAGCCAGAAGTTGTGGGTGCTCCATCACTGGAGGTTTTCAGGAAGAGACTGCTCAGCCATTTCTCCAGAATGATATAAAGTCTCCTGCTTGAGTAGATCATTAGACTAGAACAGTGGTCACCAACTGGTGGTTCGTGAGAAAATTTTGGTGGTCCGCAGAAAAATTATTTACATTTTTTATATTGCACTAAATCAGGGGTCCTCAAACTATGGCCTCTGGACTGGATACATGCAATGAACGTTTGTGTTGCTGCAGAGAGTCTCCCCCTCTCCCGGGGTCTTTTTGTGCGGGTTGGAGGGGGGCAGAAATTCCACCTTAGGGTCTGTTTCAGCCTTCTGGGGCTTTGGGCGAAATGCCGCTAGCGGCGAAGTGCCAGAGGGCCTTGTTCCAGTGAGACTGCATCATGGCCTAGAACTGGTTGACCATCTCAGCCCGCTGAGTCTCCAGGCGCTGGTACCTGGCCTTGCACTGCACTCCCGCGGGTCTTCCCTCTGATTGGAAAGCCTATGCTCGTAGTCCTTGGTGAGGTGCTCCTGCTGAGCCTCCTTCTCGGTCAGATCCAACTTGAACTGAGCCAGCTGCTGTGCAAACTCTTTCTCACAGTGGCTGCTCCAACAACTGCTTCCTGTTGGGGCCCTAAGGAGTCCGGGTGGGTAGGTGAGGAGTGACTGGGAGGGGAAGGGTGAGTAGAGGCTGGATAGGCGCCCCTCAACATAAGTGACATCCAGTTGGCCACACCCACCCAGTCACATGACCACCTAGCCACGCCCACCCTGCCAGTCATTAGGCAGATCATATTAATGGTCCGTGGGATTTAAAATGATTAATTGAATAGTCCCTGAGATCCAAAAAGTTGGTGACCACTGGACTAGAAGACTTCCAAGCCCTCTTTCAACCCAATTATTCTATATTCTTCTAAGAATATGATCTCCACTAGTTCTTGGTTACTATCTAGAACAGAGGTCTCCAAACTTGGCAACTTTAAGACTTGTGGACTTCAACTCCCAGAATTCTCCAGCCAAATGGCTGGAAAATTCTGGGAGTTGAAGTCCACAAGTCTTAAAGTTGCCAAGTTTGGGGACCCCTGATCTAGAACTAGTCTTTACACATGAACCCTGAAGTTTACCAGTATAATTAATTCTGGCATGCCATAAAAACATCTTTTTTTTTTTTTTAATTTTCAGAACTCAGTTCCTCGGTAGAAACAAAATATGATGCTTTCCTGATAACAAATGTCATTCCCATGTTTCCTGCTTTCAAAAGTAAGTACACAGTTTTTGAATCTTTGAAGTAGAAGGGTGTACAAATGTTGGCAAATAAATAAAAATAGTTTTAAATTTTGCTTTGGAGAAGCCAAGTGCTTGCTTTACACCTTGATGAGAGTTGAATTAGATTATTTCCAAGCAACAATGGAATCACAGAATGGGGTAGCCAGCCAAATTGCTATTTCTATTAGACTATTTCAAATGGTTGGATGAGGAGGGTTTTTAAGCTTGGTCAGAAACATATAATATTCTAGAAGCTTTGGTTTCAAGCTCTTTAGGCATTTAAAAATCATAATCAGCATTTTGAATTGCAAACATGCGCAAAGGGCAGCTGAAATAACAGTGCCATTTGATGTGCTAGTCTATTAAATTGGTTAAAATCTAGAAACTCTATTTGGAACCATATAGGGCAGGGCTGTCAAGGCCCGTGAGCTGGATCAGGCCTGCGGGGTGCTTAGATCTGGCCCATGGAGCTGCCCTGGAAACAGCGAAGGACTGGCCTGCAGTGACTCTGCCAGCAAAAATGGAGCTTACGCAGGCTGCGCCTGACCCTTCCAAGCTTCATTTTCGCTGGCAGAGGGTTGCAGGAGGCCATCACAGCCAAAAATGAAGCTCGGGAGCCCATTTTCTCTAGCAGAGCACTCGGGCCACAGGCGCTGCTGACACGACTGATGTCAAGCTGATCACGGCCATGCCCACCACAGCGTCCCGAGGTCATACACAACCCTGATGCGGCCCTCAATGAAATTGAGTTTAACACCCCTGATATAGAGCTTCTGAAGAACAGCCCCATGTAGAGCAGCTTCTAGTAATCTAAACCAAGAGATGAGATGTAGTTTGGTGTAGTGGTTAAGGTGTCAGGCTAGAAACTGGAAATCTTGAATTCTAGTCCCATCTTGGGCACAAAGCCAGATGGGTGACCTTGGGCCAGTGACTTCCTCTCAGCCCTAGGAAGGAGGCTGTGGCAAACCACTTCCAAAGAAACTTGTCAAGAAAACTGCAGGGATTTGTCCAGGCAGTTCTCTGGAAATTAGCTGCTTGGTCCTGCTTGTTAAGGCAGGAGACCATGAGTTCAAGTCCCGCCTTAGCCATGAAAGCCACCTGGCTGTCTTTGGACCAATCACTCCAGAGGTGGCATTCAGCAAGTTCTGACCAGTAGAACCGGTAGCGGAAATTTTGAGTAGTTCGGAGAACCGGCAAATCCCACCTCTGACTGGAAATTTTATAGTATCCTTCCCCTGCCACGCCCACCAAGCCACGCCCACAGAACCGGTATTAAATTTTTTTGAATCCCACCATTGAGTCACTCTCTCTCTCAGCTCAATCCACCTTATAGGATCGTTGTTAGGAGAAAAATAGGAGGAGGGAGGAGTATCGTGTGTGTCAGCCACCTTGAGTTATCTATAAAAATTAATAAAGGCAAAATATAATAAATAAATACATTGGACACATTGGAGGAAAAAAAAAACCCAAGAAAATAAAAAGGGCCCGGCATCACTCTGGAAGGTCAAGGAGATCCAGAAATGGTCACAGCTGGATGTCTGTTGCTTGTAGCCAGTCTTCAGTAACAAATTGAATGCCTTTAATTATACTTGCCCTAAATCTGTTGCTCGCCTCTGGGAGGAGGTTTCGAAGTGTCTATAGCAGGACTATTAGATTCTGTACAGTTCTGTTCCCTAGGCCATCCACCTTGTAAACTCACAGGTTTCTTTTCTTTCACCCTCTGTATGCATACATTTCAACTAGACTGTGATGTTTCTCTATGTCACATGTGTGTGGGTATGTGGGTATATGCATAACGGTTATCTTTGAGAGCTGACTGCAACGAAATTTCATTTTAATGTGTATGGATTACAGTACATTTAAAGGGACAATAAACTCTTCTCTCTTCTCTTCTCATTCTTATTCTTGTTTTATTCCTATTCCATTCATTGTGAAGTTCTTTAAAATATAGGGAGGATGAAAGACATCATCTACTTAACTTAAATTACGGAAAATGCAATCATAAAGAGACGCCAGTGGCATCATTGTGGGTATAGGTAATGCCATAAGGAAAACATTAGCGGTCGAGCTCATCTTTTTTGAATGAGAAAAACAATGTGTTATTTGTCCAGTCTGCACAGCACTGCCAGCCACTGAAGGGCTCTTAGTTCTTTTGTTCACCGTCCTCGGTTTGTTGGGAGTAAATCCCTGTCTTTAATATTAGGCCTAATTTAGAATACATAGCTAATATTCTGTGGTACTGATAGTCAGTTAAAAATATTCATTTTTCCATCTTACAATCCTACTAACATTCAGGTTAGGTAGCTTTGCTCTCTTCCCATCTTTGTCTTTTCCTCTTTCCCCTTCTCCTTTCCTGTCCTTTCTTGGATGCTAAAGTGCAAAAGGGGAAACATTTCTCCTTTTATTTTGCTTTAAATTTGTTTTGCTAGCCTTCTGCCAGCGAAAACCGAGCCCATTTTCGGGCTGGATGGCTTTCTGAAGGCCTCCGCCAGCCCTGTTTCCAGCCTGGATGGCCTCCTGCAACCCTCTGCCAGCAAAAACGGAGCCCAGGAGCCCCCTAGGCTCTGTTTTCACTGCAGGGGGCCGTCCAGGCCAAAAACGAGGCTGGCAGAGGGCCGCCTACCGCCCTCCATAGCTCCATTTTTGCTGGCAAAGGCACCACGGACCACCGTTTCCTCAGCTGCCCCGTGGACCAGAATTGAGCACACTGCGGGCCGGATCCATTCCACAGGCTTTGACTTTGACACCCCTGGCTTAGAAGATGGGTGCCCAAAGGATTAATTAAATGGCCCAATTCTTGAAAGATTTTGACCATTTTACTTTTACACGGCTCCTTTGGCGTTCTGTGGATGTACCCTAGTTATTGCACTCCTTGGAATGAATTGATGTTTTTACAACAGCTTGTACTCACATACTGAGAGAATATTCGTGCTAAGCATGCTCTGCAAATTTTCATATTTCCCTAAATCTACAGTTTATAGATAGTCTTTGGTCTTATGACTAGTTGTTTAGCAGCTATTCAAAGTTACAACCGATTCCCCCCCCCCGAAAGATATCATGACCCAGTTCCAGAATTTTGACAGCCATCAATACCCCCTGTGATCACATGATTTTATTTTGGACACCAAGCAACTGGCCCTGCCTTTATAACCATTTGCAGCATCCTGCAGTCACATAATCATGATTTATGAAGGTTTTGCCCCCAAAACCTCTGTTTTTGCTTCTGGTTTTTGGGGAAAAAAATGCCCCACAGCAAATAATGGATGCACTTAACGACTGCTGCAAAAAAGGTCATAAAACTGGGTCGTTTATGTGGTGACCCAGTTTATGACTGTTACAGCTATAATGGGCACTCTCCATTATGATTGTAAGTCAAGGACTGCCAATAAAGTCCCGTGATGACTTGCTTTACAAATACACCAATTTACAGTAAAAATTCTGGTCCCAAACTCCACTCATAAATCAAGGATTATCTGTAAAAGATTTTGTCCTTCCTTCTATCCCAAAGATGCTTTTCAAAAGGCAGCTGGACTTCCTTGGTTTTTTTCCCTTGAAAACATTCGCTTGTCATCTAAGAAGCTGCTTCTCAAGAAGAATTGAAGAAGCTTCTTGGATGAGAAGGGAACGTTTTCGAGGAAAAAAAACCAAGGAAGTCCAGCTGCCTTTTTGAAAATCATGTTTGGGACAATGATGACCTTGAGAATCTCCATAGACATTCAGTCCTTCATTCTATCTTTAACAGAAGCTGGAGTCCTCGTTTTAATTCTAGCTACTTGATGGACTTTAGCTTCTGCCCATCCTGTAAATGCAGACACGAATGTCATGCTGTGGGTCCCATTGATTAAAACAGGGTCATCTGATAGGACTTGGGAGGTAGACATTCCTTTGTTTGAGTGCCTGTCCTCTGGGAAAGCATCTCTCCCCCTTGCAGAGATCCCTATGATCCCTACCCTGGGTTCATTGAAATGGTCTTGAAGGCATGGTGGTCTTGCTTGGTGGGTGGCTGGTCTTTTATGGAATATGAATATTAGGATGAATGTTTTATTGCTCTTCCAGATGTTCTTTTTGGTTTTTCTTCCACAGTGTTCTTATTGGTGTAAGCTGCCTGGCATTGTTATGGAGTTAGAGTGTTGTGGGCATTGGAGGGTTTATAAATCTAATAAAATTAAGTTGTGGTCTTATTACTAGTATTTCTATGTCCTTCTGCAGAACATCTCTGAGTAGCAATGGAAGGACTTTACACAGAGAATAGTGTTTTCTGTTGTGATGTAATGCTTTCCCTGATGGTTTTTAGGATAATCTTGCCTGTTTTTTTTTTTTTTTAATATCTAGAAGTCTGGAATTATTTCCAGAGGATTTTGGTGAAGAGATACGCCATTGAACGGAACGGAATCAATGTGATTAGTGGACCAATCTTTGACTATGACTTTGATGGTTTGCATGACACCCCAGACAAAATCAAACTGTAAGGATCCACTAGTATTTAAATAAGTGTACATAAAATAAAAACAAACAATCACTAAAGAGAAAGGAAAATAAATATATAAACAACAACAAATACAGAAGGACAAGAGGCGATGGATGGAAACTAATCAAAGAGAGAAGCAACCTAGAACTAAGGAGAATTTGAAATGTCTTTGAATATTAATTGAATTGAATTCTTTATTGTCATTGTACATATATACACAGTATATATACAATGAAATTCACACAACACCCAGAGACCACACTCAACATGCACACACACATGACAATCCCCAAACACCTCTCCACCCACCAAAATTCCCCGCCTCCTAAAAACACACAAGCATCTAAACAACAGACCAAGTAATACTGCCCAACAGCTCACTGATGGAGGTCCTCAAGTTAATTGTTAAGTGCAATTATAGCTCTGGGATAAAAACTATTCAGAAAATGTGTGGTCCAAGTTTTAATTGTTCTGTATCTTCTGCCAGAAGGCAACAGTTCATAAAGATTGTAAGCAGGATGGGAAGAATCTCTGAGAATGTTGTGCAACTTCCTTAAACAGCAAGATGCGAAGATGTCATCCAGGGCTGGTAGCTAGAGCCCAGTGATATTCTGGGCAATTTTAATGATTCTCTGTAGAGCTTTTTTGTCTGCTACAGAGCTGTTCTCGTACCATACAAGAATGCCATATGTCAGGACACTCTCAATGATGCTGTGGTAGTAGGACAAAAGTAGATGCTGAGATAGATTTATCTTCCTGGGTATTCTCAGGAAGTTCAGCCTCTTCTGGGCCTTCTTCACAAGCATGTAAGCATTCATAGTCCGTGAGAGGTCCTCCGAGGTATAAGTGCCCATAAATTTAAAATTACCAACCCTCTCCACCTCCTCACCATTTATGTACAATGGTAAATGTACATTTCTCTTTCTCCTGAAGTCAATTATAAGTTCTTCAGGTTTTTTTTGATGTTAAGTGTTAAATTATTTTCTTTATACCAGAATGTCAGCCGTTTATACCAGAATGTCAGCCCTACTTCCTTTCTATAAGCAGACTCATTGTTCCACTCACTCCTTACCCGACAAACTTGCCTGCTGAATTGCTATTTTTCCTTTTTCCAACCATCAGCTGTTCTGCTGTGCCGGGAGATTTAGATTAGCTAGGAAGCAGGAAATGGTTGGATTTCTTGCTTTCTAGCTAATCTTTAGATCTTCGGCTCTGCTTTTAAGCACAGCAAACCTCTCTTAGGATTGAAGGTTCTATTGTTCAGTGCAGCAAATTTTATGTGACAGACTCAGGTAACCGATGGCAGATAGATATATCTCTTAATGAATC
Organism: Bungarus multicinctus; assembly: GCA_023653725.1. Classification (NCBI taxonomy): domain Eukaryota; kingdom Metazoa; phylum Chordata; class Lepidosauria; order Squamata; family Elapidae; genus Bungarus; species Bungarus multicinctus. The sequence continues at coordinate 80,453,239 of CM042846.1, read as the reverse complement.
TGTGATTCTGTGAGCAACTCAATTTGTCTGCCTGCTTTGCCTGATTTTGGGTAAAAATAGCTCTTTTTTATAAAAAATTCAATATTTATATAAATATTTATAATATTTACATACAAGCCATGCCCAGCCAGTCACATGACCACCAAGCCACACTCACAAATTAGGCCATGCCCATAGAACTGGTTAATGGTCCCTGGGATTTAAAATTATGAGTTTGGTGGTCCCTGAAGTCCAAAAGGTTGGCAACCCCTGGTATAGAGTTTCCTGCCTGAGCAGGCGGTTGGAGTAAAAGACGTCCAAAGTCCCTTCCAACTCTTGTTACTCTGTTAGAAAGAGAGAAATAAAGGACCTGTAATTAGAACTAAATCTCAAGTTCATCTGATTGTTATTTATTTATTTATTAAGAAAATTTATATAGCCATCCAACTCACACTTGGGTGATTTTGGGTGACTTACAATATGTTTTTTAAAAATCCACCATATAACAATCATTAAAAAAATCCAGCTTCACTTTCCATGGCAGCAACCATGCAATCAAATCAGATATTTTGTAAATTTAGAGAGGAAAACAAAAATTTCAACGTTCAGCCAGCCTGTTCAAGATTTAAGAAAGGAAGAACTAAAGTGACATTTTCTGATTAAGAGAACATATACTTTTCTCAAAATTGGCTAAATCAGGCATGTCTGAAATCCAGTTTTTTATATCTGGAATTATTGGCATTGGAAACAAATTTTAACACAACCCAGATCACTCATCTATCTGGCCCAACATTGTCAGTACTAACTGGCAACTCCTCTCCATGCGTTGTTAATCCATGCTACAGAGGTTTGGCTAGGAGATTGCAATTTTTTTGTATTTGTTCCTAAACCCTGTGATTTATCCAGCAACGTTATTTGGCTAAATTCACTTAAATCCTCAAACCAAGCTTTTTGTTAGGATAGATAAATGAATCCAAAATCACTCTGCTTGATTTACCTGCAGCTATAGAAAGAATATTTAAGTATTTTCTTACCATAGTTGGCTGTTAATGTTTTAGTTTTTTCTCCTTGTAAAAATTTTTTTTAAAAAAAAACTCTTTATAGAAATTGAAGAGTATTGATGGGGCTATTTTGTCCCTTTCGTTATGATCTGCTAGATAAGGATTTCTTTTGTCCAAAGACAGTTGAAATAATTGGTTTCAGGGGTGTCCAAATTTGACGGTTTTAAAACTTCTGGACTTGAACTCCCAGAATTCCCCAGGAAGCAATGCATTGCTATCTGGAGAATTTTGAGAGTCGAAGTCCACAAGTCTTAAAGTTGCCAAGTTTGAAGACCCCTGATTGATTTAAAACTAATAAATCAGTGGTAGATCCTTTTCTCAGAACCCTTATCTCTCTTAAGACACATTTATAAAAAGATGAAAAAAAATCTATCTTCCAGGTACGTGGAAGGAAGTTCGATCCCTGTTCCAACTCACTACTACAGCATCATCACAAGTTGTTTAGACTTCACTCAGCCTGCTGACAAGTGTGATGGACCTCTTTCAGTTTTGGCATATATTTTCCCGCATAGGCCCGACAATGATGAAAGCTGCAATGTAAGTTCCACCTTATTCCTCTTGGCTTGTGCTTGGCACCAAAGTGTCAGCATCTGACCTGAAGTCTTCAGAAAGTTTTTTGAACCATGCTAAACAGTTGTAGAATTAAAACCAGTCCCAAAGGTTGATGGAACAGGCCAAGGAGGCAGGATGTCAAAATGGGTGGCTACTTAAAGAGAACCTATTCAAAAGGATTGGTTGATTTTCTCCTGACTTTTTTGACAGCCCATTGAAGGCCAGATCTGGCCTTAGGTTCTGCGTCGGTATAGGAAAATCAGAAAAGCCCTATCTAACAAAATGAAATTCAGTGGTGGGAAAAATAAATTATACAGTAAAGCAAGAAAAATCAAATGCACAGGTACAGAATAGGTGGTACCTGGTTTAATAGTAGTAACTGTGAGAAGGATCCTGGGAATCCTAGTGGACAATCACTTAAATGTGAGCCAGCAGTGTGCTGCAGCTGCCAATAAAGTCAATGCAATCCTAGGCTGCATTAACAGAAGATAGAATCAAGATCACAGGAAGTGTTAATACCACTTTATAATGCCTTGGTAAGACCACACTTGGAATATTGCATCCACTTTTGGTTGCCACAATATAAAAAAGATGTTGAGACTCTAGAAGGAATGCAGAGAAGAGCAACAAAAACATTTAGGGGACTGGAAGCTTAAACATACAAAGAATGGTTGCAGAATTGGGTATTGCCTTACATAACAATGGAGTGGTCTCAATCAGTAGTGGTATTCTACTGGTTCGGCCTGGTTCTGGCATACCGGTAGTGCTGACAATCAGTTGGCAGAGAACCAGTTCGCTCCGAGTCTCTACAATGCTCTGCAGTTGGGCCCACCCCTGCTTTTAGGTCCATTTTAATCTCTCAGCTGTTTGGTGCAGCAGAGCGGATTGCTGTGCTAAACAGCAAGTAACTTAGTTTTTACTGTTTTAACACATGTGCGATTGCGCGAGTCACGTGATCCCACCCCTGCAGCCATGCCCACCAAGCCACGCCCACAGAACCAGTGGTGGGAACTTTTGAATCCCACCCCTGGTCTCAATTGTAGTTGTAAATCAAGAACTCCCTGTAGTGTATGAATTAGTAAACCAGTGATTATTGTTAAGTATAAAATGTAGATTTTTTTTCTTCATTAGTTTGTATTTTTAAACTGTTTGGGGTTGTCTCTTTTTAATTTTTTCAAACTTTTTAAAAGTTTAATCATGTTGTTGTTCATTGTGTCCGTTAAGAAAAAAAAAAATATATATATATATATATATATTTAAAAGGTTCTTTTTTTTTTTGCTTCCAGAATTCTTCTGAAGACGAATCCCGGTGGGTTGAAGAGCTCTTGAAAATGCACACAGCGAGAGTACGGGATATTGAACAACTTACCGGCTTAGACTTCTATCGGAAGACAAGTCGAAGCTACTCAGAGATCCTTTCTTTAAAAACATACCTGCATACATTTGAAAGTGAAATTTAACTTTCTCTTAAAATTCAGTCCACCCATCCTCTCATGAAGTGCTGTATATTTTTATATTATATTTATTAATTTGAAACAGGACATTAAAATTATTAGTGTTATTTTTAATCTTGCAACAAATCTTTAAAAATATTAAATCGGTGTCTGTTGTGTTTTGAATCTTTAATGTAAAACATATGTTTTCGGTCTCTCCTGATGTGCAGCTTCTTAAAAAGAGTCTCTCGTGGTTCAAAGCTTCTTAAAATGGTACCCAAGAATCACCTTATTTCGATTGAGGAAATGTAACTTTTACTGCATTCCCTTGCACCGTGCTTTTTTTTTTTCCAGTCCTGTATTGTGTATTATACATGTAAAATGACAATGATTGTTAACTATGTGATAAGACATATTTAAGCTTCATAGAGAATAGAAACTTAAATATAATAAAACCACACATTTAGGGTTTTTTATTTGGTGTTCCTTTCGCAATGGCATACTGCTCCCCCCCACCCCACCCCTTGTTTTCAGGTTGATCCTTCGTAGACAAGCATGGTATAATTTACTGAATGAGCCTCAAATTATACTGATTTTTTAAACCCAAGAGGCTGAATATAGGTAGTCCGCCAATTTACAACCCGTAATTGAACCATGACACCAAATTGTAAGTTGTAAGTCATGGTGGTTGTTGAGGAGTCACCACATGACTATACTCAATTTTATGACTTCTTTTTCCGGTGATCATTAAAAGAACCCATTCTACCCAATAGGTGTGGGGTTTTTGTTTTTGTTTTGGGCTGGAACTGGGAAGGAAATTCCAGTTGCTACCAAGAAATGGCAAAAATTGTCATCACGTGACCGCAGAGCCCTGTAAGCAGCCATGAATGCAGATGGTCAGGTGCACCAAAAAATGTTATCCCGAGGCGGCCATCGTAACTTAAAAACCATTTCTAAGTAGCTCTGGAGAGATCCATTTCAACTGTGAAAGATTGCAAGTTGAATGCTGCTTGTATCTATATGAAGAAGTGCTCTATTTTGACAGCTTCTGATCTCCACCCAGGGGTGGGATGCTACCGGTTCGGCCCAGTTCTATAGAACCGGTAGTTTCGAAGAGCAGCTGACACCAAATTGTTTCGTCTACCTGCCCGGGCTCTTGGCTGTCTTTATTTCCTGCTTTTTCAACCTCAGCTGCTTTGCGCGGCACAGCTGAGGTTGAAAAAGCAGGAAGAGGATTTTCAAATGCTGTGCACTGCCCCTCCCCACCCACTCACTCCTTACCTGGCAAACTTGCCTGCTAAGTTGCTATTTTTCTTTCTGTTTTTTTCTTCCTGACCATCAGCTCTTCTGCTGTGCCGGGAGATTTAGATTAGCTAGAAAGCAGGAAATCCTTGGATTTGTTGCTTTCTAGCTAATCTAAAAGCAGAGCTGAACCTTCCTTAGGACTGAAGCTTTATATTTCAGTGCAGACTCAGATAGTAGATTGCAGAATCATAGATCTCTAAGTGATTCTGTGAGCAACTCAATCTGCCTGCCTGCTTTGCCTGATTTTGGGTAAAAGTTGCTCTTTTTTAAATAAAAATTCAATATTTACATCAATATGTACAATATTTACATACAAGCCATGCCCAGCCAGTCACGTGACCACCAACCCACACCCAGTCACCAAGCCATGCCCACCCAGTCACATGACCACCAAGCCACACCCACAAATTAGGCCACACCTACAGAACCGGTTGTTCAGACATTTGAAACCCCCCCCTGTCTCCACCCCACCTGAATTGTGTCGTGAGCACCATTTCTTTAAGGTGATTCTGGACTGAAAGATGATACCACTGTTGTCTGGGAAACGCCTGTGAGGGCTCCTTAATTTCTGATTTTGCTAAGTGAAATGGGTGGAGCCTAAGGATGAATAAGGCAATCTTTTGGAATGTTGCTGTCACTCAGAAAATCATTTTTTTTTTCTAACCAGGCAGTTTGACCTTGGTAGGATTTGGCCTGTTTTGCATCATTCTGCCAGTTGTGGTCCTTGGCACCACTAACCCCCCCCACCGCAGACTTTTAAATAAAACCCGATGTTTCCAGATGTTTGCTCACTCCTGTTTTGTCACACTGCATGGACTAAACCTAGAATGGGCATGGTGACTTAGAGCAATTCAAGAATGCTCCTTCGTCTGCAATGCTCCAGCTGGAGCTTTTTTTATTCAAAAGTCAACATTTCCAAAGAACCTTGGCGACCTGAAGCGCGAACGTTTATTTCATAAAACAAGAATTTCAAGAAAGATCTTAGACAAATATTGCAGTTGAGTTCCTAAGAGGGAAACTGCAAGAGTTTAACCTTTCTTTTTTCCCCAAGTAATTTTTATTGTTCTTTTTCAACTTTTACATGTTTTAACCTTAATATTATCAGTACTGTGCCATCATTATTGTATAAAGCAACATCATATAAATATCTACATTTATCTACATTTATCTACAATCATATCCATTTATCTATAATTTTCCTATCTCCATTATCTTTATTTCTATTGTTCAATCATTTATACCAATTGTCCCAAATTTCATAATACTCTGACTCTTCTTTATTTTTTTAATTTTAATGTCAATTTATACATTTCAGCACACACAATCTAGAATTTTTTGAATTACTAATTCCTCTTGAGGGTGTATTATTTTATTTCCAGCATTGTGCATATACTATCCTTGTGAGTCTAACCCTTCTCAAGGGTCCTGCAGTGATGGCTTTCTGGGCAAAAAAGCAGAGTCCTCCTGAAAACTTAACTGCTGAAGGCTCAGACTGATTTTAGAGTAGAGTAGAATAGAATAGAATAGAATATTGGAATGAAGAATAGAGTAGAATAGAATAGAGGTAGAGTAGAGGTAGAATAGAGTAGAATAGAATAGAATAGAATAGAATATTGGAATGAAGAATAAAATAGAGTAGAATAGAGGTAGAATAGAATATTGGAATGACAGAATAGAATAGAATATCAGTTGGAAGGGACCTTGGAGGTCTTCTAGTCCAACCCCCTGCTTAGGCAGGAAACCCTACACCACTTCAGACAAATGGTTATCCAACATCTTTTTAAAAAACTTCCAGTGTTGGAGCATTTTAAAAAACATGTTTTAATAGGATATTTCTAAGCAAAAGATCTGTGGTGAATCTTTGCCTTAGGTTGCTCCTTAAACTTCTCTTTTGTGTGAGAAATGTGTGATCTTCTGCTGCCCATCATATGACAAATTCACTCCGACTTTCTTAGTCTTTATTCCCCAAACAGACATGCAAATCTTTGACCCCACTTTGTCCACGTTTTTGAATACCATTAAATGCCCTTCAATTTGTTTTGGCTGAAATCTATTTCTATTGCAAAATTAAGTTTCTTTTTGGTGAATCCTTTCCTAAACTGATTGGTACCTTGACTGCCCAAGTTTACAACTGGTGAGAATGATTAATTTTGTAGGATGTCTGTGTTCCAATTGCTGTTCATTATGGGTGACTTCAAACATCATATTTAACACACGACAGTTCGTGAATTCTCTTCATACAACATGCAGGGCCCTTTTTATGAAGTAGCTTGTTGTGAAAATTCAATCCTTTTACTTGGTCAGTTAGTTGGTGGGCCATTGTATTATGCAGAGCCAGAAAATGGGTTAATTCACTAAGAAAATTAAGGGCACTGTGTAAATATATTCTCTTGAGTTAGTGCCGGACTTAGTTTAAAAAAATATATTAATTCAATATTTAATGTATTAAAAAGGATTCAACATCAGCACAAAAACAAACTCTAATCTAGCTGTGTGTATATCAATACAGAATTGTCCATAAGTGTGATTATATGCCAGTTCTAAAAAGCCTGTAAGGTTTTTTTTAAAGGAAAAGTTTTAATTAGCATTTCCATTATTAGACTAAGTAGTGTTGATTAATGAATAAATACCAGTAATAAAATGGTTTATGTTTGCTTTATCTTTAAGAACTGAAGAGGCATTATGCCTGTTTTTTTTCAGTTTTCTTCACAACAGCCAGTTAAGTTGGATTGTCATAGGGTACAACTAATCTAGAGTTACCTAGTATATAACTATGGCTGAGAGTGGATTTGAATCAAGATTTGTTTGGCCCTTTCTACTTACCCAGTCCTGCTAATTTACACTGGCCCTTTCCACTTACCCAAATATTCCATGGTAATTCCTGATGGGGTGGGAGTCAGAATATAACAATGAGAGCACACTCCACTCTCTTCTAGCACTGATTATGTTACCTAGTTGGGTAATGAAACATCTCCAAGCAAACAATCAAGCTCAGAGAGCATCAGATCCTACAGTTCAACCCTGATCTATAAACATTCTCTTCTATTCTCACTATGCTATCTGTTCTCCCCAATTTTTGAGTGCCTATACAAACACCAGTTGCAGTTTACCCCATCTTCAAGGGCAGTCCCGCATCTTTAATGCACTACAGTAGTCTAGTGGGCATGTTCTAAAGGCATGAATAAAATGTATTTATTGATTCAACTTGTTCTCCTACATCCACTGAAATCTCTTTTCTCAAGTCTTAGTGTATGAAATTTAGAGTTGCAGAATTACAACTTTATTTCCTAAGAAAAGTTATAATAGTCCCAGCAATGGCTTTTTGAGAACATACGGCTTCTGCTCAGAGGTGGTATTCAGCAGGTTCTGAGCAGTTCTGGAGAACCGGTAGCAAAAATTTTGAGTAGTTCGGAGAACTGGCAAATCCCAACTCTGACTGACCCCACCCCCATCTATTTTCTGCCTCCTGAGTCCCAGCTGATTGGCTGGGTCTTCTTTGGTTGCCCAGCACAGGAGAACGGAGCTGGAAAGCAGGTTAGAGGGGTGGGGAGGGAATGGGATTTTGCAGTAACCTTCCTCCAGGAGTGGGGAGGGAATGGAGATTTTGCAATATCCTTCCCCTGCCACACCCACCAAGCCACGTCCACCAAGCCACGCCCACAGAACTGGTAGTGGTTTACAAAGTTTGAATCCCACCACTGCAAGTTCTACTCCTACAGGCAGCATGGCCTGTCCCTAATCAAAGACGTCTGCAGTTACATTATCAACAACTTCCATTATTTTATAGGTTGGCAGTGCAAATGTTCTCAATCCCTGAGGAGGTGGACAGTGGACTGTCTTAAGGAGATGACTTGGCTGGCCACGGTTCCAGAGTGGGTAATTCTCACAAGCAGGACTAGAAGTGCACGCGGCTGCCAGCAGCAACAGCTATGCTCCACTTTGAAGACTAGCACAGATTCCACTTTTCAAAAGCCCGTCTGTCTCTTCATGGTCTTGGCATGGCCTCCAGTCGCTTGCTCACCCACTACCCTGTCTAAGCCTTGCTCTAAAAATAATGCTGATGGGTTTTCCAGAAGCAGCCTTGCCTACGTCTGAAAACAGCTTTTGATCTTCAAGAAGTTAAATCTCCGGCTTTCCCTTGGCGGAAGAGACATCAATTATGCGCCTTTTGTACAACGGGCCATCTGGAAAAATAATGGTACGTTGGCTGCAGTTTGGCTCAGCTGGCTGGACAATGGCTTTCTTTTTCTTCTTCTTCACCTAACTGTTCACAGGTGGTCGGTTGGATTTATTAATCGATCTGTTCGGAAGAAGCTGAAGACAGCGGGAAGAGAAGGAAGCAGTCGTACAGTGGGGATTTAAGATGAAAGAGCTGCTGGGAGAGACTTCTGCAAAATTAGATTGCTGTTTCTGTTTAGACCAAAGAAATAGCAAGGCCAGTTCTGGAGCAATTAATCTTCTTGAAACAGTCTGATGGGTAGTTCCTTCCAATTTCTGCTGCATGAGTTTTCGGATACCAGGTTCCATATTTCATGGAATATTTGGGACGTTTGCCAATTAATCACAAGATAGGGTTTTGTTTTTTTCTTGCCTCATGTAGTGCAAAGGGACCTGCAAAAGTTGCTATCAAATTGTAATTTTTAATAGGAGAGAAGCTGAGCTTTATGACAGAGCCAGCATGCTTTACAAATGATTTGGAAAAAGAGCTGTGGGATGCTCATGAGCACCACATCTTCTTACTGTTGCTCATTAAAGCAGCCCAATCTTCTCCAGGCTTCTGTCTATAAAAAAACATGGCTGCTTTAAGAATTCCACCCATTCAAATTAATGTGACATAGAAAGCTGCTACTTCCTTGCTAAGGGTTACCGTAGTAGCTGGGCAGATTCGTGCTTAAGATGTTGCCTACTTTTCTTCCCCCCTTCCCCTAGAGCTGTAATGGCGAACATATGGCACGTGTGCCACAAGTGGCACGCAGAGCCATTTGTGCTGGCATACGAGCCGCAGGCAAACTTACCTCACTGCACATGCCTCACAGCTGATTTTTTGGGGGGTTGCGTTGAGGCCTTTTTCGGCTTCCCTGAGGCTTGGAAAAAGCCTCTGCAAGGCTTTTCAGGACGAATTATAGGCCCGTTTCGTCACTTCCTGTAATAGTGGAAGTGACGAAACAGGCCTATAATTTAGCCTGAAAAGCCTTTCCAAGCCTCAGGGAGGCCTCAAACCAGCCGAAAAATCAGCTGTGAAGTGCAGTGCAGGTAAGGGGGTGGGGGTGGGGATTGCGCGCACATGCCCAGGGGGTATGGGGAGGGGGGCACGAATTGCATTCTGGGTGCTGGCACAGGAGTGTGTGCGTGCTGGTGCACGCACAATTTTTGGCACAAGAGTCTAAAAAGGTTAGCCACCACTGCCCTAGAGTCACAGTGTCACTATTGTAGTTGCGGGGTTTATTTTAGATTAGGAAAGTAGTAAATGAAGGACATTTTTCCTGTTGAATTGTTGTTTCATTTGGATCTAAAGCCCTCTGAGATGCACTCAGGAGAGAAAACAGGTAGTCCTTGACATACGAATGGTCACTTAGTGAGTGTTCAAAGTTATGATGTACCTACCTCTCCATGGGTATTTGGGACCCAGTTCTGAAGTTTCAATGCCCCCCGCCCCCCCTGCAATCATCTGACCACATTTCAGGTACTCAGCAAGCCACTTGCTATTTGCAGGATCCTGTGATCATTTTTTACAAAAACCATCATCGACTTCATTTTTGGCAACAACAAAAAAAAAAAAACCACAAAACAGGACATGAAATCAGTTTAATCATGTGGGCAACCTGTTTTATGACTGTCATGACTTATGACCATAAAGGGCAGGCTCCATTATTGTTGTAAGTCAAAGACTAACTACATTCTGTAATTCTCTAGGATGTCTTCCCAGTCATTGAATCTGAGCAGCCTACTTTGTCACTGTGTCTAGGTAAAAGGGTCCACTTAAAATTCCCTTTGGCCACCCATCATAGCTGTTGGCAACAATCCAGCCTTGCCTCCTTTTGCATCACAACTCAACCCATGTGCAATCTGTGGTCAGAAATAGAAGTCCATGCACAGTCCACTGCTAATAAAAGATTGGTCACTCTTCCATTGAAGAAGAACAGCACTCTGTAACTACTCCCAACCTGCAACTCAGTTTTAGCATAGATATATCTCAGGGAAAAAGCCACAGCTGATCTGCCAAACACTTGGTTTGCCAATGTCCCAGTTTCACTGAACAAGTCCACAAGGCAAATAACAGCAGAGTGGAATGGAATTTATCAAGGGAAGAAAAAATGAGAGAGGATTATTAATGTATTCCATGAGGTTGTGTCCACAAATACCAAAAAATAATTTGAGTTAACTGCTGATTGACAACCAAAACTGAGTGCCTGCTTTTTCCTCACTAAGCAGAGTCTGTAGGAAAGACATAAGGCAGCCAGGAACAGTATCACTGTGTAAGAAAAGCAACGAAAAAAGCAAGGAATTGGCCAGGATCAGGGGTGGGATTCTACTGGTTCAGATCAGTTCTATAGAACTGGTTGTTAAGATTCTGCACAGTTCAGAGAACTAGCAATTCGCACCATTGGCCTGAGAGCAGAGCTGAACCTTCCTTAGGACTGAAGCTTCTATTTTTCAGTGCAGACTCAGGCAGCAGATTGCAGAAAGGTAGATCTGCGAGTGACTCTGTGATTCTGTAAGCAACTCAATCTGCCTGTCTGCTTTGCCTCATTTGGTGTAAAAGTTGCTCTTTTTTAAAATAAAAAAATTCAATATTTATATAAACATTTACAATATTTACATACAAGCCATGCCCAGCTAATCATATGATCACCAAGCCACGCCCAGTCAGCAAGCCATGCCCAGTCACATGACCACCAAGCCACACCCACAAATTAGGGCACGCCCACAGAACCGGTTATTAAGAAATTTGAATCCCAACCCTGGCCAGGATAGTTTGTTAAGAGTTTTTCCCTGTAATGAAAAATATGTACCTGAGTAACCTGAGACTAAGAGAAGAAAAATAAACAAATCTTATTGATGGTACCTTAAGAAATAAAGGTAGAGCTGAAAAGACAGGGCTCTGCAGAAGTGGCCGGCAATGTTTGTGACAAGTTTGCATTCCTCCTGTGGAACAAACTATATATTTGCAAGCAAGTTCAGCCTTTTAGAAAAAGTTAAAGATGAAGCAATGAATAGCTTACACTTCAGCTGTTCTTGGACAGAGAACTACCTCTAGAAGCTGGCATTTTGCTTTACACCTAAGACAGCTCCCTTATTTAAAACCTACTTTATGAAATAAGCATCTAAAAAGAAAATAGGAACAATAAAATTCATAGAACAAGAAACTTGTGGACTTCAAGGAAATTATCTACAGATGCTCCGGTGCCCAGAACCACCATGTTCATAATCTCAGATACAAAATCTTACACAGCAGATTGTGTGTAGGATTCTAAGTGTCAAGTTTTCTATTTAAAACCAAGAAAAAAGAGGAAAAGAGGAAGCTGTTACAACACCATTCAGTGCCTAAAATAAAGGCTCCTTTGGACTAATCTTCCCTTCTCTTGGTCTGTAAAAACCATGACTTATCTAGATTGTGGAGAGCATATTCACTCATGCCTCCAAAACCTAGGAGTTTGTCCGTGGTCATGCTGGCTGACGTAAAACTCAAAATAACCGTAAGGGGTTGCATTCAGTTGGGGCAACCTGGTGTGATCTACTTCTAAACTTCCCACCTAAGCACTATGTAGGTCTGACTAGATAGAGAGGATCATTGGTTTGAAAGAGGAGTTAAAAAAAGACACTATCTGTGTTAAAACTGAACAGCTCTCTCTCAACAGAGGGGGAGGAATATGACACTACATATTAACAGTTGAGAAAGTCCAGAAATATTTCACAAGAGTTCTCCACTCCTCTACTTGTTGCAGAATACCTTATGCCACCAGACTCGAAATTCTAGACCTAAAAAACCTAGAACTACGCCACCTTCAGTCCGATCTAAGTATAGTATATAAAATCATACACTGCAATGTCCTACCTCTCAATGAATATTTCAGCTTCAACCATAACAACACAAGAGCACACAATAGATACAAACTTAAAGGTTAATCACAGCAAACTTGATTGCAGGAAATACGACTTCAGCAACAGAGTGATCAATGTCTGGAATACTCTACCTGACTCTGTGGTTTCTTCCCCAAACCCCAAAAACTTTAACCTTAGACTGTCTACTATTGACCTCACCCCTTTCCTAAGAGGTCTGTAGGGGGCGTGCATAAGCGCACCAACGTGCCTACCATCCCTGTCCTATTGTTTCTTTTATTTTTCTTATATGTATCCATGTATTCATAACTATGTTTTTACTTATACCTATTATCTTGTAAGCAATTGACAAAAATAAATAAATAAATAAATATCTCCTGTTTACAATATATTCCTTTCAGCAGCTCCAAAAAGGTTCCACACAGGGGTGGGATTCAAAAATCCTAACAACCGGTTCTGTGCCCAGTTGCTGGCTGGGCATGGCCAGGGTGGGTGTGGCCTACCAGAATTTCCAGAAGGATCATTTTTCACCTTTCCAAGATTCCGGAGGCTTCCCTCAGGCTGTTTTCACCCTCCCTCAGGCTCCAAAAGCCGGAAACAGGCCTGTTTCTGGTCTTCCAGGTGGGCCGAATCATGTGGATTCTGTACTTACAGTACCTGCATCCAAAACAGGCTGCATGGAGACTTCTGGGAGGGACAGGGTAGGGTGGGAGGGGCCAGTCAGTCAGCAACTACCGGTTCGGCAAACCAGAAGTAAATTTAACATCCAGTTCGGGCGATCCAGCCTGAATCGGCTGAATCCCACCCGTGGTTCCATACCTAATTGTACTCTGATTCAGGTGACCCAGAAAAGCCAGATAAATCCCTTTGTGGCCTCAACAGCTCTCAGAGAGAGTGCTAACAAGCAGATTATTTCAAAGGAATATTTATCCTCCAACTATTCAGTCAGAACTGAAGAAGCTTCTTGGATGAAAAGCGAAATGTCTTCCTCAAGAAAAAAAACCAACACAGCCCAATTGCCTTTTGAAAAGCACCTTTGAGACAACCATGAACTGGATGACTGAGAATCTCCGTAGACAGAGGTGACCCTACTTTTCAAAACTGAATAAGGCCTGTCAGAGGCTGCCATCTGCTGAGATGCTAGCATGAATTAGAAGAAACAGCTCATAGGGTACTCAAGAACTAGTGGGAAGGATGCCAAAGCTCAAAATACCAGCCTCAAAAAGCAATAAAAATTGACCCTTCCTTTTATGATGAAAAGGAAAATTATTCAGCATGCGGCAAGTAATCATGTTAGTTCAACGTGGATAGTTTCTGAACTGGCTCTGCCTGCTTCTTTATTGTTGCTCCATCCATTTGGTATATGATTGAAGGATGTCACTCAAAAGAGGATTATATAGCAATATATTCATTGAAGGCCTTTGGTCAATTTCTCCCTGCCCTTCTTGATCGTCTAGAACAGGGGTGTCAAACTCAAGTCTCGCAGGCCACATCCGGCCTGCAGGTATTTAGTATTTATTTGATTTGTCAATCGCTTACAAGATACAGGTATAAGAATAAATATAGTTTTGAACACATGAGATAGATACTTATAAGAAAAATAAAAAGAAACAATAGGACAGGGACGGTAGGTGGTGTGCTTGGATTTTGCTTGTGGGGCTGCCCTGAAAACAGCGGCCCAGCCCATAGTACCTCTGCCGGAGAAAATGGAGGTCGGAAGGGCCACGTGGCGGCTCACCTGCTCTCTATTTTCACTGGCAGAGAGTTGCAGGCCATCGCAGCCAAAAACGGAGTTTGGGAGCCCACTTTCGCTGGCAGAGTTCTTGGGCCACCACAGGTATCCCGACACGAGTGATGTTGACCTGGCCACGCCCACCCTGGTTACGCTCACCCTTGGCCCCCTGAGGTCAAACACAACCCTGATGCGGCCCTTAATAAAATTGAGTTTAACTCCCCCTTGTCTAGAATCTAACCTAGATTAAGGATTAGCAACAAAGCAGGTTCATCACCAATAGATGGCAGTCACTATCCTCCTAACTAAAGAAAGCAAATGTGTGTATATTTTTCAGAAATACCCTTTTTTTCATCTAAATATGAAAGTGTGGAAGTTGACTGCATTCTTTACATGTAACTCCCAGGATTTGGAACGTTTCAAATTTCTTTGCAAGGTTGCACAGTCACATTTACTACAAGAAAGGTTTGTAGACCGTTAGAATATACTAGACTTAATAATGCAATTATAGGATTCATTCCTAACTTATTTGCAACATATAATCCAACATAAAATATTGTTTTAACCCATTTTATACCTCAAGAATGGCAGAACTTTCTCCTGGCTAGTTGCTTTATGTCTTATGTCAAGAGATTTTCTTTAGTAATATCAATATTCAGGGGAGTAGGAGAGGGTTATACAATGTATGCTTTCTATTTAAATGTGTTGTTTCTAAAAAAGCCCAGGCCTTCTTGAGTTATTTACAGTGTTTGCTTTCCCGCTTAGCACAAAAACCAGCTGGCCTTTGATAGACTGTATGCAGACCGAATACTAAATCTGACTGTAGAAAATTGAGTGTCGACCAGGGGTGGGATTCAAATTTCTTAACAAGAAATTTGACATGGCCTAATTTGTGGGTGTGGCTTGGTGGTCATGTGACTGGCTAGGCGTGGCTTGTATGTAAATATTTTAAATATATATGTAAAGACCAAATTTTTTATTTTTTTTTAAAAAAGAGCAACTTTTACCCAAAATCAGGCAAAGCAGGCAGGCAAATTGAGCTGCTTGCAGAATCACAGCTTCACTCCCAGATCTATCTTTCTGCAATCTTCTGCCTGAGTCTGCACTGAAAAATATAAGCTTCAATCCTAAGGAAGGTTCAGCTCTGCTCTCAGGCCATTTCTCCCTCCCCCAACCCCCTGAATACCACCCCTGATTGGGCCTCAGGAAAGCCTCCTGGGTGGGGTGGGTGGGGAGGGGAGGGGCCAGCCAGTGGTGCGATTTGCCGGTTCTCTGAACTGCACAGAATTGTAACAACCGGTTCTATAGAACTGGTAGAATCCCACCCCTGATGTTGACCCTCCAAGCCAACTGAAATATATTGAAAGGGGGGATCTATATAACTCGAACGTCCAATGACCTCTTGCCAGTCTCCATATTTACAACTTTATCTTCACCCTTGTACAGGGCAAGTTGTCTTTGTAGTGTCTCTAAAAGTTGTATAATTCTGTGCAGTATTTAAAGAAAACTTAGAAGCATAGGGCTGGATGGGATCTTCGAGGTCTTCTGATTTTAATCCCCTGCCCAAGGCAGGAGATCTTATACCAACCACACTGGAGAAATGGATGCTCAATCTTTTCTTGAAAACCTGTGGTGATGGAGCACCTACAACTCTGGGAAGAAAGCTGTTCCATTGATTCATTGCTCTCACTGCCAGGTAATTTCTCCTTAGCTCCACGTAGGATCTCTCTTTAACAAGCTTGACACATTGCTTCTTGCCCTGCCCTCAGGTCAGAGGTGGTATTCAGCAGGTCCTGATCAGTTCTGGAGAACCAGTAGCGAATATTTTGAGTAGTTCGGAGAACTAGCAAATACCACCTCTGACTGGCCCACCCCATCTATTCTCTGACTTAGCTGATCGGCTGGGTCTTCTTTTGTTGCCTTGCACAGGAGAACGGAGCTGGAAATCAGGTTAGAGGACTGGAGAGGGAATGGGGATTTTGCAGTATAGTTCCCCTGCCACACCCACCAAGCTACGCCCACAGAACTGGTAGTAATTTTTTTTTTAATCCCACCACTGCCTCAGGTTCTTTGGAGAATTAAGTTTACTCCCTCTTCTCTGAAACTGCCCCTCAAGTACTGGAAGTCAGGGTAGTTAAAAGTCCCCCATTATGGCAGTGGTATATTTTCTCTGCTTGATTGGGTGGCAGTCGAAAGGAATGTCATTTCTTTTTCCTCTGATATTTACCCACATAGATTCAAGATGGCTTTCATCTCTGGTATTACATATTGCTGTAGTGGTCTAGTGATTTCTTACATACAATGCAATTCCTCCTCCTTTTTCGTTGGGCCTCATTCTTTTGAACTATTTATATTTATGTTTATATTGGCGAATTCCAAGGAGGGATTAAGTAAATGGATGGCATCACCCCAACAGTGACCTTAAAATCTACCAGTGGTAATAAAAACATTCCCAGTTGCTGAAGACATGTTCCTCCCCCAACATGGATGTTGCCATATTTGTTTACTTGGAGGAGAAGAAGTCCACATATGTGTAGGCATCAGATTGGGGAGGCCTGCTTCTGGGTAAGGTAATGGTAAAGGTTTCGCTCGCACATATGTGCTAGTCATTTCTGGCTCTAGGGGGCAGTACTCATCTCCATTACAAAGCCGAAGAACCAGCGCTGTCCGAAGACGTCTCCATGGTCACGTAGCCGGCATGATTAAACACCGAAGGTTCACAGAATGCTGTTACCTTCCCAACCAAAGTGGCCCCTATTTTTCTACTTGCATTTTTACATGCTTTCGAACTGCTAGGTTGGCAGAAGTTGGGACAAGTAACAGGAACTCACTCCATTACGCAGTGCTAGGGATTCGAACCGCCCAACTGACTGACAAGGTCAGCATCTTAGCCAATGAGCCACCGCATCCCTCTGTTTCTGGGACCGTTTGCCAAAATCAGGACTTAGCATCTGCTTAAGCCAAGATGAGACAAAGAAGAGAACACAAACTTCAGGAAAAGAATTGCAAAACGAAGGGACAAAATAGAGAGGAATGTTTTAATTTGTGGGAGAAAAATGAGCAAATAATTTTGCACTCAGTATATTTTTGTGGCTGACACAAATAATATTTTTCTGGTTGGTAGTGAGGATTTCAACTCGGATGTGTCCAATTCCTGGCTGTAATAAACATCAAAGCAAGAAAGCATATTAAATTACAAGCATCTTTCGCCCATTAAGTTCAAACAATTAGCCCAGGGAATGTGACTTCTGACAGGGTAGTACATGCAGCCAAGGAAGGAAAAAATGCATAGACTCCCAAGTGACAATATTTTAATGAGGCAACGTTGTTTGAAGCACAATTTAAAAAAAAAAAAAAAAAATTCCACAGGAACTGAACTGGGTTATCTAGAAATCAAATGATAGACAGATGAGATTGGGAGTCAAAGCGTCTGACCCTTCTGCCCCGTCTCACAAATAGAGAAGATACATATTATTAAAGCAAGGGTCTTCAAAATTGGCAAGTTTAAGAATTGTGGACTTCAACTCCCAGAATTCTTATGCTAACATGAATGGAGGAGGAATTCTGGGAGTTGAAATCCACAAATATTAACAGCTGTCAAGTTTGAAGACCCCTGTACCAAAGCATCAGAAGGATTGTCTGGTGGTTTTTGAGCGGCTCATTCAACTGAGCTTTCGCACAAAAGTGTTGCTATTCTGAGGGCAGTTCTTGTGACACACACAGCTAATAATGGACATCACAGGATGTTGGATGGTGTTGCCTTGAGGACAACGGAATTCCACCTGGATTGTTTTTGTCGTGTGTGGCGTGCAGCACCGTCCATCATTGCAGATGCCACAGTAACGGGGTTTATACATCTGGATGCTGGTGCAGTTCTGGTACTCCAGATGGGCAGCTGTGGGAGGCTTTATAGTTCGGAGGCATTTTTTCCCCTTCTACGAGAAAGCGCAGGACATTAATTAGGTGGACACTCACATTCAATTTGGTGCAACATAGCCATGATACATTAAGATGGAACAGGTATTATTTCAATGGCTGGAGGCCACTTATAATGTTTTTTGGGTTAGGATGGAAGTCAGACCATCTGGGCAAGGATGCAAAATTAAGAAATCTGCGCAGAAAATGTTTCTGGAGATTCTCAGTCATCCAGGCACCGAAAAAAACATGCGGTGTCTGCATTAAAAATTACCGACCTCCGGCTTTGCGCTGCTTCTCCAAAGTGCCACGGCCGCCATGCTCTAGGTGCCCGCCATGCAGGCTCACCCCATTGACTGCTGTACCACTCTGCTTGGATTTGCTTGGGCAAGTCCCTCTGGTGTAGCGGGCTCAATGGGGTGGACCTGCGGGGCCGACGCTTGGAATGTGGCCGCAGCGGTGCATTGGAGAATTTTCACTGCAAAAAGCCTCGCTTCTGACTTCTGGATTGCAGCTGCACCGAAAAAGAAGACGCAGCGGCTGGAGGCATTTGTGACTAGGGCAACGTGGGCTGGTGGGGAGCCCAGCGACAACAATGGCTCAGCCCTGGCTTGCCTTCCCTGGCAGCCAGCCGTGGGAGGAAGCTAAAGTCACAGCCATGAGACAACGAAAGAGGGGGTCGTGGTGGGAGAAACAGGGAGATTAAGGGCCCAGAGCCTCTGAAAGGGGAAACGGGGTAATGCAGGATTAGCCCAGGCCTTTGACAGATTAGGCCATGCCTGCCTGGGCAGAAAATAGGTAGGTAGGTTAGGGAAGGGATAGAGAGAAAGAGAGAGAGAGAGAGAAAGAGAAAAAGAGGGAAAGAGAAGGAACAGACAAGAAAGTAAAGAAAGAAAAAGGGAAAGAGAAGGGAAGAGAAAGGAAGAAAAGGGATAGACAAAGAAAGAGGAGGAAGGAAGAGACAGAAAGAGAGAGAAAAATGAGAGAGAAAGAGAGGAAAAGAGAGAGAAAGAGAGAGGGATGAGAAACTGAATGGGATATGGAGGGAGGGAGGGAGAGAGAGGGAAAGAGAGAGGGAAAGAGAAAGAGACAAGGAAGAGACAAGAAAAAAAAGAAAGAGAAAAGGGAAAGAAAAAGGAAGAAAAGGGATAGACAAAGAAAGAGGGGAGGATGGAAGGAAGGGACAGAAAGAAAGAGAAAGAAAGAAAGAAAAAAGGGAGAGAAGAGAAAGGGCTAGAAGGGTGTGTGTGTGTGTGTGGGTGTGTGTGTGCATGGCTGTCAAAACTCCAAAAACAAGTCAAATAGCTCTGGGGAGGTCAGTCATAAATTAGAATACTTGCTAAGCAACCGGTCATTAAGTGAGAACCACTTGTATTTGGTTTGCCAGTCACATAGCCACCTGGCCGTGCCCACCCGGTCACGTGACCACCAAGCCATGCCCAGCCAGTCACATGACCACCAAGCCACACTCACAAATTGGGCCACAGAACCAGTTGTTAAGAAATTTTAATCCCACCCCTGGGTGGGGGGCACTGATGGATGAGGATGAGTTTATAGCACCAAGGGGGTGGTGGACTGAAAAAGTTTGGGAACCACTGATCTAGTCCATGGGCCTCCAAACTTGGCAACTTTACAACTTGTGGGCTTCAACTTCCCGAATTGCTTAGCCAGAATTGTCAGAGCTGAAGTCTACGAGTCTTAAACTTGCCAAGTTTGGAGACCCCTAATCTAGTCCAGAATGATATTTCTCATAATGGCTCAATCTGAGACACCCAGTACACTCACAAACAGGTTGGTAAAAATAATTGTAATAAGGAACCTGATAACCCTCTCAACCTTTGCCTCCAAGCCAAAGTTCTATGTTCTACCTTCTCTCCAAAATTAATACAGATTAGCTATCACTATCACTTGAACATGCTGTGTAAGCCATACCTTATCAGGTGGTGGACTCTTTTCACAGGGCCGCACTTCACATAGCCTCGTCTCTTTCACCATCTCACACATTGGGTTCTTGTTGGTGACTCTGGTGGAGGCTCCCATGCCACAGCTGGTGGAACATGCACTCCATTCCGTTGTCTGCTCAATGCAGTTAGAACTGGAGTCAGAACCTTCAGCCCCCAAGGTAGCTTCCTGTCTGAATCCTGAAGGCAAAATTGCCACAGTGAACTGCTCAGTTGCCCAGAGGTTCTCACACAGTAAAAGATTAAGATATTAGCTGCAAATTGGAAAGGATATCATTGGCTATCAGTGCGTTGCTCAATCATGTCCTGCAGGCTACTAAACACTTTTTTAAAAATCACCCTGTAATCCCTTTGATTGGGGTGGAGAATGGAGCTGAGCGTTTACAGGCCGGAAGCCCTTCCTGATGCCTATGCGGAGTTCACAGCAGATATTTTCTCTTTGCGCCCTAATAGAAAAACATCTGTCGCTGCCTAGGATTGAATTCTCAACCTTCCGAGTGGAGACAAAGACTAGAATTTTTACAAAAACCTCCAAACAAATTCAGCCATAAGGGCCACATGAGGAAACGTATTATACTGGTCCTACTGCACATGAATTGCAATATAGTTTCAATCTATTTCTAGGTCTAATTTAAGTTGCTGTCCTTTGTAAAGTTCTAGGACAGGGGTCTCAAACTCAAGGCCTGCAGGCTGGATCAGTCCTGCGGGGTGTTTAAATCTGGTCTGCAGGGCTGGCCTGGAAAATATCAAAAGACCGGCCTGCAGTACCTCTAGAGGCCCCTGTGAGGCCCATTTTTGGCTGGCAATGTGCAGGCCTGGGAGGCCAAAAATGGGCCACGCGGGGGCCTCATGGGGCTTCTGTGAGGCCCATTTTCGGCCAGGAGAGGCTGCAGGAGGCCATAGAGGCCAAAAATGAGATTGGGGGGAGGGCACACCCATTTTGGCTGGCAGGGTGTTCCCCAGAAATCAAGTTTGACACCCCTGTTCTTGGTTACTAAATAAGCAGGATAATAATAGGATATCTGAAATGCCATCTTCTTCCAACATGGCCCAGTCCATAACTACCACATACAGGTGCTCCTTGATGTAGGACAACAGTTGGGAATAGAACTTCCATCACCAAGCAATATGGTCATTAAGTGCTTACTGCTATGACCTTTTCCCCATGGTTGTTAAGCAAATCACACTGCTGTTTAAGCGAACCTTGTTTCTCCCACTGATTTTGTCAGAAGCTCCATGGAAGTTTGCAAACAGCGATCATATGGCTCCAGGATGCTACAACTGTCATGACTACATGCTGGTTGCCAGCGCTCAAATTTGAGTGCATGGCAGCTGCAACAATTGTTAATTGTGAAAACCTGTTGTAAATTTTTCAGCGCTGTCGTAACTTCAGTTGTTAAACAAATGGTCGTAAGTGGAGGACTACCTTATAAGTCACCATCAAAAGACATTAGGTGGATGAAGATGATTAAATAAGAATTTACTGCGGAGGAAAAAACTAACCAGGGAAATAGAAACATTGCATTTAGTTTCCAGCTGTTATGTTATTTTCTCTTCTGAATGTTCATTGATGTAAGGGTGGACAACTCATTTCTCTTCCTCAAGGTGTTTATTGTCTTCGCTTTTGTATACCACATTGATTTAATATTTGTTTAGTTTGCTGCCTTGGATAGCTTATGATCAAGAGGAAGTCTATAATTATTTCCAGATGAGCAAACTGCAATTTTAAAAAATGATTTTCAAAAAATGATGCATTTTGTAATATAGCAAGGATAACCTTGACTGCAAGGTCCCAAATCTATACTCAAGGCAGATTTGTAGTCAACCTAATATAGACACTGAAGGGCTGCATTCCTCTAAAAGGCTAAACTTAATGTTATATAAAGATAGCCCTTGATTTATGACCACAATGGAGCCCAAAATTCCTGTTGCTAAGCGAGACAGCCGCTAAGATAATTTGCTAAGATAATTTTACCTCAGTTTACGAGCTTTTTTGGACACCGTCGTTAAGTGAATCATTGCAATTGTTAAGTTAGTAATACGATTGTTAAGTGCATCTCACTTCCCCATTGGCTTTGCTTGTCAGAAGGTCGCAAAAGGGGATCAGATGACCCCGGGATACAGCAAGCGCCATAACTATGAGTCAATTGCTAAACATCCGAATCTTATCTTGACTGTATGACCACGGGGATGTGTGAAAAACTGATCATAAATAACCTTTTTTCAGTGCTGTTGTAACTTCGAAACGGTCACTAAATGAACTGTTGTAAGTTGAGGACTACCTTTATAACATTAGCTACTTGCAAAACTTCACAGCAATGTATAATTAATACCAGCCATTAAAGAAAAGGTAAAAAAATAACGAAAGCACACATGAAAACCACATGTAAAATACATACAGGATAAAAATAAGCCGTAATCAGATAACAGATAATCAGAATTGGAAGGGATCCTGTAGGTCATCTAGTCCAACCCTCCCCGCCCAAGCAGAAGACCAAATAAAAGCAGCAATTAAAATTCATACCGGTAGCAGTATTGTTATTTGAAGTTTTGGGAGAATAAAAATGATTCTGTCTTAAGGAAGGCCTTATGTGAAAGAATGGAACAGCTACTGTTTTCTTAGCTAGGAAAAGAAATATTTTTAGATTTTAGGGCCATGACTGGACCTCCAAAGATTTGTACCGTTGTTCTCAGAGTCTTTTAAAATAGACCACTAAAGTGCAATTTTTCATGACACAGAAAGAGAAATTTTGGACCGAACATAACTTTAAAATAATTCTCAATTTCATTTCAGTCCTACGATTGACCCTCCTAATTGTTCAACTATGGCCCACGGCTTGTTCCTTCAGGATTCACAGATTCATTATGTTGGTTTTGAAATTTCTCCTCACAACCTTAAGAATTAAAAACTTAAAGGCATCAGTTTTCATGTTCCATAATTGTCTACTTGTGATGGTCCGTGGCGTGGAACAAAGGCAATACAGTCAAATAATAAGTAGGAGTCCCTTTATTAGCTCCAACTTTGTCCCCAATATCTGGTTACCTTCTGGTCTGGAGAAAAAGTCTCCCAGGACAGCCTTTGGATGCAGAGATTCAAATCCAAAATGTTATCAACAAAAAGATGAGGTAATTAATCCGGCAGGGCAAGAGAAGGAATTGCAGACGTGAAGGAACGACAGTAAACCAACCTGGCTGGGAGATTCCAGGAACGCAGATTAAGCACAGTCAATACAAGATAAATTCAACTCACGTTTGTTCCCAGAAAACGCCGCTCTCAGCTTGCATCTCTTTTAAACTCTCATTCCCAGATGTGCGTAATGAAGGGAATCAGGGCCCTTTTCTCCCCCGTAAGCCACGCAACCCGTTGCTCTCTTCTCCATTCATCCCTATGTGCCCTAGGATGAAAAGGGGGTGGGCCTGGGTCTTCCTCTGAACTCCCTCTTCCTTGTTCTACCTCTCCCCTGTTCTGCCCAGCCGGATTTTGTCCTTCCCCAGTTTCCTCCACAGCCAACAGAGCCCCACTCCCACTCGCTGTTAGCTGTTCGTCTTCCTCCTCGGATTCAGACTCTGACAGGGGCATTACACTTCTGTTTGTCCAATGCAGTTGTCAAAAGTTACCCAGTACCGTTACCGCTTCGAAGTTACAACACTGAAAAAAATGACTTATGGTTATTTTTCACACTTACGACCTTTGCAGCATGGTCACATGATATACATTCCAATGCTTGACAACTGACTTACACTTATGACGGTTGCAATGTCCCGGCGTCTTGGGATCACCTTTTGCGACCTTCTGACAAGCAAAGTCAATGGAGAAACCAGTTTCATTTAACAACCGTGTTACTAATTTAAGAACTGCTGTGATTCACTTAACAAACGTGGTGAGAGAAGTTGTAAAGTGGGGCAAATCTCAGCAAAGTTTTCACTCAGCAACATACATTTTGGGCTCAATCGTGGTCGTAAGTTGAGGGCCATTTGTATTTGTAGCTCAGGGTTGAAATGAAGAATCCTTGAGCTTAGAACCAAGCTCAAAGAACACCAAGGATCTTTCATTTATTTTCTGTTTCTGGCCTTTGGCTATTATAAAGTTGGAATGTATATCCATGTGTGCCACATCAGACTGTTTTGTATCAACAGCCATAAAGCAATTTCATTAAATGCCTATTTTCTTTGAGGTGTCTTCTGAGTCAATCTTGACATCTTGTGATTGACTGAACCGCTGTAGTTTCTTTAGGGAGATTTCAGAAGTGGTTTTCCATTACCTTTTTTTCTAGGGCTGAGAGGGAGGGACTGGCCCAAAATCATCCATGCTGAAGGTGACATGGTCTGCCATTTTTTTAGCCTAGTGCCCTAACCACTATACCAAACTGCCTCTAATGTCATTCCTTAATACAGGACATTGGCCGGGGGGGGGGGGGGGGGGGGGGGGGGGGGAAGAAAGGTTTTAAGTTAAGGCTTTCCCACAATACTAGAGGTTTTTAACAATAACACACTGATTTCACATGAATCTTACACTGTAGAATTTAAACTGGAAGTTTTATGAGTGGCAGAATCTGGTGGCACGGAACTAAAAACGAATCCTGATCTTGGATGACTAATTCCACGTGGCTTTTAAGCATGATATTTAAGCATTATATTTTAAGCATTATATTTAATCAGGGCCATCTTAAGAACTGAACATTTGATTTAAAGTTGTTTTGCCATGCTGAGAAGGAAGCCAACATAAGCAAGATTTCTCCAGTCTCCCATATCATGCATAGTGACTTTTCCAATACAGTCCAGAGAGGCCCAGCCATTTTAAGGCTGAAGGCCTTACTTGGTCCTTGAATAATGTGCCAAGAAGCGTACTCTAAAAAATAATTTAGGGCCAGGACAAAGAAATGTGAATCAGGAGGAGGAGGAGGAGGAGGAGGAGGAGGAGAAGGAGAAGTTGAAGAAGAAGAAGAAGAAGAAGAAGAAGGAGAAGAAGGAGAAGAAGGAGAAGAAGGAGGACCTAACGTGATTGGGTATTAAATGCAAGTAATAGGGAACAATTAACTTAAATACAGGTAGTCCTTGACTTATGACCACAACTGACCGAAACATTCCTATGGCTAAGCTAAGAAGTTAAGTGAATTTTGCCTTATTTTATGACCTTTCTTGCCACAGTTCTTAAGTGAGTCACTGCAGTTATTAAATTAGCACAAGTAATCCTTGACTTACGACTAGAATTGATCCCAAAACTTCTGTTGCTAAGCGGGACATTTGTTAAGTGGATTTGGCCCCATTTTATGACCTTCCTTGCAGCATTTGTTAAGTGAATCATTGCAGTTGTTACTTTAGTAACAAGTATGTTTAGTGATTACAGGATTAACGGTTAACTGATTAACGGTTACAGGAACTGGGCTTGGCTAGTCTAGTGAAGAGAAGGACCAGGGGAGACATGATAGCAGTCTTCCAATATTTGAGGGGCTGCCACAGAGAGGAGAGGGTCAAGCTATTTTCCAAGGCACCCAAAGGCCAGACAAGGAATAATCGATGGAAACTGAACAAGGAGAGATTTAACCTGGAAATAAGGAGAAACTTTCTGACAGTGAGAACAATCAACCAATGGAACAGAAATTGCCCTCAGAAGTGCCTTTCAAGAAGAGATTGGACTGCCATTTGTCAGAAATGGTGTAGGGTCTCCTGCTTGGGTGGGGGGTTGGACTAGATGACCTATAAGATCCCTTCCAACTCTGATTATGTTATCCATTCTATTCTTTTAGATCAAATCCCTGCAAGGAAATAAGCTCTCCTACTCTTCATTTCTTCTGTAAGAGATCTGAGATCTGTAATACTACATGAAACAAAATCAAATGCACGGAGATAGAAACGTATGTTCTTATCTGCCATAAATTCCCAAGAATTGTGCCTCTCCATGACTGGCCTTGATAAGTCACAACAAATGCAAACAGAACCAAGGTACCTTCTACCGTATGTGGTGGTTATGCCCAGAAGCCCAAAAGTACTAGACCAAAATATGGAGTTGGATACAAGAAATAGTGGAAGATTGGATAGAGTTTAAACTGGAATTGTTCTTGTTAGGAATAATTAAAGGGAAATATAGTAAAAAGATTAAATATATTCTATTACACATATTGACAGCAACGAGGATAGCATTCGCACAATCTTGGAAACAAAATAACACGCCCTCTGAGGAATTAGTAATTCAAAAATTTTAGATTGTGCTGAAATGGATAAACTTACATTAAATTTAAAGGATAAAAAAGAGTCAGAGTATTACGAAGTTTGGGACAATTGGTACACATGGTTGAACAATAGAAATAAGAATAACGGAGATAAGAAAATTATAGACAAATGTATATGAATGTATATAAATGTATATATTTATATGAGACTGGTATATGTAATAATGATGTCACTATACCATTAATGTTAAAATGAAGATTTGTAAAATGTGAAAAAGAATAATAAAAAAATAGATAAGTCACAACTGGTCTTGAAGTGTCACAAGAGCACAACAGATGCTTCCGAAGAAGCAAAGACACTACTCTACAAACCTTTACACACCTTCCATTGCAAAGTCTGCGGCGTCATCCAGTTTTAGGATCACATGACCATTGTTCACAGCATTCCTTGGGGACTTCAACTTTCCTTGGGAAGGGGCATTCAGGGCCAGGAAGCAATAAATCAACATTGCAGAGAGGTACACAGCTGATCTGTCCATCCCTGCAGGTACAGTGGTATTTACAGTTGGGTTGGAAGGTCTCACCGCTTTGATAAATAGTCCCATCAAAAGCACAGTTTTCTCCTTCAAGATCTGAAGCAGAAGAAGAAAAAAAACACATACACAAATCAATCAAGCTGTGTGTGAATCTAGCCCAGGGGTCTTCAAACTTGACAGCTTTAAGACTTGTGGATTTCAACTCCCAGAATTCCTCCTCCAGTCATGTTAGCTCAGGAATTCTGGGAGTTGAAGTCCACAAGTTTTAAAGTTGCCAAGTTTGAAGACCCTTGATTTAGGCCAGAGGTCTCCAAACTTGGCAACTTTAAGACTTGTGGACTTCAACTCCCAGAATTCTCCTGCCAGAATAGCTGGTTGGAGAATTCTGGGAGTTGAAGTCCACAAGTTTTAAAGTTGCCAAGTTTGAAGACCCTTGATCTAGCCTGTTTGGAATTCTCAGGTATTTCTAGCAAGAGAGCAGGGAAGAAAACCAGTGTGAAAAAGATCTTAAATCTAGCAAAAAGATCAAGCCACCTTCAAGCTGAATTCAACTCCTGGTGATTACATGCAAATCCATACAGCATTCTTGGCACCACAGTGGCCATTGCCTTCTTGATTTATGGAGATTCCCAGTCATCCAGGTCATGGTTGTCCCAAAGGTGCTTTTTGAAGAGGCAACTGGACTTTCTGGTTTTTCTTTGAAGACGTTTTGCTTCTCATCCAAGAAGCTTCTTCAGCTCTGACTGAAGAATTTCCCCACCATCCAGTCACAGCTGAAGAAGCTTCTTGGATGAGAAGCGAAATATCTTTAAGGAAAAAACCAGAAAGTCCAGTTGCCTCTTCAAAAAGCACCTTTGGGATGCTTCTTTGATTATAATTTGGATTTTTCAATCTGCCCCAGAATTCACTGACAGTCTCCCATCCAAAGAGTAACCAGACCTTTCCCTACTTAGCTACTCTGCCCAGGCAAGCTTTTCTAGGTGGGTTATTTTTTTTAATTGAGATAGATCAGAAGCCCCTAGCCTTTGTATTAGGCAAAAGACAGCACAAGCAACCATCCACCAAAACATAGATCAATTCAAGATAAAATAATGGCTAAATTCAACTACAGTACTGAATTAACTGACATTTATAGCCAAATCAAAATGTGGTTTAATTCAAATATAGTTCCCCCCCACCTTCTGTTACATTAAAAATTACAACAGGAAGAGGGTGCAAACTGAGAATTTCAGTTCAGCCCAGAAATGGCAAACCACCTATCCTTCTTTACAAGTCTTTCAAGCAGCGGTAACTGCTGTGGCGTTTCTTACCTTGGCAACTTCTCAGGTGCCTGGACTTCAATTCCCAGAATTCTTAATGCTGACTGGGGAATTCTGGGAGTTGGAGTCCAAACACCTTAAAGCTGTCAGGGTTGAGAAACCCTGAGGAAGAACAGGCCACATTTTGTCTTTAAAGCAGGGGTCCCCAAACTTGGCAACTTTTAAGACTTGTGGACTTCAACTCCCAGAATTCCTGTCAGCATTAAAAATTTTGGGAATTGAAGTCCAGGCACCTGAGAAATTGCCAAGGTGAGAAATGCTGCCATAGCAGTTACCACTGACTGAGGAATTCTGGGAGTGGAAGTCCACAAGTCTTAAAGTTGTCAAGATAGGGGGACCCCTGCTTTAAAGAATGGGGATCATGGTTTAGCATAAGGAGGATCATGAGTAGCATAAGGATCATGGGAAGTCTCAGAGTGCTTCGTTGGGAAATCTTGTGGATCTCAGACTCCCCTTCTCCCAAACAGGGCCCTTTCCTTTTATTTTCTATTTCTTATTTTCTATTTTCTAATTCTAATTTTTGATTTTCTATTTCTTATTTTCGATTTCTTATTTTCGATTTTCTAATTCTAATTTTTTATTTTCTATTTCTTATTTTCTATTTATTTTTTATTTTCTTATTTTCTATTTCTTATTTTCTGTTTTCTAATTCTAATTTCTAATTCTATTTTATTTCCATTTCTTCCTTCTTATTTCTATTTCCCAAGTCCACTTGGGGAAGCCCATCTATGAAGGTGAGCCACCCACCAGGCAGAAGCTCCCTCTCCCTCCGAGAGACAGCGCCCCTCGGGCTAGGAGCGACAGGAAAGCCCCGTCCAAGCGGCGAAAGTGCCTGCAGGGGAGAGGGAGAGCGAGAGCCATTTACCCATACAGACGCCCAGACTGGCTTCCCTTCCCGCCCCGCGGTCGCAATACAAGCCGGCGCTCTCATCGCAGGGCGTCACTTCGGAGCAGTTCTCCCCGCGTTGCCGGGCGCAGGTCAGACAGCAGGAGCAGCCGTCCAAGACCGGTGGTACGCCGGGAGCGCAGGAGGGCGGCTCCGCGGGGCACTCGCACGGCAGGCGGCACCGGCGCTCCGGGCTGCGATCCTGCAAAGAGCAAAGAGCAAGAGGCGGCGTCAGCGGAGGCCTCACTTTCCCCAGCCGCGCAGCTCCAACGCGCAAAGGCAAACCTCGGCCAGGGTCCACGGGGAGAAGAGGAAGAGGAGGAGGAGGATGTTCGGCGCCTGGGACCCGGAGAGGCAGCCGAACCGCATCTTAGGCAGACGTTCCCGCCCCGCGCCTCCCTGCGCCGCCTTCCCCATCGCGGTGGATGCGGCTCGCCAAGCGTGCACGTCCCCCACCCCGGGAACCCGTTTATACCCGGCGCCTCCACGATCCGCCTCCGCCGGTTGGATGCGCGGAGGGCGCAGCGGAGCCAATGGCGGCCTGCGGTGTCTTGTTCGGCGCCGGGCTGTGAACAGGTGGGGCGGCGGAGAAGATTAGATTAACAGAGTTGGAAGGGATCTTGTAGGTCATCTAGTCCAGCCCTCCCCCCCCCCCCCCCAAGCAGGACATTCTATACCAGGGGTCTCCAACCTTGGCAACTTTAAAGACTTGTGGACTTCAACTCTAAGTATGGTATATAAAATCATACATTGCAATGTCCTACCTGTCAACCAGGGGTCTCCAACCTTGGCAACTTTAAAGACTTGTGGACTTCAACTCTAAGTATGGTATATAAAATCACACATTGCAATGTCCTACCTGTCAATGAATACTTCAGCTTCAACCATAACAACACAAGAGCACACAATAGATACAAACTCAAGGTTAATCGCACCAAACTTGATTGCAGGAAATACGACTTCAGGAACAGAGTGGTCAATGTCTGGAATACTCTACCTGACTCTATGGTTTCTTCCCCAAACCCCAAAAACTTAAACCATAGACTGTCTACTATTGACCTCACCCCTTTCCTAAGAGGTTTGTAGGGGGCGTGCATAAGCGCACCAACATGCCTACCGTCCCTGTCCTATTGTTTCTTTTTATTTTTCTTACATGTACCCATTTTATATATTCATAACTATGTATATACTTATACCTATTATCTTGTAAGCAATTGACAAATCAAATACATTAAATCAAAATCAAAACTCCCAGAGTTCCTCCTCTAGCAAAGTTCCTCAGCAAAGCTGGCTGAGGAACTCTGGGAGTTGAAGTCCACAAGTCTTAAAGTTGCCAAGGTTGGAGACCCTTGCCCTACACCGTTTCTGACAAATGGCAGTCCAGTCTCTTCTTGAAAGTCTCAAGTGATGAAGCTCCCACAACTTCTGAAGGCAAGCTGCTCCATTGGTTGATTGTTCTCACGGTCAAAAAAAATTCTCCTTATTTCTAGAAAGTTTTTTTCTAGTATCTCTCTGACAGAACAGAATCCAGGTAGTCCTCGACTTACAATGTGGTTCCTTTTAGTGACTATTCAAAGTTACAACGGCACTGAAAAAAGCGACTTGGGACCATGAAATGCCTTTGAATATTAGTAGCTTGGGTTGGAAGTTGGGCTCTTGGTTTGAGCTCAAATTGCCAAGCTTGGAGCTCAAACCAACAGCCCAATGCACGACCATGTTTCACACTTATGACCCTTCCAAGCATCCCCCTTGATCACAGGATGAAAATTCGGATGCTTGACAACTGACTTGTATTTATGACTGTGGCAGTGTCCCTGAGGTCCTGGGATCCCCTTATGCAACTTTCTGATAAGCAATAGGGGAGCCGGTTCGCTTAGCGACTTTGTGACTTGCTTAACAACTGCGGTGATTCATTTAATGAACATGGCAAGAAAAGTCATAAAATGGAGCAAAACTTACTTAGCAAATGTCTCACTTAGCAACAGAAATGTTGGGATGAGGTATGGTCATAAGTCAAGGGCTACTTTTAACAGAGTTGGAAGGGACCTTGGAGGTCTTCTAGTCTAACCTCCTGCTCAAGCAGGAAACCCTATAGCATTTCAGACAGATGGTTATCCAATCTCTTCTTAGAAACTTCCAGTGCTGGAGCATTCACAACTTCTGGAGGCAAATTGTTCCACTGATTAATTGTTCTAACTGTCAGGAAATTTCTCCTTAGTTCTAGGTTGCTTCTCCTTGATTAGTTTCCATCCATTGCTTCTTGTCCTTCTATGTTTGCTGATGTTTATATACTGTATATACTTTCCCTTCTCTTTAGTGACTGTTTTTATGTATGCTTTAGTGGTTTTTATTTTATGCATGCTTGTTTAAATGCTACTGGATCCTTACACTTTGATTTTGTCTGGGGTGTCATGCAAACCATCAAAGTCATAATCAAAGATTGGTCCGCTAATCATATTGACTCAGTTGCGTTCAATGGCGTATCTCTTCACCAAAACCCACTGGAAATAATTCCAGACCTCTGTAGATGTACAAAAAACTTTTGGGAGAAGTTGCGTAGTGCTTGGGAGAAGATGAGGTTAGGGGTGTTCTTTATCTTCTTGTCTAATGAAAAGGACTAGGAGTAGTGCTACAATATCTCAGGGGCTTCCACAAAGAAGAGGGAGTCAAGCTATTCTCCAAAGCACCTGAGGGCAGGACAAGAAGCAATGGGTGGAAACTAATCAGGGAGTGAAGTAACCTAGAACTAAAGGAGAAATTTCCTGACAGTGAGGACAATTAATCAGTGGAACAACTTGCCTAGAGAAGTTGTGAATGCTCCAACACTGGAAGTTGTTAAAAAATGTTGGATAACCCATTTGTCTGAAGTAGTGTAGGGTTTCCTGCCTAAGCAGAGGGTTGGACTAGAAGACCTCCAAGATCCCTTCCAATTCTGTTATTCTATTCTATTCTATTTTACTCTATTCTATTTTCTCTTCTACTCTATTCTATTTTCTCTTCTCTTCTACCCTACTCTCTTCTATTTTACTCTATTTTACTCTACTCTACTTTATTCTACTCTATTCTATTTTCTCTTCTCCTACTCTATTCTACTCTATTTTACTCTGCTCTACTCTATTTTATTCTATTTTCTCTTCTCTTCTACTCTACTCTTCTACTCTACTCTACTCTACTTTATTCTATTCTATTTTCTCTTCTCTTCTACTCTACTCTATTTTACTCTACTTTATTCTATTTTCTCTTCTACTCTGTTCTATTTTACTCTACTCTATTTTACTCTATTCTATTTTCTCTTCTCTTTATTCTACTCTATTTTACTCTGCTCTACTCTACTTTATTCTATCTTCTCTTCTCTTCTCTTCTCTTCTCTTCTCTTCTCTTCTCTTCTCTTCTCTTCTCTTCTCTTCTCTTCTCTTCTCTTCTCTTCTCTTCTCTTCTCTTCTCTTCCCTTCCCTCTCTCCTCTCCTCTCCTCTCCTCTCCTCTCCTCTCCTCTCCTCTCCTCTCCTCTCCTCTCCTCTCCTCTCCTCTCTTCTCTTCTCTTCTCTTCTCTTCTCTCCTGATTGGGAGATGATCCTGAAGGACAAACTGGCAGATGCGTGACTTTGCTAATAGCTGGTTAGCTAATTGGTGGTTGGAGTATTGTGGGAATCCAGCGCCAGTGGTTATAGGTAGTTCTCGACTTACAACCACAATTGAGCTCAACATTTCTGTGACCTAATGAGACATTGGTTAAGTGAGTTTTGCCCCATTTTAAGACCTTGTTTGTTAAGGGAATCACTGCATGGTTGTTAAGTGAATCTGGCTTCCCCATTGACTTTGCTTGTCAGAAGTTCGCAAAAGGGGATCCCATGACCCTGGGACACTTCAACTGTCATAAATATGAGTCAGTTGCCAAACAGCAGAATTTTGATCACATGATTGTGGGGATGCTACAGTGCTTGTACGTGTGAAAAACAGTCATAGTAATTTTACTGTAATTTTGCTGTAATTTTACAGTCACTAAATGAACTGTTGTAAGTCAAGAACTACCTGCATTTAATAATAGATTTTAAAATGATTAATAAAAGGAAGTGATATATTTGTTTCCTGCTGATTAATACCTCTAATGATATCATTGATTTTATGAATGGGGGAAGGGTATCACATTAATTCATATACCATTTTAGGAGTGTCGGGCACCACAAATTTGAAAATGCTTGTGCTAAACTTCGGTCAGATGCAACATAATATAATTGGGTTGATATAGAACTCCAAGTTAAAATCCAAGAAATATAAAAATATAGAAAACTGACGCAGAAAAAGACCTAAAAAAAAAAAAAGCCACATTAAGACTTAGCATGCAGGATACGCTTAGCTGCTTTGGCTCATAAACCATGGTTTATGACTGAGATGTGTGAATCTGAACAATGATGGATTATTCAACTAATCCTGGTTAAGAAAGCAAGAATGTAGCGCAAAATGTTTGTTTGTCTAGATTTGCACCACAGGCTGGAGTAAAAGATGATTGCTCGGTGACTATCCTGCAAACCAACACAATTGGATTTAGTCCGTTAGCCATGGATCTGTTATAAATAAATTAGCTTATTATATGATTATATTTGTGACTTAGCTCACTGTAGGAAACATGCCTCTTTTAGTTTCTATCGTGCGAACGTTGGAGATAAAGTAGAGGATGCTATAATCTTTTAACGAAATTTGATAGGCATTCCACCAGAATTTCAATTGCCAATTCATTTCCCTCCTTTCATCCAGCACATTTAAAATGGACCTTGCAAGAATTTGTGATGATTACAAGCATTGGAAAAACAAACCTTTTCCTTCAATAGCTGCTTTCTTCTTGTAATAAAAAATGGCACCAGGACCAACTGATGAGGACTTGCAAAATGCTTTTCATTTCCTGATCTTCTTTAAAGATTCCTATTGATGGGGGGAAATGTAGAAACTTCAGAATGGTTGATGAGATTCCTTGTAAATTCAGGGCATTGCCATGACTTTGCATTATCTGAACATTCAGAAGTGAATAGCTATGTTCTTAAACTGTTTCCAACCATAACTTGTGAACTTCTAGAGATGAATCAGGCTGAGCCAAAGGATTAGACTTAGAAAGTACAATGTGTGTATCCTGGTTTACCTAATTTCTTGAACTCTGAAATGTATTACTTTGTGCCCAGAATAAATACTTCAGCTCTATTCAAACGTTCTTCTTCTGGAGAAGAAATGAACTGGTCTTCTAAATTAGCCCTGTGGGGCAGCCGGAACAAGCTGGAACTGAACGCTTTTGAAACTGTAGAGATGATGATAGATTTTAGAAGAAGCTCTCCTACTCTACCATCTCTGATAATATTAGGCCTGTGATGGCAAACCTATGGCACCCATGCTGGAAGTGGCATGCAGAGCCATCTCTCTGGGCATGCCAGCCATCGCCCATTGCTCTTCCGGGTTCCGGCACGCAGGTCTTTGTGTGCGTGGGATGCTGGAAACCAGAAGAGCAACTCCCCAGTGCGCATGGGCCCACCAGGAAGCTGAGCTTCTGATTTCTGGTGCATGCATGTGCACTGGCCAGCTGGTCTTTGTGCACGTATGCATACCAGAAACAGGAAGATCAGTTGGCCGGCGTGCATGCGCACGCTGGAAACTGGAAGCTCAGCTTCCCAGCGCGCGTACGCATTTCCAGGAGCTGCTCTTCTGGTTTCCAGCACTCCCCTGCGCATGTGCGCGCACTACTGTTTTGCCACTCAGTGCCAAAAAGGTTCGCTGTATTAGGCAACGACAACACTGTATTAGGCAACACAGTATCAATGGTAGAGACCTTCACATTTTTAAGTTTCTATTATCTCCAAGGACTTGAAATGGAGACCAAATATTAGAACCATTATTAAAAAGAAACAACAAAGAAAACTCAGAAAACTCAGTTTGCCCAAGGAGCTGCTGATACAGTTCTACAGAGGAATTATTTAATCTGTCATTTGCACCTCAATAATTGTCTGATTTGGCACAGCAACCAAACAGGTCAGGTATGGAACTCTACAAATAGTTAGGACTGCAAAAAAGAATAATTGCAACCAGCCTGCCTTCCATTGAGGATCTGTATACTGTAGAACCAGAAAGAGGGCTAAGAAAATATCTACAGATCCTTCACATCCTGGACATAAACCAGAAAATCAGGGGTGGGATTCAATTTTTTTAACAACCGGTTCTGTGGCCATGGCATAGTTGGTGGGTGTGGCTTGGTGGTCATGTGACTGGCTGGGCATGGCCAACTCAACATCACTCACATCGAGGCACGCATCTCCTCGCCTGGCCTCTCGTGACCATGGGGATGCTGCAATAGTTGTAAGTGTGAAAAATGGCCATAACTCACTTTTTGCAGTGCCATTGTAACTTTGAATGGTCACTTCACACAAGCAAAGTATCAGCAGAGGAGGGGAAAAAACTCCAGAGAAGTTCCTAAGACAGGAAGTCTAGTCCTGCCAAGAATGTAAAAAGGGTTAACGGAAGGCAGTTTCTGTAAGCAACACCAGAACATTTCCTTCCTGCCTTCCTTACAGGATTAGGCCAGTAATTTCTTCTAACAACCAGTTCTCCAAACTGCTTAGAATGTTAACAACCGGTTCTAGAGAATAGGTGCGAACCTGTAGAATCCCAGCCCTGCAGAAAATACTAAAAGTAAAAATTACCGGAGAAGATCTTACATTTTATAAGTGTATATATTTTAATTAACACTGGAGGATATTTAGGAATAATGGACACAGAAGTTAATTTTAAGCATGTCAGCATAGACAACTGTATTTAAAAGATGGTATGGAGGAGGAAAATGTTCTACTTGACAATGATGAAACTGATCTCAAAGTGGATTTTAAAAAGATAGACTTACAACACCAATATGGAAAAAATCTATTACAGAGGATATACAAATGAAACAGGAGGGTATTTTAATAATTAAAAGGGACATATAAATAACAAACCAAAGGAATAATCCAAATAACATTTCCATATTGGATTTTACAAAAGAGTCTTGTTAAGGTTTTAAAGAAAAGACAAAGTAAAATGGAAAAGAAATCAAATTTCAGGACATTCTTTGAAGGTATTAAAACATCAAGACTGTTAAAAGTAAACGGAAGAATATAAAGTTGGTTTATTTGATCAGGAATAAAATAGATGCATTATTATCTCTGGTAACCCTTAATAGATCCTTAATGGATTTCCACTGTTGAAAATTAACCATTTTGCTAAATAATGTTGGGATGTGACCCTGCTGTGATTTGGAATCCCAAGTAAGATGGGCAACTTACGTGGAACAGGAGTTTCAAAGTTTGGAGAAATTTTTGTTGTTGGAAATCCTTGAAGGTGGTCATCTCACCACTCTTTCCCCTCTCTCGATTCCTCTACATTGGTCAAGAAATCTTGGAACTTTCTGGAGGTGGAACAGATAGGAGCGGTTGGTAGGGGAAAAGAGGGATGCCCACAATTTGGTTCAGTTAAATGTAGAATTTAAGATGCCCTTGCATCTCTGGGTCTCCAATTTTTAAAAAATAAAAATTACTATGATTTGCAAAAAGTCAACCTGGCTGTCTTCTACATTGTTTTTACCTAACCCTTGTTGACTGTAAATCAAGACTATGCGAACCGCCACATTTGGGCAGAAATATTAAGGAAAGGGGGGAATTGAAAGGCAGGCAAAGCAGTCTTGGCTTTGATAGGAACAAAGGACTATTTCTGGAATGTATTGCTATGCCAAGACCAACAGTCTTCTGTAAAAATAGCTCTGGGCACATGTAGGTCTTCGCTGCATATTTCACTTAAACTTCACATGCTTAATTTGGAGCTTAGCTGTGGATGCCATTTTACATTTTATTGTATAAAAATGTCTTATGGATTGATAGAATGTCACAGTTTTGTTTTGGGCAAAGCACATTCTTATCAGAGAGAAGGATGGGGATGAATGGGGTGAGATGAGATTCTTATTTGTGTGGCATTTTTTCCAAAGTACCTTATGTTCCTTCCTAAAAGAGATAGATGGATCTTGGATGGTTTTAAAACAAATGAAGATGAAGGAGTGTTTCTTTAAGTCCATGGCTGATCTGGGGAATTGCCAATCTGCCATCTGTGGGCATGGATTTGGGGGCTGTTTATGGATGGGAAGAACAAGTTCCAATGCAACCCTGATAAGACTAAGCAATTAGTAGGTTGTGAAAACCTCCCAAACTAGATATTTTCCATCTTTTGTCTCTGAATGAGGTTGCATTCCCCCATAAAGAGCTGGTGCAAATTTGGAGGGTCCTCCTTGACTTGCCAAAGAAGATGTTTGCAGAGGTGGTATTCAGCAGGTCCTGACCAGTTCTGGAGAACCAGTAGCAGAAATTTTGAGTAGTTTGGAGAACCGGCAAATATCGCCTCTGACTGGCCCCACCCCCATCTATTCTCTGCCTCCTGAATTCCAGATGATCGGCTGGGTCTTCTTTTGTTGCCCTGCACAGGAGAACGGAGCTGGAAAGCAGGCTAGTGGGGTGGGGAAGGAATGGGGATTTTGCAGTAACCTTCCCCTGTCACGCCCACCATGCCACACCCACCAAGCCACGCCCACAGAACTGGTAGTAAAAAAATTTTAATCCCACCAGTGAATGTTTGTGTAGGGTCACACTGGGCAACAATTGCACCCAGTGCTAAATCAGAAGGTTTTTTTTCTGCCTTTAGTCACCTCCTGGTTGGATGGAAACTTTGGAATGTAAAGAAAACTTGCATAATCACAGCCCCATCTCTTGAGATGGACAGGTTGTTCTATCATCTAAAGAGCAACAGTCCATTACTCCTTCTTATCCAGAGAATCAGCAGTATCTTATTTTGGTGTGACATATCAGAGGGATGTGCAAGACAGTGCAGCACATGAAATCAACATGTCCCTCTTCTCTCTTACTTGTCTCAGGCTCCAGGCACCAGCTACTGAAGTGACGGAATAACTTCAAACAATTCTGCAATTTCAAGCAGAGCGTGGATTGGTATCTCAATGTGCTTGTTTTCCTATAATTTGTTTTCAGTTGCCTCTTCATTTGGGCTCAAAAAAACATTTATTTTCTTTGAGATGAATATATACAGTACAGGTAGTCCTTGACTTACAAGAGTAATTGAGCCTAGAATTAATGGCCATAAGTGGTGCCAATCCTTAAACAGATCATCACATGACATACCCGATGTTACATTTTTTGAATTGAATTGAATTCTTTATTGTCACTGTACGTATATGTACAGTATACATACAACGAAATTCACATAGAACCCAGAGACCAGACCCAACATACACACACACATGAAAATCCCCAAACACTTCTCCACCTGCCAAAATTCCCCACCTCCTAAAAACACACAAGCATCTACATAACAGACCAAGTAATACTGTCCAACAGCTCACTGATGGTGGTCCTTAAGTTCATTGTTAAGTGCAATTATAGCTCTGGGATAAAAACTGTTCAGAAAATGTGTGGTCTGAGTTTTTATTGTTCTTTATCTTCTGCCAGAAGGCAACAGTCCAAAAAGATTGTAAGCAGGATGGGAAGAGTCTCTGAGAATGTTGTGCGACTTCCTCAAACAGTGAGATGTGAAGATGTTATCCAGGGCTGGTAGCTGGAGCCCGATGATATTCTGGGCAGTTTTAATGATTCTCTGTAGAGCTTTTTTGCTCCCGTACCATGCAAGAATGCCATATGTGAGGATACTCTCAGTGGTAGCAGGACAGAAGTAGATGCTGAGATAGATTTATCTTCCTGAGCATTCTCAGGAAGTACAGCCTCTTCTGGGCCTTCTTCACAAGCATGTTAGCATTCATAGCCCATTTTTATAATGATAATTAATTAACAGATTTTTGCAGAAAGAAAGATCGATTGGATACTGAATGCAGAAGTCATTTAGAGCCATCAAAATTAATACTGACACTTTGAATTGTGTAGGAAGGAGAACTTATGGCAGCATCTGGAGGTCCCCAGATTGAGAAAGGCTGGGTTATGATTTCATAATCTTGCTCATGGATGGGAATCAAAATATCCCTTTGAATACAGCCATTGGTTTGTTGTTTGTGCTACATGTACACAATCCTTCACTGAAGCAGCTGCTTCCATATTGACTTCCACAAGAAGATAAAAGGTGACTGAAATAACAAATAATACATTGCTATTCAAAAATGTTTTCTTTGTCCTTAAATGCATGTCAGGATATGTTTTGTTCCTGGTTTGTGCAGCCAAGATGAGCCTAGAAGTTGTATTCTGCTCTAGTATTTAGGAGGTGGCCCTTTAAGTAAATATTCCTTCCACATACCAAAGGGATAAGCACATAATATCATATTGAATTAAAGTCTCTTATTATCTCTTCTCCACCCTTCTTAGTTATTTGAATCACTAGCTTAACAGTAAAAATAATCACATAGGTTCAGAATTTTTCTTAAGAAAAATGAGCCATTCTCGGAGGCTTTCATTTTCTTTCTATCTCTTTAGTCTCTCACAGATAGGGAAAAACATTGTCCAGGAAAAGCATAAAGAACAAACCATTTCCCCCCTAAATATACAAGTTCATAAAGACGGTCTCAAGATCAATATCCAGTACATACTAAAATACTGAACGTATTCCTAATTGTATTTTGTAGGATGATTTGCATAGTAGAGAATGCTAGTGTCAGACCTGCCCCAGTGCGATCCCTTAGGGAAGAAAAACCCTCGACTCCATTTGGTTGAAGTGAAATGCATTTTGACTAAGAGATGCTGATTGCAGTAAAGTCAGGCAGAATCTGAGTTTCTGTAAAAACTATTCCCTTCAATCTGGTCCCTCTCCCCATGACCAGTCCAAACCCAGCTGATGCAATGCCACATGGATGTTATATGTGAACTCTGAGGGGTTTCAGCTAGTACATTTTCCACATTCAGGGCAAACAACCTTGAAGATGCCTTGACACGAATTGGTCCCATGCCGATCTGCTTTTCTTCAGCTGTCATCGCCCCTCCCAAATTCCCAGACAAGAATGCACACAGGTTTATTGCTGCCCATTGAATTCTTCCCCATGCCTTCCAGAGGTGGGATTCAAATTTTTTAACAACCGGTTCTGTGGGCGTGGCCTAGGTGGTGGGCATGGCTTGTTAGTCATGTGACTGGGTGGACATGGCTTGGTGGTCATGTGACTGGCTGGGTGTGGCCAACTCAATATCACTCACATCGAGGCACACATCTCCTCACCTGTCCTCTCATGACTGTGGGGATGCTGCAACAGTCATAAGTGTGAAAAATGGTCATAAGTCACTTTTTTCAATGCCATTGTAACTTTGAATGGTCACTCCACACAAGCAAAGTACCAGGAAAGGTGGGAAAAAAACTCCAGAGATGTTCCTGAGACAGGAAGTCTAGTCCTGTCAAGAATGTAATAAGGTTAACGGAGAGGCAGTTTCTGTAAGCAACACCAGAATGTTTTCTTCCTGCCTTCCTTACAGGATTAGGCCAGTAATTTCTTCTAACAACCAGTTCTCCAAACTGCTTAGAATGTTAACAACTGATTCTAGCGAATAGGTATGAACTGGTAGAATCCCACTCCTAATGCCTTCCCCCTCACCCCATCTTTTGATGGCAGGATGCCAGTGCGGCACCAAGCCAAAGATGGTGGATCTGACAGTTAGCTTGGATGGACAAGCAAACCTAGTTCATCTAATGTCAATATGTATTATGACCTTGTTGGTTTTGGCATAATATCTGAACCCAACTTATTGTAGCTAACTTAAGAGGCTGAGCAAATTATGGCTTATTGCAATGTATAAATGCAAAAAGTGCTTTCATAGCACAAGAAGTGACACTATAATAAAGTTCCTGTGTACTTCATCCTAATTAATATCAAGGGGTTTCTCTCTCTCTCTCTTACTTGGCCTAATTATGACATAAAGATGCCCTGGGAGCTGCTCTTTTCTGGCAAGTCCTCATGATGTTGGAGCTGAGATTTGTATTAGCTCTGAGAATTCCTGCAGGAACACTGAATTCATCACCCTGTCTGAATAAACCTCCCAGGACCATCCTCCAGCAACTGAAATTTCCGTATCTGCTTACATAACGTGCCACAGTTTATATATTTGTCATATTTAGAACCTCTCTTCCAGTGAAAACCAGCTGAGTACATTCCACAAAGATAATATCAGCATTTTTAAATTTCCATTCAGTTGTGTCCAGTTCTTGGAGATTGCCTGAACAAGTTCCTGCAGTTTTCTTGGCAAGCTTTTTCAGAAGTGATTTGCCATTGCCTCCTTCCTAGGACCAAGTGAAAGTGACTGGCCCAGGTCACCCAACTGGCTGTGTGGAACTAGAATTCCAGGTCACCTCATTTCTAGCCTGGTGCCCTAATTATCACATAAAACTGGCTCTAATATGAGCATTAAGATCTAACAGTTATACGAATATGCCAAAATCCATAAAATACAAATCCCCAAATAATAACCATATTTAATGGAACTGAACACACTCAAAACCGTAGAAATGGCGGTAGACTTTAGAAGAAACCCTCCCATACTACCACCTCTTACAATACTGGACAACACAGTATCAACAGTAGAAACCTTCACATTTCTAGATTGTACTATATCACATGACCTAAAATGGACACCTAACATCAAAAACTTCATCAAAAAAGCACAACAAAGAATGTTCTTTCTTTTTTTATTAATATAAATTTTATTTGGGTTTTTCATTCAAGACATAATACTAATAAAACATCTTTTTTTGAGAATAGCATGATCCCGGGTTATCACTTCTCCATACAGTCACAAACTCAATTTCATATTCATCTTTGTGTTCTATTCCATATCTTATTACTATTTTAACATTTTCTCTATAATTTTTCCCTTCCCTTGGTTTTCTCAACTTTATTTTTAATTATCTCATTCTAAATTCAATTATATATCTTTTTCTAAGTTTCAATGTCTTTCTAATCATTATATTTATAATTTTGTCTGTCCTGTTTCAATTTCATATTATCTTTTCTCATTAAACTAATTTTCCCCTGTAGTTATTAGTTGGAGTATGACACCTTTATATCTTTTAATTTTATCCATTCAACTTTTATTTAAACTTCAATTTATGCCTTTAGAATTATAACATTCAATATAGTACCTAACTTCCAATCAAATTCTGCTTGGTACATTCCTAAAATACACACTATGTTCTTTAATATATATATAAAACCATAGTAAATAAGACACTCATTCCTTTCCAATTCAATTCTATCTTTAATATTAGTTACATTCTTAACTTCTTTAACATTTCTTTTCAACTGAATATCATATTTTCTTGGGAACATTTATAAACTTTCCATAATTAATTCTTTTTTTCCATATTTCTCTTCACTTATATTTTTATAAATCATTAATAATTAAAATGTTCCCATCCTTTTCTAATTTCATTCTCTCATTCTATTTCATTTATTTATTAACAAACATTCCATTGCATTACAATAAATATTTTATCCATCATTTTAATCATATATTGTTTCATATTTTCTAAAATTATTTCTATTTCTAATATAATAATACTATCTTATGTACCATTGCAGAATCCCTTTTTCAATTAAATTTTCACCCATTATCTCTAAATAGGCTTATACTTTCAATCCTTATACATTTCCCCTGTTCTTCTATACCTTGTTTCTGTCTTTTATAACTTCTTTTCCTTTCCTTCTTCCCCCTCTTTTTCTCCCTCCCCTTTTGCTCCCTTGTATCTCTACTTCTAATTCTCTCTTCTGTAATCCTCTTTCTGTTGCTTCCAAATATTGTAATTATTTTTCAAACTATTCTTTTTTTGGGTTGTTTTTTCAAATCTTAAACTTTCCATTCTCTTTCTACCCTTTCCTTTTTTTCCCCACATAAAATTACTTGACCATTAAAGATGGCTTCTTCTTTGTCCTAACCTTCTTGTTCTGCAAGTGTTTCTTGTTGTTTCTCATAGTTCCAGATCTCCATTTCTAAAAATTGAAATACGAAGCCGAAAGAACCTCTTCCTTCTTGTGCATCTTCTTTCTGTTTTTTAAGTTCCATTTTCAATTCTTCCAAAAGTGATGCCATTTTAAACACTTTTAAACAACCACCTGATTGATTTTAGTCATTTAAATCCAATAGCCAAAAATCCAGAAATCACCAAGTAATCCAAATAATCCAAAGCTGTTTCTTCGTGCTTCTTTTTCCACTTTCTCTTCCTGGGATTCTATTATTTTGTTACAAAATTTCAGTTAGAATGTATCTTTTAGGAATCTTGTTAAAGTTTCACTGTAAGTTCCTTTTAGTTCCAGGCAGTCTCCTCCATTTTTCCAGATTCTGCCCTTTTATTCTTTCCTTTTCTCTCCTTCCTTCTTTTAAAAGTTTTTGAGTATCCAAAAGTCTTTATTATCCCTTTGACATTTTATTTTCAGCTTAAATGCCTATTGATGTCAAAGTGGATTTTTGTTAAATTTTTACTTAAATCTCTTAGCTGTCAGTATAAGGAAGGGAAGAAAAAAACAAGTCAAATCCTTTCCTTTCCCTCTCTCCTTCGCTGCTTCAAAATCTTCTTTGGGAACAATGTTATTTTTTATACTTCAAATTCCAGGGTACCTTACGTTGTTGCTTTTTCAGTTCAACCCGGTCAACCAAAACTTTCTCTTCTTATCTTCCTCCTGCACATTTTTTTCCAGTCGAGTTCTTCTTTGAGGTGGCCATTTCTGACCACTGCTGCAACCGCCTTCAGGAAAGGGAGTAATGGCCAGCTGAGGAGGAGAGTTGTGGCTCTCCTCAACCCTGCTGGTGGTCTCCCCCCTCTTCACCACCTCTACAGGATAGCTTAGCCCCGAATCGAGCCGGCTCGGGGCACTCCGGCAGCGAGTACGGATCAAAACCATGCACAATCGCGGATTTCTGTCTGTCGCCGAACAAACTCAAACCGGAAGTCCACA
Source organism: Bungarus multicinctus (assembly GCA_023653725.1). NCBI lineage: Eukaryota > Metazoa > Chordata > Lepidosauria > Squamata > Elapidae > Bungarus > Bungarus multicinctus. The sequence continues at coordinate 80,409,393 of CM042846.1, read as the reverse complement.
AAGAATGTTCTTTCTGCGCCAACTCAGGAAGCTCAAACTGCCCAAGGAGCAGTTTGAGGATCCAGTTCCACAGAGGAATGATTGAGTCTGTCATCTGCATCTCTGGTTTGGTTCTGCAACCCAACAGGACAGACACAGACTTCAGAGAGTAATTATGACTGCAGAAAAAACAATTACCATCAATCTGCCTTCAATCGAGGAGCTGTATACTGCACATGTCAAAAAGAGGGCTGTGAAAATATTTACAGACCCCTCACATCCCAGACATAAACTGTTTCAACTCCTTCCCTCAAAATGACGCTCTGCTAAACAAATAATTCCTTCAACCCTGTTCAACTATTTACAAAGTCTGCACTACTATTACTGTTAATATTGTCACCACTCCTTATCACCCATCCCCTCCCACTTGTGACTCTATGATTGTAACTTTGTCGCTTGTATACTTACGATTTATATTGACTGTTTCCTAGTATGATTGATTGCTTATTGTACCCTATAACTATCATTAAGTGTCATATCTTATGACTCTCGACTCCTGATGAGTGTATCTTTTCTTTTATGTATACTGAGAGTATTTACACCAAGACAAATTCCTTGTGGGTCCAGTCACATTTGGCCAATAAAGAATTCTCTTCTCTTCTCTTCTCTTCTCTTCTCTTCTCTTCTCTTCTCTTCTCTTCTCTTCTCTTCTCTTCTCTTCTCTTCTCTGAGTTACTTATGGAGCTGCAACCACCATTCACAGAACCAGAATTGTAATGGGGAAAAACCAAGCAAATAAGTTCTAGCCTTTTCTTAGAACCCTATGTCCATTTTGGCTTTGGATGTACCAGGTGTCATAGTGATGTCTTATTATTGCTTAATAAGGGTAAATTTGACAATGGAATCAATGAGGCAGAGCGGTGGATTTTTCCTCTCCTTAGATCAAAGTAGAAGCTAGATGGACAACTGTCTCAGATGTCTATGGAAATTCTCAGTCATCCAGGTCATGGTTATCCCATTGGTGCTTTTCCAAAAGGCAACTGGACTCTCTCTCTTTTTTTTCTTTGAATGTGTTTCGCTTCTCATCCAAAAAGAAGAATTGAAGAAACTTCTTGGATGAGAAGCAAAATGTTTTCAAAGAAAAAAACCTGAAAAGTCTAGTTGCCTTTTGGGACAACTGTCTCAGATGTAGATTGAATTCTTGATTTAAATGACTTCTTCCAATTCTTAGATCCTATGATTTTAAGCCCTGGACCAAACTTGCTGGCTTTATATTTTGGCATGATGGTTGGTTCTACGGTTGAGCATCAAAATTTTGGCATAGTAGTGGCTAAATGGATCAAAGTCAATGGGAGAAAAATTGCACTGAATTCCATAGCTGAACATGTCAACCTGTTTAATGGATGGAATTACTTGGAAGTAACGCTGAGTCACAGGGACTAAAAGTGCTTGGAAATAAATTCCTAACAGGGAATCTATGGGTCTGTTTGTTTAGCATTTTTGGCTTGAGGTAGGAGTGCAGCTCTTGTGTTTTGTTACTGGCCTGTTCCCATGGAAATAAATACCTACTAGGTTTGGGACATGTAAAATATAAAAAAACAGATAATTTGTTTTTGTTTGTTTTAAATATAGAACAATTCAGTAACTGTTTCCACAGAAAATGCATATGGCATGATGAATCAGATGATGAAAGATTCAAAGGAAATGATCAGCATTTTCAAGCCTAAAATGGTCAGTTTCATTTGTTCAACACCTTCTGCCTAAAATGGTGATACTACTTGTTTAACATCTTAGGCAGGAGATATTTCAAGATAATTAACTGATTATCTTAAACCTTATTTACTCCTCCTTTGATGGAAGAGTAAAAAAAAATTGATGAAAAATTGGCCCCAATATTGACATTTAAAAATGAAACAAGTTAGAATTTGAATCTAGGACTGAATCTATGGTGAAATAGATCCATAAAATAAGTTGGAAAATTGAAGCTAGAGTGAATAAAGGACACTTCATGAGTTAGTATTACACAGCACAGGATCATCTCAAGTTATCTGCAATATTAGGAATGAGGTTAGAATGCAGGGTGAACAATTGGCAGCCTTGCGTTCAAGACCCCTTGTGGGGTGAGGTGAGCTCCTGTTAAACACTCCAGCTCCTGTCAACCCAGCAGTTTGAAAGAATCAGAGAGTTTGAAAGAGTTTACAGAGTCAGCATATTGCTCCCTACAATCTGGGTCCTCATTTTACTGACTTCGGAAGCCTGAGTCAACCTATTGCCCAAATTCAGTTTTTTTGTCAGTCCAAATGTTCAGATTGGATTGATTCCAAAGTCTGATTAAAGTTTGGACCCAAAAGGCTTCAACTTATGCACAACTGGATTAAATGCGATCATTATATATCATATGAAACTAATATAATAGGATTTCTAAAGCCTCCTATTATCCATTTCTAGGTTGAATATAAACAACAAGAGAGGAATTTTAAACAGTGTTGTTCTAAGTTAGGACTGTATGAAAGAGAGAAGATTTAAGATTAAATTCTGGCATAATACAGGGTTGGATTTAAGGATGCTGTGATTCTATAATTTCTAATATCTTTTTATGGGACCAGAAGAGTTCCAGCCATTCCACAAGGATAAGACTTAGCACCAGCTGCCATGATAAATAGCTCATGCAAAGGAAAACAGTCTTTTAATTTCAAAAAATGAAAAGAAAAGCACGCTCCTTAGCTGATTGTTGATACAACTTGGCTAGTCAACCTTGTCAGTCAATCATAAATCAGAAATTCTGATAAAGAGCCAAATATTGTGCCAGGACAATATAAAATAATTGAATTGGAAGGGATCTAGGCAGGGCTGGGCTTCAAAAATTGCTGGCTAGGTGTGGCCATGGTGGGTGTGGCCTATTTGGCCTCATGCACCATGGCGGGGGGGGAGGGGCATTTTTGCCCTCCCAGGCCACCGTAGGCTTTCCTCGAGCCTCCAGGAGAGCAAAAATGGCTTCCCTGGGCTCCAGAGGCTCTCTTCACTCCTCGAGCCTCTGTGCAGACCCTATACTTACCTGGGAACCAAATGGACCCTGTGGAGACTCCTGGGAGGGGTGGATGGACGGGGCCAACCAGGGGTGGAATTTGGCAGTTCACCGAACCCGCCATAAAGAATTATAAAATTAGCTACCGGTTTATCCGAACCAGGACAAACCAATTGCAACCCACTCCTGGACCTAGGAAGTCTTCTGGTCCAGGGGGTTGCAACATGGGTGGGATTCTACCAGTTCACACCTATTCGTTAGAACCAGTTGTTAACATTCTAAGCAATTCGGAGAACCGGTTGTTAGAAGAAATTATTGGCCTAATCCTGTAAGGAAGGCAGGAAGGAAACATTCTGGTGTTGCTTGTCTGTTAACCCTTATTACATTCTTGGCAGGACTAGACTACCTGTCTCAGGAACATCTCTGGAGTTTTTCCCCCCTCCTTTGCTGGTACTTTGCTTGTGTGGAGTGACTATTCAAAGTTACAATGGCACTGAAAAAAGTGATTTATGACCATTTTTCACACTTACAACTGTTGCAGCATCCCCACCAGGCCAGGCGAGCAGATGCATGCCTCGATGTGAGTGATGTTGAGTTGGCCATGCCCAGCCAATAACATGACCACAAACCATGACCACCCAGTCACATGACCACCAAACCATGACCACCACCTAAGCCACTGCCCACAGAATCAGTTATTTAAAATTTTGAATCCCACCTCTGTGTTGCAACCTTGGCAACTTTAAGACTTGTGGAGTTCAACTTGTGGAGTTCAACAATATTAATGCTCTAACAAGGATGTTGCTGTGAATGCCAGTCACTTAAACAAGTACTCCCTTTCTGACCAGGGTTGGGCCCAGAATCTAATGTGTTGAGTGATCATTAAACAAGCTATATCGTTACCTCACTCAGTGAACATAATTCCTGCTCCCTCAGTTACAATCAAGGGACCACATGGACTGTTAGGGGGGTGCCAGAGAGATGGCCCAGATCTCCAACCATTTGGAAGGCTTGGACCCTCTCCCCATACTACCAAGGAAGATAGTAGTCACCAGTGTTCTCCCAAAATTTCAGGTTCTTCCTTCAGCGCGCTGAGGGATTTCCTCCAGAGGTGAAAATGATAGCAAATGCATATTTTGAAAGATTCTGAAAGTAGAAGACCAATATTCTGAGCCTTTCAGAACATTAGCATTTGGTAGGGAAAATGCTGGTAAAGGAGTGAGTTGAAGTCCACAAGTCTTATCATTGCCAAGGTTGGAGACCCCTGTTCTAGTCCAACCCCCTTTCCTCCCCTCCCTTCCCTTCCACTTCTACAGTAGGCCTGATTTGTTGTTGTACCTGCTAAATTCCTAAATGTTAGGGAGGCAAAGTCAACAAAGGAATAGGCCTCAGGCTCTTCAATGAAAATATTTTAATGTTCTGGCGAGCCACGCTTAACTAGAAACTATTTTAAGGAAAAGATGTTCCAATCCAAACATGGATTATAACCATATATAAAACACGATCACTTCTGTGGGCCTCTCCCTATCGATTCAAGGAATATTTCATACATATTATGAGTCTGCAGAAGCTAATCCTTAACAGGCTGTTTTAATAACAATCACTTTACATCAGCATGGTGTTTGTGGCTTAATCATGCAAACTTGTGGATCAGTGAAAATGTCACAGTCTCCACCAGATGTCTCCAAACTTGGCAACTTTAAGATTTGTGGACTTCAACTCTCAGAATTCTCCAGCCAGCATAGCTCCAGTCAGCTATGCTGGGAATTCTGGGAGCTAAAGTCCACAAGTCTTAAAGTTGCCAAGTTTGGGGCTCACTGGTCTACACAGTTGTTGTATTTTGGACTAATATATAGTTCATTTCAATACAGGTATTTATTTATTTATTTAATTACATTTATATGCCGCCCTTCTCCAAAGACTCAGGGCGGCTTACAGTCTATGGAGCACCATGCTAAGTGCTCGGCAACAGCCTTCATTCCATTGTATATGCCTGCTTATTAGTAGGGTTTTTGGCCCCCCCAAGCGGCATTTTTACAAAGTCAGCTTATTGCCCCCAACAATCTTGGGTCCTCAGTTTACCTACCCCGAGAGGATGGAAGGCTGTGTCAACCTTGAGCCTGGTGGGATTCGAACCTGCACTAATTGCAGGCAGCTTGCACTAAGTGCTAGATGATTAACAGCCTGCATCACCAAGGCTGTTCTTTGACTTTCAACAATTCATTTAGTGACCATTCAAAATTGCAATGGAACTGGAAAAAGTGAGTTATGGCCATTTTTCACACCCATGACTGTTGCAGCATCTCCATGGTCACGTGATCAAAATTCACATGTTGGCAACTGACTCATATTTATGACGGTCGCAGTGTCCCTGGGTCACGCGATCCCTTTTGACAAACAAAGTCAATGAGGAAGCCGGATTCACTTACCAACCGTGTTACTAACTGAACTGCTACAGGGATTCACTTAACAACTGTGGCAAGAAAGGTCGTGAAATGGGGCAAAATTCACTTAGCAACTGTCTCATTTAGCAAGATAAATTTTGGGCTCAACAATCATTCCAAATCAAGGACTACTTGTAGTCTTTTCGTGAGGTAACTGGGGCGCAATCCTATGTAGACTATAAATGTCTCCTTTGAAAGTACATTGTCTGAAATTCTTGTATTTAAGCTATTTCCCAAACAATCTTGCTAATGCTAGCTCTGAGAGGATTAATGACTTCCCCCAATTCAGCGCATTATCAGAGAAGGCTGCCTGCTAAGCCATCCCTGTGATTGAAAATATATAGATATGGTATATAAGTATTGTGGAGCGGCGGAAATCACTTGAGGCAGACAATCAAGGCAAAAGGTTCAGCTCTAACTTTATTTAAAAATAAAGGGTTACCGCAACTGCCGCACTAACATGGCAGCCAGCTGGAGCGGCAACAGCTGATGCCGTTTGACAGCTCCTTTTATAGCTGGCTGTCAAACGGCATCAACCAATGGGAGAGGTGCGTGCTTCTCGCTTGAAGCACGGACCTGAGTGAAAACTGCAGTCAATACACAACAAATAAGCACCTTTTTCTGTTCACGATTTGAGCTGCCCTATTTTTCACTAGATTCGAAAGAAGGCAGAAAATGGACATTGAGGATCAAGCAAGATCATGAGAAAGAAGTCAACACACTGATAAGAGAACAGCATGAATTACCTTAGGTCAGGGGAGTCAAACTCGATTTCGTTGAGGGCTGCATTAGGGTTGTGTTTGACCTTGAGGGGCCAGGGTAGCATGGCCAGTTCGATGTCACTCATGTCGGGGGTGCCTGTGGCAGCCCAAGCGGTCTGCCAGCAAAAATGGGCTCGCGAGCTCCGTTTTTGGCTGCGACGGCCTCCTGCAACCCGCTGCCAGTGAAAGTGGAGTCGGGAAGCTCCATTTTCGCTGGCAGAGGCACTGCAGGCCATCCTTCGCTGTTTCCAGGGCAGCCCCGTGGGTCAGATCTAAGCACCTCATGGGCACATCCTGGAGATTATAGATCTTTTAAATAGTTTTGATTAATTTTAATGGTTTTTTTAAAACTGCGGTGGAATGTAGTATGGATTCCCAGGAGGGAGGGGCTGCATTCCAGAGGAGCAAGAAACAGTGACGTTTAAGTAATTTGATTGGAGATAGAGAGGCTCCTGCATCATGATTCTCCAATGTATCTTTGATCAGTGGTGGGATTCAAATTTTTTTACTACCAGTTCTGTAGGCGTGGCTTGGTGGGCATGGCTTGGTGGGTGTGGCAGGGGAAGGTTACTGTAAAATCCCCATTCTGTCCCCACCCCACTGACCTGCTTTCCAGCTCCGTTCTCCTGTGCAGGGCAGCCCAAGATGACCCAGCCGATCAGCTGGGTCTCAGGAGGCAGAGAAGAGATGGGGGCGGCGCCAGTCAGAGGTGGTATTTACCGGTTCTCCACACGACTCAAAATTTCTTCTACTTCATAAACTTCATAAACTACTCAGAATCACACATGTGATATGGGATACTATAAACTGTAAATTTATGAAACAAATTAAATAAAAAGATTAAGCACAGCTCGACTAAAGATAGTCCATATATATGGAAGACTACTAAGAAATCCCAAGACTCTAGACTAGAGTGGGAAAAATATTCCAGAAAACAATGGTGACAAATCATTTCCTTTTGGCTGCCCAGAAATCTGTGTGTCCACAGTCTTGTCATGACCAGGATGGAAACTCAATTCCAAGGACAGAAGCTTCACTGATGAGAGCTCTGTTCATGCAGAATTATAGTAGCATCTTTGAGGTATCTGATTTTTCTTAGTGGCATATGGTGGTTTCCACTAAATCCATCCTCACTCACAATGCTCTGTGTTATCATAAATGGATCCTTTTGATTCATCTTCTCATTCTGTTTATTTGTAGCTTCCCCAAAGACTAGCTGGTTAGGGTTCTGAGTAGGTCTTAGCAATAGCACTTAGACTTATATACCGCTTTATAGTGCTTTACAGCCCTCTCTAAGTATTTTACAGAGTCAGCATATTGCCCCCAACAATTTTATCTACCTCGGAAGGCTATAAGGCTGAGTCAACCTTGAGCCTGGTGGGATTCGATCTGTCAAATCGCAGGCAATTGACTGCAGCAGAAGTAGCGTGCAGTACTGCACTCTAACCACTGCACCACTGAGGCTCCTCTTCCCCCTCTTTTCTTTTCTTTTTGCAAAATTTGATGATGCTACAGGCAGCACATCAAAAGAAACACTGGAGAGATGGAGTGGAGAAAATTACAAGAGTCATCCTTAAAACATCTTGAATCTCTGGAACAGTCAATATTTTTTCAGATCCTAGCAATAGGAAATATTTTAATTCTTTGACTTTCCTGGATGGTTTCTTCAAAACATTCCACCTTTCTCCCGTCGGCTGCCAGCTATCTATGCTTGTAATTGTAACCAAGCTCAGCTAATGAGAACATGGTATTCATCAGCATTCAAGGCCAGGGGCTGAGAAGCTGGATTCAAATCAGCACCTATCTAAAGCACACTCCTCCCGCCACCATTCTGAAAACAGCTGTTGGATCTATTACTGGGTGGAATGTTTTAGAACTTGGCAGCCCAAGAGTCAAAATGTTGCACCAAGACAACCCGTATTCTACACGACATCAAGCCAAACTTTATGATTGGTTCCATAAAAAGATAACAAAGCATGGATTTGGCTCCAGATGTTATCAGGATAGAGATGATGAGATTCCTTCCACCCATGAGATGATCTATGAAGAGTAATCTGGAAATCTGATATGCCTTAGCGTTCTATTTCTTTTTCAGTATTATTCCTTTGAACTCAAAACTGAATGCATAATGATTTTTTTTTTGGTCCAGTTATTGACTAATTCCAGACCTGCTAAACCTCAGCAAGACTAGCAAGTTCATACAGCACTATCGAATTGTGGCTTGCAAAAATCCAGATTGCTGCTTATTGACAGGAAAGAGATACAGACATCTCTTTCCTTTCAAAACTCTTTCCTCTTATCATCTAACAACCAACTGGATCAGTGGTGGTATTTGTTTTGGAGCGGCAATGAAGAGGCACACACGTATAGTGATTCAGTCTTTTTGTTTATTTGCAGGACACCGACTGACTCGGCGGCGCGGCAGCCCTTCTTTTAAAGGGCTCCCGCGCCTAAGCCAGCCAATGATGGGGCGAGGATCTCCCGCCGGAATGTAGACCAATGAACAGTAAGTATTTCAAATATTAACCAATCCAGAACACCCCTCCCTCCTTGGTCCGGTCTGACCAATCAGGAGCCGCGCCTATGTTACGTAATCACGTAGATAGGCGGGGCTCCTGTGAGTCCGACTGGACCTGCGCGGCTCAGTTGCGTCGTTACCATCGGCTGGTGCGGAAGGACCTGTTGCTCCTCTCGCCTCCGGCCCTGGAAACTTCGAGCAGGTCGAGCCGGCTGCGTCACTACCAACGGGCCTAGCTGGGCTAGTTGACGTGGCCATGCCGCTCCCTGCTCGGCCTGGATTATCGATGATCCTGTCAGATGTTTCAGCGGGACGTTCTTCAGGATCAGGTGCGTAGCAGCGCGACCCGACCGGAGCTAGAGTTGAGGGTGTGTGCGTGTGAGTTAGGGCGTCATTGTTTGTTAGTGGGCTTTCCTTATCCTGACTGCTTGGTGGTTGCTCCCCTTCCCCCCCAGGAAAATCGCCAGGTCTGGGAAGGGTGCGAGTTCGAAGTTGGTCTATGTGTCGCTTCCAGCTTTTTTTTTTGTCAACGGGCAGTTGCTGGTAAGCCTGAGCCAAATCGAGTTTAGCGAAAATCTTTCCGCCTTTGATAGAATGTAGCAAGTGTTGTACGACAGGCACGGGGTATGCGTTCTGTTGTAGTGCATGGTTGAGGGTCGCCTTATAGTCCCCACAAATACGAACCGACCCGTCTGCTTTTATAGGGGTCACTATAGGGGTCTCCCATTTAGCGTGGTCAACTGGTTCGAGGACCCCTTGCTTGACTAGTTTATCCAGTTGTTCTTCTATTTTTGGCTTTAAGGCAAAAGGTACCCGTCTAGCTTTAGTCTAATTGGGGCTACCTTGGGGTCTATGTTAAAAGAGATCGGGTTACCCCGGTACTTGCCTAATTCTTCGCTGAACAGGTCCTGGAATTCTTGAATGAGATCTGCCTCCCAGTCAGCGTCTGTGATATGGTTGATACCGGTCATCCCTATTCCCAGCGGTTCGAACCATTCCAGTCCTAAAAGGCTTGGTCTGTTCCGGTCCACGATTGTTAGGGGAAGAATCTCAGTATGGTTGTTGAAGGTTACCTGGAAATGTCCAATCCCTACTACCGGAATTTTGTTTCCCTGGTAGTCTTTAAGCGTTAATTTCTGTTTGTCTAGTTCGCTTCGCCGTATGTCTGGGATCAATTTCTTAATAGTGTCCCACGAAACCATGGAAAGGAATGATCCCGAATCCACTTCCATTTCACAATTTTTTTCTTCAATTCTTACTTGCACGTGGACTTTTTTAACGTTTTTTGTATTAGAGTGACCAATTATTACTGTTTGGTGTGTTTCTTCTTTCTTGTAAGATGACTCTTTAAACTTTCTATTCCTTCCTTCCTGGCTCCAACGGTTGTTTGTTTTCTTTTCTCTCTCTCTTGGGGGAGGACTTTCTCTTCGCCTGGGGCTGTAGCTTGATCGGGCTCTGCATACCCTTGCGATGTGCCCTTTCTTTTCACACTTTCGGCATATTGCGTCTATGAAACGGCACTCTGATCTGGGGTGGTTTCCACCACAACGGTTGCATTCAAAATCAAACCGCCTGGTTGCCCGCTCTTTTTTCCCTCTCGCGGCTTTTAGGTGGCAAACCTCGTCTTCTTCACTACTGGTCTCAGTTTCAAGATCCTCGTAGTGTGTTGAGGTTTTTCCTTGTTCATCATCAGCTTTGGTGGCTTCTTTGGATTTGTGGTGTGCAGCTTGATTAATCTGTTTCATTCTTGCCGCCGATTTGTGAGCAGCTTCGGCTGCGGTGGCTTCTTCGATGGCCTCTGTGGCTGTTATCTTGGGTCGGTTTAGTAACTTACTCTGCAATATTGGATCTTTTAAGCCTAAAACGATCCGGTCTCTCAGCGCCTCGTTGAAATCCGAGAATTCGCACTCTCCACCTATTTCTCTTAAATCTGCCACGAAATCGGCGATAGGTTCACCTTCTTTTTGGTTCCGGAGGTAAAACTCATGGCGCTTTATCAGGCAGGAGACTGTGGGAGCGTAGTGTTTCCTCAGGATCTTCTCTAGCTCGGGCCAAGTTAGCGTTTTGACATCGATTGGAGACGCTAGCGTCTTTGCCATCCGAAAAACGGCTTGGCCGCAGTGGGTCAAGAACACCGCTCTCTTCCGATGATCCGACACTCCGCTCAGATCGCTACTCTCCAAAAACATGAGGAATCGGTCCACATACGTCTGCCATTCCTCCTTTGCCGGATTGAATTTCTCAGGCGGTGCGTTGCTTCCGGACATGATGCCGCTCGCTCTCCGCCGCTATTCACTCTCTAAACGTGTTGCCTCGATCCCATCCTCGTCGCCAGTGTTTTGGAGCAGCAATGAAGAGGCACACACGTATAGTGATTCAGTCTTTTTGTTTATTTGCAGGACACCGACTGACTCGGCGGCGTGGCAGCCCTTCTTTTAAAGGGCTCCCGCGCCTAAGCCAGCCAATGACGGGGCGAGGATCTCCCGCCGGAATGTAGACCAATGAACAGTAAGTATTTCAAATATTAACCAATCCAGAACAGTATTCAATTTTTTTTAACTACCGGTTCTGTGGGCATGGCTTGGTGGGCCTGGCTTGGTGGGGAAGGATACTGTAAAATCCCCATTCCCTCCCCACCCCACTAACTTGCACTCCAGCTCTGTTCTCCTATGCAGGGCAACCAAAGAAGACCCAGCCGATCAACTAGGACTCCGATCATCCGATCAGTTCGGACTTGAGAGGCAGCAAATAGATGGGGGCAGGGCCAACCAGAGGTGGTATTTACCGGTTCTCTGAACTACTCAAAATTTCCGCTGCCGGTTCTCTAGAACATTCCAGAACTGGCTGAATACCACCTCTGATCTGGATTGGATAGTCCTAATTCCATGCAATTTTTATCTAAGCAGGGAACCTCTGGTTTGCCAGCATAAATGTGATAAAAGGGAAGGAGGTCAGTCAGGAGGGCCATGCTTTGGGTATCTTCAATTAAAGACTGTCATCTCATTGGCTTCTATTTGTGACCCCATCCCTATTGATTCAAGCAATATTTCATACATATTATGAGTCTCTAGAAACTAATCCTTATAGCTGTTAAAATAAAAGTTGCTTTTAGAACATCGAATAATAGGGTTAGAAAGGACCTTCTAGCTCAACCTCTAACCATGGCAGGAGAGCCTATACCATTTTGGACTTTCTTTGGGCCTGATGGGGTGGTTACGATCCCAGGTAGAGGCTAGACTCTCCTGCTTGAGCAGAGGGTTGGACTAGATGACCTCCAAGGTCCCTTCCAACTTTGTTATTCTATGTTCTATGTTCTAACATAAGAATAACAGAATAAGAGTTGCAAGGCACTGTAGAGGTCTTCAGTCCGTTGTGTTCCATTTTGTTCCTTCAGCCGGCAGATACTTTCAAGGACTGTGTTTTCGTTGGTGAGTCATTCTTAAGGAACTCAGTGGGGAAAGACAGCACATAATCACTTTCAGCAATGCTCGGCCTTGGTTATCTCTTCCTCTAGTGCAGGGGTGTCAAAAACTGGATTTCTTCGAGGGCCGGATCAGCATGGTAGTTCTCCTCTGCGGGCCGGCTGTGGTGGGTGAGACAGATACCTCCTGCAGCATCCTGCCAGCTAAAATGGGGTGTGGGTGCACCTGTTTTCACCCACCATGGCCTCCTGAAGCACTGTTTTTCAGCACTGTTTTCGGTCTGTTTTGGACCTGCCTGTTTTTGGCCCATTTTGAGCCTGTTTTCAGCCTATTTTGGGGGTGTTTTATAGCCATCTTTGACCTATTCTTTCAGCCCATTTTCAGCCAGCAGAGTGCTACAGGAGGCCATGGAGGATGAAAACAAGGTGCGGAAAGACCCCCACACATGGCCCGTTTTAGCCACCAGAGGCACCATGGGCCGGTCCCTTGATATTTCCAGGCCAGTCCCGCGGGCTGGATTTAAGCCCCCTGCGGCCTGGATCCATCCTGCGGGCCTTGAGTTTGAAACTCCTGCTCTAGTGTGAATCTGCACAACCTTTAGTGCTTTTAGGGACTGCTTTGAGATTAGACTCCAAACCCCCCCCAAAAAAAAATGGTTGTTTGCCTTTGCACTTCCATGCACACAGAAACGTCTTTTGGAGTTTACAAAATACAGAATAATAGGTTCTCTTTTTTTTTTTTTTCTGCTAAAACAAAAAAAAATTGGACAAAAATACACAGGTGGCTAGAAAAGATATTAGGGGAACATATAGATTTTAAACCTGAACTGTTTTTTATTAGGGGTGATGTCAGAAAAAATTGATAAGAAAACTATGTATTTAGTATTACATGTCTTAACAGCAGCGAGGATTATCTTTGCACAATATTGGAAAAATGGAGAAACGCCGCAAGGTGAAGAGATAGTTAAGAAGATACTAGACTGTGCAGAAATGGACAGACTTACATTGAAAATCAAACAGAAAGAAGATGCAGAATATTATCAAACATGGAACTTATTTTACCACTGGTTCAGTGGTGGGATTCAAAACTTATTAGTACCGGTTCTGTGGGCGTGGCTTGGTGGGCATGGTGTCGCTTGATGGGTGTGGCTTGTGGGCATGGCAGGGGAAAGATACTGTAAAAACTCCATTCTCTCCCCACTCCTGGGGGAAGGTTACTGCAAAATCCCATTCCCTCCCCACCCCACCACACTAACCTGCTTTCCAGCTCCATTCTCCTCTGCAGGGCAACAAAAGAAGACCCAGCCAATCAGCTGGGACTCGGGAGGCAGAGAATAGACGGGGGCAGGGCCAGTCAGAGGTGGGATTTGCCGGTTCTCCAAACTATACAAAATTTCCGCTACCGGTTCTCAGAACTGGTTAGAACCTGTTGAATACCACCTCTGCATTGGTTGGAAAAAAGGGGTGGAGAGTAATCTATATTATTAAGCAAATTAAATACCCTGACAATACGATGTTTATTAAGCACCAAGAAATGTAATTAATAGAAAATTAATAAAATGTATTAAAAAATACAGAATAACAGAGCAGGAAGGGATCTTAGAGCAACAGCCCCCAACCTTTTGGCCACTAGGGACCAATTCCGTGGAGAGAGGTTTTTCCATGGACCGGAGGGGACATGGTTTTGCATGCTGCCTAAATCCCACAGATGGGGCTTGTTTGCGTGTCCCGGTTTCTGGCATGCCACGGCCAGGTACAGGTCATGGATGAGGGGTTGGGGAACCCTGCCTTAGAGGACTCCCCTGTTCAAGCAGAAGACCCTATACCATTCCAGACAAATGGTTGTCCAATCTCTTCTTAAAAACCTTCAGGGATGGACAGTGGTGGATTTCCAATTTTTTTTCCCAGTGTAGTCCCTGCTCTAGAAGCTAATCCTTATAGCTGTTAAAATAAAAGTTGCTTTTAGAACATGGAATAATAGGGTTAGAAGGGACCTTCTAGCTCAACCTCTACCCACAGCAGGAGAGCCTATACCATTGTGGACTTTCTTTGGGCCTGATGGGGTAGTTACACATGAACATAAGAATAACAGAATAAGAGTTGCACGGCACTGTACAGGTCCTCCACTCCAATCCCATGCCCAAGCAGAAGCCCCTATACCCTTGATGGTGAACCTATGGCACGCATGTCATTTGTGGTACGCCATTTGTGCTGGCATGTGAGCCGCAGGCAAACTTACCTCACTGCGCATGTGTGTGCCTCACAGCTTATTTTTTGGGAGGGGTTGGTTTGAAGCCTTTTTCGGTCTCCCAGAGGCTTGGAAAAAGCCTCTGCAAGTCTTCTCAGGCCGAATTATAGGCCCGTTTCATCACTTCTTGTAATAGCGGAAGTGATGAAACGGGTCTGTAATTCGGCGTGAAAAGCCTCTGGGAGGCCGAAAAAGACCTCAAACCAGCTGAAAAATCAGCTGTGAGGCGCAGTGCAGGTAAGGGGGTGGGGGGATTGTGCGCACATGCAAAGGGGGCATCGGGAGGGGGTGCGCAATGCATTTTGGGTGCTGGCATGCGAGTGCAGGCGTGCGTGTAATTTTTGGCACAGGAACCCAAAAAGGTTAGCCACCACTGCCGTATACCATTCTAGACAAATGGCTGTCCAATCTCTTCTTAAAAACCTCCAGGGATGGACAGTGGTGGGTTGCTAATTTTTTTCCTACCAATTTGGAAAGCGCGCTTTGAGCATGCACACAAGGGCTCAAGGACCGCCCTCTGTGTCAACGCTGGTGAGCTGTGCTGTTTTTTGGCTCAGCTGAGGCGCAGCAATCCCTTCTGCTACGCGAATCAGCTGAGCTAAGAAACAAGGGAATATAGGAGAGGAAACGGCAGGGGTGGGTGGCTGGGGCAGTATTTGCTGGCTCTCTGAACTACTCAAAATTTCCACTACCGGTATGCCAGAACCGGTCCAAACCGGCTGAATACCATCTCTGGTGAGGGAGCATTCACAATTTCCAGAGGCAAGCCATTCACTGATTAGTTGTCTCACTCTCAGGAAATTTCTCCTTAATTCAAAGATTAAATCAAAGTATTGCCCAGCTCTGTAAAAAGCTCACCTCTTTGCCCCAGTGTTCTATAAAAAGTAAAATAAAGCAACTCAAAGTCTAGCCTGACTAGCGGTTGTTGACTCCGCACCGCTTTCTTGGCAGCCGTATGGCAATGGTACGTTACTGCTGTCTTCTACTTTTTAAAAATGACTTTCTAGTCTAGCCAAAGCCCTGGATGCTAAACAGGACTTGACTCTATTTAACTTCTGAGATCAGCCAAGGATGGCCACATGCTGGTTTCTCTCTCCCGCCCCCCCCTCTTCTCTACTACATGGAATAAGGATGTCAAGTAATGTTACAGCGCCATCTATTGGTGGAGAAACAGGTTCTGGGCTTCACAGCAACCTTGGCGGATGGTTGTGGTTTTCACAATCCTCAGTACATCAATAGAGGAGAATATTTGTAGCTCAGGGTTGAAATGAGGGGTCCTTGGTGCTCTTTTGAGCTTGGGGATTTTCTTGAAGATGTTCATTATCTAAATCAGTTAACATCATCAGTGCACTGTTGATGTCCCAAAGATGCACTCCCTCCCAAGATTCAGCAGACTATTTGCATTTAAAAGACACAGGCCACTCTTTTGAAGACAGCAGAGTCCACATTTTGGACAGAGAGGACCGCCGGTTTGAAAGAGGAGACAAAGAGGCCATCTATCTCAAAATAGAACAGCCCTCTCTCAACAGAGAGGGAGGGATACGACATCATCTATCTCTAGTCTACAACACAGTCCTTTCAGCAGTTCCAAGAAGGCTCTACAGCCATTTGTATTATTCAGGTGACCCTGAGGCCACAGATAAGCCTCCACGTGGTCTCAATGACTCTCTAAAACAGCGGTCGCCAAATTTTGGTGGGCCGCAGAGAAATCTCACCTCCAGAGCACCCACCATCCAGGCTGCGCAGAAACATAAGGGTGCACAGCCCACATGGCCAGCGGAAACCCTCCCTGTCCACTCACTCCTTACCTGGCAAACTTGCCTGCTCAATTGCTATTTTTCCTTTTTCTGACCATCATCTGTTCTGCTGTGCCAGGAGATTTAGATTAGCTAGGAAGCAGGAAATGGTTGAATTTCTTGCTTTCTAGCTAGTCTTTAGACCTCTGGCTCTTGTTTTTAAGCACAGCCAAACCTTCCTTAGGACTGAAGGTTCTATTATTCAGTGCAGACTCACCGCAAGCAAATTTGAGAGACTGAGTTAGCTAATGGCAGATAGATAAATCACAGAATGATTCTGTGAGCAACTTAATCTGCCTGTCTGCTTTGCCTGATTTTGGGTAAAAGTTGCTCTTTTTTAAATTAAAAATTCAATATTTACATACATGGTGTGTTGTGAGTTAATTTTGTGAGTTTGCTTGCTAGCAAATTTTATGTGACAGACTGAGCTAGCCAATGGCAGATAGATAGATTTCTGAATGAATCTGTGATTCTGTGAGCAACTCAATCTGCCTGCCTGCTTTGCCTGATTTTGGGTAAAAGTTCTCTTTTTTTATAAAAAAAAATCAATATTTATACAAATATTTATAATATTTACATACAAGCCATGCCCAGCCAGTCACATGACCACCAAGCCACACCCACAAGTTAGGCCATGCCCATAGAACTGATTAGTGTTCCCTGGGATTTAAAATTATGAATTTGGTGGTCCCCGAGGTCCAAAAGGTTGGCGACCCCTGCTCTAAAAGGATGCAAATGACCAGCTGTCTGCAAGGAGTATATATCCTTCCATTCCCCACCATCCAGTCAGAGCTGAAGAAACTTCTTGAATAACAAGTGAAACATCTTCAAAGAAAAATTAGAAAGTCCAGTCGCATCTTCAAAAAAAACCATACAACTCTAACCTTTGAGACAACCATGACGTGGATGACTGAGAATCTCCATAGACATTGCATTGATGGTGTTACCTAGTTTGAGTAATGAAACATTTGCAAGAAAACAACCAATCTTAAGAGAACATCAAGCAGCCCTACAGTACTCTGCATCCCAGTTTGTCCCGTGTTAGAATATCATGAAGAACTCGTTGTATATGATCCTACCCACTTTCCTGTTAAAAATTAGAGCTGGGAAATGAACTTTCAGCCCATCCGGTCAACTTTTCTGCTGTTCTTTTAAGTAAACCAATACCCATCCTTTTTCTGTCTTTTTTTGTAGTGTTATATTTTCCGTACATAAAATGTTAATTGGAAGCTGTATCTGGCATAAAATGTGCTAGTATGAAGGCATAAGAGCAATTTGGTACACTCATGTAACACGGCTACTTGTGAATCACAGCTTCCTGATATGTTTTTGGATTAAATTCAAGGTGCTGGTTGGTCATCCACAAAGTTCTGCATGGTAGAAGGATTGATTATTTGTGAGGTTGCTTGTCTCAAATATCTCAGTCTGTTCCACAACTACATAACGCCATCTGATGGGACCTAGGATGCATTATGTCCAGGGGTGGGATTCTACAGGTTCACATCTATTCGCCAGAACCAGTTAACATTCTAAGCAGTTCAGAGAACCGGATGTTAGAAGAAATTACTGGCCTAATCCTGTAAGGAAGGCAGGAAGGAAACATTCTGGTGTTGCTTACAGAAACTGCCTCTCCGTTAACCCTTATTACATTCTTGGCAGGACTAGACTTCCTGTCTCAGGAACTTCTCTGGATTTTTTTTTCCTTCCTTTGCTGGTACTTTGCTTGTGTGGAGTGACCATTCAAAGTTACAATAGCACTGAAAACAGTGACTTATGACCATTTTTCACATTTACGACTGTTGCAGTATCCCCAGTCATGAGATGCCAGGCGAGGAGATGCGTTCCTCGATGTGAGTGATGTTGTGTTGGCCACACACAGCCAGTCACATAACCACCAAGCCACACCCACCAACTAAGCCACGCCCACAGAACCGGTTAAAAAATTTGAATCCCACCTCTGATTATGTCCTATTATTGTTTTTCCTTCTATATATTGATCCCATCAAGCCAAAATAAAGTCCAGAGTAATATAGGATCTCCTGCCATAGGCAGGGGATTGGATTCAAAGACTTCCGAAGACCCTTCTAGCCTGACCAGAGTGACCAGATGAACACCTGGATGGCAAAGCAAAAGGAGATGCAGAGCTGCAGCCGGACAGCTCAGGGGCCTCACTGGAAATTATAGGATGCAGTAGGTGCATAGCTGCAGCTGGCCAATGGGGATGAGAGGGAATTGCCTCCTCCATCTGATCCATGATATTTGGAGACAAGCAGGGCAGAACAGAGGCAGGCTCAACAGAGGTCAGCGAGGCAACACATGAGGAGGTAGTTTCACTCCTAATGAGCTATACCAAAAAGGGTCTATTTAATCAGATGAATAGAGCAGGTTATTGGATTCTTATCTTATTCTACTGCACCAAAAGGAATTGGAAGTCAATGCCTTTTCTTTCTTTTCCCCCTTTTATACCCTTTTTCCTCCCCTATTTTTCCTATTATTTTCTTCTGTATTTTTGCATTTTATAAGCTATTTTTTTTAAAAAGGAAACAAGCCATTCTCCTGCTGTATGCCTTCATGACTTCAGTTTCCTTGACTCTGGATTGTGCTGTGCTTGACTATATGTTTAGAACCTGTATTTGTTCATGGATTTTGGACTTCTACCTTGGAGTTCACCGACTTTTGCTTTTGGATTTGGTAATCTTGTATAACGACTGAGTGTTGGATTTAATAGGAGTTTGCATTGGGTTAATCCTAGGGGATTAACATTAAGGGCTTTGATTATCACTAAATTCCTTAAAATCCTTGTGTGTGTTGTGCATGTGGACTAAAACAGGACCTTATTCTATGTTCTATGTCTTGCTGAGCTACTCTGGAGGGTAAGGTACTCAATCAAATTGAGGGATAAATTCCAATAAAAGTATAAAGGAATGTAAAACAGTTGAGCTCAGATTTACAAGATTTTGAACTCTTGCACACCTCCTTTGTTATGATAACAATGGCAGTAG
Organism: Bungarus multicinctus; assembly: GCA_023653725.1. Classification (NCBI taxonomy): domain Eukaryota; kingdom Metazoa; phylum Chordata; class Lepidosauria; order Squamata; family Elapidae; genus Bungarus; species Bungarus multicinctus. The sequence continues at coordinate 80,390,199 of CM042846.1, read as the reverse complement.
TAAGGCTGCTGAAATGTTATATGCAGAATTGCCCATGCAGCAGTTCTAACCTCTTTCTAACTAAACATGTTTTATTTTGCTTTGCAGACACAGCCCTCTTATGACACTGGACATGAATTACACAATAACTTCAACTGTCAAATGTATTCCCCTTTAATAGCGGACATATATTTGCAATAGGAAAAACAGCACATAAAACCACTTTGTGACTTGAATTTGGACCAATCTTCCACATCCAGACTGCAAGCAACATGCATCGTATTAAATAATTTGATCTGCCATTAAGTGCTCTTTCTCTGATTCAAGTTTGATTTCTACCCCGATAGCAACTTACAGTAATATCACACAAAATATGGGATATGGGAGGTATCAAAACAATAATCTAATTGTATGATCTTTCCCCAGAACCTGAATTGTGAAAAATCAAACAGAACATACAACTACAAATATAAAATTGTGAAAGCACTGAAGTGCAGAGGAAGTCAAGAGAGTTCCAGAACAATTAAGCATAAACATTTTCATAAGAAGAAACAAATGCATTGGAGACATTCTAAAATATTAGTTGTTTTGCTAAAATAAAAACAAAGACGCCTTTGGCTTCTACATCTAAAGCTGATAAATAAATGAGTTTATATGATAAATTTGAAAATATGAGTTTAGAGTAAAAGACGGAGGGAGGAAGGAAGGAAAGAATACTCTCTTTTACTTCCCAGATATAAAAATGGGCTGCAGATTCTTAATATTTGTACAAGCAAAACTTGTATCAGTGAACTACACACAGGATGGGCAGTCCATCTATTTTTTTTAACTTGCCTCACTAGCAAATTTTTAGATAAAAATATGTTTCCCTTGAATACAGGTACATAAACTTCAACACATGACCACAATATTTCTAAGGTTTACTATACCAATGGAAAATGAATTGTGACAATAGTTTGTCATTTCATTCACGGGCATGGTCCCAGATTTTTTTTTTTTTAAGCCACAAAAATCTTTCATGAAAACGTCTTTTTCTAGCAAATGTACAACTAGATTCTGGCTAGGCAGAACCTAAACACATGAAATATTTTTTCCTGCTACAAATTATTCTTTCAACATAGAGACACAATAGAGTATTTGTAAAAGGTTCCACTTCTGCTGATAATTTAAGATCCTTGCGTGACCAGGCTTGTATGAGTATCAGAATAAAACATATAGGAGTATTAATCTACTGTGCGATGCTAGTAAGGTTTAACAACCCAAACAGGAATTTTATTATCAGAATTCTGGTAATCTCCCAATTCACAGGGCTGCAATTTTTGAAAGATAAACATGTGATATGTAGTGGCTAGAGACATTTGCATGAGGAATGGGTAAGGTCAAAATTGTAAGGAAAAATGAAAAATCCAAGACAAACATTCTAGTTTATTTTTCCAAATTAGGAATTAAAAATAAATCATGTGCATGTTTTCTTTATTTAAGAATAAAGAGTGAATATATTCCTTGCACTTAAAAACAATACTATTATAGTCTGGCCTAAGATTCAAAGGTTGCAATCTGGTAGTAGTGAATGATTCTGAGAACTAAACTCACCATCTTTTGGGACTAGGGAGGGATAACTAAATCCTGAAATTTGGCAGCCCATATCAATCCTGCTGAAATTAGACAGCTGGGCATGGTGGACCATAAAGCAGGTTTTAGCCAAGAGTACAGCAATATGAAGTATAGTCTGAGTTGGAGTCCCGTGTGCCACACAATGGGGTGAGTTCCCATTACTTGCTCCAGCTCCTTCGAAAGCATGCAAAAGCAAGCAGATAAATAGATATCACTGTGGTGGGAAAGTAAGATACACTAAGTGCTGATCACATGATCCCAGGAATTGTCTCCAGGCAACGCTGGCTCCCTTGTCCAAGAAACAGAGATATGCATAGTGTCTTAGAGTTGGATAAGACTGACAGAGAAACTTTTCCCTTTTATTGCAATATTAATCATGCCTACAGTTGTCTTTCTTGATTGCATGTATGCAATATATTGCACATTTGCTAAGAGCTTTTATGTCTCCTATAACCATCAGAGCACCAACATTCAATTGTCTGCTAAAGATAGTATTATAATACTATGGGATGAGGGTTGTAAGTCAATAGACCCAACGTTCTTGAAAACATCAGCCTAGCAACTGAAAACATAGGCTGAGTGGAAACCATCAGCACAATATTTTTCATGCCCAGCTGACATATTTAAAACATTACAATAGAGAAAGAACCTGGGGAAGAAAGGAAGGAGAAAAATGTAGGTCACTGAGAAAATTCTGTGGAGCAGTGGATGATATTTTGGGGCCGTTTACCCCTCAATGCTTTGGGTGGAGAGTTATTTCAGAAACATTGTATGGGGAAGAAAACAAAAGATTTCATCTGAAATTGAGGATGAAAGTTGTTCTTGTTTTAACAGAAACTTCTACCTTATTCTCACAGAAGAAAGAATATAAATATATATATATATATATACAAAGGCCACTATTGCTATGTCTGCCTCTTGTCAAGCTAGGAGTTTTATTGCATCCCAACCAAACTGATAATAATCCCTTCTGTTCCCAAGACCTTGGTTCTTAATACTACACCCACTTTGGGGGACAATAAAATGGTGCTGTTGAACCGAGATAGTAGCTGCGAGACAATCTCAACATAAACACAGATTTTTCCCACCACCCCTCTTGAAAGTGTATATACGAATGGCATGGGTTGGGTGTGTACATCTCATTGCTTTAGAAAACAACAGATGTGTTCCAAAACATTCTTTTGAATGCCACGCCTATTTGATGGACAAGTTGGACTCTGTTTGAAATTTGAGCAGGTGTCAAAATCAGCTAGGATGTAGCGGAACTGGTGGCCTCTTTCCGATGCTATAATTTCCATCTTCTTAAAGCCAGGGTGGTGCTGCACCCATAACACACCGTTGTTACAAAGGAAAAGATCTGCAGTGGAAGAGGAGAAGAAATAAAAAATGAAATGTGTACCAAAGTTTGGCGTTTGCGCCGGTCTTTAATGTTTGTTTCCTAAATTATTATTTTCACACAATAAACATTGCATGTTGAGCTTCTTGAGGCATTCAGTGTTTCATAAACGTAATATTTGTATTTGGTTTACTTCCTAGGAGAGGGAACATGTATCCACATAGCTGATCTTTGGTTGTATGGCGGGCAAAAAAAGCTAATACTGGGCATGTCTGTGAAGATTCTCAGTCATTCAGGTCATGGTTATCCCAAAAGTGCTTTTTCAAAAGGCAACTAGACTTTCTGGTTTTTCTTTGAAGACGTCATCCAAGCTTTTTCAGTTCCATAGACATTGAGTTGTAAGTAGTTTTGGGTGTGGTCTTACAGGTAGTCCTCACTTAATGACAAGTCTTAACTTCAAAGTTATGATAAATCACCCCCCAAATTACTTACAACTCAAATGTTTATGGGGCAGAAGAAGCTTCTTGCATGAAAAGCAAAATGACTTCGAAGAAAAACCAGAAAGTCCAGTTGCCTATTGAAAAAGCACCTTTGGGACAACACCGGTTACCTACATGCTTATTGGCAACCCTGAAGACCATGAATACTTAAGAGAGAATGCAGTGCAGTGGTTGGAGCAGAAATTCTCAACCTTTAAGGTGCTAAGGAAGAGAATGTGAAGAGCAGGCTGTAGGCACTTTCGCAAAATGGCAGCCTACAGGAGAAGGCCTACACTATGGCAGTTAGAGGGCTCACCACCTAGCCACCCTGATGATCCTTCTTCCTATTTGGTAGTGCTGCTTTCACCTGCTGGTGGTAATAGGCAGCGTGGAAGAAGGGCTCATCACTTATATTGGGACCCACAATTTTGGTGCTGCCTGGGAAGAAGGATTAAAACAGCCTCAACCTCCTCATAACTGCAGAGTGTGTTTCTTAAAAGGGAACTGAAAGTGAGTGTGGTGTGTCAAGAAGGGAGTCAAGCCAGGAAGGCAGTAGAGATGCCTCCACCCCAAAGATAAGCCGTCTTCAGAGACGACAAGAAAACTGCAATTCTTGGAGCTGCAGGACTGACCGAGAAGCAAGAGCTGAGAACAAGGGAAGAAAGAAGACTGACTACAGTCTGCAAGCCCACTGCATGGAGCAGAAACCAGTTCCAGAAAACTGTTGAGGGCTGGCTGAAAGAGAAGTCCATTTGTCCTCCTTTAGAGGAGTGAAAAGGGGTTTTTTACGTGCACATAGCCTGCGATGGGCCACAGGAGCAGAAATCCCATCAAATGACTATCATAATTCAGTCATTAAATGAATGGTCATAGAAGTGGTGCGGAGGCCTAGAGTTGTCTCACAATTAAGAGGCTTGGAGTTCGGTCTTAGGTAGAGGCAGATATTTCTCTCTCTGAACACAATGAGAATGTATCTGCTGAACAAAACTCCGTACTGGCGATAGGAAGGGCATCCGGCCAGTAAACACTCTGCTAGCTCCATCTGTTGCCCAGACTCCACCCTGCAAGGGATTATGGGGTGGTTAAAAGAAGATGATGATTAAAGGAATGGTCATAATTCGAGGATTAGCTGTAGTTAGATTTGGCTGATCCCACAGAACATCCCTGAGCGATACTCACCGCAGCTGCTATGCTTAAATTATATTCATGGCTATCTAGAAGTGCTCCGTGGGTGATGTTGGAGGCAAAACTGGTGGTCTTAAGGGGGTGACTATGCAAAGACGTCGTTGCAGTTTGCAGTAAGAAGGTCCCAAAGTAGAAGACAAAGACGGCTGCGTGGTAAAGGAAATCCTGGAGGGAACAAAAATGCAAAAGTAAACATTGTGAAGTCCGAACGTTTGCAGGAATCAAACAACTGGCTGTGCAAAATAGATTATGTCCCACATCATCCCATTATTCTTATATGTATAAAAGGGTTTCGAAGTATTTCTAGCAGGAGTACCAGATCCTGTAACAGCTTCATTCTCTATGCCATCCAGCTGGTAAACTCACAAAGATTCTTTTTTCTTGCCATGTACATGTATACATCCGAACTAGACTGTGCCCAGGGGTGGGATTCAAAAATTTTAACCACCGGTTCTGTGGGCGTGGCTTGGGTGGTGGCCATGGCTTGGTGGTGATGTGACTGGGTGGACATGGCTAGGTGTGGCCAACTCAATATCACTCACATCGAGGCACGCATCTCCTCGCCTGGCCTCTCATGACTGTGGGCCTGGCCTCTCATGACTGCATCAGTCGTAAGTGTGAAAAATGGTCATAAGTCACTTTTTTCAGTGCCATTGTAACTTTGAATGGTCACTCCACACAAGCAAAGTACCAGCAAAGGAGGGGAAAAAAAACTCCAGAGAAGTTTCAGAGACAGGAAGTCTAGTCCTGCCAAGAATATAATAAGGGTTAACGGAGAGGCAGTTTCTGTAAGCAACACCAGAATGTTTCCTTCCTGCCTTCCTTAAAGGATTAGGCCAATAATTTCTTCTAACAATCGGTTCTCCGAACTGCTTAGAATGTTAACAATCGGTTCTAGTGAACTGGTAGAATCCCACTACTGACTGTGTCGTTTCTCTATGTCATGTAACAGATGTGGGTATATGCATAATTTTGCATTTATTTAGTCATGTTTTATATAGTGTATATTGGAGGTGGCGACCCTTTGAGAGCCGTATGCGAAACTTCATTTTAATCTATGCCGATTAGTGTACCTTCAAAGTGACAACAATTTGATTAAATTTAATCAATGGGATCCAGAGCATGCCATTCGTGTCTGCACTTACAGGATGGACAGAAGTCCATCAAGTAGCCAGAATTTAAATGAGGACTCCAATTTCTGTTAAAGATAGAATGAAGGACTGAATGTCTATGGAGATTCTCAAAGTCATCGTTGTCCTAAACATGCTTTTCAAAAGGCAGCTGGACTTTCTTGGTTTTTTTTCCCTTGAAAACGTTCCCTTCTCATCCAAGAAGTTTCTCAGAATGAGAAGCGAATGTTTTCAAGGAAAAAAAAAAACATGTGCAAATATACATTCGAACCAGACTAGAACCAGTTGTTTCTCTGTGTCATGTAATATATTCATAATTTTGCATTAATTAGAGCCTCGGTGGTGCAGTGATTTGAGTGTTGTACTGCAGGCCACGTCTCCTATTGGCTGCCTGCAATTTGGCAGTTCAAATCCCACCATTCTTCTGAGGTGGATATTGTTGGGGGCAATATGTTGACTCTGTAAAACTGCTTAGAGAGGGCTGTAAAGCACTATAAAGCGGTATATAAGTCTAAGTGGCTATTGCTAATTAATTAATTAATTGTCATGTCTATGTAGTGTGTATTGGAGATGGTGACCCTTTGAGAGAAATATGCAATGAAATTTCATTTTAATGTATGCAGATTAGTGTATATTCAAAGTGACCATAAAGTTATTCTAAGTCGAAGTCAAAATTAATTTGCAGAGGGTTTTTTTTTGGCCTCAGGGCTGGAATTACAACACGATACCCAGGAGCTGTCATTCCTGTGGTCCTGCCCCTATGCAACTATTAACCAGAAACGATCCCGCTTAGCATTGGAGGCCAAAGGTGGGCAGAAGCAGTTGACCTACAGAGGCATATTTTTACTGAAAGGAATGCATGATGCAATATATTAGCACTCTCAGGGTGATCCTGCTGCTGTTCTCCCTTCTTGTCCGCAGTTCCCAAAGCTGAATCAAGAAAACATGAAACTCTGATGAGGCCACGCAGAGAGCAGATGCAATTTTTAAAAAATAACAAGAGCTCTTTAAGTCTGTTTACCCATCCAATTTTTTACCCCTGTGTGGGTGTGTTCCAGAGGTGGCATTCAGCAGGTTCTGAACAGTTCTGGAGAACCAGTAGCGGAAATTTTGAATAGTTTGGAGAACCGGCAAATACCACCTCTGACTGGTCCCACCCCTATCTATTCTCTACCTCCTGAGTCCCAGCTGATTGGCTGGGTCTTCTATTGTTGCCCTGCACAGGAAAACGGAGCTGGAAAGCAGGTTAGTGGGGTGGGGAGGGAATGGAGATTTTACAGTATCCTTCCCCTGCCACACCCACCAAGCCACACCCACAGAACTGGTAGTAAAAAATTTTGAATCCCACCACTGGTGTGTTTGTTAGTCTTAACGCTTGGAGAAGGTAAGGTTTTTTTGGCAACATTTTCGGAAATGGCATGCAATTTCCTCCTTCCTCTTCTAGAGGCTAAGAGGAAGTGACTGTCCCAAAGTCACCCAGCTGTTTTTGTTTCCAAAGCGGGACCAGAGCTACTTTGGTCTCAAGGTTACGGCACCAGGCTAGAAACCAGAAGACTGTTAGTTCTAGTCAGGGGTGGATTTCAAAACTTTTAGCAAAGGGTTCTCTGCCCGGTGGTTGGGTGGATGTGGCCATGGTGGGTGTGGCCTAGTCAGCCTCCTGCACCACAGCAGGGGGGGGGATTTTTGTCCTCTCTGGGCTCTGGAGGCGTCCCTCAAGCCTCCAGGAGGGCAAAAACAGACACCCTGGGATCCAGAGGCTCTCTGGAAGCCAGAAACGGGCCCATTTCCAGCCTCCCTGAACTTCTGGGAGGCCCATTTTTCACCCTCCCCGAGACTCCGCGCATGCCCTGCTCTTACCTGGCATCCAAAACAGGCCGCATGGGGACTCCTGGGATGGTTGGGGCATGGTGGGAAGGGCTAGCCAGGAATTGGATTTGGGGGTTCTCTGAAATGCACAGAATCTTAGCTAGGTCCTATCTTAGGCATGAAATTTGGCTGGGTGAGTTTGGGCTAATCACTAGGAGTGTGAGTTCGAGTCCTACCTCAAGCATGGAAGATGGCTGGGTGACTTTCGGCAAGTCCCGCTCTCAGCCCAAACCACCTCACAGGGTTGGTGTTGTGGAGGAAATGGGAGGACTGGGGAGAACTAGTTATGTTCGTCGCCTTGAGTTATTTATAAAAATAATAAAGGTGAGATATAAATAAATAAATAGATGAAACAAGGACTTTATTTAAATGGCGAGTTCTCGCTATTTTGAATGACAGGATAGGACCCTATCCATAAAAACAAATCAAAACTAATAAAATGTATTTATTTATATAATTTATAGACCTATACATTGTATAAATAAATACATTTCATTGGTTTAACTGCCCATCGCACAATAGAGACCTTAGGCAGGGAACAGAGGATTAAAATCCCAAATAAAAAAAAAATATAGGAAATACTAATCTGAAACAATAACAATAAAACATATTATTGAGTCTAAAAACCTTCCATTTTCAATTGTGTTATTGTATTTTTTAATGGCTGTACACTGCCCCAAGTCCCGCAGGGAGAGGGGACGGTATATAAAACTTGTAAATAAATAAATAAAACAAGAAATACACCAGCATGGCTCACTAACTCTCCCAGATCAAATGCCTGAGAGAACATTCAGATCTTCAGTGTCTTATGAATGGCCTAATGCACAAGGCTTGGAGGAATTGGGCTACAGTGGAAGCACAATCTTCTCTGACCTTTATTGATCCATGTATGTACACATAAGTACGTACATAAGAAGAAAATATTTATAGCTCAGGGTTGAACTCTCGGGTCTTTGGTGCTCTCTGAGCTTGGTTGTTTTCTTGCAGACGTTTCATTACCCAACTAGGTAACATCATCAGTGCTAAACAGGGAATGCTGGGTTTGCTCTTTGTATAGATACAAGGGACTTGCCTGGTCAGTGGTGGAGGAGTGTTCTTGGTTCCTTACACATGCATATAAGTACTACATGTAGGTGTGTACCCCCAAATGTATCACAATCTGTTGGATCATCTTTGCAACGAACTGACTTCCCTATAAGTACTATTTGAGCAAATTCTGCTTTTATTCTGGCCTATAAAACTCCCTGAACCTGTATACTTAGAATTCCTAAAAGCCCTTCATAAGAAACTTTGTCTTATCTTGAATAAACTTATCATCATGAAATGAGTGGATCTGTCCTCTCATTGACTGCTAATTGGTTTAAAAAGCAAAAAGCCAAGACAAGGAAAAATAAGAGTTTTTCTCAACAAAGGGGAAATTCGATGGATCACAACCTATTGATTTTTCCAGGAAGCAATCATAATGTGCTTATGCCAGAGAACATAAGAAAAACTATTGGCCAGTCTCCTCCAGAGGTTTACTGTTTCTCTTGTAAATGCCTGATGATGACTATGAACTCAATCAAATTGTATCCCTCAAGCAATTCCAGTCACATCTCTGAATAGAGCTCTATTAACAAACCATTCAACAATCAGCATGGTTTGTATGAAGCCCAGGAAGAAGGAGAAACATTCATTCAATTTTAATTTTAATACAAGTCTATTAATTTGCATTTCCTCATTCTCCTAGATCCATGATGGTGAACTTATGGCATGCGTGCCACAGTTGGCATGCAGAGCAGTGATGGGATTCAATTTTTTTTACTACTGATTCTGTGGGCGTGACTTAGTGGGCGTAGCAGGGGAAGGATATTGTAAAATCTCCAGTCAGAGGTGGCATTTGCTGGTCCTCCGAACTACTCAAAATTTCCGCTACCAGTTCTCCAGAACTGGTCAGAACCTGCTGAATACCACCTCTGACGCAGAGCCATTTGTGGCGGCATGTGAGCTACAGGCAAAACTTACCTCACTGCGCATGTGCGTGCCTCACAGCTGATTTTTGGCCAGTTTGAGGCCTTTGTTGAGCTCTTAGAGGCTTGAGGAAGGCTTCTGCAGGCTTTGCAGGCAGAAAACCAGCCCCGTTTCGTCACTTCCTGTTTTTCCAACAATACCAGAAGTAACAAAACGGGGCTAGTTTTCAGCCTGCAAAGCCCGCAGAAGCCTTCCTCAAGCCTCTGGGAGTCCAAAAAAGGCCTCAAACTGGCCGAAAATCAGCTGTGAGATGCAGTGCAGGTAAGGGGTGGCGGGGTAGGTATTGCACACACATGCATAGGGGGTATGGGAGGGCGCACATTGCCTTCTGGGTGCCCGTGAGCACGAGTGTGCAAGCGCGCACACAATTTTTAGCATAGGAGCCCAAAAAGGTTAGCCACCACTGGTATAGGATCTCCTGTTTGAGCAGGACTCCAAGGTCCCTTCCAGCTCTATTGTATTCAGTATATGGGAGAAAATTATGTCAGGAATAAATGCACGCCAAACTTAGGGGTTTTCAGGTGGATTTAAAAATAAAAACAAAACCAACATTAAAATGCTCATGACACAGCCGATCTGACCAGGGTCATTTTAAATTTCAGTGTTCACTTTAATACTGAGCTATAGGTCCTTCCTTGTTTACTGTACAAACAAAGGCAGAATTAAAGTTAACAGCCTTGGGAGTTTGCAGCTTTCCAGAGCAAAGGTGCCCTTGCAATCCTTCCACTCAAACCCAAAAAGAATAAACAAAAGAAAGCCAAAATCCACAACAAAGGCATCAAGAGAACACACAAGTAAATCATCATGAACTTCCATCTTTACAAGTTCACATAGGTGAACAAACATTAAAAAAATAATACAGCAGTAAACCACAATGACATTAATGGAATTGTTCATCCTGTGGATTTATGGCATAGTGAATTCTTTTGGATTTGGGCCTGTATACTCAGCAATTTAGAATTAGAATTCTTTATTGGCCAAGTGTGACTGGACACACAAGGAATTTGTCTTGGTGCAAATGCTCTCAGTGTACATAAAAGAAAAGATACATTTGTCAAGAGTCAGTCATAAGATACAACACTTAATAATAGTCATAGTGTACAATAAGCAATCAAATCATATTAGGAAATGGTCAGTATAGATCATAAGGATATAAGCAACAAAGTTACAGTCATACAGTCACAAGTGGAAAGGTAAATGTTCCCCTCACACATATATGCTAGTAGTTTCTGGCTCTAGGGGCCGGTGTTCATCTCCGTTACAAAGTTGAAGAGCCAGTGCTGTCCGAAGAGGTCTCCATGGTCATGTGGCTGGCATGACTAAATGCCAAAGGCGCACGGAACATTGTTACCTTCCCATCGAAGTGGTCCCTGTTTTTCTACTTGCATTTTTACATGCTTTTGAACTGCTAGGTTGGCAGAAGCTGGGACAAGTAACGGGAGCTCACCCTGTTACACAGCACTAGGGATTCGAACTGCTGAACTGCTGACCTTTCTGATCGACAAGCTTAACATCTTAGTCACTGAGCCACCGCGTCCCTCTAATTCCTCAAGTAGCTTCTTACAATTGCCATTCTTAAAAGCAGTCTCAGCTTCCTTCAGTATTTACCTGTGGTCTCCTCTATACTCACAAAAATGATAATTCAAGAAAACTTTCACTTCAGATAAAATGTGCAGGAAGAACATGTGGGAATAAGCCTAACTTTCATCAACCATCTAGATTTTTTTTTCCGTTTTGCAATACTTAGTAGCAACACATTGGTCAGTGACAACTCATTTCTGTCAATGGGTTTTCTAAAACCCAAAACAGCCTGTCATTTATTAACAGTACAGGTAATTCTTGACTTACGACCTTAGGCTTAGTGACTGTGATGGATGGATTTCTTCCCAGGCTACTTTTGACCAGTTATGATGGCCGCCTTCCCCCCTAAGGTCATGTGATCACATTTTGGGAACTCAGCAACCAGATTATTTGTGGCACCCTATGGTTACATGACTACAATTTATGATTTTTGCTGGAAACTGGTGTTTACTTCTGGTTTGGGCAAAAGAAATGCTCATTGCAGACAACGGGTTTGCTTAATGACGTCTTCAAAAAAAGTCATAAAATCAGGCGCCGTCATGTGATGATCCACTTAATGACTGGTACATTAATGACTGATAAACCTCTTAATGGTTTCAACGACTCCCTAAAAGAATTCAAATGATCAGCTGTCTGCAAGTAGTACACAAGTAAATCCACTTGGAAGTTTATCGGTGTCACAGAATATAACCTCCAGGTGGCCTCAACAATTCTCTAAAATGATGCAAATGACCAGCTGTCTGCAATGAATATAAATCCTCCCATTCCCCACAATTCAGTCAGAACTGAAGAAGCTTCTTGGATGAAAAGAGAAACGCCTTCAAAGAAAAACCAGAAAGTCCTGTTGCCTCTTGAAAAAAGCACCTTTGGAACAACCATGACCTGGATGACTGATAATCTCCACAAACATTTCACACATGATCTTCCCTAATTCTCATGAAGATAAAGGGAAGGAGGGGGAAGTTTATTTAGACTTGCTGTCAGGATTCCGGTGATTGCCCTAATTAAATTATGAGCCTCAAGCCACGTTTTAAATGAAACCAAAAAATTTATTAGGAGCAACATGTCCAGCATTAACCTGTAAGAAGCCAACTGTGGCATACATAATTTACAGTCACCTGTGACCCTGGTTTGCCCCCTGCCCACTGGGTGTGTCATAAATCAGATTCTCCAATAAAGCACATTCATGGGCTGGGTGTCATCAATCACATTTTCCAATTAAGGATTTTTGTGAGCAGAAGATCCAGTAGCTTAGCTACAATCTTTGTTAAGATAAATGTTGGAATGTACTTCTGGTTTTAAACTGCGGCACTGCTCCTTCAGATTTCCTTCCGCCCCCTTGTTTACGGCAACTCTAAAGCGGGCATAGGAACACTTTATGACTTGACACTTGCAAGATTCAGTCACCTTATAATAAAAGTCGTATTAACATTCATAACTTTGGTTTCCTAGGAATGGCTGATAGCATCCTCCCAGGAGAGCTGGGCCTGCACTTAACTAGGAAAATGCCAAATGTTCTACCGTTGGAATGTCTGATTGCAAATGGTCAGACTGGATCATTCCTGAAATGTTCTACAGCCTCAAAATATATGGTTCAACTCCTTTGGAGTGCTTCACGATGGAGTATTTCATACATCCCGCTCATATTACTTTTCAAGATTGGATAACTTCCAGGATATTTGGACCATTTAATTACGGGGGAAGGTGTACCCCGGGAATGGCTGAGACAACCTTGTATCTAATTTACAGGCAGTGCAACCAGTTGGAGGAGATTGATATATGAGAAGCAGGCTGAAATCATAAGAGATTTTAAAACACTAATTGACTCCTTGGATTGCACAGAGCCATAGTTAGTTTTAATGAAGGCTTGGGTTGCCAATCTGTAACTGCTGAGTTCAGACATCACACTAAGCCATAAACCATGTTTTGAATGACACAATGGTTGGGTTAAATAACACTCTACAAGTAGTATAGTCCTTGACTAATTATTGTCATTGGGATCAGAATTTTTACTGCTAAGCAACAGCAATAGCACTTAAGACTTATATACTTTATACTTTATATGCTTTATAGCCCTCTCACATTGCAGCACTGGTCAAAAGGGCCCAGCAGAGATTATACTACCTGAGACTTCTCAGAAAACAACAACTGAATGAAAAACTGCTTGTGATGTTCTACCGTTGCACCATAGAGAGTATCTTAACTTAACTGCACCTCTGTATGGTTTGCCAATTGCACAGTGGCAGATAGGAAAGCACTCTAGAGGGTTAATGTCATTGCCCAGAAGATCACTGGTTGACCTCTCCCCTCTTTGGAAAAGCTTTATAGCTCCTGCTGCCTTAAGAGAGTTCAAAACATTCTCAAAGATCCATCTCAAACTGGGCACCCTTTTTTTGAACTATTACCATCTGGCAGACGATACAGGATAATAAAATCAAGCACTAATAGGCTGAAAAACAGCTTCTATCCCAGTGCAGTAGCTCTTTTGAATTCTACTGTATAGTGCAGTGTTGGGGGATTTCAGTTCAATGTGTGGAATGTGAAGGATGTGTAATTGTGTTTATTTTCATGGTCATGATGTGCACTGAAGATGGTGTTTGATTTCGTTGTATGAAGTGCAATGATAATAAACTAAACTAAACTCTCTAAGCAGTTTTACAGAGTCAGCCTCTTGCCCCCAACAATCTGGGTCCTCATTTTACCCACCTCAGAAGGATGAAAGGCTGAGTCAACCTTGACTCAGGAGGTTGTTAAATGAATTGCGCTCTATTTTATGACTTTCCTTGCCCTGTTGTTAAGCAAATCATTGCAGTTGTTAAGTGAACCACATGCTTATTAAACAAATCCAGATTTCTTTACTCATCAGAAAGCTCGATGGGAAGGTCACCACTAGTGATCCTGTGACCCTGGGATACTGCAACCCTACTCAACACATGCCAGTTGCCAAGGGTCTGAATTTTGATCATGTGACCACGGGGATGAAGCAATGGTCATAAATGCAAAATCCGGTCATAAGTCACTTTCTCCAGTGTTGCAGTGGTGGGATTCCAAATTTTTTCCTACTGGTTCTATGAGAGTGCGCTTCGCAGCACTCAAAAACCAGCCCTCTGTGTCAGCGCTGGTGAGATGAGATGTTTTTTTACCTCAGCTGAGGCATGGCAATCCGCTCTGCTGCGTGAATCAGCTGAGCTAAAAAACAAGGGAATATAGGAGAGGAAATGACGGGTGTGGGTGGGCGGGGCCAGCCAGAGGTGGTATTTGCCGGTTCTCCGAACTACTCAAAATTTCCGCTACCGGTACGCCAGGACGGGTCCAAACCAGCTGAATACCACCTCTGGTTGTAAGTTGAGGACTACCAATATGCCAAAGCAAATAAATCACCCTGTAGTTTTCTGAAAAGTATAAATTCATTCCTGGAAATGCCTCTGACGTTCCCAGTTTTGCAGTTCCCTTTTTGCATGCTTACCAAACGGTTCCAGTCGATGGCAATTCTCTCTCGATAACTGAAGAGAAAGACCGAAAGGAAGGAGATGGAGGTGAAACAGGCCGTCACGGATACAAACATCACCCAGCCTTGTAGCAGAGGCAAAGGAACTTTTGTAGCAGCTACTAGTATCCACACAAGTGCTCCAAAAAGCTGTAAAATACAAACGTATAAAGAAACTGTAAGGAAGCCTACACACACAGATGCCTATGACTCTATTCCTTCTGGTGACCAAATTATACAGAATATAGGGAAAAAATACTAAGCAAAAAAAAAAAAGTCAAAAGAGAGGAAAAAGGGAATTTACATATTTAATGTAATATTGAATGTAATGTAATATTTAATACACTGATCATTCTACCTCTTCATGTCTGCAGCATATTCTTGATTTCATCACGTGCATATATCTCTTCATACATTTGTCTTTCATTCTTTAAATGGCCCATCTCTGTTTTTCAGGGACTTACCAATTTTGTCCAGCCCAGTGGTGGGATTCAGTTTGTTTTATTACTGGTTCTGTGGGTGTGGCTTGGTGGGCGTGGCAGGGGAAGGATACTGCAAAATCCCATTCCCTCCCCATCCCACTAACTTGCTTTCCAGATCCATTCTCTGATCAGCTAGGATTCGGGAGGCAGAGAATAGATGGGGCAGGGCCTCAGAGGTGGCATTTTCCGGTTCTCCATTCAAAATTTCCTCTACCGGTTCTTCAGAACTGGTCAGAACCTGCTAAATACCACCTCTGGTCCAGCCCTGACTTTTTTCCCGCCTTCTTCCTCTCAATCCATTCATAATGAAGCACTTTTAAAAATTTTAAGGCTGAAATACATAGACTGTAAGAAGTTCTGTGCACACGTTCTTAAATACAGCACTATTCAGATTATTTTAAACATGGAGTTACTTATTGGACTAATTCTGAATTCAGTTCTATTGCAATTACCATCAGGAGTCTTGGCTGTAAACTTAGCCTGGTAGCTTCTATTTATTGTTTGGTTGCTTTTCTTGAATGAGTCCCTTTTATTTATCTCTTTACTGTATTTTACTTTCCTTCTTTGGTCTATGACTATACATTAGAGCGCTTCTTTAATTTTCCAATTGAGCCAGGATTCTGTTAATGATAATAATAATTTATTAAATTGATAAGCTACCCAATTCCCAGACAAAGTTGTGTCTCATATAATAAGAATTTGGTGTCTCTCCTGCAGACTTAACGGTAGTGCTCCAGATTTTTGAATGCCCATTGTAAACAGAATTTGCACTATTTACCAGCCCTCCAAAAACAAAAATGCAAAAAAAAATATCTGGAAATTAAGAATGTTATTATGCCTTCAGTGATCTGTCAACTTTTCAGAGTGCCCTGCTTCATCTTATAATAGTATAGAATCTCCTGCTTGAACAGGAGGTTGGACTAGAAGACCTCCAAGTTCCCTTCCAACTCTGTTATTCTATGACATTCTATCTTGTTAAAATCTATAGCCAATAGAGCCAATGATCATATTGACTAGGAATTATGGGAGTTGAAGTTCAGGAGGACATTAGATTGTAGAGTGCTGTGATAGAAACAAATCAGCTCTAAATCAATAGGTTGTTGAAGGTCAGTCCTTATAACAAAAATGCTCCTACTGAGCAGAAGACAGATAATCCTCGTTTAGTGACCACACTTGGGACCAGAACTAAGTCATTAACTGAAGCAGTTGCTCCATGAAACTACAACTGGGCTTACCATCTTATTTTAGCTTTTCTTTGAACTACAGTCTTGCGAAGGTCACAATTACAAGGACTGGTTGCAAAGTTATTTTTTAATCACTGTTGTAATAATGAACAATTATTATCTGAGACAGTCTCTAAACAAAGACTACTTATATGTTTTTTGGAAAATATATGCAACTCACTCACCCACCCAAAAGACCCCCTCAAAACCAAACACTACTCAGAAAGAAATTATATGCAGATGTTTAAACCTCCAGGACTTGTGTATCTTTAAATTGCCGAGTAATTATGTGGTAAACTTTTTCCTGTCACTTGCTTAGGAAAACAATGGAATTTCTTTTAAAAAACCCAACAAGGTGTTAAAATATTTGAAAAAAAAAAAGAAATTTAAAAACAAAACGGCGATTGCTACTAGGCAAAAGGGTTGATTTTTATACTGGTTCTTCTTTACCCTATCATGGAGAAATTAATCTGATATACTTTATCATTGTATCCCCATGAGAGAATGTCCTCCCTTGCTTTAAGCTGCAATGTGATATCCACTTATCTGGGAATAAGATTCTTCAGGACATAATGGGACTATTTTAGACTTGCACAGGAATGTACTATAATTTCTTATATTATTCAAGTATTTATGAAACAGTTGAAACTTCTTCCAGGCCTCAAAGCATATTTCATTCACAGAACAGTCTGGATCAATCGACTCGTGCTTCTTTAAAGGCCTACTACAGTGATGGTGAACCTTTTTTCTTGTGGTGTGCCGAAAGCTCATGCCGGCATCCACAATGCAATGCGCCCTGACCCCGTGCATGCGTATGCAACACCCCTGCCCCACCCTCTTATCTATACTGAGCATGCGTGAACCTCCCAGCTGATTTTCGGCCCGTTTGAGGCCATTTTTGCCCTCCTGGAGACTTGAGGAAAGCCTCTGCAGCCTTGGGAGGCCGAAAAACAGGCCTTCCAGAAATACCGGAAGTGGTGAAATGGGCCCGTTTTCAGCCTCTCAAGGCTGCAGAGGCTTCCTTCGAGCTTCTGGGAGGGCAAAAACAGCTTCAAACGGGCCGAAAGATCAGCTGGGAAGAGCGCACATGCGCAGTGCAGGTAAGTTTGGCTGGGTCTCGCGTGCCCACACAAATCGCTCTGCGTGCCACCTGTGGCACGCGTGCCATAGGTTCGCCATCACGGGCCTGGTTTCTGATTTGACAGTGCACTATCCCAAAATAGGAAAACACCACAAAAAATAGGAAACTGATTGTTTCAACAAAAAAACCCACAAAAAAAGCATGTGAGTACATTGTGTGCTTGTCATACATTCCATCTAAGGTCACTACTCACATTTATTTTTATTTAATCACACTTTTATACCGCTCCCTCTCCCAAAAAGGGACTCGGGGCGGTGTACAGCCTACTAAAAGCATACAATAAATACACAATAAATACGATTAAAAATAAATTAAATAATTAGATCCGGCTGTCTATTCAAAATTTAAGTTAAAAATTAAAACTAATAAAACCCCAATTTAGATTAATTAAAACCAAAAAACACAGTTACTGGGCCAGGCCGGCCTGTTCGAAAAGCAGGGTTTTCACTGCGCGCCAGAAGGTCAGAATATCCATCATAGCCCGTATCTCCGGGGGGAGATCATTCCATAGGGAGGGAGCTCCCACAGAGAAAGCCCGAACTCTCGGGGCCGCCAGCCGACAACAGTCAGGCGGCGGCACCCCAAGTAGGGCCACCCTGTGGGAGCGTACTGGGCGGCGGGAGGTTGTTGATGGCAGCAGGCGGTCCCATAAGTACCCAGGTCCCGAGCCATGGAGCACTTTAAATACCATCAGTAGCACCTTGAATCGAATCCGGTAGGCCACAGGAAGCCAGTGCAGCCTGCGGAGAAGTGGTGTTACGTGGGCACCTCGAGGGGCGCCCACGATCACCCGCGCGGCTGCATTCTGAACTAACTGCAACCTCCGGAGACTCTTCAAGGGGAGCCCCATGTAGAGAGCGTTGCAATAATCCAAGCGGGAGATAACGAGGGCGGAAGTGACTGTGCGAAGTGCGTCCAGATCCAGAAAGGGCCGCAACTGGTAAATCAGACGAATCTGATGAAAAGCCCCCCTGGCGACGGCTGCAATATGTTCTTCCAAAGACAGCCGTACATCCAGGAGGACACCCAAGTTGCGCGCCCTTTCCACGGGGGTCAAAACCTCTCCCCCCACGGCCAGCGAAGGAATAAGCTGGCTGTATCTGGGCGCAGGAAACCACAGCCACTCGGTTTTGGCCGGGTTGAGACGAAGCCTGTTACGACCCATCCAACCCCGCACGGCCTTCAGGCACCGGGTCATCACTTCGACGGCTTCGTTGGGGTGGCCCGGGGTGGAGATGTACAGCTGAGTATCATCAGCGTACTGATGGAACTCCACCCCAAAGCCACGGATGATCTCACCCAGCGGCTTTACATAAATGTTAAACAGCAGGGGCGAGAGCACCGACCCCTGAGGCACCCCACAAAGCAGGGGCCTTGGGGACGATCTCTGCCCCCCCCGTCAACACAAATTGCGAGCGGTCGGAGAGGAAGGAGGAGAACCACCGTAATACGGTGCCTCCAACCCCCAACCCCTCCAACCGCTGCAATAAGATACTGTGGTCGACAGTATCAAAAGCCGCCGAGAGATCTAACAGGACCAGGACAGAGGAACAACCTCTGTCCCGAGCCCTCCAGAGATCATCAACCAACGCGACCAACGCCGTCTCCGTGCTATGCCCGGGCCTGAAGCCCGATTGGAGGGGGTCAAGATAACTCGCTTCATCCAGGAATCGGGGAAACTGACGGGCCACCACACTCTCTACAACCTTCGCAACAAAGCGAAGGTTGGAGACGGGACGGTAATTTAATAACAATGCTGGGTCCAGGGACGGTTTATTGAGGAGGGGCCGCACCACCGCCTCCTTCAAGGCGGTAGGTAGAAGCCCCTCTCTCAAGGAAGCGTTTATAATACCCTGGAACCAGCCTCGTGTCACCTCCCGAGTGGCCAAAACCAGCCAGGAGGGGCACGGGTCCAACAAACAGGTGGTGGCATTCAGTCCCCCCAACACCCTGTCCACACATGGGAGAAGACTGTCAACATCACATAAACTATAGGTTGGTCAAAGTTTGGAATCAGTATTTAGGATAATTTAGTCTTTTAGATTAAAATTGCAACATATACAGGTAGTCCTTGACTTGCAACAGTTGATTTAAATTAAATACATGCCAGTTGTCAAGTGTCTGAATTTTGATCACATGATCATTGGGATGCTGCAACAGTTGTAAGTGTGAAAAACAGCCATAAGTCACTTTTTCAGTGCCGCTATAAACTTCCAATGGTCACTAAATGAATCATTGTAAGCCAATGACTACTTGTATCTTGGTCTGATCTCATGTTGCTTTTTCCAAGATCAATCAAGTTTGGCTAGGTGTCACCAACTAGCTGGGTCCTAAAAATAAAAATGGGTTAAAATGAAATTATAAAACAGAAGCAGTTTCTGTTGCTTCTTCTCTACACAACTTGATGTCATTCAACAATACAAACTTGAAATAATTGTCTCCAACCACTGATATAGCAATAGCACTTAGACTTAATACCGCTTTACAGTGCAATTTATAAGCATATTGCCCCTAACTATCTGGGTCCTCATTTTACCCACCTCAGAAGGATGGAAGGCTGAGTCAACCTTGAGCCTGGTAAGATCTGAATTGTCAAAGTTCAGGCAGCCGGCAGGCAGCAGAAGTAGCCTGCAGTACTGCACTCTAACCACTGCACCACCGTGGCTCATGATATGCTACCTTAAATGTTTATTTTAGCCAAATGAGCATGTTTGGAGGCTAAGGATTTTAAATTAGTCACATATTCCAAATCTCATTCTATTCAATGGAGAGGCTTCCTGATGTTGTTTGCCTGAGTATTTTATTTATTTATTTATTTATTTGATTTGTCAATCACTTACAAGATAATAGATATAAGTATAAACATGAGTAAGAATACAGGAAATAGGTACGAATAAATGGGGACAATAGGACAGGGACGGGAGGCACGGCGGTACACTTATGCACGCCCCTTACAGACCTCTTAGGAATGGGGTGAGGTCCACAGTGGATAGTTTGAGGTTAAAGGAGTGGGGGTTAGAGGATGTAACAACAGAGTCACATAGTGCATTCCAGGCATTGACTGCTCCGTTGCTGAAATCGTACTTTCTGCAATTAAGTCTGGAACGGTTTACATTGTATTTGTATCTGTTGTGTGCTCTTGTATTGTTACGGTTTGGGGACTGTCTCTTTGATGAGAAAACAAAAAAGATTTTACGGAAAAAAGATTTTACGGAATTAAGAAATCGCGTTCCAGCACAGATATCATACGGAGATTAATCCAGCTTCAGTCTTTGACATCATAATGGATCTAACAGTGACCTCTTGACCAGAGGTCTGAAGGCAATGACTGAAAGTAATCAATCTCATCTCTCTTAGTGCATATAATAGAGAAATACGGAAATACTTTGGAGGGCTGCATCAAAATAGAAGACTGTTGCTTTTCTTTTTTTTACAGCTATGCCTCTGTGTCCATATAATGATTCATATTCCTGTTGCCAAGACAACGTAAGTATGATGCCAGTTCCAACACCAATTACTACTGCAAGCCAATAGTTTGTTAGTTTCGGTTGATTCAGCCACAGGGAGGTGTTCTTTGCATTGCCCAGCTACGGCAGTACAGTTTTGTTAGGGCACGTTGCCTGCACTACGGCAATGCTGCCAAATCACATGCATAACATCCCAACACTATGGAGCTCATTCACTAAAAACCAGTGCAGGCATTTGAAACAAACAAGCTAAAAAAAACAAAAAGGCTTTGCTGCCAATCACAACAACTCTCAGCTTCCTTTCTGGATAAAAAAAAAAAAAGTTTTCAAGGAGTCTGTAGGTATATTTGGTTGAACCTACTTACAATCTCCCTCCCGATTATGCAAGACTGTGTTCCCACGGAAGGCTTTAAACTTGCTGAATGGAATGGGACAGCCCTGGAACTATCTTGATGTTCTGACCCAGCTCCCCAAACACGACAAACCCTCTGATGTGAACTCAAAAGATTCCTTTATTAGGAATGCCGGCAGCCTTGGCAAAAAGTTTCTCTCGCAGGCTAATAACTCCGTCCGGCCAGAAGATGAATAGTTGTCTTCCATCCCTATTCATCTCCCCCCCCACCGCCTTTTATCCCCACATTTAGGGTGGGGCCTCATTAGCAGCAGTGGCTCTTCCATCCCAAGGACTGGCCCATAGATTTCCACTGCTCTCCTCTCCTCTGCCTTCTGTGCAACCGCACGTCAGGCACTGGACCCAGCTGTTCCTCCTCTTCTTCATCAACCCCCTCCAGACCTGGGGGCTTTTGACTCTCCATCTGAAGGCTGATGGATGACTCAGGCTCCACCTCTGTCTCTGTCTCTTTCTCTCTCTCTCTCTGCCATTCCCTCTTCCCCCTCGGAGCTCTCAGGTTGCCCTGATGCTGATCCTACCTCCTCCTCCTCCTCCTCCACCTCCTGTGATTTGGCTGCTGGAGGGGCCAGCAGCCGACAGGTCACAACATCTGAATACCTGCATCATTTTCTCTTTTTAAAATTAGGGTTTCCTAATTTTAGTCTGCAGCTGATTCAAATATTTAATTACTTTTTAACTTTTGTATTTGTGGGGTTTTTAGAAGAGCTGTTCACCGCCCTGAGTCCCTAGGGAGAAGGGCGGTATATAAATGTAATTAATAAATAAATAAATAAATAAATTTTTAATGCTTGAAGAGGATTTTGTAATCTCTGATTTATTGCAATTATGGAGGAACTGTGGTTGAAGGATCAGCATAAGAGGGTACAGTAACAGATTTAACACAATAACAGAGCTGGCAGGGACCTTGGAGGTCTTCTAGTCCAATCCTCAGCTCAAGCAGGAGGCCTTATACCATTCGGGACAAGTAGTTGTCCACACTCTTCTTAAAAGCCTCCAGTGATGGAGCACCCACACCCACAACTTCTGAAGGCAAGCTGTTCCACTGGTTGATTGTTCTCACTGTCAGGAAATTGATTAGTCTCCATCCATTGTTTCTTGCCTTGCCTTTAGATGCTTTCAAAAAAAGACTGACCCCCTCTTCATTGTAGGAGCTCCTCAAATATTGGAACACTGATATCATGTTAGCCCTAGTCCTTCTTTTCACTAGACTAGCTATACCCAATATAGTAGAGTGACCCAATATAGTAGAGTAATTATAGAAGCTCCAAAGAAATCAATCTGATGTGGATGTGGGGATAGAAGAGATCTACTTTCAACTGCAGTCCCACTATACGTGTGTGTTAGGACACTCACATATCTCCTACTTGGTAGGATGTGGGCAAGGTAGTGTCTAGAGTATAGAGTACACTAAGCATACTTTATAAAAAAATAGGATGGTTATTGCATTAGTGGCATCCTGCCCAAAATGTGCATAAACTGACCAGTACATTTGTAAATGTGTTGGCATATTTATTAAATAAATGCTCTGTCCTACATATTGGCAAAAAAAATATCAAAAAATAAAATACAGGCTGAATAGTCAAGACCTTGTTGATGATCCAAACTCTGTCAAGGATCTTGGAGTACTCATCTCTAATGATCTAAGTGCTAGAGCCCATTGTAACTACATAGCCAAAACGGCATCAAGATTAGGTTGTTAACCTAATCTTACGTAGTTTTTTCTCTGGTAATATTACACTAATAACTAGAGCATACAAAACATTTGTTAGACCAATACTCGAATACAGCTCATCAGGTCTGGAACCCACATTACGTATCTGATATTAACACAGTTGAGAAAGTCCAGAAATATTTCACAAAAAGAGTTCTCCACTCCTCTACTCGTTGCAGAATACCTTATGCCACCAGACTCGAAATTCTAGATCTAGAAAACCTAGAACTACACTGCCTTCGGTCCAATCCAAGTATAGTATATAAAATCACACATTGCAATGTCCTACCTGTCAATGAATACTTCAGCTTCAACCATAACAACACAAGAGCAAACAATAGATACAAACGCAAGGTTAATCGCACCAAACTTGATTGCAGGAAATACGACTTCAGCAACAGAGTGGTTAATGTCTGGAATACTCTACCTGATTCTGTGATTTCTTCCCCAAATCCCAAAAACTTTAACCTTAGACTACTGATCTCACCCCTTTCCTAAGAGATCTGTATGGGGCGTGCATAAGCGCACCAACGTGCCTACAGTCCCTGTCCTATTGGTTCTTTTATTTTTTTTATTTTTCTTGTATGTATCCATGTATTCATAACTATGTTTTTACTTATACTATTATCTTGTAAGCAATTGACAAAAAAAATTAAATAAAAAACATATAATAAACCCTGAGAAAATGTCAAAGCAATTCTCAGGCCAACTTATATCTAGCATAATGAAGGTGGATTTTCTTTTTCTCATGTTTCTTCCTTTACAAAGACTAAGGATTCCCCACCCCCCCTCTTCTAATCTGCCCACTCCTTCCTGTAATAGTCTGACTCCCAGGATCTATTAGACACAGATCACAATGTATGACAACTGCAGGAACACATATCCTGTATGAAATAAATACTGAAAGTGAGATTTATCCGCCAGAAGAACAAGAAGGAAGTAATGAAAGAGGATGTGGAAGCTGCTTGGTACAGGGTGAACAGAATTTCAGAATTTCTCATCCTAATGGGAAGTACAAAAGAATATTTTTGGTGGGATAATGATGTCAAAGGAGCTGCAAAGGAGATAAAAAAGGACTGAAGAAAATAATTACTGCAGAATAAGAGGTAGAGAAAATATAGAACCATTAATGAAATACTTTGGAAGTGGTTGAAGAGGGCTAAGCAAAGAACATTGAATAGAAGTTCAAGATAAAATTGGTGAAAAGACTTGAAGTGATACAGGCATATGTGAGTTTTCTAAGGATATTTTTAGAGATTTGTATAAAATGATAATAATCCATGCAAGCGGATTTAAACACAGGCTGCTAATTATTAGAGCTCAAGAATAAAACGATGAAGTCATCAAATGAGACAACAATGTTGCAAATTATGTAAAGTTTTGTGCAAATATGAAGTTAAAGATAGGTTGCCAAAAGTGTGAGAATAAATGAAGTGATATACAAGGAAAAGTGTCCATGAATTTTCATCCTAAGTCCATCTTCTTCAGAACTTCAACAAAGGGAGAATGGGTCTTTCAACTCCAGTTCTCTATTAAAAAAAGATCAGTGTTTCTTAACCTTGGCAATTTTCAGACGTGAGGACTTGAACTCAGGAGTGGGTTTCTACCGGTTCTGTCCACCTCTGTAGAACCAGTAGCTCTGAAGAGCAGCAGACATAGAACCGGTTCTATGTCTGCTGATGTTTTTGCCCACATGCCCACCCGGGCTCTTACCTGACCTTTATTTCCTGATTTTTCAACTTCAGCTGCCAAACGAGGCACAGCTGCAGTTAAAAAAGCAGGAAAAGAGGGCTTTTTGAAAGGCTGCTTCTCTTCATGCAGCATGCTAATGAGCAGGGTGTATGGGAAGCACATCGTAAATCACTGAACCTCGTAAATGATCAAACTGGTAGTTAATCCTGTCGGATCCCACCCCTGCTTGACCTCCCAGAATTTCCCAGCCAGGATGGTTACAGTTCCCATATCTTAAGTTGCTAAGGCTGAGAAACACACTTATCTATGCCAAAACAGGAGAGGATAGCTTTATGCAAACGTGGACAGAGGTACAGCCTCTTTAAAAGTTTTAAAGAAATGATGATTTAGCAAGTATAAATGTCCTACTGGTTGAACTTAAATCTTTCAAAAAACAGTTAAAGAGCAGGAGCCATCTTGTGCTACTGGCTATCCAATCTGGAATTTAATCGATTTAATTAAGCATCCATGCAGAGAATCTCGTCTGACATGAGCATAGAAGCCAACTTTTTTGCCCTCCTAACTGTAATTTGGTCATATTCACTATCCTGCGAACAGAAGAAGGAAATTGACTTTATGATTCTTGGGAGAATCACTGCATTGTTCTTAATGCACTGATTCTAAGACATTTCTAGACACCACCAGCAATTTTTTTGTCCTTCTGTATTCAAAAATAATAATTCCCAAGAGGAATTTGTTACGTAGAAGTAGATACACATATCACACAGATGTCATCACTGGATAGGTAAATGTTTGTAAGTTGCCCAGAGTCACCCCTAGATGAGATGGACATAAATGAGAGCAGGGAGGGAGGGAGAGAGAGAGACACACACACATACATACACAGTAGTCACTTAATTTCATTTTCTCATGCCAATTCACACTCTTTGTGCCTAAGAAATTAAAACATTGTAGCATCCCAATCCACATATGGATTACATGGATATTGTATAAATAACTGAATCAAGGATCATACACTGCAGTAACCTTAACTGGTTTGCTTGGTTTTGGCTTAGTGTGATATGTGATTCCAGCTTGTTACCATAATCAAATAGTGTTAATACTGTTAAAAAAATTCAACCACCAAAAGCCATACTAAAGCGTGGCTTCTCGAATTTTTCCCAAACCTTTTATGAGAAGTGGCCACACAGTTCTTATATCTTCTTCTACATAACAAAGCAAGGTGTTACGCCTTTCTCTCTCTCTCTCTCTCTGTGTGTGTGTGTTTCTCTCGTAAAGCGTTCCTATCGTATGGGCATGTATGGGTGTGCTGGGAAGCATGAATCAGATTATACATGCAGAGTTTTGACTCTTGTGAACCAGGAAGGCAGTGGGAGGGAGGCTTAGAATAGAGAAGTCATCAATATTAGAAACTCTTGACTTCTCTGTAGCACTACTTGTCCTCTGGGATGACATCCCCCTCCCCCAAGATCCAGGGAACTGTTACCTGATGATGTTTTGGAAGCCTGCTAGAGATCCGATTATGTTCCTAAACTCTACTGGATATACTTCCTTTTGTTTTACAGGTAGTCCTAAACTTACCATTGGGATCAGAATGTTCATTGCTAAACAAGAGGTTCTTAAATGACTCATTTATTTTATGACCCTTTTTTTAACCATGGTTGTTAAGTGAATCACTGCAGTTGTTAATTGAATTAGACGGTCATTAAGCAAATCTGGTTTCCGCCATTGAGTTTGCTCATCAAAAGCTGGCTAGGAAGGAACCATATGGCAATGCAGTGTGTTAGATTAAACACTATAACTGTTGTAAGGGATGGCTTGCTGGTTACCAAGCACCCAAATTTTGACCATGTGACTATGAGCATGCTATGATGGTCATAAGTGTGAGGATTGATTGTAAGTTTTCTTTTTCCACTGCCACTAGCTATTTTTTGTTTTTGTACTTTTAAAAAAATAATAATTGTAAGCTGTCCAGAGCATTGAGAACGAAGCAACCTATAAACTTAAGACATACATTTTAAAAAATCAATAAAAATGACCAACTATTCCTTCCACCAGGGAAAAATACCTGATTTATTTTCGCTATAGCCTCATTTTTAAAGGTTTTTCCCCTCCCCATCACATCAAATTCAGCCCTATTCTGTTCTATTTTAGAGAATTATTCTGCTGAAGGTAGACAAAGAAAGTTCCTACCATTTACATAATTTATTTCCATGTTTATTAGATTGGAAAAAAATAAAAGAACAAAAAACCCTCCTGTTTTAAGTAGCTTCTTGTTATCCGTCTCCTCACATTAATCCACTTCCACAATGGCCAACTAAATGGATTTGTTCTGCAATAAAGTAACATATTTTGATAGCAAACAGACACAAAATGATAGCAGCAATATAAACTATCCATTTTGTTAAGAGCTGGCTTTGTATAGTATCCTTTACTTGGTTACTGATTCATTTTTCAGCTTTGCACAATCCTCTGTATTATAAGCTAATTAAATGGGGCGGGTTTCTTCATCCAACTAAGTCATTAAAAGTCTAGCTACAGTAATCAAAACTAATCAAGTTCAGCATATCATTTGAATATAAAAGCTAGTTTAATTCACAGATGAACTACAGGTAGTCTTCGACTTATGACTACAATTGAGCCCAAAACTTGCATTGCTAAGCAAGAGAGTTAATTCTTAAGTGAGTTTTGCCCCAATTTAGGACCTTGCTTGCCACAGTGAAGTGAATCACTTCAGTTGTTAAGTGAGTAACACGGTTGTTAAGTGAAATCTGGTTTCCCCATTTATGTGGCTTGTTGGAAAATGGCAAAAGATGATCACACGATTCTAGGACACGGCAACTGTCATAAATACATGCCAAATGTCAAGAGTCCAAATTTGGATCGTGTGACCATGGGGATACTGCAATGGTTGTTAAGTGTGAAAAAAAAAAGGTTATAAGTCGCTTTTTTCAGTACCGTTGTTAACTCTGACCAGTCACTAAACAAACGGTTTCAAGTCAAAGGCTCCCTCTATTGCAATGCCCTTTCAATGGGGCTGTCCTTGAACATCATTTGGAAATTATAGCTTGTTGTGGTTCGCCGGCAGCAGATGAAGATGGCTGAAGTCTTTGAGAGTGAGGACTCAGATGAGGGGCCTGCGTGTGATGCAGGGATGGGGCAAGGGCTATTGGAGTGTGGAGTGCTGCCTTTGGAGGTAGCACTCCACAGCACGGGTGACTCGGGAGTAAGGCTGGAAGATGACAGCCCCTCCCATAAGGGATAAAAGCCAGCCTTCAGGGTTGGCTTCTTTGCAGGAAGCAAAGAAGTTCTTTATGTTCAGAGGTCTCGTCCTCCGGTTTGTTTTTGGAAACTTTTGGCTTGGGATATTTATCCGCAATTAGTCTTTTGTTCTTGGCAGCCTTTCGCAACCTTGAAAGGGCTTGCTCTTATCCGGGACAATTAATTTTGAATGACTCTTGGTTGTGAATGAACAGAATTCACAGTGCCGCATTTAAAAACATTTGTTTTTATACATACTTTGTGTTTGTTTGATTTGAATAAGGCTTGGGTCAGAACATAGCTGATCCAGATTATGGCAATGCAGGCGAGAATAGAATAGAACAGAATTCTTTATTGGCCAAGTGTGATTGGACACACAAGGAATTTGTCTTGGTGCAAATGCTCTCAGTGTACATAAAAAGAAAAGATATGAACAGAACATGACATGCCCTTTTGGTCATCACTAATTTGTGACCTGCATTGGTCACCTATTGGCTTTCAGGATGCAATTCAAAATGCTGCTGTATTTTGTATACAAAGACGCACTGGTTTTGAGATGGGCTGGTATGCAAATTGAATGAATAAATGAATGACTATTTGAAGGAGTGTCTATATCCAATAGTTTCTATAAGACCTGACACAGTGGGTGTGTTATACATCCATTTAATTAAACAGTACTTTCATTTATCAGGACCTAGGAAATAGGTCTTTTGACATATCAGCCTCTGGAACAGTATTTTCCCAGAGATTCATATAGCTCCCGCCCTGATGTATATTATAAGATCCTTGAAAATCTAGCTGCTTTCTCTAAATGTTGAGCCTCTGTTAGTTTTTTTTAATAAGCTATGTATGCTCTTTTCAGATATACATGAATTTCCTCTCTTTATTTTATTGTTCTTACTTTTTACAGGGCATGATGCCCAGAGTTATTTGCAGCCAGGTGGCCTCTAAATTTAATTCAATAAAATAATAATAGTTTCATTGGTAGTGTGAATCCAGTGGCTGAGCAAATTGCAAATCCAAGTGGGTTTTGTTTGGCTTTGGCCCAGAATGTTGTATATAACCAGTTACTTATGATTTATTCCATAAAGTGGTATCTGGAAGGCCAGAATTTTGAGACCAGTAGCAGGGTTGTGCTAGCTAGAGGAAATTTGCAGCAATCTCTTGGGGAATTTATCAGAATTCCTTGTTAACAAAAAAAAAATCAACAATTACATAAAACTTAATATTATGAACATGCAGAGTGATGAGACAATTGGAGAAGAGCACCAAGGAACTGCTCCCAGCAGTTTAGTCATGCCTTCAGGGATAGAGTAACTAAGAAGATGTTTCAAGAGTTGTTTCAAAGTTCTATGTAAGCAATGACAAGTAGAACGTGAGATGTTAGCTTTGTGCATTGCTATGTAGCTGCATTAATCACTCTTACTTTCCTCTGTTAACTTGGTTCCAGGAAAGACCAAATGAGAGAAACAGGATATCATTGTTCTTCAGACCACCTGTTAAATGCAGGAAAGAGCCAAAGCATTCAAATAGATGCAGGTTTATTGCATGCTAAAACTCTGTACAAGAATTTGAACTACTAATGGTTCAAGTGAATTGGCGGTAGATAAGAGTCAATGAAATTCAAGGTGGGCTGGACTTAGATCTCTTATGGACACAAAGGCACTCGAGATTGATGATGGGTTTGATCCCTCCTTTGGACCCAGCCTGCTCATCTCCTACATCACCAAATAAAAGATTTTTGATGCTTTGTTTTCCCTACTGATTGTCTATGACTAGAGAGTTGTTGGCAAAAGACTTTGGTTAGGAGTCTTTGCAATGTCTAGATAATTATAGAAGGCAACCCAATGATGCTGTGATGTCATGGGACAAGGGATGGGATATCCTGTTGTAGGGTTTTCCTGGAGAGCTTTAAGAGCAGGAGGCAAGCTTTTTTTAACCATCTGAAGGTATCTTTTTCACTTTTATGTCAACTGTTTTGATTACTCCCACCCCCAAAAAGTAATTAGGATTTTTTTTTTTGGTGAAGGAGTAATTGTGAAGAAATAGTTTGGCTTCTCTGCTGTTGAACTCATGCGACACTATGTCCAGATGCTGGAAGCTGCGCACAGACCAAGTTGATCTTCCTTGTACTAAATCATGATTAAACTAATGATGGTATCATATAATACGTGAGCTAAGCATTATGACATTCCTTTAAGCTCACCCATCAGTGAAGACAAAGTCAGAAGCGGGTGAAGCCAATCCTTAAAATGAGTTGGTGATGGGACTTTTCTCTCTGATAATTGGGCTGCTATGGTACATTTAGGCAACTCTTGGGACTTCTCTACTACCTATCCTTAATGTGCTCTGATCCTGTCCCTGCAAAGAACAGCAGGAAGAATGATATTCAGATAGGAGCAGGCAGGCAGGAAGTGGTTGGAGGAGTAATAACAGACTGCAGTTTCAACAACATAGGTGTGCTCGAGAAAGGTGTAGGAGAAATACAGAGATTAGAATATAAGAAAACATTGCCAGCTTGGTTTCTAGAAAGGATCTTTTGGTTTATTGGCAATATGAGAGACTAAAACTAGTGGAGTGGAAGAGAAGAGACCTTGGAGATTTTCTAATCCAACCCATTGTTCAAGCTGAAGACCCTGTACCATTTCAGACAAATGATTGTGCAATCTCTTCTAAAAAACTTCCAGTGGTAGAGCATTCACAACTTTTGGAAGTCAATTGTTCCACTGATTAATTGTTCTAACTGTCAAGAAATGTCTCCTTAGTTCTAAGTTGCTTCTCTCCTTGATTGGTTTCCATCCATTGCTTCTTGTTCTGCATTCAGGTGCTTTGGAGAATGGCTTGACTCCTACTTCTTTGTGGCAACCCCTGAGATATCGGAATGCTATCATGTCACCCCTGGTCCTTATTTCCATTATACTAGACATATACAATTCCAGCAATCGTTCTTTATATGCTTTAGCTTCCAATCCCTTAATAATCTTTGTTGCTCTTCTCTGCACCCTTTCTAGATGTTCTTTCTTTAAATGCTGTCCTCTCCCTGGTAAGGAAATCGCCCAGTCTGAGACTTGTGCGCATCACAAAAGTGTTACAGGAATTTTAAGAACCTTATTAGAGAGAAGTGATGACAAAACTTGCCTCTGAACTGACTTTAGTGGCATGTAATCAGTTGTTATCACCACAACACCTTTTATGATGTTTGGAAACAAAAACGAGCTGATCTTGAAAGAAAAGGGTGTGGTGATGTAGAAAAAAGCTGAATAAGAAGTACAACTGAAGAGAAAATGCTCTGTGCTTATTTTGTCCCATCTTGATTTCTAGAGATAAGTTTCCTTAGGTACAAAAGGCAGGAAAAGATTTCCACTTGAGATTCTAGAAAGCTAATTACATAAAACTGGACTAAATTACCGGATCTCTTTATTTGCCCAAGTTAAGAGGCAAGGGGATTCTTAACAGATTAAACAGATTAACAGAGTTGGAAGAGGACTTGTAGGTCATCTAGAACAACCCTCACCCAAGAGATTTATAATTAAAGATCAGAGAGCAGGAAGCTTTAACTACATGGATAAGGGAGAACCAAAGTGGAAGTTGAAGGTCTAATGCACAAATGAATTAAAAAAAAAGGATACACCACCAAAGCAAATCCCCACAATACAATAATCTAAATTCTAAAAATGACTTCATTTCCTGTGATCACCTAAACACGCCACGCTCAAATCAATAAACTGTGTTAGGACTTAACATTCATACCATATGCTAAGAAAACATTCAGGTACTCCCCAAGATGCTAGATTAGAGGGGATGCCCCTCCCCATTTTATCTTAGTTTAGCCTAGTAGGCAGTTCTAGTTATAATAAGATCTGCATCGACAATCTACTCTGCTTTGAGAAATGCAGTAGCCCACCAGGAAAATAACAGAATATTCTACTGTAAAGGCCTTTGGGGTGTATGTGTGGTATATGCAACATAAATTTAACCTTAGACTGTCTACTATTGACCTCACCCCTTTCCTAAGAGGTCTGGTAGGGGGCGTGCATAAGAGCACCAACCTGCCTACTGTCCCTGTCCTATTGTTTCTTTTATTTTTCTTATATGTACCCATTTCATGGATTCATAACTATGGATATACTTATACCTATTACCTTGTAAGCGCTTGACAAATCAAATAAATAAATAAATAAAAATAAATAGGAACTGAGAAAAGCTGCAGCTTGAGGATGATGTCACCAGAAGTTGGGAACTAAGGGACAGGCGGCTGTTTTCCCTCTCTTGAGCGTCTGACAGCTGTATGCAAGGTGCAAAAACCAACAGGTGTATCTGCTTCCCAACATCAGGCTGCAAGTCCGATCTGCGCGTAGTCATGGTTTTTCTTTTCCTCCCACCCCCCACCATCGCGAAAGTCAACTTTTCTTGATCTGCCCAGGCCAGCTACCTACCAGATCGAGTTCCTTCTAACCAGTCGGTCGCTTTGATTTTCTTTTAAAGGGGACTCGGCCGAAAACAAAGCAAGGAAGGAAGACCAAGGGAAGAAAAAGAAAGGACCCTTCCCTCCCCACGATCCCGCTGAAAGGGATGGTCGAGCTGGCCGGGATAGAACCACCTGCCCCACCTGTTGCCCCTCCGCCGCCTACGGTTCCTTCCCCTTTCCCTCCTCCTCCTCCTCCTCCTCCCGGCCCTCGGCACTTACAATCTCCAGGCAGATGAAGGCCCCCGAGTAAGTGCGCAGGATTTCCACGCCGGAGGGGAGGTTCACGCGGGGCGGGGGGTAATAGGCAGTGGCGTTGGGCGGCGGAGGCATGGAGCCCCCGCCTCGGGCAGAGATCATGGTGCGGAGGGATCCGAGCGACCGGCCGTGGCGGGAGCAGGAGCCCCTGACGTGGCCTCGCCAGGTATGGCAAGAGTTACGCCAGGCGGAGGAAGCCGGAGCTGCAGGTGGCGGGAAGGTGGGGAAAGGCAGGCGCGTTGGTCCGGCGCCGCCCGCCGCCCGCCCCTTTCCCGGCTGTGGCGGGGGCGGCTTTTGCGCCCACCTTCCCGCGCCTTCGCAGTTCCGGACCGTCGGCCTTCTCCTTTGTAGAGCGTGTCTCACCGGAGCTGTTGTTCAACCACAACCCCGGCGGGGGGCTTTATATAGGACCCACAAAAAATAGTGCCCCGAATTGACGTGACCCGCCCGTGCCTGGACTAACAACGCTTAGTCCGGGCTTTGCCGTCGAATTCCTTCCTCCCCTCCTCGGGCGGGAGAAGGTTATCTCGGGTTAATTGCCGCCAGTCTCAGAGAAGGGACTCCGGGCCTGTTCGCACGACGCCTTCGCCCGCGCTTACCTGAGCTTTGCTTGGGCAAAGCGCGCAAAGCTGACTTCGCTTTTGTTTTTTAAGGGGAAACTCGGGATGATTTGAATCTGGTTATCTACACAGCCACGGAGCTGGGCTCCTAACCCGGCTGGGTTGGCACAACGTGGGCTTGGTTAATTCAGAGTGTTGAGGGAAATAGGCGCTATCCTGGCAAAAAATTCCTTCCACCCCCCGCCCCCACCCCCCCTACAATTTCACTTTTCAAAAGAAGGGAGAGAGGGAATGTTTCTGGGGTTATGGTTTTGGCAAACGGCGCCCTGTTTCTTACCCATCTTGAGAGCCTCCTTCCTGCAAACTTCCTCATCTTAAAAAGCTAAGGGCAAGCTTGCATCTGACTAATGGGAGATCACCAGGTGATCACCATAGGATTGTCCAGGATGCTATACATTCTCTTCAGAACCTGTTTTCCTTCTGGGAGGAAGCCTCGTGGTTATCCAAAGCAGAACATCCAGATTCAGTCCCAGTTTTGTTTCATATAATATTAACCTTGTGAACTCTTTAAGTTTCTTCTTTTTGCTATGTATTCGAAATGGACAATGATACACAACACACACACACACACACAGCATGTGTATATTTGTGTATATAGTATGTGTATATGTGTGTTGTGTATGGGTAGACATATACTTTCTTTATTTATTTATTTATTATTTATTATTTAAATTTATATACCGCCCTTCTCCCAAGGGACTCAGGGCAGGTGTACAGCCCATCTAAAACCCACAAATATACAAAAATTAAAAAAGTATTAAATTAATCGGCTGATAAATGAGACTAAAAAGACCCCGCCCCGCCCCTTAAAACCCCAATTTAAAATTAAATACTATGGAGACCAAATTAAAACCATTACCTCAGCCCAGGCCGGCCTGCTCAAAGAGCCAGGTCTTCAACGCGCGCCTGAAGGCCCTCAGGTCCATGCCTGTACGGAGCTCCGGTGGCAGAGTATTCCAGAGGGCGGGGGCACCCACAGAGAAGGCCCTACCCCTCAGCGCCGCCAGACGACACATAGCGGCCGACGGCACCCGGAGCAGACCCTCTCTGTGGGAACGCACCGGCCTGTTGGAGATCACTGACAGAATGCGGTCCTGGAGGTAACCTGGTCCCATGCCATAGGTCGCCCTAAAGGTCAAAACTAGAACCTTAAAGCGAACCCGGAGAGCCACTGGCAGCCAATGCAGCTCGTGCAGGAGAGGTGTCACATGGGTGCTACGCGACACCCCCATAATCACCCGCGCGGCTGCATTTTGCACCAGCTGGAGTCTCCGGATGCTCCCCGCAGGGAGCCCCATGTAGAGGGCATTACAATAGTCCAGGCGAGAGGTGACAAGGGCCTGAGTGACCGTGCGCAAGGCGTCCCGATCCAGGAAGGGCCGCAACCGGTAGATCCGACGGATCTGATGAAACACCCCCCTGGAGACGGCCGCGATGTGATGTTCAAGTGACAGCCGTACATCCAGGAGGACACCCAGGTTGCGAGCCCTCTCTGCGGGGGGCAAAACTTCCCCCCCGATAGCCAGCGAAGGTATCAGCTGGCTATATCGGGGCGCCGGAAACCACAGCCACTCGGTCTTGGATGGGTTGAGCCGAAGCCTGTTCCTGCCCATCCAATCCCGCACGGCCTCCAAGCACTTGGACATAGCCCCCACAGCATCGTTGGGGTGGTCTGGAGTAGAGATGTACAACTGGGTGTCATCCGCATATAGATGACACCTCTTGAGAGATTAAATACCTTTTGAGAGCAGGCAACAGGATTTCATTTTTAATGTGGGCCAGTTATGCTCACAGTAAAAAAAAAAAGATAAAAGATTATCTTATCTCTAGAATTCTCAATTAAACCTTACAATTGAAGGCAAGTAGCAGACTATTTCCATTTCATGTCATGGAAACTGACTCTGGAATCAGCAGCAAAACTCAATTTGTGGGAGACTTTATTTTAAAAGCCCTATTTTTAAAAGAGAGAGAAGGCTTCAACTTCTGCAACTAAAACAGCAATAGCATCTAGGTTTATATACTGCCCCATAGTGCTTTATAGCACTCTCAGGGCAATTTACAATGTAGAAGCATTACTTACATATTGCTCCCAACAATCTGGTTCCAGTTTGGACAAAGGCAAGAAACTGGTTGTGTTCGTGTGGTTTTGTTAACCTAGATCCCAAATTAATTCATTTTCTGGGATTATAGAACCCACTGAGTTTACCAAAACAGTTAAGGTGTCACAAAACATGAAATCATTGAAAAAAAGAAAATCCCTTACATAATTAAAACTAACTGAGTTTCAGCAGGCCTGAGTTAGGCCTTGACATAATCTGATTTTCAGAAAATTGGGTTGCACCATGACTGTCAAAGATGTTACTTAAATACAGCTGTAAGTCATCAACAACCCTCTAAACAGTTGTGTTCATACAACATCCCAGATCAGATTATGTCAAGGCCTAACTCAGTGATATCTTGTATTGTGACACCTTAACTGTTTTGGGAAACGTAAATAATAGACAATGGTTTTGAGCCATACACTAAGCTCAAATGGACTTGGCTAATTTGTTTTTGTTTTCTGCTTTAATTATTTAGATAAATCCCACTTAATAAACTGGGATTAAAGAAAAGTCAAGTATAGACAGAGCAATCAACCATATTTCTAAGTAAACATAACTGGTTAAACTTGTTGATGTTGTGATGGGCAAAAGCTTAATTATTAGCCATTTCTAATATCTACCTGAGACTGCAAATGATATTTGCATATTGCCTGTACCTTACAAGGCTTTCATAATAAAAATTCAGCTCTGTTTCCACATGATATTATTGAGCACTCCCAGAATTATATTGATTTAGATGCAAGATAACCATCCTGTTTTCTAGCAGCTGGATCAGAATGCATGCCACCTTTAACTTCCATTCTTATTGCCAGATGGCAATTCACGCTATGCTTCTCCGCAATATATCCATTTACTGTATATAAATGGAGAAAAAAAATGGCTTCTTTTTGTAATCTAGGTGTTACTGAATGACAATACTTTTTAAAAAATAAATACTTGATAATATAAAATTCCAGTGCAGGTATTGTTTATTCTTTCCATAATAGGTTGGAAGAAGCAGCATCCAGAAAAGATAACTTAGTAGATCAGTTCATGCTACGTATTCTCGATCCGGCTCTGAAATAATCTTGAAATGTTGCTCAATAACAGGCTTAAATCCATATTGCAAATTCAGAATTGGTCTGAATCTCAGAATATATCATTGTAGTATGCATAAGGGCTTAACTGTATAGCAACCCTGAGGCATATTAGAGATCAGAAAAGCTGAAAATTGAATAGCTTATAATGTTGCATCATTTTCTATAATACTGCTAGTCAAAAATATTCCAAATTGCTCATACCCCAGTTAAGAGATTGCAAAAATCCTAATTAAAACTTCTTTCTTCTCCACCTAATAAATTAAGCAACATTTTAATGTACTGGTTTCATTAATTCAATATATGCATTACAGGGTAATCCTTGATTTAATGATCATTTTATAGCAATTTCTTGAAGTTACAATCATGCTAAGAAAAATTATTTCCAACTGTAAATCAAACATACGATTATTCCATCATTCCCACAATCACATGATCACAATCTAGGCTTTTGGAACCAGCTCATATTAACAATGATTGCAATATCTGGTGGTCATGTGACTGCCATTTGCAATTTTCCAGCCAGCTTCTGACAAACCAAGTCAATGAGGAACGTGATGGGGAAAATTGCAAGTTACAGTTGCATAATGTCTCACTTAACAACCATGGGGATTCACTTAACCATGGCAAAAAAGGTCATAAAATTGGGTGTAATGCTTCAGTTGACAACTTCATAACACTTAAATGTTATTTTTTAATTTCAGTTGTGGTCGTAAGTCAAGGACTATCTACCTATGTTTCCCCGAAAGTAAGACTGGGTCTTATATTAATTTTTGTTACAAAAGATGCATTATTTTCTGGTTAGGCCTTATTTTGGGGAAAATATACTAAATGCATCCATCTGGCTGACAATCTTAACTGGGGCTTATTTCGAGGGTTGGGTTTATATTATGGGCATCCTGAAAAATTGTGCTAGGGCTTATTTTCCAATTAGGTCTTATTTTGGGGGGAAACAGTAATATGTCTATCCAATGCATCAAGAAGAAAGAACATATGTCTGCTTTTATAAAGTTTGGAGATTTTCAGCTTGGCTAAAGGGTTAAATCTTAAATGCATAGGATGTGTATTTCCAGACCCTGTTTAGAATTCTTTATGTGATTTCAAGGGCTTCCTATAAGACCTCTTTAATTTTTTTTATGCACACCCTTAAAGGTGTGACTATAATGAACATCTGTGTCTCTGTCATGTTTCAAGTTCATTTAAAAAAATTACTCATCCTATTCCTAGGGCCCTAATAGCACCACTCGTTCAGGTTCAACTACATAGTTGCAGAGTAATGTTGTAATCTATAATCATGAAATAAGTCCTTGATTATCTCAGTGATCCAGATGGTTCAACACAGCTCTGATCCTGCTCTAGGAGAGGAATGGCTTCGAAATAGCAGCTCTGGTGTCTAGTGTAGGAGGAAATTTATGGTCTTAATAGGGAAATATTCAGCTTTCAAAAAAAGGCTAGAAGAAACTACTCCAGAATGAAGCATCCATGAGTAGGACTGTTTAAAAAAAAAATGGCTTGGTTTATTTATTAGTGCCAAAAAAAAGTATGAGTCGATGCCAGATAGGTTGAAAAAGTAATAAGGAGGGACTCTAATGAACTCAAGGGCTAAGATAAAAAGCTCTCTATGCATTCTTGAGTTGACCGAAGCCTATATTGGCATTAAATCTACTCCCCCACCCTGCCCTTATTTCAGGCTACCTGCAAGGTATTAGTTGGTGAAGCCTAAACAGGTTTTGTCCATCTTGAGAATGCCCTTTGATGGTTTTAGGACAAGAGTGAAAATGCTACTTGAATGCCACTACAATTAAGGGATGACATAAGCCTATCACACTCATGAGCTTGGAATGTGATTAAGTTAACATCAAGGGGAGAAAAAAAGGCAGAAAGAGAAAGACAGGAGGAGGGAGGGAGAGAGAGAGGGAGTCTCAAAGATGCTTTACCAAAAGACAACTGGTCGTTCTTGGTTTTTAATTTGAAAATGTTTTGCTTCTCATCTAAGAAACTTCTTTTTCAGATCGTGGGACAACCACGACCTGGATGAGTGGAGAGAGTGAGAGCGAGAGCAAGAACGAGAGCAAGTGCATGTGTGTGAGTGTGTGTGTGTGTGTGTGTGAGTGTGTGTGTGTGTGTGTGTGTGTGTGTGTGTGTGTGTGTGTGTGTGAGAGAGAGAGAGAGAGGTATGAAAAAAAGAGGTGTTTCCAGTGTGTGGGAGTATATTATGATTACGCAAATAGAAAAGGCTGTCAGTTTTGATCTGAAGATACCAATACAAGCAATGTGTGTTGGTAGTAGGGTGTGTGTTATTCATTCATTTGTTCAGCATATATGTCAGTCAGTATGACTCTGAGCAGTGTAAACTTCGCAATTATGTAAACAAGTTAAAAATGATGAAGCCAAAATACTCCAATTAGAGAAGAAAAGTCAA
The DNA here is from genome assembly GCA_023653725.1 of Bungarus multicinctus. Taxonomy (NCBI): domain Eukaryota; kingdom Metazoa; phylum Chordata; class Lepidosauria; order Squamata; family Elapidae; genus Bungarus; species Bungarus multicinctus. The sequence continues at coordinate 80,351,200 of CM042846.1, read as the reverse complement.
CAATTCTGAAAACTATTGAGGAAGGGGCTTTCCTCCCCAAGCTGCATTTGGAGAATCCCATTTTCAAAAGCTTCCTACTGGAAGAGTTGAGTGGGGAACCTAATTACAATTAGAAATAAGCAGGTTGGCCTCTGATTTGCAGTGTGTATATTAACGGTTCCTTTAATAAGACTAGAATTCTAGTTCTGTGCCAGTTTACAGCCATGGGATTCTTACCACTTCATTTGGATGCTTGAATAGACCAGGCAAGGTAGCTAAAACAAGGAAAGAAATCCAACCTCCTTACCTTTATTCAACTATGTGAAAGTGGATATTACAACAGGTTTGGTTTTCCAGACAAAATGATTTCCTAAGATCCCTTATTTTATAAAAATATTGGTTTGAGAGTCAGTTTGCTTAAGGCACTAGAAACCAGGAGGCTGGGACTTCTAGTTCCACCTTAGGCATGAAAGCCAGCTGAGTGATTTGGGGCCAGTCATATTTTCTCAGCTCATAAGGTCAGATTTGGGTGAGAAGCTGATTAGTCAATTCCTGTTGCAACCAATTGATCAATACTCAGTTGATTCGGAGGAGGAGGAGGAGGAGGAAAAGAAAAAAGAAAGGAAAGGAGAAATAAAATAACTGGAGTATCATTGGAGTATCCCCCAACTTGATGGCTAAGGGGTCCCAGAGCTGGTTGCTGCTATTATTATTGAAATATGTGTGAGATCATTGAATCTTATATTGGTGTTCCTATCAAAGATCTTCTGAGACATTAGAACAGGCACACTAACTTTTGTGAGATTTTAAGCAAAAACACAGATCTAGGTCATTCAGATTTTCTTTTAGGAAATACTGTTTCTATATAGTACTAAGGACATTTGATCCCTTAAGGATCTGAGATCAGGAGTCATGGGGTTAGACTATCCCATCTTGAATCAAAAAATCAAGTACATTGTAACCTCCTTTTCCTATTTTAATCCCATTATTATTTGTTAAATTTGTATACCCACCCATCTCACAAGCCGGTGACTCTCAGCATACAGTAAAGCTTAAAAAACAGTTAAATTAATAAATAGTAAAGCAATACTCATTGTTACAAATGAATTAAAAACTATAAAATAAAGCTAAAAATAAGAAATATTAGGCAAGAAGGTTAATAACAGGAGAGCCATCAATAATCCTTCTCGGTCCTCAGCCTGATGGTACAACCAAGTTCTGAGGAGCCTTTGGGTTACAAAAACTCTCTAAAATAGGCTGGGCAATACTTTAGAAACACATTTTCTTATGATCAGTGTGAGTAGTTAGGTGCTGCAGAGTCTATTTCTTGTATTTTGATTTGCAGTTGTGTAATTTCACTGTTGTGCCACAGGTACACAGGGAAAGGAGGGTCATGTAAGGATGAAGTTCAATGGTTGCGTAGTCAATCCCAATGTTTTTCTCCCTTCTTCCCACTCACTCCCACCCCATCCCTGACAGCCAACTAATTAAAAATAAAAAAATATGCAATGAGTAGATACAGTACCACCATTAGGATTATAGAAACTCCTGAGGAGCCAATTATTTTTTATCTTATTTGAATAGTGTATATTTAATCCCACTCAAAAATGCACAGAGTAGGGACTTCCGGTTTGGGCTTCTTTGGCAACGGACCAAACTCGCGATTGTGCACGGTTTTGATCCGTGCTCACCGCTGGAGCGCCCCGAGCTGCCCGGATTTGGGGCTGAAGCCACCCCATAGAAGTGATGAAGAAGAGGGAACTGTCAGTGGAATTGAGGAGAGCCGCATTTCTCCTCCTCGGCTGGCCATTACTCCCTTTCCCAAAGGAGGTTGCAGCAGTGGTCAGAAATGGCCACCTCAAAGAAGAACCCACCCGGACAAGATTGTGCAGGAGGAAGTTTAAAGGAGAAAATTTGACTGACCGGGTTGAATGGAGAACATCTATTTAAGGTACCTGGAACCTGAATTTTAAAGACTAATACTATTCCTAAGAAAGATTTTAAGCGGCGAAAGAGAAAGGGAAAGGGAAAGGAAATGGAATTGGCCTTTTCTCCTCTCACATTGACAGTTTTAATTGACTTGGAATGTTGAGAAGAAGAGATTTGAATAAGAAATTGATACTAATCCACTTTGACATTAATAAGCTATTTCTAGCTGAAAATAAAGTGTCAAAGGGATAAAGATTCTTGGATATTTTTAAATTTTGTTTTAAAAAAGAAAGAAAGCAGAGGAGGGAAAAAGGAAAAAAAGAGGGTGGAATAGTGGAATTTTAACAAGGCTTGCAAAAGATACATTGTAGTTGAAACCTTGTTACAAGATAACAGAGCCCCTGGAAAGAAAAAGTGAGAAAAGAAGCAAGAAACAGTCTTGGATTATTAGATGATTCCTGGAACTTTGGATGGTGGATCCTAATGAAACAAAATAAAAGCAATTGGGGGTTGTTTAAAATTTTTTAAAATGGGATCACTCCTTGAAGAGTTAAAAATGATACAAAAAGAAGAAACACAAGAAGGAAGAGGATCTTTTGGCTTCGTATTTCAATTTTTAGAAATAGAGATCTTGAACTATGGAAAACAACAAGAAACGCTGGCAGAACAAGAAGGGCGGGACAACGAAGAAGCCATCTTTAATGACCAAGAAATTTTAAGCGGGGTAAAAAAGGGAAAGTGGGGAAAGGGAGTTAAAAACTTAAGCATTGAAGCAACAACCCCAAAAAAGAGTAATTTGAAAAGTAAACATAATATCAGGAAGAAGCAGAAGGGAGGATCACAGAAGGGAGAATGGCTTCCTGTGGCCTACCGGATTCGATTCAAGGGGGTACTGATGGTATTTAAAGTGCTCCATGGCTCGGGACCTGGGTACTTACGGGACCGCCTACTGCCATCGTCAACCTCCTGCCGCCCAGTACGCTCCCACAGGGTTGCCCTACTTGGGGTACCGCCGCCTGGCCGCTGTCGGCTGACGGCGCCGAGAGTTCGGGCTTTCTCTGTGGGAGCTCCCTCCCTATGGAATGATCTCCCCCCGGAGATACGGGCTATGACGGATATTCTGACCTTCTGGCGCGCAGTGAAAACCCTATTTTTTAAACAGGCTGGCCTGGCCCAGTAACTGTGTTTTTGGTTTTTAATTAATTTTAATTGGGGTTTTATTAGCTTTTAATTTTTAATTGAATTTTGAATAGACAGCTGGATCTAATTATTTAATCTATTTTTAATCGTATTTATTATATTTATTGTATGTTTTTTAATAGGCTGTACACCGCCCCGAGTCCCTTTTTGGGAGAGGGAACGGTATAAAAGTTTGATTAAATAAATAAATAAAATAGAAAAGGGAATAAAAGGAGGGAGAAGAAGAGAGGGAAGAAGGAAAGGAAAAGAAGCTACAAAAGACAGAAACAAGATACAGAGGTACAGGAAAAGCATACAAGAATTAAAGGTATAAACCTATTTAAAAGACATAGAGACAATGGTTAACTTAAGGAGAAGATTCTGCACGGGTGCATGGGACAGCACTGTTATATTAGAAATAGAAAAGGGTTAGAAAATATTTTAGATGATAGAAAAAATTTCTATTGATGTGTAATGGAATGTTTGTTAAGAGAATAAGGCTCTCGATTTAAAAAGAAAGTTTAAAAAAACTGAAAAGAAACATGGAAGATTTTTATCAGTTGACAAGATGAACTTGAATAAGAATAATAACTTTATTGACTACTGTTAATAACTATTGTTTGGTTTTTTATTTAAAGACAGTAATAAGTAAAATAGGAAATATAGAGGATTAAAGTGAAATACAACTGATATTACTAGGTAATGTTTGTTAAAAGAAATAGAAATGTAAAAGATTGTTATTAATATTAATGGCAGAGCTGTACTTGAATAGAATAATTATTCCATTTACTATTGCTATACATATATACACAGATATACATATACATATATACTTTTTTCTTTTAAGAATTAAGTGTGTATTTTTAAGGGAATGTACCAAGCAGAATTCGACTGAAAATAGGTATGTGTTATAAAATAGAAGTTAGAAAATGAATGGTATAACTGTAAAGGTGTAACTTAAATTTTTAAACAAGATTTGAAAAAAGATACAAAGGTGTTATACTCCAGTCTAGTAATTACAGGGGAAAATTTGTTTTATGAGAAAAGAAAATATGAAATTCTAAACAGGACGATGAAAGTATAAAAACATTGATTAGAAAGATTTTAAAAATTAGAAAAAGATACGTAATTGAATTAAGAAATGAATGAGATAATTTAAATAAGGCTATAGGAAGTAAAGAAAGGGAAAAGCTGTTGAAAAAATGGCAAAAATAGTTATAAGATATGGATTAAAATGTATTGAGCTTATGTCTGTATGGAGAAGTGATAACCCAGGGACATGCTGTTCTCAAAGAAAGATATTTTATTTGTATTTGTATGTTTTGTGAAAACTTAAATAAAACTTCCATCAAAAAAATGCACAGAATAGATCAGGAATGTTCATTCTTGCTAGCTCAGGATGTAATTTTTAGCTGCTTAAACAAACAGAACATTTGTGTATCTTGGTATCAATCTAAGGAGGATGCCATCCTGTGATATTGCCCAGAAATCATATGCTGTTGTGTCCCTCTGATGAAAAATCAACTTACTAATGTTGCTTTCATATTTGTACCTTGAATGGAAATAAAAACTGATGTTTAGCTGGCAGAATGACCACAGTTGGCTCCATATATTTTGGTACATTTCTCTAGCAGAGTTTTCTTTAGTTATATGCATATTTGTTTGTCTTAAAGAGGCATACTTTGGGTACCTATGATGACCCGAGGCGTGGCACAAAGGCAACACAGTCAGATAAGCAATAAGAGTCCCTTTATTATCTCCAATTTTGCCCCCAATGGAGAAAAACTCTCCCAAGAACAGCCTTTGACTGCAGAAAATTAAGTCCAAACCATAAGCAACACAAACTCTAACTTAAAGTCCAAACAAGCCAAACTGAAGTAATTAATTTGGCAAGGCAGAAGCAAGAATTTCAGAATTGAAAGCATGGCAAAACTCACACAATTGGGAAGACACCTGGAACACAGATAAGCCACAACGATGCAAGATAAAGTCATATTTGCTCCCAACAGCCTGCCACACGCAGCTTGCCTTTTTTATAAACTGTATTCCCAGCTGCAGCTAATGAAGGGAATCAGGGCCCTTTCCTCCCCTATAAGCCATGCAATACACATTGCTCTCTTCCCCGTTCCTCCCTGCGTGCCCTAGGATGAAGAGGAGGTGGGTCTGGGTCTTCCTCTGAACTCCCTCTCCCTTGTTCTACCTCTTCCCTGCTCTGCCCAGCCAGACTTTGCCCTTCCCCAGTTTCCTCCGCAGCCAACGGAGCCACACTCCCACTCCCTGTCAGCTGTTCTGCTTCCTCCTCGGATTCAGACTCTGACGGGCATGACAGGTATCCCAAAACCCAGTTATTCATCCACATAATAATTCTGTGAGGGAGATTGGTCAGAATAAGGAGCCTACATGCAGGGGTGGAATCCTACCAGCATTACAACCTGTTTGGTAAAGGTGCACTTTGCATGCACGCCACTATTAACATATCACTGGCACCTGCAAGCACTCACCTGCTGATGCACGGCACACAGCTGAGGTGGAAAAAGCAGGGAAGAAAGCACAGCCTGGGTGGGTGGGTGGGCAGGCGGGCCAATCAGAAGACCAGAAGATCATTGCAGAGAACTGGTTTGGTCTCAGTTGCTTTTCAGAGCTACCGGTTTGGCCGAACCGGGCCAAACCGGCAGAATCCCACCCCTGCCTACATGCATCCATTGAGCTACATTGCAGAATGGCAATTTAAATCTAGCTCTCTCCAATATTGTTCTGGAGAGTGTCTCAGACTTGACAAAAAAGTATCCCATGGCCTTTGGCACAGCCTCCCAGAACCCACAGTCAACAGCTTAAAAACTGGTTATTCAACCGCATCTGAAGCCATAGCCACACAATAAGATTATAGCAGAAGAATAGAGTTGGGAGGGACTTTAGAAGTCATCTAGTCTAACTCCCTGCTCAAGCAGGAAACCCTATACCCTTTCAGACAAACAGTTGTCCTATTTCTTCTTAAAAACCTCCAGTGTTGGAGCGCCCACAACTTCTGGAAGCAAGTCATTGTTCTAACTGTCAGGAAATTTCTCCTTAGTTTTAGGTTGCTTCTCTCCTTGATTAGTTTCCATCCATTGCTTTTTGTTCTTCCTTCAGGTGTTTGGAGAATAGGTTGACCCCCTCTTCTTTGTGGCAATCCCTTAGATATTAGAACACTCTTACCATGTCACCTCCAGTCCTTCTTTTCATTAAACATTTATTAAGGGCCTTGGTGGTGCAGGCTGTTAATCATCTAGCACTTAGCTCAATTGCCTGCAATTAGTGCAGGTTCGAATCCCACCAGGCTCAAGGTTGACTCAGCCTTCCATCCTCTAGGGGTAGGTAAATTGAGGACCCAAGATTGTTGGGGGCAATAAGCTGACTTTGTAAAAATGCCGCTTGGGGGGGCCAAAAAGCCCTAGTAATAATAAGCAGGCATATACAATGGAATGAAGGCTATTGCTGAGCACTTAGCATGGTGCTCCACAGACTGTAAGCCGCCCTGAGTCTCCGGAGAAGGGCGGCATATAAATGTATGGTAAAATAAAATAAAATAAAAATAAATAAATTATAGTGGTGGACTTTATTTCCATGTGTCTGAGTCAGTGTTGACTCCTGATGACTGCCTAGATCAGGGGTGTCAAACTCACGGCCCACGGCCCAGATGCATCATGGGCTGGCCCTTCCTCCACCCGGTTTAGCAAAGGGGAAAAAAGTCTCATCACGTGATGCCACCATGACGCCACAGATTTGACGCCCCTGGCCTAAACAGATCCCTGTAATTTTCTTGGCAAATTTCAGAAGTTGTTTTGCCACCGTTTTAGAGCTTAGAATTGCAGTAGTCCTTGTTTAACAACAAGTCAGCGATTATTCAAAGTTACAACAGACTTCCCAATAGCTATTTAAAACAATTCCAGAGTTCCAACTACTGTACACCTTTCATTGCATGATTTGGGTGCTTGGAAACCAGCTCACATTTATGGCTGTTTGAAGCATCCTGTGGCCATATGACTATGATTTTTGGCAGTTTTTTTGCCAGTTTCCGGCAAAAAGTGCCCATTGAAGGCAACAGGTTTCCTTAACAACTGTGGCATTTGCTTAAATTTTGCTGCAAAAAAGGACACAAGGTGAGTTGCTTAATGACCACTATAACTTAAACTGTAATTCCAGGCTCCAAAACAGTGACGATTACCTGTATTGGGCCAAGATCACTGAAGTGGCTTTATGCCTAAGGTAGACTAGAATTCTTGGCCTCCCAATGTCCAGCCTGATGCCTTAATCTGGTTTTGCATGGTGGTGGGCAGAATTTTCAAACATTTAAGTCTGAGAGGTTCTGCTTTGAGTTTGGAGTACTGCATACCATAGAACTATTCCAGATACAAACTCAATGTAAATACACAACAGATACAAATGCGCAATACAATACAAATACACAACAAATTACAAACTCAGTGTAAACTACTCCAAATTTGATTGCAGAAAGTACGACTTCAGCAACAGAGTGGTCAATGCCTGTGATGCACTACCTGACTCTGTTATTACATCAGGGGTGGGATGCTATCAGTTCGGCCCGATTCAATAGATCCCGTAGCTCTGAGGAGCAGCAGACACCGAACCGGTTCGGTGCAACAACCTTTTGGTTGTTTATTTGGTCCACCCAAGAGCCCGCTCGAGCTCTTGCCTGTCCTTTATTTCCTGCTTTTTCAACCTCAGCTGCTTTGCACGGCACAGCTGAGGTTGAAAAAGCAGGGGAAAAGAGGCTTTTTGAATGCTGCACAACTGCACGCAGCGCTTGTCAGCTGTCCTGGTGGCACAGCTAATGTCTTTTTGCAAACGTTGTACACACATGTGCAAAATACAACTCTCACTGAACCGGTAGTAACACCGGTTGAATCCCACCCTTGTATTACATCCTGTAACCCCTACTCCTTTAATCTTAAACTATCCATTATTGACCTCACCCCATTCCTAAGAGGTCTGTAAGGGGCGTGTATAAGTGCACAATCATGCCTACCATCCCTATCCTATTGTCCCCATTTATTCATACCTATTTCCTGTATTTTTACTCATGTTTATACTTAATCCTATTATCTTGTAAGCGACTGACAAATAAATCAAATAAATAATAAAAAAAATTCTGAGGGTCACCCAAACTGTTCCGACCATTCTGGACATGCTCTAAACTTGAAATATGCTCTCTGTAGCCCAAACTCTGGTTACCAACCCCCATCAATTCCAGAATGGTTAAGAGGGTGTCCAGTGTTTTCGGTACAGTAAAGCAATCCATCCATTTTAGATTTGAGACTCATTTGTGTTCCTTCATTTACATAGAATCGAATGGGATTCAAATTATTAACAACCGGTTCTGTGGGCGTGGCTTAGGTGGTGGACGTGGCTTGGTGGTCATGTGACTGGGTGGACATGGCTTAGTGGTCATGTTATTGGCTGGATGTGGCCAACTCAATATCACTTACACTGAGGCACGCATCTCTTCGCCTGGCCTCTCATGACTGTGGGGGTGCTGCAACAGTTGTAAGTGTGAAAAAAGGTCATAAGTCACTTTTTTCAGTGACTTATGTAACTTTGAATGGTCACTCCACACAAGCAAAGTACCAGCAAAGGAGGGGAAAATAATTCCAGAGAAATTCCAGAGATAGGAAGTCTAGTCCTGCCAAGAATGTCATAAGGATTAACGGAGATGCAGTTTCTGTAAGCAACACCAGAATGTTTCCTTCCTGCCTTCCTTACAGGATTAGGTCAGTAATTTCTTCTAACAACCAGTTTTCCGAACTGCTTAGAATGTTAACAACCAGTTCTAGCGAATAGGTGCGAACTGGTAGAATCCCACCCCTGCATAGAAAATAGTATAGGGGTCTTGGTGGCCTTTCTGGGTTGGGCCCAGAGGGCGGTGTCCCTCTGGTAGAGATGTGCCCACCAGGTTTCCTTGCATTTCATCAGCCCAGGGCTCAGGGAAGGGGTGGCGGGGTGGTGGTGCTTATTAAAGAGGTCCTTTGTCCTAGGGAGGCCACTGTCCCTCAGACGGCTGGTTGTGAGTCTCTCTTTGTGAAGTGGGGACAAGGGGTTCAGATGGGCCTTTTGATGGCGTACCTGGCTCCCTGCCACGTCTCATTGGCCCTGCCTGGACTCCTTGAGGTGATAGCCTGGGCTGGCGGTTGAGACCCCTAGGCTTTTGGTCATGGGGGATTTCAACCTGCCATCGCTCGGTGAAACCTCGAGGGTTGCCCGGGAGTTCATGGCTTCCATGACGGCCATGGACCTGACCCAATTAGTTTCTGCCCCCACTCATATAGGAGGACACACGCTGGACCTGATTTTTGTCTCGGGTCAGTGGTTGAATGACTGTAATTTTGGGGATTTAGTTATTACACCCTTGTCATGGACAGATCATTCCCTTCTTAGACTGGACTTCTGTTCCGCCACCCCCCACCGCAGGGAGGCGGAGTCACGTAGATTGTTCCGCCCCAGGCGCCTGATGGACCCGGAGCGGTTCCAGAGGGAGCTTGGGCCGTTTCCTGAGTCTCTGGCTCACAACTCGCCTGGAGACCTGGTAGCCACCTGGGATAGGTTGGCTGCCGGGGCTCTGGATCGAGTTGCGCCTCTGCGACCTCTGACCCGGCACAGATCCCACTTGGCTCCGTGGTATACGGAGGAGCTACGGGAGATGAAGTGCCGGAAAAGACGTCTAGAGAGCATTTGGAGGGCGAGCCGGACTGAGTCTGACCGAACACAGGTAAGATCTTATATCAAGACTTACCTTGTGGCGATAGAGGCGGCGAAGTGTTCGCATTTCTCCGCCCTTATTGCGTCGGCAGGAAATCGGCCTGCTGCCCTGTTTAGAGTGACCCGTTCTCTGCTTGAACCGAGAGCGCGGGATGACCTCTTGCAGGGTAGGGTAGAGGAGTTTTCCCGATTCCTGCACGACAAAATCGCTCAGATTCGGGACGGGCTGGATTCCAATTGGGTGGTCCCGGGGGAGGTGTCTGGGGCAGGTCTTGAGAATGTTATCTGGGGGGAGTTTGATCCTGTGACCGCCGAGGGTGTGGACAGATTGCTGGGGGGTCTGAATGCCACCACCTGTTTGTTGGACCCGTGTCCTTCCTGGTTGGTTTCGGCCGCCAGGGAGACGACACGAGGCTGGCTCCCGGGGATTACCAACGCTTCTTTGAGAGAGGGGTTATTTCCTACCGCCTTGAAAATGGCGGTGGTGCGGCCCCTCCTCAAGAAGCCTTCCCTGGACCCAGCTGTTTTAAACAGCTATCGTCCAGTCTCCAACCTTCCTTTTATACCGAAGGTTGTTGAGAGTGTGGTGGCACGTCAGTTCCCTCAGTACCTGGAGGAAGCTACTTACCTCGATCCGTTCAATCGGGCTTCAGGCCTGGGCATAGTACCGAAACAGCATTGGTCGCGTTGGTCGATGATCTCTGGAGGGCCCGTGACAGAGGGTTCTCCTCTGTCCTGGTCCTATTAGATCTCTCAGCGGCTTTTGATACTATCGACCATAGTATCCTATTGCGGCGGTTGGAGGGGTTGGGGATTGGGGGAACTGTCCTGCGATGGTTCTCCTCCTTCCTCTCCGACCGTTCGCAATTTGTGTTGGCGGGAGGGGAGAGGTCCACCTCTAGGCCCCTTGTTTGTGGGGTGCCTCAGGGGTCGGTCCTCTCCCCTCTCTTGTTCAACATTTATGTGAAGCCGCTGGGCGAGATCATCCGTGGTCTTGGGGTGCGGTGTCACCTGTACGCAGATGACACTCAACTATACATCTCCACCCCGGACCACCCCAACGATGCTGTAGAGGCTATGTCCCAGTGCCTGTAGGCCGTGCGGAATTGGATGGGCAGAAACAGGCTCCGGCTCAACCCATCCAAGACCGAGTGGCTGTGGTTCCCGGCGCCCCGATATAGCCAGCTGACATCTTCGCTGGCTATTGGGGGGGAGATTTTGCCCCCCACAGAGAGGGCTCGCAATCTGGGCGTCCTCCTGGATGCACGGCTGTCCTTAGACCATCATATTGCGGCTGTCTCCAGGGGGGCGTTTTATCAGGTTCGCCTGATCTACCGGTTGTGGCCCTTCCTGGATCGAGACGCCCTGCGCACGGTCACTCACGCCCTTGTCACCTCTCGCCTGGATTACTGTAATGCTCTTTACATGGGGCTCCCTGTGGAGAGCACCCGGAGACTCCAACTGTGCAAAATGCGGCCGCGCGGGTGATTATGGGGGCGTCGCGTAGCTCCCATGTGATGCCTCTCCTGCGCGAGCTGCATTGGTTGCCGGTGGCTTTCCGGGTTCGCTTTAAGGTTCTAGTTTTGACCTTTAAGGCGATCCATGGCATTGGGCCAGGTTATCTGCAGGACCGCATTCTGCCGGTGATCTCCAGCAGACCGGTGCGTTCCCACAGGGAGGGCCTTCTCCGGGTGCCGTCGGCCTCTATGTGCCGTCTGGCGGCCCCCAGGAGTAGGGCCTCTCTGTTGGGTCCCCTGCCCTCTGGAATACTCTGCCACCTGAGATACGCACCAGCACGGACCTGAGGACCTTCAGGCGCGCGTTAAAAACCTGGCTCTTTGAGCAGGCTGGCCTGGCCTGATACAGTTTTAAATGTCTCCTTTAATTTGATTTTAACCTGAGTTTTAATATTCTTGGGGGAGGGTTGTTTTAGCTTAAACAGCCATTATTTAATCTCTTTTTAACTTTTGTATTGTTTGGGTCTGATCTGGCTGTACACCGCCCTGAGTCCCTAGGGAGAAGGGCGGTATATAAATGTTATAAATAAATAAATAAAATGAAATGAAATGAAATGAAATGAAATAAAATAAAATAAAATAAAATAAAATAAAATAAAATAAAATAAAATAAATAAAATAAAATAAAATAAAATAAAATAAAATAAAATAAAATAAAATAAATAAAATAAAATAAAATAAAATAAAATAAAATAAAATAAAATAAATAAAATAATCATCAGCTTGATTAGGAGATCCTATACCATTCAGACAAATGGTGGTTCTTCTTGAAAACCTCTAGAACAGGGGTGTCAAACTCGATTTAATTGAGGGCTACATCATTGTGTTTGACTTCAGGAGGGCTGGGGGGAGGCGTGACCAGAATGGGCATGCCCAATTCGATGTCCCTTGTGTCAGGGGTGCCTGTGGTGGTCCAAGCACTCTGCCAATGAAATGGAAGTTCCATTTTCACTGGTAGAGGCACTGCAGGCTGGTGCTTCACTGTTTCCAGGGTGGCTCCATGGGCCAGATCTAAGCACCCCGTGGGCTGCATCCAGCCCACGGGCCTTGAGTTTGACACCCCTGCTCTAGAAGAACCTACGACTTCTGGAAGCAAATCATTCCACTGATTCATTTTTCTCACTATCAGGAAATTTTTTCTTAGTACTAGGTTGCTTCTCTCCTTGATTAGTTTCCATCCATTGCTTCTTGCCCTGCCTTCAGATGCTTTGTAGAATAGATTGACTCTCTCTTCTTTGTGGCAGCCCCTCAGATATTGGAAGACTGCTATTCACCCCTAGTCCTTCTCTTCGTTTGTGATACAGAAAATGAACTCAGTTCCTCTGCTCTTCCTCTGATATAACAATCCCAAAGATTTGATCCAGGATCCTTTAAAGCAAGCAAGCAGGTTTGATTTTTGCAATCCCTTTGTCCAAATGTAAGCCAGTTTAGCTGCATTCTTCTGGATTGCTTGTTTCCTTCTTGTGGAGGAGTAAAAGTCATGCATCACCTAGAAGGAGTTGTAACTTGTCATCTTAAAATAAATTCCTCTTTTTGTAAAAAAATAAAAAAGCCAGAGAACTAAATACATGAAACCAGAAGTAATGGTGTAGGCTTACAACTGAATTCTATTACTCTAGTGGGATTTAAGTCAAAATATGTAGATCCTGTAAATTGAAAATGTAGAATTTTGTTACCCATTAAAATATTCAACATCTACTGCTTATTAATTAAAGAAATGACTTGCTAACATGATCATTTTTTTATCCATTTGAAAGAAATATGAAAAAAGAACTATACTTAGAATAATTTTAGTGTCACTTTTAATGTACGCTAATCGGCATACATTAAAATGAAATTGCATTGCATACAGCTCTCGAAGGACCACTATCTCCAATATACACTACATAAACATGAATAAATAAGTAATTATGCATGTACCCACATATATGTCACAGAGAAACGACACTAGTTCAGATGTATACATGTTTATGGCAAGAAAAATGAATCTTGTGAGATTAGCAGACATAGGCATAGGGAACAAAGCTGTTACAGAATCTGGTAGTCCTAGAAATACTTCGAAACCTCTTCCCATAGGGAAACAACAGAAACAGTGAAGTAGGTGTGTAAGCACATGGCACTTATAAGCAGTATCCTGAATGACAGGAAGTGAGCTTCCTATAATCTTCTCAGCTGTCCTTACCACTCTCTGTGTGGACTTTCTATCTGAGGTACTGCTGCCACCTAACCAAAGAATGATACAGTTTGTTAAAAAGCTGTCAATTGTGCCTCTGTAAAAAGTGGCAGGACAGAAGGAGACAGATGTGCTGTCCTCATACGATGCAGGAAATGCAGATGCTGGTTTGCACACTTCATTCTTTTTAAATATACTTTTACAGTAATAAATACAATCTGAAACATTCTCAGAATCCAATAGAAGAGAACTGACTGAGCACTGATGTTGATACCTAGTCGGATAATAAAATGCCTGCAGACCAATTTGGAAGCTAGTTTGTAATTATCCCATCAGCTTCAGCTGGGTTTTAAAATCTAGACTGGGCCTATTGTTGTGTGGTTTGTACCCTTGGGAAATTGGGCTTAAAATTAACCCTAAGCTTCACTGTTGAATCATTACCAAGCATGGGCCGTGCCTTTAAAGACATAGACCATATCCTGCAAAACTTCATAAGATTTCTTCTTCCTGCTATGTTATTCATAAGATTTCTCCTTAGTTCTTTCCTGCTATGTTCTCTGCTCAACAGGACTATACTTGTTATGATGGACTCCACCCTTTTTAATGAGTAAAATATTGGCTTCAGAGCTGCGTGGTGAAACTTCTAAGTTGGATAAATAGTTTGGGGCTCTTTGAAAGTGGAGCAGAACGAAAACCAGAAGAAGACAGATTTGTACTTAATTGGAGGAAAATGCCCACCATTTTCAATGATACATTAATTCTATACTTGGATATAATCTTTTGCCATGGTTCATTTCTTTTTCAGATAACTGGAATATAAGTAACATCAAGATATGGAATCACTCAATGCTAATACAAGTTTTAACCTGAACAATCATTGAGTATTCTTCAAAATATTTGAGTATATTGTACTCTAGAGAATGAGTAAGAAAGCGAGGGCAAGAGAGGGGTGTGTAGATATATGGGTGTTCTCTAATTTTTCCTGCAATAAATTACACTGTAATACTATTGTGTAATCTATTTGGTTATATGTGGCATTTGCTGGCTTAAATCCAAGATCTACAATCACATCTCTTCAGATTAGAGGTGGTATCCAGCAGGTTCTGACCATTTCTGGAGAACCAGTAGCAAAAATTTTGAGTAGTTCAGAGAACTGGCAAATACCACCTCTGACTGGCCCCGCCCCCATTTATTCTCTGCCTCTCGAGTCCCAGCTGATTGGCTGGGTCTTCTTTTGTTGCTCTGCATAGGAGAACGGAGCTGGAAAGCAGGTTAGTGGGGTGGGGAGGGAATGGGGATTTTGCAGTAACCTTCCCCTAGGAGTGGAGAGGGAATGGAAATTTTACAGTATCCTTCCCCTGCCACACCCACCAAGCCATGTCCACAGAACAGGTAGTAAAAATGTTTGAATCCCACTACTGCTACAGATGGGAAAATAATAATTTTATTTACAGGAAGACTGACAAGGAAACTCTGCAACTTTGTATATTTGAACAGTAAATTTCCTGCAAAAGGAATACAAGGTATGTGCCTCAACTACTGGTTGCTTAGTGAAGTTCAAAGTTACAACAAACTCCCAAACAGGAACTTACAGCTTAGGTTTGAAGTTCTGATGCCCCACACAATTGTGACATGATCTGGATGGGCGGGAACAGGCTCCGACTCAACCCTTCCGAGACTGAGTGGCTGTGGTTTCCGGCGTCCTGATATAGCCAGGTAGTTCCATCGCTGGCTATTGGGGGTGAGATTTTGCCCCCTTCAGAGAGGGCTCGCAATCTGGTTGTCCTCCTGGATGTACGGCTGTCTTTGGAAGACCACATTACGGCCGTCTCCAGGGGGGCGTTTCATCAGGTTCACCTGATCCGCCAGATGCAGCCCTTTCTGGATCGGGATGCCTTACGCACGGTCACTCATGTCCTGGTCACCTCCCAACTGGACTACTGTAATTCCCTCTACATGGGGCTCCCGAATGGGAGCATCCGGAGGCTTCAACTGATACAGAATGCGGCCGCGCAGGTGGTTATGGGGGCGTCAAGGTTTTCTCATGTGACACCCCTCCTGCGCGAGCTGCATTGGTTGCCGGTGGCCTCCCGGGTGCAGCTTTAAGATCTTAGTGCTAACTTTTAAAGCGCTCCATGGCATCGGACCAGGATATTTACAACACCGCATTCTGCCATTTTCCTCTCACTGTCTAGTGCGCTCCCACAGGGAGGGTCTCCTGCGGGTCCCATCAGCATCTATGTGCTGGCTGGTGACCTCGAGGAATAGGGCCTTCTCTGTGGGGGCGTCTGCCCTCTGGAATGGGTTGCCCCCGGAGTTACGTATAGCCACGGACCTGGGGACCTTCAAGCGTGCCTTGAAAACCTGGCTCTTTGACCAGGCCGACTTGGGCTGATTTTAGATTTGGGTGTTTTACTTTTATATTAAATTTTAGGGTTTTAGGGAAGGGTTTTAATTGATTACAGCCAGGGTCTTAGTTTAATTTAGTTTTAATTTTCCACATATTTATTGTTTTAATTGTATGGCTGTGCACCGCTCCGAGTCCTTCGGGAGAAGAGCGGTATATAAATAAATATTTATTATTATTATTATTATTATTATTATTATTATTATTATTATTATTATTATTATTATTATTGTTGTTGTTGTTGTTGTTGTTGTTATTATTGTTATTACTATTACTATTATCACATTTTTGGGTGCTTGGCAATAGCTTGTATTTATGACCAGTTGCAACCTCCCAAAGTCATGTGAACAGCTTAAATCTAGCTTCCCTCATTGACTTTGCTTGTCAGAAGGCAGCTGGGAAAATTACAAACGGCAATCCCATGACCCTAGGATGACAGTGCAACTGTGGTATGTCAATTGCCAAGTGCCCGAATTTTGATCATGCAACCATGAGGATGCTGCTACAGTTGGGCAAAAACCAATATGTCACTTTTTCCAGTGCTGTTATAAATTCAAATGGCCATTAAGTGAATGGTGGCGAGTTTAGGACTACCTGTATGCTACTCCTTGGAGTACGTGAGATGATAGTGTCCGACCTGGGAATTCATGATACGTTTTTCCTTCATCTTCCTAGTGAGTGATGGCGAACTTTTTCGGCACCGAGTGCCCAAATTGGAATGCGCATGCATGTGTGCATGCCGGAGTGCTAGAAAACCGAAGACCAGCTGGCTGGTGCACACATGCCTGTTTTATGCCCATTTTTTGGGTCATTTCCGGTGGTTTTTCAGGCCGTTTTCAGGCCGTTTTTGGCTCGATAATGATCCGAAAAAGGCCCACAAATGGCCTGAAAAACAGCCTATTTTCTAGCTATTTTCCGGTATTCCACCGCCCGTGAACACCAGCTGGCTGGTGCACCAGAAACCAGAAGAGCTCTGTGTGCCACCTTTGGCACGTGCCATAGGTTCGCCATCATGGTCTTAATGAATACTGATTGTATCTTCCTTGTGGCAATTTTAAGTGTTCACACTCTGACTTGACTTCATTGGAGTGGCTTCTTCTGCTGATTCTGGCATTTGTCCTCCTCAAATTGGTGATGTTGTGACAACTCTTCTCCCAGTTAGTTCCTCAGGCACTATTGTTAGGATGATGGAGGTCCCAGTCTAGAGAATAGTTTCAAGTCCCTGATTGCCTATCAAGGGCTTGTTTTCAGTACATCAGAATTGTCTATCCTGTTTTAGGTTCCAAACTCATACACACTCAATTGCTAGGGGAAAATAGCAATTTACTCAAGGCTGAATAGATCATAGACAAGGAAAGAAATGTAAATCAAAGCAGGGTATTTTGGGGGGAAATGCTTGCCCTGAGTGGTTTCACTTTCAACAGAAGCGCAGAGAAGAATACTACAGTCAAAATTCAGTCCAAAGTTCTGAGAGCCAAGTCAGATTTGTTAGAGTTTGTCAATCCAAGGTCAGAGTTTTACAAGAATAACATACCAGAGCAAGAAATCAGACAGGGCTGCTTCTTAAATCAGGTTATAGCCAGTTGTCTTTAATCAACACTTACTTCCTTGCTTTGCAAGGAGCCTCACTGAGTAACTTTGCTCTGTTCTCTGATCCACTCCCTGAGTTCAAGGGTTTTAAGACTGCCTGTCATCATCTGATTGCTCCAGGTGTTCAGATGGTGCCTGTGTTTGATGAGCCTCTGGTGATTTCTGGCTTGGCATCTCCTGAGCTGACATTTCACAAGTTCAGTAGGAGCAGTTGTTTTTTTCAGAGTCCTGGGCCATGACACTATATGGGTTTGCTTATTTGGGGTTTATTGTAATCCATTCGGAGTTCTGGCGTTTGAATTGGACAGCCCTATACATTTTTGAAGTAAAATAAGCAACTCCATAAAGTATTCCACTGCAGAGTCCAAAAATTCAGAAATTCCTCGCTGCTCTGATCTGCTTCATTTGAATAATACCATCATTATGCGAATAAAACGATCTCTCTGTCCTGACTTCATTACACAAATAATGTAAATCAGTGCAATCTCTTCATATTTAGTGGACAGTTAGAATAGTGAGCCACCCCATTCCAGTTAGTCAGTTGGTTTTTTTTAAATTATAGTTTCTGATACAACTTTTTCTATACTTTTAAAATACAGTTGCTCCAATGGTGGGATTCAATTTTTTTTTTACCACTGGTTCTGTGGGCATGGCTTGGTGGGCATGCTTTGCGTGTGCACAGAGAATTTGATACTGACCTTCTCCTGCAATCCTGCACTTTCCCTGTGTCTTCAACAGCTGATGTGCGGCAATCGGCTTGCCACGCAAAGCAGCTGAGCTTCAAAAGCAGGAAATAAAGATCAGTATAGAGCTGGAGCAGGTGGGTGAGCCCAGCAGCAGCTGATCATTGGAGCGAACCGGTTCACTCATAGATGATGATCCTCGAAGCTACCAGTTCAGCTGAACCAGGCCGAACCAGTAGAATACTACCACTGAGTGGCCCCCAAATGGGATTGTAAAGATAGGAATGTTGGTAAAAGAGATATATTTAAAAAAAAAATATCTTTCCCGAATATATGCTTTGTTGGGCAGGTTTGTGAGCAAAAATTCACAACAGATGTTAGCGGATTCCGTTCAGTGTTTAGGTACAGAAGAAGCCATTTTGTTTTTTTTGCAATCAGTGGTGGAGTTCTAGTATTACTAATTATCAAGAGGTACTTTGTATCATACAGTACATTCAGTTCTGAGCTAAAGCCTGTTGGGAACTTGGTTGCACAAAAGCAGAAGGCAACTATACAAATCTGTATTTGCACAAGCAGTGGGTACGTGCACGAACCTTCCCCGCCGCTGCCACCGCCAATCAACAGAGATGGAAAGGTTCAGGATCGCTGGTCTCTGTTATCAGGACCGACTCTTGTTGCAGTGCAGAAATCTGAATCAAAACACTCCAGGAAGAAGTTTGCTTAGCCTCATGAACACATTCAAGGAAAGACAATGCACCACTTCTTAGGGAAGTGGGTTCCATTGTCAGAATGCTATTAGAGATAGTCCTCTTTTAGCGATGTTGTTAAGCAGAGTAGTTGCTAAGTGAAACCACAGCCAGGCATATGATCTTTAGCTTCCCTTTGCTGACCTGCCAAGGTTATAAATGCAAGAATCGGTGGTAAGGTTACTTTTTCATTGCTGTCATAACTTTCCCAAAGGAACTTTTTCAAGAGGCAACCAGACTTGCTTTGTTCTTCCTGGAAGATCTTTCGCTTCTCTTCCAAGAACGGAAGAAACTTTTTGGATGAGAAGTGAAACATCTACAAGGAAAAACGAAGTCCAGTTGCCCTTTGAAAAAAACACCTTTGGGACAACCATGACTTGGATAACTGATAATCTCTGTAGACACCATACATTATTCCTAAATAAGGACCACCTGTAACTGTTATCCTAGGGAAGTGGTAGGGAACCTTGGCTCTTTTATCACTTATGGACTTCAACTCCCGGAATTCCTGAATGAGCTATAAAAAGTTCCCCATCCCTGGCCTAGTGGTTTTTCAGTTGTGAGGGAAATCAATTTTTGATTTGAATGGGATTGTTCAATATACAAATGTCCTAATTTTTGACTTGAATGATCAATATTCTTTATATGTCCTACATTTGTATATTAAACAGTCCCATTCAAGTCAAAAATTGATTTCCCTCACAACTGAAAAACCACTAGGCCAGGGATGGGGAAACTTTTATGGCTCACTCAGGAATTCTGGGAGTTGAAGTCCATCAGTGATAAAAGAGCCAAGGTTCCCTACCGCTGTCCTAGGGGATTAGAATCTACAGGGCAATTTGATCAAATCCAAGCCTCCTTAGTATAGGAATCTAGATTAAAAGCCTCCCTTTTAAATAGCTAGCAGGCCTCTGCTTGAATATACCTAACGGAAGGGAGTCCGTATGCATGAATTGCTTAGTTTTGCTTCCTGACAACTTGCTGAAATGCAGTAGTCCTTATAATATTGTAATTGTATTTTATAATTACAGACCCAGCATGTTCTGTTACACTGGTGATCAAAATAGGATGGCTGTGCTTGATTGGAACCAAAGACTTCTGAGAAGTGGGGAGATTGCTCTTTGTGCTAGATTAAAGCAGACATGCTTCAGAAAAAGAGGAAGACCAAATCCTTTTTTATGAAAAATAGGCACAGCAAAATCTCCTCTCGGGCGCGCAGAGATACGCAAGGCTTTGTGTCGGCACATTGTGCTACAGCATGAAGTATAAAATTGACAAGAATTTCTACATTACAAAGGATTCTTTTCATCATGAAGAATGATAAGATAGGAAACCCAATTTTGAATGTATTTACTTTAATCTCAAAGGATACACAGACCGTGTAATGTTGATTTATGATGCAAAGTGAATGGCAAAAGCAGGAGAAGATTGTGTGTATGTGAGAGAGCATGCATTAATCCATGTGTGCATAGAGAGAGCAAGTAAGTGTTTATATACAGTGAATATTCCCTTCATTCTATCGTATGTTGCTACTTCAATTTTTCTGAGATCACCAATTCTCCAGTGAGATCCCTGGAAAGGAAGATTTTTTTTTTTTTAAAGTCCTTTTGGGGGATGGTGTTGAAAGAAAACAAGTGTCTTAAGCTTAACAATGGCTTAACACATTCATTTTTGTTCTTATTTCCATGGAAAAATAAAACCCAACGTGCTGCGAGGAACTGGCTTTGTATTCACTAAATTTTGGCAGTGCAATTGTAGAAAAGCTCTAGGAATGGCAAAAACAAGACCAGGGAATTAATGGGTTTTAAGTTGCTCGTTTTTGTTTAGACAAAGTTAAATTTGCATCATACAATAATAGAATTCTGCACCGTCTCATACATAGGCTTGGAAACCAACACAGTGATAACCCGGAGTGTCTCAAAAATATAACAAAAATCAAAACATAAATAAAGGTCCTTTAATGCCTTCAGCTTGGCTTCACTGTTTAATTGTTCACATTGAAGATTAAACTATTTCCAAAATAACATTCCAAACGAAAGAAACACAGTTCAAATTCAAAGAGCAGATAATGAAGCAAAAACCAAAAACAAACCACACTGAATAAAGTTCCACGACAGACCAGGATAAATAATTACAAACTTCAGGAAGATAACCAAGTACAGTCCGTTGGAAGAACCCCAACCATGATAAATCTTCTTTAGGAATAAAACACTAATTTGTCTCCAGCATTTGTTAGCACACAGGTCCAACTCTTATGCAAATCTCACACCTGCAACCCATCAAAAGGATCAAGGCCCTCTCCTCCCGAGTAGACCACGTTTTCCCCTGATCATCTCCTCCCTTCGTGTCCTAGGATGGAGAGGGGATGGGCCTGGGTCCTCCTCTGACCGCCCAGCTGGCCTCTAACCTTCCCCAGCCTCCTCCACCATCTCCGGAGCTACACTTCCACTCCCTGTTGGCTGTTCCTCCTCTCCCTTAGAGTCAGTCTCCACCAGGGGCATGACAAACACAGGAAATACTTTGCCAAATGCCATTTGGGGATTAGTGTTCAATTAGTTGCTTCAATGCCCTCTGCTCTTCCTGCTGGAAACTTTTATACTACTGTAATAGGGTGCAGAAGTGCCATAGTTAGGCTGTATTAGCAACTGATATCATTTTCTGAGTGTTTTAGTGCATCTCTTCCTGCAGTGACACCCCCAATTGTTTATGAAGAATTATTATATACTCTAACAATTCCAAAATAAGAAACAAAAACTGTCCAATCATTGTAATACAAAATAATAGAAAACCACACAAAATGCAATAGTAAACATTCTGAATAATAGAAAATATATGAATGACTATATCTAGTTCAGTGCAGTGTAATGCCACAATGAGTAGAAATATTTCAGCATGCATTTAAATTCCAACAAAGTTGTATCAACCTATTATTCTTTATTTGTTGCATTTGTATACTGCTGAATGTACATAGGCCACCCTGCATTTAATAACAATAGTAGCCAACAGTGATAAAGCTAAAACATCCAACTACAATTAAAAGGTCCTTGGTAGGGCTCAACGTGGATAAAAATGTCAAGTCCAGTTAAAACATCTGGCTGGTTGTGACCAATCCTCAAAATGGAGCAATCGCTAAAATCAATTATCATCTTGATATGCATCTCAACTACTGATGAAGCAAACTTTAGGTCTAACAAGAGGCCATTCCATAAGATTAGAGTAATGAAAGATAAGTAACAACTTCTAACCTCCAAAGAAAATAGGAGATGATATAAAACAATTCCCAGCATGTGTATATCATTAATTCTGGCAGGAGTGGACCAACTTTCTTATACATTAAATCAGAGGTCTCCAAATTTGGCAACGTTAAGACGTGTGGACTTCAACTCCCAGAATTCTCCAGCCAGCTATGCTTGAAGTCCACAAGTCTTAAAGTTTGGAGACCTCTGCACTAAATGTTATGAATCCTTGGCAGTGTCGTTCCCTTGCTAATATTATCTCATGTGAAAACTGAGATCTTGTGAGAATTGCTGCTCTCAATTGATTTTGGCCAGTTTATTTCATTTGGGGGTTCCATTGTTTATACTGTTTATACTGTTGCATATTTGTTACAGAAAATAAGTAGATTAGTTTGATCCCATTGATGGATATTGATTTTGTAAAAGTAGCATCAAGGGGCATTTTAAAGAGTTGAGTCAACAGCATCAACATTTCATTTCCTGAAACAATTAGCTTGCTCCACAACTACTAATATTTTTAATTTTCTACCCTTATCTATCTCTGTCTGAAAAAAAAATAATGGTTGGATAATACTTGGCTTTCCTTTGGATGATATCCTTGTAATTATTTTTTGAATAAACCCTTCTTCTCTTTTTCCATCATCTTTGTAGATGGTACAAATTTGGCAGAATGATGGCAGGGACCAAAAGGCAGTTCAAAAAACTGGTGATTCCAATGCTGTCTCTCAAAGCTGTGATTCAGGTTTTTCTGCTCTTTTTTTCTGCTCGTTGTCACAAATCAAAAAGATTATAGCCCAATGACCCAAAGAACAATGGATAAAATAATCCTCAAGTTCTTCACTTTGCATTGCAATTGTTATCTGGTAACCACAGCAGTACTTCATAGTAGATTTGCACTTCTAAATTACATTTAAAGTGAGATCTTTGCACCTTCTCATATTTCTGGTATGAAAGGCTCCACTCTGTTAGTAAAACTATACATTTCCTCTAAGAGTAAACTAGCCCAGATTTTTGCCTGCTGTGCTGGTTTTCTGTTCTGATTTGTTTCAGTAGGCAGGGCTGGCTATACAAAGAGCTGGATTGAAGCAGGGAAGTTGGGCAACAGATGTTGGGAGTGGTGCAAGAGAAAACTATATGATACACCGCCTGCTTGTGTTCTTAAAGGCAGTCTCCTGGCTTAAAATGCAATGGGAAAAGGTGTTCAGAAGAGATTGTGGGGCTGGGAAGAAAAGGAGGTGTATCCAAACACTGTTGACAATGAGCAGATGGATAATATAAGATCCATCTAATTTAGAAAAAGGATGGTTAGCTCATTGGTCCTGAAAAAAGCAGTTGAAATGATTCTCAGAGAGACCCTGC
Source organism: Bungarus multicinctus (assembly GCA_023653725.1). Taxonomy (NCBI): domain Eukaryota; kingdom Metazoa; phylum Chordata; class Lepidosauria; order Squamata; family Elapidae; genus Bungarus; species Bungarus multicinctus. The sequence goes on along the minus strand of CM042846.1, from coordinate 80,327,649 downwards.
TTTAATGCATGTACTTAAAAAAAATGAATGCTAGAATTCTGTCTTAGTCAGCTTTCAAGATTCAGTCCATTAATGTTTTATCTTCTTAACAATAAATTTGTCATGCCCTGGTTGGAGTCGGATTCTGATTGAGCAGCTGACAGGGAGTGGGAGTGTGGCTCCAGTGGCTGTGGAAGAAACGGAGGAAGGGCATAGTCTGGCTGGGCATTCAAAGGAAGACCCAGGGCCGCCCCCTCTTCATCCTAGGGCATGCAGGGAGGAACGGAGAAGGGAGCAACATGGCTTACGGGAGAGAAAAAGGCCCTGATCCCTTTCATTAGTTGCATCTGGGAGAACAGGATATAAGAAGGGCGTTTGCACACAGCACCTTGCTGGAAGCAAAGCGTGCATTATCTTTGTTGAGGCTTATCTGGGTTTTGGCGTCCTCCCAACTGTGTGTGCTTTGTTATCTTTTGGAAATCTGCAATTTATTATCGTGGCCTGTCATGTTAATTACTTCAGCATGGTTTGTGTTGGTTTTTTAAATTTCTAATTTGTCTGTAGTTTGGGTTCGGACTGCATTTCTTCTCTTTGTAGACTGTTTTTGGAAGAGTTTGATCTCCAGCCGAGGATAACTGGACACTGGGGGCCAGGTTGGAGGTTTTAAAGGGAATTTATTTACTTTTGTGACTTTATTACTTTTTATGCCACGCCCCAGGTCATCACAAAATTTAACTATTGAGATTCATAGTGAGCTCTTCTGCTGGGTTGTTTTCTGCTATTGGGACTTGCTTCTGTGCCATAATCATTGATGAACAAATACAGGTAGTCCTCAATTTACAACAGTTCGCTTAGTGACTCTTTAAAGTTACAACAGCATTGCAAAAAGTGACTTATGACCATTTTTCACACTGATGACGTTGCAACATCCCCTTAGGCACGTGATTTGCCCTCAGATGCTTGACAACAAACTCACATTTATGATGGTTGCACGGGATCTCCTTTTGCCACCTTCTGACAAGCAAAGTCAATAGGGAAGCCAGATTCACTTAACAACTGTGTTACTAATTTAAGAACTGTAGCAATTCACTTAAATGCAGAAAGAAAAGTTGTAAAATGGGACAAAGCTCACTTAACCAATTTCTCCCTTAGCAACATCCACTTTGTGCTCCATTTTGCTCATAACTTGAGAGCTACCTCTGTTCATGAGAATCTCTCATCTGGAATTTTGCTCAGAAAACAAAACTTGATTCCTTCAACCCTTTCGGAGGAATCCAGCAATAAGGGAGGAGTCCCAAATATTTTGTGTTTAGTCACTGCGGCTCTGAAAACGGATTCTCCATCTTCTGTTCTGCGTGTGCAGACCAAACCTAAATCCAAGTGGAAAATACCATGTATCCCCAAAAATAAGAACTGATCTTATTTCCCCACCCTCCAAAACAGTCTTGTTTTCAGGGAATGTCTTTTCCACTGTCTCACTTTGTGGCGGCGGTGCTGACAGCCCCATCCAGCAGGAGCCCATGTGGCCACTGCTAGCCCACTTCTTCTGCGGCCGCTTGTTGCTGCTTGCGCGTGGCACTCCTCTCCCCCGGTCTCCATTTTGCCATCAGAGGCCTTCAGGAAAGGCCTCTGCAGACAAACAAGCTCAGGATTAATGTGTGCGGTGCCCTGGGCCTCCGTTTCACCATCAGTTGCCTTTCTGAAGGCTTCTGCTGACAAAATGGAGGCCGGGGAGAGTGCTGCACATAAGCGGCAGCAAGCAGCTTCAGAAAAAGTCGAGCTGGCAAGGCAAGGCAGGGGTCGGAGGCTGGGAGGCCTGGCTGAAACTGTCCTGAGGTAAGCAGGTGTGGGATACATGGGGCAGCTCCACCCCCCCTATCCTCGTCCTAGCTTGATTTTTGGCCATGCAACGGAGTGTGTGTGGGTCTTAACTAGGGCTTATTTTGGGGGGTAGGGCTTATATTGGGCACACGTGTAAAAATCAAGCTATTACTTATTTTCAGGATAAAACACAGTACTGTTGTCCCCAAAACTGGGCTCTTGCTTGATGTCGAAGCCGATAAGTTACCGGACACAAGATGTGATACAATATACTTTTATTTTGGTAACAAGATATAAGGACCTCGGTTTGAAAGATAACCAAAGGCCCTGATTACAACCTTACAGCAATTTTTATAGTCAAGGGGTCGTCGCATTCAGCCCTTTGCCCTTCCCCTAATCATGCATGCATAACAGATAATAGTGATTGGTTATTTGGATCTCAGCCCCCTACATAGCTAAGAGACCAAGTTGAGGCGTATTTTGAAATAAAGATGTAAAGGAATTATGCCATGTTAATTTGCTAGGATCAAATTTCCAGGAAGAAAATCCACCTCACTTTCGAAGGTGTGAAAGTTGGACGTCCTGGCCACATCTCACTTCTGAAGGTGTGCAACAGGGCCAGGACATCTAACTTTTTCCTATTTTATCCAGAAGTGATATTTAGCAGATTCTGACCAGTTCTGGAGAACCAGTAGTGGATATTTTGAATAGTTTGGAGAATAGAATAGAATTCTTTATTGGCCAAGTGTGATTGGACACACAAGGAATTTGTCTTGGTGTAAATACTCTCAGTATACATAAAGAAAAGGTGAAACAATTTACACTAAAACAAAATTAGGGGGTACTGAATGAGACTGGGTCAATTTATTCCCCAAAACACCTGAAGGCAGAACAAGAATCAATGGATGGAAACTAATCAATGATAGAAGCAACCTAGAACTAGCATAGCAATAGCACTTAGCACTTATATACCGCTTCACAGTACTTTACAGCCTTCTCTTAAGTGGTTTACAGAGCCAGCATATAGAATAGAATAGAATGGAATGGAATGGAATGGAATGGAATGGAATAGCATAGCATAGCATAGCATAGCATAGCATAGCATAGAATAGAATACTTTATTGGCCAAGTGTGATTGGACACACAAGGAATTTGTCTTGGTGTAAATACTCTCAGTATACATAAAGAAAAGATACATTCGTTAAGAATCAAGAATCCTAAGGTACGACACTTAATGATAGTCATAGGGTACAATCAACAATCAAATCATACTAAGAAACAGTCAATATAAATTATAAGGATACAAGCGACAAAGTTACAGTCCTACAATCACAAGTGGGAGGGGGATGGGTGGTAAGGAGTGATGTGAAGATTAATAGTAATAGTAGTGTATACTTTGTAAATAGTTGAACAGTGTTGAGGGAATTATTTATTTAGCAGAGTGATAGCTTTCGGGAAAAAAACTGTTCTTGTGTCTAGTTATTCTGGTGTGCAGTGCTCTATAGCGTCGTTTTGAGGGAAGGAGTTGAAACAGTTTATATCCAGGATGTGAGGGGTCTGAAAATATTTTCACAGCCCTCTTTTTGACTTGTGCAGTATACAGGCAAATACCACCTTTGACTGGCTCCATCCCCATCTATTCCCTGCTTCCCGAGTCCCAGCTGATCGGCTGGGTCTTCTTTTGTTGCCCTGCACAGGAGAATGGAGCTGGAAAGCAGGTTAGTGGGATGGGGAAGGAATGGGGATTGTGCAGTAACCTTTCCCCAGGAGTGGGAATGGAGATTTTATAGTATCCTTTCCCTGCCATGTCCACCAAGACACGCCCACCAAGACACACCCACAGAATTGGTAGTAAAAAAAAATTGAATCCCACCACTGATTTTATCGTAATAGAAAAGCTCATAGCATTAAAAGTAGCCCAGGTGGCCGAATTCTTTTTGTAGCACTTCCTGGCCAACTATTTGACCGCCACAAATCACACGATTACACGTTTATTCCAGGAAGCGTGACAAGAGATGCAATCTCTGTTAACAAACCTCTTTGTCCATAAATATAAAAGAAAGGGTTGAGAATCTGGCCATTTTGTGCATTTTCAGAAGTAAATAAATCTCCCCCCACTACCCTATTTATATCCGGAGAATTAATTAAAAAACCAGACGTAAATCTGATGGAATGGAACTCTGCACAGTTACCAATCCATACATTTGTAGATGAAAAATTCATTGCCTTTGTTCTTTCTTGGATTTTTTCCCCCTGTTCTTATCACACTTGTGCCATAGGGCTACATTTTCTTCCAATACATATGTGCAGAGTGTAAGAAATAAGAAGAATGATGAGATCAGAGCCACCATTCAAATTGTGAGAGTTTGATACGGGCCCAGTCAAAAAACAGCTAGTTGCAGAAGACTCATTTTTCATACAATAGGTATAAGTCATCCTCAACTTACAACAGTTCGTTTAGTGACCGTTGAAAGTTACAATGGTACTGAAAAAGTGACTTATGACTGTTTTTCATACTTATGACCATTGCAACATCCCCATGGTCATGTGATCAAAAATTCATATACTTGGCAACTGACTCATGTTTATGACAGTTGCAGTGTTCCGGGGTCATATGATTACCTTTTTGAAAGCAAAGTCAACGGGGAAGCCAGATTCACTTAACAACCGTGTTACTAACTTAACAACTGCATTGATTCACTTAACACAGGCAAGCGTAAAAAGGGGCAAAAGTTCACTTGACAAATGTTTTGCTTAGCAACAGAAATTTGGGCTTGGTTGAGGTTGTAAGCCGAAGCCAACCTGTACTGTAAAATTGAAGGCATGGCTACTCACAAAATGAAGGTAGTCCTCAACTTATGACCATTTGTTTAACAACTGTTTGAAGGTACAACAGCACTGAAAAAATGACTCATACTCAAAATGTTGACCATCATCAGACCACCACCCCCATGGTCACCTGATCAGAATTGGCAACTCGCTCATATATATGACAGATGCAGCACCCTGAAGTCATGTGATTACAATTTGTGACCTTCTCTACTGGCTTCTGATGAGTAATATCAACGGGGGAAGCCAGAGTCACTTAATGACCACATGATTCACTTAAAGACTGCCTGATTTGCTTAATGGCTGTGATAAAAATGGCTGTAAAATCAGAACTCCTGCTAACCATTTTACTGAAGACGAACTGGTCTTCTTATCATTCCAATAAGTGAGATTTTATGTCCATTGTGAGTTTTAAGGCAAATAGGTATGATAGGTAGATACTTATGCTTTGTTTTTCAGTTTACCAAATTTCTGGAGGTTTTTTTGTGACTATAATAATGTAAAAATTATGTCACTGAAGATGGTATCTGGTGCACACTTAGAGAAGTCTCTGGTGGTATATAGGTGCCTTCCAGGTAGCATGTTGCCTACTCTGTTTTGGTCACCACACTATAAAAAGATGTTGAGACTCTAGAAAGAGTGCAGAGAAGAGCAACCAAAATGATTAGAGGACTGGAGACTAAAGCGTATGATGAACGGTTGCCGGAACTGGGCATAGCTAGTCTAGTGAAGAAAAGGACCAGGGGAGACATGATAGCAGTCTTCCAATATTTAGCCACAGAGGGGAGGGAAGGGGTCAAGCTATTTTCTAAAGCTCCTGAAGGCCAGATAAGGAATAATGGATGGAAACTGATCAAGGAGAGATTCAACCTGGAAATAAGGATGAATTTTCTGACAGTGAGAACGATCCATCAATGGAACAAGTTGCCTTCAGAAGTTGTGGGATCTTCATCCCTGGAAGCTTTCAAGAAGAGACTGGACTGCCGTCTGTCAAAAATGGTGTAGGATCTGCCTGGGCCAGGGGTTGGACTAGATGACCTTCAAGGTATCTTCCAACTCTGTTAATGTGTTTTAGCAGAAAAAACAACATTCCATCTTAATTCTGTAGTACTAAAATACTAATGGAAGACAAATCCCCACAATTTGGCATGTGAACGTCCAATTGTAATTTGTTCCTGTGTCCCTCAATGAGTACCAGATTGCGGGTTGCTTGGTGCTCTCTAAATTTGGTGGTTTCCAACACTGATGATGTTACCTAGTTGGGTAATGAAATGTTTGTGAGCAAACCACCAAGCTCAGAAGGCACCAAGGACTCCCATGGTTCAACCCTGAGTTAAGAATATTCTCTTCCATTGAGAACCAGATTCTTTCCAAAGGCCCGTTATCCTTAATGTGGTGCCTTCCCTATATCTTGAACTCCAGTTCTCATCTTTCCACACTTGTGTGGTGTCAGGATGATGAGAATTGAAGTTCAACTGTTCTGAGTGACCTCAGGCTGGGAAAGACAGTCCTAAACCCTATAGCTGACAAAGAATGATTCTACAGTGCTGGTTAGATGTCTTCTTTGGACTTTCTTATTCAATCTGCCTTTGAATTATGGGTTTCCTGTCTAGCCGCTCACAGAGGGGTCAGATTAGGTAATCATACCTCTTCAGCCCTTATTCTTAACACTGGTATGCCATAGGGTCGCGTGTTGAGTCCCTTACTCTATACTCTTTATGTGCATGATTGCATTCCCACTCACGCTAGTAATACTATTGTTAAATTTGTAGATGATACAATTGTGGTGGGACTTATCTCCGGGGGGGATGAGTCTGCCTACCGAGATGAGGTAGACCAGTTATTTTCATGGTGTGGAGACAATAACTTGGTCCTCAACACCAATAAGACCAAGGAGTTTATAATGGACTATAGAAGTCCAGCCCTTGCTTATCAATGGAGACCAAGTGGAACAAGTGGCCAGTTTTAAGTTTCTGGGTGTTACCATAAAAGGGGGTCTGACCTGGGATGCTCACATTGCAGCACTGGTCAAAAGGGCCCAGCAGAGATTATACTACCTGAGGCTTCTCAGAAAACAACAACTGAATGAAAAACTGCTGGTGATCTTCTACCGCTGCACCATAGAGAGTATCTTAACTTACTGCACCTCTGTATGGTTTGCCAATTGCACAGTGGCAGATAGGACAGCACTCCAGAGGGTTAACATCATTGCCCAGAAGATCATTGGTTGCCCTCTCCCCTCTTTGGAAGAACTTTATAGCTCCCACTGCCTTAAGAAAGTTCAAAACATTCTCAGAGTTCCATCTCATCCTGGGCAGCCTTTTTTTGAACTATTACCATCTGGCAGACGGTGCAGGATAATAAAAACAAGGACAAATAGGCTGAAAAACAGCTTCTATCCCAGGGCAGCAACTCTATTGAATGTATAGTGCAATATTGGTGCAATATCAGAGGTTTTCAATTCAATGTATAGAACGTGAAGGATGTGTGTTTGTGTTTATTTTCATAGTCATAATGTACACTGAAGATGGTATTTAATTTCGTTGTACGAGGTGCAATGACAATAAAGTAAACTAAACTAAACTTTAGCCTATGTCCTCCTCTTTGGGAATTCACAAACAAAATACATGGTGAGGTGGCATTCTGTATCATTCCATTTCCCAGTGCTGAGCATCTCCACACAGTCCTCATTCTCTTGGGTGTCCTGAGGAGCTCCTTCCTTCCAATTGCTGTAGCTTTGCAATGGTGTACGGTCTGCATACATGAACTGGCCTTCCTTCTCTATGTCGTTCAGCCCTATAAAGACTCGGAAGAAGCCACTCTGGGAGACGTAGTCAGAAATCACCGTGTTAGTAGCTTCATCCTTTGGCATGGCTAAGATTCCTTCTCGAATCCTGCAGTGAGCGAAGGCTTCCCTGTAGTTCTTCTCTTCCTGAACAATGTAGTAGTATTTTTCTTCTGTTTCTCTGATGCCTGCTAACACTTTTAGAAAGAGAAATAAAAAAGCTGGTTTAAAAAAAAAACAATAGCCATTTCAGGATGCCTAAGTCTATAACGGTGATGGCGAACCTATGGCACACGTGTCACAAGTGGCACGCGAACCGCAGGCAAACTTACCTCACTGCGCATGTGCGCGCCTCACAGTTGATTTTTTTTTCCCAGTTGGTTTGAGGCCTTTTTCAGCCTCCCAAAGACTTGGAAAAAGCCTCTGCAAGGCTTTTCAGGACGAATTATAGGCCCATTTTGTCACTTCCTGTAATACCATAAGTGACGAAATGGGCCTATAATTCAGCCTGAAAAGCCTTGCAGAAGCTTTTTCCAAGCCTCTGGGAGGCCGAAAAAGGCCTCAAACCAGCTGAAAAATCAGCTGTGAAGTGCAGTGCAGGTAAGGGGGTGGAGATGGGGATTGCGTGTATATGCGCAGGGGATGTGGGGAGCGGGGCTGCGCATTGCATTCTGGGTGCTGGCACGCGAGTGCGTGCACGCTGCCACACACACAATTTTTGGCACAGGAGTCCAAAAAGGTTAGCCACCACTGGTCTAAAATCACAGATGTCTATATATAAAACATGGAAGACTCCTGGTGGTGCAGTGGTTACAATGCAGTACAGACAATCCTCAGCTTATGATAACAATTAAGCCCCAAATTTATGTTGCTAAATGAGACATTTATGAAATGAGTTTTGCCCCGTTTTACGACTTTTCTTGCCACATTTGTTAAGTGAATCACTGCAGTTGTTAAATTAGTAACGTGATTGTTAAGTGAATCTGGCTTCCCCACTGACTTTGCTTTCAGAAAGTCACAAAAAGGCATGACCCTAGAGTATAGCAACGGTCATAAATATGAGAAGGTTGCTATGGGGATGCTGCAATGGTCATAAGTGTGAAAAATAGCCATCAGTCACTTTTTTTCAGTGTTGTTGTGATTTCGAACAGTCACTAAGTGAACTGTTGTAAGTTGAGGACTATCTGTATTGCAGTTTAACTCTGCCCACAGCCTGGAGCTCGATTCTGACGGGGTTCAAGATTGACTCAGCCTTCCATCCTTCCGAAGTTGGTAAAATGAAGACCTGGATTATTGGGGGCAAGATGCAGATAATGTGTTTACATTGCAAACCGCTATGGGAATGGTATATAAGCTTAAATGCTACGGCTATGGCTAAGCACAAATTGGATACAGGACAGATGTTTTTATTTATTTTTATTTATTTATTTTGAGTTTGTAGCACATCTCCAGCTTGGAATGCTTTCCCCTGAATTTTGATGGCATGGTCTATGAGGGATTTGGGCACTTTTGCGCAACTTCCAGGAGAGTCCCAAGTGAATCCCAATTTAAGAGAAATAAACAAAAACAAAGGATATGAAACCTACCATTCTTTACGAAGGTAATGGAATTTTTGAGTCGAGCCACATTGATGTCCAGTTGTCCGACAACTTTGCGATATTTCCCACAATCACAGACACCACCTAACTCAGTATAAATATAGAAACATTAAGTAGCAAGATGCTATGACCTTTTGGTCTGAAGTAACTTTAATGAGACCTATCTATTCCTTCTTCCAAGTTAACTCTAGTTATTTATTATGTTTGTATATCTCAATTTCTAACCAATAATTCAAAATGAACAGATAATTCTCACCAATAATTCAAAATGTACAGTTTCTCACCATTAATTCAAAATGTACAGATTTATTTATCAAAATAAATAAACAGGGCCTTAAGCTGAGTTGGTGATATCAGAGGAATTGTCTTGGAATTACAGGTAGTTCTAGTTTAGTGACTGCCTTGTATGGCAACTGCTTGCACTTACAACAATGATGAAAAAAAACTACTAATTTGCAACACTAGTCCTTGCATTTATGACATTCACAGGTATGGAAAACAAAGAAAAACTGAAGTAAAGATCATAAGCACAGTTATTATTTCACTTAGCGAACTCTTTGCTTAATGATCGACTTGCCAATCCCAGTTGTGATCACTAAATGAGGACCTTTTTGTATTTGTATTGTGGAAATGTTTACCATTATCTTCTACTGGAGCTTCTTTTGAGTTCTGGAACTAGCCTATCACAACCCAGAGGCAATTCTTTTGCTGCTTGTATTTTGCAAAGTAAAAGGTAAAGGTTCCCCTCGCACATATGTGATAGTTGTTTCTGGTTCTAGGGGGTGGTGCTCATCTCCATTACAAAGCCGAAGAGCCAGCACTGTCCAAAGATGTCTCCGTGGTCATGTGGCCGGCATGACTAAACAGCTGAAGCTGCACGAAACACTGTTACCTTCCCACCTATTTTTCTACTTGCATTTTTACATGCTTTTGAACTGCTAGGTTGGCAGAAGCTGGGACAAGTAATGGGAGCTCATTCCATTACGCGACGCTAGGAATTCAAACCACTGTACTACTGACCTTTCTGATTGACAAGCTCAGTGTCTTAGCCTCTGAGCCACTGTGTCCCATTTGCAAAATAGTAGAGGCCATAATAAGTTGAATTTGAAATAAATATGTTGAAGTAAGAGTGGAGATTTGAAATTATTGCTGTTCATTTCTAGAGTTTCCCTCACAAATAATTATATGCACTAAGTATTTTGCATATTAAAAAATTTGTTTTTACAAAAATCTAGTAGATTTATGGGAGTTAACAATATCATAAAAAATAGAGTTTCTTGGGACAAATATTAATATTACTACAGCCAGCAAAGCACAGCTTAGAAGCATTCACATTCAATGGCTATATTTATGTGACTGCATTTTGTGATGTTTTCGCTAAAACCAGAATTTACTTCTGATTTTCGGGAAAACAGGCCCATAACAAATACTGCAAAAATGTAAAATGAGGTCGGTTACAGCCATCATTGTTCTTAAGTCAAGGACTAACTGTAAAAAGCAATCATGTTGGCAAGATGGTGGTCGTTTGACCCATGCTGGCTGGGGAATTCTGGGAATTGAAGTCCACACAACTTCAGATGACCAAAGTTGAGAAAGACTGGATCAAACAATAAACTTACTAAACCAGTTGGCTTTGCATCCCTTGTTAAGATACAAAAACCAAGACAAAGTTAAAATTAACCAGGCTTATTTTGTTATATGAACACATCTGCTGTTTTTTAACTGACCTCATTAAGTATGTTGAGTGAATACAGTCATTGAATCTACATTTTCATAAAGATTTAATTAAATGAAAATGGCTGAGGGCAGAGGGCTGGATCACCATGGCATTTTAATTGGTGCAGGCCTAATTCTGACTGAAATGGTCTGACTCTGTACGCTTTCCCTTGGCCAACAAAATTTGAAACAAAAAGCAGGACTGTGGCCTTGGCTTCCTCTTATGGGGCTGTTTTGAATATAGCAATCCTACTTCTAGCTAAAGAAAACACTATTTATTAAGAATGTTTTCAGAAAATTGGCTTTTTATATGTAGTTATTGACCCAGGACCAGTAATATTTGTAAAGTGGATCACCTGTGTGACCACTCTATTTTATGAGGGTTCTTTTTGCAGTGGTCATTAAGTGAAACAATGGTTCACTATGGGCCATTTTTCCTGAAACTCATAAGTAAATGCCAGTTTTCAGCAAAAACATGAAAAAGTACAGTCATGTGATTACTGGGAGATTGGATCTTCATAACCCAGTTGTAAGTACTCTATTGTAACTTCAAAGAGTCACTAAGCTATCGATCCAGAGGTGGTGTTCATCAGGTTCTGATCAGTTCTGGAGAAGCGGTACCAGAAATTTTGAATAGTTCGGAGAACTGGCAAATACCACCTCTGACTGGCCCCACCCCCATCTATTCTCTGTCTCCCGAGTCCTAGCTGATCAGCTGGGTCTTCTTTGGTTGCCCTGCACAGGAGAACGGAGCTGGAAAGCAGGTTAGTGGGGTGTGGAGGGAATGGGGATTTTTCAGTAACCTTCCCCTGCCACGCCCACAGTAGTAATTTTTTTGAATCCCACCACTTCCCACCATAAATAGAGAAGTATCTGTAGCATTAGTTTCCGAGCACTTCTGTTTCAAAACCTGCCTGTCTACCTACTCTAACCAGAATTAGCCCAGCCAATTAAATCTGACAAAGAAAAACTGTTTCTGATCCCACATTTTGGGAAGTTCTGCAGAAAATAGGATGGGAAATGAAACAAGGAGAGGCTGCTTTTCCTTGGTAAAGGAACAGCCTCCAGGAGAGATCAGGTTAGACTCCTCCTTATCCCAACCTAATCCCAAACAGTTTTGGTCACCCCATTACAAAAAAAGATGTTGAAACTTTGGAAAAAGTGCAAAGTAGAATAACTAAGATGATGAAAGGCACAGAGACTAAAACATATAAAGAACGGTTGCAGGGTTTGGGTTTGGCTAGTCCAGAGAAAAGAAGGACTAGAGAGGACATGATAGCAGTATTTCAGTATTTGAGAGGCTGACACAAAGAGGAGGGGGCCAGTTTATTTTCCAAAGCACCAGAAGGCAGGACAAGAAACAATGGATGGAAACTAATCAAGGAGAGAAACAACCTGGAATTAAAGAGAAACTTCTTAACAGTGTGGATGGAATGGAAAAGTGCTTCATCACGGGAAGGTTTTTAAGAAGAGACTAGACAGTCACTTATCTGAAATGATATAGGCCAGGATCTCCTGCTTGAGCAGGGGGCTGGACTAGAAGACCTTCAAGGTCCCTTCCAGCTTTATTCTGATTCATTGATATCAGAAGCTTATAAAGACAGTATTCTTCCAGAGATTTTTCATCATATCCACTTCATCGTTTTCTGTTTCCACTGATTTTAGTTCTCAGTTTAGCCTACAGCCCTTGGATGTCTGAGCTATCTGTCAGGTCTTATTCTGTTTAATTTATCTCAGATCAGCCAAAGTTGGTTGGTGCTGCCATCTGCTGTGATAGCGATGGGATATGCTAGGATAATAAACACGCTTCCTCCTTCTGGTCCTGTGGACCAACATGGTAGGGTACACAGTGACTACAATTTGATTGCCTTTGATCTAGAAGGCAACGAAGGCATCAGAAATGCAAAAGAAGAACAAACGATGTGTACCTGCTTTACCCTTCCCTCCAGTGACTCCAGATTCACCCTTTACTCCTTTGTCACCTAAATAAAGAAGAAAATACATTGCCTTCAACTGGAAAGTTGCAAGCACATTCACAAAATAGATCTTTAGAAATGGATAGAGCCCATAGGTGGATGGCCAACATAAACAATTCAGTTTTACATACATTGGATTAAGTTCTACTGAATACAGGTAGTTGGCTTACAACAGTTAGTTTAGTGACTGTTCAAACTTACAACAGCTACAGAAAAAGGTGACTTATGACCATTTTCCACACTTAAAACTCTTGCAGCATTCCCATGGTCACGTGACCAAGGTTTGGACACTTTGGAATTGGCAGGAATTTATGTTATGTTAGGAGTTATGTGACCACCTTGTATAATCTTCTGGCAAGCAAAGTCAATGGAGAAGCCGGATTCACTTAACTGTGTCAAGAAAGCGTCTGGATTCTGGCAGTCACCCCCATTTAAATGATGAATCTCAAACCAAACTTCCAAAACATAAAAAGGATTTATTGGGAGTTAAACTGTCCAGCACTGCCTGGATTCTGAGGCATGTAATTCATTGTCACCCATGACCCTGGTTTTCCCCCCACCCCCTGGGTGTATCGTAATTCATATTCTCCAATGGGACACATCCATAGCCAAGAGTCATCAATCATACCCTCCAGTTAGAATTTTGTGCAGCAGAAACTTCAGTCACTTAGTTAACCATCTTTGAAATCATTTATGGAATGCAGTTTTGGTTTGTTGCACTGCTCCCCCCTCTCTTTCTGTTGGCAACTCTAAAAAGACCATCGAAGTATTTTATGAGTTGACAGAAAATTTGTAAAATGGAGAAAAACTCACTTAAACTTAGCAACAGACATTTTTGGCTCGATTATGGTCATAAGTCAAGGACAACCTGCACATTGGATTAAGTTCTACTGAATACAGTTGAATCTATTTTGGTCTACTGTAGTCTTGCTAAGGCAGGCTCTGAAAGCGTTTGTTTTCTGATAGTTAACTTCAGATTCTAATAGATGATCGATTAAAACTTTAAAGACCTAGCAGCTAGATGTGCCTAGTACCTTTGTTTCTTCAGGGAATTGCAGCAAAAACTGAGAGGGACAATAGCTGAAAGGAGTTAATAGTATAATAAATGAATAAACCCAAAGCAGGTTGGTTATGCTTTTCACTTTTGGAAAGAGGAATTTTTTTGCAGGTCTTAGAGGCACTTAAGGAAATTATTTAAGAATAAATGGGAATTCTGAAGGTGGAAGGTTTGTTTTTAATGGGATTGCAATATATAGGAGGTGCAGTATACAGGAGGTTCTAACTTTCCTTCTCTCACTCCATTTTATGAGAACCCATCCCTAGTTGCTATTAACCCCGGCAGGATAAAAAGCAGAGTGGAACTTCTGTTTTTAAAGGAAAAGAGATAATTTTCAACAGGACAATTGGAGACCAAAACAAAAAACAAAAACGGTAATCTGTATGAGCCTCGGTGATGCAGTGGTTAGAGTGCAGTACTCTAGGCTACTTCTGCTGACTGCCGGCTGCCTGCAATTTGGCAGTTCAAATCTCACCAGGCTCAAGGTTGACTCAGCCTTCCATCCTTATGAGGTGGGTAAAATGAGGACCCAGATTGTTGGAGGCAATAGGCTGACTCTGTACACCTCTTAGAGAGTTCTATAAAGCACTGTAAAGCAGTATGTAAGTCCAAGTGCTATTAGTATTGCCATTTCTGCAATGTTTGCAGTGGAAAAGAGTACATATGTTTATAATTCTGCATTCACCTCCGCATTCAGCATTAAGGGAATAATCAGCCAGTGGGAGGAAGGAATATATATGTGATGGCTGCCACTGTCATCTCCACCTCCATATGTTTTCTGTAACAAACTCAGTCTTTCCATTTTTATTTTTGTTCCCCCCCCCCCTCAATCTGTTTTGCATTAGTCACATATCTCCCACAGTTGAAACAAACTGAAACTGAAAAGAGGTAGGGGATTTAAACAAACAAAAACCTAAAATTGGCTTCCAATTCAACTATGACGTTTTTCACAAGGCAGAAACATACACTTTTGGAGTGGCTTTCACAATACCTGGATTTAAATATTCCTAGAAATCTGTGGGGATACCTCAAACATGTAGTGCATTGCAACAATATTTCTAAGGTAGAAGAGTTCTGCAAGGAACAGTTGGAAAATATACAATTAAAAGTAAAAAAGAAAAAGCACATACTTGGATACAACAGAAAAGTGAAACAGTTGTTGCCAATTTAGATAAGGCCCATGGAGCATTTTTATTCTTGAAATATCTGAGCATTGCATAGAAATATGTATGTTGTTAGTGAATGTGTAAGTGAACTTGATAATGTCCACCTACTTCATAACATGAATTCCCCAATGCCTATTAGCCAAGCTTCCAACAGAGCTGCATTAAGTTTTACTAGCCAACTCCAAAATTCCTGCTTCCATTGAGAAATCCCATATCCCCACTTCCGTTCCCTTCAAAATAAAGTTTGAACTCATAGCTTCCAGGATGTGTGGTTGATAGGGATGTACTGAAGGTAATATCTGTTCAAGAGGGATGTAGGAATTAGACTAGATTAACTGATAATTTAATTAATCTTGCTGGAAAGGATGGGGATTGAACCTATGACCTTCTGCATTTGCACTCCAATGAGTTATAGTCATCCCAGCACAGACTAGGAACATCCCATCATTGATTGGGATCTGAGAAGACTGCAACTTAATGGTGGTTTCTCCTTCATTGATGCCCGTGGAAGTGATCTCTGACCATTCTGCTTTTTACATTTTTTAGCATTTGGTGAAGTGAACTCAAGTGTGTCAAATGCTTGTTTTAAAATAAGCTCTTTAGTTATTTTTTTTCTCCTTCTGCCACGTACTTTGCTCTTGTATTTCATTGTGCAGACGCTAAATTATAATGAACTCAGCAGAGAACATTGAGGAAATTGAAATGCGTGCTTAGGAAGAGCTTTTCTAAAAACATAGACAATACTAAAAAGAGTCTGAATGGATTCATGTGGGTAGCCATGGAACGGGAAGCATAAGTTAACAGTACTTGTGTTTTGGAAATAAAAGCCTTCAGTTTCATTTGCAAACATAAAGAGCAGGTGTTTTTTTTTAATTTTATACTGAGGTTTATCATCCAGTGAAGATGTGTGATCAGTTAATACTTACCTTTCCTGCCAATTGGTCCGATTTTACCTATCATTCCTTGTTCACCAATATCTCCAATTGCACCTTTGTCTCCTGAATCGGAAATACAATAAATAGAAGTTTGCTTCATTGAGTCTCAAGAGCACAATTTAATTGTATTTTAAGGTACTGCACATTAAACAAACTAGGGTCCTTACTCTTTAGTAAGGCTGTATTACTATTATTCCTCTCATCTTTCCTATTACCTCTTCTTTTCTACTTATAGTATAACTTTGTTGCTTGTATCTTTACAATTTATGTTGTTTTATTTAGTTTCCTAATATGATTTATGTTGATTGCTTATTTAGTATCCTATAATTATCACTAAGTGTTGTATCTTGTGATTTATGATGAATGTATTTTTTTAAGATGACTATTATCATGATTTATCATGTATTGCTTTTATGTACACTGACAGCTTATGCACTGAAGACAAATTCCTTGTGTGTCCAATCACACTTGGCCAATAAAGTATTCTATTCTGTTCTGTTCCGTTCCGTTCCGTTCCGTTCCACTCCACTCCACTCCACCCCACTCCACTCCACTCCACTCCACTCTACTCTACTCTACTCTATATTCTATTCTTGTAAAGAGCCAGGAATTATAGAGGTTGAAGCCTAAGACAGGAAAGTATTCTTTAAATCAGAGTTCTCCAACCATGACAACTTTATGACTTCTATATTCCAATTCCCAGAACTCCACAAGTCATAGTTTCCAAGCTTGGAGCCTCCTGCTTTAAATAATTGTCATTAGAGAATAGCAATAGCAATAGCACTTAAACTTATATACTACTTCATAGTGCTTTACAGCCCTCTCTAAGCATTTTTCAGAACATATTGCCCCCAACAATCTGGGTCCTCATTTTACCAACCTCAGAAGGATGGAAGGCTGAGTCCACCTTGAGCCGGTAAAATTTGAACTGCTGGTGGCCGGCAGTCAGCAGAAGTAGCCTGCAGTACTGCATTCTAACCACTGCGCCACCATGGCTTGTGTGTCCCCACTCCAGAAGTATTTTGCTGGTTGCCCTAAGAAAGAAGATGTTGAACTAAGACAACCATGTTCTAATCTAGCACTTCTCTATTAAGAGGAGATGTGTGTAGCTATGAAATGGTCAGAGTTTTCCCTTCTAACTAGACATCGAAGTGGGCGGGTTGTGTTAGTTTATGAAAGCAAAATATGGAACATAGTGTCATAGGCTGGAAGGGATCTAGGAGGTCTGCTAGTCCAACCCCTGCTCAAGGCAGGAGCTTACACCATTCCAATCAAATGGTTGTCCGGGTTTGTTTTTGAGATCCTTCAGCGATGGCGCACTCACAACTTCAGGAGGCAAGCTATCCCATTGATTAATTGTTCTCTCCATCAAAAAAAAGTTCTCCTTAGTTAAAGTATTTCTTTTAACAAACTTCCACTCATTGTCCTGCCGTCTTGTGCTTCGGAGAATAAGTTGTCCCCTCTTCTCTGTGATAGGCCCTCTAGTTCTGGAAGACAGTTATCATGTGTCCCCTAATGCTTCTCTTTGATAGGCTAGACATGCCTAGCTCCCCAACTGTTCGCCCTATGATTTATGATTAAGATAGCACCTTTTCCAAGTACCCAATTTTTTTAAGAAAGAAAATTATCACATACTCCTTTGCTACTCCACTTGAAAGGTGTTGCATATGCTCTTCTTGTCCATTCCAACAGAATGGAGCCCCTTTTGAAGAGAGTTTGACTTTGATTTGTCTCCATTAATGTATCATGCTGAGCTGTCAGGTAACAGATGGCTGTCTCTCCCTTTCTTTGCACTCTTGTAGAAAACAACAACAACATGACATTTCCAAGCTTATCTGCAACTCCCTGCTGAGATGCTTGTAGGAGTTATGTTTTGGTCTGAAAAAATATTCTTAAATGATGACTAAGAGAAAAAAATATCATTAGATGTATATGCAACTCCCTCAGTGTTATTCTCATACGCAGATGGATAAGACACACATGTCGACAGAGTAATTAAGAACCTAAAAAAAGAAAACTGGATTAAACCCTATATAGACCAGCATTCTGGGTCACACAGTGACAATTAGATACACCTGGGAAGCTCACAGGTTTGAACTTGGATTCAGAATCCCCTTCCCTTTTGTTTCCCAGCAACCAGTATTTTAAGCAAACTGTTGATGATTCAGAAAGTAATAAATAGAGCAGTACAATACTTTGGATTTGATTCCTCTGCATTCTGGGAAAAGATACAGCTACTTTCAAAAGTGATTTTTTTAAACCTTTGCATCCTTTAAAATGCCATCTGCATGGCCAGTTTCAGGGTCCTCAAGGCACGGCTTCCAACTGTCCTAATAGCACTAGCACTTAGACTTATATACTGCTTCAAAGTGCTTTAAGGCCCTCTCTAAATGGTTTACAGAGTCAGCCTATTGCCCCCAACAATCTGGATCCTCATTTTACCCAGCTCAGAAGGATGGAAGGCTGAGTCAACCTTGAGCCTGGTGAAATTCGAACTGCCAAAATGCAGGCAGCCGGCAGTCAGCAGAAGTAGCCTGCAGTACTGCGCCACCACGTTTCTTAATAACAGGATCATATCTCCCCAATTGCTTCTATTCTGGTCAGGTGTAAAAGACCAGATCCAGACCTGAAAGTCCAATTAAACTGATTTATTGCTAAACAGCCTATACATAAAATTTTCCCAACTAACAGTGGGCACCTGCTTAGAGTTTGATAAGGTTCCACGGAATTCAAGGGATGTTGGACTTAGTCTGCTTATGGCTACGTAGGGATTTGAGGCTGATCCCACTTTTGACTCCACCTTAGCTTCTGCTACTCCTTCTGCTATATTCCATCCCATTTGGTCTGGCAAGAGGACCATGCTGTGGATCCCTTAAGTTAAAGAGGGTCAGCTGGTGGGACCCAGGAAGAAGGCCTTTCCTGCCATCTTGTGGAACATAATTCTGCCTGGCTAAGATTAGGTTAGCCTAGATCTTGCTGGCCTTTCACAAGGCTCTGAAAAACTTGGTTTTCTGAGCAGGCCCGAAGCCCAGGATGCGTAATAAAACTCTGTCTCTTGGGTTTGTTGATGGTTATTTTATGATGCTTGGCTGCTATGGGGTTTTATTACCCCAATTAAATCATGAGTCTCGAGCCAAACTTCCAAAACTAAACAGGATTTATTTGGGAGTTAACATGTCAACACTGCTTGAGTGTAGCCAACTCTGAGACACATAATTCACTGTCACCCTTGACCCTGATTTCCCCCCACCTCCTGGGTATATCATAATTCATATTCTCCAATGGGACACATCCATATCCAAGAGTCATCAATCATGCTCTCCAGGTAGATTTCTGCATGGCAGAAATTTCAGTCACCTAGTTACTATCTCTGAAAAATTATGTATGGAATGCACTTTCGATTTCCAAGCTGCGGCACTGCTCTTTCAAGCCCCTTTCCCCCCTACCTTTCTGTTAGCAACTCTAAAAAGACCATATAAATATTTTATGAGTTGACATGTATATTACATGTTTTATTTGCCTTTATCTATTTTATTACAAACAGCTAGAGTCATATTTGTGAGATAGAGGGCTCTATCAATCAATCAATCAACCAATCGATCAATCAATCAAACCATTTCTGAAATATTGCTAAAACTCCAGGGATTAGACCAAGCAGTCACCAACATTAACTAAAGGTCACATAATTTTTTTTTATTTTAAAAATTACATTATTACTCTGGATAATTTTCTTTATAAGCTTCCTTTTAAATAGTTCCTTTCCTCCTGTGATTAAGAAGCAAGATAAGCTTGTCAGAGTGTAAACATAATTTACGGAATAGCTGAGTTTATACAGTACACTTATCCAGATTAGATGAAGGCCTAATGGCTGCATTGCCATTACATACTAAACATGGATAAACCTGATTTTTTAAGGGCTTACGGCCCTGTCCCAACCCAGCCCATTTGGGTTAATTTAGAACCAGGTTAAATATGCAGCCAGTGTGTAACTCTGAAGTAGTAAGGGACCGTTCCTATGTTTTTAACTGTAAAGAGAGTACTGTAAATTGTTTTACCTTTGGATCCTGTGGGGCCAAGTTTCCCAGTTTTTCCCATTTCTCCTTGGTCTCCCTTTTCACCTTCATCTCCTTCAATCAGAAAAAAAAAAGAAGAGGCGATATGACAACAAAGTTTAGGAAATGCTGATCTGATTTTATAGAACATAAAATAACAGAGTTGGAAGCAGGGGCGGGATTCAATTTTTTAAACAATCGGTTCTGTGGGCGTGGCTTAGTTGGTGGGTGTGGCTTGGTGGTCATGTGACTGGCTCGGTGTGGCCAACTCAATATTACTCACATCGAGGCATGCATCTCCTCGTCTGGCCTCTCATGACTGTGGGGATGCTGCAACAGTTGTAAGTGTGAAAAACGGTCATAAGTCACTTTTTTCAGTGCCATGTAACTTTGAATGGTCACTCCATATAAGCAAAGTACCAGCAAAGGAGGGAAAAAAATTCCAGAGATGTTCCTGAGACAAGAAGTCTAGTCCTGCCAAGAATGTCATAAGGGTTAACGGAGAGGCAGTTTCTGTAATCAACACTAGAATGTTTCCTGCCTTCCTTCCTTACAGGATTAGGCCAGTAATTTCTTCTAACAACTGGTTCTCCGAACTGCTTAGAATGTTAACAACCGGTTCTAGCAAATAGGTGCGAACCTGTAGAATTGAAACAACATTACTTTGGGATACCTAGTCATGCACCCATAGCTTCATCACCACTCTCATATTTAGGATTCTAAATCTATGTGAAATGTTGATACTCTGTCTTCAGCCTGCTCTTTGAATAGCTGGGAGAAGTGGTCAAAACATCAGTTTTTCAGAAGAGAAAATGGATAATGCTGTTGTCAGGATTCTGGCAGTCGCCTCCATCTAAATCATGAGTCTCGTGCCAAACTTCCTAAACTTAAAAAGGATTTATTGGTAGTTAAACTGTCCATCACTGCCTGGATATAGCTGACTCTGAGACACATAATTCATTGTCACCCTTGACCCTGGTTTCCCCCCACCCCCTGGGTATATCGTAATTCATATTCTCCAATGGGACACATCCACAGCCAAGAGTCATCAATCATGCTGTCCAGTTAGAATTTTTGCATGGCAGAAACTTCAGTCACCTAGCTACTATCTTTGAAAACATTTATGGAATGCAGTTTTGGTTTGTACTAGTCCCCCCTCCCTTTCTAAAAAGACCATAGAAAAATTTCATGAGTTGACAGCTTTCCATCCCCATTCAATGCCCAACTCAATCTATCTGTAGCGCAGGCACAGATTAATTATACTAAAGTGGCAGTTTTCCAAGGCTGGTAATGTTCAGATTTGTAGACTCCAACTCCCAGAATTCTCCAGCTGGCATGGCCTTCGCTAAGAATTCTGGGAGTTGAACTCCACACATTTGAAACTCATTCAACCTTGGAAACGCTCATTAGCGGCATGCCAGCTGTCTTTGAAAGCAAACACACACACTTTGAGGAATTTATCATTAAAACCAAGAGGAACAGGGAATGTGTGTCCATGGCTGGTATCCATGGGAACAAAAATGACTATTCTAGTACTGCAATAGATTGCTGATATAAAGCAATGCTTGGCATATGTGCACATGTGAATTAATATCATTCTGTACATTCTTCCTCCGCAGATTTGATGTTTAGCTATTTAATTGAAATTTGTTTTGCTGATTTGCCTTCCCTCTCTTTCATAAAGTCAATTACTTTAAAGAGAAAGTCTCATACTGAACCTGAAATTTGCTTGTCTTGTAGTAATTCCTATTGTTGCTGAGATCTTCTTTGGGCTAATAATGAACTAGGGAAGAGGGTGCCTGTGATAGCCCTTAAAATAAGGTAGGCAGGTAGGTAAGTGGGATGCCTATATTGGAGGGCCGATCTGGAAGGATTTTTGTGCCATACAGAAAAGTATCTGTAGTTGGGATTCCCATCGTATAATAAGCCAAAATATTGTTTGTTTCCTTATGGCTTGATGATATTTGCACCCATCCTTTTTTAGTATGTAAACCCAGTTTTATAGCTCATCAGGTTGTATAATCTGAGTGATTATGGCTTCTTTGGCATATTAGAGTTAAACCATACCCTCCCTAACTTTTCTGCTCTGGGATCATCAGACCTAAGACATAACCAGGGCTGGGATGCTACCGATTCTGGCCGGCTCTATAGAACCTGTAGCTCTGAAGAGCAGCAGACACAGAACCGGTTCTGTGTCTGCTGCTGTTTGGCCCACCCGCCTGCCCGGGCTTGTACCTGACCTTTATTTCCTGCTTTGTCAACCTCAACTGCTTTGCATGGCACAGCTGAGATTGAAAAAGCAGTAAAAAAGGCGTTTTTCAAAGGCTGCGCACCCGCGCGCAAGCTTTAGGTTTATTATATGCGCACACAAAATGTAATCACTGAAATGGTAGTAACACCAGTTGAATCCCACCCCTGGACAAAACCCTTTGAAGGAAGTTGGATGAAAGTCCATTTCCTTAAATATTAAGCTGTTAAATAAGAGACTTCATGAGGAAAGATACCAAGATTTGCGCCTCGCTGCCCTCTTGTGGTGTTTTGTGTTGTGATGTTTAATTTTTTTTTAAACAACAGGCTTGGCATTCCTCAGCAAATTATGATGTGGGAAGTACATGGATATCACTATTATCTTTTTATAATAATCAATAGTACAAGTCAATTCTGATTTGATCAGATTTATATCCCACTGAATTCAACAGATCTATAGCTGAATGGTAATTGGTTCTGTACTGGGTGCAATGATATCCTTTCTCCTTAAAGATAACTGACATCACATTACACTTAACACTGAAGGTAGAACTTCGACAACTTCACCTTGGACTGATTTTGAATTGTAAATACTGTATTATGGTCCAGGCACCTGGAATCATTTTTGGATTTGATAATTTCTTCTCTTTCTCATAACATATACCTAACCATCATGCTATTCTCTGTCAAAGAAAGCAATATTATGCAAAATGCAGAAAAGGAGTAAGAAAGAGTAAGACAAATAAATTAAAACGATGAGATAGGGAAAAGGCAAGGGAATATAGCTAAATCCAGATTTAATGACAGCCATTATACCTCTGCAGATCTTTTGTCTTTGCAAACCATTCTTGGTTCATTGTCTTTGCAAACCATTCTTGGTATCTATGCATTGATTTCTTACAAGGCCTTTTTTTTAAAAAAAAAATTCAGAATAATATAGTTGGAAGGGACCTTGGAGGTCTTCTAGTCCAACCCCCTGCTTAGGCAGGAAACCCTACACCACTTCAGACAAATGGTTATCTAATCTCTTCTTAGAAACTTCCAGTGTTGGAACATTCATAATTTCTGGAGGAAAGTTGTTCCACTGATTAAATGTTCAAACTGTCAGGAAATTTCTCCTTAGTTCTAGGTTGGTTCTCTCCTTGATTAGTTTCCACCCATTGCTTCTTGTCCTGCCTTCAGGGGCTTTGGAGAATAGCTTGACCCCTCCCCCTTCTTTATGGCAACCCCTGAGATATTGGAACATTGCTATCATGTCACCCCTGGTCCTTCTTTTCATCAGACTAGACATACCCAGTTCCTGCAACCGTTTTTATTTATTTATTTATTATTTATTTATTAATTGCATTTATATACCGCCCTTCTCCCAAGGGACTCAGGGCGGTGAACAGCTCATCTAAAAACCCCACAGAAAATACAAAAGTTAAAAAGTAATTAAATTTAAATCAGCTGCATACTAAAATTAGGAAACCCCCCCCCCACCCTTAAAACCCAATTTAAAATTAAAAATGGAGATCAAATTTAAAATCATCATCTCAGCCCAGGCCGGCCTGCTCAAAGAGCCAGGTCTTTAACGCGCGCCTGAAGGCCCTCAGGTCCGTGCCGGTACGAAGTTCCGGTGGCAGAGTATTCCAGAGGGCGGGGGCACCCACAGAGAAGGCCCTACTCCTTGGCGCCGCCAGACGACACATAGCAGCCGACGGCACCCGGATCAGACCTTCCCTGTGGGAACGCACCGGCCTGTTGGAGAACGTTGGCAGAATGCGGTCCTGAAGGTAACCTGGTCCCATGCCATGGGTCGCCCTAAAGGTCAAAACTAGAACCTTAAAGCGAACCCGGAGAGCCACCGGCAACCAATGCAGCTCGCGCAGGAGAGGCGTCACATGGGCGCTACGTGACGCCCCCATAATCACCCGCGCGGCTGCATTTTGCACCAACTGGAGTCTCCGGATGCTCCCCGCAGGGAGCCCCATGTAGAGGGCATTACAATAGTCCAGGCGAGAGGTGACAAGGGCCTGAGTGACCGTGCGCAAGGCGTCCCGATCCAGGAAGGGCCGCAACCGGTAGATCCGACGGATCTGATGAAACGCCCCCCTGGAGACGGCCGCAATGTGATGTTCAAGTGACAGCCGTGCATCCAGGAGGACTCCCAGGTTGCGAGCCCTCTCTGTGGGGGGCAAAGCTTCCCCCCCAATAGCCAGCGAAGGTGTCAGCTGGCTATATCGGGGCGCCGGAAACCACAGCCACTCGGTCTTGGATGGGTTGAGCCGAAGCCTGTTCCCGCCCATCCAGTCCCGCACGGCCTCCAGGCACCTAGACATAGCCCCCACAGCATCGTTGGGGTGGTCCGGAGTGGAGATGTACAGCTGGGTGTCATCTGCATACAGATGACACCTCACTCCAAGACCACGGATGATCTCGCCCAGCGGCTTCATGTAAATGTTGAACAGGAGGGGAGAAAGGATCGACCCCTGAGGTACCCCACAAACCAGGGGCCTAGAGGTGGACCTATCCCCCCCCGCCAACACGAATTGCGAACGGTCAGAGAGGAAGGAGGAGAACCATCGAAGGACGGTTCCCCCAATCCCCAACCCCCCCAACCGTCGCAATAAGATACTATGGTCGATAGTATCAAAAGCCGCCGAGAGATCTAATAGGACCAGGACAGAGGAGAACCCTCTGTCACGAGCCCTCCAGAGATCATCGACCAACGCGACCAATGCCGTCTCAGTGCTATGTCCAGGCCTGAAGCCCGATTGGAACGGATCGAGGTAAGTAGCTTCCTCCAGGTACCGGGGGAGCTGACGTGCCACCACACTCTCAACAACCTTCGCCACGAAGGGAAGGTTGGAGACTGGACGATAGTTGTTTAAAATAGCTGGGTCCAGGGAAGGCTTCTTGAGGAGGGGGCGCACCACCGCCGCCTTCAAGGCGGTAGGGAGCACCCCCTCTCTCAAGGAAGCGTTGACAATCCCCTGGAGCCAGCCTCGTGTCGTCTCCCTGGCGGCCGAAACCAGCCAGGAAGGACACGGGTCCAATAAACAGGTGGTGGCATTCAGACCCCCCAGCAACCTGTCCACACCCTCGGCGGTCACAGGATCGAACTCCCCCCAGATAACACTCTCAAGACCTGCCCCGGACACCTCCCCCGGGACCATCCAATTGGAGTCGAGCCCCTCCCGAATCTGAGCGATTTTATCATGCAGAAATCGGGAAAACTCCTCTGCCCTACCCTGCAAGAGGTCATCCCGTGCTCTCGGTTCAAGTAGAGAGCGGGTCACTCTAAACAGGGCGGCAGGCCGATTTTCTGCTGATGCAATAAGGGCGGAGAAATACGAAGATTTCGCCGCCCCTATCGCCACAAGGTAAGTCTTAATATGAGATCTCACCTGTGTTCGGTCAGACTCAGAACGGCTCGCCCTCCAAATGCCCTCTAGACGTCTTTCCCGGCACTTCATCTCCCGTAGCTCCTCCGTATACCACGGAGCCAAATGGGATCTGTGCCGGGTCAGAGGTCGCAGAGGCACAACTCGCTCTAGGGCCCCGGCGGCCAACCCATCCCAGGTGGCCACCAGGTCTCCAGGCGAGCTGAGAGCCAGATATTCAGGAAATGGCCCAAGCTCCCTCTGGAACCGATCAGGGTCCATTAGGCGCCTGGGGCGGAACCATCTAAGTGGCTCCGCCTCCCTGCGGTGGGGGGTAGCGGAACAGAAATCCAGCCTAAGGAGGGAATGATCTGTCCATGACAAGGGTGTAATAACTAAATCCCCCCAATTACAGTCATTCAGCCACTGCCCAGAGACAAAAATCAGGTCCAGCATGTGTCCTCCTATGTGAGTGGGGGCAGAAACTAACTGGGTCAGGTCCATGGCCGTCATGGAAGCCAAGAACTCCCGGACCAACCCTGAGGTTTCACCGAGCGATGGCAGGTTGAAATCCCCCATGACCAAAAGCCTAGGGGTCTCAACCGCCAGCCCGGCTATTACCTCTAGGAGTCCGGGTAGGGCCGATGAGACGTGGCAGGGAGCCAGGTACGCCATCAAAAGACCCATCTGTACCCCTTGCCCCCACTTCACAAATAGAGATTCACAGCCAGCCGTCTGAGGGACAGTGGCCTCCCTAGGACAAAGGACTTCCTTTATAAGCACCGCTACCCCACCACCCCTTCCCTGAGCCCTAGGCTGGTGAAATGCAAGGAAACCTGGTGGGCACATCTCAACCAGAGGGACACCGCCCTCTGGGCCCAACCAGGTTTCGGTGACACCTACCAGGTCCGCGGCCTCCTCCTGAACCAGATCATGGATCAGGGGAGCCTTATTAACCACGGACCTGGCATTGCACAACAACAGCCGGGTATTCAGGGCCTGAGATTCCGGACAACCAGGGCTGCAGGATGGGTAATGAGGGTCGGAGCGCGCTACCGCTTGCAGACATCGGGAGCGCGATCCCCTTACCGGATATGGCCCTCTACCCCCAGCATATCTACCTCTCCCAGTCACCGTGCTAATAAAATTAGCCCCCCGCTGCCCACCCCCTGTCTGCCACCCCGACACAGGAACCCCCGAGGCCCCCCAGGCGCGCGTGCCGGCCTGGCTGCCCCCAAATCCATGCGGGCTGTCTCCCCCGCCCGCCCTGGATCCTTCCAACCCCTTAAAAAATCCCATTAAAAATTTAATCACAGGTTTAAAACATTTCCTCCGGTTTCTTCCGGAGTGAATCATTGCAGTTAAGTGAGCCCACTTCACATAGACACACAGATAATCAAGAGTTGGAAGGGACCTTGTAGGTCATCTAGTCCAACCACTCACCCAAGCGGGAGACCCTACACCATTTCTGACAAATGACAGTCCAATCTCTTCTTGAAAGTCTCAAGTGATGATGCTCCCACAATTTCTGAGGGCAAGCTGTTCCATCGATTGATTGTACTGACTGTCAGAAAGTTTCTCCTTATTTCCAGGTTAAATCTCTCCTTGTTTAGTTTCCATCCATTATTCCTTGTCTGGCCTTCCGATGCTTTAGAAAATAGCTTGACCCCTTCCACTCTGTGGCAGCTCCTCAGATATTGGAAGACTGCTATCATGTCTCCCTTGGTCCTTCTCTTCACTAGACTGGACTTGCCCAGTTCCTGTAACCATTCTTCGTAAATTTTAGTCTCCAGTCCCCTAATCATCCTGGTTGCTCTTTTCTGCATTCTTTCTAGAGTCTCAACATCTTTTTTTTATAATGTGGTGACTAAAACTGGATGCAGTACTCTAGGTGTGGTCTGACTAAGGCTTTATAGAGTGGCATTAGTACCTCCCTTGATCTCGATTGTATCCCTCTGTTAATGCAGCTTAGGATTGCACTGGCTTTTTTGGCTGCTGCTGCACACGGCTGGCTCCTATTTAGCTGGTTGTCCACTAAGACTCCAATTTCATTCAACAACTTTGCTTTTCAGAAGGTTGCCAAAGGCGACTGCATGATCTTGGGACACTGCAACCGTCATAAATACATGCTAGATGCCAAATTTCAACCACGTTGAACCATGGGGACGCTACAATGATCATAACGTGTAAGTGTGAAAACGGTCGTGAAGTCACTTTTTTCAGTGCTGTTGTCATTTCAAACAGACGGTTGTAAAGTCGAGGGCCGCCTACTGTATCAATGCTGGCTTTGAGCAAAAGCATTGTAAAATGGGGTCATGTGACCATGGGGCACTGCAAATGACTGTAAATGCAACCTTGTCAAGGAGTGCTTGACATGCAATCATGTCTCTCTCTCTGTGTGTGTAGGGAGCAGCTATCAGGACTTCAGAGAAGGGTTGTAAGTACCCTGTAAGCCAACACAATTCTAGGCTGCATAGGCAGAGGGATAGAATCAAGATCACATGAAGTGTTAATACCAATTAAGGCCATACTTGGAATACTGCATCCAGTTTTGATCGCCATGATGTAAAAAAGATGTTGAGACTCTAGAAAGAGTGCAGAGAAGAGTGACAAAGATGATTAGGGGACTGGAGGCTAAAACCAGGGGTGGGTTTCTACCGGTTCTGTCCACCTCTGTAGAACCGGTAGCTCTGAAGAGCAGCAGAGATAGAACCGGTTCTATGTCTGCTGATGTTTTTGCTCACCCACCCACCCGGGCTCTTACCTGACCTTTATTTCCTGATTTTTTTCAACTTCAGCTGCCGAACGAGGCACAGCTGCAGTTCAAAAAGCAGGAAAAGAGGGCTGTTTCAAAGGCTGCTTCTCTGCACGCAGCGTGCTGATGACGATTTACAGGTGACGATTTACAGGCGCCTGCTCGCAGCTTGCAGGAAAGCACATCATAAATCACCGAACCTTGTAAATCCCGAACCGGTCATATCCCACCCCTGGCTAAAACATATGAAGAACGGTTGCAGAAACTGGACATGGATAGTCTAGAGAAAAGAAAGACTAAGGGTAATATGATAGCAGTATTCCAGTATTCGAGGGGCTGCCAAAAAGAAGAGGGGGGGGGGGTCACCTGATTTTCCAAAGCACCTGAGGGTAGGACAAGAAGTAATGGATGGAAACTAATCAAGGAGAGAAGCAACTTAGAACTAAGGTAAAGTTTCCTGACAATTAGAACAATCAATCAGTGGAACGACTTGCTTCCAGAAATTGTGAATGTTCCAACACTGGAAGTTTTAAAGAAGAGATTAGACAATCATTTGTCTAAAATGGTGTAGGGTTTCCTAGTTGAGCAGAGGGTTGGACTAGAAGACCTCCAATACCCTTTCCAACTCTGTTATTCTATTTGTGATTCTACCTCCAGGGATGTCTTGTCATAACTTTGAATGCTTGCTAAGTGACTGGTTGTAAACGGAGGACTACCTGAAATGTAAGCCTTGGTGTCCTTCACTTCTTGCAAACTTACTTTTTCCCTCTTGTTTTAACAGCAGTGTTTGTGTTCTCATCTGCTATATCTCTTGCGGATTTAATTTCCTCCTGTATTTCATGCTGTGAAAAGCTTTGTTGCTTAATTTCTGCCGGATAATTAGGAGGCAGGACATCTTTGAGTATAACAAAAAGCTGGCCTTACCGCGTAATGTGCTCAGGATATTTTGTGAATTGGTTCTGGCAGGAAAAGAAAACAGCAGGTCTCTCTCTCTAGGTTTGTCAAGAGCCAACGATTGGGAGTGTTGGACAGCTGGATTCTAACCACAATGGCCTGAAAGAACATTACTCTGGGCCACCGTTGAAAGTTTAAATGGCAGCTATGTTGCTCAGAGCAGTAAACTGGGGTTTGTTTGTTTTTGTAAAGCATGCCTCCGGCCTAACATCAACCATTGGCCTGGACAATTGCCTAGGCTGCTGAGGAGTGACATAGGCCACAGACAAGGGCTGACAGAAAATCGAGTTTCCAAAAAGTTTATATTTTTCTTTCAATTTCTAGCCCTTATGGAAGACATGCTCGAAGATATGGGAAGCCACCCACTCCCAGAAGAATGAAATATTTTGGGAAATATGAAAAAGGCAGAATATTATTTTTCCCTAAAGGAGAAACAGAGAAACAGAAAGCAGCCCCCAAGTCTTTCTTAACAGCCCCCAGCAGATATTTTGTGCCCATTGAAAAAGATTGAGCCAGCCCTATCTACAAAAAAAAAGACTCCCAGCTCCAGGATGATGGGATTAAAACATGATTCCTCAGGACATAATAGGATTAACCATCTACCATCTAGCAGCAGAGTTCACCACGTCGCACAATCTCCTGGGGACATTGCATCACCCTCCAGGCTTCAACCAAACTTAGCTCAGACAACCTACAGAGCCAGCTATGACCCTTACAACAGCCAATAAAATACATGTTCTTGCACAGGAATAGGAAGCTCAAGTGCAAAGCCCAAGAGAAGGTATAAATACTCCTCACTCTCAACTCCGTATGGTCAGTTGCCCAGAATCACATGTGCTTGGTGGTTCTGCTTCAACAATAAATGGACATTCTTTCCAATCAGCCTCCAGCCTCCATTTTATTTCCAGTTCCTGACTTGGAACTGAACCAGATGAACATTTCTTCCAACAAAAGCATATGGAGAAGGAGATTTTAACCATTAAAGAAGTTCTTGATTAGTATAGTCTACTAGTCTGGGATAGAACTGCACACAACCCTTTGCTGCTTTTCGATGCTAGAAGTAATGCAATCCATTTTGCCACATGTGAATTTATAGACATATATAAAGTAATACAAATTAGCTAATTTGCTCCTCTGTCTGTAGGATTAAAATTTGGTAGCGAAAGAGCTCTAGCTTTTAGAAATTTTTAATTTCTTTCAAGCACAGCCATCGTGTAGCCTGCTCAAGAAGGGAGAGATGGAGAAGACAACAGGAAAGGAGTCCTGCCAGATTTGAGGATGTGGTGTTGAAGTCCTTCCATTTCTAGCAAGGAATTTGGAATGTGGTAGTATCAGTTTTCAGAAGAGAATTTCTGCAGCTATGATTATTAGTTGGGTAGTGAAAGCAGCAGCGACCACAAGAAACAGGCTTTGGAGGTGCCGACTGATGTCGAGGAGTTTATAATTGACATTTGTCAGAATAATGAAAGAGAAACCCTCCAAACACACCACACTAGTGTGGTGTACTCCCATTTTATCCCTTCCAAAATGCCTTTGCTTACTTCACTTAAGATTCCATTCCAATCCTTTTGAAGTTCCTATTAAATTTCATTGCACGTTGCTATTCCTCCACCTTCCCCCCAACACACCAAAATATTCACATCATTTTTGATGTGGAGGCCCAATCGTGCAATTACATCAATAGATCTTCCCAATTGGACATCCTTATATCCTTGGGCAGTTCAGCAAGGGCATTGGAAATTACAGTCTGAATATTTGTTGAAGTCACATAATTCAGAGGTAGCTGTGTTGGGTTATTATAGCAAAGACAAGGTCTCTTTGGACATTATAGATATGGAGAAAAGGAGTGTGGCACCTGGTTTTATGGGAAAACACGTTGCTTCCCATCAAATGAATTGGGAAATAATTAAGATTCTG
The DNA here is from genome assembly GCA_023653725.1 of Bungarus multicinctus. NCBI lineage: Eukaryota > Metazoa > Chordata > Lepidosauria > Squamata > Elapidae > Bungarus > Bungarus multicinctus. The sequence continues at coordinate 80,296,497 of CM042846.1, read as the reverse complement.
TTCAAGACATAAAGAACCAACTTTATGAGTATGTCTAGTTTAATGAAAAGAAGGAATAGGGGAGACATGATAGTAGTGTACCAATATCTAAGGGGATGTCACAAAGAAGAGGCAGGTCAGGCTATTCTCCAAAGCTCCTGAAGGCAGGACAAGAAGCCATGGGTGGAAACTAACCAAGGAGAGAAGCAACCTAGAACTAAGGAGAAATTTCCTGACAGTGAGAACAATTAACCAGTGGAACAACTTGCTTCCAGAAGTTGGAGATTCTCTAACACTGAAAGTTTTAAAGAAGAAATTGGACAACCATTTGTCTGAAATAGTGTAGGGTTTGCTGCCTGAGCAGGGGTTGGACTAGAAGACCTCCAAGGTTCCTTCCAAGTCTGTTATTCTGAAATTTAAAGAAAAATAACCTTGTATGAAATCAGTGCATAGATACAATGAACTGGAGAGGTGGCTGTCATTAAATCTGGATTTAGCTATATTCCTTTGCCTTTTCCCTATCTCATCTTTTTAATTGATTTGGCTTACTCTTTCTTACTCCTTTTCTGCATTTTGCAGAAATTCCAACTCTGTCCTGTTTTTTTCTACTCTACTCTACTCTACTCTACTCTACTCTACTCTACTCTACTCTACTCTACTCTACTCTACTCTATTCTAACTCAGATCAAAGGAAAGCATTGGAATAAAAGTAATGCAATTTATGATTTGCCTCAAGTCTAGGTGACCAGGAGCTGAGCCTGATTTGAAGGCTGCCAATCAAATGTAAGTTAGTCTTCTCTATTGTGTTCCCCCATAGCTACCTTGGCTGTTAAAGTTGGAGCAAGGCAAAATCAACTCCTTTGAGCTGTGGTACTGGAGAAGGCTCCTATGTATTTATTGGACAGACTTCTGGGTTAGCCTGAGCTTCCATTATATCCCCCTTACAAAAGAAACATGACAGGAAAAAGCTTATATATATATATATATATATCCTTTTTTTCTGTTATGAGGAACTATTTCTTATTTTGCTTTTAAATGTCTTCAGAAGGAAAACAAGAATCACTGCATATTTTATATTGGAACGGAATACTGTAGTTCAGCAAATTTGAGTTTAATATCACATGTATTTGAATTAGATCATTCCTAAAAGCAGTAACGTTTTTTTCCAGGTTTGTGTGACAACCTGGACAAAGCTGAGCTGATTTAATTGACAGTGGAGAATTGATGGTGTCACATATGCATTTTCAATTTATTTTCATCATTTAAGAGCCTTAGAAGTTCTTATTCATAGCCACCAGGGGGCAGCCTCAAACCCTCCATTTGAGCCCTTACTGCCGTGCTGTTTATTATTCATCAGCAACCACAGGGATACGATCCTGTATACTAATGGTAGGACTCCCAAATTTTACTTGAGAGAGAGAGGGATTGATTTTATTTTTATCGCATGTTCTGCTATAAGTAACTTTGCTAAAGTTGGAGATAAACAGATCGCCCATGCCACAGGATTCTAGTTGTCAACTCTCACAAAGTTTTTAGTTAAATACACTTTTACTAGAATCGATGAATTATGTGCTGTGTTTAAATGCCAATGCTGGATTTTTAATCTGTTTATGTAGCTAGCTTGATGTTTTGCAAAACAGCTTAGGGACAAATCCCCTCTTCAAGCAGTTTATAATTATCTGAGTTTCCTCTGCTTGCAATCTTTGGGAGCAAATTCCATCAAATACAATCAGATTGCAACAATAAGAGTGTACCTTACGCACGGTCACTCATGCCCTGGTCACCTCCCGACTGGACTATTGTAACGCCCTCTACATGGGGCTCCCGAGTGGGAGCATCCGGAGGCTTCAACTGGTACAGAATGCGGCCGCGCGGGTGGTTATGGGGGCATCAAGGTTCTCTCATGTGACGCCCCTCCTGCACGAGCTGCATTGATTGCCAGTGGCCTCTCGGGTGCGCTTTAAGATCTTAGTGCTAACTTTTAAAGCGCTCCATGGCATCGGACCAGGATATTTACAAGACCGCATTCTGCCAGTTTCCTCTCACCGACCGGTGCGCTCTCACAGGGAGGGTCTCTTGTGGGTCCTGTCGGCATCTTTGTGCCGGCTGGTGACCCTGAGGAATAGGGTCTTCTCTGTGGGGGAGTCTGCCCTCTGGAATGGGTTGCTTCTGGAGCTGCGTACAGCCACAGACCTGGGGACCTTCAGGCGTACCTTGAAAACCTGGCTCTTTGACCAGGCCGGCTTGAGCTGATTTTAGATTGGGGTTTTAAATTGGGGGTCCCTAGTGGCGATCAGAGGGTTGGGGTATTTTAATTTTAGGGTTTATAGTGGGGGTTTTAACCTGTTTATTACAGCCAGGCTTTTTAATTCAGTTTTAATTTTTGTATATTTTAATGTTATTTCAATTGGATTGCTGTACACCGCTCCGAGTCCTTCGGAAGAGGAGCGGTATCTATCTATCTATCTATCTATCTATCTATCTATCTATCTATCTATCTATCTATCTATCTATCTATCTATCTATCTATCTATCTATCTATCTATCTATCTATCTATCTATCTATCTACCTACCTACCTACCTACCTACCTACCTAATATTGCCACTGAGACCACCCATTCACCAAAAAGATGCTGCAGGTAGTCCTTGAGTTACAACTATAATCTGAGCCTGGCAATTACGGTCATAAGTTGTGACAGCCATAAAGCAGGTCACTATGTGACCGAACCCAATTTTACAGTTTGTTTTCCCTGTGGTTGTTAAGCAAATGCGAAGGTCGTAAAGCTGAAGTTGATAACACAAATCCTGTATTGTTTAAGCAAACCCGTTGTTTGCTATGGGATAGCCAGCCGAACACTTCAGTCTTAAATACGTGAACAGCACGGATTTGTGCCCTGTGGTAAGATGGATGGATGGATGGTAAGTAGTAGGTAGGTAGGTAGGTAGGTAGGTAGATAGATAGATAGATAGATTGATAGAAAGACAGACAGACAGACAGACTGTCTGACTGACTGATAACAAATATAATAGATAATCAGAGTTGGAAGGGATCTTGTAGGTCATCTAGTCCAACCTCCCACCCAAGCGGGAGACCCTACACCATTTCTGACAAATGGCAGTCCAATCTCTTCTTGAAAGTCTCAAGTGATGGCGCTCCCAAAACTTCTGAAGGCAAGCTGACTGACTGACTGGAATATGATCTCCTGCCTGATCAGAGGGCTGGATTAGAAAGTCCTTCCAATTCTGTTATTCTGAGATAGATAGATAGATAGATAGATAGATAGATAGATAGATAGATAGATAGATAGATAGATAGATAGATAGATAGATAGATAGATAGATAGGCAGGCAGGCAGGCAGGCAGGCAGGCAGGCAGGCAGGCAGGCAGGCAGGCGGAAAGATAAATACATAAATAAATAAATTCATAGGCCTATTGCTATTCCTACAATAATCAAGACAAATATTTCCAGAATTTTCCAGAATTGTTAAACGTGAATTTATAATCAGAAATTCTAGGTAAACATGCTGGGGCTAACAGCTGTCCTTCATTGGAATTAAAACATTTGCACACTTGTTCTCTTTGCCAAAAACCACCCTCAGGAAATGTTACAAGTCCATCAGGTGATGACAGCAGCCAGATCGATGAAAATATTTGAATCCTTAAATGCAACGATTAATCGGAGGAAATTATGTGACTGACATTTGAAAGATTCATTAATTCATGCCATAATTCCTCAGTCGAAAATTCCAATTTTCCTTTAACCAGCATAGGCTGGTTCGTTTTGTGCCTGTAAGATGTGCTGGACGGCTCCACAAATAAACCTTTTCATGCTTTTGCACTAAAAATAAAGTTGAAAGCTTACCTGATAAGCGACTCAGCTACATTATCACCGCAGGAAGCAGTTGGAAAGCTGGCAACCTTATTTTCCATTTCTTATGGCATAAGAGCTTGCAGGAGGAGAGGAAGAGAAGGAGAGAGTAGAATCACAGAAAAGGCATTTGTGTTTTTACCTCAGAAATCTTTCTAGTGCCTCACCTTTCGGTCCAGGTAAAATGGTATGCGTGGAACAGATCTCGGCTGTCTGTCGGCTGCCATCTTCTAAGCCAAATATTTGAGCCAGGAGAAGAAACAACACGAAGAAAGTTTCATGTTTCCACCGTTGCTTCTCCATGGCTGAGCTCCACAGGAAATGCCCTTCGTTGTTCCACTCTCAATAATCGCTAAAATAAGATTTCTCATATAACTCTGGAGAGCAAGATAGATTGAAAATTCCCTTTGATTGCAGCTTTGAAAAAGGCACTGAAGAGGCCTATTAGGGTGTGCGTTGACGTGGGTTTGAAAAGCAAAGAGTCCCGGACTCCGACATTGTCCAGCAGATTTATGAAGCTGTGACAGTTGTTTATTAAACTTTATCAGTTGGTTGTAAAATATTTAAGAGCAAGCAGGCTGCAAGAGGGATCTTGAATGCCTACGCCTGCCGCTGTTTTGTTTCTCTCTCTGCTGTCTGAAGGACCAATTTCTTCTTTGTGTTTGCTGAGCAAGTATACTACCAAAAGCAGGAGTCCTTGACTTACAACAGTTCATTTAGTCTTCGACTTACAACGGTTCATGTAGTGACCGTTCAAAGTGACAACATCACTGAAAAATGGGACTTATGACTGTTTTTCACAGTTAACGATTTTTGCAGCACCCCCATCCATGATCCTGTGGTCAAAATCCAGATGCTGGGCAACCGGTTCATATTTATGACTGTTGCTGGCCCCAAGGTCATGTGATCACCTTTTGCAACCTTCTGGCGGTCAGGATTCCAGCACTTAAACCCATTTAAATCACGAGTCTCGAGCCAAACTTCCAAAACTTAAAAAGGGATTTATTGGGAGTTAACATGCCGGCACTGCCTGGGTGTAACCGACTCTGAGACACATCATTCATTGTCACCCTTGACCCTGATTTCCCCCCACCTCCTGGGTGTATCATAATACATATTCTCCAGTGGGACACATCCATAGCCAAGAGTCATCAATCATACTCTCCAGTTAGGATTTTGCGAGGCAGAACCTTCGATCACCTAGTTATTATCTTTGAAAACATTTATGGAATGCAGGTTCGGATTTGCAAGCTGCTGCACTGCTCCCAGGGTGGGATGCTACTGGTTCTGCCCAGTTCTAAAGAACCGGTAGCTCTGAAGAGCAGCAGACACTGAACCAGTTCTGTGTCTGCTGCTGATTGACCCTTCGCCCGCCCGCCTGGGCTCTTACCTGTCCTTTATTTCCTGCTTTTTCAACTTCAGCTGCTTTGCGCAGCATAGCTGAGGTTGAAAAAGCAGGAAAAAAGAGAGTTTTCAAACGCTGTGCACCCACGTGCAGCACCATTCAGCTGTCTGGGTGGCACAACTGATGTTTCTGTTACGGCACGCATCAGGCGTGCATGCGCACAAAGTGTGATAGTGTGCGCAAAATGTAGTCACTGAACCAGTAGTAACACCAGTTGAATCCCACCCCTGACTGCTCCCCCCTCCTTTTCTGTTGGCAACTCTAAAAAGACTATAGAAATACAGTATTTTATGAGTTGACACTGACAAGCCAACTCAATGGGTTCATTCAACAACCGGGCTACTAACTTATCAATTGCAATGATTCACCTAACAACGGAGGGCAGAAAGGTTGTAAAATGGGGCAAAGCTCACTTAGCAAATGTCTCATGTTTTGGGCTCAATTGTGGTCATAAGTCGAGGACTACCCCTGCATATTAACGACGAAGACCATGAAAGTTACTTCCAAGTAAACCTGCTTTGTGACTGAGTATAACAGGTGTCTCCAGCCTTGGCAACTTTAAGACTTGTGGACTTCAACTCCCAGAGTTCCTCAGCTGGGAGTTGAAGTCCACAAGTCTTAAAGTTGCCAAGGCTGAAGACCCCTGCACTATAAGACATCGGCCATGGACAGCTTGTATTGGAAAGAAGATTATAGCAGTAAAATGATTGTGGAATGATATAGCTAGTCCTTGACTTACATGCATTCAGTTCAAAGTTATGACTGCATTGAAAAAAAGTGGTTTACAATTGGTGCTCACACTTATGACTGTTGCAGCATCCCTACAGTTGTCTGATCAAATATTTTTCCATTTGGCAATTGGTATTTATGATGATTACCACATCCTGGGGTTACACAATTGTCCTTTGTGGCTTCCAACAAGCAAAATTAACGGGGGAAGCCAGGTTGGTTTGATGACTGCATGATTCACTTAACAATTGCAGCATGTCACTTAACAATAGTGAGAAAAATGTCACAAAATCAGGCACCGCTCACTTAACAATCGTCTTGCTTAGTAATTGGAAATTGTGGAGCCAATCAGAGGTGGTATTCAGCAGGTTCTGACAGTTCTGGAGAACCGGTAGCAGAAATTTTAAGTAGTTCGGAGAACCGGCAAATACCACCTCTGACTGGCCCCACCCCCAATCTATTCTCTGCCTCCCGAGTCCCAGCTGATTGGCTGGGTCTTCTTTTGTTGCCAGCACAGGAGAACAGAGCTGGAAAGCAGGTTAGTGGAGTAGTACGTCCACAGAACCGGTAGTAAAAAATATTGAATCCCACCACTGGAGCCAATTGTGGTTGTAAGTCTAGAAACTCACTGTAGGTCCTAGAGATTCTCCCCCTACCCCAAACCCTGCTCTGCTACTTCATGGCGGAAGAGGTTTTTTTCTCCAGGATGAGCAGAAGTTGCTAGGAATCTATACAAATCGTACATGCTCCCAACAGAGTTGCCCAAGGTTTGAACGGCATCTTGGCTGCCCGCCTATATTGATACAGTCATAATATTATATAGCAGAGGCAAAAGATCACTTTAGTGACAACAGCAAATGCATCATTTAGCATTGTTTAGCATGAGCCACGGTGGCGCAGTGGTTAGAGCGCAGTACTGCAGGCTACTTCTGCTGACTGCCGACTGCCTGCAATTTGGCAGTTCAAATTTCACCAGGCTGAAGGCTGAGCCTGGCAAGATTTGAATTGCCAAATTACAGGCAGCTGGTAGTCAGCAGAAGTAGCCTGCAGGGCTGCACTCTAACCACTGCGCCACCGTGACTCTTGATACGCTAGCTTAAAAGGTTTATTCTAGCCAAATCTTGTGAACAGAGTTTGAAGCAATTTGGAATGTTGAGCCTTGAAAAGAGAAAAGTGAAGTGGAAATTACAAAAGGCAGAAGACAGGTTCATGCTGTACTGCAGGATGCAAAGCAGATTCTGGTTAAATGTTCGAAGAAAAAGAACTTCTCAACAACAAAAGCAATTTGGTAATGCAGAGAGATGGCTGGCTGTCCTTCACTGGATGTGTCCAAGCAGCGATTAGACAGGCAACCTTTTGGGTGAAGGATTAATGGGTGAAGGATGAGCCATGGTGGCACAGTAGTTAGAATGCAGTCCTGCAATTTGGTAGTTCGAATCTCACCTGGCTCAAGGTTGACTCAGCCTTCCATCCTTCCGAAGTGGGTAAAATGAGGACTCAGATTGTTGGGGGCAAGAGGCTGACTCTGTAAACTGGTTAGAGAAGGCTGTAAAGCACTGTGAAGTGGTATATACGTCTAATTGCTATTTCTATTGTGCATGAGAAAGCAATGGTAAATCATTCGTGTATTTTATATAACTATACCTACTTACCCACAATCACACCACACAGACACACGGACAAAAATTATGAAACGATTGATGATTCTGGGAGAAAATCTATCTGTGTGGCTGCTAAGAGTTCTCACCGATTTGATGACACCACATCAAGCTGGCAGGAGGGGGAATATTAATTTAGCATTTTCCCTGCAACCATGTGTATTTCTGCCTGTTTGAACCAGCATGATAATCCAAAGCTTTATTATTTGACATTTGAAATTCTCCCGTTTTTTTTTTATAGTGAAATTGGCCACATAAAAATATAGTAGGGAAAGACTGTAGAAAAAAGAAAGCCCATTGATAGGACATATGCACTGTATCACATTTGCCAAAAAAGCAGGTTTGTCACAAGCAAAAACTGCAACCACAATACAATAACACCACCATGGGATGTTTGCTGGTGTCTGCATCAAAATGCATAGACGTTGGCACAAATGAGAAACTTGAACAAAATTGAAAAATGGAGAAAAATAAAAAATGATTAATTTGTCCTTTCTTTGTATATGTCTGGTAGTGTGTCACCTGCTCCTAAAGTATCCAGGATCTCAACTGTAGGGTAATGTTTTTTTTTTTTTTAAATCGGGAATATTGGATAATTTCAGACAGCTGGAATTATTTTCAAATGGCAAAGGAAAGCTATAAACAGGAGGGTGTTTCCAGTGTCAGCTGGTGTGAATTCATGCTCCTCAAATCCAGAGAGAAAGTTAATGAAGGCTAACTTTCTTTCTGGATTAACAGAGTTGGAAAGGACCTTGGAGGTCTTCTAGTCCAACCCCTGTCCAATCTCTTCTAAAAATCCTGCAGTGATTTAAGGCATATTATCTGTAACATAACTGAGGCGAAGGTCTGAGCCATTCTTCCATTTTATTTATTTATTTGATTTGTCAATCGCTTACAAGATAATAGGTATAAGTATAAACATGAGTAAGAATACAGGAAAGTATAAACATGAGTAAGAATACAGGAATAAATGGGGACAATAGGACAGGGACGGTAGGCACGATTGTGCACTTATGCACGTCCCTTATAGACCTCTTAGCAATGGGGTGAGGTCAATAGTGTATGTTTTTAAGAAGACTCTAGATAGTCATTTATCTGAAATGGTATAAGTTCTCCTGCTTGAGCAGGGGGCTGGACTAGAAGACCTCTGAGTTCCCTTCTAGCTCATTCTATTCTATTTCATTCTATTCATCAATTCTTACATGAGAGTCTTAGAGAGTTTCTATGTAAGTACACAACTCAAAGTATGTCACGGTTTTTGCACAGAGTATAAACGAAAAAAAAAGTAGAATAACCATGCAGCTCAACTCAAAGTCTACTTAGTACCATATCAACAAACAGTAGGCGACAATGTGTTGTTATCAGAGTGCAAGAATATAAACTTGCATTCTCTACTTTAATGTAAATACGTCCCCCTTGAATTTCCAAAATATGTCTTTACTATGCCAGAAGACAGGAAATGAGAGGAGAGCTGTTCACTTCTGGCTTAAAATAAATCTTAACTTTCATGACCCGATAAAGCTCAGAAGGCAAGAGCTACCCTGGGAAAGTATTTCCTGCTTAATTTTTAGTAAACATTTATGCAATTCCTTCTGGAGTTCATGTTGTCTTAAGAAAATGGAACATTGAGTTTCCCGTCGGAGCTGTTTTCAAATGGTTCATTTAATCAGGGAAAGATTAGGCGGCCAATGGCAATGGCACTTTGGATAGATCATGTCCAGATGAATTTATAGAGGCATAGAATTGAATAGTGGACATTGTGATGGGACTAAATAATGAAGAGAGAACCTGATTATGTGTCAACTCATAAAATATTTCTATGGTCTTTTAGAGTTGCCAACAGAAAGGGAGGGGAGAGCAGTGCGGCAGCTTGCAAACCGAAACTGCATTCCATAAATGTTTTCAAAGATAGTAACTAGCTGACCGAAGTTTCTGCCACGCAAAATTCTAACTGGAGAGCATGATAGATGTCTCTTGATTATTGTGCTGTCCAGCCAGTGTATGGGAATTGGATAGTAGCAATTGTGAGCTGTCCCCTTAAGGGAATGCATCATGGTAAATGTAGTAAAGGTATCCTGGGAAATTTAGTCCATGTCACGTGACCACATCTGTAATCCTGATTGGTCACTAAATTGACCCTCGATAGGTTGGAGGAGGTTTTCCTCACTCTTGGCTGAACTCATGGTAACTGTTTTACTTCTATCGCTACAACATGAAAGGAAAAGGATAGAAGATAAATCATCTTTTTACCTATAAGACAGATATGCAAAGGATTGGTCATTAAAGAAGAACTTCATCACAAATGTGAGCTTTGAGGAAACCTGATGAACCAATAAAAGTTCTTTGTTAGGAATGTTTTGTGGAGTTTATCTATCTGCATCTGTACAGAAGACAAATCTACCACTGTGCAGGATACAGAACAGTAAAAAGATGGTTAATTTGAAGTCCTGAAGCCCATCAGTATAAAGACAGTTAATTTGGATTTGTGATAAAGCAAAGTAATATTGAAGCCAGGAGTGAATATGCAATGTTAATCTAAGCCTGCATTTTCTCATCGTCTCTCTCTCTGTGAGCAACGGAACTCTTTACATGCTGTTTGGATGGTGGGAGGGGCTGGAATTCCCCACATGCTATAAAGAAGGAGAACTTTCTAGCCACAGAGTTGAAAACCAGTAATCCACCCACCCCTCTCCTCTGCTCAGTTTGTCTTCCTGCTATCTCAGAGACTCCATTTGCGTAACAAGAAGAGTTAGAAATTCCCCATATGCTCTGCACTGTGGCATGATGTCATGCTGGTCACATGACAGCGGGAATGTCCTTGAATAACACTGGCTCCCTCATCTAAGAAATGGAAACGAGTGCCATCCAGTGGAGGGATTCAAAAAATGTTACTACCAGTTCTGTGGGTGTGGCTTGGTGGGCATTGCTTGGTGGGTGTGGCTTGGTGGGCATGACAGGGGAAGGATACTGCAAAATCCCCATTCCCTCCCCACCCCCCTGACCTGCTTTCCAGCTCCGTTCTCCTGTGCAGGGCAACAAAAGAGGACCCAGCCAATCAGCTGAGACTCAGGAGGCAGAGAATAGATGAGGGTGGGGTCAGTCAGAGGTGGGATTTGCCAGTTCTCTGAACCACCCAACATTTCCACTACCGGTTCTCCAGAATTGGTCAGAACCTGCTGAATACCACCTCTGCTTTACATACTTGTGATGGATGGGGGAACTTAATTTTTTCATTTTTTTTCCTTTTAATCTGCTATACTTACATGTTTTTTCTTTCTTGCACTTTGTATTTTTTCTTTTTAATTTTTTGTACTTTCTATTAGTTTTTATTTGTATAATTATATCTGTGTAATTGTAATCTCTAATATAATTATTATTAAAAAATAAATTTTCATGGTCTCAGTTGCTTGTTGTGTTTGAACACGCTCTCCTGTTTAACTTAACCCTTGCAAGATCACATAAACAGGGGATATAAATGCGCACACAACCTTATGTCTGACTCAAAAAGGTGGAACAATTCCCAAATCAAGGTTTTATGAATGAGAACCTAGTAGAATAGATGGAGTTTGTTTGGATATAGCATATATCAGTTTCAGGTCCAGGGTTAAATCATGCTTTGGGACAAAAGTAAATCCAGTAGATGTTTTATACTATGAAATAGAAATGAAGGTTCCTTGGTGCTCTCTGAGATTGGTTGTTTTCTTGCAAACATTTCATTACCCAAACTAGGCAACATCATCGTTCACTAAGCTTGACTTAAAAAAGACACTCTTTATTTTTACAGTGCAATATTCAATCAACACTGCTCAGTCTTTTGAGATCAGCCAAGACTGACTAAAAATCCTATGAGAAGGCCAACATTGACTGAACCAATACAAAATCAAGGAGAGTTAAACATCTATATTACTAGGCCAGTCTTTTCAAACCTGCTATCTTGAAGATCATGAACTCCCAAGTTTCATTTTCAGAGTTGTCCCAACACTGAGTTGTCCCAACACAACATCTGGGATGTGCAATCCCCTGGTCAAGTAGGAAATCCTACAACATTTCAGACAAATGGTTGTCCAATCTCTTCTTAAAAAGTGTTGGAGCATTCACAACTTCTGGAGGCAAGTCGTTCCACTGATTAGTTGTCCTCACTGTCAGAAAATTTCTCCTTAGTTCTAACTTGCTTCTCTCCTTGATTAGTTTCCACCCATTGCTTCTTGTCCTGCCCTCAGGGGCTTTGGAGAATAGCTTGACTCCCTCTTCTTTGTGGCAGCCCCTGAGATATTGGAACACTGCTATTATGTCACCCCAGCTCTTCTTTTCATTAAACTAAACATACCCAATTCTTGCAATCTTTCTTCATATGTTTTAGCCTCCAGTCTAATCATCCTGGTTGTTCTTCTCTGCACTCTTTCTAGAGTCTCAACATCTTTCTATAGTATGGAAACTAAAACTGGATGCAATACTGCCAATGTGGTCTTGCCAAGGCATTATAAAGTGGCATTAACACTTCACATGCTCTTTATTCTATCATTCTATTACTGCAGCCTGGGACAGCATTGGCTTTTTGGGCTGCCGCTGCACACTTCTAGCTCATATTTAAGTGATTGTCCACTAGGACTCCAAGTTCCCTCTTGCAGTTACAACCACAATTTCAGTGGTGGGATTCAAATTTTTTTACTAGTGGTTCTATGGGCATGATTTGGTGGGCCTGGCATGGGAAGGATACTGTAAAATCCCATTCCCTCTCCATCCCACTAACCTGCTTTCCAGCTCTGTTCTCCTGTGCAGGGCAACAAAAGAAGACCCAACCAATCAGCTGGGACTCGAGAGGAAGAGAATAAATGAGGGCGGGGCCAGTCAGAGGTGGTATTTGCCGGTTCTCCTAACTACTCCAAATTTCCACTACCGGTTCTCCAGAACTGGTCAGAACCTGCTGAATACCACCTCTCCATAACTTGTAGAAGCAAAGTTGCAGTAGTTCAGTTCTGTCTTAACGGTGGTGATCCAAATATCTTACTCCATTTATTTCTTTTGTTTCTATTTTATTCGCTTGCAAAAATGTGCAACAGGGCATCGTCTCTGATCATGCTTGCCAGCCACTCTTAAAGGCTGGTCATATCATCCTAGGCAGCAATGAAAGAGCAGAGAAAGACACATGCTTGGCCTGCTGGCATGGAGGAAAGAGGTTAAATGAGAACAAGTCTGCAGGAGATCAAAGGGAGGAGGTGAGTGAAAAACACACATTGTAATGTCAATAGCACAAAACTCTTCTCCTCATGGGCTTGAATTGCAACATCATGTGCAAGTAAACAAAAGGCAGGATTTCAGATGGATTTCACTCTGATAAAACCGTGGCTTGTTGCAGACGTCCAAGAGAGGAGAATGACCCAATGGCAGTGATGAGTAGTTAATCCAAACAGAGTTCTCTCATTCAAGCAGCCATTGCTGGCCCCGACTCGCTAATCATGAAGCAACATAGCTGAGTGATTCATAGGGTAATTGCAAGCTTTAAGGCAGGATATTTTGCCTGAAGGTACTTTCTGCTGAGTTGGAGACTGCACATTGGGGCACTGAATTGTGAGTAAGCAAGACAGCTGTATATTCCACAGACACAAATATTTCCGCCATATTGAATGTCCATATATATTCCCTAAATCCTTCACAGGGTGGTACCATTATAACTTTTAATAGATTTAACAGATAATCAGAGTTGGAAGGGACCTTTTAGGTCATCTGGTCCAACCCCCTGCCCAAGCAGGAGACTCTACACCATTTCTGACAAATGGCAATCTAATCTCTTCTTGAAAGTCTCAAGTGATGACACTCCCACAACATCTGAGGGCATGCTGTTCCATTGGTTGATTGTTCTCACTGTCAGAAAGTTTCTCCTTATTTCCAGGTTAAATCTCTCCTTGTTCAGTTTCCATCCATTATTCCTTTGGAAATAATGGCCTTTGGGTGCTTTAGAAAATAGTTTCACCCCTTCCTCTCTGTGACAGCCCCTCATATATTGGAACATTGCTATTATGTCTCCCCTGGTCCTTCTCTTCACTAGACTAGTCATGGCCAAGTTAGTGCTAGGCAATGGTTCTCAATGGTTGAGCTAGGCAATGGTTCTCAACCTTTTCTTCACCACAGAGGCCCTTTAACAGAGGTGGTATTCAGCAGGTTCTGACCAGTTCTGGAGAACTGGTAGCGGAAAATTTGAGTAGTTCAGAGAACCCACAAATATCACCTCTGACTGGAAATTTTACAGTGTCCTTTCCCTGCCATGCCCACCAAGCCATGCCCACAGAACCGGTAGTAAAAAATTTAAATCCCACCACTGCCCTTTAAATATATTTTGTGGTCACGGACCCCCAAGACTTAAGATTTAAATCATAAATCATTTCTTCAAGGCTTCATGGACCCCCTGTGATGACATCGTGTCCCTTCAAGGGTCTGTGGACCGTAGGCTGAGAACCATTGAGTGAGGCTACAAATGTACACAGTGTTCTCTCTACCGACCCTGTGAAATCAAGTGAAGTGCTGATATTCACCTAACATGGACTTTAATTGTTATCTCATAGCAACAGGGACCAACTGTGGCTCAACAGACAGTCCGCTCTCTTGCGTTCTTCATAAATAACCACAGCAGAAGAATGTTTTCAGCCCCCAAAATAATTTCTTAGACATGTTTATGTGTTCCCCTCCAAGGAATATTCACTACAACCACTATGAGTAACAACCCACAGAGCCTTTCTCAGCATGTGTGGGCAATGGGATACCTACCACAGCACATAGCTTACAGTCATTCTTGGGATCATTAATGCAAACTTAATTAGTAGCAACTGGTTCCTTGGGAACAGGTTGTCTTTATCCTCTGTGGTAGCATTTCACCGTGCTGAAGTAATACATGGGATCTGAGATTTGTATAGTCTGGAATGAGTCTTTAGCCTTCGTTTAATATGGTCTTTCAACTTCGAAATGGATCAGGCCTGCTGCAGCCATCTTTCAGTTTCTCAGCGCGCTACACGGTGTGTGAAGGGGACAGAGGGGGAATGTCAGACCAGATAATAACAACAGGTCATCCCATGGGAACCAAGGTCATCTCAGCAGGTGCTGGCAAGAGACTAAGAGGAGTTGTTGGAGAGATGCCAGAACACCTAATTGGACAATGTGACCTGTAAACAATAAGGGAGGGAATTATCTATTCTTTAATTATACTGAAACAGTGGGAAATAAGAATAGTATAGAATAGAATAGAATGAAGGTAAGGACTTAACATCAATAAAATATGTCTCAATGAACAATGAAAGTACTTTAGTGAGACACAAAAAGCATTTGTGTATGTGTGTATGTATTTGTGTGGAAATGCTTTCAGATGCAGAATCCAAACATTACTGATGAGGCAATATCCAAGAAGCTGTATAGAAAGTATATGAAGATGTCATTATGTGACTGAGGAAAAAAATAGCTATCCTTTGGTATAACAAAGACAACTTACTTGTAAACTGCTTTGTGCTTGACAAATGAAAGGACACAAAAGCAATCATAATACAAATAGTAATCATGTGAGCAGCTAAAACCCTAAACTGTTCCCATCAGGAAGCACTGAAAATGTGATAATGTGGCTTCAGCCAGATTGTCATGGTTTATGGCTGCTGTATCTGCACGATTAAAAGCCAGATGATGCTTGCATGGCAGCAAAGAACTAGAATTTGTATTATATACAGATAATCTACATTTTTGCAACCAGACATGATAGCCCTCACAGTGCTAATCCTACTTTTCTCAAAGTAGCATATTCCAGATTTTTTCAACCAGTTCCTATCATCCCCATTTATCAGACTAGTAAGAATGATGGGAATCAGCACTTCTACAATTTGGAAGGTTCTGAACTAAAGAAGGTTGTAAACAAGCTATAAAAAATGGCCCAAACATATATGAAAGAGTTCCAGACTAGGCATTGTCACTTATTTCCTTGAAATCCTCAGTATTGACAGTAACAACACCAAAAATGAACCTGTGCTCTAGACAGACACTGGAGTTAGTCAGCTGTGTGAATCACTGAGCAAAGAAATCAATGTTGAGAGCACATGGCCCTTTGAGGTGTGACCAGGGGTCGCATGACATTGGGGTAAACTTTTGCTGCTGCTTCAAAACAAGCCATCAGGCAAAATGGTAACCACTGAAATGGCTACAGCTCAGCCAAATTATAGTCTTTTAATTGGAGCACAACATAAAACAGAGTGAGTCAACCTCCTGTAATTTTTTAGCAATTACCACGTGTTGTGGTATTTGCTCATGTCTGTTTTCTAAACGGTGGAGTTCTTCAACAAGTTTAAAGATACAAACATTGAGTTCCTTGGCTGAAGCAAAGTTTTACTCACATTTGGCTATTATTCATTGTAGTAATATATGTATGTGCACCATCCTCTCCACCATGGCTACTATATGTGAAGAAAATACAAATATAATCTGAGCTTGAGACCTGAAACAACTGTAATATTTTTACTAGGCCTTTATTGAAGGGATAGGCAACTTTTTATGCATTTTTGGAGCGTAATTAAGGATTCTAAGGGCATCTTGGTTGTGCGTCAATATCATTGGAGGGAATTAGGGTGGTTTTGTTCCTTTCATGGAGCAGAGATTTTGAGGAGTGATTAATGTTTGTTTTGCTAAAAATATAAAAGTACAAGTTTCTAAAAATTAGTGATTTGCCACTAAATTCCTTCGGTTCAATCTTGGGATATGGGATTTCAGAGATTGTGGTGGAATCTTCAGCAAGACTGGAGGGTGTGTGTGTGTGTAAAAAGACAGCACCCACCCACCCTCCTAGAGAATGAAATATTTTGGGGGAAATTAAAAAGGCAGGATAGAATATTTTCCTTAAAGGAGAAATGAAAAATAAATCTTAAAGGAGGAAGAAACCAGCACCAATTTCCCTGCCCCAAGCAGAAACTGAGGAGGTCAGCTTTTAGAAATGCAGATTTGGTAATCCATTCAGAAGGACTGGGCCAGACAGAAACTCCAGATAAGTAATTAGGTTGACAAAATTAACTCAGACAAACAAACACCTAGGACGTGCACTTTTCCTTCTGCCTATAGAGCCAGCTATGACCCCATAGGAATCTGACAACAGCCGTTAGAATATTAAAGGACATGTTCTTACACAGGAACAGGAAGCTCAAATGCAAAGCCCAAAGATGGTATAAAAACCCATCCACTCTCAACTCCATTTTGTCAGCTGTCCCAGAATCACATGCTGTTGGTGGTTCTGCTCACCAATGAACCAATTTTCTTCCCAATCAGCCTCCATTTTATTACTAGCTTGGAAGTGGACCTGGATTTTTCTTCCAACAATGTTAAGAGGGGCTTCAGTTTGGAGTCTCTGCACTGAAGAAAGCAGCATGGGATGGATCTCCCCCAGAATCCTTGAAGGTCTCTTGCCATTCCCAAAGGAATGTAGTCAGTATGGCAAGATTAATGTCAGGCAAGAGCAACCAGAGCCATTGGTGAAGTCTCAACAGAACTTTTATTGCTAGTCAACTTGTTACAAGAATCTCACTAGACCAGTAGTGGGCTACTGGGGGTTCGCAGGGGTTCAGGAGATCCCCTAGCTAAGATTCTGTGCGGTTCAAAAAACTCCCAAATCCCACTCCTGACTGGCCCCACCCCCTCTCCCCTCCCCTTCCCTCCCCTCCCAGGAGTCCCTTTGCAGCCCATTTTGGATGCAGGTAAGTGCAGGGGCCACCTGGAGGGCTCAGGGAGGGTGAAAAATGGGCCTCCTGGAAGCTTGGGAAGGCT
Source organism: Bungarus multicinctus (assembly GCA_023653725.1). NCBI lineage: Eukaryota > Metazoa > Chordata > Lepidosauria > Squamata > Elapidae > Bungarus > Bungarus multicinctus. Next base: position 80,279,076 of record CM042846.1, on the reverse strand, counting down.
GGAAATGGGCCCATTTCTGGCTTCCAGAGAGCCTCTGGACCAGGGCTGGGATTCAATTTTTTTAACAACCTGGTTCTGTGGGCGTGGCTTAGTTGGTGGGTGTGGCTTGGTGGTCATGTAACTGGCTGGGCATGGCCAACTCAATATCACTCACATCGAGGCATGCATCTCCTCACCTGGCCTCTCATGACTGTGGGGATGCTACAACAATCGTAAGTGTGAAAAATGGTCATAAGTCATTTTTTTCAGTGCCATTGTAATTTTGAATGGTCACTCCACACAAGCAAAGAACCAGTGAAGGAGGGGAAAAAAAACTCTAGAGGCGTTCCTGAGACAGGAAGTCTAGTCCTGCCAAGAATGTCATAAGGGTTAACGGAGAGGCAGTTTCTGTCAGCAACACCAGAATGTTTCCTTCCTGCCTTCCTTACAGGATTAGGCCAGTAATTTCTTCTAACAATCGGTTCTCTGAAACTGCTTAGAATGTTAACAACCGGTTTAGCGAATAGGTGCAAACCTATAGAATCCCACCCCTGCTCTGGAGCCTAGGAAAGTGGTTTTTGCCCTCCCAGATACTCAAGGAAGCCTCCGGAGCCCAGGAAGGGCAAAAATACCCCCCCCCCATGGTGCAGGAGGCCAACTAAATCAAAGCCACCCAGCAACCGAGCAAAGAACCCATTGCTAAAATTTTTTGAAGCCCACCCCTGCACCAGACTAACTGCATTCCCTTGGGAACAGCAAAATAAGTCTTCAAGGATTGTGGAAGAGCTCTGGCCTGTGCCACTTACTGCAGTGCAAAGATTTTAATTGCAGACCTCTCTTGACGCCTCCTTCCAGTCTAGTTGGAGATTCTACCACAGAGATAGGCACAATAGAGAGAGACTACCTATGGATTGTAGGTTATGTGGTACCCACTGCTGTCTTATCAGACTATTGTGTTCTGCCAGTCTTATAATTTATTTTGTTTTTAGTATTATTATTTTCTGCCTTAAGATATGAAATTGAGATTTGCATTCACTTTTCAAAAGTGAATGCAAATTGAATAATCATAAGAGCAATGATTATGATGGTTCATGTTACAAATATTTAAACAGGGCTTCTAAAAATATACAAAGAAAGATTAACCAGTTATTATTCAAAGGAACCCACAGTGAATATTATGAATCTAGCTAGGTCTCAATCTGAGACCTTGAGTTTAACAAGCCTACAATATTGACATAAACTATATTTGTGTATTCCTTCCAGACTTTTTTTCCCCTAGTCCCATGCCACAAATATTTTTCTCATGAGTTCTTATATAAAAATATTGTTCTCTCATTCTTTTTTTAAATACATGCAACTTAACCCTAGCAAATTTGGAAGATGTTTGAACATGAACTTCAATGGAAGAGCTTTTACATGTCAAATAGAAAATATCTCCATGCAGAAGCTGAGAAAGGGACCTAATCTTATGTGAAATCTTGACAAGGTTGGTGTAGACAATTCCAATTTAGCTAAGCATAAGGGAGATAACAGACTGGTGAAATTAATCCTTGATTTCATTTAAATTACAGATTTTAGAGTGAGGTGATTCAATTCAAGCCACTTCAACATTCAGTATCCAATTAAAATATTTTTTGCTCCTCCATTATTTTTAAAAGCAGAAATAAAGGGAAAAAAATCAGCAACCAACCTATAGAGAAGAGAATTCTGGTCTATAGGCATAATAATAAAGATTTGATTTAACTTGATTTGATTCAACCAAAAGAGGAAGAATCCTATTTCAGATTAAAAATAAAAACTTCCCAAAATTTGTTAAAAAGTGCTTGGCCATTTTCTTGGAGGTGATCAGGGTCAATCGTGATGGCTCAGGTAAAAGTAAAACCCTTAAGCTTCTTTGATATGAATGCAGACCCATTACAGGTAACCTTGACTTACAACCCATTCATTTAGTGACTGTCCAAAGTTACAACGGTGCTGAAAAAAGTGAATTATGACTGATTTTCACGCTTATGACTGTTGCAGCATCCCCACGGTCATGTGATCAAAGTTTGAGACCCAGTACTGGGATATATATATATGAAATAGAATAGAATTCTTTATTGGCCAAGTGTGATTGGACACACAAGGAATTTGTCTTGGTGCATATGCTCTCAGTGTACATAAAAGAAAAGATACATTCATCAAGAATAATATGGTATAACACTTAATAATAGTCATAAGGTACAATAAGCAATCGAATCATACGGAAACAGTCAATATAAATCATAAAGATACAAGCGACAAAGTTACAGTCCTACAGTCACAAGTGGGAGGTGATGAGTGATAAGGAGAGATGAGAAGATTAATAGTAATAGTAGTGCAGACTTTGTAATAGTTGAACAGTGTTGAGGGAATTATTTGCTTAGCAGAGTGATGGCTTTCGGGAACAAACTATTGTTGTGTCTAGTTGTTCTGGTGTGCAGTGCTCTACAGTGTCATTTTGAGGGAAGGAGTTGAAACAGTTTATGTTTGGGATGTGAAGAGTCTGTAAATATTTTCACAGCCCTCTTTTTGACTCGTGCAGTATTCAGGTCCTTGATGGAAGGCAGGTTGGTAGCAATTGTTTTTTCTGCAGTCCTAATTACTTTCTGAAGAAACTAATGTCTGTCTTGTTGGGTTGCAGAACCAAACCAGACCGTTGTAGAGATGCAGATGACAGGCTCAGTAATTAAGGTGACCAACTTTTTTACAATGAGAAGGAGGACACAAATAAATTGAAGAAAAAAAACCAAAGCCACTTGCGCGCGGTACACTCTTGTACACAGCGCACTCTTGCGCACGGCACATTCTTGGCGCACTCTCTCCAAACAGTTCTCCTGTGTGGAGTGCATGCATCTCATAATCGCATCTCGCCGCACTGTACCGAGCCTTGATGAATCGTCATGTCAAATACAAATATGTCACATCACACACAATGGATCGGCTCGGCACCGATCAAATACGGAGATTTATAGATTAGTCTTCAAATATCAAAAAGGAGGATATGTAGGAGGGCACTTTTCGAGAGAGGACAGAACTTACAAAAGAAGGACTGTCCTCCCTAAAGGAGGATAGTTGGTCACCTTACAATAATTCCTCTGTAGAACTGTTCCCAGCTGGCTTCTAACAAGCAAAGTCAATGGGGGAAGAATGATTTACTTAGTGACCACATGATTCATTTAACAACTACAATGATTCGCTTAACAACTATCGCAGAAAGATTGTAAAATGGGGCAAAAATCACTTAACTCTGGTTTAGCCAAGGAAATTTTGGGTTCAATTGTGGTTGTAAATCCAGGACTGAAATCATAGTTTCACGGATTGCAAATAATCAATTCAGATGTAGATAGTTGTGAGGTTACTAAAATCACTTTCAGGTGTTTTGAAGGACAGACTTCTGCAATTAAGAAGTTCACTCCTTGAAATATTGTCCAGCAAAGTTAATAAAGAATCTTAATCAAATAATTTTGGTAATTTTTCAGGGCCCTTGGAGGGATTATGTCAAATAGTCCAGAATTAATACTCTTTTCAGTTCAATTCTTAGCCACCAGACATAATTTATATCAAAGTTTTTTCCTGCAAATGATTCTGGGATGCAATGCAGTTAGAATAATTTAATAACTGTTCTGCTATCATGTTAGAATTTTCCCACAAGAGAATCCCTTTGGGAAAGACATCTCATCTTAGCAGTTTTTGAGTGACTTAGCCTTTTTTGGTAGCTTGTCAGTTCGCCAATTTCTCCACACTCACTTTAAAACACAAGATAACTTGGGATCAAAATGGTCAGCCTTGCATTTTGACAAGCCAGAAGTGGGAGGTTTGGATGCCACTGGGGGGTGACCTTGTAAAATCTAGCATTTGAGGTGGTAGGTACATAAGCTTTGGACAGTGCTAATTCTGCCTTGTACACAGGTGTGTAATCAGTAGCATGAGAAATTTCAGTGTGGCATGCAGGGTATTTTAAGGATGTAGGGCAGTGGTGGAATTCAATTTTTTTTACTACTGGTTCTGTGGGCGTGACTCGATGGGCGTTGCATGGTGTGGCTTGGTGGGTATGGCATGGTGGGCAAGGCAGGGGAAGGGTATTGTAAAATCTCCATTCCCTCCCCACTCCTGGCGGAAGATTACTGCAAAATCCCCATTCTCTCCCCACCCCACTAACCTGCTTTCCAGCTCTGTTCTCCTGTGCAGGGCAACTAAAGAAGGCCTAGCCAATCAGCTGGGACTCGGGAGGCAGAGAATAGATGGGGCGGGGCCAGTCAGAGGTGGTATTTGCCGGTTCTCCTAACTACTCCAAATTTCCACTACCGGTTCTCCAGAACTGGTCAAAACCTGTTGAATACCACCACTAGGGGCTTGGTATTAGACAAGATCCCCCCCAAAAGACTTGTGGTCAGTATGAATGTTGAAGCTATAGCCATAAATACAGTTGGAACCCTCTGCTTCTCCTCAGAGATGCCTTGAATTGCAAGATGGAGGGCATGTAAATTGAACAAATGAATGAAAAATAGGAACAGTCTATTTGAGCACAATTCATTCAGCAGAAAATAACCTCTTAGAATGGTAAGCAGTTAATGGTTCTGTTCTGAGTAATTCATCAAACTATGACTAAGCCCAGCTAATCCTGTAATGAGTGGCATAACTGACCCTAGTTGGATTCCCCCACCACCCCATCATATACCCAGCATCAGAAGCTAGGAATTCCTACTTCTCTTTTTTTAAAAAAAACAACAGTGAATATCAGATTTATCAAACCAGTACAGAACTAACTTCTACTGTTGATTCTATAATCAGGAGATCATCAATATGTGGAGAACAGATGAGATTTCAGAAAATAGAATTTCCGTAAAGTGTTTCAATATTCCAGGGATTCCTAATGCCCCATAATGGACAATGAAACTAAAACATACGAAGAACGGTTACAGGAATTGGGTATGTCTAGTCCAGTCTAATGAAAAGTCTAATGTCTAGTCTAATGAAAAGAAGGACTAGGGAAGACATGGTAGCAGTGTTCCAATATTTGAGAGGCTCCTGCAAAGACAAGAGGGTCAAACTATTTTCTGAAGTACCAAAGGGCAAGAAAAGAAACAATGATGGAAACTAACCAAGAAGAGAAGCAACCTAGAACTAAGGAGAAATTTCCTAAGGGTGAGAGCAGTCAACCAATGGAACAGCTTGCCTTTAGAAGTTGTGGGGGCTCCATCACTGGAGGCTTTTGAAAAGAGATTGGACAACAATTTATCTGAAATGGTATAGGATCTCCTCAAATGGGGGTTGGACTAGAAGACCTCCAAGGTCCCTTCCAACTCTATCATTCTATGTTCTAAAGTTCAGATATCTACTCTAGTATACTTCATCTAGATCAAGTTGGCAAAGGCTTTCACCCCATAGCATTCTGAATTTGGCATTTTTACCCAGCTATATAGAACAGACAGATGTTGATGTTTGATGGTGTTAGAGATATCATCACAGGATCTAAGCTGTTCCAAGTAAAACTGCCTTTTGCATTTGACTAATGGGAATTTTGTCCATGCTGAAGCTGTATAAGTGGTCCCCAAGACTGGTAGCAGGGACTGTGGTATGTTTGATACTATCTGCAGATTCTAATGGAGGTTCATTTTCTGTATTCAGTTCTGAATGTTCGGTGTGTTTACATCGGTTACTTTCTTCTTGCTTTCTGTTCAAGGAAAATAGCTGCACTGGCTAATTCCATTTCCAGAGCTATTGCAAATGCCACAAAACAGCCACTCTTAAAGTGTTTCATCATATACTCTACTTACAAAGCAATCCCTCCGTTTCTCCTCTGAAAGTCCCCCCAAATTGTAATCTAAAGAGAAATAACTCATGTGATAGAAACAGCTTGTGAAATTTAAAATCCATATAGTGTGACTGAAGGAACAGGTAAGAAATTATCTTTCTGTGATCTCACAAGCTCATCAAGTATCTTAAGCTTCGAAAAAGCTGGAGCAGTGAGGGCTTTTATTATAGAAAGGTCTGCAACCTGCAGGCAGTGAAAAAGATTTATTTTTGTTTAGAATTATCTCTTTCTTTGCTTCAAGATAAAAAGAAAATCATTCTGCATATGAATTGTAGGAAGCAGGCTGAGTAATATCCAACTTCAATGTGTCCAAGAGTAAGCATTTTCTTTTCTTGTTTTTTAAAAAAGAATAGTTGGAATTTCTCAGGTTTCCAGTTAGATATTATTTTGACTGCTTACTGAGCACATAAATATTCAACCACTTTCCTGTTGAATATCAGTTTTTAGAATATCCTACCTTCCTCACCAATAATGCTATGTTGTAGTTTAAATTGAAGCCATATGCACAGGTTCAAACTGAACTACTCTTTACAATAAAGCTGCTAAGAATCTTGACAAAACTCCACAGATATTTCTGTATCTCTATTCTGCTCTGCTCTGCTTGGATTTTTGTAATTCAAATCTGGTGGCCTTAGAGAAAGGAAGTCAAACAAACAATATGTTGAGCCATGCGTGATATATCAAAACAACTATTTTTGCCATTTCTCATCCTGACATATTGACATGTGTGATATTCCACTGTAGAATGTGGAACACAAGTTTAAAATTTACCTTAGTGTGATTGATTGCCATTAAGTCATGGTCAACTCCTAGTGACCACATTGATAAGATTTTCTCCATGATAACCTATCCTTAACTTGTTCTTTCAGATCTCCCAATGGTGCATTTATCACCATTGCAACTGAATCCAAAAAAGGGACATGGTGGCTCAGTGGCTAAGATGCTGAGCTTGTCAATCAGAAAGGTTGGCAGTTCGGCGGTTCGAATCCCTTGCGCCACATAACAGAGTGAGCTCCCGTTACATGTCCCAGCTTCTGCCAACCTAGCGGTTCGAAAGCATGTAAAAATGCAAGTAGAAAAATAGGGACCACTTTGGTGGGAAGGTAATGTTCTGTGCGCTTTCGGCATTTAGTCATGCCGGCCACATGACCACAGAGACGTCTTTGGACAGTGCTGGCTCTTTGGCTTTGCAACAAAGATGAGCACTGCCCGCTAGAGCCGGAAATGACTATCACGTATGTGCGAGGGGAATCTTTACCTTTAACTTTAACTGAATCCATCCATATAGCTGCTGGTCCTCCTATTCTCTTTCCTTCTATCTTTCCTAGTATTATAGCCTTTTCCATCCAGATGTCTTTAGTAAACATGTTTGAAGTAGGATAATTTGAGCCTGATCATTTTTGTCTTGAGTGAGATCTCTAGGTTGATTTGTTTAATGATCCATTGAATTATTTTCTTGGTTTTCTTAGCTTTCCATGGTATTCTCATGAGTCTTCTCCAACATCAAACATGTTTCAATACAGTACTCTTCCTGTCATGTTTTTTCAACGTTCAACTTTCACTTCCATATATTGTCGCAGGCAATATCATGGCTTGCACACATACCAAGAAGGAAACATCTAGAAGGCTCCACACCCATTTGCACTACTCAGGTGACCCTGAGGACACAGATAAACCTCCAAGTAGCCTCAACAATTCTCTATAAGAATGCAAATGGCCAGCTCTCTGCAAGGAATATAAATCCTTCCATTCTCCATCATCCAGTGAGAGCTAAAGAAGCTTCTTGGATGAGAAGAGAAACATCTTCAAAGAATAACAGTTGCCTCCTGAAAAATTACTTTTGGGACAACCTTGAGCTGGATGACTGAGAATCTCCATAGACATATGGTTTGCACAATTCCATCTCATCAGCATATTGATCCTTCAATGCACCTAGAGTTCTAGTTTCAGAATCCAATCTGAGTCGGTTTGGATTTGGATTGTAAGGTATCTCTTATAGCAGAGAAGGATCCCTTGAAGGACTTACGTAAAAATGATAAGGTAGGGGGTACATTGCAAATAGATGCAACATCAGTTCCTGGGCTGATAGAGCAATCTGGAATTTATAACGTTCTTTCTTTCTTGTTATTTTTTTTTAAAATAAAAACATAATAACATAAAAGAGATGCTTATTTTATTATTTCCACTTTTAAACATATTATTTTCAGCAACCCAGGCCGTGTTTGTATCTGATAAACATGACCCTCTAACAGATACTGTCCTCCCATAACTGTTTTGTCTCTAAAATTATCCAGTGATTTTTTTTCATTACTACTCACTGTTTTCATTTAGCAGCTGGTGGGAGAAATTAATAGCTTACTTCAATTCATTTCACAAGTTTGTGACATAGATAACATTTGAACTGGGGACTTTCCAGCTTATTTTCTTGGCCTCTCAATCCTCCCAGCTATTTGTTAAATATCATATTATGAGACTCATATCATGTTTTGTGAATAGTATTATCATTAGAAGTTGTCCTGAGGCAATTCTTGGATTTGGGAAAATAAATGTTAATAGTCTAGTGATACATTTCTTTGCAAACTAAGCTTTAGAAGATGCTTCTGAATGAATACTAAGCAGGGTTTGGAGGCAAGGTCTTCTCTCCAAGCTAAGGATATTATAATCTAGGTGTCTCTATTTGAGAAAAATCTAAGTCTCATAGCCAGATAATTATTTTATTAGGCCCATCAGAATGTCCCCAAAGCAGATGAAAGCTTTTGAGTTCACTAAAACATCTGGCAAGATGTTACAAATTAGAAGATGGAAAAAAATCAAGAAAGTCCAAGAATTAGACTTGGTGGTTCAGCCATGAAACCTGTCATTTAGCCAATCTCAACATGAAGGTTGTGCAAAAGGTGATAAAAGATGTTCTCAATGTCAAAGTAAGGTTGACATTGTCAATATGGTTGGCCTGTAACTCTACTCTGTTCATAAAACATGCTAAGCTGTAAGGGTATTGGGGCTTATTACCGTACAATCAATAAGCAAAAAGCTGAAAACACATTGAGTCAGAGGCCATTCACTTATCTGCCTAGTAAATTCCTTAAAGATTAACCTATCTAATGTTTTGGCCCTGGGTAGAAACAAATCTTCAATATATTATAAAGTAATGACAGGTTAGAAGCTATCTTGATCCTGGAGGCTAGATGTTTTAAGAAAAGCATCAGATACCATTGTTTAGTAGAAAGGACTCAAAGCATACTCAGTATTCATATCAATTCATTCTATGTGTACATTAAATAAATAGACAGTATCCAATCTTAGCATGTTCCTTTCTCAATTCTGAATCATTTTCTTGTCCCATATTTTATTTAGATTGTTCCTGCATGGTCATTGTTTTTTAGTTACACTGCTTTATATCAATTATTAGAAGATAATGATTTCATTTTTATCATTACAGGATAGGCACTACTTATACTTATACGTTGTTGCTCATTTGTAGTATTGGAATCTACATCTACTGAATTTTGAATTGGAACTGGAGCAAATTCAACTTCCAAGTTTCTTAAACTATTAGAAATGATCACTACATCTTAAAAGACAGAAATATGATAAATCAATATGACATGAAAGTCTTGGATACTGAATGGAACAAGGAATTGAAGATTTTGTCTAAACAATGAGGAATTATCTTAATGTCTGTATAAAAATGTAGTATATTTAAAGTCAATTGTTTATTCAACAAAATGTAGTGTTTTAGACTTACTGGACCCATTATGTAAAAAAAGAGAATTGGTACCATTATTTTGCTGCACATGTAATGAGATACAGTGAGACTAATGCTTCATTAAAACCTATGTCCTAAATTTATTATGATATCCTGAAAAGAAGGCATTAAGTATATATAAATCTGGTTTTAAGACAGGGTTTAATATTTTTAGATTCTATATTCTCTTGAAACAAATAGAAATTGACAGCCAGGAAATAAAAATGGATTTTCTTCTTCTTTACTTATTGCTAAGAGATTAAACCTTCAACAATGGAAAATTACATTTATGGCCTAAACTATGCAGTGAAGATCTGATGTTACTTACAATTTCTTAACAAGTTGCTTAGAGATTTAAAGAAATAAGGCCATTGTTTGTTGATACTATTGTGTAAATCTCTACTTGTGTCTGGGCAAAGAGAGAGAGAGAGAGAGAGTTGTTTTCTTAAAAGCTTGAAGGATTCAGACTAACTAAAACAGTTTATAGAAGGGCTATAAGATAATGATGGGATTAAAAGTCAAAGCTCGTGAACAGAGTTTAAAGCAATTTGGAAAGTTAAGCCTTGAAAAGAGAAAACTGAAGTGGAAATTACAAAAGGCAGAAGACAGGTTCATGCTATACTGCAAAGATACAAAGCAGATTCTAGTTAAATGTTTGAAGAAAAGGAACTTCTCAACAACAAAAGCAATTTGGTAATGCAGAGAGATGGCTGACTGTCCTTCACTGGATGTGTCCAAGCAGAGACTAGACAGACAACCTTTTGGGTGAAGGATTAATGGATGAAGGATGAGCCACAATGGTACAGAAGTTAGAATGTAGTACTGCAGGCTACTTCTGCTGACTGCTGGCTGTCCTGCAATTTGGCAGTTCGAATCTTACCAGGCTCAGGTTGACTCAGTCTTCCATCCTTCCGAGATCAATAAAATGAGGACCCAGATTGATGGGGGCAATAGGCTGACTCGGTAAACCGCTTAGAGCGTAAAACCCTGTGAAGTGGTATATAAGTCTAAGTGTTATTGCTATTAATTTAAATTCTTGCCCTGACAAGGGATTCGATTCAATTATTTAAATTACTTCTACTAATTCTATGATTTTTTAAAAATCTGTATTGTGTGTTCTCTGTTCTCCTAAATCACTGCTCTCATTTTTTTTTACCAAAGAATCCTAACCATTCTTCTGCATGCCTTACTGATGGCCCATAAATCATCTCTATCTCCATCTCCATCTCCATCTCCATCTCCTCCTCTTCCTCCTCCTCCTCCTCGTCCTCCTCTTCCTCCTCCTCCTCCTCTTCCTCCTCCTCCTCCTCTTCCTCTTCCTCCTCCTCCTCCTCCTCCTCCTCCTCCTCTTCCTCTCCTCCTCCTCCTCTCCTCCTCCTCCTCCTCCTCTTCCTCTCTCCTCGTCCTCCTCCTCCTCCTCGCCTCCTCTTTCCTCCTCCTCCTCCGTCTTCCTCCTCCTCCTCCTCCTCCTTTCTCCTCCTCCTCTTCCTCTTCCTCCTCCTCGTCTCCTCCTTCTCCTCCTCCTTCCTCTTCCTCCTCCTCCCCTCCTCCTCCTCTCCTCTTCCTCCTCTCGTCCGTCCTCCTCTTCCTCCTCCTCCTCCTCCTCGTCCTCCTCCTCCTCCTCCTCTTCCTCCTCCTCCTCCTCTTTCGTCTCAGAATTAGATAAATTGCCACTATCCATTTGAATTGAGTACTGAACCACACCAACCTATCGCCAAATGGAAGTGATAATTTACCCATTATATTATGTTTAATTTTGATTTATATTTCCCAAATTTTTTAACTGACAAGCCTGGGTTTAGATGTTTATGCAAGTAAATAAAGGGCAATTAACTCAGGTGGAAAAAAAGGTTGTGGCTTGATCCTTAAAGTCTTCTCTGCTGTCATTTCTCCCAAAAACCTCCCTTGCTGGATTAGTATTTGCTTCCAAAACAGAGGAAGCCCTTGAGTAACAAAGTGCAACGGGCAGTGTTGAACCACACAGTGCTTGTGTGTCTTTATGGGCTTCTTATTGACACAATTCCCGAGTCTGAGTATAACTGTGGTCAGAAGCTCTGCAGGCCAATGGAAAATACTGATAAAAGGATCAAGTCAAGATGTCACAAAGATCAGGATTATGAAAAAAAAAATGTTCCTCAAACACTGGTTTGAAGAAGTAGTGTTGGTTTGCTTATGTATTGGATTGCTCACCTGAGAAAGATAAGCAATAGTTTACCACCAAATGGAAAAGACACCTCCAATTGAACTGTCAGGAGTCCATCTGGAAACTTCCATTTCCAACCTCAGTTTTGAACATCCTTGAAACAAGATTTTCATTGTTCAGATTGCAGAAACTGGCTTACCAATGTAAACAAGGGAGCAAATGGGAGACTTCCAAGAAACAACTGTTACTTGCAGGACAAGCATGGAAATAGGATTTCTTGGTTGAAATATAGTGTTCATGTCATCAGAATTGGGGTAAAGCTAAGTGTCAGGGAAGCAGCTTGACTTGCTTTCCATTTCCAATGGATCTTTTCCATTATCATATGAATTGGGAGGAAAGTGGATTTTTTTATGTCAGAAGGGGAAATAGTAATAGCAGTAGCACTTAGATATATATACTGCTTTACAATGCTCTACAGCCCTCTCTGAGCGGTTTGCAGAGTCAACAATCTGGGTTCTCATTTTACTGACCTTGGAAGGATGGAAGGCTGAGTCAATCTTGAGCTGATCAAGATTGAATTGCTGGCAGTTGGCAGTGTTCGCCTGCAATATTGCATTCTAACCACTGTAGCACCATGGCTATAGGAGCATCTACAACCACAGTGACTGGCTTTACAATGGCAGGTGCAACTGGGCAGTTGAAGCCCTAGTCCTTTTTATACCTAGCCACATCTTTCTTTCATCTTTCCCTACCTTTCCTTATCTTTTGTTTCAGCACAGGAGCAGTAAGGCCAGACTACAGAATGAAAAATGTGTATTTCTGAACTCGAATGAAGATCAAAAGGCAATAATTTCTTCCTTGATGCCTAACTTTAGGATGTGACTCAAGTTTCAGTGTCAATTTCCATTCCATTCTTTAAAACCACTTAAGAGAATTTTACTTTGAAAGAAGAATAACACTCAGAGGTAGACAACTTGGAATTGTTGCCTAAAATATCTCAAATATAGTTTGTCAGCAATCCTGCCAACATCGCATATTTGTTTCTCATCAAAATCACCAATTTCCTCCTTCACCAAATCCTGAGGCAACTATATTGGCTATTTGTTAATATCTTTGAAGGTCAAATCATTTGATAAATCCTTGGATGATATTTAGGGAGCTAGAAGGAAATCCAAAAACTCAATACCAGATCTTCCCATTTTAAGCAAAAATTCCCAACTCCTGACAGTAGCCTCTTAAAAATAGAAGCCAATAGGTGTGGTCTAGTAAGAAATTCAATTCTCGTGTAAGTCTTCTTACCAGAAGGGCAACCTTCCAAGCAAGAACTGAATGTTCCCATCTGAAATGGTGGACATGATATGTCTTTTTCCCTGCTATTATTTGGCATTACTGACTAACTGGAAAAAGAAAGTATAATTTTATATTACATTCTGGAAAGCCCAAATCATCCAAGGAACAAACATGTGGAAGAGCTCTTCCATTCTTATGTCTGACTTCGGTGTTCATCTGATGAAGTTCTCTGGTCAGTCTGTATACGTGTGCCAAATAAAAAGAACTGGCATTTGGGCAAATGCCTCCCCAGACATCAGAGAACCTTTTCACAGAATTTGACGTTCACTCTTGATTTTATTTTGCCTAGCAATTATATAGTATAAAATTTGTTTCCATTGTGGTGTTAGATCTGTAATACTAGGGTCCCTAGTGGTCTGGATTTAACTTATTTTGTGGCGACTTTTCCCAACTTTGGGGTCTCTCTCTCTCTCTTTCTCTCCCTCTCTCTGTGTGAATTTTATTCTGTAAGCTTTGAATTAATATCTTAGCAAATTCCATTGGTTTTGGTAGTATTGGCCTATAGATTTGGCAGGATAGTTAGAACCACCATCAGCCTCCCACCGGCCAGTGCGCTCCCACAGGGTGGGCCTCCTTGGGGTGCCGATGCTGGCTGGCAGCTCCGAAGGTGCGGGCCTTCTCTGCAGGGGCAGCCTCCCTCTGGAATGAGCTACCTATGGAGATACAAGCCATCACTGATTTGCGAACCTTCCGGCGCGCGCTGAAGACCCACCTTTTCCAGCAGGCCGGTCTGACCTAGTGTCGTTAGAAGGGTTTTAATTTTTAAATTTTTATCAGGTTTTTATGGGTTTTCTATATTCTTAATTCAGCTATTAATTTAATAATTTTTTAATCTATTTTAAAAAATTTTTGGATTGTACTGTTTTATTAAGGCTGTTCACCGCCCCGAGTCCCTATTTGAGAGAGGGGGCGGTATAAAAGTTTAATAAATAAATAAATAAATAAATAAATAAATAAATAAATAAATAAATGATTTTGCACATTTTTATTTTTGCTTGATAAAGCTCCACTGAACACAGGTGCACTTACTTCTAAGTAAATATACATTGCAGGATGCTTTAAGTATCTCTCTTTCTTCAACAATCCATGAAAAATTCCACATCCTGCCCTTAAAAATGGCTTGTTATGGAAACCAACTAATAAGCTCTCCTTTAGTCTCTCTCTTGCCCTTGCTCTCTCCAGATAGTAAGTTACTATGCAAAGGAGAGTCTTCCAGAAACTCAAGACTGTAATCCCATAGACTCATAGTTACAGAACAATTTTAACTAAGTTATATTGATTGATTATATGCTATCAAGTTGTTGTTGACTCTTAGCAACCACCCAAAGAGAGAGAGACACACAGAGAGAGAGACAGAGAGAGAGAGAGAGAGACAGAGAGACAGAGAGAGAGACAGAGAGAGACAGAGACAGAGAGAAATAAACATGAAAAGACATCTATCTGTGTGGTCATTAAAAATCAATTTGATAGCACATAATCATTCATTCAATCAGTCACTCAGTCAATCTAAACATATTAAATTTGTTCTAGAACTATGAACCCATGGAATCTCTTGAGTTGCTGGATGTTCTTTGCATAGTAAACTTACATAGTAACAGCCTTCCAACTCAAGGACATAATCCCATCATTTCCTTGCTATCACTGTTGGGGTGCTGGCAGAACATCTTCTTCCATTTCACTTTCTTTCCCCAGATGAGGAAACATAAGAAGATATATCTCCAGGTTGTTGAGCGGTCATTTAAGGAGTAAGAGTATAGGCACTAAAAGGTCTGCTTCTGCTCCTTTTATCCTACTACTCATAGATCATGGGCGCAGGAAGGAAGGAGAGAAGCAGAGGTAAATGTCATTTTGCTGCCAGTTGTTTGATTCCATGGACTGGAAGATTTAGAAGAAGACCCCCTCCTACCTCTGCTTTTCTTGTCATGAATGGTGGGAGAAGTGGAGGGAAAGAAGGGTGGAGGAAAGAAGGGGAATGACATCTTTACTGCTAATTCTCAACCCCACAGAGTTGAAGCAGAATAAACAGAATTGGAAGCGACCTTGGAGTTCTTCTAACAGAATTGGAATTCTTTGCTCAAGCAGGAGAATCCGAACCATTGTTAGACAAATGGCTTTCCAGTCTCTTCTTCAAAACCACCAGTGTTGAAGCATCCACACTTTCTGGCGGCAAATCGTCCCACTGATTAATTGTTCTAACTGACAGGAAATTTCTCCTTAGTTCTAGGTTGCTTCTCTCCTTGATTAGTTTTCATCCATCGCTTCTTGGCCTGCCTTCAGGTGCTTTGGAGAATAGGTTGACCCCCTTTACTTTGTGGCCACCCCTTAGATATTAGAATACAGTTATCATGCCATTTATAGTCCTTCTCTTTATTAGACTAGACATACCCAGTTCCTGTAACCATTCTTCATAAGTTTTAGCCTCCAGCTCCCTAATTATCTTTGTTGCTCTTCTCTTCTCTTCTCTTCTCTTCTCTTCTCTTCTCTTCTCTTCTCTTCTCTTCTCTTCTCTTCTCTTCTCTTCTCTTTTCTCTGCTCTGCTCTGCTCTGCTCTCTCCCTCTCTCATCTACAGTATCTATTACCTACCTACCTACCTACCTACCTACCTACCTACCTACCTATCTATCTATCTATCTATCTATCTATCTATCTATCTATCTATCTATCTATCTATCTATCTATCTATCTATCTATCTATCTATCTATCTACCTACCTACCTACCTACCTACCTACCTACCTACCTACCTACCTACCTACCTACCTACCTATCTATCTATCTATCTATCTATCTATCTATCTATCTATCTATCTATCTATCTATCTACCTATCTATCCCTGTTTTGCCTGCCTGCCTGCCTGTCTTAGGGTCAATGTTCACTCCTGGGGAATATTGCCTGGATAAGTCTCTGCAGTTTTCTTGGCAGAATTTCTGCACTGGTTCACCTTTGTCTGCTTCCCATGGCTGAGAGAGAGTGATTGGCCTAAGGTCACCCAGCTGGCTTCATGTTAAAAGCCAAAGTAGAACGGCTGGTCTCTCACTTTTTAGTTTGGTACCTTAACCACACTCGGCTCTCATTGACGCATGCTGTATTCAACATCAAAATCTTGTGGCTTTAAAACCTACAGCCCTTTCTTGCCTTTGCTACTTCTGAAACTATGACTCTCCGATTCCCTGGACAAACATAGACTGAACAGCTTCCCAGGGCCGGATGTTATTCCTTGTTCTAGCAAGCTGTCACTACACAGAAAATGGTTTTTGTCTCATCTCTCCTTTTATTTTTCACAGCAGAGGTATTATAAGCGTTCAAGAGATGTGATGGTCAGAGGCAGAGCCACAGAGATTCCATTTTTTTTTAAAAAAAAAAAATCAGTTTCATAGAGGCAGAAAGGAGAATTTTAGTATCAGTTGAGTTGTATGAGAACAAAGAAGCATTTTTTTCCAGCCCTCAGTGCAGCTAATAGGTTTTCATTCTTCTGTGTCTTTCTTTTTGCCTTCCCCTTCTCTAGCCAGTTATAGTGGTAGCAAAGCACTTTCTGCTTCATTCATTTTCTCCCTTGTAGATTAGTTTTTATTCTCAAAAGCATTCGAATTGAATAACTTTTAACATTACGTTATGAGCCTGACACATACGTGTTGTGAGCAACTAAGAACAGAACTTACTCCTATTTACTTACCTAAGTGATGAAATTAACTGTCTTTTACAGGTAGTTCTCACATAATGATGGGTCTTAACTTCAAAGTTACGATGGATCACCCACAAAACTACTTACAACTCAGTTCCAGAGTTCCGAGGGCTGCACATACACACAAACACACCTGTAGATACATGAACACATTTCAGTTGCTTGGCAAACAGCTTGCCTTTATGGCCAATTGCAGCAGTTAAACACATGCCTGCAATGGTTTTTTTTTTTTTTTTGAGTTCTGGCCTTTTATGCTGATTTCCACCCAAAAAAACCCACCCATAGGAATACATGGATTTGCTTAATGAGCACCGCAAAAAACGTCATAAAATCTGCTCATGTGGGTGCTTCAAATTGTGACCGTCATATCTTGAAATAGAAATTCCAGTTTCCATTATGGTCATAAGTTGAGGACTACCTGTACCATCCCCTCATGATTGGCAGAACTGATAATTAGCCACACATGGGCTGGTGATCTTCAGGCAAGTTAAGCTTTGATTTTTCTATTTTTTTTTTAATTTTGAAAGGCATTCTGGAAGAGTGACCCTTTATATTCTTCCTGTAACACTCTTTCCCACTGGATCATGACCTCAAATGGATCATGACCTCAATTTTGGTCATTATCCAGGAGAATAGAATAATGGAATAACAGAGTTGGGAGGGACCTTTGAGATCTTCTAGTCCAACCGCTGCTCAATCAGGAAACCCTATATCA
The DNA here is from genome assembly GCA_023653725.1 of Bungarus multicinctus. Taxonomy (NCBI): domain Eukaryota; kingdom Metazoa; phylum Chordata; class Lepidosauria; order Squamata; family Elapidae; genus Bungarus; species Bungarus multicinctus. The sequence goes on along the minus strand of CM042846.1, from coordinate 80,261,625 downwards.
TCCCATATTGGAACAGTCATAACGTCTGGAGGCAACCATCCCACTGATTCATTGTTCTAACTGCCATGAAATTTTTCTTTAGCGGTGGCACAGAATGCAGTATGGCAGATTCATTCTGCTCCCTGCTGACTGCCAGTAGTTTGGCAGTTCAATTCTCACCGGTTCAAGGTGGACTCAGCCTTCCATCCTTCCACCCATATAGTTGGGGGCAATATATATAACTGTCTGGTTTGGTTCTGCAACCCAATAGGACAGACACAGACTTCAGAGGATAATTAGGACTGCAGAAAAAACAACTACTACCCACCTGCCTTCAATCGAGGACCTGTATACTGCACAAGTCAAAAAGAGGGCTGTGAAAATATTCACAGACCCCTCACATCCCAGACATAAACTGTTTCAACTCCTTCCCTCAAAACGACGCTATAGAGCACTGCACACCAGAACAACTAGACACAAGAACAGTTTTTTCCCGAAAGCCATCACTCTGTTAAACAAATAATTCCCTCAACACTATTCAAATATTATAAAATCTGCACTACTATTACTGTTAATCTTCTCATCACTCCTTATCACCCATCCCCTCCCACTTGTGATTGTAGGACTGTAACTGTCACTTGTATCCTTACAATTTATATTGACTGTTTTCTAGTATGATTTGATTGCTGATTGTACCCTATGACTATCATTAAGTGTTGTATGTTATGATTCTTGATTCTTAACGAATGTATCTTTTCTTTATGTATACTGAGAGTATTTACATCAAGACAAATTCCTTGTGTGTCCAATCACACTTGGCCAATAAAGTATTCTATTCTATGCTATGCTATGCTATGCTATTCCATTCCATTCCATTCCATTCCATTCTACTCTATTCTATATGCTGGCTCTGTAAACTACTTAAGAGAAGGCTGTAAAGTACTGTGAAGTGATATAGAAGTGCTAAGTGCTATTGCTATGCTAGTTCTAGGTTGCTTCTATCATTGATTAGTTTCCATCCATTGATTCTTATTCTGCCTTCAGGTGCTTTGGGGAATAAATTGACCCAGTCTCATTCAGTACCCCCTAATTTTGTTTCAGTGTAAATTGTTTCACCTGCCAACCTGATTCTGATTAGACCATCTTCAACACTGGAACTCTCTAACCCGTATTATCTAAGTTAGCAGCACCTTTAGATGCCAGATGGGTCCTTCATTACCTATAGAGATACAAGCACAACATAAAAGGAATAATCTTAGGCTACATATAGTTTTCCAGCCACTGAAAAATTTGGGAGCTGAATTTCTGAAAATTCTGGAGTTGAGTGCACACAAGTAGTGTGCCTAGTTTGGGGTGAAGGCAATTGTATCCTATATCATGCCAAAACTCCTTTGTTGGCTGGTCAAACCTGGCTAAAGCTTCCTAGATGCTCCATTTGGCCAGAAACCTAGAAAACCTAGAGCTACGCTGCCTTCGGTCTGATCTAAGTATGATATATAAAATCATACATTGCAATGACTTACCTGTCAATGAATACTTCAGCTTCAACCATAGCAATACAAGAGCAAACAATAGATACAAACTCAATCGCACCAAACTTGATTGCAGGAAATACGACTTCAGCCACAGAGTGGTCAATGTCTGGAATACTCTTCCCCAAACCCGAAAAGCTTTAATCTTAGACTGTCTACTATTGACCTCACCCCTTTCCTAAGAGGTCTGTAGGGGGTGTGCATAAGCGCACCAATCATGCCTACCGTCCCTGTTCTATTGTTCCTTTTTATTTTTCTTGTAAGTATCCATTTCATGTATTCATAACTATATTTATACTTATACCTATTATCTTATAATCACTTGACAAAATAAAATAAATAAAATAAATAGAATAGAATCTGGTTTATACATGGAGAGTGAAGCCATTTCATTGTGCATTGGCCTCTGAAAAGAAGTTGCAGGCTCCTTCTATGGTTTACCCTCCCAAATAGCTTTTCAGTACTTTTTCCTCTGTTATACACACAATTTAACCACACCCCATTTGGTACTTTTCGGGCTTGGGGCCAAATGGCAGTTATTTTTTAATTTGGAAATCTCTAGCTGCCGTTATCTCTCCCATTTATCGTTTCAATCCACAACGATGTCATCAGCCATCCAATTTGACACCATTCCCAAATCCACCACAAAGCTGCTACTTCGGTGGGATTAAGAACAATTAAAAATATCTGCTACATCCATGTCACCATGAGACCTTATAGCAGCATAAGCAAGTGCTTCGAGCCAGTGAGCTGTTCTTTGAATTGGGGGAGCAATTCATGGGGATGTGAGCAGCATTTACCAGAAGAAAAATAGATGGAATTGCTCCCTGCAACCTTTAAATTCTCCCAGGTCGATCTTTTATTTTATTCTAATCAGCTGCTGTATCCTCCCACACATTTTTTAATTTTATGAGAATGCAAATGAGGCCTATGTAAGGCTGATGCTGGCCTTCTCCCCTTGGCTGCCAAAACATTATATGATAAAAATATCTTTCTTTTCCTGAATAGATCAAAACTTGTCCAAAAAAGATGTTGAGACTTTGGAAAAAGTACAAAGAAGAGCAACTAAGATGACTAAAGACATGGAGTATTTGAGTATGGATAGTCTAGAGAAAAGAAGGACTAGGGGTGACACGACAGCAATCTTCCAGTATTTGAGGGGCTGAAACAAAGAAGAGGAGGTCAACTTATTTTATTTTATTTATTTATTTATTACACATTTATATACTGCCCTTTCTCCCGAAGGACTCAGGGCGGTGTACAGCCAACTATAACACACTACACTTTACAAAAGTTAAAAGAAAATTAAATATATTCAGGCTGCTACTAAAATTTATACCCTACCCCAATAAATTACAATATAAAACCCCAAATTTTAAAACCCCAATATCTAAAAATTCCATTTTAAAACTCCCATTTAAAATCAGCCCAGGCCGGCTTGCTCAAAGAGCCAAGTTTTCAATGCATGTCTAAATGCTCTCAGGTCAGCGGTCTTCCGTAGCTCAGGAGGCAACCCATTCCAGAGGGTGGGTGCCCCCACAGAGAAGGCCCTGTTCCTCGGGGTCACCAGGCGGCATATAGATGCTGTTGGGACCCGAAGGAGGCCCTCCCTGTGGGAGCACACCGGTCGGTGGGAGACTACCGGCAGAACGTGGTCTTGCAAATAGCCTGGTCCAATGCCATTGATCTCTTTAAAGGTCAAAACCAGAACCTTAAAGCGAACCCGGAAGGCCACTGGCAACTAATGCAGCTCGCGCAGGAGAGGCGTCACATGGGAGTTTCTTGACGCTCCCATAACCACCCGCGCGGCCGCATTTTGCACCAGTTGAAACCTCCGGGTGCTCCCCGCAGGGAGCCCCATGTAGAGGGCATTACAATAGTCCAGGCGGGAGGTGACGAGGGCATGAGTGACCATGCGTAAGGCGTCCCGATCCAGAAAGGGCCACAACTGGCGAATCAGGTGAACCTGATAAAAAGCCCCCCTGGAGACAGCTGTAATGTGATCTTCTAAAGACAGCCGTGCATCCAGGAGGACGCCTAGATTGCGAGCCCTCTCTGTGGGGGTTAAGATCTCTCCCCCAATAGCCAGCGACGGGGTCAGCTGACTATATCGGGCCGCCAGAAACCATAGCCACTCAGTCTTGGAAGGGTTGAGTTGAAGCCTGTTTCTGCCCATCCAAATCCGCACGGTCTCCAGGCACTGGGACATAACCTCCACAGCATCGTTGGGGTGGTTTGAGGTGGAGATGTAAAGCTGAGTATCATCAGCATAGAGATGACACTGCACCCCAAAACCACGGATGATCTCCCCCAGTGGCTTCACATAAATGTTGAACAAAAGAGGGCTTTATTCTCCAAAGCATCAGAGGGCAGGACAAGAAACAATGGATGGAAACTAATCAAAGACATAAGCCACCTGCAATTAAGGAGAAACTTCCTAACAGTGAGAACAATTAACCAGAGATATAGCTTGCCTTCAGAAATTGTAGGTGCTTCATCACTGGAGATTTTAAAGAACGGACTGGCCAACCATCTCCAAGGTGCCTTCCAACTCAGTGGTGTGATTCAATTTTTTTTACTACTGGTTCTGAGGGCGTGGCTTGGTGGGCATGGCAGGGGAAGGATACTGCAAAATCCCCATTCCCTCCCTCCCCACCCCACTAACCTGCTTTCCAGCTCCGTTCTCCTGTGCAGGGCAACAAAAGAAGACCCAGCTGATCAGCTGGGACTCAGAAGGCAGAGAATAGATGGAGGCAGGGCCAGTCAGAGGTTGTATTTGCCGGTTCTCCGAACTACTCAAAATATCTGCTACCAGTTCTCCAGAATTGGTCAGAACCTGCTGAATACCATCTCTATTCCAGCTGTATTCTATTCTACTGTATTCTAACTGTGTTCTGTTCTGTTTTATCCTATCCTATCCTACCCTACCCTACCCTACCCTACTCTACCGTACTCTACTCTACTTTACTCTGTTCCTGCTCCCAAAACAATATCTGTGAGTAGTATAAAAGATTGCAATGTTTACTTGTAATGAGTTCCCAGCTGGCTCTGCTATAAAGTTTGACACAGTGTCCTCACTGTGTTTATTCTATATGTGATACAAGGAGGTACACTGTTCTGTTCACTTTTTAGTGTTGTCCAGTCATTTATTAAGGAGTGCAATGGTTCAGCAATTAAAGCTGACAGCCAATTAAAGCTGTAAAGACCCAAGTGCTGTGCAATGGAGTGAGCTCCTGTTCATTGCCCCAGCTCCTGCCACCTAGCAGTTCAAAAGCACACAAATGTGAATAGATAAATAGGTACCACTTCAGTGGGAAGGTAACAGCATTCCATGTCCCTTGGCATATGCTGGCCACATGACCACAGAAAGAGTCCTTGAACAGAAAGAGCTCCTTCGGATAAGAAATGGAGACAAGCATCATTCCCTAGAGTCATATATGACTGGATAGAGGAAATCTTTACCTTTACTTTTACATCATTTGTTGACTTCATCAATATATGGATGGAAGTAATCACTGCCTTTTGCATAGTCTCTGATTGGACTGCATTAACAAAATTTCCCAGGACACTGGCTATATCCATTCTTTTTAAGATGTCCATGAATGTTCTGCTTGTGGGACATTCTCTATTCTTCTCAGGCTGAGAACCTACTGTGACACACAGCATCTCTCTATCTGTGAGTATAGGGTTGCTGTTTTAATTTATGGCCTGCATCATTTGATTAGAATTTAGTGTTCCCAAAAATGAAATTTAAACTCAAGAGACTCCAAAGGGGTGTCTAAATTGCATCAAAACTGGTAGCTGTGGATAGGCATATTTAAGGAACAGTTGCATCAGTAATATTTTCCTTAGCCCTGTCCAATTTCCAGTGCCAAGTTATGCAACATTGCAGCAGTAATAACGGAAACCTGTTTTCATTTAAAAGCCACTAGACCGCAAGATATAAAACATAGGATTTAAATTGTCCATGCTCTGTTTCTAAGCAGATTTGAGAATTTAGATTTTTTTTTCTGTGTTAACATGAGCATGTTTTAGTGGACTCCTGGACACATGGGAAATGAAGCAACTTCCAAGCAGGTCAGTCCTTTGCATAGAAACAGCACCCCAGAACAATGCTGATTTTTTGGGTGGTGGTGAATTCAAATGATTAGTGCTTGCCTACCTAATTAGGTCATATTCTGAAGGACATAAAAGCTTACACATACTCTGAAGCACATACAAGAATTAATGAGAATTCATTAATGCATTTCCTGCATGCTAGGAAATTATTCTAGTTGACCTCTCAAGTTGTTTCATTATAGGACGTGTATGAAGAACATCAAATGGACCCTGTGGTACATTAACCATAATTTACAGAGCTCCAAATTTGAAAGCTTATTTTCCTTATGTTATTTACCTTCTATGATACAGTTATCAATTCTTGGCTGTTCTATCTATATGCGTGAGTGCATGGACCCAACATGCTAAGATAGACACAGCTGCAATTTTCAATAAGCTAGTTATACTTGGAGGAAATAGCAAATCATGGCCTGCTGATTGTCTTGGATAACATCCCAGCTATGGTAGTTGTGTTTGGCCAGATGACACACTATTTTTGTTTTGCACAACAGTGGTCTAGATCTAGACAACATGTAAAGCTGTGGTTCAGGTGAGTACACTTTAAATAAACCATGGGTATAAATTGTGGTTAAGATGTCCTCTCTTACCCATAATTTAACCTATGGTCCATTTTCAGAATTTTACTAACCATGCCATAATTTACTATGTTGTGCCATCTAGGTCTGGGTATATTGGAGTATGCAAATTAATCTTTATATTGCTCTTCCAGACTACAAGATAGCTATCGTTTCATATCTGGCTCCAAACCAAAAAAAGAATCTATTTTCCAATGTATCAATTGCTATTTATTGTTTATCTGATGTCATTACCAACTAGGACAAAAAACCCAAATAGCTACACACAGAGCTATAGAACAAAGAAAATCTGGAATACATATGTTTCTTTGAGACGAGCTTTCAAACCAATATCTAGCAAAAAGCAAGAAACCCCATTGATACAAACAAGGAAGGAGTTGCTGATGGTTGTGTCTTTAACCATATTTAACCATCTGTTTCAACAGCAGTTATTTCAATCCAGACAGAATATTACAGAGGAATTCTCCATGCTACCAGATGTGGAACGAAAGCTACTGAAGCTGCCTGAAAGGGTAATTCCAATATGCAGACGACGTATTTCTAATTGTAACTCAATTATGGGATATTTAATCTGATGAAAAGGACAATATCAGAAAAGGAAGTGTTACCAAGGAAGGAAATTCAGAATGTGGAAGAATAAAAGTAAAGGTTTCCCTTGTCTAGTTGTGTCTGACTCTAGGTGGTGGTGCTCACCTCTGTTTCTTTAGCTGAGGGAGTCAGCATTGTCTGAAGACTCTTCCATGGACATGTGGCCAGCATGACTAAATGCTGAGGCATGGAGAACCAGTTACCAGTTCGCACTGAAATGGTACCTATTTATCTGCTTGCATTTGCATGCTTTTGAACTGCTAAGTTAGCAGGAGCTGGGGCAGGAATAGTAGCTCACCCCATCAGGTGGTATCTGGGTTTCAAACTGCTGACTTTCTGGTCGACAAGCCCAGTGTCTTAACCACTAGGCTACTGTGTCTCCTTTGTTGAAGAATACTTTGTTGCAATGCTTCCTATTCAAGTAGTCTCCCATGCTGACACAGGAATTTAAGGTGCTGTGAGATATGGGAGAGTACTTTTGCTTGCAAGTTTTGGTTATTATTATTTTTTTCACATCCTGTGCTAAGCCCATTGGGCTTGGCCAAATGGTCAGAGAAAAAAAAGAGGGTCAAAGAAAATCTGGTGCCAAACTGAATTGATGAGTTACACCTATTCTATACCTGTGCATTTGGTTTTCAAAGAAATGTATGAAAAGCATCAATCTTAAATGAAAAGATGCAGAGACTGTAGCTGCAGATTGAGATTATGGCATCCACTTGCAGTCCAATATGCTTTGGTTAATATTGGAGGCGGTATTCAGCAGGTTCTGAACAGTTCTGGAGAACCGGTAGTGGAAATTTTGAGTAGTTCGGAGAACCGGCAAATACCACCTCTGACTGGCCCCGCCCCCATCTATTCTCTGCCTCCCGAGCCCCAGCTGATCAGCTGGGTCTCCTTTTGTTGCCCTGCACAGGAGAATGGAGCTGGAAAGCAGGTTAGTGGGATGGAGAAGGAGGGAATGGGGATTTTGCAGTATCCTTCCCCTGCCATGCCCACCAAGCCATGCCCACAGAACCAGTAGTAAATTTTTTTGAATCCCACCACTGGTTAATATGTCCTTATAATAAAGACACAGCTAATACTCCTGGTGGAGTATTAGTTAACACTCCTGGTGGAGTATTAGTTAATACTCCTCCTTCTTGCCTGGACTACTTCAAAGGGCTAACAATATGCCACCTTCAGCTGGAGGAGAAGAGGGATCTAATTAGAATGAACAAATGAACGAACATGTGAACCTCTCTTTTATAAGGACAAATCATTGGGCCATCTCATTCAGTTTTGTTCATCTTCACTACCAAGTTCAGAACCCCAACCTTGGAGGTGACAGAGGTAGGACATGACACATCCTGTCCATCAAACACATCCATTACTACCACTGATTGAAAGCCTTGTTCCCATTTTTCCTTACGGTGAGTGGGAATCCTCTCTAGGGGTACCAAAATAGTAGTGCAGGAAGCAAAGCTACTTGTGACTCAGTTGTTAGCCACATGAGTCAATAGTGGTTAAACTATCGGCAGCTACCTTTGTTCCTGAGTATTTATATCTATGACCTCTGATGTGGGGAGAAGGTGGAGGACAGCTTTTTCCAGGTGATCTGTTCAGTGTTGAATTTTCTCTCCAAAACCATTTCATGGGCAATTAGACAATGCAACTTTTAAGAAAAGCACAGTCTGCCTTGGTTTCTTGGCCTTCTAACTAGAAGGGGGAAGGGGAAGGGGAAAAAAAAATCTCACTATTCTTTTCTTAGTTTAACTAGCCAAGACACTTTTCTTTATTTCCTTCCTGTCCATTTTGTGTGGTATTGCTGGCACTCTCATAATACCCCTTGTGTTTCTAGAACTGTCTGGCTCTGCTTGAACCTAAGTGTAGCTGACTGCGCGACTGAGTAGTTGGGCCAATGATTAATGAAATATCCTGCTTTTAAATGAGCAAGTTTTCTGAAGCAAGGACAGGCTTGGTTTGTCTTAGGAAAAGACCTCACTGTGAGCTTTAAATAAGCTTTGCTGTTCAGGCTCAGGGCTGCAACTCTTTAACAACACAATTTCTCTTTGTGAGGCCACACATTTTCTAGATTCCAAATTTCTGGGAGCTCTTAGAGGTGGCTTCAGAAAAATTACATAGTTAACTACATAATAACCAGAAAATATTTCCACAAGAATATTGCTTGCTCCTGGGGAGGAAAGCTATGACAAATCTAGACAGCATATTAAAAAGCAGAGACATCACCCTGCCAAAAATAGTGCGTACAGTCAAGGCTATGATTTTCCCAGTTGCAATGTATGGCTGTGAAAGTTGGACCATAAGGAAGGCTGAGCGCCAAAGAATGGAGGCCTTTGAACTATGGGGCTGGAGAAAACTCCTACAAAACCCTTGGAATGCAAGGTGATCACACAGGTCAGTCCTAGAGGAGATCAACCCTGACTGCTCTTTAGAAGGCCGGATCGTGAAGACGAAACTCACATACTTTGGCCACCTCATGAGAAGGAAGGACTCCCTGGAGAAGAGCCTAATGCTGGGAAAGATTGAGGGCAATAGAAGAAGTGGATGGCAGAGAAGGAGGGGGCTGGATGGAGTCACTGAAGCAGTAGACATGAGCTTAAATGGACTCCAGAAGATGGTAGAGGACAGGAAGACCTGGAGGAACATTGCCCATGGGGTTGCACGGACATGACTTCGCAACTAACAACATTTCCACAAGAATGTGGAAATCATGTTGCAAACTATTCTAAATACACTAAACAGTCACTTTGGATCAAATAATTAAATAATCAGTTTCAGTTTTTTTAAAAAAATATTATATTGCAGTGGTCCCCCAACTTTTCCATCTCTGCAGCCCGTCGGTAGGGGAGAGGGAAGAGGGGATAGTTGAGTGCAAGCTGCAGAAGCACTGCTCACAAAGCTCCATTTGCACAAGCAACACACCTGCCATTTACACAAATAGAGCTTTGTAGGCTCACCTGACCCTTGTACAACCCAGTTTCCAATGGGCCGTGGCCCACTGCTGGGGCACAGGCCAGGAGTTGGGGACCTCTGCTATATTGTTTTTAGCATAATGAATTCAATATTGCAATATAAATTTTAATCTGTTTATGTTCTCTTTCTTTACACTATCACCTAAATGAGCAATAATTTTCAGCCTGAAGGCTGCAATTCATCCTTTGCAATAAGAGAAATTGTGCTGCAGGCTGTGTCTTTTCAGGAAGCGGTGCATAACTGTCACCCAAAAAGATGTAGTTCAGTGATGAGAAAAGTAAGGCCTACATTTAGGCAGGAAAAAACTAAATGCATTGGTATGAAACAGGTGATATCTGGCTTAACAGCAGTAATTGTGAGAGGGATCTAGATGGACCACCACCAGAGTGGTATGAGCCAGCCAGAGGTGGTATTCAGCAAGTTCTGACCAGTTCTGGAGAACCAGTAGCTGACATTTTGAGTAGTTCAGAGAACCGGCAAATGCTACCTCTGACTGGCCCCTCCCCCATCTATTCTCTGCCTCCCGAGTTCCAGCTGATTGGCTGGGTCTTCTTTTGTTGCCCTGCACAGGAGAACGGAGCTGAAAAGCAGGTTAGTGAGGTGGAGAGGGAATGGGATTTTGCAATAACCTTACTCCAGGAGTGGGGAGGGAATGGAGATTTTACAGTCTCCTTCTTATGGAGTGGGATGGAAATGGAGATTTTACAGTATCCTTCCCCTGCCATGCCCACCAAGCCATGCCCACCAAGCCAAGCCATGCCCACCAAGCCATGCCATGCCCACCAAGCCACACCCACAGAACCAATAGTAACGTTTTTTGAATCCCATCACTGGAGCCAGCAATGTGCTGCAGCTGCCAAAAAAGCCAATGCAGTCCTAAGATGCATCAACAGAGGAATAGCGTCAAGGCAACAAAAAGTGATAGTACCACTTTATACCACATTGGTGAGAACCCACTTGATATACTACATCCAGTTCTGATCACTGGTACACAAAAAAGATGTTGAGACACTGAAAAGGGTGCAGAGAAGAACATTCAAGATGATAAAGGGTCTGGAGGCTAAATTGTATGATGAACGGTTGAGGGACATAGGTATGTCTACTGTAGCCTATCAAAGAGAAGGATTAGGGGGGACATGATATTTGCCTTCCAGTACTTGAGGGGCTGTCACAAAGAAGAGGGGATTGGCTTACTCTCTAGGACATAGGAAGGCAGGACAAGAAGTAATGGATGGAAGCTTGTCAAAGAGATATACAACTTAGAAGGAAATTTTTTTGACAGTAAGAGCAATTAATCTTTGGAATAGTTTACCTCCTGGGATTGTAGATGCTCCATCACTGGACGTTTTAAAATATAGACTGGGCAACCATTTGACTGGGATGGTATAAAGCTCTTGCCTTGAGTAGGGGGTTGGATTAGAAGACTTCCAACGTACCTTCCAGCCGTATGATTCTCTGATAACCCCATTTAATAAACTTGTTAGTATATTCTTTAATTAAGTTGCAGCGGCATTCCAGTATATACCTTATTTCAGTGTGATGGACAATGATTGATTAATAATTCATAAATCGAATTTGCATTACATGCCACATGCTTCAATGCTTTTAATTGTGCAATTCCCATCTTTCATTCCTGGAAGTTTACAAAGGTTCAGAAAGCAACTTTCGTTTATATCCACTCAATATTTGTCCATGTTTTTTCCCAATGTTGTTTTTAACCATACAAAAAAGAAAAGATGAAATAGGAACAGTGTTTATGATTGTTTGTACTGGGGATTGTCCATTAGGAAGTGCCAAGACATACTATTGAATATTAAGCAATGTATTCATAATAAGGCAGATATAATGGTCACCTGATGCAGAGAAGGAAGTAACTGCAATATTCTGAAGTCTACTTTCCTTAACTTTCTCTACTAGCGCAGCTGGTAGTAAGAATCACCACGAGGTTTCCAGTATTTCACACCCCTTCTTCAGAGATGTCAGCCTACAGTTCTTGGAAGCAAGAACACTATTTGAATTCATTCTAAAACTGGCCAAAAGAAGCTAGTCACTTCAGTCAGAAGTTCTATTTATAATGTCTATTTGTGGATGATAAAGATGGATACTTTGACTCACTACACACAATCACTAAATATAGCCACATACCTCTTGGAAAATCCCATAATGATGACTTTCTGGTGTTCCTAGATACCAATGAATGAACCAACCAAGTGATGCAGATGGGCAGAATTTCTTGTTGCCAAGATAGGGGTAAAAAGGTAGCCTGGAAACTGTTTGCTATATCTGGTTTTGGAAGATTCATCCTCCCCCTCAAATCTTCTGAGGATGCACCTGCATTTTGGTTTTAATTGTAGCCTATAAAATATCGTTCCTGGGAAAGGGAGGGACTTCTTTTGATCACTCTGTTATTGGTCAAAACAAGAAGTATTGAATGTCTTGATGACTGTGGCTTAAAGAGTTGCTCCAGTAAAATATTTCATCCATATAATTTATACAAGTTAAGAAATTTTAATCTAAAGGCTCTCCCAGGCATTCATTTTAGGCAGAATGCTTGATCTACTGAATCTTTAAATGATGTGTTAATTGCCCAATCTCTAATAAATGTGCTTTCCTCCACATAATTTCTGCTATCAAGGAAATGCCTCTTTATTTTTAAGTAAACCTAGCCTTTGGGGAAGTTCAGCTGTGGTTTTTGATGGAATTTTCCTTCTAAACTCAATTATAACTGTTCCATTTCTGTTTTTCCTTCACTTTCCCTTGTTATCTAGTTTGGTAATAGGCTGTCACCTTACAGGAACATGGTGTTTTGTAAGTTGGGGACTTTACCTACTTGAGACAGGAAAACAAACAGGCTTAATTCATCCTTCATTGTATCTGGGTTTTAAAGAAGCATTTTCTCCTTTATTCTGACTGAAGACAGTCTCAAATTATGTAAAATCTGTTAGGCGTTGTCATCCATTTTTGGGGGGGAAGTAAGTCAGATACAGTAACTGCAGAATAGTCAAAAGACAACGAAAACAGGCTAGGAACAGCAAAACTGGATGCCAGTATGTGCCATTTGGTACAGCAAACAGTTTGAAAGATGTACATTGATATAATTTGGTCAAATAGAGAGAAGGAATGAGGAGTGAATCACTAATATATGAAAGAAAAGAGAAGGGGTTGAGATGAAGGAAAGTTATGGTAGAATGGAATTAATGAGATCTTCAAAAAGAAATAGGCAAGAAGTTTAAGGCCAAGAGACATTGAAGCAAAAGTGGTTTGTAAGAATAGAAGACATGGAGAGATACAGTATATTGAATTGTGCTTCTATAAAGGAGATTTGGCTAATTTTCATTTCTCTCTCTCTCTTTCCTGTGTTATTTATACTTAGCATAAAATCACTTTTCTAAAGGGAAGCACATAATGTGTACTTTTCTGTTGATTGAAGGATGGGTAGATCACACTCTAATCCAGCAGTTGGGAAAGGCCCTTGGACTTTCTGCCATGGTGACCCTACAGATTTAAATGCATTTATCTAATTTTTTTCCCCTATGGTCCTCCCTCTACTATTGTCCCAAGGTATACAATTGAGGTACAAATGACCAGACTCAAATTATCTTATTTCAGACACATTATGGGAAGACCCAGCTCGAAGAAGAAGAAGAAGAAGAAGAAGAAGAAGAAGAAGAAGAAGAAGAAGAAGAAGAAGAAGAAGAAGAAGAAGAAGAAGAAGAAGAAGAAGAAGAAGAAGAAGAAGAAGAAGAAGAAGAAGAAGAAGAACTTTATTGCCATTGTACAAGTACAACGAAACTGTAGATGCACCCCAGCAACTGTTTGCAACACAATAAAACCAAAGCACTTAAGGATAAAAATAAGAAAAATAGAGTACCCACATCTTCATTTGCAATTTGAGAGTACAATATCTACGAATATACACAAAATATACATCCAACACTAACTGTGACGCTTTGTCGAGTGTAATACACAAGAGATGGATTGTACTGTAATATGTTATTATACATCTGAATGAATCTATGGTATAATGCTGAAAAAAAATGGGAGGGAAAAAAGAGAGAAGAGAACGACCAGCAACAAGGTTGATAGACTCAGTTGCAATGGCAAAGGGTACCCTGATGAAAGATTTCAAGGATCAGGTTGGTTAGACAGAAGATAACATGATCACTAAAGATAACGGTAGAAGTTTCCCCTGTCCAGTCATATCTGATTCCAGGGGTGTTGCTCATCTCTGTTTCTTATCCGAGGGAGACAGAGTTGTCCGAAGACATTTCCTGTGGTGGTACCTATCTACCTCCTTGTATTGTCATGCTTTTGAACTGCTAGATTAGCAGGAGCTGAGGCAAGTAATAGGTGCTCACCCCGTCGCGTGACGCTTGGGTCTCGAACATGGGTGTCAATTTTCCAGCTGACAAATTCACTGAGCCATTGTGAGTTGACAACATGATAGCACATTCTCTCTCTCTCTCTCTCTCTCTCTCTCTATGTCTATCATCTAATAATGAACCTTATGTACTTTTATTACTATAGATTGTCATGGGAAATGCCTTACAAAATTGAGATTTGGTAATTTTGTGAGTTGTCAGCTGTTTTTCCATTTTAACTTTTTAAAAATGGCGATATATAAATGTGGCTTTTGGTTGTTATTTGAATTCTATACTGAATTACCAATGTTAACAACATCAGGATTTGCTCACAGCTACTATCATTGTCAAGGAATACTAACCCAAGTCACAAAAAAGAGCATTTCACTAAAAGTTACTTTGTCAAATGTTCTTTCAGGCACATATCTCTACCAATTCTAATTTTCACTTGCCTGAAATGGCTTTTAAAATAAGTAAGAAAAGGGCCAAGAGATGTTTACCTGAAATGTTTATTTTGACCCCAAATGACTTACAGAAAAATATGTTATAAAACAAGTTAATTTGAAGTTGCAACCACTAACTTCAGGTTTCAGCCATTTGCACAAGACTTAAGGTTCACTCAAATCTACAAATTTGAGTATCTCAATTCTTTAAAAGGCTTTTTAGTTTGGATTAGGCAACAGTGCTTAAGAACAAACCATTTTAATGGTTTTTTTAAAATGAATACCAGAAGTGATGGCTAGACACAATCTTTGTTTTCAATCTGCAGGATTGTTTTTCTTCCAATATAACTTGCGGCTGAAAAGTGAAATGACCTAATTTGGATTATAGAAGTTAAGAAAAACATTTTAGAACAGGCTACATCTAAGGGCTTAAGAGGTTTTAGCTGGGAGCCGTTTGTGTACAAATGTAGAAATGTAGGTCACTGTAAAACTATATCATTACTGGGACCCTTGATTAGTTTTCACTGGAAGATGTTCTTCCAAATGCAAATAGCCATATCAGAGGACCAAGTTTTATTTAAACAACAGTCTATAAATTATCCATTTTTATCTGCCATAGTTCCAATGCTGATAAGGCCTCCAGAGAAACCTACTGTATAGGTTCAAATTATTGTGTGAACTTTTTGGAAATGGCATATCAAAAATTTGGAAAATACCTAACTTGACTTTGCTGACATGTTACCCATCCCTCCAAAACCCAAGAGAAACAATTCTTTGCATATTAATTTATTTTAAAAATATACAGTCCAATTGTGTGTGTGATCCCAAGGACATGGTGTGTGCCACTTACCTTCACATGGTTTTATTTTTCTGTTGGCAGGCCTCTGGGCCTTATCTGAGACTGCTCTGGGTTGCATGAGGCCTTTATTCTATCTTCGATCTCTTATCCAAAGCATCTGAAAGCAGAACAAGAATCAATGGATGGAAAATGATCAAGGAGAGATCCAACCTAGAACTAAGGAGAAATTTCCTGACAGTTAGAACAATTGATCAATGGAACAGCTTGCCTACAGAGGTTGTGGGTGCTCCATCACTAAAGGTTTTTAAGAAGAGATGGGACAGCCAGCCATTTGTCTGAAATGGGACTAGATGATCTCCAAAGTCTCTTCCAGTGGTAGGATTCAATTTTTTTAAAACTACCGGTTCTGTGGGTGTGGCAGGGGAAGGATACTGTAAAATCTCCAGTCAGAGGTGGTATTTGTCGGTTCTCCAAACTACTGAAAATTTCCGCTACCGGTTCTCCAGAACTGGTCATGAACCTACTGAATACCACCTCTGGTCTCTTCCAACTCATTCATTCTTGAAGCAGCTTTCAAGAATGCACTTTTGTGACCCCTGCAGCCTCTGAAAACCATGCAAAAGCACATTCTCGTGTGATTTTCAGAGGCCGCACAAGAACACAGGCCTCTCATACAAGTCCTGTAGTCAGCAGAAGTAGAAGACAGAGCTGGAGGGTGAAATGAAATGTGTCATTAGTTTAGAGTCCTTGCGTTGCCACAAGAGACCCAAGTCCAGCCCCACCCGTATTTCTATTGGCCCTTATCTAGTACCAATTTAAAGCTAATTGTTATTTGACTAGATTCTTGTGTAGAGCCTTCAATAAATCATCTTATGCTCCAACCCTACTGATTCTTTGCACCTGACAGGTCCAGACACTATGTGAGACCATACCCAATTCTCATGCCTCTGCAGATTCCAAAAATTGTGTGAGAAGAGTTTTCTTTTGAAAAGAGTTGTGACTACATCAGAGGTGGTATTCAGCAGATTCTGACCAGTTTTGGAGAACCGGTAGTGGAAATTTTGAGTAGTTTGGAGAACCGGCAAATACCACTTCTGACTGGCTCTGCTTCCATCTATTCTCTGCCTCCTGAGTCCCAGCTGACAGTCTTCTTTTGTTACCCTGCACAGGAGAATGGAGCTGGAAAGCAGGTTAATGGGGTGGGAGGGAATGGAGATTTTGCAGTATCCTTCCCCTGCCATGCCCACCAAGCCATGCCCACAGAACCAATAGTAAAAAATGTTGAATCCCACCACTGGACTGCATTTACCGTTCATGCTGGCGTGTCACCCAAAATGTAGTGTGTCATCTTTAACATCCATGTCATACATTCATGATAACTGGTGTAGGCTTAACATCGTATCTTTTTGGGGGGAGGGGATGTTCTCAGTAAATCATAAGAGCATAAGAGAATTTATCAGGACTGTGCAGTGTTTCAGATTTAGATGCAAAGAGGTGCTTCAGTGCATGCCGGGATAGAAATATAGCCCTCGTTTCAGCTCTTTAAAGTAAAATCTTCTCCTGGGATCACATTTCTATACTCTGCAACTATCATGCATTTGGTAGAAGGGCTGCAGACAAGACTGTGTTTGCACATCTTTGACTCTGAAACTTCTTTTTACCTTGAAATGTCTAGCATTGTAGAGTCCTAGAATTAACACTGGAAACTTTCTTAATGTGTGACACTTCAGGATTGCAATGCCTTTTCGAACAGCAATTGTCACTTAACAGGCAAATGATACAATTCCTTGTAAGTGCTGGAGAAGTAGGACCTGGTAGAGTCTGGTTGCAAGCTCCATTTCCCCGCTACCCCCAGCTTTTCTACTGCTGAATGTTCAAACCATTCTTCTTTGATTCTTTTTTTATTATATTTCTAATTTTATTCATAAACATTTTTGAATACAGCATTTTGTCAGAGTATACCATTTATAGGAAACAAAAACCATAGCTAATACTATAGTAGATATTAACCCATTAATTGATAATACTAATAATATAATAACTCATAAATTAATAGCACTAATAATACTATGATAACTCCCATACAGTAAAAATATCACCAACATTTTCTTTGATTCTTATCCACTAATTTTTTGTAAGATTCGTCACTTTCTTGAGGATTCAGTTCTTTAAAATTTTAAGAAAATTGACGCATACCCCCTTTTTACTTAGAAAGTTTCCTAGCTTTCTAGTCAATTTCACAAGGAATCTAGGCTTCTAAACATGGTAACACCAAATTGATGAAATGTTCAGCATGAATCCCCACGAGCTGTGCCTTTTATGGATGCCTTTTAAGCCTTTCTAATGCCTTTCATATCCTACAGAAAATAGCTTGGATTGATTTCTGCTTATAACTAGAAATCCACTCTAGCAGCACAGATTATACTCATAAAGACCCAACCACCCCAAAGAATCATGATAGAAAAAAAATCAAGGAGAAAGTTTTTGTTGGAAAATAGCACTAGAGATCTGGAGCACAAAGCATGGATTCTGTGAATAAGAGAGTCATCACAGTAATGGGATATAGGACTCGTATCTTTGAGTTACGACCTCGATGGAGCTGGTCCATTATAGTCGTAAGCTAGGAGGAGTCACAAAGCAGGACAGTCACATGACTGACTCAATTTTACAACCTGATAAAGCCATGAAGCTGTGGTCATTAAGCGAATTGATGGTTTGCTATGGGACCGGTTTCATCGAAAACTGGAAGTAACTGTCATCACATGACTGCGGGATGCTGCAAATGGCCGTAAGTGTGGCCCAGTTGCTAGGTGCCCGAAGTGCAGTCATGTGACCATGGCGGGGGGGACAAACCATCAGAACCTTGAATCCAGGTTATAAGTAGACCCCAGAGAGGTCTCTCAGAGTTTCGAACAATCGCTAAATGACCATTCATAAATTGAGGATTATCTGTATTCCTAAGACCTCAATTTGGCCTAATCTCCTAAAATATGAATGGACGAATTTTTTATTGGTGTATTGGTGTAATTAGACACACAAGGAATTTGTCTTGGTGCATATGCTCTCAGTGTACATAAAAAGAAAAGATACATTCATCAAGAATCATAAGGTACAACACTTAATGATAGTCATAGGGTACAAATAAGCAATCAAATCATCCTAGGAAACAGTCAATATAGATTGTAAGGATACAAACGACAAAGTTACAGTCATACAGTCACAAGTGGGAGGGGATGGGTGATAAGGAGTGATGAGAAGATTAATAGTAGTAGTAATGCAGGCTTAGTAAACAGTTGGAAAGTGTTGAGGGAATTATTTGTTTAGCAGAGTGATGGTATTCGGGGAAAAACTGTTCTTGTGTCTAGTTGTTCTGGTGTGCAGTGCTCTATAGCAGGAGTCTCCATTTTTGACAACTTTAAGCCTGGTAGACTTCAACTCCCAGAATTCCCCAGCCAACTGGGGAATTCTGGGAGTTGAAATCCACCAGGCTTAAAGTTGCCAAAGTTGGAGACCCCTGCTCTATAGTGTCATTTTGAGGGTAGGAGTGGAAACAGTTTATGTCCAGGATGTGAGAATATGCCATAATAATAACATGTATGAAGGGTTTGAGTTAAGAATCTGACAGCAGCATCAGAATTTGTTTGTGGCATCAAGAAGAACAAGTATATTTCATGTCAGCAACCTGCACCCATATAGGAGACTAACAATATTTTACGTTAACCAATTCATTCCTGACCACTTTTTCTCTGAAACGATGTAGATTTCATATAAAGCACACCATAATGAATTCAGATTGCAACGAAGCACAAAAAGCTTTTAAACAACTTGCAAAAAAAAAAAAAATCCATGCAGTTCCTGCTTTGCAAACAAACACCGTGTCTGTTCTATGTCAGCAGGCAGTCTTTGTGGGTTGTACATCTGTTGCACAGCAACACTCCTAAGTCATTATGAGCTGCCTTTTCCCCGTTATTATACCCTTAATAAATGTGTATTTACCATTCTTAGTATATTTTCCAGAGAAATGGTAGCAAACAAAGCCAAATACAGCATTTTCCATTACACTCTATTCCAACCAGCAGTAGAGTACGTACCGTGTTGGAGTGAAAGCAGTCCATGGAAAGGACTCCATGATCTGGCATGTTTTGTTGACGGAACAGTACTTCACACTAATTCTCTGGGGTTCTTTCCTTTGACTGCATATTAGTTTAGCCATGTAACATATTTACACAGGGAAGCATGAATTCAGCCAACAAACCAGTGCTGGTAATCCTGGAACATTTTCTTTTGCAGATGAGTCAACCACAAATGTCAGTTCAGAAGGTGAAGGGTTGGCAGGGTAGAAAAAGAAGAAGAAATGGGAGGAAGAAACAATGGGTGGAAGCTTTCTAAAGGAAGGCGTATCCTGGAAATAAGGAGGATTTCCTGATAGTGAGAATGATTAATCAATGGAACGACTTTCCTCCTGGAATTGTGAGTCCTCCATTGGTGGCGGTTTTCAATAAAAGAATGGACAATCATTTGTCCAAGATCTTATAGGAGGGCAGGGGGGTTGACTAGAAGATCTCCAAAGTGTTTTCCAAGATTCTATGATTCCATAGAATACAATCCAAGAGTCTACGACTACCAAATCTTTCTCTAACTTTGCCTGGACGCCTTGAAATACGGCCTCCCCCAAATCCAATATCCAATTACAGGCAGTCCTTGACATACAACCACAACTGAGCCCAAAATTTCAATCACTAAGCAATACAGTTGTTAATTGGCGTTGTGTGCCCCATTTCACAATCTTTCTAGCCACAGCTGTTCAGTGAATCACTGAAGGTGTTAAGTTAGCAACATGGTTGTTAAGTGAATTTGGTTTCCCTATTAACTTTGCTTGTTAGAAGGTCACAAAAGCTGACCCCATGACACTTCAACTATCATAAATACATGCCAGTTGCCAAGCGTCTGAATTTTGATCACATGACCACGAGGAATGCCATAATGGTTAAAAGTGTGAAAAACAACCACAAGTCCATTTTTTTCAGTGCCATTGTACGGAATGATTGGTTCTGCACCAACTCAGAAAGCTCAAACTGCTCAAGGAGCTGCTGATACAGTTCTACAGAGGAATTATTGAGTCTGTCATCTGCACCTCTATAACTGTCTGGTTTGGTTCTGCAACCCAACAGGACAGACACAGACTTCAGAGGATAATTAGGACTGCAGAAAAAACAATTACTACTAACCCTGCCTTCCATCGAGGACCTGTATACTGCACGAGTCAAAAAGAGGACTGTGAAAATATTTACAGACACCTCACACCCTGGACATAAACTATTTCAACTCCCACCCTCAAAACCACTACTATAGATCACTGCACACCAGAACAACTAGACACAAGAACAGTTTTTCCCCAAAAGCCATCACTCTGCTAAACAAATAATTCCCTCAACACTGTTCAACTATTACAAAGTCTGCACTACAATTACTGTTAATCTTCTCATCACTTCTTATCACCCATCCCCTCCCACTTTGACTGTATGACTGTAACTTTGTCGCTTCTATCCTTACAATTTATACTGACTGTTTCCTAGTATGATTGATTGCTGATTGTACACTACATGTACATGTTGTACATTATGATTCTTGATTCTTAACGAATGTGTCTTTTCTTTTATGTATACTGAGAGTATTTACACTAAGACAAATTCCTTGTGTGTCCAATCACACTTTGCCAATAAAGAATTCTATTCTATTCTATTCTATTCTATTCTATTCTATTCTATTCTATTCTATTCTATTCTATTCTATTCTATGAATGGTTGTAAATTGAGGATTACCGGTATTCCTCATGTGATTTTCTGAACAGATTTTCAAAATCCAACTCCTATGCTTTACTTTCACATTAAATGGCAGTGGTCGATTCCCAATTTTACTCATAGCGAGATGGTTGTGATACAATATGTATAGTGCTTGTGTTTTTATTTGCAAGTTGAATAGTGGTAAATAATTTGTAACTGAATTATTGGAAATAAAGAAACACCCAAATCCCTTGTTCTGCATGATTCTATTGCCGGTTCATTCCTGATAGATTCGGTTCTTCTGAAAGACTCAGTAATTGTTGTCATCAGAGTTTCTGCAGAATTGGCAAAGTAGCAATCTAGAGACGCTGGTTGAATGAAAAAAAAAAAAAACCCTGCTTGTCTTTCATGTAAATAAAGGCTGAAGGAAATGAGGATCTTATACAGTAGGAGATGAAAATGCCTTACTTATTGTGTCAAATTTAGATGGGCCACTCATGACTTTCGACATATAAATGCATTTAGCAAATTTCACAATGGCTGTAATATAACAGTGAGAGGAAAAGAGAACAAAAGTTACTGATTGTCAGTAGGCAACATCTGACAGGGGTGGAAGGGGTTTTTGGTCAGAAGCCTTCCCCTAAAGAGACCTTCCAACTTTTCACAGATAAGGAACACTGGGAATAACAGTTTGATTGTCAGAGTTAAGATTACCAATAGCTAGCACTTCCCACTACAATAGCCTGACATGCCCTGCTTAATCTCAGGCAAAATAATATCTATCTATATTTATCTATCTACATCAATCTAGGGGGCGGGATGGCTCAGTGGTTAAAGATGCTGAGCTTGGCTGACAACCCGGGTTTGAGACCCAAGCACCATGCAATGGGATGAGCTCCCATTACCTGCAACTGCTTTTGCCCATCTAGCAGTTCGAAAGCATGCAAATGCAAGTATATATATGGGTACCACATTGGTGGGAAGATAACAGCATTCTGTGCTTCCCTGCGTATAATCATGTTGGCCACATGACCATGGAAGCGTCATCAGACGACGCTAGCTCCCTCAGCTAAGAAACGTAGATGAGAATCACCTCCTAGAGTCAAACACAACTGAAAAGGGGAAACCTTTACCTTTCTGTCTGTCTTTCTGTCTGTCTGTCTATCATCTGTTTCCCCATCTTCCCCATCATTCTTCCTCAATTTGATTCAAGAGAACCTTTACTCTATCTATCTATCTATCTATCTATCTATCTATCTATCTATCTATCTATCTATCTATCTATCTATCTATCTATCTCTATTTCTATTTCTCCATCCATCCATCTATCTATCATCTATCTATCTCTATCTCTAGCTCTCTAGCTCTCCATCTATCCATCCATCCATCCATCCATCCATCCATCCATCCATCTATCCTCATCATCTCTCTCTCCCTCTCCCTCTCTCCTCTATCTCTCATCTCTCTCATCAGTTTTCCAACCCATCTCCCCCCATCACTTTTCTTCAGCTTGATTAAAGATAATAAAATTGCACTTTTAAAGATAAGGAGAAATTCTTTCCTTGGAACCGATCCAAGGGTGAGGCTTAATTATGTTTTTCTTCCCCCTATTTTGTAATGGCACATGTCCATCAGTTCTCCAGGGCAAAAGTCATTCAGATCAGAACATTAAACTATTGGATTTAATTACAAATAGTCAACGGCACATCAACATCACAATGTTTGACCCTGTAATTCCTCCTGAACTGTTCCCAAGCACTCTTTATGGAGGGATTGCCAGCACTGGGCCCCTTCAAATTGTTTTTAAATATATCTGGAGCTTGTTAGTGAATTACTCCTGCAACTAATTCACCAAAGAGCAAGACTAGTAAATTATCTTTCTCTCTCAATAGAGGACAGTAACTCCCTGATTTTAACAAACTTCCACTCAGTAGATTTCAGATGCAACTGGCAATATCTGAATCCAGATAAATCAGTCTAAATTTCATATATATATAATGTGTATACATTATGTATATTTACTATATATTGCATAACATCTATGTACATTATGAACATTCAAACATAATGGACATCTCTTCTTCCCCAAAACTGGTCCATAAAATTGAAGTTTTATTGGCCAGTGCTTATGGTCTACACACCTCATTCTCTCACTGTAATACAATATTCTCCATATTAATAACTTCTGCAGGGATCTACTTGTCCTAAGCTCCAGTCTGTTACTGTCTGAGAAGTTTGTGGCTGAGTTTCTCTTAATCCTTTCCAGAAGTCACCTGGTTGCCAGATATGTCTCTACAGCTCGGCCAAGCTACACCTTGTTCCTTGGCAATGTACCAGGATTTTCTCAGTAAACAATGCATCCTTATTTCCCCTCTTGCTGGGAAAACACCTAGCCGTCCAACCTTCTTCAAAGTTTGCTTTTATGAAAAGGCATCTCAGTCACTCATTGGTTAATGCACATCCTTAATGCACGGAGCTTGGAAATTGTGGTTTGGGGAAATAGTGGATGAGGAATGCCTACAACAACAATACACCTGAAAATCTTATGCAAGTATTTCTGAATTTATTCAGGGATGAAGTGATCAAAAAGTGGGTGTGAATACCGTATTTTCCGGCGTATAAGACGACTTTTGAAAGGAAAAAAAGTCAACCGAAAATCGGGGGTCGTCTTATACGCCCGGTCGTCTTATACGCCGGAAAATACGGGTACATCAGGAGTGAAGCTTGAGCGCTTCAAGGGGCTGGTTAACAAGCAGGAGCGAAACCAAAACGGAGCCACTTCCCCACCACACCGGCGTCGTCGCCGGGAGACGCTCCTCCCCTTCCCGAACAGAATAAGATGGCGGCCGCTCTGCCGGCCCATCATGCTCCGCGGGAGGCCGGGTCGTCTTCCGTGTGTGGGGGAGAGAGACCGAGAGAGCCGCCCTGGGGCCGGAGGAGGAAGGTTGTATGGTCGGCTGATGCGAGCGCGAAGGAAGGAGAAGCATCTTAGTTTACAAATCCTTGCAGCTTAATTTTGAATACCCGTATTTTCTGGTGTATAAGATGACTTTGAAAAAAGTCAACCAAAAATCGGGGGTCGTCTTATACGCCCGGTCGTCTTATACGCCGGAAAATACTGTATATTTCCCTTTTTATGCTGAACAATAATCTCTGAGGTCAGCCACAGCCTTTTGTCTTCACATACTTCCATTAAATCAAAAGGTTTATCCTCCAACTGGATTCTTTAGAGTGGTTTCTCTCTCTTTCTCTTCTATCCAGCTCTGGGGCACCACCCCTTTCCCCTGGGAAATTGTCAGAGAATTTTTAGAAATGCAGATAAATTAGCCAGCCTGTTTTCTGGCCCAGGAGTTGGATGAAGAATGTTGAAAAACATTTTAGAAGAACAACTGGACATCAGTTCAGATTTAAAACCAAAGTTGTTTTATAGTTATAGCAGTCTTTGAGTATCATTGCTAATTACTGATCAAGTGATACCACCCAGAAGAAAGGACCTGCCAAAGATTTACAGAAAAAGCAAGCCAATGCAGGTAGTCCTTGACTTGTGACCAGAATTGAGCCCAACATTTCTGTTGCTAAGTGAGACATTTGTCAAGTGAGTTTTGCCCCTTTGCTTGCCACAGTTGTGAAGTGTAAGTGTGACTGTGGAGTTCAGGGAAGCAGAGGAAAGAGTGCTAAGACAGAAAAAAAGAAAAGGAACAGAAACCAATTCGCTGGTCCCTTTGACATTAAAGGTTTATCTTCCACTGCCCTCACCTCCGTCTTCATAAATGGTAATTTCAACAACTCTTAGTCCCTGGTCAATGGGATTAGTCAAGAGGAAGCCTTGCAGAGCGTAGATCTTCTTGTTTTGCTCCTGAATGTATTTGGCAATTTTCTTTAGAACCTTTTCATAACATGTCTCCATGCACAGAAATATAGTATAGGCAGTCAAGCAAGCCAAGCACCCTTCCAGGTAGGACTGGCTCCTGAGTTTCTCTGCTTCAGCATAAAGGTTATTCAGGGTCCGTACAGTTTCTTCAAACTGCTGCCTGTCAATCCGATTTTCCAACTCTGGGGGGAATTTGGTCTGGAACTGCTGTAGTCCCTTTGGATAAAGACTTTGCTGGCAACAGGCGGCTGCTGTGGCCTCATCTCGCAGCTCAAACTGGCCAGTGGGCAGAGCCCCTCCGCCGCGGCTGCTTCTCCTGCTTCAGCTTCCAGCGTCGTTCCACCGGCGATGCAAGCTCCTTCACTTATGGCTGTCGCAAAGCCTGTTGTCAATGCAGTTGTTCCGAGTCTCAGCTGATTGGCTGGGTCGTCTTTGGTTGCCCTGCACAGGAGAACGGAGCTGGAAAGCAGGTTAGTGGGGTGGGGAGGGAATGGGGATTTTGCAGTATCCTTCCCCTGCCACACCCACCAAGCCACACCCACCAAGCCCTGCCCTGCCCACAGAACCGGTAGTAAAATATTTTTACCACCACTGGGGGAGGGATTGTTTTCAACCCCACTAAGTAAAAGAGTTCAGCCTGAAGCAAATGCAACAATACAGTATGTGAGACTCTGGCATCCAAGGGACACCAGATGTTGCGTTAAAGCAAACAGCATCGCATATCCATCCCCCTTGCCTTCCTAAATAGGGAGGGTGGGTACTGAAGTTGCTTAGCCGAGTCTGGAGAATGCTGTCTCTGCAGCGAAATTCTTCTTCCATTGAGTGAGATACCAATCTGAGTTATTTTTTTCCCTCAGAAAATGAAGGCAGAACATCTGTTCCCACAGCTCCCTCTGCATTCTTAATGCCATTCCTGATAAGACAAGCTTCCACAGTTTTCCCTTGAAGGATTCACTTTAGGGAAAGATTAGTGGTAAACTTAAGAAAACTAACCGCCTTACTCATTTTGTCAAGCCAGACACTTAAGACACATTTGCTGTTTTCACATATTTTATCCATGTTTCATTATTAAGAATAGATGACTAATCTGTGATATAAAAGAGTTGCCTTGTTAACATAAAGTTTTTGTTTTTAAATGCAAGAGAGCTTTCCATCAATTACTAATGCAATGATTAGGTGGCATTATCTTCCGCCACACAGTGAATTTAGTTTTCTCTAAATGTGATTTGTTGAACAAGCCAGACCTAGTCTTGTGGATAAATCCTAGTTTAGTTCATTCCTGGTTTGATTTGAGGGGACTGACTTATTCCCCAAAGAATCAGAGGACAAGAAGTAATGGGTGGGAGCTTGTTAAAGAGCTATCCAATGAAGTAAGGGGAAATATTTTTGACAGTGAAAACAATTAGTCAATGGAATAGCTTGCCTCCTGACATTTTGAATGCTCCATCACTGGAGGCTTTGAAAAAT
Organism: Bungarus multicinctus; assembly: GCA_023653725.1. Lineage (NCBI taxonomy): Eukaryota > Metazoa > Chordata > Lepidosauria > Squamata > Elapidae > Bungarus > Bungarus multicinctus. The sequence goes on along the minus strand of CM042846.1, from coordinate 80,235,135 downwards.
AGATTGGACAACCATTTGACCAAGATGGTATAAGGTCTCTTGCCTTGAGCAATGGGTTAGACTAGTCCCCAACTGCTGGTCCATGGCATGTCAGAAACTGGGCTACACAAATAAGCCAAGTCTTATCTGCAGGATGCAGGCAGAACATGAAACCACATCTCCTCTAGGCTGCCAAAGAACCACTCTCCGTGGAACTGGTCCCTGGTGCCCAAAACAGTGGGGGCCACTGGACTAGAAGTCTGAGGTTCCTTCAAACATCATAATTCTATGTTCTGTGATTTCCTTCCCTTTTTAGTTACTTTTTTCTTGGAGCTTTGGGAATGATTAGGAGCTTTGAGGAGCATAAGTCATATCTAGAATAACCAGGAAGTTATAAACAAGCCATTTGTTCCTATTTCACATAAATCGACAGTTGTAATAGCTAAGTCAACAATAATTTAAAACCGTGGCTCTCAACTTAAAACAAGTCGTAGTTTGTTCATTGACCTTAGATATATCTCAGCATAATCCCCAACACAACAAACCACATAATGGTTTAGCAAAGAATGTATGAACCCACCTACAGATATGCTACCATAGCTGATATTACAGTTAATGAATGAACACAGTGAAATTGGCCGTCTATACATTTTTGCTGTCTATACATTTTTGTCCGTAGTACTATCACTGTTAAATAACAACAGATAATCAGAGTTGGAAGGGACCTTGCAGGTCATTTTGTCCAACCCCCCGCCCAAACGGGAGATCCTACACCATTTCTGACAAATGGCAGTCCAATCTCTTCTTGAAAGTCTCAAGTGATGGTGCTCCCACAACTTCCAAAGGCAAGGTGTTCCATGGGTTGATTGTTCTCACTGTCAGAAAGTTTCTCCTTATTTCCAGGTTAAATCTCTCCTTGTTCAATTTCCATCCATTATCCCTTGTCTGGCCTATAGACACTTTAGAAAATAGTTTGACTCCTTCCTCCCTGTGGCAGCCCCTCAAATATTGGAAGACTGCTATCATGTCTCCCCTGGTCCTTCTCTTTACTAGACTAGCCAAGCCCAGTTCCTGTAACCGTTCTTCGTATGTTTTAGTCTCCAGTCCCCTAATCATCTGGTTGCTCTTCTCTGCACTTTTTCTAGAGTCTCAACATCTTTTTTATACTGTGGTGACCAAAACTGGATGCAGTATTCTAAGTGTGGTCTTACTAAGGCTTTATAGAGTGGTATTAATACTTCCCTTGGTCTTGACTGTATCCCTCTGTTAATACAACTTAGGATTGCATTAGCTTTTTTGACTGCTGCTGCACACTGCTGGCTCATATTTAGTTGGTTGTTCACCAAGACTCCAAGATCCCCCTCACAGTTACTGCTATTGAGCCTGGTTTCACCCTTTTGTTTTTTCTTGCCTAATTATAGGACTTTACTTTTCTCTACATTGAATTTCATTTTGTTAGATATAGCCCAGTGTTCTAGACTGTCAAGATCCATCGGGATCTTGAGCCTTTCTTCTTGGGTGTTAGCTATTCCTCCCAGCTTAGTATCATCTGCAAATTTGGTAAGTTTCCCTTCTATTCCCTTCATCTAATGAAGATATTTTATTTATTTATTTATTTAATTAATTGATTCTATTTATTCTATTCTCTCTCTTATTTATTTATTTATTTATTTGTTTGTTTATTTATTCTATTCCATCAACTAAGTTGTTAATGAAGATATTGAAGAGTATTGGGCCTAAGATGGAACCTTGTGGCACCTCACTGCTTATGTCCCTCCGTGTAGACTTAGACTCATTAAGGACTACTCATTGAGTAAGGTTTGTCAGCCAGTTGCGAGTCCATCTAGTGGTGGTGTTATTTATTCCACCTTTTTCTAGCTTACTAAGAAGTAGGTTGTGGTCTACTTTGTCGAATGCCTTGCTGAAATCTAAATATATTATGTGCACAGTATTTTGCTGGTCTACTAATTTAGTCACTATGCTGAAGAATGAAATAAGATTGGTTTGACATGATCTGTTCTTAACAAGCCCACACTGACTGCTAGTTATTACTTTACTTGTTTCTAGATGTTGGCAGATCTGTTTTTTATTATCTTTTCCAGTATCTTCCTGGGTATTGATGTTAGGCTGATTGGTCTATAGTTTCCTGGATCTGTTTTTTCCCCCCTTTTTGAAGATGGGAATCATATGTTATAAGTGTGGGATTGTGTTCTGCACAACAGATTTAATTATGATGTTGTTAATGCTCATTTCAGGTCACACAGCTTGTGTGCAACCACTTCAAACTTCTTAAGAGGGTACACAAGATATAAACATTTTGACAACTTCTGCTGTCATAATCTGATATCCATTAAAGGGGAGATTATGGATGGATTAACATTGTTCTCAGGATAACAAAACACTCCCACAGCTGGTTAACCAAAGTACAGAATCATAAAACAAATATTAGCTAGAGACAGAAATAGAGGGAAAATACCCATGAAAGTTGGGAAAATATATCCATCAAAGTTGGGAAGATCTCCCAATCAAAGCTTATTTTGCATCAATGCCATGTGTGTAACTTGTGATGGGTTTAGAAAAAAAGACAATATTTTATTGCTTCTTTTGGATCTTCCATGCAAGCGGAAGAGATGTTGACCTTGGCACCAACCAATTCTGGCTTATCAAACAGGCTCATGAAACCAAACTGGATATTTGCAGAAGTGATTAAAAGTAAATAGATGGAGACTCTTTGAATTATAATCAACGATCACAGTTGCCCACTTCAATAGTGTTCATTATAAGTTGCAAACCAAGACCAACAAAATCAAGGAGCTACAGAACAAACACAACTGGTTTTTCCTCTGAGATCTGACTTCTCGGAAGTGTGTGTCATGTTACCGAGTCAGCGCACTCTTTCATTTTCTGGATGTATAGATTGGAGAAGAATATTTTAAGGAAAAGGGCCTCTTTCCTAGAAGTCACACATAAAATATGAGTCCAGCCTCCGGAGATACAGTAGAGCAAGTAACTTTAACTTTATTTATTTGATTCTGGGGAGGGCGTATTTCATGCTTAGTGTGAAATGTTATTCTTTCCATCCAAGGATTTGAAACTAAAGAAATCTCAACTGAATTTATTGTCATTCCTTCTAATGCTTGGGGATTTGCACTCCTATCTGTTGTGAATTTGGCTTCAGCCGACGGCTCAGCAGGTATGCAGATGGTCCTTGACGTATGACCACAATTCAGTAGTAGGATTCAATTTTTTTTACTACCAGTTGTGAGCGTGACTTGCTGGGCATGTTGTTGCTTGGTGGGTGTGGCCAAGGGAAGTATACTGTAAAATCTCCATTCCCACCCCACTCCTAAGGGAAGGTTACTGCAAAATCCCCATTGCCTCCCCACCCCACTAACCTGCTTTCCAGCTCCGTTCTCCTGTGCAGGGCAACAAAAGAAGACCCAGCCAATCAGCTGGGACTCAGGAGGCAGAGAATAGATAGGGGCGGGGCCAGTCAGAGGTGGTATTTGCCGGTTCTCTGAGCTATTCAAAATATCCACTACCGGTTCTCCAGAACTGGTCAGAACCTGCTGAATACCACCTCTGCCACAACTGAACCCAAAGTTTCCATTGCTAAGCAAGATAGTTGTTAAATAAATTTTGCCCCATTTTACAACTTTTTTTTGCCACCATGGTTAAGTGAATCGCTACAGTTAAGTTAGTAACACAGTTGTTGCTGTGTTGTGAATCTGGCTTCCCCACTGGCTTTGCTGAGGTCACAAAAAGATGGTCCCAAGACACTGCATAAATATGAAACAGTTGCCAAGTTTTGATCGTGTGACCATGGTCATGTGAAAAACTGACATAAGTCATCTTTTCAGTGCCATTCTAACTTCAAATGATCATTAAACAAATGATTACAATGGGAACAAGGATTACAGTGGGAACAAGGGAACAATAGAATAAAGGGAACAATAGAATCAAGAAAATTAGTATGAACCAGATAAAGTCACCATGGCCTATTGATCTCAGTTTTACTTCATCGGGCCACAATATGCTCTCTCTCTCTCTCTCTTTCTCTCTCTCTCTCTCCCTCCGTCCTTCCCTCTCTCTCTCTCCCTCTCCCCTGTCCCCCCTCCCTCCATTTCCCTCTGTGTGTGTTTGTATGTGTGTGTTTGTGGAGAACTTAACCAAGAATCTTTTGCATTCTAAACTGAAGAGAAGAAAAAGCTGAATAATGTAATCTTCTATCAAAGATCTTGCTACATTAAAAGCCCCATGTTAACCTGTTTGCATGCTGGGCACCAAATCACCTGCTTGTAAATGCACTTTTAAAGATGGGCTATTTTTAAAGATGTGGCTGGATTCAGGTAAGCCCTTGTTTTGCCCAACAATTATTCTTTTGAAAATCTGAGCAGCCTCCTTTTTATAAGATTCACCTGCCAGGCACCCAGTTGCTGTACTCAATATTCATGTATTTTTTCTTTCTTTCCACAGATCAATGACAGGATTAAAACTTAGATCCACTTATAGATTCAGTTTTTATAATGACAGGCTAGCTAGAAAATAAATTCATAACAATCTTAGCTCAAACATGAGAGGAAAGCAAATCCTGAAAGGCAGGAAATGAAACAGTAGGCATTGGGAACATGCTAAATCATCCTAAATCAATAATATACAATACTTTACATCAAAGCTATCTACCCTTCCTTCCTTCCTTCCTTCCTTCCTTCCTTCCTTCCTTCCTTCCTTCCTTCCTTCCTTCCTTCCTTCCTTCCATCCTTCCTTCCTTCCTTCCTTCCTTCCTTCCTTCCTTCCTCCCTCCCTCCCTCCCTCCCTCCCTCCCTCCCTCCCTCCCTCCCTCCAATATCTATCTATCTATCTATCTATCTATCTATCTATCTATCTATCTATCTATCTATCTATCTATCTATCTATCTATCTATCTCACCCCTGGACATCCAAACTTCCCTTTTTACTATTCTCTATATAATATCATTGGTGCTTGCTATCAATCTTTCTATTCTGTTTGCGAAGCAAAAAAATAAATTTTTGAGCCAACCTTGACATAAAAATGGCACTCTTCAAAAAATGGTTGGGGAACATTTTGACCTACTCAGACATTCTATATTATAGGAATAGGCTATCTGAAGCTTTTTGGCCATATGTGGCCCTCAGATTGAATTAATTTAGCTCTCTTACTGTTCATTTAAAATATCCAATGCAAATTATGGAAAGACAGCAGGAATTCTTTACTGCTGAGGGTGTTGAACTGAAACTAGAAATATCCAGGGTCAAGTTCCCACTTGACCATGAAGTGTTCTGGATAACAACTTGCCACCAATATAATTAGTAGGGATGGGGTGTAGGGATTAAACAAAGGCAGATTCTTCCAGCTCTCAAACAAAAGAAAAGCAGAATTAAGTGTCATTGTCACCATTGAAATGGACAATCATCATCATCATCATCAATCATATGAATGTTTTTTCCTTAATTGTTAGCTGCCCCGAATTATTTTATGTGATATTCATGGCCATACCAATCTTTCAGATAAATAAATCTATAACGTTACCATTGACTTTGGTAAGAGTGGTCCATCTGTTCTTTGGAAGCCTAAGACACGGGTGAGAAGACTGTTCCAGAAAGAGGAAAGAATGAGAAGAAAGAAAATAAAATTGTGAAAGTTAAATTAATGTAAATTAAAAAATAAAATAAATAATAAAAAGGAAGCCAGTCTGGACTTTGGACTATCTACCACTTGTTTCAGTTGTATCTAACCCTTGATTGGTTAATCAACCATTTCCCTACAGCTGTAGACAGAGAAAACTCAAAGTTGTTGTTTTTTTTAATCAAAAGGCAACTCACTGGTTTTTTGAGGAGGAGGAAGATGTTTTGCTTCTGATCCAAGAAGCATCATCGGTTGTGACAGGATGATGGAGGGGGGGAGGGGATAGAAAGATAGGACTCCATTCCTCCACCATGCAGTCACAATGGATGAATCTTCTTGGATGAAAAATGAAACATCTTCCTCAAAAAAAAACCCCAAAAAAACAACAACAACACCCAACAACAGTTCAATTTCCTTTTGATAAAAAGAACCTTTGAGACAACCATGACCTGGAGGACTGAGTTTCTCCATACACATTCAACAGAGAAATGTTCTGCACTCCCACAGAAGCAGATTAGAAAGCAGTCATTCTGAAAGAATTTCAAAGAGAAGTTTCAAAATGCAGTAGCTGAATGGCATCTTGTACAAGAAGCTGATTTTTTCTTTTTTATCATACTACAATGATAATTAGGCTACCAATACCTGAATATCTGAATGATCGCTGATAACGGTGAATGACTGCTGTTAAGAAAAATAAATCCCAACTGTTCGTGCTTTTTGTATCTCATTTCTCTCCATTGTTCTCTTTGTTGTTTAAAATTGTACCACAGGGAAATATCTAAGTGTTTAACCTCACGTACATGTGAGGCTGATTAACTTGACTGTTGGCAATAAAAGTGTGTGTCATAATAAATTTGTTCTCTCAATGGCACCACATAACTATTGCTATTACTGGAAGAGGACTCTACTTGACAAGGAAATGCCATTGTAGAATCCTACTCGTGGATGCTTCCCAGATGCTTCCTTTTAGTCCACAAAGAAAATACCCTTTAATAGTCTTAAATATTTTATGTGCTTGCTGACTGTCTTCTTCTTTCTTAAGAAGTTTAAAGATATATTTTATAAAGAAAATAGGCCTTCGTCACAGTATCCTTCACAGGGTGGCTTTTTTATATATTATGGTCCACTGTTATTGGCTTTGGCTTGGTATATTATGTATTGGGTTACCAGGAGTGGGCTTCAAAATTTTTTAGCAATGGGTTCTTTGCCCAGATGCTAGGTGGACATGGCAATGGTGGGCATGACCTAGTCGGCCTCCTGCACCACAACGGGGGGAAGCATTTTTGCCCTCCCCAGGCTCTGGAGACTTTCTTTGAGCCTCCAGGAGGGTGAAAATGGCCTCCACGGACTACGGAGACTCTCTGGAAGCCAGAAATTGATCTATTTTTCACCCTCCCTGAGCCTCTGCGTGCGCCCTGCACAGCTGCATCCAAAATGGGCTCCATGGGGACTCCTGGGAGGGGCGGGGTGGAGTGGGCAGGGCAAGCCAGGAGTGGGATTTGGGAGTTCTCTGAACTGTGCACAATCTTAACTAGAACCCCTGCGAGCCCCCAGCAGCACACACCTCTGAGGGTTACGAGATGTAGACTCCAGAAGTCCAGATGTCCACTCTAGGGCATTGTCCATTGGGTTTCCTGGGTTCTTTTGCTGCCTTTGGTGATCTTCTATATTTCTGTAGCCTAATTCTGGCCATTGTGTTTCAGAATTATGGCTTGTGACATAACGTGTTATAGAAAAACACAAAATATAGCAATAGCACTTAGACTTATAGGGCTTTATTGCCCTCTCTATGCAGTTTACCTCGGAAAAATGGAAGGCTGAATTAACTTTGAGGCTGACTAGGCCACACCCACCACGCCCACCCAGCAACCCAGGCAGACAACCCGTTGCTAAAATGGAATCTTAATAGGATAAAGAGTTGCATTGGGAAAAATTACACACACACACGCACACACGCGCACACACACACACACACACACACACACACACTCACACACACGTCGTTCTCCCCTTGTGCTAAATCGGGTGTATGTGTCTTTTTGTAGGCATGCCCTGCACCAGTTACTTTTTAAAATGTATTTGTACCTTTGAGACACTGTTGACTTCTGGTGATTGCCTATCCAATTTCCTGTAGTTTTATTGGCAATGTTTTCAAAAGCATTTTGCTATTTTTAGGGGTGGGAGAGAGTTTCTGTTTCAAGGTCACCCAGATGGCTTGTGCCTCAAGTGAGTCTAGAAGTTCCAGTCTCCTTGTTTCTAGCCCCCCCCCCCCCCCAAACTGGCTTTATTTGATTATTCTAGTAAATAAGTAAAGTAATTGCTGCAAGATCAGTCTAGAGGGAGAGACATCTGTTCCCATTTTCAAACTTCCCAGTATTGGCTTATAAACCATGTACATTGTTCATTCAGTTCCATCACATCTTGAAACTGTGTTGGGTACTTCCTGGGTGTAACCAACAATGCCCAATTCATGTTGAATGAAACTTTGGCAGTGGGAATTCAGATTTAAAATTACAAACTGCTTGAATTTTGAGTAGACAATTCTCAGTGGGTGACCTAGAGAATTCTGCTTTTCAGCTTGTTTAATCCAGTAGCAAAGGAGACAGTAACAAAATTGCAAACGAACAGTTTTATTTGTCAACGGCACTGCTAAGAGATGCAGGCTTTGTAAGAAATAGTTATTCATGTCTTTCTTACTTGCACCTAACTCTGGTACAAACATTTCTTTATTTTTGTATACCATAATGCTAACTTCATTTGATATCTAGCTCAGGACAGAAGTGAGATAGGTTTAAGTTATCCTTAAATATGCTGATGTTAAAATATATTGTCCCCCATTTTTAGAAGCCTTGCAATGTATGTAAAAATCTGACATGGGAAGTCAAGCTACAGTGATTTGAGGCAGGATAGAGACTGGCATTTTTTCCTGGGCTCCAAGATCAGAAGAGATGGGGACTGCAGCCAGGAAATTAAAAGGCGCTTGCTCCTGGGGAGGAAAGCTCTAGACAGCATACAAAAAAGCAGAGAGATCACCCTGCCAACAAAAGTGCGTATAGTCAAGGCTATGGTTTTCCCAGTTGCAATGTATGGCTGTAAAAGTTGGACCATAAGAAAGGCTGAGTGCCAAAGAATTGAGGCCTTTGAACTATAATGCTGGAGAAGACCCTTCAAATGCAAAGCGATCACACAGATCAGTCCTAGAGGAGATCAATCCTGACTGCTCTTTAGAAGGCCAAATCCTGAAGATGAAACTCAAAGACATTGGCCACCTAATAAGAAGGAAGGACTCACTAGAGAACAGCCTAATGCTGGGAAAGATTTAGGGTAAAAGAAGAAGGGGACGACAGAGAATGAGGTGGCTGGATGGAGTCACTGAAGCAGTCAGCGTGAGCTTAAATGGACTCCAGAAGATGATAGAGGACAGGAAGGCCTGGAGGAACGTTGTCCTATGGGGTCGCGATGGATCAGACATGACTTCGCAACTAACAACAACAAAGAGACTGGCAAAGGTAATAGCAAATTTCATGCTGTTTCCTTGTGAGTCAGGAATGGATGGAGAGAACTTCATTCAACAAAGGTTCTAAGAACTGAAGCTGGCAAAATTGGAAGCAGAGGGCAGGAGACCAGGCAAGATTTAATAGAGTGCAGGATGTGTCCATATTCTTTTCTGAGAAAAGAGCAGAAAAATGCCCATGAAAGAACAGTGAGGAATATGTCTTTGCCAATGATCCACTATTCTCATTAACAATGATATGTTGGCTACTCAAATGTCAACTTTAGACATTAATTCCATTCTCTCATAATCAGGACTAGCCACAAATATTCTACTGCTTGGGTAAAAAGACAAAAATAGCATCTCTTCTCAATGCTTCTGTAGAAAGTGATTAAAGTTTATTCTGTTCCAGAATGAGATAATGTTTTTACTATTCTTGAAGCAGCATGCCAAATTAGGGCATCCTGGTCAGTTAAAAAAATTTTTTTAAACATGGTTGAACATCAAAAACCAAAGTCTCCTTAGGAGACAGATACAGATCAGAAGAATCCAAGAGAAAACAAGCTTTAAGTACAACATAAAGACTTCAGATGTTGAGGAGGAGGAGGAGGAGGAGGAGGAGGAAGAGGAAGAGGAAGGGAGGAGGAACATTATACCTTGTTCTATTGAAATAAAATAAAACTATGCAAGATTTATGGGTTGTGGTGTTCTTTTTAACTATGTTGTGTAGGGTTCATTGGCTCTACAGGAGAACTTTCCTGAAGATAAAAGAAAAAAAAGGAAAGAAAAAGAAAGAAGGAAGAAAGAGGAAGAAGGAAGAAAAGAAAGAAAGAGGAAGAAAAGGAAAAAGAAAGAAGGAAGAAAGAAGAAGAAGGAAGAAAAGAAAGAAAGAAAGAAAGAAAGAAAGAAAGAAAGAAAGAAAGAAAGAAAGAAAGGAAGGAAGGAAGAAAGAGGAAGAAAAGGAAAAAGAAAAGGGAAAGAGGAAAGAAGGAAAATGTATTGTTCTCTTATGAAAATGATTTTTCTTCAGGATTTCTTGAAATTCCCCGAGCATTTGAAAAAAATCATTGAGATTATGGTACAGAAAGTGGGAGAGCAACTTTTTAATCAGCCTTGAAGTACTTGATCTTCTTTCAGGTTGAGTAAAAGTTTATTGTTAATTTGCTCCAGTGGATGAAAGATGCAGTGAATTAAGAGATGGATTGGGAGAATTTTCTGTTCTATTTGTGAATTAGAAAATTGGATAAACTTAAAGATTAATATTCAACTGAGGCCAGTGCTTTCACTTTTGGGATTGATGGATAAACAATTAGAGAAAAAAGTTTTAGTATATGATTATTGTGGCAAGACCACTATATGTACAAAGATAGAAAGATTTTTTATGGCTTGTCATGGAAAAATGGTTGGGGAAATTGACAGAATAGAATAGAATAGAATAGAATAGAATAGAATAGAATAGAATAGAATAGAATAGAATACTTTATTGGCCAAGTGTGATTGGACACAGAAGGAATTTGTCTTGGTGTAAATACTCTCTGTATACATAAAGAAAAGATACATTCATTAAGAATCAAGAATCATAATGATAATCATAGGGTACAGTCAACGATCAAATCATACTAGGAAATAGTCAATATAAATCGTAAGGATACAAGCAACAAAGTTACAATCCTACAATCACAAGTGGGAGGGGATGGGTGATAAGGAGTGATGAGAAGATTAACAGTAATAGTAGTGTACACTTTGTAAATAGTTGAACAGTGTTGAGGGAATTATTTGTTTAGCAGAGTGATGGCTTTTGGGAAAAAACTGTTCTTGTGTCTAGTTGTTCTGGTGTGCAGTGCTCTATAAGCGTCGTTTTGAGGGAAGGAGTTGAAACAGTTTATGTCCGGGATGTGAGGAGTCTGTAAATATTTTCACAGCCCTCTTTTTGACTCATGCAATATACAGGTCCTCAATTGAAGGCAGGTGGGTAGTAATTGTTTTTTCTGCAGTCCTAATTATCCTCTGAAGTTTGTGCCTGTCCTGTTGGGTTGCAGAATCAAACCAGACAGTTATAGAGGTGCAGATGACAGACTCAATAATTCCTCTGTAGAACTGTATCAGCAGCTCCTTTGGCAATTTGAGCTTTCTGAGTTGGCGCAGAAAGAACATTCTTTGTTGTGCTTTTTTTATGATGTTTTTGGTGTTAGGCGTCCATTTTAGGTCATGTGATATAGCAGAACCTAGAAATTTGAAGGTCTCTACTGTTGATACTGTGTTGTCTAATATTGTAAGAGGTGGAAGTATGGGAACTTGTTGAAATGGACAGATTATTTATTTGATTATAGAAAAGACAGTATCTACACATTTATTGGTGACTGGAAATCCCTTATGTATTTTTTGCATTAAAATGTAAAAAAATGAGCTTGTGATTTATGGTTTTAATGATTAGACAAGATAGAGTATAAAAAAAGATAGTCACAATGTAACTTTAGAGAGAGAGATAAAAATATAACTGTACTTTTAACTGCTGTGAAGAATATCAGAAGCTAATTCTTTATATCTGTCCCTTATTTTTTCTTTCTTTTTCTTTTCTAATTACACTCCTTCCTTCCTTCCTTCCTTCCTTCCTTCCTTCCTTCCTTCCTTCCTTCCTTCCTTCCTTCCTTCCTTCCTTCCTTCCTTCCTTCCTTCCTTCCTCCCTCCCTCCCCCTCCTTCTTCTTCCCTCCCTTGTAAATTTAGTTTGTAGTCATTCTTACCATTGTTCTTAATTTTTTACAAAATAAAAATAATATTTTAAAAAGGAAAATTTAATAGGCAAAGACTGGAATTCCCCAACCATTTTTACCTACTTCAACTAGGAAAAAAAGTTAATAAAGCTTATCATAAATATTTTCTAATACGTTTTAGCACTGAAAGTTTAAACGTAGCTCAAATCAGTGGTGGGATTCAAAATTTTTTACTACTGGTTCTGTGGCCGTGGCTTGGTGGGCATGGCGTGGCTTGGTGGGCATGGTAGGGGAAGGTTACTGCAAAATCCCATTCCTCCCCACCCCACTAACCTGCTTTCCAGCTCCGTTCTCCTGTGCAGGGCAACAAAAGGAAACCCAGCCGATCAGCTGGGACTTGGGAGGCAGAGAAGAGATCGGGGGCGGGGCCAGTCAGAAGTGGGATTTGCCGGTTCTCCAAACTGTTCAGAACTGGCTGAATTCCACCTCTGGCTCAAATCTGATAATTCTAAAGCAAGGATGAAGCAGATTGCCACCTGCTCTTCCAGTGCTGGTTCCATAAAATGAAAAGTCTTCTGTAGGAAGTGCTCTCCTATCCAGCAACACTAAGATAAACCAATATTCACCTTTTCTCCTGCCTGAAATCAGTGACGTCGAGTATATTGTAAAGAAAAAAACAATGCATTTATCCATATAGTTCTATATTTGTGACATGGGTTTTTGTTGTTAGCAGTTGAAGCCACACTTCAACAAGCCAACTTCATAGCATTTCTTTGGAAATTGGTCCTCTCCATAATGGTCAGATAATAAAAGTATTTGCCAAGGTACACAACCCATTGCATGTCAGATAGACCCATTGTAGGAGATGGCCAGGCTGAACCCGAGGGAGGGGCCAAACATGTCATCAGTCTCGAATCTCTTTGAGATCTAAGCCCAGCCCACCTTGAATTCCACTGACTCTTATCTACTATCAATTTGCTTTGACCATTAGCTCAGATTTGTGTAGAGAGTGTTAGGAAACAATAAACCTCTATACATTCGAACTTCCTTGTTTCCTAAGTTCTTGCACCTGACACCCATGGCCATCTATTCTATTTTCACAGGGCTGTGAAAATATTTACGGACCCCTCACATCCTGGACATAAACTGTTTCAACTCCTTCCCCCAAAACGACACTATAGAGCACTGCACACCAGAACAACTAGACACAAGGACAGTTTTTCCCCGAATGCCATCACTCTGCTAAACAAATAATTCCCTCAACACTGTTCAACTATTACAAAGTCTGCACTACTACTACTATTAATGTTCTCATCACTCCTTATCGCCCATCCCCTCCCACTTGTGACTGTATGATTGTAACTTGTTGCTTGTATATTTTCCTAGTATGATTTGATTGCTTATTGTACCCTATGACTAATGTTAAGTGTTGTACCTTATGATTCTTGACTCTTGATGAATGTATCTTTTCTTTTATGTACACAGAGAGCATTTGCACCAAGACAAATTCCTTGTGTGTCTAATCACACTTGGCCAATAAAAGACTTCTAATTCGAATTCGAATCACTGTGGCTAAAATGAAGAAAAACAGCTTTATTTCCAGTGAGTTTACTATAAAACTCTGCAGGGCAGAAAAGTCTCTTCTGGCTTTACTGCACATAACATTGTCCAAAATTTCACTGGAGGGAGCTACTTTCCTGCTATTCCTCTACTAATACTAGTCTGGTACACAATAGCCGCAAACTGACAGAATGGGCTGCATTTTCTGTATGATCTCATCTCCCTGTTATAGCAGGGTATTCTGTGAATTGCTTCCCGAGAAAATTTATAAGTTGGTATGATGGAAAAGGCTCAACTAGCTAATTCAGATTTCTAAATTTGAAGCTGAGTACCCTGAATATGGGTCAGTATGCTGCATGTATTTCCTACAATAGCTAATAGTGACCAGAAGAGATAAGAATCAGCAATGAGATCATAAGATAAAGAATTAGCATAGAATCTATCTTAAATTACATACAAATCTAGCAAATAAAGTGATTTGCTCACCTGGAGAGGATGCCTTGGGCTTCCATCCCACATAAAGCACATGCAAAAAGAGAAGAATTCCAAAGAACACAAAGCAGGCCCAGAAGAAGATGGAGACAACATCAAAGACACATTACAACAGCATGAAATAACAATGTTGAGGCTGCTGGAAGAACAAGAACTAGAACTTTGTATCTCCCTTGACACCCGAAGCAGTAAAAGAGGAAGTTTTCTGTATCTTGCACAGTAGTGGATTTGCGAACTGTGCAGATGCAAATAGATACATTCCACAAAATATCCATAACAAATTTATTGATTCATCAGGTATCCTCATAACTCACATTTGTGATGAAGTTCTTCTTTAATGACCAATCCTTTGTATATCTGCCTTGTAGGTAAAAAGATGGTTATCTCCTAATTCATCTCGTAGCGATAGAAAGAAGCTGCTATGAGTTAGTGAGTCCAGGCAAAAGTGAAGGAAACTCCCCCAACTCATCGAGGGTCAATTTAGCGACCAATCAGGATTACAGATGTGGCCACGTGACATGAACTACACATGACATGAACTACATACCTTTAACTACATTTACCATGATGCATTCCCTTAAGGGGACAGTTCACAATTCCTAAGTAACTATCCAATTCCATAGACTGGCTGGGACAGCACAGGAAGTAAAGAAGAATGTAGCAACAGGATTAGAAATCTTGTCTATCGTAGAATGACAGGGAAAGAAATGGCCAGTTTTGACCTCTTTTGGTCAATATGCTATAAACACAACTAATTTCCAGTTTTAATCCATGTATGCTCATGCTATGTTATGCAACACAGAGGTGGTATTCAACTGGTTCTGAAGAACTGGTAATGGAAATTTTGAGTAGTTCAGAGAACCAGCAAATACCACTTCTGACTAGCCCTGCCCCTATCTATTCTCCGCCTCCTGAGTCTCAGCTGATCAGCTGGGTCTTCTTTTGTTGCCCTGTACAGGAGAACACAGCTGGAAAGCAGGTTAGTGGGGTGGGGAGGGAATGGGATTTTGCAGTAATCTTCCCCCAGGAGTGGGGAGGGAATGGATCTTTTACAGTATCCTTCCCTGACATGCCTACCAACCCATTGTACGCTATGCCCACCAACCTACGCCCACAGAACTGGTAGCAAAAATGTTTGAATCCCACCACTGATACAACAGCAATGTAATTTTCTCAATGAGAACACAGACTACTTCTTGTTAATATCAATAATAGAACTTAGGGGAAATGATGGTGAAAGAAGAGAAAAAAAGGGAAAGGAAAGACTGAAGATAGACGAACTGCAGGAAGAAAACAATTCAAATAATGTAAGAAAAAAGTATTTCAAGATAGATCAACCTCCCAAAAGAATGAATGGAGAGTTGGATACAAGGAAAGAGGATGTAGGAAGCTATATGGAACAGAATGGAAAGAAAGATGATACAGAGTACCACAGAATTCAGTGGAGAACCACAAGAGCCACGCCACTTTCAATGAAATCAAAATGACGGTGATGTCATCTTGCAAATACTACTCATATGTGCAGGTCATCCTTGACTTACAGCCATTTATTCCATTTATTTAGCGACCGTTCAAAGTTACAATGGCAATGAAAAAAAAATATTTTGATTAGTCCTTGTACTTAGATTATTGCAGCATCCCCATCATCATGTAACCAAAATCCAGGTGCTTGGCAACCAGTATTCACTTACAATGGTTGCAGCATCTTAGGGGCCTGAAATAAACATTTGCAACTCTCAGTTGGCTTCTGACAAGCAAAGTCAGCATGGAAGCTGGATTCTCTTAACAACTATGTGATTTAACTTAACAATTGAAGTGATTCACCTAACAACCATGACAAAAAAAGGTGATAAAATTGGGGTCAATTTCTTTAACGCCTTGCTTAACAATAGGCATTTTGATCCAAACTGGAGTCCTTAAATTGAGATCTATGTCCTGGCACCTCATACATGTATATACATTGAAGTATTTGCATGATGATTTCATTATGTTTTAACATTAATGTTCCTGCAAGTGACCATGTGAGGTGGGAAGCATAGAGAAGGATGTCTATGGAGATTCTCAGTCATCCAGGTCATGGTTGTCCCAAATATGCTTTTTCAAGAGGCAACTGGATTGTCTTGTTTTTCTTTGAAGAAAAACAGTCTCCCAAAACCCCAAGAAAGTCCAGTTGCCTCTTGAAAAAGCACCTTTGGGACATAGAGAAGGATGCTGGGTGGATTGATGAAGGGGCTGAGGAACCAAAGTCATAGAGGAAATCGCTGCAGAAGCAACAACGAGAGAAATATATCAAATAATGTGTATAGGCTCTGAAGGAAAATAACAATGGTAAGGAAAGATTATGGTGAAAAGAGGCAGAGAAAAATACCAAATGATTTTGTTGGAGAAAAATGCTTTGGAAGTGAATACAAAGAGCTAAAACAAAGAATGGATGGAATTAAAAGAAAAATAATTTGAAGGAACTAAAATGGAAGAATGCTGGGTTAAACATTTTAGTGATTTATAGAGGACTAAGGCTACTATGTCAAATAGTGGGTTTGAAAAGAATGTTATATAAATGATAGTGTTGGAGAAAAAGTTGATGAAGTGAAAACTGTACACACCATAAGCATATTGGGGAGGAAGGTAAATCTCCAGATGTAAATGGTTTATGGATATGATTTATTTATGGAGTGTCTCTGAGACTTACATGGTATATCTGTAAAATTGCACTTTTGCAGTATGAGGATTAAAAGAATACTATCATTGTTCCCTATGCAAATGGAAAAGTTGCAAGAAGGAACACATACTACAATGAGTTTATTTTATCAAATGTTAAGCAAAATTCTAATGGAAAGGGTACAGGAGGTGACAATGAGCAGAATTTGGGAAGTGCAGTGTTGCTGTGTGCCAGACAAGAAATAGGTACATATTTTATGTGCCCACAGTTTATAATTAATACTCTTCTTATCAATGTAACAATATAACAATAATCACATTTTCATATAAGTAATATCCAATATATCAATTTTTACAATCTTCTCTTATTGCTTTTATATATTCATCTAATCCATTTTAATTTATTTTATTTTCTAACCATTGGTAAAATAAATCCCATACCATCTAATATTCAGATTCTTCTTTTTCTTTAATTTCCAATGTTAATCTATTCATTTCTGCACATTCAGGTATTTTTTCAATTACTTTTCCCTCTATCGGTATCTTACCACTTTTCCAATTCTGACCAAATACAATTCTAGCTGCTGTTAATACATGCATTAAGTCCATATACATTCAGGGCAGATGTGAGAGTAGGAGAAATAAATTCATAGATTCCTGGCCCTGAAGCCACCTGAAAAAAAAAATAAGTTCAATAGATTTTGAGAAAAGTTCCACCTGAATGAAAGAAGAAGATACTGTTATTCAACAGGGACAGTAGCAGCAACCCAGGATAGATGAATAGATGATGGATGGATTTCTTTTTGATAATTTTTTTTCTGAAAGGACCTTGTTTTATGTCTGTCTCAATGGGAGCTGTGTAATTTGGGATTTTCCTAATCCCCCTCCCCCGGTTTTCCTTATTTATTCATTTATTTGGCGATGTTTACATTAGCCAGGACACTATATAGACTACCTTGATTATTTCCAAGATATTTTCAAAATTTGCAGCTTCAGGATTTGCCATGGGTACAAGATGGAGGAAGGTCACTGTTTCAAATATGTGAGGTCACATTTCACTGTTCTCTGTTGTTGTTGTTGGCCTGCAAAATGGCTTGGATCTAAATGGACTCAATGCGATGTTCAAAACCACAGTGAAATCTCAGTCAGGACTGAAATCAGAAACCTTGATGGAGAAATATAGAAGCTATTACCTAGGCCAGTGTTTCTCAACCTTGGCAACTTTAAAAAGTTGGACTTCAACTCCCAGAATTCTCCAGCCAGCAAACTGAAAACACTGGCCTAGGCAAAAGAAAGTGAAGCATTTTTTAAAATAATCCAGAATAATTTGGCAAACAAACAAAAAAGAGTGGTGGAGAATCAGCCTTTCCATTGCAAAACAAACTACTGGAGATAGAAGAAAGGGGTGTAAGGAAATTAGCTAACCTGCTGTTAAGAAGCTTGATTTTTCTTATGGCCTCCTTCCAAAACAACTATGTGGGATAGCTTGCAGGAATATGGGATTGTCAAAAATCAATGCGCTGATGATAATGCCCAGTTTGGTTAATGAAACATCTGCAAAAAAATAATCAAGCTCAGAAAGCATCAAGGAACCCACTATCAAAAAAATGTCTTGAGGAAGCCAAAGCTAGGTTTTCCCCATAGGGGTTGAACACTCAACCCCTGAAGAGGTAAAGTTTGAAAACTCTTATCTCCTTTAATATAGATAGATAGATAGATAGATAGATAGATAGATAGATAGATAGATAGATAGATAGATAGATAGATAGATAGATAGATAGATAGATAGATAGATAGGTCGGTAGGTAGGTAGGTAGGTAGGTAGGTAGGTAGGTAGATAGATAGATAGATAGATAGATAGATAGATAGATAGATAGATAGATAGATAGATAGATAGATAGATAGATAGATAGATAGATAGATAGATATTGAGGGAAGACTCCCCCCTCTCCTAGAAGAATGAAATATTTTAGGAAATATTAAAAAAGCAGAATATTATAGTTCCCTGGATGATAAAAGAAGAAACATGTTTTAAAGACAGAAAGCAGCTCCCTGCCCCCAGCAGTTATTTGGTACCCCATTAAGAAAGTCTGGGCCACCCTATCTACAAGACAAAAGATCTTTAGCTCCAGGGCGATGGGATTAAGACATGACCCTCCAGGACCAAAAGTGGTATTCAGCAGGTTCTGACTAGTTCTGGAGAACCGGTAGTGGAAATTTTGAGTAGTTTGGAGAACTGGCAAATACCGCCTCTGACTGGCCCCGCCCCCATCTATTCTCTGCCTCCCGTGTCCCAGCTGATCGGCTTGGTCTTCTTTTGTTGCCCTGCACAGGAGAACAGAGCTGGAAAGCAGGTTAGTGGGGTGGGGAGGGAATGGGGATTGTGCAGTAACCTTCCCCCAGGAGTGGGGAGGGAATGGGGATTTTACAGTTTCCTTCCCCTGCCACGCCCACCAAGCCACGCCCACAGAACTGGTAGTAAAAAAATTTGAATCCCACCACTGTCCAGGACAAAGCCATTATGCCATAATAGGAATTGCCCAACATCCTTTCAGAACACAAGCCTCTTCATTATATTATCTCAGTGTCCAAACTTCAACCAAACCAGGGACTCAGACAATCTACAAAGTTAGCTATGACCCCTACAACAGGAGTTCAAGTTCAAGTGCAAAGCCCGAGAGAAGGTATAAATGCCACTCTCTCTTAACTCCATGTGATCAGCTGTCCAAAACTACCCATGTGCTTCTGCTCCACCATTAAACCATCTTTCCAATCAGCCTCCATGTTTTCAGTGTCTTTTTCCCGGCTTGGAACTGAACCAGACAGATATTTCTCCCAACAATATGTATGTGCTGACCCACATGAAGAAAAGAAAAATAATAATAATAATAATGGAGTTGCAAAACTGTAGAAAGGTGTTTGCTGGGACTTGTAATGGACTTGCCCTATAGTTACCGGCTAATAAGT
Source organism: Bungarus multicinctus (assembly GCA_023653725.1). Taxonomy (NCBI): domain Eukaryota; kingdom Metazoa; phylum Chordata; class Lepidosauria; order Squamata; family Elapidae; genus Bungarus; species Bungarus multicinctus. The sequence goes on along the minus strand of CM042846.1, from coordinate 80,215,627 downwards.
TCTCCTCTCAGTAGCCCTTCTTCAGTTCAAATGAAACCCTCAGGAGAAATTAATTACTAACCTTTTTTCCCCTCACACATCTTAGACAATTATCTCTTTGTTTGGAGGGCTGCAACGTGCCCTTTAAAGTGTTTCCATCCTGCTTTTTGTTTTGATTTTTAGGGACGATTCTTTCCAAAGAAATACATCATCGCAAACAAAATAAATTCTCTGGCCCCTTTTCCTTAAGAGGGGAAAGCAAAGTTAGCCTCTTTTGTAAGTTACACTATGTTACACTAGCCTCTTTTATAGATTACGCTATGTACTCTTGTATAGATTGCACTATATTGGCTTTACAACACTGTGGCTTAAGATAAAAAATTTAAAGGTGCCAGTCCAAACATAGGTGATTTTTGCAAACTGGCATAAAAAACGCTTTGAATTAAACGGCAAACGTTTGGGGTCTTTTCATCTGATGGGGAAATGAAACATACAAAGAGTTTCCATTCTTGCTCTCTCTCCCTTCGTGCACATCAACGAGTCCAAAGCAGGAACTTAAAAAAGGACAGTTTCAGGGAGTTATTTTTAAAACGGCCGTTCCTATAACAGCCAGGACGGTGTGAATAACTCAGTCTTTGTTGTCCTGAAGGTGAGACTTCCTTGGACTCCCCCTTTCTGTTCAGAAAAAGGGGGGGCAGCAGTTTCACAACGGAGGTGGTGGCTGGCAGACAGTAATTAGTTAACCCATCCTTCTGCCTGAATCCTCCTCCTCCCTTTCTGCCCTCCCAGAACCTGTGGTTAAGAAGTTGCATGAAATCATCAACAGGTTCCTTAAAAAAAATATGAAGGAAATTGATCATGGGGAGGGAAGAAGGGAGGATTTTAAGCTGAGCCACGTTTTCCTGCTGCATGGGGCCACAGAAATATATATAAACGAGGCTTAAATGTGCCGAGGTCCTGTTTGCAAGCTGCTATTCCCCGGCTATCTGCTTGCCTTTCCAGCTTCTTAAGAGTTGTAACGCCGCCTGTACAATGACCAAACTTCTGTGCTGCACACTGCTGGTAAGTCTTCGCCTCAAGGCTGACAGTTGCTTTGGAAAGCACAAAGTAATGAGGTTATTATTCTCTCTGTTTCTTTAAAGTTGTGTTTGCCTTTTAAGTCTTTAGTAGGATTTTGGGCTGTTGGAGCAAATTTGGGGGCAAATTCCCTTGATTGTCTGTGTAGTTGTAAATTATGGGACAGCAAGCAAAAATCTATGGGATGAAACTGGATAGAGCATAGGGTGCTTAATTTTAAATGTGTCTGTAGGAATGTAAGAGGCTGCTGGATACAGAGTCAGACCACTGAGTGATCTTACTCAACATTATCTACCATGTTGGGGGAATATTCTCCAAAGTCTGAAACGGAGAACTATCATTATATTGAGAGATGCCAAGCATAGAACCTGGATCTTTCTCCTTCTACTGCTTCTTCCAAGTAAATAACAACAAATCTTTGGGCATTTTCATATCTAGCTGGGTATACAGAGCTCCCAGTGACATTGAAGAGAATGGAAAACTTCCAAAGATACTTTGGAAGCAGTAAACGATTATATGCACCATTAAGTGCTGCGTGTTCTTCAACTTCTTAAGCTGCTCTATTATGGAATTACAATGGGGATCATCTACTGAATTTATATCCCACCCTGGGAGAATCAATATCTATAAATGTAATTTATCACGGAATCAGCCCATAGCAAAGAACAGCAATGGCCTGGTGTTATTATGAAAGCTATATATTCAATATATTTCATTTTGGGGAAAGAAGGCCGTTTGATAAAATAACTGTGAATGCTTCCTTTATTTCCTGCCAACTTTGTTTCATGTGTACAACTGGTGAATTAATAATATCTTTCACTGAATAGGAAGCTTTTCAGACAATAAAAGTCCTTGAGCTCTGATTTTTATATAGATTAGGTTTTGGTTTTTAAATGGAATTCCATCCGATAAGAAATGACTTGCTCAAGCCTCATTTCCCCAGTGGTTATAAAGAGAAACTTTGCAGTTGTTTTGCGTTACTCCTTGCCCCACAAAAACATAAGTGCGAGATATGGAAAAAACAAAAAAGGTCCAACTGGACCACATGCATTGAAATAGCAATAGCACTTAGATTTAACAGTACTTTACAGCCCTCTCTAAGCGGTTTACAGAGTCAGCCTCTTCCTCCCAACAATCTGGGTCCTCATTTTACCACCTCGGAAGGATGGAAGACTGAGTCAACCTTGAGCCTGGTGAGATTCAAACTGCCAAACTGCAGGTAGCCGGCAGGCAGAGACCACCAGAGCTCAAATCCATATTAACACCATACAGGTTTCTCAAACTGTCCATTCATGCTAACTGATCAAAGAATATAAAATTGCTATACGCCAAACATAAGCATTAAATATGATGGGGATATATTGCCAGCCCAGGTTAAAACATGTCTAGGTTCCATGAGGTTCAAGGATAGTCTAAAGCAGGAGTCTCCAACCTTGACAACTTTAAGACTTGTGGACTTCAACTCTCAGAGTTCCTCAGCCAGCTGGCTGGGGAATTCTGGGAGTTGAAGTCCACAAGTCTTAAAGTTGCCAAGGTTGGAGATCCCTGGTCTAAAGCATCTATGAGATTCATTTTTTAAAGATTTAATTTTGGCTGAATCAAGGAAATGCAGGCTCCTCTGATTGACTACTACAGGTAGTTCTTGAGTTACGGCCACAATTGAGCTCAGTGTTTATGTTGCTAAGTGAAACATTTGTTAAGTGAGTTTTGCCCCATTTTACGACATTTCTCACTGCAGTTGTTAAGTGAATTATGAACACGGTTTTAACTGAATCTGGCTTCCCTGTTGACTTTGCTTATGGAAGATTGGGGAGAACAGGAAAACATCCTTTTGCTATGGCCATGCCAAGAAATCTGCAGATGCCATATTTGCCCAGTAAACCTTTGTTAGATATTAGCATCATGCTGAGTCCCAAAAGTGATGGCATGACATGACTGCCACCAATTGCCAAGCATCTGGATTTTGATTGTGTGACCATGGAGATGCTTCAATGGTCTTAAGTGTGAAAAAAATGGTCCTATGTCACATTTTTCAGTGCTGTTGTAACGATGAATGGTCACTAAATGAACTATTGTACATTGAGGACTACCTGTATGGTGTATTTTTGCATAGCATCCGGGGAATCTTCAACAGTTGCAGTAGTTTTCTCTAGTTTTGTTTCATTGCCTTTATGAAGTCAAAGCACAAGTAAGGTTTCACAGTATAGAGGGCATCCATTCCCTTTGGTGTCTCATCAGGTTTTAATTAAGTCCAGCCAGGTGCTGCCACCTGCTGAAGATAATGGGGAATAGGAAGTGATGATTAAAGCTACTGTATGTTGCTTCTTACATCTAATGGGATTCCGCTCCAGTCTAAAAGAGGATGGCTTAAATGTTTTATCTTGCTGTTTCAGGTAAACTCTCCTTTCGGTTGAGCTGAAGTTGATACCTTCACAGTCATGTTAGTTTGGATCTTCAAAAAAGAATCAAACAAATCCCTCTGTTAATGCAATTTAGGATTGCATTGGCCAAAAAAGACAATGCAATCCTAGGTTGCATTAACAGAGGGATGCAATCAAGATCAATACCACTCTATAAAGCCTTAGTAAGACCATACCTAGAGTACTGCATCCAGTTTTGGTCACCACATTATAAAAAAGATGTTGAGACTCTAGAAAAAGTGCAGAGAAGAGCAACCAGGATGATTAGGGGACTGGAGGCTAAAACATATGAAGAATGGTTTCAGGAACTGGGCATGGGTAGTCTAGTGAAGAGAAGGACTAGGGAGACATGATAGCAATGTTCCAATATTTGAGGGGATGTCACAGAGAGGAGGAGATCAAGCTATTTTACAAGGCACCCAAAGGTCAGACAAGGAGCAATGGATGGAAATTGATCAAGGAGAGATTCAACTAGAAATAAGGAGAAACTTTCTGACAGTGAGGAACAGCTTGCCTTCAGAAGTTGTGGGAGCTTCATCACTGGAGGCTTTCAAGAGGAGATTGGACTGCCATTTGTCAGAACTTTAAGGCTAGCCTATAGCACTTGTACTTCTGAATGGTTCCTTATCCAAATAATAATGAGATTTGATCCTGCTTAGTTATTTTTTAGATGAACAATGCTAGGCAGTGCAATCCAAACATTTGCAGGGTAGCGAATGAGGATTTTGACTGGGGAGGTCCAGGTTTAAGTTATTCAGCCCTGGAAACCTACTAGATGATCTTGAACCAATCATGCTCTCTCAGGCTATCCAACTTGATAGGATTGTCATGGGGGAAAAAATGGAAGTGTTGTGTATGCTGCTTTGATTTCCTGAAGAATTCTGGGAGTTGAAGTCCACAAGTTTGGAGACCTCTGTCCTGGAGGAAAGTTAAGCTACAGGTCAAATAAATAAATAAAATCCACCAGAGAGATATTTTAATATCTGAGGTTTCTCTATACAGTTTTGTTTAGTGGATCTTTGACTTCAGTGGTTAGAAAGCTAATGCAGAAACATATTGATACAGAATGCAATTGAAAAGAAGTAGCGTTGAAATGAATTTTGTCTTAAGTAAGGATTCTGTTCAGCCAAAGATCTTTCAGATTGATGACCAAAGTGGAGATAATAGAAACACCCTCTACAGACATAAGATATGCTCAGCCACCGAGTCTAATTTCTATATGTTTCCCCAGAAGTATTAAGTATAAAATATTAACAACTGTCCTATCCTAAATCCCACATATATGGGTTGACAAATCTGGGACAAATCCCCACATGAAACGCTTGAATCCATGGCTCAAAGTTGATAGAGCAGGACATATTTGAATCCATGACACAAGGTGAAAAGATCTAATATTTGCAGCAAAGTTCAGAAGGAGGAAGTATTCTCATAATTCTTTGCATTTTTATTGAGTTACATATGAAGCTACAACTATTGGTGGGCACTAAATTGAGTTAGTAGCTAATTCTTGGATGCTGTAGGTTTTACACAGTCATAAAATACCTTGGTGTATCTAGTTAGTAAAAGATGATGTCATTTCAAGAGCAATGTAGGCTAGGCTTTCATAAATACAGTTTAGCATTTGAGTAAATTAGGCAAAGTCTTCCCATAAGCTTCTGTCCTGATGCTCCTTGGATTGAATATCTTTGGCTCCTTGGAGCAACAGCATATTTCCAAAGAGAGTACTACTCTCAATAGTGCTGTCCAGTAATCTGTCTCTTCTCTCCACCTGCATTCAGCTGGGAGATGGTGATTCCCTCATAGATTGATGGGTATATATAGTGTATGTTTCACAGACTGTCACGGGGTGTAGAGGCAGGGTGATGAAGGGGACACTTTTGGTAAGATCTCTAATCTAGATCTGCTTTCTTCAGGATTGATCTTCCCAGGTTGTTTATTCTCAGGCAGCTCCTCTTGTCTTCAGGATCAGACTTGTCCGATGTAGCAAGACATTAGGCTTCCTTTTTAATAGGTTGTAGGAAAAAGGTCTATCACCATAGCAAGTTCTGTCCTCAACAAATGAATGTTCACTATTCTGCATCACAGTTCCTACAAATAGACACCTGTCTATTGCCATGAGGGAATAGGGCAGTATAACACGCAGAAGGCCACTGAGGGATATATACCTTAGATGGATCATGATGGCCAACTGCTCTACAATCTAGCTCTCTGCAGTATCTCAGGTCAATAGCTGGACCATGTTTGTTTCATCCTCTGTCATCTTCCCTACCTCCTTAACTACCATATAGAATGAAAACGGCTGGACCCTCTTATCCCATGGAATTTTCTTCGCAAACTGGACTTGAACTGAATTAGTTTACTTTACTTTATTGTCATTGCACCTCATACAATGAAATCAAACACCGTCTTCATCATGACCATGAAAATAAACATAAACACATCCTTCACACTCCACACATTGACACCACACCAATACTGCACTATACAGTAGAATTTAGTGGAGCTACTGCCCTGGGATAGAAGCCATTTTTCAGCCTATTTGTCCTTGTTTTTATTATTTTGTACCATCTGCCAGTTGGTAATAGTTCAAAAAAAAAGGGTGCCCAGGATGAGATGGAACTTTGATAATGTTTTGAACTTTCTTAAGGCAGTGGGAGCTATAAAGCTATAAACTGTCTTTCAAACAAAGTGATGAGGTCATTAGATAGAGGACTGCTCACCTAATTCCAGTTTTCTGAGCTTTTCTGAAGGATGATAGTTAAGTATAGCTGTTATGTACAAGGCTTTTTTCAAGATATTGTAATGAAGAAACTATCAAAATAGAGGGAATCACATTTCTATAATATAAATATTGACACCGTGAAATCGATTAATGCAAGGTTAACAAATGATCCAAGGAACTGGGGTCCAGCAATTGTTCCTTCAAACTAGAGAAGTAACTAGAGAAACTGAACAGCCTGGTGTTTATACATATGACATAAAAAATTGCTAATATTGAGGATTCAGGTTTGTTTGTTTCCATCCACAACTTTTTCCCTTTTTCTCTTTTGTATTTGTGTTTTAAGATTGGAAACTTGAGAAACAAGGCCTACTTTTAAAAAATTGCTTTATCCACTCAAAAGCTTTTTCAAAACTGCATCAGGGCTTAAATAAATAACAAACTTTTCTTCTTCCCATAATATTTAATAGCTCACCATCATGATTTGGTGGTCTTTGTTTGGTTTTAAGAGCGTTGAAAAGAGAAGAAATAAGAACAGATTAATTGTTTATTAGTTATTGGCTGCGATAGCTGAACTGAATTTGTATCACCAAGACAGATATCTCTCTGACTATTAGGCAAAAATAATAATAATAGTGGTTTGGGGATAATAAAGTTTATGTCCTGCTGGTGGGTTCCCATTTGTTGGCTACAGCCGGAAATAGAATCAGAGCCAAACTGGATTTTTGCCTGGAGGCAATTACAATGTTCTTACATAATGTAGAAAAGTGAATGCCAGAATTTATAGAATTTGCCTTGGCACTTGCCCAGCCCTTGGCAGCTGTCATCAAAGAAAAACTAGGTTTCACGATGTGTTTGCAATTCCAAACAAAGAATGCTTTATCTGTTTTAGTAAATTCAAGCGTTCTTCTGCGGTCTGTGTGAAAAACCCAAAACCGAAGCATATAATCAATGTTGAAAAAAACTAGTTTTTTATTTTTTTTAAAATCACAAGGCTGTGATTGAAAGAGAGAGAAAAAAAGATACTTGAAGGAATATGGGCTGTGTTGGTCATTGCCATCCAATCTGTATTTATTTCACAAGGGTAGAGCAGTGAATTCAATTAATAGAATATAATTTTCCAAAACCCCTTCTGGCGAGATCCTAAAAGGATAGAAGTCAAGTCTCCTTTGAACTGAACTGTCATCCATGTTATTTTGATGATGTAATTGCCCTTAGCTTTATTATTTGAATACTAGGCCCTGTTTTTAACAAAATGAAATTCAATGTAGAAAAAAGTAAGGTTTTACACTTAGGCAAGAAAAAAACAAATGTACAGGTGCAGACTAGGTGAAATTTGACTCAACAGCAGTTAAGTGTGAGAAGAATCTCAATCACAGTCCTAGTGGACAATCACTGAAATATGTGCCAGCAGTGTGTGGCAGCAGCCAAAAAAAGCCAATGCAATCCTAGGCCGCATTAACAGAGGGACAGAATCAAGATCATGAAAAGGGATACTATAGAATGCCTTGGTAAGACTACACATAGAATACTGCATCCAGTTTTGGTGTCCACAATATAAAAAAGATACTGAAACTCTGGAAATAGTGCAGAGAACAGTAACAAAGATGATTGTGGGTGGGGTGCTGAAGGTTAAAACATATGAAGAACAGTTGCAGGAATTGGATAGTCTAGTGAAAAGAAGAACCAGGGACAGGGGTGGGATGCTACTGGTTCTGCCTGGTTCTATAAAACCGGTGGCGGAACTGGTTCTATGTTTGCTGTTGTTTGGCCCACAGTGCCAGCCTGGGCTCTTACCTGCCCTTTGTTTCCTGCTTTTTCAACCTCAGCTGCTTTGAGTGGCACTAGCTGAGGTTGAAAAAGCAGGAAAAAAGAGGGTTTTCAAATGCTGCGCACCCACGTGCAGAGCTTTTAAGCTGTCCAGGCGACACAGCGGATGTCTTTCCTTACATGCGCATGCAGCACACGTCAGGCGCCCATCCACGCGAAGCAGCATGCGCCTACAAAACATAATCACCGAACCGGTAGTAACACTGGTTGAATCCCATCTGACGAGGGGTGACATAATCGCAGTGTTCCCGTATTTGAGAGGCTGCCACAAAGAAGAGGGAACCAACCTGTTTCCACCAGAAGGCAAGACAACAAGCAATGGATAGAAACAGCCTAGAACGAAAGAGAAATTACATTAAGAACAATCAACAGTTGGAACAACTTGCTTTCAGAAGTTATCAGGTGCTCCAACACTGGAGGCTTTTAAGAAAGGACTGGACAACCATTTGTCCAAAATTTATATGTTCTCCTGCTTTAGCAGGGGGATTGGACTAGAAGACCTCCAAGGTCCCTTCCAACTCTGCTGTTTTGTATTCTATTCTGAAAAATATCTATATTTTTTCAGTTAATTAGTTATATCATTATTCCCTGGTTGTTCTCATGACCGAAGTACTAACTAGGACTAGGTCTACTAAGCTTCTTAATCCAGAGAAGGTTTTATAAAAAAGAAATAATAGTTCTTTGTACGTACAATACTGGAGTGTTATTAAAAGTTTGAAAGATAACATCTGTAGTTTTTAATTAGATATATTATGGCAACATTTCATGCTAACTTAATACAATGGAAGGTTACTGTATATGACAATTGGTTGAAGTTCACAGGCAGAGATGATAACATCCGTCTGTGACAAATACCTGAGATCATGGGTGGGATCCGACAGGGTTAACTACTGGTTCGGTAATTTACGATGTGCTTCCCTGCATGCTGCATGTGTGTGTAAATCAGCTTGCTGCCTGGACAGCTGAGCAGCACTGCATGAACGGAAGCAGAGTTTGAAAAAGCATTTTTTTTCCTGCTTTTTCAACCACAGCTGTGCCTCGCACGGCAGCTGAGATTGAAAAAGCAGGAAATAAAGGCCAGGTAAGAGCCCAGGCAGGCGGGTGGGCCAAAACAGCAGCAGACATAGAACCAGTTCTGTCTGCTGCTCTTCAGAGATACCAGTTCTACAGAGCCGGACAGAACCAGTAGACAGTACCCTTACATAGATCTTACCTAGTAGTAAATATTTTCTAGTAACTTGCCACTTGTGGGACCCCAGTTTCTGTGTGATGGATCTTGATCTAGCATTGTTGAATTTTTTATTTTTAACAGAGTATGTCAGTTCCAAATATGGTTTATAATTTAATTCAATGTGTTAATCCAGCCATATCGCAATTATAAAGGATGACTTTGTACTTGATACATCAATGTATTGCAAATAAAATAAATATTTTTTTAAAAAAAAATGCTTTTATTTTATTTTATTAGTTATTGGACATCTCAGTCAAGTGGACAGTCCAGGAATCTCTTCCTCCAAAGTATCTCCATTATGATCCCATCACCTCCCGTCAGCTGATGTGTGACCAATGTCCTCCAGGAACCTATGTCAAACAGCATTGTACAGCCTCAGCAAAGACAGCATGTGCTCGTTGTCCAGACCAATCTTATGCAGATGAATGGAACAATAATGAACGATGTCACTACTGCAATGTGGTATGCAAGGAACTGCAATATGAAAAGATCAAATGCACCAGCACCGGAAACCGTGTGTGTGAGTGTGTAGAAGGACGGTACCTCAACATTGAATTCTGCTTGAGGCACACAGCATGTCCTCCCGGATTTGGCGTTGTTCAAAAAGGTAGGTATGTTCTTCTTTTCAAGAGATGATTTCAAGATTGCTCAACCATCACAAGCTGTTTCAGGGTTATTTCGAGTGAGTTAAAAAAAAAGAAAAATCTCTTCCGGGCAATTAAATGGAAAAGTTACTGCTCCCAACCAGCCAGGTGTTATGATAAAAGAGTAAACCCTGGTTTAATCCTATCCTAAAGATAAAAACAAAACAAAAACATAGACTGATCTAACTGAGGCAAAATTTATTGAAAAGACAGTATGCTGGAATGGCTAGCAATTGGAGTGAAGGTCATGCTAAGCGAATAAGCACACAGGATGAACACATATATTAACTGCATTTGATTTTATTATATGTTAAATTACAGTACGATTATTCTGTTTCTATTAATCGAAGAATAGCATAGTACAAAGAATAAGCAAATAGGATGGCAGCCATGAAAAGAAGTCTTTTGGAAATCCAACTAGGAACCTAAAAATTATCCAAGTGATGCCACAAGATTTAGCACGTCCAGCAACATGGGGATGTTATTTGGTTAGGTAAGGAAATGTCTGCAAGAAAACAACCAAGCTCAGAGAGCACCAAGGACCCACCCTATATTAATATTGATACAGGTAGGAATGAATGAACCAGAATGATTAGGGAACTGGAGACTAAAACATATGAAGAACGGTTACAGGAACTGGGCATGGCTAGTCTAGTGAAGAGAAGGACCAGGGGAGACATGAGAACAGTGTTCCAATATTTGAGGAGCTGCCACAGAGAGGAAGGGGTCAAGCTTTTTCCAAGGCACCCAAAAGCCAGACAAGGAATAATGGATGGAAACTGATCAAAGAGAGATTCAACCTAAAAATAAGGACAAATTTTCTGACAGTGAGAACAATCCACCAATAGAATATCTTGCCTTTGGAAGCTGTTAGAACTTTATCACTGGAGGCTTTCAAGAAGAGATTGGACTGCCATTTTTCAGAAATTGTATAGGATCCCCTGCTTGGACGGGGAGTTGGGATGACCTTCCAACAAGATCCTACAAGATCCTTTCCAACTCTGTTAATCTGTATCCGTAAAGGCATCTGAGGCAGGAAATACGATCAGATGAAAGCAATGTCATGAGAACAACATCAAAAAGAAGTTTCTAGGACATACTTAAGTAGTGGTTAGATGTAAGTAAGAAGAAGCTCTTACTAAGCTTACTGTTTTTGCCATCTGCTTGGAACTGTAAAAACAAACATCCACCTGGCTTTGAACACTTCCTAAATAAGCATGCTCAAATGAACATGATGGATAGTATATTTCTTGTGAGAACTTAAAGGAACCATCTCCTCGGACTGTTATCAAAGGGAATGTTGCTGGCAGCTGAACAAAATATTCTTCTTGTGCGATAATGACTAATCTAACAGTGGTTGCAAATTGCATTCCACTGAGTAACATAATGGAGTGCCCTCTTTCATGGGAACATTATCTGAGATGCAATATTTATGGGTGATAACTAATAACATTTTCATTGGGAAGAAGGCTAATCCAGGGCCTTGGCAAACAGTAGAAGTGCTAATTGATATAGCATTAGGAGAATAATTAAAACAGTATAAGGGTATCCGTGAAAGTCATCATACCTGAATAGGCATAATTAATTACCTGCATCACAAATGATCCTTGTAGGAGGAAAAACAACCTGAAAGCTATAACAAGTTCTCTTGAAAGAAAAATAGGCAGCATCCTGAATTTCAAAGTCAGAATAAAGACCATATTAAATGCATTTTGAAAGGGATGTTGATGGGGAAGGGAAAATGTAATCTGACAAACAAGATTTTGTTCTGAATGAACAAATTTCAGAATTTAGAATATGGTCTGCATTTAAAACACCCTGTACAAATTGTTGTCCAGAGCTAATAAACTTCTTACAATAGCTCATCCTGTACTACTTCCTTTATTTATCGTAGTTGTTCTTCTGTGTTTATTGAACAGACTTTTCATTTAAAGTGTGATGCACCTCCTAACACTGAAGGAAACAAATAGAGTAGCTAGTATATAAAGAGAATTTCCTATACTGACAAAGATGTAAGCATTCTTAGAATTAAAATCTGACATGCAAAAAACAAACCCAACCTATGTTTCGAATAAAGTAGTTTGTTTAAGGTATAGAACATAGAAAAATCCAAAGATGCTTACATGAAACTATTATACTTTCCATATAACGTATTGGTTCATATTGCATTTCAAATCATGGACTGGTTATTTGTGCTCTCCTATTTTATTCATTATATTTGAAACTGCTGATCAGGCCACAGGCCAGATGCATCACACGCTGGCCACATCCACATCTGGTTTAGTGAAGGGAGGAAAAGTTTGACACCCCTGGCCTAGATAGAAGATGAAGAAAAGACCACAGTATTGGGGGCATTTTTGATTTAGCTGATCAAGCAAAAGTTCTTCTTTAAAGGGAGGTTTCAGCTATAGCTTTCATGTATTATTATTGCTGTATCTGCCTCAAGAAATAATTTTAGAAGTTATATTTATGAACATAATATGATAGTTTTAAATAGCCTCATTCATGTATAACTGGTAAGTTTTGGAAAGCAACTAAGTTTTGGATATACTAAGTAAACATGTATCTTCAAGTGAATCTTGACTCTTGTTGTTTGGACAAATCTATGCTATTTTCATGGCAACATTTTTGGAAATGGCTTTTTGGAAATCCACTAGGAGTGAAGAGAGTGATTGGCCCAAAGTCACCTAGCTGGCCTTGTATTTAAAGCAGTACTAGAATTTATGGCCTCCCAGTTTCTAGTAATGTACAATACATAGAGGAAGACTGAGAAGAAAGAAGCACCTTAAGATATTGGCCTCATTTTCAGAGTGCTGAGGCAAATGGGAAGAAGGTTGTGAAAAATATTCTTTTTTTGAAGCTAATCTACATAACTTCTTGCAAGTTTTATGCCTCCTAATCCATTTGATCCTTTCCAGTCTGGATCCATATTTTAATGAAAAGTGCTTCCATATATGGAGAGCCAGGATACTAATTCTGATCCTACATGGAGGTCGTTGTAGTTATCCTGATGAAAAGTGAATATGTTGCAGTGTTGGAATACCAAATGAAAGGTAGAATGGGTCTGCCTAGATTAGGGCTGTCAAACCCCCAGCCCACAGGCCAAATGCGTCACACGCTGGCCACATCCACATCTTCACATTTAGTGAAGGGAGGAAAAGTTTGACACCCCTGGCCTAGATAGAAGATGAAGAGAAGACCACAGTATTGGAGGCATTTTTGGTTTAGCTGATCAAGCAAAAGTTCTTCTTTAAGGGGAAGTTTCAGTTATTTCTTTAAATCTGTAATGAATCAGCCCGCTCCATAAAAAACCCTAGGGATTCCACAAAATTAAACCATCTCCATTTTTTAGCTCTTGTGGGTGAGGACTAAACTTTGTCTCAATCTATGCTTCATAGGATTTAAAAAGCCTAAACAAGATCGGAAGATATGGTGTGCGTGACACCTGAAACAATACATTGCCACAGCGTCTGTTTCTTGCCTAATAGTATTTTATGTCGATAATATTTTCCTCTGCAAGTTCCATCTGAGCATAGTGACTATAACAGCCTTTGTTCCCACTCCAAATTTAATTTACTTTTGCAAATATTTTAATTTAAAAGAGAGCACACAAAAAGCAATTGCTCTGAAAAACAACCTGATTATCCTGAGGGGGAAAAACCCAGTATATAGTATCTGACATGTTAGTTTGCAATATCTTTTATTTTATCTTGGAAAATGTCATAGTTATCTAGTCACCTGAAAGTAGAATCAATATATAAACTTTACAGAGCTACCTTAACACATTATGACTTGCCTTTAAAAGTCTGTGGAAACTAATTTAGTGTTTCCAAGTACGTAAGTTACCTAATTATATCCTTTGGTCAAAGATAAGAATACAAATAATAATTCTACATCATTCTTAACAAGGATATTTTTGTATAAAAAACAACATACAGATATGTATACTGTACAAGTTGGTTTGGAAAAAATAACCATTTTCTTTGGTTTATTACACAAATGGAAATTTGCTCAGAATGAGTTTAAATCTATCTAATCAAGTTGGAAGCCCCAAAGCCATCTATGAAAGAATGACCATGAATTATAAAACACCAGCTGGTTAATAAACTGTCCCTTTTCTGGTTCCAAATTGTGTGAGAGATTAGGGTTATTAAGCATCCACAGGCTATAATGTAGGGTTGACTTGCTCCATGAAATTCATGCAGGAATAGTTTTAAAAGCCAGCTTCAAGAAAAATAATATTTGTTGTCTGCTGAATGATACCATAGAATTGATTTCAGTGTCCAGAATGAAAAGGGGAGAATTCATTAACATTGTTTAGGAACTGTTTTATCAATGGTGTAATCTGTGGGGACAAAAGCACCAATTTCTTCATCAGCCCTTTCAACAGCTGCTATTATCTTTGTATTTGACCATAGGAATGGGCAATAACAATCTGCCATTTTGAATTTCCCACAGTTCCATCAACTTTCTGATATAAAGCAGTAGAATATTAAAATAACGGTCCCTTTTTTTTTTGCATATTACTTCCTATCAGTACTCTGGAAACACATTATAGTTCAGCAAGTATTCTGGCTCATTTAGAGAATTGCAGAATGTAGATAATTAGGAAATGTCAAACCAGAGATCCATGCTAGTTCATTGTCTCAAGCAAGCCAGAGGTGCTCCTGCTAATTTTATTCTTAGGGGGTGGAAATCCGCTGATCAACTACAGTTTTGGAATTTAGGAGTTAGGTAGGCTATCTAGTAACCATTCAGCATCTAAATTTCTTCTTCTTCTTTCCCTCCTCCCACACCCTCCTCTTCCTCCTTCCTCTTCTCTAAAAGTTATTCATGATAATATATGGCAGTGTGGCACCTGTCTCCCAATTTTTAAAGAAGCCATGCTTTGTCTCAGGATCATGTGGAAGCTGTATAAAACAGCTAAGAAAAGAAAAGATGCAGTTGCTTTAATTAGTTGCACTTTTGATTTTATCTAAGCTGGTATATTCCAAAGTAGCTTTTCCTAATCATTGTTGAAATGCCTAATGTTTATGATAGATGAAATAGATGTAGATAGATACATGGATAGATAGATAGATAGATAGATAGATAGATAGATAGATAGATAGATAGATAGATAGATAGATAGATAGATAGATAGATAGATAGATGTAGAAAGGTAGATAGATAGATAGATAGATAGATAGATAGATAGATAGATAGATAGATAGATAGATAGATAGATAGGTAGATAGATAGATAGATAGATAGATAGATAGATAGATAGATAGATAGATAGATAGATAGATAGATAGATAGATAGATAGATAGATAGATAGATAGATAGATAGATAGATAGATAGATAGATAGATAGATAGATAGAGATAGATAGATGATAGGTAGGTAGATGGTAGGTAGGTAGGTAGGTAGGTAGATAGATGATAGGTAGATAGATGGTAGATAGATAGATAGACAGACAGACAGACAGACAGACAGACAGACAGACAGATAGATAGATAGATGATAGATAGATAGATGATAGGTAGATAGATGGTAGGAAGGTAGATAGATAAATAGATAGATAGATAGATAGTAGATAGGTAGGTAGGTAGGTAGATAGATAGATAGATAGATAGATAGATAGATAGATAGATAGATAGATAGATAGACAGACAGACAGACAGACAGACAGACAGACAGACAGACAGACAGACAGATAGACAGACAGACAGACAGACAGACAGACAGATAGATATAGTTTCTGGTTGAGTCAGACTAGTTTTGCATGAATCCTTCATCTGGCTGAATGTTTCATTTAAAAGCTATGTAGGTAAAAAATACTATTCTTCCTATAATATGCAATGTTGTTGTTTCTCATTTAACATGGACAAAATACAAATAATATCTTCTGTCACCTTTTGAAGTGAAATAGCTCCTTTCTTTGGGGGTTTTCTGAATTATTATTATTTTTTTACAAAACCAAAAGATCAGAGTGAGATTTAAAACATTAATCTACCGAAATATGTTGGGTGGCAGTCTTTCCTCTTTCAAAGAAAATCAGATTGTTTTTCATTTCTGTCCTTGGCATTGTTGCCATTATTGAATGGAAAATTCTTGAAGTGCTATAAACAAAGTGATTGATAAATGGTTTTAAGAATAAATCATCTCCTTCCTCTTCTGCAGGTACCCCTGAAAGCGACAACGTTTGCGAGAGATGTCCAGAAGGATATTTCTCTAAAGATACATCATCCAAAGCTGCTTGTCAAATGCACACTAACTGCAGCGCCCTAAGTCTCAGATTGGTGCAGAAGGGAGACTCCACACATGACAATGTGTGCCAGGGAGAAGACAGTGACAAATTGGATCAGCAATGTGGAATCGGTGTGTATATAATCCCAAAAAAGAAAATACAGGTAGTACTTGAGTTACGACCACAATGGAGCCCAAAATTTATGTTGCTAAGTGAAACAATGGCTATAAGTGAGTTTGCCCTCTTTTACGACTTTCCTTGCCATGGTTGCAGAGGTGGTATTCAAATTTTTTAACCACCGGTTCTGTGGGCGTGGTTTGGTGGGCATGGCATGGCTTTATATGTGTGGTTGTGCTTGGTGGGTGTGGCTTGGTGGGCATGACAGGGGAAGAATACTGCAAAATCCCATTTCCACCTCACTCCAAGGGAAGGATAGACTGTAAAATCCCCATTCCCTCCCCACTCCTGGGGGAAGGATACTGCAAAATCTCCATTCCCTCCCCACCCCACTAACCTGCTTTCCAGCTCTGTTCTCCTGTGCAGGGCAACAAAAGAAGACCCAGCCAATCAGCTGGGACTCAGGAGGAAGAGAATAGATGGGGCGGGGCCAGTCAGAGGTGGCATTTGCCGGTTCTCCGAACTCCTCAAAATTTCTGCTACCGGTTCTCTAGAACTGGTCAGAACTGGCTGAATATCCCTTCTGCACTGTTGTTAAGGGATTAGTTGCATTGATTAAGTTAGTAACATGGTTGTTCAATGAATCTGGCTTTCCCAGTGATTTTGCTTGTCAGAAGGTCGCAAAAGTAAAGTCCCTGGGACACTGCAACCATCATAATAAATATGAACCAGCTGCCAAACATCTGAATTTTGATCGCGTGACCAAAATTCGTAAAGTGTGAAAAATAGTCACCGTTGTAACTTTGAGGAGTCACCAAATGAACTGTTGTAAGTCGAGGACTGCCTGTAATGGAAATTCCTCATGAGTTTACAGCTGATGTGCCATTAGAAGTACAGTGAGGATTTATTTAGTCTTGATTTTCTAGATTATACCTACTAGACTAATATGCAGATTGGAAAGTTATTGCCTGCTGGAAGGATTCTCATATGGAAGAGATAGAATGGATTTATTCCTTATTGCCTGAGAGGACAGAAGCAAAACCAATGGGTTGAATCTATATGAAAATAGTTTCAGACTAAATATCAGGAGGAACTTTCTGACTGTATAATGGGAAGAAATAGAATGTTGTATGAACTAGGCAAATATGGATAGTCCTTGACTCATTTAGTGACTGTTCAAAGTTACATAGTTGAAAACGGGGAGTTATGACTATTTTTCACACTTACAACTCTTGCAGTGTCCCAATGAACATGTGATCAAAATCCAGATGCTTGTCAATTGATTCGGATTTATGACGGTTGCAGTGTCCTGGAATCATGAGTTCACTTTTTGCAATCTTATGACAAAAGTAAAGTCAATGAGAAAGCCAGATTGTGATGACCTGTAGTGTCCCAAAAATAACACAAAAACTAAAACATGAATCAAGGTCTTGCAATGCCTTCAACTTAACTTCGCTGTTTTATTAGTCACAGTTTAAATTCCAAAAGTAGATAATGAAGCAAAAGGAAAACAGAAACAAACCGTATCGACGAGAGTTCCAAGGCAAACCAAGATAATTAATCACACATTCCAGGAAGATAACCGGGGAGAGTCCATGGGAAGAATGCCAACAATGATAAAGTTCATCCAAGGAAAACACTAATTTGACTTCAGCATCTCTGAACACGTAGTTTCAAACTCTTATACCGAGCTCACAGCTGCAACCCATGAGGAGAACCATGGCCCTCTCCTCCCGAGTAGACCACGCTTTTTCCTGATCCTCTCCTCCCTACGTGCCCTAGGATGGATAGGGGATGGGCCTGAATCCTCCTCTGATTATTCAGCTGGCCTCTGCCCTTCCCCAGCCTCCTCCACCACCTCTGGAGCCACACTCCCACTCCCTGTTGGCTGTTCCTCCTCTTCCTCAGAGTCAGTCTCCACCAGGGGCATGACACAGATCTTACCATGTTACTAACTCAACAACTGCAGTGATTCACTTAACATTGGGGCAAGAAAGGCTGTAAAATGAGGCAAAATTCATTTCACAACTGTTTCACTTAGCAACAGAAATTTGGGGCTATTCCTTTGGTTGAAGTTTCAGACCAGAATCTGGAATGTCATCTGTCAAAAATATTCTAGTGGATCCTGCTTTCAATGGGTGATTGAACTAAACGACCTCTTCCAAATTTAGGATTCTATGAAATAAGTAACTATGAAATTGATACGGATCACAAACACATCTTTTCAATTCAAAATAGCATTGGCATTTTCTCCATTCTGCTGGCCTCATTGTCTTTGTCTTTATGTAAGAATTTTGCCAGCAACACTCTCTGGCTTGTTGCAGCCTGGAATGATACCTTCTCTTTGTTGGAGTGCTCTGTGAATCTCCTGCAGAGCAAATGTAAAGCCTTACTTCCTCCAGGGAAGCAACACAATGCATGCAGCTGCTCTGTTTGAAGTGAGTGCCATCCCTCACAAAAGGATAATTTATACAATTTGCCCTCCAAAGGAAGTATTCTATTAACATTTGCAAAGTGTGAAGTTGAAAATAAATCCCATTCTTTTTCAGTAGGATCCAATCCCTTTGATCTTCATAGGATTACAGCTTTAGAAAAGTATAGTATTGTACTTTCTCACAGCAGTTTTTGACAGTTACCCCAAATAACAATAGCACTTAGACTTATATATCACTTCACAGAGCTTCACAGCCCTCTCTAAGTGGTTTACAGGGTCAGCATATTGCTCCCAACAATTTTGGGTCCCCATTTTACCAACCTTGGAAGGATGACAGCTGAGTCAACCTTGAGCCTGGTGAGTTTCGAACTGCCAAATTGCAGTCTGCTGGCAGTCAGCAGAAGTAGCCTATAGCACTGCACTCTAACCACTGTGCTACTGTGGCTCAAAGGTTAATGTCCCTATTTTAAAGTCAGTATCTATATGGTTTTAGATGTCACCTTGTGTGAAGAAGCATTCTTCAGGTTCATCGTGCCCAAAAAACTGTCTTCCACCTGGGTGAACACCCTCATGGACAGTCTGCCTGGTGAGAAAATCAATCTTGAAAACAGAGAAAGAATTAAACAGAAGAGTAGCCTGCAAGATCAGACCTTTCAGCTACTGAAGTTATGGAAAGAGCAAAATAAGGACCACAGTACAGTCAAGAATATTGTCCAGGGTACGTACTAAAGAAAAGCAAGGGATTATGTTTATCCACTGGGTCAGTTTATGTAAGATGTTTGTTCCTGAGTATAGACTAAATCACCACAGCAGTCAAAACAATCAGTTGAAGGTGGCCATTGTGATCTTCACCTCAGTAATTGGAGCAGCTTCTAAGTGCATAAGCCACGTGGCCACGTATTGTATCTTTTAGTTAGGCACTGGAGAACTGCATGTATGAAAGTGGGAGACCAAGGGCAAAGCAACAGATAATTGGGAAGTTTTCCCCTTTCTCTTTTCTTCTTTGCTTTTTGTGCTGAGTAGGTTGAGGGGATTTTCTCTGGCTGCAGTATCTATAGCAGCCTGGAGCAAGATAAGAACTGCCATTCCTTATCTTTAGCATTTGAAGTCAGTGGATGTGATTACAATCACCTTAAAACTGCTTTGAAAGTTGGGGTTTTCAAATAAAAGCCCTTTTTATTTGAAATCAGCTTTCTGTGGCCTTTCCACTTACTCCTAAGCATTAAATAAAGATGACGTGGCCACATCTTCCTCCCTGTTATTTCTCCATAAAATTGCCTTCATCTCTCATCCTTAGTTTAGGAATAAGACAGGCTAAAGTTATCATTAGGCATGTTGGCATTAAAATAGAGTTTCCTCCCTTACTGGGATATCATCCAAAGCAACCTCAAGATGGGTAAAAGCAGTTCGGTTGTGATCAGGAGGAAAGGCATTAAAAAGGCAAAATCATGACAAAGGGGAGAGAAAATTTCCTACAGGTATAGATTTCTAGAGCCAGTTTGGTTAGTGCAGGGGTCCCCATATTTGGCAACTTTAAGTCTTGTGGACTTTAACTCCCAGAATTCTCTAGCCAGGTATGCTGGTTGGAGAATTCTGGGAGTTGAAGTCCACTGGTCTCAAAGTTGCCAAGTTTTGAGACCTCTGGGTTAGTGATTAAGGCACTGGGCTAAAAACCATGAGCCTGTGAGTTCTAGTCCATCTGAGGCACAAAGCCAGCTGGGCCAGTCACTCTCTCTCAGCCCTTGAAAACAGGAAATGGCAAACCACTTCTGCAATCTTGCCAAGACAACTACAAGGACTTGTCCAGGCAGTTACCAGGAGTCAACAATGACTTGAAAACATACACACACACAATATTTTCTGACAACTTAATTTTACTTTAGCAGTAAGGAAAAGCCACTGTGTCTTTTCAGTGCTTTCAAGTTAATCTTGACTTTTGACGACTATACAGACAAGTCTATAACAGGGTTTCTTTGGTAATATTTTTGGGAAGTGATTTGTCATTTTCTTCTTCGCTGAGCTGAGAGAGAGAGAGAAATTGGTACAGCCAACTGGTTTTATGCCTGGCAGGACTAGAACTCCCAGGCTCCTGGCTTCTAGCCTATGCCTTTAACCATTTCACAAAATGACGGGGTACAAAATGAAAACTCTTTTAGAGAAATCTGGGATTATGCTATCTGTATGAAATCTAATCGACCCAGATGGCATTGTGTGCATAAACTCAGATTTCATTGGTTTTAATTTGTAGGGTAGATTTCAAGAAAGTATTGACAGAAAGAAGGGCTTTAAGTCTACTAGCGAAGGAGATAGGTTCAATCATATTTTTGTGACCTCAATGAAGAGAACTAAACAAGTTTAATTCTTTCTTTCTTTTTAGGAATCGAACTTTGTGAAAACAGTGTTTTAAAGCACATTGACCATCTCAACATCACCCTTGAGCATCTCAATATCCTGATAGAAAATTTGCCAGGGAAAAATGTGGGCAGAGAAGAAACGGAACAGATTTTTAGGATGTGCAAATCCACAGAGCCAATTCTGAAGCTCTTGAATTTGTGGAGGATAAAAAATAAAGACCAAGACACCATCAAGAGCTTGATGTTTGGACTGAAGCATCTGAAATCATACCGTTTCCCCAAAACAACCATTCAAGGTTTTCGGAAAGTGGTGAAATTCCTCCACAGCCTCACAATGCATAAATTGTACCAAAACCTTTTCTTAGAAATGGTAGGAAACCAAGTCCATTCGGTAAAAATGAGACGTGGGTAATTTTAAGTTCTCTGATCTTTCATTTGCCACTTGCTGCTAGCAATAATTAAATGGGGGAGGGGAATGTTTTCCCATACGATAATGCTTATTTATATTTATATGACTGACTGGGATAGCTTAGACTATCTTAGAACTTTTGTTGTTGTTTTGTAATATTAAAATGCTTACCTGGACTCTGACTCCCTCCAAGAATTCCAGTGAATTCCATGGGCATAGAGAGAAATAATAGCAAAAAAAAAAAAAAATCCGATTTGCTATTTATATTAATTTGAAATCTAAATTGTGACATGTATTTATTAACTTCATTGGTAACTATTTGAGATTAAGTGCTGAAGCAGATGACCGCTCATTATAGAATCATAGAGCTGGAAGATACTTTAGAGGTCATCTAATCCAACCCCCTGCCCAAGGCAGGAGTCCTTATACCATCCGGGACAAACAATTTCATTGTTTAAACATTTATGTTTCACTGTTTATTAATGGCCCTAAAAGTTTATTTCCCAGCCCTTCAGAGTCTCTAGTGTGGTGTCATTGAAATTCAACATCAAATCAATAATTTTTCTCCTCAATTTCAGGCCAAGAAAAATAAAACTCGCCATGCATTTGGATGTGCTTTATGTATCTGAAATGCAAAATTCTTCCTCCCCTTATCCCTACTTATATGACATCATGGTGTTATCTTAGTGGCTGTTGCTGTCCTTGGCTATGGATTATAAGAGGGGTGAGTCTTGGCTAGAAAAAAAAATGCTAGGCTCTCACAAATGCAAATCCACCATAGAGGAAAAGCATAGTTCCATTTGCATAAAGAGGCCAGTGACCATTCATCTTCTACTATCAGAATATTATTTCTGAAACCTATCAGCCTAATGATGCATGGAAGGGCTGAAAAATTCTGGGAGTTGGAGTCCATGCATCTTAAAGTTGACAGGTTCTAATGTTTTTCAAACACAGCAACCTTAAGATGTATGGACTTCAACTCCCATAATTCCCCAGCCCATCCACACATCTTAAAGTTCACAAGTTTGAGAAACACCATTCTACTCATTTCTCCACTATGTTTCAAGCTACTCCTTATTTACATCTCTGTCATGGAGCACATACCAGACTCCAAAATAAGTACTCATTTCACGCACAAAAACAAAAGTACCTCCCCCACCTTTTTTTCTTTCTTTTTTGCTTCCCATAACTATATAGAAATGATTGCTAGAGTTTCAATTCAATAGGTCCAAAATCTCTAAATTCTGCCTTAATGGTTAGTTCCATATTTCTCCATTTTTGCTATTGTGGTCTTTAGATGGCAGAAATTGAAGTTCCCAATATTCCAAGCCTGCAGGTGTCAAATTGGCCAAGCTAAATTGGTCTATTTTTCAGTGTTCCGACCAGTTCAGTCCCAAATCTTCTGCCACATTCATTTCTCTTGAATGAACTTGTGTTACTATAGTGAAACAAAATGGTTTTTGCTACTTTCTCCCACCCAAGGGAAATCTTTTTTTTGTGTGTAAAAAAATTAAGTAACATATCCTTTCTTTCTCCTACCAAGCCCCTGAATCATTCATCTTTTTTTTTCTTTTACGAAAAGCAGAAATTCTACCATCTAAAGCCACCACCACCCTCTTTTCAAGTGGAATTGATTTGGATCCATACATGACAGGCTTGAAGCTTGCTCTAAATAAGTGGTTACAATAATTGTTTCTTGCAGGAAAAAAAAAAGGCATAGTTGTTTTGTTTCCTTTTGCAATTTAATCTTGAATGTATGAAGGAATCTTAAATTTGAATTATAAATTGGTTGCAGAACTTCAGTGATGTTGTCAGAACAAGTAGGCAGTCTAATCTTTTGCATTGTCTGTTGGCTGACTTTTCATATGTTTTCACCCTCCAATTTACAGAGGGGAAATGAATAGAATGTATACTGTTTATTTTCAAGCTAAAAGGGACGGGGAGATATTTATATGTTATGTTTTGTAGTAAATCTTTCCGTCATTCTTCCTTTGTGGATTTTTAAAGATTATTTCTTAGGTGGTGTCTGTATAGAATGTGATATCTTTTAGAAATAATTTCTAGGAAAAGAAAAGAAAAGAAAAAAAAAACATGTTGCAAGTAGATCATTAAGAAGCTGTACATTTTGTTTTTAGAACATGAATGTACCCTATTTAAAATATGAGTTTTCAAGATGGATTTTTGACCTTGTTTTATAAAGCTATTTTTTTCATTTAAAATCTGTGGCTCTTCGATTCTTTTGTCTCACAGTCCCTAAAAACTCTGTTGTGGCTATTTCAGAAGTCAAAAGGTAGAAAAACCATCATATTACATGGACATGATCTCCACATTGTGGTGGCTGGATATGATTTTAGTTTTTTCCACAGCTAAATATTGATGACAATCAGGATTTCCAGCCATTTGGAGAAGTTTAATCTGTTTCAGCAGAATATGGTATCCATCTCCCTTTAACCTTTTTGCCTTATAAAAATCCCTCCAGTTTTAAAAATTGATAATGATTTTATAGATATAAAATAATGTTTCTCAAGTTAGACAACTTCCAGATAGATATACTTCAGGTATTTTTAGCAATAGTAAGGCTGGGTGAGGAATTCCATAAAGTGACATTCATATGCAGTATTTAGGATATACCCTGATTGGAAAACACTGGTCTAAAAATATGAAGATATCATGTTAGATTGTACTGACTCTGCTCATGTACCATACTAATCCATGGTTATCTGACTCATAGTTGACTTAATACAACTACTTGAATTCATACAACATTAACTTTACTGAATGTGTTTATATGATGCATTCAGCTACAGATTAGCTACCATATTTTAATACATTGCTTTATAAATTTAGCCTTTGGATCACAACCTGGTATTCTCACCCCCCATATTAGGTTGGACAATGTGCATTGAACTCAATGTAGACTTAAATTCTGACAATGTTCTCAAGGAGGCTCTATCTATCTATTGTTAGCTCAAAGTGTTTTCTAACTACTGGTAGCTGCCTAGATTTTAAAAATAAAATTTCCTATTACCTGATATCAGATTGCTTAGAGGCAAACTAACTTTGGGACCTTTAGAACAAATATGTTTTTAAGGGTAGTTATGATGCCTTTCAATATAAGCAAAAACCAGCTAAGCATGCAAGTATTATAAAAGCAATTCAGAGTCCTGTTGGATTGGAGGATCATATAATTACAGATAATCAGAGTTGATAGGTCATCTACTCCAACCCCCCACCCAAGCAGAAGACCCTACACCATTTCTGACAAATGACAGTCCAATTTCTTCTTGAAAGTCTCAAGTGATGAAGCTCCCACAACTTCTGAGGGCAAGCTGTTCCATTGGTTGATTGTTCTCACTGTCAGAAAGTTTCTCCTTATTTCTAGGTTAAATCTCTCCTTGTTCACTTTCCATCCATTATTCCTTGTCTGGCCTTCTGATGCTTTGGAAAATAGATTGACCCCTTCCTCTCTGTGGCAGCCCCTCAAATATTGGAAGACTGCTATCAGGTCTCCCCTGGTCCTTCTCTTCACTAGACTAGCCAGGCCCAGTTCCTGTAACTGTTCTTCATATGCCTTAGTCTCCAGTCCCCTAATCATCCTGGTTGCTCTTCTCTGCACTTTTTCTACAGCCTCAACATCTTTTTTATAATATGGTGGCCAAAACTGGATGCAGTACTCTATGTGTGGTCTTACTAAGGCTTTATAGAGTGGTATTAGTACCACTCTAATTAGTATTAGTGGTATTATGATAGATAATCAAGCCGATCTGGCCTAGGGTTTTATAGGGTTTTATAGGGTTTAAATTGGTTTTAACTGGTTTTAGTCTCTTATACTCTTGATTGAATTTTATCTTTGAGCTACCATATTTAATCTTTTTTTTAAAAAAAATTAAATATTGTATTTGTACTATTTTTTTAACTTTGGCTGTACACAGGGAGAGGGGCGGTATAGAAAACTAATGAATAAATAAACAAACAAATAAATAAATAAATAATACAGTGAAATAACACAATACATCCAAATATCACAAATTGTCCAGGTTAGTAGTATTTGATGGCCACCACAATTATGAAACCGGACCAATCAAGATAACTACATAGTGTACAAATTCAGAAGCATGGGCACATACAGTGTAAGACCACCTTACACTGAATATCCTTCTAGGGTAATATTGTCAATTCTACTTTTGTTCCATACTAGGCAACCTGTGATCCAGTGGGTCATCAATTCAGTTCAGTTTAACATTATTCAGTAAATAATGTTTCACGGATATTTACTTACCTAAACAGTTCAACAGAATAACCATAGGTGAGGAGGGGGGGGGGACAATTGGGGGCAGAAGCAATTTCTGACTTCCTGCTGGCTTCCCTAGTGACTTTGCTTTTGCAAAGCTTCTAGGGAGAAAGTCAATGGGGATCTAACAGAGAAAGATACAAGTTGCTTGGGTAAGCCTTCCTCCTCTGGGCACTCTACTCAAATAATCTGTGCTTATGTTGAAATGGCCACCCCTGCACACCATCTCCAATCTTCATCATACCCCCATGTATACTGGCTGACTTTGTTACACCCTTGTGAACCCTCCTTAACACATGCCATGCTCTCAAACGCGCTCCCCCTCCACTGCCCCTCCAAATCTGGCAGTAGCCACTTATCTTTTGGCCTGAGACTTGCAAATTCCTGCTGGTTTCCCCATTGACTTTGCTTTTGGAAAACTGCTAGGGAATATTGACAATTACTATCAAGTTTAGATTTCCTGCTAGCTTCCCCATTGACTTCTGAGAAGCTGTCAGAGAGTGTTAGACATGCCAATCACATCACTAGCAGTGGGATCATGTTGAAGTGGCCACAACAGTTCAATTTTTTAATTTCACAGGAGTAATAGGCCATAGATTTTGGACATATTCTGTAGGTTGGCCCATTTGAGGTTCTTTGGTTCAAAAATCATTGCCCTGTGATGTATCATTTTGCCCAATTGAAGATTACAAATAAAAAAAATGCAAGAGTTTTAGTAATATCTAGGCAGTGTTCAAACATAATTTTAATTATAGCTCACTGCACTTAATATAAACCATGGCTTGCACAACACAATATCTGAATTTACATAAATGTGTTTGGAGTTGCATTAATCCATCAGCTATTAACAATTGTTCAGCTATTAACAATTTTCAGGGTTTCATACTGGAGATTTTCAAATCCTACTTGGAGTTGCTGTACATTTAATCAAAGACACACCATGCCATGGACATAGAGATGCTGATTTTTGAAGCAGTCCGTGTATATAGACTGGGCAGAATTATGTTCTGCTGCATTTAGCAAGTGGTAAATGTTAAAGTTAGAAGAATATGCAAGATTATTGTTTTACTTTCCTTTAGTTGGCAATCTAAATACAGATAATTTTGTTCTAAGCAACAGCTGGGAATTCTAAGAGTTGTAGCCTAAAATAGCAAGACTAAAACTCTGTATCTCTCTGCTACCATATGGTAGTCATCTAGATTTTTACAGCTAAAATTTGCCATTCCATGTTAGCTCATATCACAGGATATCATATCAAATACTCATCCAGGTTAAAAAAATAACATCATGATTTCTATGTTCACCTAACATGCTATGCCTAAAATAATTAATCTTATTATGGCTTACTGTAATGGCTTATTCATCCAACTTTCTATGAAAGTGCTTGGTTTTCCTACCTATAAGATCGAACTACAAACTATTTAGCAGTCAATTTAGCTGAATCCAGCATGTTGTGTGAAACCAGCCCATGTTTTAATCCTAATCTTTTTGTCAGGATATTATTTTGCCAGTTTAACGATGAGAAAAGGAAAGAATCCTATGTTACCCACAATATTCTCTTGCCACCAGCTATTTTTCCAAGTCAAGTTTTAGATGAGAATTTTGAATAGTTAATTGTTTAAAATTGGAGTTTACATAGGCCACAGCTACCGCTTTTCATCTAAACATGTAGTCAAGCTATATTTAATGTCTATCAAAGGACATTTCTTTGGAAATAAAATGATTGGATTTTGTTTGTTAGTCACCCACACAACTCTATTTTCTCACTGGTGAAATAGTCCAGAGCTGCATGTTGCTTCTCACAAACTTGCATTTTCAATTTCTGTGGCTCTCTTGTAATGCTAATGAAGGTGAGAGCTGTTACAAAGGAATATAAACTGAATTGTATAACCTCTTCCATATTTGCCTTATCTTTTACTACAAAGGCCTTCTTTTCTCACTGCTAGTTATCTCCACACAAAAGCTGAGTGGCTGACTTCCAACTTGGGAGTCATTAACTTTGCGAGTCTCCTTGGTAATTCTTTTACAGTCTTACCTTTTAAAAGAAGCATTTCTGTGCAATGAGAATCGATCTGTTGGCTGGACCCAATTTTAAAATTTATTAGGGTCTTTTTTCATAGTGTAGAGATGGGATTTTGAGCAGGATGCTCAACGTTCCTGCCCTTGTCCTCCCCTGAAATTCTGCTTTAGAGCTTCCTGTTTACAACCCCACATGTAAACCCTGTAAAAAAACATCCTCAGGTCCATCATCAGCTCCATAAATAGTGATTTTTCAAGCAGTTGGCGATGGTAACTGCTTGCCAGCTAAAGACAATGAAAATTAAAACACTGCCATCATTCATTGGGCCTTTTGCTGCTAATGTTTGACCAGATGCAATTTATGCTTGCTCATGGATGCCACCCCATTTATTCTATTTTATGCCATATTTAGTGATTTAGCATATTTATGCTGTAGATGCCATATTTAATATATGACATCTATGGCATTCTATCTGCAATACGTGGATATCTTATTCTTCAAGTGAGTTCATGCAATCACTGGTATATAAATACAAGTTTAAGTAAAGTGTCAGCAAATGTACATATAAAAGAGCTATGTGGACAATAAAGTATGTGAGATAAAATATTAAATTAAGAAAAAGCCATAATGAAATCATCATAATATGGCACTCTAGAGTCGCAATGGGATAGATATTATAATTCAATATCTAGGAAGCTAACCATGTAACTGCTTATGAAGTGGCTATGATGAGATCATCCCGGGTGCCTTGAAATTTCCTGAGGAGAAATTCTTGAACTATATGTGTTATCGTTTGTTCTGGTGTTCCCTGGTCACATTGAGGGCTTTTGGCCACTCCCCACTTAAACAGCTTTGCCTTAATTCTGCCTTAATACCAACCCATTAACTTCCAACCCAGTCAGCTTGTGTATAAGGAATGAGGAACTACTCTTACCCCCCTTGTCCTTTGGTGGGAAAGTGTGTCAAGCACCAACTATCAGGTAAGTGTGAGACAAACTTTGTGCTATGAAAATACTGTAGTACAGAGGTGTCAAACTCAAGGCCCGGGGGCCGAATTCGGCCTGTGGGGTGTTTAGATCCGGCTATGGGTGGACTTCAAAAGTTTTAGCAAAGGGTTCTCTGCCTGGTTGCTGGGTGGGTGTGGCCATGGCGGGCATGGCCTAGTCAGTCTCCTGCACCACGGTGGGAGGGAGGGTGTTTTTGCTCTCCCTGGGCTCCAGAGGGCAAAAACAGCCTCCCTGGGCTCCGGAAGCTCTCTAGAAGCCAGAAACGGGCCCAGTTCCAGCCTCCCTGAACTTCCAGGAGGCCCGTTTTTCACTCTCCCTGAGCCTCCATGTGCACCTTGCATTTACCTGCATCCAAAACGGGCCGTATGGGGAACTCATGAGAGGGGAGGGGCAGGGTGGGCAGGGCCAGCCAGGAGTGGGATTTGGGGGTTCTTTGAACTGCACAGAATCATAGCTAGGGGCTTTCCTGAACCCTGTGAACTCCCAGCACCCCACCTCTGGATCTGACCCACGGGGTTGCCCTGGAAATATTAAAGGACCAGCCTGCGGTGCCTCTACCAGTGAAAACGGAGCTTGCGAGAGCTGTGCATGCTCCATCCCCGAGCTCCATTTTCACTGGTAGAGGCTTGCAGGAGGCCGTTGCATCTGAAAACAGAGCTCGACAGCCTGTTTTCGCTGGTAGAGCTCTTAGGCCACCACAGCTCCTCCCAACACAAGTGACATCATGCTGTCCATGCCCACTCTGTCCATGCCCACTCTGGTCCCTCAAGGTCATACATAACCCTGATGCAGCCCTCAATGAAATCAAGTTTGACACCCCTGCTGTAGTACCTCAGCACTTAACTGTTTCAAAATGCATTGAATTTGGTATTCAATGTGTTTTGAAGCAGAAATCTTGTCCCGGCTCTTGTCTTTCTTCTGGTAGTCAACGTGCAAGGAAGAACTTCCTGGCATCGGCTCCCTCATGACTTGCTACTTCTTCTGGCAGGTCACATGGATGGTAAGTCATATGGTTTTCTCGGTACCCATCAGTTTTAGTATTCGGTGTGTCTTCTGGAATGAATTGCTGACAAGGATTGAAGTACCTCACTGAGGTACACCTCACTGAGACAAAGGAACAAACTTGTCTGTTCTTGATGAGTCCTAGAGCTTCTCTTTGTCTCTTCTGTCCCTTGAAGAGGATGAGGCTACTGCAGCAGAGGTACAAAACAAAATGAAGCCATGGGACCACTGCTCTTTCTTTTAGAGAGAGTGGGGCAAGCAGCTTTGAGGGGGTGCTTAGCTTGAATCTTCATCAAAGTAAAGCTGTATCATCACAAAACCTTCATTGGCTCTTCGGCTAGTATTTATTTATTTTATTCATTTGTTTTGTCTGTCAATCAAATCCTCTTGCTATCTCAGTGAATTTGAACTATGCGGATATCTCATTCCTCAAGTGAGGTTTCTGAATTTTTCCTCCACCTAATGGCTCTCTTAAATTTGCTGATTTAGGAGTTTTCCAAGACATCACTGGATCCATTCAGTTTATCTCAATTGTAAGCTTAGTCTTGGGAAGAGTGACAAATATAAAAAGCCATCTGTATCTGGCTTAATCTAGGAGGCATCACGCATTATAGATGGTTCAAGAAATCTTTCTGAAAGCTTTAATAAAATCCATATTGATTCATTGTCACAAAGCATTAAACTTGTTTCCTCTTCTTCATCCCAAATAGCCAGTCTACCCAGTCTTCAGGGAGCTATTAAACACTGCCTAGCAGAAGGATAGATCTCTTAAGACTGGAGTGACATTTATTGAAGAAGAGTTGGGAGGGGGAAAGTGTTGAAAAAATGTTCCTCTGGCTTTCATCTTTCCTTTCAATTACTGGAAATGGCATAAAGCATCTCAAGGGTGCAGGTTGAGAAACAGCAGCAAACAGCCTGAATAAAGGATCAACCCACCATTCTGCTTAGAAATGCAGAGAATGGCCATCGCTTAGCAGTAAATCCCATGCCTTCCATCAACCATTTCCATCTTGACACCTCTAGATTTGCAGGACTTCAGCTCCTGTCACCCTGGCCAAAACATTGATTCCCCATCCAGTTCAAGGTGAAGGACCCAAAGTTGGTGGCATTGCGGGGATATTGAAGTTGCCTATTGAAGCAAACCAATCAGGTTCACCAATCTTCTCTGGTTGTGCTCATTCTTCAAGTTGATTCTTTATTATAATTCAATTTCCTGGATGGTAGTCATTTTTATTTGATTAATTTTATTCGAATTATAGTCTTTCTTACACAGAGGGGCATGTTATCTCAATAAGTGTTTCCATTTGGGAAAGCTAATTTGGGGAAACAAGGGTAATGTGTGAGCGATCATCCTCGTTTAAGCGATTGAGCAAATTATGGGTCATGTTGACCCTTTGTCAACATGGACATGACAAGAGCACAATGGTTACAAATGCTCATCGTGACGTTCTTCTTTTCTTTTTAAAAATATTATGCTCAAGGTCAATCAAGAAACGATGTACAGAATGACAGATGCCCATTTTATTATCTATACCTTTTGACAATAAAATGACATGGCCACATCCATCCTAGCTGCCAGAGGTCAAACACAACCCTGATGCAGACCTCAATGAAATCAAGTTTGACATCAGAGGTGGTATTCAGCCTGTTCTGACAAGTTCTGGTGATGGTTGCAGTGTCCCAGGGTCACGTAATCAGCTTTTGCGACCTTCTGGCAAGCAAAATCAAAAGGGAAGTCAGATTCTGTATCAACCATGTTACTAACTCGACAACTGTAGTGGTTCACCTTATTCTGACCAAGGCTTCCTGAGACCGTAATTAAGCACACGCTTAGTTAAAACAACTCTTGTTTTATTCCAACACTGGGAATTATGTTCGTTCCCAGTCTGTAATGAATCCCAAACAGTCCCTTGAGATAAGCACCCACCTTTCTTTCCTTTGAATTGCTGCCAACAACTAGAGTGCAAAATGAACTATAAAAAACCAACCGAAGTACAAAATCCACACAGAGCTTCAAGGATTAATCTGAACAGAATGAACAACTTTGTTTCCTACAAAGGTTTCTTCACCTTTGCCTGTCCTTTATACTTTATGAGAGGGACAATCACCTCCAAGCCTTACTCTTGAGTTGCCCCTTTTGTCTCAGATGCTCTTGCCTTCCAGCAGCTCTGTGCACACATGCACTGGGAACAGGCTTCCCTTGTTCCTCTGCCTTGCTGCTGCCAGACTCTGGAGGCTCTGGAGTCAGCACCCCACTCCCAGATGGTCTTGGTCCCGTCTCTGCATCAGACACAGGACCTTCATCCAAGTCCTCTCCAGACTCCCAGGCTGGTCCCCGTTCTTCCCCACTGTCCGATTCTGCTGCTGTCTGCATAGGTTGCTGGCAAACCACAACACACCTAACAACCGTGGCAAGAAAGGTCATAAGATGTCATAAAATGGGGCAAAATTCACTTAACAGTTGTCTTGCTTAACAACAGAAATTTTTGGCTCAATTCAGTGATGGGATTCAGCCAGTTCGCATCACTTTGGAAGAACCAATTGTTAACTTTTTGAGCAGTTTGGTGAACTGGTTGTTGGAAAAAATCATTAGGACAAAGAACCGGTTGTTAAATCATAAGCTGGCAGGAATAGCTAACACCCAAGAAGATAGGCTCAATACCACCTCCGTAATTCCCACCTCTGGACTGGAGGCTAAAACATACAACGAACGTTTGCAGGAACTGGGCTTGGCTAGTCTAGTGAAGAGAAGGACCAGGGGAGACATGATAGCTGTCTTCCAATATTTGAGGGGCTGCCACAGAGAGGAAGGGATCAAGCTATTTTCTAAAGTGCCTGTAGGCCAGACAAGGAATAATGGATGGAAACTGAACAAGGAGAGATTTAACTTGGAAATAAGGAGAAACTTTCTGACAGTGAGAACAATCAACCAATGGAACAGAAGTTGCCCTCAGAAGTTGTGGGAGTGCCATCACTTGAGACTTTCAAGAAGAGATTGGACTGCCATTTGTCAGAAATGGTGTAGGGTCTCCTGCTTGGACGGAGGTTTGGACTAGATGATCTACAAGGTTCCTTCCAACTCTGACTATCTGTTATTTAAATCCCACCAATGGCTCAGTTGTGGTCAATAGGGAAGCCAGTTTCCCTTAACAACCGTACTGTTAACTTAAGTCCTGCAGAGATTCACTTAACAACGGTGGCAAGAAAGATTGTTCAAATGGGGCAAATTTAACAAACTTCTCACTTAGCAATGTAGATTTTAGACCCAATTGTGGTTGTAAATCAAGGACTACCTGTACTTAAGTGAGAAAACTGGGCCAAGGATGAGCATAACAACTCTGAAAAGAAAATAAGCAAACCTGCAGATCTGTGTCTGTTCTGCTTGCAACCAAGCAGAATTAATTTAGTCAATTGCAGGTTGCCCTGGGAAAGAATCAGACCTCCAGAGTTATTAGTCTGCTTTCCCTTGTCTCAAAATGATGTTCAGGTAATTCATCAGATTATTTTTAAGCTCTGCTTTTTATGAAACAGACACACCAAAGTTCAGGAGGAGTTCAGAAGGGCATTTTCTTTACTTGTTAGCTATTCTGGTTTGTGAGGATCTGCTTGAACCAGTCTGGAGGAAAAATGGACTTCCTGTTACACACCCACTGCTACTATTATCGCAGCAGTGTCTAGTCCTCATGGGCAAAGGATTCCTAAATATAGGGATACTGACATATATAAGTAGATTGAGGCATTATTTTTAAGCTTAACACACTTTTCCCAGGAGAGGGAACTTGCCAAATTTGAATGAATGCCATGTTCTCTAATCATCTGGGGTCATTCTAATCTTATATATTGAAATAATTTATTGCTTGTGTGTGTAAGAATTATGGCCCTGTTTATTTTTCTTGTTTCTTTATATATTTCCTAAATATAGTATTACCAGATGCTTTCAGTGTTCCCAGAAAATGCATTATTTACTCCTAGGTATACAATTGAACATCAATCTTCTTCTTCTTCTTCTTCTTCTTCTTCTTCTTCTTCTTCTTCTTCTTCTTCTTCTTCTTCTTCTTCTTCTTCTTCTTCTTCTTCTTCTTCTTCTTCTTCTTCTTCTTCTTCTTCTTCTTCTTCTTCTTCTTCTTCTTCTTCTTCTTCTTCTTCTTCTTCTTCTTCTTCTTCTTCTTCTTCTTCTTCTTCTTCTTCTTCTTCTTCTTCTTCTTCTTCTCTTCTTCTTCTTCTTCTTCTTCTTCTTCTTCTTCTTCTTCTTCTTCTTCTTCTTCTTCTTCTTCTTCTTCTTCTTCTTCTCCTTCTCCTTCTCCTTCTCCTAACTTAAGAAAGTCCAGTTGCCTCCTGAAAAAACACCTTTGAGACAAGCATGACTTGGATGACTGAGAATCTCCACAGACTTTTAGCTATACCATTTGGGATGAACACCCTTTGAATGGTGTGGGAGTAGGAATGGATTTCCAGAAAAAAAAGTGCAGACTACAGGAACCAGGTGACCCTTGAGGACAACAAATAAACCTCCAAGTGTTTCAACAACCCTCTAAAAGGATGTAAACAGACAGGAAGATGCTAACAGACAGGAAGCAGCAAGTGAAGCTAGGCAGAATCACATCCGATACCTGTACAATCAGCACAGGGCCTCCCCAAGGCTGTGTGCTATCTCCACTTCTCTTCTCCCTATATACCAATGACTGCATCTCAAATGATCCATCTGTTAAAATACTGAAATTTGCTGATGACACAACAGTGTTTGGTCTCATTCGAGACAATGATGAATCTGCATACAGACAGGAGGTTATACCACTTGCCTCGTGGTGTAACCGGAACAATCTGGAACTGAACACACTCAAAACTGTAGCAATGGTGGTAGGCTTTAGAAGAACGCCCCCCCCCCCCCATATCTTACAATACTAGACAACACAGTATCAACAGTAGAGATCTTCAAATTTCTAGGTTCTACTATATCACATGACCTAAAATGGACACCTAACACCAAAAACATCATCAAAAAAGCACAACAAAAAATGTTCTTTCTGTGCCAACTCAGAAAGCTCAAACTGCCCAAGGAGCTGCTGATACAGTTCTACAGAGGAATTGTTGAGTCTATCATCTGCACCTCTATAACTGTCTGGTTTGGTTCTGCAACCCAACAGGACAGACACAGACTTCAGAAGATAATTAGGATGGCAGAAAAAAACAATTACTACCCACCTACCTTCAATCGAGGACCTGTATACTGCACAAGTCAAAAAGAGGGCTATGAAAATATTTAAAGACCCCTCATATCCCGGATATAAATTGTTTCAACTCCTTCCCTCAAAACGACGCTATAGAGACTGCACACCAGAATAACTAGACACAAGAACAGTTTTTTCCTGAAAGCCATCACTCTGCTAAAGAAATAATTCCCTCAACACTGTTCAACTACTATTACTGCTAATTTTCTCATCACTCCTTATCACCCATCCCCTCTCACTTGTGATTGTAAGACTGTAACTTTGTTGCTTGTATCCTTATGATTTATATTGACTGTTTCCTAGTATGATTTGATTGTTGATTGTACCCTATGACTATCATTAAGAGTTGTACATTATGATTCTTGATTCTTAATGAATGTATCTTTTATTTATGTATACTGAGAGTATTTACACCAAGACAAATTCCTGTGTGTCCAATCACACTTGGGTAATAAAGTATTCTATTCTATTCAAATGACCAGCAAGTGCAAGGAATATAAATCCTTCCATTCCCCTCCATCTAGCCAGAGCTGAAGAAGCTTCTTGGATTAGCAAAATGTCTTCAAAGAAAAAACAAGAAAGTCCAGTTGCCTCCTGAAAAAGCACCTTTGGGTCATCATTATTGATTATTACAATTTGAACTTGCCTTTATTATTTTATAAATAACTCAAAGTGGCAAACATACATGATAGCCCTTCCTCCTCCTATTTCTCCCACAATATGTTTCATGTCATAGAGTCTGAAGTTAAACCCTAACTCAGTCTTGGAGTTTCAGCCTGCTTGCAAAGTTACTATGCTTGACTCTATTTCTGAAGTTCCTGGGAGCATCAAGACTGTTGTTTTTCCTCCTAGCTGGAAGTGACTTGCTGTTCATCCTAATTGTGTCTCTATTCCTCTGCCACTGCAAAGATTGAAATGTCAGCTATTGTTGCTAGACAATTACTGGTTCTGATTGTCTCTTCTGATCATCTAATTTAATTCACACTTGGGATCCTGGATAGATTTCTAATAAAGCTTGCACTCCTCAGTGATAATTGAAGTGGGATTTATAGGTTGCTTCTGCTTTTGCATCTGATGCACAGACTTCTTTAAGAACAAGACAATGAGGATGTAAAGTTGTTGTCTGACTTAGAATTGATATTTATAAAGGTCAGTTCAAGATCAGTTGGGTGAACTATATTTAGTAGGACAGAGTCAAGGTGTCCTGTAACAGAAATAACAGAATAACAAAGTTGGAATGGACTTTTACTCCAACCCCTTCCTCAACTAGGAGACCCTACAGGTTAAAACCTGCCGCTTTAAGCGTAAGCACCCGCTGCCTCAGCCCTCCGAAAGCATTTCCAAGTGGAGCGGTGATGGCTGGGGTGGGGGGTGCTCAAGGTCCCGTTGCAGTTGCATGCCATTCCCTCTGCCCCCCTTTCTTCCTTTTCTCACAACCCGCTGCTTACTGGAGCTCGCCAGATCACAGTTCATCCCAGACCAGGTATATGTCTGTGTGTGTATTTGCAACTGCTGCAGGGGTGGGTGCTCATGGGCCTGCTGCTTTAAGTGTGCAGCGATGGCCCAGAGACCCTGCCCCAGCCCTCCAAAAGCACCCCACTGCCCAAACCCTTCTAAAGAATCTCCGTGGGCGGCAGAGGCGGTGGACCTGGTTGCCTCTCATTTTGCCCCCGGGAGAAGTGGGCAGAGGCGGCAGAGATACTGTGGTGATGGCGCTGCTTACAGGCAGCAGCCAGATCTGCCACCCAATCAGTCTGCCACGTGGTAGGGAGATCTGTGAGAGCACTGCGTGGCGGCTTAGCCAGCCAGCCAAACCTGGGGACATTGGGGGAGGGGGCAGCTAGGTAGGCAGCCAGCAGCGTCGATGGGAGGGAGCTGCGCCAGTGGGGAAGCCAGCCAGCCAAGCCCGGGGATGTTGGAGGGACAGCTAGGTAGGCTAGGTGGGGCCAAGGGAGCCCCAGGGACAGTGGGGGAAGGGCTAGCGCGACTCGCAGGCTTACCTGTCAGCAGGCAGATCAGCGGAGAGGCTCATTTCAGCTCTGGGCTGCTTCTCTCACCTGCTCTTGCTGGGAGAGCCTCTCTCGGCAGAGCAAAAACCTTACAAGTTCCCCTCCCTTCAGAAATGGCTCCTGGGCAGCAGAGAGAAACAGGATTCCCAAAGAGAGGGGGACTTGTAAGCTTTTTGCTCTGCCGCAGCGAAAGGCAGACAACAATGGCTGGCCTGGTGGGCAAAAGCAGGCTACAGGCATGTCGCGTATGCACACAATGTTGTTCCGGAAAACCGGTAGCGGAAATTTTGAGTAGTTCGGAGAACTGGCAAATATCACCTCTGATTGGCTCCTCCCCCATTTTGCTGATTAACTGTTCTCACTGTCAGGAAATTTCTTCCTAGTTCTAGGTTGCTTTTCTCCTTGGTTAGTTTCCATCCATTGCCTCTTGTCCTGCCTTCGGGTACTTTGGAGAATAGGTTGACTCTCTTCTTTGGGCAGCCCCTCAAATATTGGAAGACTGCTATCATGTCACCCTTAGTTCTTCTTTTTATTAAATTAAACATACCCAATTCAGGAACTGTTCTTTAAATGTTTTAACCTCCAGTCCCTTAATAATCTTTGTTGCTATTCTCTGTATTCTTTTTAGAGTCTCAACATCTTATTTACATTGAGAAGACCAAAATTGGATGCAGTATTCCAAGTGTGGTCTTACCAAGACATTATAAACTGATAGTAACACTTCATGTGATCTTGATTTTATCCCTCTGTTAATGTAGCCTAGGACTGCATTGGGTTTTTTGGCAGCTGCAGCACACGGCTGGCTCAAATTTAAAAGTGATTATCCACTAGGACTCCAAGATTCCTCTCACAGTTACTGCTATTGAACCAGGTACCCCTCACATTATACCTGAATGTAGAACCTGACATTGAAGTTCATTTTGTTAGATAGCAGCCAGTGTTCAAGTCTGTCAAAGTCCTTCTGAATCTTAAGTTTATCTTCTGGAATGATGGCTATTCTTGCCAGCTTGGTGTTGTCTGCAAATTTGATGAGTTCCCCATCTATCCCCTCATCCAAATCATTGATGACAATGTTGAAGTGTACAGAGCCTAAGAAAGAGCCCTGGGGTACCCCACTGCATCCCACCCTCCACATAGAGGCAGTTCCATTGGGGATGAGTTTGTAACACCAAGGGGCAGTGGACTGAAGAAGTTTGGGAACCACTGTTCTATCATCTACCACCTATCTATATCTATTGGAACTGATTGCAGGACTTAATTAGCATTGAGTACATATATTTGCTATTTTTTAGTGGTCTGTGTTTTAGCTTTTTAAAATCTGCTAAGACTGGCCAAATAAATTTGAATTTAAATAATATCAAGGCAGGAAAGCCAAAAATCAGGTGATATCTTTTCCAGCTAACTTATTTTATTAAAAGCTATTAAAGGAAAGAAAAGGAAGAGGAAAACAGGTTAGTTATGCAGTGCAGTTATATGTGGGACAGATTACTAGTACCTTGTCAATTAACAATGATAATGTGTTGTACTTGTTGAGATCCTTTGGGATAGTCTTAGACCTTTTAATTTGTGTGAATCCAACCATCTCTCAGACATTTGTGTAACAGTCACCTTGAGGCCCACTTATGGAGGCTCACAAGAGGCTGAAATGCTCTGATATTACTTTGTACATTGTGAGATCCAATCTGGGTGAGTCACCAGAGGTTTGACCATAGAACATAGAATAACAGAGTAGGAAGGGACCTTGGAGCAGGAGTGGGTTTCTACTACTTCTGTCCACCTCTGTAGAACCAGACCTTGTAGCTCTGAAGAGCAGCAGACATAGAACTGGTTCTATGTCTGCTGATGTTTTTGCCCACCTGTCCACCCGGGCTCTTACCTGATCTTTATTTCCTGATTTTTCAACTTCAGCTGCTGAATGAGGCACAGCTGCAGTTTAAAAAGTAGGAAAAGAGGGGCTGCTTCAAAGGCTGCATCTCTGCACACAGTGTACTGATGACGATTTACCGGCGACGATTTACAGGCGCCCGCTCGCAGAGTGCAGGAAAGCACATCATAAATCACCGAACCTCGTAAATCCCGAACCGGTAGTTAACCCTGTCGTATTCCACCCCTGCCTTGGAGGTCATCTAGTCCAAGTATTAGTTTCTACCTAGGATCAAACTCACAGCCTCCTGATTGTGAGGTGAAAGTTCCATTTCAAACGCATGCTGGAACCCATCCTCAGGGAACTTCTCTCTCACTGGAAAGCAGATATTCTGGTGAGAAAGATATTCTCCCCTGAGGACAGATTCTAACATGCCCGGACCGCTAAACCTCTGGACCTGATGACTGACCCAGATTGGATCCTGCAACATTATACTGGGACACGTATATTCCTCTTCTTTTGTGACTTTGTACTTTAATTATTTTATGCAAAATCTGCCCTCCCTTACAGTAGTGCGTTTCAAACATTTTTACCACCAGTTCGGTGGGCGTGGTTTGGTGGGTGCACTTTGTGCATGCGCATATACACTTTGGTGTGTGGGCGCACCAAACGTGCACTTTGTGCTGGTGCAGAAGCTTTCTGACTCGCCTCCTGCAATCCTACACTTTCCCTGTCACTTCAGCAGCTGCCACGCGGCAATCTGT
The DNA here is from genome assembly GCA_023653725.1 of Bungarus multicinctus. NCBI lineage: Eukaryota > Metazoa > Chordata > Lepidosauria > Squamata > Elapidae > Bungarus > Bungarus multicinctus. Next base: position 80,175,995 of record CM042846.1, on the reverse strand, counting down.
TGTGTCGTGCAAAGCAGCTGCACTTCAAAAGCAGAGGATAAAGGTTAGTATGGGAGCTCGGGGATGGGCGGGGGAGAGAACTGGTTCAATCTCCATTGCTCATTGGCGCTACCGGCTTGGCAGAACCAGGCCAAACCGGTAGAATACCTCCACTACTCCCTTACTAACACCTCCAACTGACCAAGGTTAAATCCTCCATTTTTCTGAACCTGATTAAATGAACTCCAGCTCACAAGAACTTTTAATAAAAATGGAGAAAGGTATTATTAGATTCCTGATTTTTGTCTAGCATAGGCTACCATGGGCCTCCTTCCACAAGATGGGAGAGGAGAATCTTTTCATCTGCTCAATGGGGTGACTTTACTATCTCCCTTTCTCTGCTCCTGCTTCTGTCTCTCTCTCTCTCTCTCCCTCCCTCCCTCTCTCTCTCTTTCTTTCTCTCTCTCTCTCACACACACAGACAGACAATTCAAGCAGCTTGTTTTTTTTGTGGCTTGCACCTCAAATTAAATCGTGATGTTTGGGGTTTATGGTCAGGCACAACCCTTGTGGTAATAGAGAAGAAGAAAAAAAAGAAAAGTGGGGGAGGGAGGAAGGAAAGGAAAATATGGCAATCCTGCTGATGATATGGAAGGATCACTGTGAAATTGAGTATTGAATCCTAAAAACGTAGGCACAGGGTACAAGAAGCTCAAAGGATCATGTTAAGCACAGGGTAAATGGTTAATTGCTGGAGAATTACAGATGACATCACAGTGCGGGGGGGGGGAATCTAAAAATAAACATCGCTGAGGTAATGGTTCATTAGAGATGCTCCTCAATACTATACAGCCTGCAGGCCCCTGTATTAATTAAAGAAAAGAATACAACTTGTTTCTACTTGGAAAACACTTCTGGATTTGGTGCTTGAGATGGGGAAAAAAAAGGAAACTTTCACTTTGGGTTTTGCTGATTAGATAGGTTTGTTGTTGACTATAAATGGCTAGTACTCTATATATTACTATATACAAAAACCAAAAAGTTGAGGCTGTATGTTATTACCTTATTCTACTGCACTAAAATGAGCAGCAGGTCTATGCTTTTCTTTCTTTTTCTCCTTTTCCCCTAAACCTTTTCCTCTTTCCTTTTTCCTCCCTTACTTTCCCATTATTTTCATTTTTCTTTGCTTTTTATGTTTTGATAAACGGATACAAATTTTAAAAGGAAAAAATAACATGGGCATTCCCGGTCAAAACTTTTCACGCTAGATACCACCATGTTGCCCAAATTCTAACAAAACAGAATAACAGAATTGGAAGGGACCTTGGAGATCTTCTAGTCCAACCCCCTGCTCAACCCCCTATACCATTTCACACAAATGGCTGTCCAATCTCTTCTTAAAATCTTCCACTGTTGGAGCACCCACAACTTCTGGAGACAAGTCGTTCCACTGATTAATTATTCTATCATTCTCTTCCATCGATGGTTATTTTTAAAATGAATTTAATACAAATTAATACAAATTACTAATTTTCTTGAACAGTGGAAAAACAAGGAGCAGGTGAAAATATTTTTTTTACACCTTCACTGAAACTTCATTGGTTTCCAGTGTACTACTAAGCTCAAGTGCTCTGCACAAATATTGATTGCACCAGATTTTTCTATAGTTAGTATATATCTAACCATATATGCAGACTATTGTCTTTGGGGGCCTCCATTCTTTGAAATGAGGAAAGGTTTTTACCACTCTCTTCTTAAGGAGAACTGGGTTAGTAGAAAATTCTTGTAAGCATCATTACTCTCCTATTTGTTGTTTAGTTTAAATGAATCTACACTAATCCTGATGATGATTGATGGTAGTAATCCAACCTTAGAGTTATCTGTTTCTGAGATCTTATTTAGTCTATCACACTTGGGCAATAAAAAAGAAAATGTTGACATTTCTACTGGCCGGAATGCCTTGAGATGATGCTACATCTGGGCATTCTAGAGAAATAAAATAAAATGCGATTGCAGGAATAAAATTGTTGAACTGACATCCGCAGGAGTGAAGTCACAAAGCAGCACAAAGCACAAGATGAAAATGAGCGTGAACACACTGGATGCATATTTAATTAATGAATGACATGGTCATTCATGCCTTAAGAATCTGAAATTATCGAAAAGTGTTAATAATTCACATGTCTGCTTGCTTTTCGCTCATCTATTTCTTCTGACAGTTCTGCCGAGCTGAAAGGAGGGGCCGCATAGCTGAGTAATCAGCCTTTAAAAAATCTTGTTTTATTTCATAAGCATATAATTTTGTTTACTAAAACAAGAGCGTAAAGCTATCATCAAGTCGCTGTTTCTTGGCTGAAGTCAGCATGGTATTCTTACTTGATGGATCAACATGATGTCCTTTAAAAGTTCATTCTGTTCCAGCTGCTACAGTAATGTTTATCTTGAGCACCTAATTATAGAGTCTAACCTGCATCTGGAGAGCTGGTTTGATGTTATTATAGTGTCCCAGAGACAAAACAAAAATATTGGTTTAAACTTATCCATTGAACAAGGAATGGGGGAGTCTTTTAAACTGATGATTGATGAAAACTCAGGAAGTAGAGTTAATTACTTCCCTCTCTTCCATCCATGGAACACTAAGGCCCGATTATCAATTTCTAATGGAAATTGCTTGGTCACCAAGATATCAGAACTTAATGAAGCAACAAGCCATTTCTGGACTGAGGAATGAATATCCTCTAGAAATTTTTAAATGAATGAAGAATGGTCTATTTATTAGGCATATGAAGAGCTTTTCCTTATGGTTGTTTTATAAATTAGATAAGATCTGAAAAAAATGATTAAATAGTAGGAGTTCTTGAACTCAAAGTCCATAAGAGAAGGAATCCAGAGTTTGATAATACTTTCATATTATAGCCTAGTGAATTATGATAATGGAAGAACTACAGTAAAGTTTAAAGGAAAATTAAATATAAATAAATGGATGTAGGGGAAAATAGTCTGCTGATGACATGGTTATCTATTCAATGCTTAGATGGCCTAGACATAGATCATTTAACATTGATATTTTATTGTGTTTTACTAATCTAGGTGATATGTTGATATATATTGTTAGTCCATGTATGATATGCCATATATTAAATAAACCTACTGATGACATGAACTGTTCAGAAATGTGACTGCAGACTTTAAAGTCAAATGTTTAATGGTTAAGTATCTCTTTAAAAAAAAAAAAAGTACACATATACATATATACATGTTACAAAATGAATCTACTTACTACCAACCTGCCTTCAATCGAAGACCTGTATACTGCACGAGTCAAAAAGAGGGCTGTGAAAGTATTTACAGACCGCTCACATCCCGGATATAAACTGTTTCAATTCCTACCCTCAAAACGACACTATAGAGCCCTGCGCACCAGAAAAACTAGACACAAGGACAGTTTTTCCCCAAACGCCATCACTCTGCTAAACAAATAATTCCCCCAATACTGTTCAACTATTTACAAAGTCTGCACTATTATTACTGTTAATCTTATCATCACTTCTTATCACCCATCCCCTCCCACTTGTGACTGTATGACTGTAACTTTGCCACTTGTATCCTTATGATTTATATTGATTGTTTCATAAGATGATTTGAATGCTTACTGTACCCTATGACTATCATTAAGTGTTGTACCTTCTGATTCTTGACTCTTGACAAATGTATCTTTTCTTTTATGTATGCTGAGAGCATATGCACCAAGACAAATTCCTTGTGTGTCCAATCACACTTGGCCAATAAAGAATTCAATTCAATTCAATTCTAATCTATTCTATTCTACTTGATTTAATTGTTTATGAGTTTAAGATGTAAGAATGATGAGAGGTTCTGAAAATGGGATGGGATCATTTCTTGGCACTATCAAGAGTACCTCAAAGACTGAGGTGGAGAATCTCATTCATTCATAAATAAACAAAGTCTTGGGAAAGAGAGATTTAATCTCCTGTTGCTTCTCACATGTTCACATTGAACACACTGTCCATTTGGTTTCTCTTCCTTTTCAGTCCACGTAAAACCAAAGTTGATACAGCTCTGATCATATCTCTTTTGCTGACCCACACATGCAGAATGTAAACAGAATGGGAGTGACTCGCCATAATTGCATCATTATAGCAAGCAAGCTAGAAATGTTGTCATAATTGGGACCAGGCAAGGATTTGTGTGTGTGTATGTGTGTGTGTGTGTGTGTGCATGTGGCAAGGGAAAGACAGCCAATATGTCCTGTATGCAGCAGTTGCAAATACTGGTGATAATAAACATGGGTTATGTGCAGCCAGCGAGAGGGAAAGAAAAAAAAAACATCAAGGCATGGTTGGCTGTATCCAACACCAGTACAATTCCTTTTGTTGCATTAGTCCTGCATGCAACATGCTCAACTCTTCCCCAAAGCTCAAAAACTCCCTATTATAAAATTGATTAAATAAAATAATGGACTGGAAGCGGGTGTAAAAAAAAAAGATCTATGAAGCTTTCTTTTAAAAAAAATTAAGGTCAGAACCACCTACAAATTATAGACATATAATCAACACTGACCAATAGATCATAGAAATATCGTATGTAAAAAGTATGTAGAATAAAGAGGATAAAAAACTAAGTGGCATTCGTCCAATATCAAGCCAAGCCAACAGCAGTTTCCCTTGCTAGCATGAGGTCTTCCTCTGTGCATGTTGAAGGACATTGTATGCACCATAGCATATGCAACATGGATTGTTCTTCTCCCCAATCACACAGAGTATCTTCTACAGAGAAGACCGATTTTCTTAGATTGTCCTTTGATCTTCCTTATCCTGGCACACAGTCAATCAATTCAATCAGAATAGAGCTGGAAGGGACCTTGGATATCTTCTAGTCCAACCCTCTGCTCAAGCAGCAGACCTTATACCATTTCAGATAAGTGACTGTCCAGTCTTTCCTTAAAATCCTCCAGTGATGGAGCATCTACAACTTCTGAAGGCAAGCTCTTCCATTGGTTAATTGTTCTCATTGTTAGGAAGGTTCTCCTTAATTCCAGGTTGCTTTTCCCTTGATTAGTGTCCATCCGTTGTTGATTAGTGTCCATCGTTTCTTGTTTTACCTTCTGATGCTTTGGAAAATATACCTATCAATCCATTTAGCAATTTTCACACAGGCCAAGGTCATTCCTGACCAGATGTCAGACAGTCGTGTGATTGTGTCTAATTGCTCCTTTTCTCCTTCCATAGTTCCAGGGAAATCTGTGAAGGCCAGGTGTTAGGAGGGGCAGAAGTTCTGAGGGCGAAGCTACTTGGAACAGACTGAAAAGAGTTACGTTACCAAATTCTACTGTTATAAAATGGAGGTAAGGCGTACATGGGAATAAATGACATCCTTAATTAAAGTTTCAACATTAAGTAAGATCCAAGTTGAAGATGAGTGACATTCCCTTGATTGTTTAACCTATTTATGGATAAATGCATAAGGAATGTTTGTGGTGACACTAGAGTTGTGTTGGTTGGGGACCTGTATATATGTGTACTTTGGCAGACAGGTGAGTGAAATGCTATTAGCTGAGAATGTGCAAGATTTGCAGTAAGTGTTAGATAGATTAGGTAATGTAATGAATAATGGATCTGAAAACTGATTTATCAGTGTTTAGTGTGTTGTATTTCAGTGGAAAAATGGAGTATGTAAATGACTGTTATGCATAAATACAAGTGGTTCTCAACTTTTAACCACAATTGAGCTCAAAGTTTATGTTGCCAACATAATTTATGTTGTTAAGTGAGTTTTGCCCCATTGTACGACTTTTCTTGCCCCGGTTGTTAAGTGAATCACTGCAGTTGTTAAATTAGTAACATCGTTGTTAAGTGAATCTGATTTCCCCACTGACTTTGCTTGTCAGAAGGTTGCAAAAGGTGATCACTGCAACTGTCATAAACGTGAGTCAGTTGTCAAGCATCTGAATGTAAATCACGTGACCACGGGGATGCTGCAATGTCATAAGTGGAAAAAATGGTCATAAGTCACTTTGTAAAGTGCCGTTGTAACGTTGAATGGTCACTAGGCAAACTGTCCTAAGTTGAGTACTAGCTGCAACTAGAGCATGCAGGCGAATTTGTACTTGTTGAATGATTACTATGGATGTGCAAATGGTGATAGAAAGTTAGTGGGTGGGTAGTATTTCGTAGATCATGAGTAATGTTTGTTGAAAGAAGTGAAAACAGATGCATTGTAAGAGTGTGCTTCTTCCACTTTGTTATATGGGAAAGTTGGCTACCCAGAGAAACACAAAAGAAATTTGCCTGCAGTATCTCAAATGAGATACTGAAGTTATTCTGAGTACAACTGTCTATACTGGATCAGGGATAGGATTCAAGTGGTGTTACTACTGGTTCGGTGACTACGTTTTGCGCGCACGTGTAAAAATCCTTAAGCTGTGTTGTCCAGACAGCTGAAAAGTGCAGTGCGCGGGTGCACAGCTTTGAAAAGCCACTATTTTCTTGCTTTTTCAACCTCAGATGTGCTGCGCAAAGCAGCTGAGGTTGAAAAAGCAGGAAATAAAGGACAGCCAAGAGCCCAGGTGGGTAGGTGGGCCAAACAGCAGTAAATACAGAGCCAGGCAGAACTGGTAGTATCCCACCCCTATAACTGGGTATACTTTGAGATACTGGGTTGTAAAACAAAGAAGAGAGGGTTGAGAATGAAGGGGAGTTGGATGAAGGGGAATTCAAGAGAAGTAGGAGTGAATAATACAAAAGAAAATATACAAAAATGTTTCATTTTACAGAGACAATGAAGAATAAATCACAACACAAATAAAGAATGGAATAATTTATGGGCCAAGAAAAAGGGACAGCTCAGGAAAGTTATGATCGGATCTATGAGACCCTATGAGACAGACGAGAAGTTTAAAGAACAAAAGGTAGCATATAAAGTGGTATATGGGTATTGTGGAAGTAAGAATGGTTTACAAAGATAGAAATGTATGTAGAGGTATATTGGATGATGCTAATGAAATTAATTTTAGCCATGTTAATATTTCTGACTCCTTTTCTATGTTTTGTATTGTGTTACCTATCTAAAAAGTAACCTTACGATACACATCTATGTATTTATGAAGGTATTACTGGGACGTAGGAGAAAAGATAGATTAAACTAAAGTTGCTAACTAATCCATTGTCCTTTGTCTAGGAAATATGAGCATTATCTTACACATTATAGAGAGCCACTTTGTTGTAATGGTTAAGGCAAAGAAGAACCCTCTCTTCTTTGTTTTACAACCCAGTATCCCATAGTAAACCCAGTTGTACTCAGTACAACTTCAGTATCTCATTTCCACTGCAGGCAACCTTCTTTTGTATTTCTCCTGAGAAACCAGGAGACCATGAATTTGAGTCCTATTTTAGGCATAAAATCAATTAGGCAACCTTGGGCTAATGCATCTCTCTCAGCCCTAGGGACAAGGCCATGGTAAACCACTTCTGAAAACTCACCAAGACAACTACAGGGATTTGTCCAGAAAGTTGCCAGGAGTCAACACTTACTAAAAGGTGCACACACATACATTGTTCATTATATACAGGTATATGAAGAGCAATATATTGGAGAAAGATACCCAGTACAGGCTACACTATCTGGCAATAATATAATGAGGAATTAAGAAAGACATTTTCTTTGGATGACCATTGTTATATGATCCTGCCCCAGTGGTATTGTTCTACCGGTTCAGCCAGTTCTGGCATACCAGTAGCACTGAAGATCCACTGAGACTGAACCAATTCACGCCCATCAAGCCACACCCACCGAACCAGTGGTAAACCTCTTTGAAACCCATCACTGTCCTGCCCCCCCAAAAAGGTGGGATGGGGATTCTAACACATTGTCAGACAAGAGAGGTCACACTATATTCTCTTTTGATTTTGATTTTAATCAAGGTCTTGTCTTATCAATGACTTCATTTAGAGGACTCTGCTCTGCAGTGTAAGAGTTGTAGTTCAGCAGAAGTTGCAGAGATACGCTAGACTAATTTCTCACAAATAGTTGTTCCAGGAGAATTAATAACATTTCTATTGAATTCCTGCATTCTTCCAGCCTTATTTGGAAAGTTTGGGGTTAACTAGTGGACTTTCTCCAGTGGTGGGGTTCAAATAATTTAACAACTAGTTCTCTGCCCTAATAATTTCTTCCAACAACCAGTTCACCAAACTGCTCAGAAAGTTAACAACCGGTTCTCCCGAACTGGTGAGCAAACAATAGATACAAACTCAAGGTTAATCGCACCAAACTGGCTTACTGATCTTCTTCAGCTCTTCCCTCAATGGATTGTGACCTTCCTTTTTTGGATAGCCTTTTCTTTGCCTTCCCTTGAACCCTGAAATCATATTCTGATCCTCTATAGAACATTAGATGAAGGAAGAATTTCCAGTCAAGAAATCTTTTTAAAAAATCACCTTCTGTTAAAAGCAAAATTAGTCCTCATGTTCACCTGACTATTATAAAGATGATGGGAGCAAGGATGACTTTTTTTATTTATTTTGGCAACGGTAAGAGGAAATGGGCAGATAAAACAAACTCTTTAATTCGTGGGCCTTTACTCATAGGTTTCCCGTCAAGCATGGTTTCCTCTTTATTTAGAATCAATACTAAGTAAGGAAAGTATAAATATATAAATCGAAAGCTCTTTTTCTGTGGGCGTTTGGTGGCCAAAGTAAATGGCCTGAGGTTTGGAAAGGCCGTGTGCATTCATTTTGCATTTGCTCAAAGATTCATGAGAGATTTTTTTTTTAAGTTCCACATTATCCCTAGTAGAATATATTTCAGGATTACTGAAGGAAGAATGACTTTTAAAATTGGAAGTGCAATTTATAAAAGGAGTGATAGATTATGGCAGAAACTCTACAAATCGCACGTATGCATTCAGTTAGGGTTCAGTAAAATCCACTATTCTTTGATCCAAAAGTGCTTTTTCAAAAAGCAATTGGAGTTTGTTTTTCCTTGAGAATGTTTCGCTTCTGAAGAACTGAAGAAGCTTCTTGGATGAGAAGGGAGGCAAAAAAACAAACAAACAAAAGAAGTCCAGTTGCCTCTTGAAAAAGCACTTTTGGAACAAACATGACCTAGATGACAGAGAAACTCCATAGACACCATTCTTTGTGTCCTGTGTCTTTAGCTCATCCTTGTCAATTGTTGGAAGATAAGAACATGTGTAGAATGATGTTCTTCAACTAGGTATCATCTAGGTATGTTGGGACCATCATTCTAAGTATGTCCAGCTGACAATCCTAACTCATCAAGAGGGTACCAGCTTGAGAAAGACTGTTATAAGTACATCAGTCAATTAATTTTAATTGACAGGGAAGAGGGAGATCCCACATCTGCCTTGGTAAGATCACACTTGGAATATTGCATCAGGTTTTGTTTGCCACAATATAAAAAAGATGTTGAGACTCTGGAAAGAGTGCAGAAAAGAGCAACAAAGATGATTGGGGGGGATGGGATGGAGACTAAAACATATGAAGAACAATTACAAGAATGGGGTATGTCTAGCTTTTTCTCTGGTAATATTACACTATTAACTAGAGCATACAAAACATTTGCTAGACCAATACTTGAGTACAGCTCAACAGTCTGGACCCACATTATGTATCTGATATTAACACAGTTGAGAAAGACCAGAAATATTTCATAAGAAATGTTCTCCACTCCTCTACTTGTTGCAGAATACCTTATGCCACCAGACTTGAAATTCTAGACCTAAAAAACCTAGAACTACGCCGCCTTCGGTCCAATCTAAGTGTAGTATATAAAATCATACATTGCAATGTCCTACCTGTCAATGAATACTTCAGCTTCAACCACAACAATACAAGAGCAAACAATAGATACAAACTCAAGGTTAATCGCACCAAACTTGATTGCAGGAAATACGACTACAGTAACAGAATGGTCAATGTCTAGAATACTCTACCTGACTCTGTGGTTTCTTCCCCAAACCCTAAAAACTTTAACCTTAGACTGTCTACTATTGACCTCACCCCTTTCCTAAGAAGTCTGTAGGGGGCGTGCATAAGCACACCAACGTGCCTACCGTCCCTATCCTATTGTTTCTTTTATATTTTATTTTTCTTATATGTATCCATGTATTCATAACTATGTTTTTATTTATACCTATTATCTTGTAAGCAATTGACAAACCAAATAAATAAATAAAAATAAATAAATAGTATAGTGAAAAGAAGGATGAGGGGTGGCATGATAGCAGTGTTCCTGTATTTGAGGGGCTGCCACAAAGAAGAGTGGCTCAATCTATTTTTCAAAGCACCAGAAGGCAAGACAAGAAGCAATGGATAGAAACTAGTCAAGGAGAGAAGCAACCAAGAACTAAGGAGAAATTTCCTGACAGTGAGAACAATTAACCTGTGGGATAAGTTGCCTTCAGAAGTTGTAAATGCTCCAACGTTGGAAGTTTTTAAAGAAGAGATTGGAAAACCATTGCTTGAGCAGAGAATTGGACTAGAAGACCTCCAAGGTCCCTTCCAACTCTGTTATTTTATTTTATTTTACTCCACTTGCCAAAGGACAACTTGACATGGGACAACTTGCTGCAGGACAATTCAGCAATTCAATTTAATTATTTAAAATAATTAAAACATATTTTAAATTTTGTCATTCACATTTAATTCTCTCCCTCCCTGTGCATCCTTCTGTTAATAATTCTATTTCACTATTTCTTCAATATTAATGTAACTCTTGTCCCACAATGAGTTATCTCATGGTGAGTTGGCTGATTGTAATCCAAAACCTAATAGCTGAAGTTGTAGATCAGCTTGAACCTGCTTGCCTACAAATGATACTTGCATCAGGACGTAACTACAAGTGGAAAAAGTAACATACATGTAATCCTCAGTTTACAACCACTTGTTTAATGACCATTTGAAGTAGCAACAGCCCTGAAAAAAAATGACTTATGATTGGTCGCAGGACTTAAAACTGTTGCAACATCCTTATAGTCATGTCTCATGCCCCTATCAGAGCCTGAATCTGCAGAGGAAGATGAGCCAGAACTGGAGCAAATAGATATTGAGGGGGCATTTTCGTTGGCTTGGGAGGAAAATGGGGAGGAGCAGGCCCAGTCAAGCTAGGGTCTTTCAGGATTGGGACAGCTTATAGGCAGGGAGCAAGTGGGGGCAGGATGACCAAGAGAGGCTAAGCAGTAAATATGAGAGACAGAGCTCAGATGATGAGCAAGGACCACTCCCTCCTGATCCTCAAGCACAGACAGTGAAGAGAAGGTGAGAACAGTGCAGATTGCCCCGACTACTCAGGAAGAGAGCATCCCACCCCGCTTCACAAGGCACACTTGAGGACTGAGACTTAAGGAGATGCTGTGGGGAAGGGCATTTGTCAGGAACAAATGCTGAATTCCTGGAGTGTTGAGTGCCAACATTTGAACTTTCCTGGATTCCTTGCATTCTTTCTGGATTTCCTTGTTTTGCAGCTGTGGTGCTCATAGCATTGGGTTGACTATTTGCAGCCAGAGACTGCTTGAGATGTGTGTGTGTGGTTGTGTGTGTGTGTGTAATTACTTTGCTCTGAGACTTGCTAGAAATGTGGGAGAGTTTTGGGAAATTTGGAGCAATAAAGAGGTGGTTTGAACTGCCAGCTGCCTGTGTTACCTCTGTGACGTGCCTCGGGTCATCATATTATGTGATCAAAAATTTGGGTGCTGGGTAACCGGCATGTATTTATGATGGTTGCAATGTCCTGAGATCATATGATTACCATTTGCAACCTTCCGAGCCATCTTTTGGCAAACAAAGCCAGCTTTGCTTAATGACCATGATTCAGTTAATAACTGCAGTGATTCATCTAACAATTGTGGCAAAAAGGTTTGTAAAATTAGATACAACTCATTTAATAACCTCCTTGCTTAAAAACAGAAATTCTGGTGCAGATTTTGGTCATAAGTCTAGGACTATCTGTATTCACTTAGCACAATTGAAGATAACAAAGAATCATTTTCAGAAAAGGATGCTAGAAAGTAATATGTCGAGAATGGAGGGCTGGAGAGGAATTTTCAGGCAGATGGTTGGGGCCCTAAATATTTTCCCCAGTTACTTTTTACTGTGTAGTCAAGATGTTGAAAGGAAAATGTACAATGTTTACATTCATTTGGTGATTCAGAAGTGGACCTATAATTAATAGGACATAAATAAAAAGGCAGGATAGTAACTGGAAATCACATTGCTATAGGTTTCAAAATCCTGTACACACGATTCACCACTCCTATTTTCTCTCAATATGCCTGTCCGTGAATTTGGAGTACTTGGAGTACTCCCATAGTACTTAGTCCATTCTGCACCAGCTGGATTAGCATAAATACCACTGCAGCGTCCCATCCAACAAACGCTTCTAGTTATTTTAGCACAATTAAAAGAATCACTTCCTCCAGTTCTGCTGAGAGGATAGCTCTACCCGATTCCTACTATTAACTGAAATCTGTCCTTCTTTGTGGATGGATGGATGCACGGCTAGATGGATGCATAGCTAGGTGCATGGATGGATGGATGGATGGATGGATATCTGGATGAAGGATGAATGAATGGAGGGAAAAATGGAAGGAGGGATGGAGGGAAGGATAAAGAGATGGAATAGTCTTGTTTGTAACAATAACAATAGCACTTAGACTTATATACCACTTCATAGTGCTTCACAGCCCTCTCTAAGCGGTTTACAGAGTCACAACAATCTGGATCCTCATTTTACCAACCTTGGAAGGATGGAAGGCTGAGTCAACCTTGAGCCTGGTGAGACTTGAACTGCCAAACTGCTGGCAGCTGGTGATCAGCAGAAGTAGCCTGCAGTACTGCATTCTAACCACTGCACCACCACAGTTCTTAAAGTTATCCTTAATAATATTTTAATTTTGAAAACTGATATCAATGTTCTATTTTCCCTTCTTCTTTCTTTCCTTTTTTCAAACAAAGGACTCACAGAGAGACAGATTGAAACTGCCCCCGACAGCCTATGCCTCATTATGGGACTCATTTTACACTGGTCCCTGGGTTGCACTCTCACCTGGAAGATTTCTGGAATTCTGCCCAAGTGTGTACTACAATACAGACTGGGGACAAGCCTGATCAACAAAGGAAAGAAGCTGGTTATGTGTATTTCTTCCCTAATTGCATATTAAACAAGTAGAGCATCAAGAGCAAAAAAGGTTATCACAAGGAGAAGCTTACTCTCAAAGATTTATAAATTTAATAGCTCCATTCTGAGTCCTCACCAAACACAACCACCATTCCCTTCATTCTTACCCAACATAAATTGTTAGGTGGAAGGTGCCACATAAAAGAAGGACAATGTAGTTTTTTTAAGCCATTGGCCACATCACCTAGAGATGGTGGAAGGCTTCAAACTTCCAGAATGGGACAATAGAAAGCACCCAAACCCACACCCAAAGTCCCATAAATGCAGGGGCCCTGATCTAACACTCTCCATCCTTTTATGAGTCACGCCCTTGAGAAAGAAATAGGTCCTCTCATAGTATTTATTTTTCCACAATCACTTTTCTGGGAGACAAAAGGGAGCCATGACACAGTCATCCTTCACCAAAAGGAGACCAACCTAACAATGTTCTAAGCACTAATAGCCACTTGAAAGCATATGGTCAGAATTTCTGAAGGAACTTTAGTTCAAAAGCCAGGACAAAATTGGAGGGGAGCAACAAGAAAAGACATGCAACTATTAGAAAGAAAGCACAATTGAGAACCATGCTTTTCATCTGGGTTAAAAGGAGAAAAACACACTATGTGTAATGGCTGTCACAAAAATAATTTCAAGTCAACAGTTTCCTCCCTTTCTATGGAGTTCAAGGGATGCAGAAAAGCTGAACATTGAACTATTATGGATAATCACAGCAATACTTTCAGAGGTGTGTTTGTGCCCTGAACAAATGTGAAATTGACAGAGTACAAGACCCACACAGTCCTTGAGTACACGTCAATAAATATAAGATGAAAGGAACTTGGGATATCCATTCCGAAAGAAAGAAAGAAAGAAAACTGAGAAGAGAAGCAAGTTAAGGGAAGACCATCAAGAACTATTTTCTATGGCCACAGAAACTAGGATCAGAAATAATAGTGATAAGTTACAGTTATCTAAACTTTATTTAAATAAAGGGAAAATAATCCTGATGATAAGAAGTGTATAACAGTGGAATGATCTATTTATGGAAGTTGTGGGTTCTTTCTCTCAAGGTTCAAGAGACTGGAGAGCTATATTTCATAGGCTGATTAATTGATTCTCCTGTACACTGTAGAAGTTTCGATGAGATAACCTTTGTGGTTCTTTCAACCCCTCATTTCTATTATTTTCTATATGCAGCTGAACTGCCATTATTTTGTTCACATTAAATCAACCAGTGAACTTTCGAGGCTAGGAATGGTCCTAAAAGCTGGTAGAGAGTTTATTAAATGTATATGTCATTTGACTCCCAGCAACTCTGAGCAAGCTTAAAAACAACAAACAAGACAAAAGCACAAAGACAGCACAAGACAAAAGAGCAAAGGTGTCAAAGAAAAACAAAGATGGAGAAGAACAAGGAAAAGGAAGAAAGAAGCACCAGTCATCCTTGTCAAAAGCAAAGAGCTACATCTTCAGGTTCTTCAAAATATCATTATGGAATGGAAGCCATTTGAATCTTGGAGAGATCCTCGTTCCAGAGGGCAAGTGGTGCTACAGAGAAGGTACACTGCCAGGATCCTGATAGCTGTCATTCTTTTATTGATGGAACCTGAAGCACACCAACCCTGCCAGATCAAACCAGATAGGCAGATACTATGGTAATTGCAGGCTGCCTGGATTGCCATACTTCAATTAAATCCTAGGGGAAGCCATATTTTTTTTCTCAACTTGTTCGTTGCAATTATATGATTGAAATGCTTCCCCTTTTACGTATATGCTGCACATAAAAAAGGCTATTTTGGTCTTATGATCAAGGTACCAGTCTAGAAACTGGGAAATCATGAATTCCAGTTCCACCTTAGGCACATAAGCCAACTGGATGACTTTGGGCCAATCACCAGGAAACTGTGAGTTCAGTCCTGCCTTAGGCATGAAAACTGGCTGGGTGATTTTCGGGCAATCACCAGGAGACTGTGAATTCTAGTTCTGTCTTATGCATGAAAGCTGGATGGGTGATTTTGGACCAATCACCAGTAAATAGTGAGTTTTAGTCCTGCCTTAGGCATGAAAGCTGGCTAAGTATCCTTGGGCCAGTCATTCTCTCTCAGCCAGGGGTGAGATTCATAAAAACCCAGCAACCAGTTCGCTGCCTGGTTGCTGGGTGAGCGTGGCTATGGTGGGCAAGCGTGGCTATGGTGGGCGTGGCCTATCAAAACTTTCAGGAGGGCTGTTTTTAGCCCTCCCAAGGGTCTGAAGGCCTCCCCTGGGCCTCTAGGAGGACAAAAATGGCCTCCCCTGGGCTCTGGAGGCCCACTGGAAGCCAGAAACAGGCATGCTTCCGGACTTCCGGAAGGACCATTTCCCCACCTTCCCAGAGCCTCCATGTGGACCCTGCACTTACCTGCAATGTATGGAGACTCCTGGGAGGGGAGGGAGAGGACAGGTGGGGCTAGCTGGTTGGTTGAAATATCAGTTTGGCAAACCAGATGAAAACTTAATATCCAGTTCGGCCGAACCGGTCTGAACCGGTAGAATCCCACTCCTGCTCTCAGCCCAATTTACCTCGCAGGATTATTGTTCTGGGGAAAATAGGAGGAAAATGGTGTATTAGGTATATTTGCTGCCTTGAGTTGTTGTTAAAAAAATAATAAAGGTGAGATTTCAAATAGATTGATGATAGATAGATAGATAGATAGATAGATAGATAGATAGATAGATAGATAGATAGAAATTGTTGTAATCTTGCAATATTAGTCACCAACTTGGATTTTTGACTCCTCCACCCACAGAGACCTCTGACTAATTTCAAAATTGAGAAGGAATTTGTTGAATCAACAGATGGCCTGGTATGTTTCTGCAGGGTCGATACAACTGGACACAAACTATTGATGTCCATTATGTAGTTAAATGTTTCTGAGCCTTCTAAAGATGTTTCTTTTATAAAAAATCGGGACCATTTGTTTCCTGCTGGAGACTTCATTAAATTTGCTGCTATCATAATAATTATAATGGGATGCGCATCTGCAGCAGTAGAAGGAAAGCATTTTTACCAACCCAGAGCCTATCTAGAAAGAAATCTGGATTGAGATAGTCCTGAACTGGTTGGAGAAGCGGTAGGCAGTGGGGAGAGGTTCAGGGTAGACACATCCTAGATTGTCTCAGGATATATCTAGTAGGTTAGAAGGTTACAACTTTAGTCTGGTAAGATTCTGTCCATTAAATTCAAGGGAATAAAGGATTGAAGTCAAACGGATCTCACTGTCTTGTTGCTGGGTCTGATAGTAATATAATGTTGCCATCCTATAGGGGGTCATTATTGGCATGCAATGGTTCCTTGGTCAGTTAATCAAAAAGGAAAAGAAACAGACATTGACACATACAAACAAAGACATCTTTCCTGCTTCTCTACTTAGAAAACAGCACTAGAGAATGGAACAATGTTGACTTTGGCTGAAGATGCTTGGTTACAAAGCCAATGGGATATTTGGTTGGTGTTGTAGTGATTTTCTTTTCTTTCTTTAATTTCTTATGCCTGGATACATTTAGTATCCTTCTCATTAAAAGAGCATAAATATTAAAAGAAGTATCTTTAGTTATCATAAATTATACATTGCAAATATTAAATATTTAGGGTGATTAAATTGATCAAATGCCAGCACAATCAAATATCAACCTCTCCAAAACCAGCATATTACACACAACAAACAAGCCCTACACTTTAATGGTGTTATTTGGTGTGAAAAAAGAAAGGGAAGGGAAGAAGAGGAAAGGAAAGAAGGAAAGACTTACTACCAATCCAAATAATTAAAATTATTTTAAACTCCGGTCCTGATCTGAGATGAAAACTCATTAAATGAGTACCATAAGTATCTTGTATAAAGTTATAATGATATCATCATTATGCTGTTAATAAGATGTGCATCATTATGTTGTTACTAAGATGATGTCATGATAATCTTAATGTCATTAAGATTATCATGCCCCCTGCAGATTCTGATATTGAGTAAATTTATCTATATGTATAAAAGCGAAATACCACTCACACATCATCACAAAATCTCCAGAACAGTAAAACCTACAAACTTGAAATTTGGCACGTATGTTCCTCTTGGCTTCTAGGTGCTTGCTAAGAAAGGATTTTTCAAAATGACCATCAGAGCATTAGTATTTCCTATATTATTATTAACATGCTCTGGTGCTAAGGAGTTCTACTCCGCCTCCCCACCTGAAAAGAAATCGGTTCCAAATGCAAGACACAAGCAGAGGAGAGGAGCTGCAGTTTCAGTTTTACTTTCACTGCACCAAGCAGCTTTAGTACAGAACAGTTGAGCTAAGCCACACCCAGGCTCCTTGCTGTCTTCTTCTTGCTCACACAGCAAATACTGTTTGAGTTTCCAAACAGCCCTCAACTCTCTCACACACTTTCAGGATGCTAGCCAGATGAATACCAAATGAATGGATACTGGTAGGCAGAGGCAGAATTTTTTCCCCTTATTTTCCTCTCCAAAACTAAGCCCAACCACATAGTTTCATAGCATGGATATCGAGCTAGTAAGAATATACTCTATAAGCTTGAGAATTAGTTTGGAATAGTAGTTAAGACATCAAGTTAGAAACCAAGAGGCTGTGAGTTGTAGTTCTAGTTTAGTTCTTAGATTGGACCCAAAGTCAGCTGGATGATTTCAGCCCAGTCCTTCTTTCCACCTTAGGAAGATAGCAATAGTAAATCACTTCCAAAATCTTCTTAAGAAAACTGCAGATTAGATGAATACCACATTTCACATAGTATTACTTTACTTTAGTTCTTTCCTTCAGCAACTGCAATGGGAAGGTCATCAGCCAAAGCACTTTTGCCATCCTGCTTTGAGATTTCGTACTTGATATGGGAAGTCATATAACAATTGACCAATGAGTAAATAATATCCCATCAAATAACTTCTGAGAGTATGATCTGCATTCAGAATCTTTACTTAATACTTACATTTTCTAATTTAGTTCAGACCGTATGATGTACTGTATATATCATTTTGTCATTAATAATAATGTCCAATTACCATAAATCTGCTTTGGAGTCTGACAGTGTCTGGAGCATAGAAACTGCTTTCTGTTCTGAAAGATTTACTTCCAGATCTGGAAGATTTATTTCCAACCAACTAAAGACCATCACTGGAATGACTGGTTCTGGAAGACATAAGAAACACTGATATTCAGAATCATTTAAAAAATCCTGTTTCTTTTTTACCATATTTAATTTTAGTGGTGCAGAATATTTTTAGAGTCAAAATTCAACTTGTTCTTTTGGTGTCATGTTGAAGATCTCATTCTACTAATAATAAGCATGGGAGAGATGATGCGCCTGGACTACAATGAAGCAGCAATTTCTTAGGAAGGAGACAAAAGGCAGCACAGCCTGAAGTGAGACAAGAGATGGAGGGAGAGACTGAGGATAGCCAGGTCCTAGACTCTACCAAGGTGAGGGTAGTAAGGGTTTAGTCTGGCAAGATTCTGTCTGTTGTGTGTAAGCAAACAGAGAACTGAACTCTGATTGAATTGCTCTTAGGCTTAGCCTGGTAAAGGATTAGGACAAAGAAAGGGTTATCTATTTTCTAAAGCACCGAAGGCCAGACAAGGAATAATGGATGGAAACTGAACAAGGAGAGATTTAACCTGGAAATAAGGAGAAAGTTTCTGACAATGAGTATAATCAACCAACAGAACAGTTTGCTCTCAGAAGTTGTGGGAGCTTCATCACTGGAGGCTTTCAAGAAGAGTTTGGACTGCCATCTATCAAAAATGGTATAGAGTCTCCTGCTTGGGTGGGGGCGGGGTTGGACTAGATGACCTACAAGGTCCCTTCCAACTCTGATTATCTAGAGAGAGGGGTTGACTCAAAACAGGTATTAACGTGATTGTTTACCAAATAATATCCTGTTTAGCTAACATTCAAAAGAACATTTTGATAGGAACTGTACCCAAGGCTTTCAAGGACCACTTGAAACTCTGGGGGCTGAAGGTTCTGTATCCCAGATTTAAAGAACATCTGCTGGCATGCTTTATGTTTGGTTCCATGCTTCAAGGACAACATTCCTACCAAAACAATTCAAATCCTAAATGAGATATGCATGTCTAAAATGCTGCGCCATTGAAGGAAGAATATTTCCATATAGTTGTTGTGTTGTTGCTGGTGTTTTAACACATCATATTTATTAATATGTTGCTATATTATGTTTACTGCTGTCCCTCGCCTAGCCCACCACCTGTTGGGCTGCACACGCATCAAACATCCCATTAAAATTGGAGCATTCCTCAGCCATGCCTCAGATCTCATTGCAAGCTTACATAACAAAGAGATTTCCAAACCCATAAGTAGGCAGCCAAACCCAGGCCACTTCCTATATCAAATGGGACCTTTGCATAATCAAATAACTAGCTGTGCCTTCATGTTTGCTGTCCTTTTCCATGGAAATACAATCTGAACTTTGACTTGAACTGTATAATCATGGTGTCCATAGGTGCCATTTATATCTACAAGGATGTGGTGCATTCTGTGATATTCATTTTCAGGCTTGTTGCAACAACCTGAGAAAACTTGTTTATCATCTGAAAGTGGTTAAATTGCGGATGTTTATCAGATCTGTACTTCCTCCTTAACCCATCTTCCATCTCTTCTAGGTGACTTTTTCATATTTTTATGTGTTATTATTTTATGACCATGTTTAAAATTTCCTTGGTAAGGTTATCTTCTTTGAGAAGACCCAGGGGACTGGAGACTAAGGCATATGAAGAACTGTTGCCGGAACTGGGCATGGCTAGTCTAGTAAAGAGAAGGACCAGGGGAGACATGATAGCAGTCTTCCAATATTTGGGGGGCTGCCACAGAGAGGTGGGGGTCCAGCTATTTTCTAAAGCACTCGATGGCCAGACAAGGAATAATGGATGGAAACTGAACAAGGAGAGATTTAAAATAAGGAGAAACTTTCTGACAGTGAGAACAATCAACCAATGGAACAGAAGTTGCCCTCGGAAGTTGTGGGAGCGCCATCACTTGAGACCTTCAAGAAGAGACTGGACTGCCATTTGTCAGTAATGATGTAGGGTCTCCTGCTTGAGTGGGGGGTTGGACTAAATGACCTATAAGATCCCTTTCAACTCTGATTATCTGTTATCTGTTACCAAGTTTTCAATTTCTGCAATCATTACATGGCAGCCAAGAACTAATTTTTTGTATGCTATTTTACTTCCAGCTAGTGGTTCAGAGGTGGTATTCATGTTCTGACCAGTTCTGGAGAACCAGTAGCTCAGAGAACCAGCAAATACCACCTCTGACTAGATATTTTATAGTATCCTTACCCTGCCACACCCACCAAGCCATGCCCACAGAACCAGTTGTAAAAAAATTTGAATTCCACCACTGTAGTGGTTATCTTGATTTTGCACCCTGGAACTGGGGTCCCTAATGAAGTTTATTAAGAAAGTTACATGTCTCAAGAATAATTTTTATAATGGAGAGGAGAAAGAAGAAAATACTATGCTCCTTTGGTGAAAAGCAGATGGGGGCAAAAAAGAATCTAAGTATCAGTGTTCAATTATAGAAAGCACAGCAAATATGAAAACCAAGCTACAGATGCCTCTACAAGAATGTCAATATACATTAGTGCAAACAGTCAAGAAATCTGAAGTTGCATCTTGAAAGTCTTCCAATGATGGATTTGGTTCAGTAAATAGATGGTATTTTATATGAATGGATAATTTCTCAGAATTTCTTCAGAGGAAAGATAAATTCTTACTTTCAGACTGAAAGATCTAAGACTGACTGTAATTATACAAGAGAGAGCTGTGCAATCTGTGGAAAGAAGTATGTCAAAATGTAATGCCTATGTAGATACATTAGAAAGTTTGAAAAGCACCTCCAAACAGGATATTTTTCTGGCTTATGGGCATTGTGTGGACCTATTCATTCATTTGTTCTTGCTGCTGCCACTAATCAAAAGAGATTTCATATTTTTCTAGGATTTCTCCCACCCCATTAACTTCCCAATATTGACAAAAATCTATAGATAAGAAGGCCACATGATAAGCTCCTAATACCTGTAAACATATGTATACGTGTATATTGATGTGTGGAGTTGAGTGCAAGTGTATCAGATTTTGTATTGGCTAGAGCTGCATGTAAAGCCAATAAATGCATGTATGATCAGTCTTTAGCCATAGTGTTTTCTAGTCTTTCTAGGTGTCTGAGTAGTATCTAAATATCAGAAAACCAACACTGATCCTGCCTAGCTCTTGTAATAGTGTCTAGAAACTATGTGCATCAAAATGCAGACTGTATCCTGGTAAGACCAAGTAGCTGCAAGTATTTGGACTACTTAGGTCTGAAGATGTTCCATCTTTAATCCTGAACATCTTCCCACCCCGGGAAGATTTGTGCACAGTTTGGCAATCTCCTTAGTCCCACAGTTTTTGTGTCAGAAACAGGTGGCAGCTGTGGTCAAGAAAAGCTTCACACAAATTCATCTTGTACACAATTACACTCCTACCTGAACCAAAGGCCCTGAGCCAGTCACTCATTACTTCACTTTTGAGTGACCGAGGTGTGAAATACACGGAACTGCCCTTAAAAACCATTTGGAAGCAGCAGTTGGGCCAGGAGGCCACATCATAGGTATTTATGGAGATTCCATAGTATGCCTATATAACACCACTACTCCATAAGCTGCTCTGGTTGCCAGTTGGCTTCCAGGTACAACCCAAGGTGCTGATTATCACTAATGAAGTTCTTCATGATGATGATGATGATGATGATGATGATGATGATGATATTATCCATTCAGCCATGTTTGAATCTTGTTGATTCTATGGGCAGGGTCTCTCCACATCTTCCAATTTTGCACTACTTCTTTGAGTTTTTCTATACTGTGGCTGGTGTCAGCTTTGATGGTGTCCGGCCACCACATTCTTTGATTGCCTGGTTTCCTTTTACTATGAACTCTTCCAAAAATAACTGCTTTCTTCAGAGAGTTCCCCCCGCATGACATGGCCAAAGTAAGCGAGACACAGTTTTGGGATTTTGCCTTCTAGTGACATGTCTGGTGTTATACACTCCAGTACTAGAACCGGAAATGACTTGCTTATTAGTCACCTTTGTTGTCCAAGGAATATGCAGGAGCCTTC
Source organism: Bungarus multicinctus (assembly GCA_023653725.1). NCBI lineage: Eukaryota > Metazoa > Chordata > Lepidosauria > Squamata > Elapidae > Bungarus > Bungarus multicinctus. The sequence continues at coordinate 80,153,654 of CM042846.1, read as the reverse complement.
TCTAGCACCACAATGATAGGACCTACTTATTTGAGATCTTCTGTGGTCCCTATTCATCCATTATGGCCAAGTAGAATTTACATGTTCTGGTTCTCATTGATTGAACAATGTCACTTAATGGAGCCCAGGAAGTGACCCTTCTCCATTGTAGTGTCTCTGGTACAACATCTCCACAGAGATTTGTATGAGTCCAACTGACTTTATTGAAATGAGCCTCATAAAATCTGGATCTTCCCCAAGATTTTGAGAGTAGAGTGGCTAATTGAACCTCTTGTAATAATGATTTGTTGATTGGAAATTGAATTATTTTTCCCTGGCTATTTGGTTTTGTCTTAAATTGTTTATTATGGGCACAAATAAAGAAAGAAAGGGGGCGATTTCTAAGAGAAATCCATATTTATTTATTTATTTATTTATTTATTTATTTATTTATTTATTTAAAATACTTTAAGATATGGGGTTTGAAGCAGTAAGAGTAGGAACTTACTGACTCTCTAGTTTCTCACCCAACCCCATTTTAATCCATACTTTTCTCAGAAGAGGATGATAAAGAAAAATCTAATCCACACATAATTTTTTCAAGAGTTTCAGAAAAACTTCTTAAGGGGGAAGAAAACGATAAATCGATAGGCAGATTTTAATTCAGTGTTCTTCTAGACAGGACGATGGCCAGAGGTGATATTCAGTAGGTTCTGACCAGTTCTGGAGAACTGGTAGCAGAAATTTTGAGTAGTTCAGAGAACCGGCAAATACCACCTCTGACTGGAGATTTTAGAGGATCTTTCCCCTGCCATGCCACCAAGCCACGGCCATAGAATTGGTAGTAAAAAAAGTTTGAATCCCACCACTGACAATGGCATTTCTTCTCTCTCAAACCCATATTTGCTTCAATAGGATGCAGAATAGAGGAAATGAACGGTCTGTGTTTTTAAATTAAGGGGAGGGAAAGTGAAGGTAACCTTTCCTTCTCATTACTTGTCTTCCTCCTCCTCTCTTCCAATGGCACCTTCTCTCAGCTTTAAGTATAACCTAGAAAAACTGAAAAGTAGAAAGCAGTGGATGAGAAGAGGCATATTACTCTCAACGATGTGTCCAAATGACTTTATCAAACTTTCATTTTTCATTTGCCTGTAGTGGGCAAACCTATGTTTAAACCAGTGGATATATGCCCTTCATATATTTTCTGTGGATGGATAGTCTGGAGTTGCAGAAGCTGCTATTAAGCTTCACTGCTTTAGAAGAAAGGATAATGGGAGTATGCTCTATCACTGCCATCTACCGGCCAGTTTATATTATTGTTTGTCCAATAGATGCTGAATTTTTCATTGAATGTGGGTTTCTATAAAAATACCACCATTCATGCTCATTGTACACTTTGCAATGCCCCCACATTTGTTGGACCAACAGTACCCAATGGGAATCTTCCTAAAACGTTTCAATGAAGGTAGAACATACTTGGGAAACCCAGAAGGATGATTATTAAGAAGGTGGGAGTTGAATAGCAGCTGAGAGACGAATAAAATCAACCTTAGGGGGTTCTCTCAGGGCAACATTTTGTTGCCGTTTGATGCTGAGCCAAATAATAATATGCAGGACTACAGTACAAAGCTAATGCTATATTTTTTTTTTGTTTGTTGAAGAAAATCAGCTTCTGAACTTAGAGTGAAGAAATTATACAAGCCAGGAAATGCTTTTCCCTTTTCTCTGTCTTTCTTCATCTAATTCACCTACCCAAAGAACTATTTCTCCTGTGGTGGCTTGAAATGTATTTTCGCTAAGATCCGAAGTTCGGAAACAATGGCTTGAAGAAAGACTTAAGCATGCAATTTTCCCTCTCCTTGGCCAGCCTTGAATTTAATACACCCAGAGATGCTTTTCTACAGAGAGCAGAGAGAAGAGAAACTGTTAAGTTGTGTGTCAGGAAAAATGTGCTGCTGGCTTAGAATGAAGGTAAATAGGTCCATTGTAACATTTTCCACTGAGAACCAAAGGCAATTTTTGCCAGAGAAAGACCTGTTTAGCTTGTCAAAACAAAATATTTAATTCAAAGTGATCAAAAGAACACAACTTTATAGCAAGGAATACAGACTTAGAACTAGAATTGAGTCTTGATCATAAGTCATGATGACTGTAAAGCAAGACATTAGATGATTGCACCTGATTTTACAAACTTTTTTTCAGTGGCTGTTGTGTGAACCCAGCAGTCGTAAAGAGAACACCAAGGTCACAAAACAAATACTGCAATCATTAAGGGAGCCCGTTGTTTGCTGTGGGCCATTTTTTGCTAAAAACTAGAAGTAAATCTAGTCACATGAACACTGCAAAATCTCAATCTCAAGAAGAGATTGGACTGCCATTTGTCAGAAATGGTGTAGGATCCCCTGCTTGGGTGGGGGTTGGACTAGATGACCTACAAGGTCCCTTCCAACTCTATTCTGATTGATTGTCCAACTCTGTTAATCTGTTAAAAATAGCTGTTGATGCAGGCCAATTGCCGAGTGCCCAAAATGCAGTCATGTGACCCCGGGGGGGGGGGATGGACAGATGTCAAAACTTTGAATCTGGGTGGTAAGTCCCTTGTCTGGGTCTTTGTAACTTCAAAAGTTTGCTAAGTGATCTGTTAGAATAGAATAGAAAAACAGACTTGGAGGTCTTCTAGTCCAGCCCCCTGCCCAGGCAGGAAACCTACATCACTTCAGACAAATGGTTATCCAACATCTTTTTAAAAACTTCCAGTATTAGAGCATTCACAACTCCTGGAGGCAAATTGTTCCACTGATTAATTGTTCCACTGATTAATTAATTAATTAATTGTTCTAACTGTCAGGAAATTTCTCCTTAGTTCTAGGGTTTGTTTTTTTTTGTTTTTTTTATTTATTTGTCAATTGCTTACAAGATAATAGGTATAAGTAAAACATAGTTATGAATACATGGATACATATAAGAAAAATAAAATATAAAAGAAACAATAGGACAGGGACGGTAGGCACGTTGGTGCGCTTATGCACGCCCCCTACAGACCTCTTAGGAAAGGGGTGAGGTCAATAGTAGACAGTCTAAGGTTAAAGTTTTTGGGGTTTGGGGAAGAAACCACAGAGTCAGGTAGAGTATTTTGGACACTGACCACTCTGTTGCTGAAGTCGTATTTCCTGCAATCAAGTTTGGTGCGATTAACCTTGAGTTTGTATCTATTGTTTGCTCTTGTGTTGTTATGGTTGCTTCTCTCCTTGTTGTAACATGAGGATTACTTGTATAAAAGGAGTGCATTCTCCACTCTTGTGTTAGACCTGACAGCACTTAAACTTCTAAATAGAAATGATCCTTGGGGAAAATTGAGCAAGGACATCCGATACATCATTATACATATCATGACTGCGGCGAGAATAGCCTTCGCACAGGGATGGAAGAAGGAAAAGATACCACCTGAAGAAGACTTGACCCAAAAAATAATGGATTGTGCAGAACTGGATAAATTTACAATGGAATTAAGAGGCAAAGATAATTCAAACTATTACACGGTTTGGGATATGGTACAAATGGGTGGAGGATAGAAATAAGAGTTGATGCTTATGTATAAAAGGAGATGTATGTATTAATAATGACATGAACACTGTTAATGTGAATAGAGATTTGTATTTTTGTTTTTAAAAAATAAAATATTTTTAAAAAAAGAAATGATCCTTGGCTCTATTAGTTGAGAAATGTATAGTTTTATTAGAAGTCAAGTGTATTGCAGTAATATATAGCCAGAATTGAGAATCTTGTGCCAAATTCCCTAACTTTTCCCTCCCATCACTGACCCCCTCGTGATCCATCAAGTTCAAGTAAGATGTTTTCAGAAGTCACTTCAAGTGTAGGTTGCTATGTAGCTGCGTTCTTCTCCCATCTGGGTGATCTTGAAGCAGCATCTCAGGGATATATAGTAGTTTTGCTTTCTCCCCAACATCCACCCTTCCATCCAACTTCCCCAGAATCCATGGCAGACTCTCAATGAATGGTGGTGAAGCACAAGCAAACATGATCTGGCAGCTGACACTTTGTGGCACTGTGAGGTGAACATTAATAGCAGTAGTATTTGAAGGGGCATCAAAACAGTCAAGATGGTGGTCACAATGGTGAGCCTGAAACCCCATCCCCTTTGTATGTCTGTGAATGTTGCATACATGGTCAAAGGAGCAGGACTTCGTTTGCAAAGGTGCAACCATCACAGGAGTGTGTGTGAGGTGTGCTGACCATCAGAACTTCACATCCAGGTTGTAAATCACCTTTTCCAGGTAGGTCATAACTTTGACCTGTTACTAAGTGACTATTCTGTTCATAAATGAAGGACTATCTCTAGCCCTTATTCAAGATCTGTTCTCTCTGAATTTTTAAATGCATTTTAACGTACCCTTAAGGAATATAGTTTGTTAAAGTCTCTACAAAAATGTGCTACTTCTTTGACAATTCTCCAATAATGGCGAAAATTTGCATCAATTGGGGACAAACAGGCACATTTGGAGAAATGTGCATCAAAAGAGACTTACCACTGTTTTTTATACATAGGGGAATGACAAGGCCTGTCATTCAGTACTCTGACTTTCATGCCTGATTTTTCAATATCTTATTTTTTTTTTTCTTCCTCCTTGAACTGTCAGCTCTTTTGTTTGATGCATTGTTCTGAAATGAAGCAAGTAGATTAGAATAGTGTTAGGTGAGTTGCATTTCCATGGAGGCCACGGATTGGAGAAATATTGACATCTTAACAAATTTAGACTAGCAAGTCAATATTGCACGTTGCACTTTTAACGATAGGGAGAGTTCAGGTGGAAAGGTTTATAAAAATAGAAGCTATTGAGTGACTTCCAAAAAAGGCCCCTACATCAATCATATTTCTTCTTCTGTCCTGGCTCTTTTATTTTTATTTTTTTGCTGAGGCAAGGTTGACCTTCAACAAGTTATTAGTCCTGTGTGGGATATGTCATAAGATGCAAACAGAATATGCACTAAGGAAAAGAAAAGAACAAAGGGGAAGAAAGAAAATGATCAGATAAACACAAAGTTTATTGATTGAAAAACATGGTAGCATTTCAATACAAGTCCAAGCAAACTACTTACAGCAAGTTTCCACTATACTTTAGAAACCAGCAATAGGAAATATTTAATATTTCATAGGATCTCAGTTGCAACATAGACATTGCAATACTGGAAACAAGGCCAGGAATTATTACTAGGAATTATTACTAGGGATGGTCTTTATTTTGTAGGAAGTTAGCATCCACCCCTCTCCTAGAAAAATTGAAATAGCCTAGGAAATATTAAAAGGCAGAATATTTCTCCTAAAAAGAATAGTCACTCAAGAAGCAGAAACTCACCCCCACCTTTGTTAATAGGTGGGCCATTAAGGCCTGGACCAGAATACTTTACATAAGAAGGAACTCCAGGCTGATGGGATTAAGGATGGCCCTCAGGAAATGATAGGATTACCCATCTCACCACATGGTCTGGGAAGATTGCATTAGCCAGCATTCAGGTAAAGCCATGTGGTCCAGACCAAGCCTACAAAGTTAAGACCCCCGCCCCTGGGAGTCTGACAACCAATTAGAATAGAAGCTCCAATTCAAATCCCAACAGAGAGTATAAAACCCAGGTACTCTCAGCACCTCAGCTCTTTTTCCCCTTTTCCCTTTTTCCCCTTTTCTTCTCACCTTGAAGCATGTGATCATTCTTCTCTGGACCTCCAGGCCATGTGGCCCTGTAACCATTAAACCTTCCAAGCAGCCTCCATGTTTCCAGTGTCTTTTTCCCCATTTGGAACTGAACCCAGAAGGATATTTCTTTCAACATTTTTTTTCTTTTTCTTTTAAAGACCCTGTAATCCCTTGCATCTGAGTGGCCACTGGGCAACTGACTGGAGCTGAGCATTTACTGGCCAGATGCCCTCCCCTGACTCCTATGCAGAGCGCACAGCAGATATTTTCTTTTTGCACCCAGAGAGAGGACTATCTGCTGCTACCTTGGATTGAACTTACAGCCTCCTGATTGTGAGGCAAGAGTTCCACCTCTAAGCCATCATCCCATTCAGGAATAGTCTCTATATCTTGGCTCATCATATCGCCTTAGCCCATAACCGAGTGATGTTATCAGAACTGCTAGTTCAAAGCATCAAAGAACTACATGATTCCTTCATTGCACAACTCCTTGTTTGCCAGGTTCTGTAATTGCCACCCTCATGTCACTATAGAACCAACAAAGAAAATCCTCTACAAAATGTTCTATCCTAGTACCAGCAAGATTGGCCCATAATCTACCCAAATTGGAGCCCGATATGTTGGAAAGGCAAAAAGATATCAGGAACTTTCATTCATATGTAGTGGTCATGTTCTAAAGCAAAGAAATTTTGGAATAAAATAAGGATCTGGCTTCAAGAAATAATTGGTTTAAAAATAGAACTTAAGCCTGAAATGTTCTTACTAGGGATAATTAGAGGTGATTACAAGAAAGATATTGAATATATAATAATACACATATTGATAGCAGCTAGAATAACTCATGCCCCAACTTGGAAATCAGAGAGTAGTCCCATAGATGATAGGATTATAAAAAAAATTATGGATTGTGCAGAAATGAATAAACTTACAATGGAATTGCAGGAGAAGGAAAAAAAATAATGCTATACGGTCTGCGAAAAATGGTATGTTTGCTTAGATAACAGGAAAAGAAGACAATGCAAAATGTAAATGTAAATGTAATATGTGTGTATGTGTGTGTAAATGAATACGGAAAAGTTGATGCCACAAATTACTGCAAAATTATAAATATGATTTGTTTGTAAAAGTGTAAAATTTAATAAAATTTATTTTTTAAAAAAGAACCAACTTTGGAGTGATCAGCAATCCCCAGCAGAACAGCTTTCAAACCGCTGAGCAGCACTCGCGTCTGGAACCCAGACTGTCAGCTTTTCAGCTGACGAATGCCCTTTTTTTACCGTATATAATTTTATTCAGAAACTTTTATTTTATTCATAAATTTTATTCTTTAACCCTTGAGCCATCCCTGCCCTCTTTCACCATTTAAGCATGCTTAATTCCAGTTGTAGCTCTTTCTACAATGGACGTATGGGCTTGCTTTGCAAACAATGCTGTTTGTCTAAGTGCACAGAATCCCTCAAGACAAAAAAAAAAAAAATCTCAATACAAGTTATCTGAAATGGAGGGAGGATTCTGGGGATGAGGCCAAAAGTGCCAATTAGTGCCTATAGTGTGGTAATCATTTCTCTGACATTGTGTAACTCCATCCCTCTAAATTGCCTATGGGTCATTGACGCCATTCACTGACATTTATTTTAAAGTGCTCCCCCTCCCCCAATAGCTTAACAAGACACAAGGTGAATTCAAATAATAAGGATCGTCAGAGAATTCATAATTTTCTACCTTTGGGGTACGTAGCACCAGGACTATTTAGTCTTCTAGATTTGTGCTGGATTGTCCTGGTATTTTTCGAATGCGTTGCCTCCAACAATCTCCACAAACCCAGAAACTGAGGCTCCATGGAGGGTGTAGAATCAGATACTATACTACCAAATGGTCATCTTCACTACATCTGTGGGAGGTAAATGGAGGAATAAGCAGAAAGATTTACAGGGCAGAGCAATAGCAATAGTGTTTTAGGCTTATGTACTGCCCCATACTGCTTTCCAGCCCCCTCTGGGCAGTTTACAATATAGAAGCATTATTTGCATACTGCCCCCAATAATCTGGGTCCTCGTTTTACTGACCTCAGAAGGATGGAAGTGCTGAGTCAACCTTGAGCACTATCGGGATCAAACTGCAGGCTGTGGGCAGAGTTTGCCTGCAATACTTTAGTTTAACCACTGCATCACCAGAGCTCCATTTATGACAACAATCAACAGCCACTGAGCTTCAAGCCCCCTCCATCTTTTTCCACTGCACATTTCTTTTTTTTCTTTTTGTATTTTTTTAGTTTGCATTAGTTTTTGTTTTCTGTTCATTTTTAAGTGTTAATGAAATTATTAGAAAAAGAATCTAGCTGAGAACGTGCTGTTTTGTGCACATTCTTTTTTGGCGCCATATACTTTCATTCTTTTTAGGTTCCCAAACTCATTACCCCATCCCCCTTTTGGACCAAAAATCACCAAGTCTCTTTTGATCCCAAATAAATGTCGCCATCAGGAAGTTCTTCCTAGCATCTAGTTAAAATCTTCCTTCTTATAATGTATGATCTGGAGCAGCGGTCTCCAACCTTGGCAACTTGAAGACTTGTGGACTTCAACTCCAACTTCTGGGAATTGAAGTCCACAAGTCTTCAAGTTGTCACAAGGTTGGAGACTCCTGATCTGGAGCAATAGAATGCAAATGTATTGCATTCTACGCTGCCTTCGGTTCGATCTAAGTATAGTATATAAAATCATACATTGCAATGTCCTACCTGTCAATGAATATTTCAGCTTCAACAATAACAACACAAGAGCAAACAATAGATACAAACTCAAGGTTAATCACACCAAACTTGATTGAAGGAAATACAACTTCAGCAATAGAGTGGTCAATGTTTGGAATACTCTACCTGACTCTGTGGTTTCTTCCCCAAACCCTAAAAACTTTAACCTTAGACTGTCTACTATTGACCTCACCTTTTTCCTAAGAGGTCTGTAGGGGGTGTGCATAAACGCACCAATGTGCCTACCGTCTCTGTCCTATTGTTTCTTTTATATTTTATTTTTCTTATATGTATCCATGTATTCATAACTATGTTTTACTTATACCTATTATCTTGTAAGCAATTGACAAATAAATAAATAAATTAATTAATAAATAAGCTCTTTAAATACAGTAAGTGAAATTGACTACCATATTTTAGCTGGTTTCTGTCCAGTTACTACATTGTGTCCCTAAAGGCTCCTATCTATGATCCCTAAAAACAAAATAATTTCTGGCTGACATTTTGGACAGAAAAGACCGCCGGTTTGAAACAGGGATCAAAGAGGCCATCTATGTCAAAATTGATCAGCCCACTCTCAACAGAGGGTGAGGGATATGACATCATCTATCTCCAGTCTACAACACAGTCCTTTCAACAGTTCCAAGAAGGCTCTACAGCCATTTGCACTATTCAGGTGACCCTGAGGACACAGATAAACTTTCAAATGGCCTCAATGACTCTCTATAAAGAATGCAAATGACCAGCTATCAGCAAGGAGTATAAATCCTTCCAATCCCCACCATCCAGTCAGAGCTGAAGGAGCTTCTTGGATGAGTAGCGAAACATCTTCAAAGTAAAACAAGAAAATCTGGTTGCCTCTTGAAAAAGCACCTTTGAGATATCAAAAAGACAGAATACAAAGAACAAAAGAAGAGGGCGAGGGGAGGGGAGGGAAGAGCAGAAGCATAATACCGGATAGCTCTTCTTAACTGGCATGAAATAGTTCTGAGTGAGGAACAATTTGACAGAGCTGATTTTTCAAGAGAGCTGATGAAATAGATGCCTCTCATCCATTTGAGATGCAGCTTGAGGGACTGCCACAGGAAGATATAAATCTCCAGTGTTCTGTCATTCATAGGAAGCGAAACGTGTAGCATGCTACCCTTGGGACTTCTCACCGCCTGGAAAAATGGTGTATGAGTAAAAATGTAACTTTAGAGAAACAATTTCTAGACACCTGTGAGTTCCCAGACAATTTGCACAAAGGGAGTGATAGTTTGTTCTCTTTGGTTATTTCTGATCCTGGGCATTTTGTGCGATACACACTTTGATGATCCTTTGGCTCTGACAAATGTCCAACTTTGAAACCACCTTGGATGTACTTTATGGTCTTTGAATTGAATAGCTTAATTGTAGTCATGCCAACTTTCCATGAAAGGAAAATGGAGTATTTTCTTGTATGATTATTTGGAAAAGCTTGGTGCTTTTGTTAGAATTACCAAAGCAGAAATCTTCTGGATGGAAACATGGCAGATTAACATGTCTCCATGAAATAGTGAGGATTTCGTAGAGGCAAAGATTGGCAGCAAGGAGAGGGCATGAGATTATCCACATGAGCTGTGGGCTGTGGGGATGTGGCACCCGTGGCAGGTTCCCATTAGGAACTTTTGCAAAAAGAAAACATCATGCTTATAGAATAATGCACTTTCTAAACCCTGTTTAAATGGAGTAAGTTTAAAGTTTAGAGAGACCATCAGAAAAATGGAGCACCTAAACCTACCTAGATGAGTGTACCTTTGATCCACAAAATATTAAAGCAAAAGATAGAGTCACTCTGAATGAGATGGACATTCTCTAAATTTGATGAAGGAAGGAAGGAAGGAAGGAAGGAAGGAAGGAAGGAAGGAAGGAAGGAAGGAAGGAAGGAAGGAAGGAAGGAAGGAAGGAAGGAAGGAAGGAAGGAAGGAATTCTTAAGATTTTTAGAAGAATTAAATGCTAAAATCTTACCAGGATTTTGGTGTAAGCAAATTTTTAAAAAATGGACTAAAGGGACAGTTAATTTGGAATGTTGCCTTATTTAAAGTATTTTTAATTAAATAAACAGATAATATGTATCTCCATGGGAAAGGAGAATGTTTAAATTTGTTGAGGAAGCTGACTGGCTGAGTGTTAAACAAAGAGATAAGTCGAAAAAGAAAAGAAACATTAAGTTGTGAGAAAATCATGTGCTTACAGAAATGTGGAATGTTGATAGAGACATGGAAATGGAAAATGTATTTTATTTTGCACTAATGCATTATCCTTTTGTGGATTATACGTTTGAAATACAGAAGAATGATTATTATTAAAGGGAGTGATATATGGGGGGGGGGGAGTTGTTAGATCAGACCAGAAGAATATATTTGTTTATGATGGAGACATTCACAGAGGAGGAAATTATTTCGTTGGTACCAAGGCAGAATTCGTTATCTGAACAGATATTTTGGAATAAAAATAGGAACTATAAAAATAAAATAAATACATAAATAAATAAACTTTGGAGAGAAATTAAATATCAAAAGGTAATTAATATCAGAAGATTCCAAGCTATCCCCATTACTGATAAATAGATGTACAGCAGACATACCATTTCATAATATTTGATATTTTTTTTCTTCTTCTAGTACTTTGTTGTTAAAGAGCTTCTGATTCATCATAAACACTAATTCTCTAAGAGGAATCATGTTCCATTGTACATCACTTAATTTCCATAGTGAGACCTATGCCACAGTGAAATCTATGGAAATAACTTGATTTGAAACCAACTGCATGATTCTCATTCCCATGCCTAAATTTAGACCACCGTGACTCTGTCAATCATTTGAGAAACTTCATTCACCTCAAGATGAAATATTTTGACAGGCAATGTGTTCATAGAGGAAACCTATTTGGTCTCTATTTGTGATGGTTGCGATTTTTATCATCATTAAGAAAATAGATAGATAAATGGAAAATAGATAACTCTTGCTTCATAGTGATTTGGCAGAATGGCTCCAGAACCTAAAAGCTACAGCAAATTTCAATTCATTTCTTTTTTCAGTGGTGCAATTTAAATAAATTTCTCCCCATGAAGTCCACTGAAGCACTGCCCTCTTGCCAGATCTTTCTAACCAATAGTCTCTTTGAGGGCTCCTTGGTTCTCTCTGAGCTCGATTGTTTTCTTGCAGACATTTCTTTACCCAAACTAGGTAATATCACTAGCACTTATGATGTTACCTAATTTGGATAATGAAATGTCTGCAAGAAAGCAACCAAGCTCAGAGAGCACCAATGAGCCCTTATATCATCCCTGAGCTACAAATATTCTCCTTTATAAATAATTTCTTTTACTTGCCCTAGAAAATCCAGGATGTGGTGGGAAAGGAGTGAAACGAAAAGGAAGCCAAACCAAAACGTCACCTCAAAACATTTCCAGAAACATGGCTTGAGAAAGTCCAGATGGCCAGGCTAATCAGAGAAACCCCCTGGCTTGCTGGCAAAATTTAATACATATATTTTTCTTTAAATCTAAGCATTTGATTTCCTCCTTCCCTTGTTGGCAGGGTATTTCATTTTATCTTTGGATTGCAATCTGTCCTCCAGTTTAAATTTTATTTCTGCCAGAGACCATGTGGACACTTTCATCTAACAACTTGGAGGCTAATGGTTATTTGTTTACTTATTCATTCATTAAATGTTCTTTGTGTTTCCACTCTAGATAAGAAGTATGACATTTAATCTGCTGGGTTATTCAAAAGTTTCTGATCACTCAAAAAGTGGATGGTACGGTATAGTTAACTGTTGTATGCAAGTTGCTTCCCCAGCTATGTTGTTGTGAAGGTCCTGCTTGCTTATCAGTTGTTCCTGGGCCCAATTTATTGGACACTGCAGGAGGGAAGGATTTCTAGCTGCACCTAAGCTCTAGAACCCCAACCTTTTGGGCAGCAGGAACCAAGTCCATGGAGAGAGGATTTTCTGCGGACCGGAGCAAGGCATGGTTTTGTGTGCTGTCTGCATCCTGTGGATGGGACTTCACTTGCTTGCATGGCCCAGTGTCATGCCCCCGTCAGAGACTGAATCTGTGGGGGGAAGATGAGCTGGAACAAGAGCCAATAAAGCAGAGGTGGTATTCAGCAGGTTCTGACCAGTTCTGGAGAACCGGTAGTGGAAATTTTGAGTAGCTTGGAGAACCGGCAAATACCACCTCTGACTGGAGATTTTACAGTATCTTTCCCCTGTTACGCCTACCAAGCCACGCCCACAGAACCGGTAGTAAAAAAAAAATTTGAATCCCACCACTGCAATAGAGATTAAGAGGGCGGAAACTGGGGAAGAGCAGAGTGAGTCCGGGCAAGGCTTTTCAGGATTAGAAAGGCTTGCAGACAGGAAGAAGCAGGAGAGACAGCATTCAAGAGAAGAGCAAGGACCCACCCCCCTCCTGATCCTAGAGCACGGAGAGAAGAGAGGAGGCAAGACCAACGCAGACTGAGCTGGCTACAAGGGAGGAGAGTGCCCCACCCTCTTCACAAGGCACACCTGGGGACTGAGATGTAAGGAGGTGCTGGTGGGAGGGGTATTTGTCAGGAACAAGTGTTGAATCTGTGAATCTGCACTTGCTGATGCCTGGGGACTACCGTGCTCTGTCTTGTGAGGCTTGCCTGGTTTGCTTGGCTTACTGGACTTCTTGATCCTGGTTACTGTTTGACTAACCTGGATTATTGGACTGCTGGCCCTGGTTATTGTTTGGCTAAACCTGGCTTACTGGACTGCTGGCCCTGGTTACTGTTAGGCTAAACCTGGCTTACTGGACTGCTGGCCCTGGTTACTGTTAGGCTAAACCTGGCTTATTGGACTGCTGGCCCTGGTTACTGTTAGGCTAAACCTGGCTTATTGGACTGCTGGCCCTGGTTACTGTTTGGCTAAACCTGGCTTACTGGACTGCTGATCCTGGTTACTGTTAGGCTAAACCTGGCTTATTGGACTGCTGGCCCTGGTTATTGTTTGGCTAAACCTGGCTTACTGGACTGCTGGCCCTGGTTACTGTTAGGCTAAACCTGGCTTACTGGACTGCTGGCCCTGGTTACTGTTAGGCTAAACCTGGCTTATTGGACTGCTGGCCCTGGTTACTGTTAGGCTAAACCTGGCTTATTGGACTGCTGGCCCTGGTTACTGTTTGGCTAAACCTGGCTTACTGGACTGCTGATCCTGGTTACTGTTAGGCTAAACCTGGCTTATTGGACTGCTGGCCCTGGTTATTGTTTGGCTAAACCTGGCTTACTGGACTGCTGGCCCTGGTTACTGTTAGGCTAAACCTGGCTTACTGGACTGCTGGCCCTGGTTACTGTTAGGCTAAACCTGGCTTATTGGACTGCTGGCCCTGGTTACTGTTAGGCTAAACCTGGCTTATTGGACTGCTGGCCCTGGTTACTGTTTGGCTAAACCTGGCTTACTGGACTGCTGATCCTGGTTACTGTTGGGCTAAACCCAGGGGTGGGATTCTACCGGTTCTGTCCATCTCTGTAGAACTGGTAGTTCTGAAGAGCAGCAGACATAGAACCGGTTCTATGTCTGCTGCTGTTTTGGCCCACTCGCCCACCCGGGCTCTTACCTGACCTTTATTTCCTGCTTTTTCAACCGCAGCTGCTTTGCACGACAAAGCTACAGTTGAAAAAGCAGAAAAAAAGGGCTTTTCCAACCACTGCGTACTTGAAGGCAACGCTGCTCAGTTTTCTGGGCAGCTCAGCAGGTCATAAATTGCACTTGCACGACTTGTGCGATATGCACGCACAGAGCAACAGGACCAGTAGTTTATACTGGTTGGATCCCATCCCTGGCTAAACCTGGCTTATTGGACTGTTGGCCCTGGTTACTGTTTGGCTAACCTGGCTTACTGGACTGCTGGTCCTGGTTACTGTTTGACTAACCTGGCTTATTGGACTGCTGGTCCTGGTTGCTGTTGGGCTAAACCTGGCTTATTGGACTGCTGACCCTGGTTACTGTTGGGCTAAACCTGGCTTATTGGACTGCTGACCCTGGTTACTGTTGGGCTAAACCTGGCTTGTTGGACTGCTGGTCCTGGTTACTGTTGGGCTAAACCTGGCTTACTGGACTGCTGGCCCTGGTTACTTTTTGGCTAAACCTGCCTTATTGGACTATTCGCAGCCAGAAGCTTCTGAAGGTGCATATGAGAGCTTTGCTCCAGGATTTGTAGTAAACATGAGGATGTTTGGGGGCAAAATTGGAGCAATAAAGGGGAGTTAGACCTGTTTTCTGGCTGTGTTGCTTGTGTACCACAACCCAAGTCATCACACCCAGTTTCTGGCATGCCGCAGCCCAATGCTGGTCCATGGACGGGGGGGGGGGGGTGAACCCCTGCTCTAGAAGAGCCTCCTTCATAAATTCCATTCTACTACTTGTCTACATTTTAGGAAAGAAGACAAGATGTTTCTCTTTAACCAGATTAATAGCACTAGCATTAACATTTAAAGCACTAGCTTAATAATGGTTTTAAGTCGTTTCTAAAAAAGAAGTTAAGAGTTTATGTTCAGTAAAGCTCCACGCTGCATGTAAGTGCTTTATAAATAAAATAACACTAATAATAACTCCACTGACATCAAGTACTGTTCTTACAATGGATACAGAGGCATGGGGTTGCGGCCAAGCCAAACTGGCACGATCAATTCATCAGGGTGCTATGCTGAACTATGATCACAGCCCCTAGATGTTGTGGAGGGCTCTGGGAGGACATAAAAAATAGCTTTGTAAGCCACCCCTTTCACTGCAGGTCAGCCATTTCGGGCACAGCCTTTGAAAAACTGTGTCCCTGGTGGAATATTTCAAAAGCAGATGTCATCCGGCATCAGGGAAAATGGGCCATTAACTGGTGAGATCGACTGCCTTTAAAAGGCAGGAGTCAAAAGTTTAGCAATGTTGCAGGCAGATGATCCACTGCCCTGGCTAGTGAAACTTTTCTGCTAAACATACAAGAGAGTTGCTCTGGTAGAGAAGGGTTTGGATTAGAAAGCTCCTGGTTCTGCATTAACCACCAAATGACAATGTTCTTTCTACTCTCTTTCCCTAGGCCCAATCTCATCTGAATATCAGAGGTGGTATTCAGCAGGTTCTGACCAGTTCTGGAGAACCAGTAGCGGAAATTTTGAGTAGTTCGGAGAACCGGCAAATCTCACCTCTGACTGGTTCCGCCCCCATCTATTCTCTGCCTTCCGAGTCCCAGATGATTGGCTGGGTCTTCTTTTGTTGCTCTGCATAGGAGAACGGAGCTGGAAAGCAGGTCAGTGGGGTGGGGAGGGAATGGGGATTTTGCAGTAATCTTCCCCTGCCATGCCCACTAAGCCACACCCACCAAGCCATGCCCACAGAATCGGTAGTTGAGCACTATGGGGCTCAGGAGCTTTCTTGAAGCTCTCTGATTTGTTTAGTTGAAGAACTTCTTCTTTAACCAAATGCTGGTGCAGGGATGAAATAGCCTAAGTGGCTAGCTTTTTTCCAGTTTCCAGGCCTGTGAGGAACAAAAACACCAGAACACATTCTCTCTAGCAACCTACACTCAGATAAGCAGGAATTAACTCCAGACAAACAGTTAAGTAGAAAACAATACCCTAATCAAGGAGTGACCAAGATGAAAACCACATCCTCACCAACCAAAACTGGTAGAGCAAGCTCCTGCATATAAACAGGGAGCAAATCCCACAGTCACAGAACTGATGATGTTACCTAGTCAGATAATGAAACCTCTGCAAGCAAATAACAAAGCTCAGAGAGCAACAGGGATTCCACAGTTCAACCCTGAGCTGCATAAATTTTCTTCTATTGAGAATATAATGGCAAACCATTGAACAATCCTTCCTTCTTTCCTTCCCTCTTTCTTTCCTTCCTTCCTTCTTTTCTCTTTTTTGTCACATTGTGTTTTTAAATCCAATATTCACAAGTGTTGGGCGTATCACTAGAACACAGGTATGAGCAGAGGTGGTATTCAGCAGGTTCTGACCAGTTCTGGAGAACCAGTAATGGAAATTTTGAGTAGTTTGGAGAACCGGAAAATACCACCTCTGACTGGCTCCGCCCCCATCTATTCTCTGCCTCCCAAGTCCCACCTGATTGGCTGGGTCTTCTTTTGTTGCACTGCACAGGAGAACGGAGCTGGAAAGCAGGTCAATGGGGTAGGGAGGGAATGGGGATTTTGCAGTATCCTTCCCCTGCCATGCCCACTAAGCCACACCCACCAAGCCGTGCCACGCCCACCAAGCCACATCCACAGAACCAGTAGTAAAAAAAATTTGTATCCCACCACTGGGTATGAGCACGCATCTGGGAAAAGAGGAAGAATAATTAAATGCAGTAAATGGGCAGGAATGTCTCCAAAGGACTGGGAAAGAGGTTTATTCCTTTCCAAAGGAATTGGTGGGGTGGTTTGATTCTGCAAAGAAGGCTGTCAGTAGATTTGGAATTTCAGTCTGCAAAGAAGTTCAGACCGGGTGGGTGGATGGGAATCCCCCAGCCTCCTAATGATGATGGGAATAAAGCAATACATCTCATTTGCTGGGCAGCTCCTCAGGGTAAGGAATGGTCACTCAGCAGGCCAAACTCTAATAGAAAGACAAGTGTCATTTAACCACACAAGAGCAACGAGTACATCCAGGACAGGCAGAGTTTTCATACTATTCACCTGCCCTGCAACATTCAATACGAGAATCCTATTGATTTCCTTGCCTCCAGCTTGAAGGATGATGAGCTCAATTTGAAATCAAAGCAGACACCTTTCAAGTAACCTTGGTAGAACAAGTGGCTGACATACATCAACAAGAGGGTGTACCTGACAGGAGAATGCATATAGCTTTGTCTGATGATTTTGAAATGGGGTAGGAAGCTTCTGTGAATTGCTATTCAGGTATACATCGCTCAAAAATGAATGTTTTTCAGTTCAGACAGTTTTCTTTCCATATATGAAAAGTCACTAGCTACTCTCATCATCTTATGAGGTCCCTTTTGGGCAAACTTTAATAGCCCTCTAAAAAATAAGAGAGAGAAAAGAACACAATTTAATGGACAAATGCCTTCCTTTTTCAGAACCTTATTATAGGACTACTAAAAAAAAAACATTGAATTTCAGGCTTTTTGATCTTTTTTGTAGCCTTTTAGTTGATTATAGATCAATATTTTTTTTTTAAATACAGACAATTGAAGAAGATCCAAATCATAAAAATAAAAGCGTTGAGAGGAAAGGAAAGAAGGAAGGAAGGAAGGAAGGAAGGAAGGAAGGAAGGAAGGAAGGAAGGAAGGAAGGAAGGAAGGAAGGAAGGAAGATGGTTTTTGTTGGTGCAAATTGTTAATGTAACAAAATTGTTACAACTTGAGATGACAAAAGGTTACTGTTCTACTAAATGTTAACAGTATAGATCTTTCAAAACCTACCTGTAAATTCAATAATAAAAGCTCTTTTCTTTTCATGACAGTTAATATGCAGAAAAGGCAAATGATGTGCATCAGTTGTAAAGGATAACATCATCCTGGTCCACTAAATATATGTTTACCACAGTATAAATTTTACAGTAGGGCAGAGGATCCAAAATCTGACAAAATCCCAGTTTTTAGGAATGTAACTAACCAAGGAGATGAGTGTAACTGAGCAAGGACAGTGGTGATAATTTCACCTGCAAAATTGAAGCGAGAGAAACAATTGACCATTAATTCTGTGCAACACCTCATGGACGAATCATTATAAAGAACAGACTATACATTGCTTCTGAATGGTTAATATAAATTCATAATTCCCTTGGCAGCATATGGTACCAATAGCATTCAGAGTTATGTACTGCTTCACAGTGCTTTAGAGCCCTCTCTGAGTAGTTTCCAGAGTCAGCATATTGCCTCCAACAATCTGGGTCCTCATTTTACCGACCTCAAAAGGATGGAAAGTTGAGTCAACCTTGAGCCGGTGAGAATCGAACTGGTCAACTGCAGACAGCCGGCAGTCAGCAGAAATAGCCTGCAGCATTGCAGTCTAACCATTGTGCCACTATGACTCTTTGTTTACCATATGCTCCATTTCATAGCTATAATATCACATATTTTTGTTTATAGCTAGACATAGTATGGGTAGTCCTTGAGATATGATGATAATGAAGCCTGCCTATTAAAATTGTAGGTCACAATAGTCATTGTATGACCTTTTTTGCAGTGGTCATTAAACAAATACCGTGGTTGTTAAGTGAATATCATGGTCATTAAAAAAATTCATTATTTGTTATGTGCACTTTTGCTGACAACTGAAAATGCCAGTTTTGGGTAAAACTGTTGTAAAATGGGGCCATGTGACCATGGGTTTCTGCAAACAGCTGCGAATGCAGCCATGTTGCCACTTGAAGGGCAGTCTTTAAATTTGAACAATCAATAAATGATGGGGCATAAGTCAAGGATTACCTATATAGCAATAGCACTTAGACTTATATACCACTTCACAGTGCTTTACAATTCTTTCTATTTTGGTCCTCATTTTATCAACCTTGGAAGGATGGAAGGCTGAGTCAATCTTGAGCCGGTGAGGCTCAAACTGCTGAAATGCAGAAATAGCCTCTTTCTATGCCCGTTTTATAGTTGCCAACAGAAAGGGGAGGGGAAGGAGTTTGAAAGAGTAGTGCAGCAGTTTGGAATCGAAAGTGCATTTCATTCAGAACTTGCAGAGATTGTAACTAGGCGACTGGGGTTTCTGCTGTGAAAATCTCTAATTGGAGAACATGACTGATGACTCTTGAACTTGTTTCATTGGAGAATATGAATTATGATGCACCTGAAGGGTTGGGGGGAAAAACAGGGTCGAGGGTGATAATGAATTTCATATCTCAGAATTGGCTTCAAACCGGTCCTGCTAACATATTCGCTCCTAATAAATTCATTATAGGTTTTGAAATTTGGCTGGAGCTTCATGATTTAATAAGGGCAACTGCTGGAATCCTGACAGCATTCTTCATTCATATACACCATATTTTTCAGAGTATACACTGCACTTTTTCAGTGAATGTTGCTGAAGCCCCGCCCACCCGACTGCCCCCACCCTTTGGCCTCTGCCTTCCAGCAATTTGCCTCCTGCAGCAAACAGCCTGTTTCAACTTCAGCACAACCTGATTAGGACAAGCAGCTGATTGTCGGTTGGATCGGCCTCTCGACTATCAGCTATTTTAGGCTGCAGGGATTGCCATCGCCTATTACTGCCTCCGCGCACCCCATTTTTGGCCTCTGCATCCCATTTTTGTCCTTCAAATGCCCCATTTTTATCCTCCATACACCCCATTTTCTGCCTATTCTGATCCCTGCCACCTATAATGGGGCAAAAATGGGGCACGCAGAGGCCAAAAATGGGGTGTGCGGAGGCTAAAAATGGGGTGTGTGGAGGCAGCAATAGGCAATGGCAATCCCTGTAGTGTTGTGTACTGACTGAAGTCTTCACTCAGGTCCGTGTTTCTGGCAGGAAACACGGACCACTGCCATTGGCTGATGCTGTTTGACAGCCGGCTATAAAAGGAGATATCAAACAGCATCAGCTGTTGCCGCTCCAGCTGACTGCCGAGTTAGCGCGGTAGTCGCGGCAACCCTTTATTCTGTAAATTTGTAAAGTTAAAGCTGAAGTTGCTCTGGCTGTCTGCCTCAGTGATTCCGCCGCTCTACAACATGTAGCCTGTAAAAGCTGATCATCGGCTGATCGTCGACAATCAGCTGCTTGTGCTAATCAGGCTGTGCTGAAGTTGAAACAGGCTGTTTGCTGTTTGCTGCAAAGAGGCAAATTTCTTGAAGGCAGAGGCGGATTTTTTTTCTCCTTGTTTTCCTCCCCCAAAGCTAGGTGCGTCTTATACTTTGGAGTGTCTTATACACTGAAAAATACGGTAATATGGACATGGAAATCATAACAGCTAAAGGAGTTTTCATTGTTCTTTGGATTAGTGTCCCTGATTATTACTTTTCCCTGTAACCAGCTGTCCTTCCAGAATTTCATACACTACAAATTTTGAGGCTGGAAAATTCTGAGACCCTGAATCAGAAAATGCAAAATCTCTCTGTCTTAAGGAGAACTTAGTGCTATTCATTTGCCCCCACCCCACCCCCTGTGTCCATGACAGATGTCCGTCTCACAGGCTTGTGCAATGCTTGGCAACAATTTCCAATGTCCCATCCAAGTGGCTGCCATTTCCTCTCGAGCAACATCTTGCTTCTTGTAGCCTGTGGGGACTGACAGATGGAAGTTCAACCCGGACGTGTGTCCAGTGCAGCCAAGGACAGACTATTTGCACTTCTGTTTTGTCTTTGCTCCTAAAACTTGGTGCTTTCCAAAGATTCCTAAGACAGAAATAAACAGGAACAGAGATATTCTTTCTCAATTTTCAGACAGGTAAAATTATGGGAATTTTTTTTTAACACAATCCCAAGGCTTGAGAATTAAACTAAACCAGGCATTCACAACTTGTAAAGAGGAAAGGGTTATATTAATCAATTAAAAAAATAAATTTAATAAATTCATTCCTCTGGATCTCCTTGACCAGTTTGTCTTGTTTTAAATTGTCCAGAATGATTAATTGCCAGAATGATAATTTCACTGTATTTCAATGTGAGATTTTTGCATACACAAACACAGGCGCAGTTTTTAATGTTGTAATTTCTTATTATATTTTTGAAGGTTTTGGACATTATGTACGTCCTTCAGTGATAATTTTTTTAAATAAATGGACTAGATTCTTGTATTAGAGGTAGCAAGAATAATAAACTCACCTGTGCTTTGAACTTAACAAATGCCTCTGGTTATTTTCACCTGCAGTTATCTGCATCACGAGTGGGAAACTTATATCCGCCAATGTTTCTATGTTTCAGGTTCAGCATCTTTGGCCAATTATGATGCTCTCTAAAGCTAATGAGAATTGTTCTCCTTATTTGAAACTATGGTTAGTGACAGATGCAGGAGAAGACACTGATGAGCCTACCTGTAATTAAATTATACTCTTGTTCTTTTGAGCTTTAATTTCCTGACCTAAGTATGCAGTTTGTGGAAGCCTCTTAAACTACTAATATCAATGCCCATTTTATGTATGTGTAGGAGGAAATTAATGTCGGGTACAAAACATCAGGACTGTACATTAAGTTGCAGTTCAGAAAGATTTATTGTTCAATAATCTAGTCAACTAAAGTTCAAATCTGAATCAGCATCAGATAAGGGTCAACAGAATTCAAGGCTGGACTTGGATAGCTTAGAAGAACATAAGGATTCTGAGCTCATAACACATTTAACTCTGTCGCCCCCAGCTTTGGCAGCTCTTCTCACATAGTATGTATAAATGTATTTGCAAGTAGATACCACCAGTGGTGAGTTTCAAAAAAATTTACCACTGGTTTGGTGGGTATGGCTTGGTGGGTGTGCTTGGCGCAGCCACATCCTTTGTGCAAGCCCCTCAAACGCGCACTTTGTGCAGGCTCAGAGGCTTTTTGACCCACCTGCAATCCTGCACTCTCTCTGTCGTTTCAGCAGCTGCCGTGTGGCAATCTGCTGTGCCATGCAAAGCAGCTGTACTTCAAAAGCAGGACATAAAGGTTAGTTTGGGAGCCTGAGTGGGCAGGTGGGCCCAACAGCAGAACAGCGGAGAGAACCAGTTCGGTCTCCGCTGCTCATTAGTGCTACTGGCTCAGCAGAACCGGGCCGAACCAGTAGAATACCATCACTGGATCCCACATGTTCTTAAGACAGGTCGTGTGGACATCTCAGCTAATGTTATTTTCAGAAGGAGCAATATTATAGATTAGTTTAGCTTGAAAGAGAGTAACTAGCTCAAAGTCTCTCTGCAAGTGAAAAAAAAAAATATAATTTCTAATGGAGATTAGGAAATGGAATCTCTAATCTCAAAGCCCAGTATAAAAAGATGTTGAGGATCTAGAAAAAGTACAGAGAAGAGCAACCAGGATGATTAGGGGATTGGAGACTAAAACATATGAAGAACTAATACAGGAACTGGGCATGGCTAGTCTAGTGAAGAGACGGACCAGGGGAGACATGATAGCGGTCTTCCAATATCTGAGGGGCTGCCACAGAGAGGAAGGAATCGAGCTATTTTCTAAAGCACCTGAAGGCCAGACAAGGAATAATGGATGGAAACTGATCAAGGAGAGATTTAACCTGGTCATAAGGAGAAACTTTCTGACAGTGAGAACAATCAACTAATGGAACAGCTTGCCCTTGAAGTTATGGGAGCATCATCACTGGAGGCTTTTAAGAAGAGATTGGATTGCCATTTGTTAGAAATGGTGTAGGGTCTCCTCCTTGGGCAGGGGGTTGGACTAGATGACCTACAAGGTACCTTCCAACTCTGATTGTCTGTTATCAACAATGTTAGTCACTATATTATATAGGTTGTTAATTGAGTTATCTGATTAATAATAGTGTATGATATTAGGATACAGTTACAGGTGAAAACAGTAAGTCAGATGAATGTAGCAGCATGAACACATCCCTATAATTTTCTTGGCATCAGCAGAAAAGAGTGTTCTCGTTGCTATCTTTTCACATTTATGTTTTCGATGCCTCAAAGATACTGATGGTCTGCTCTTTAAATATTAACTAGTTTGGATCTTATGTAACTTTTTCAACTCATCCCAGTTCACTTAGAAGTGGCAGGTTTTTCATAGCTGGCAGGCAGGAATTTTTAGTATAACAGGGACTTTTGGACTGAGATAAAAAAATACTTCGTAAACAACTAAATTCAGGTTCAGTAAGAAATAACGTTGAGTTATAAAAATACATTAAAATACAAATCTTTTAGATGAGGACTTCCACTGTCTATCAGGAAAAGAAAGCAAACAAAGCAAGAATGTGGGATACTCTGATTATATTCTGATTATTTTTAACAATTGCAAGAGAGTCTCTTACAAGACAAACAATGCCTAGTTAGGATTTCAGCACTGTTTTTTTATAAACTCACTTTCTTTTCCAGCAATTAGATCTGTGACCTTCTAGATTCAGAACATTCTGCCAGAAAAATAAAAGAGATACTATTTTTATTTTACAAATGGGCACTGGTAGTTTTTTGAATACTGCTACCATCATAATAATAGTGAAGAATTGTTAGAATAAACCATCCAGCCCTTGTTATGGAGAAGCAAATACAGATTTAAAAGAGGAAAGTGTTTGCCATAGAATAAATGACACGGGAGATTTTAAAGGAGATTTTAAATGGGTTTCCCCCCCCCCTCCAACTGCACTTTTTTTTTGGAAGATACAAGCTAAAGTGGGAAAGTGGCATATTAAAAAGAAAAAAAGAATTATAAAATGAGAAAGAGAAATGCATTGCTGATATTACATCAAAACCTCATAATCAATGTTTGCTTAACTTATGGGAAAGAAAGCCAGTATTCATAAAACTGATTGACCTTCCTTTAATTATACATTATACTTTTGACAAGGTGACTTGACTAAAATAAAAAAGGGAGTCACAATTATGTTTCATTTTTAAAATTAAGGTAAAAAGGCAATCCATTTAAATTTTCAGAGTTTCTTCCTCTTCCCTTCTCAGTAACTATTATTGGGTAAAATTGCTTCACTAAATGAGGCTTTTATGTCCTTGAACAGATCTTCTGTTAAGGCAGAGTGTAATTTGTCCTAAATTGCATCAAGGGTTTGATTAATTAAGGGGTCCTGGACAAGGAAAAGCAGAGAAGCCATATTAAATGGATCAGTGAAGATGGTTTTCATATCGGCTTACTTGAAATAGCATTTCTGAGCTCTTTAATGGGGCTGCTATTCTGATTTAATTAATACACAGCATATGCAGTCTTTTTCTTCTCCTGTAATATTGTTCCATGTTTTTCTTCTTATGGTTCATTCTTGTAGCCATGGTGCCCATGGTCAGTGTGAGAACTGGACTAGAACTTCCAAAACACATCAAAAGATGCAGTCCAGAAATAGCAGGGACATGATGGAAACAAAATCAATATGACATGGATTGCAAGATTGGTTTTGCTCATTTTTCATGTAGGAATTAGGTACATAGCCAGTGTAGAGAAAAAAAGGACTAGGTGTGACATGATAGCAGCATTCCAGTATTTGAAGGGGTTGCCACAAAGAAGAGGGGGGATCAAATTATTTTCTAAAGCACCAGAAGGCAGAAGGCACTAGAAACGATGGATGGAAAATAATCAATAATCAAGCAAACCTGGAATTAAGGAGAAACTTCCTAACAGTGACAACTATTAACCAGTGGAATAGCTTGACTTCAAAAATTGTAGGTGCTTCATCACTGTAGGTTTTTAAGAAAAGACTGGATAGCCACCTGTCTGAAATGGTATAGGGTCTCCTGCTTGAGCAGAGGGTTGGAGTATAAGACCTCGAAGGTCCCTTCTGGCTCTATTCTGA
Organism: Bungarus multicinctus; assembly: GCA_023653725.1. NCBI lineage: Eukaryota > Metazoa > Chordata > Lepidosauria > Squamata > Elapidae > Bungarus > Bungarus multicinctus. The sequence goes on along the minus strand of CM042846.1, from coordinate 80,128,812 downwards.
TTGATTGTCTGAAATCAGGGGTGAGATTCTACCGGTTCTATCCGGTTCTATAGAACCCCCTGTTAACTTTCTAAGCAGTTTGGAGAACCAGTAGTTAGAAGCAATCTCTGTTTGTTTTTTTCCACCCTTATTACATTCTTGGCAGACAGCCTAGACTTACTGTCTCCGGAGCTTTGGGGCTTGACTTTCTTAAAAGAGAAGGGTTGTTTTAAGATTTTTACACTGCTGTTGGGAGGAAATACTTCCCTGGACAATCAGCACTTTGAAGAAATAATTGAATAATGAAGTAAAGCTTTTAGTGACAGGGAACCAAGATGAGTGATGTTCAGCAAGACTTCTTGGCTAGCTAGAAAAATTGACATTCAAATGTGAGTTTATATACTCTTTCTGAGTTTTGGTCTAAAACTGGTTTTTGGTAAAGGTTAATTCTGTGCTTGGTGAAGTTTAATTCTGTGTTTATTGATGGGATAATTTTCCCTATTCAGCTTTGTTATGAGTGAAATTTGATTATTATACTTGAGAATATAAAGAACCAAACTGAAGCCATTTTGTGTTTGCAGTTTGAACTTTTAAAGCTCAGAACAGTTATGAAATGTGTTTTCTGCTAGGAATAATACAATATTGTATTACTATTTATTTGGCATAAGTTAGAGGTATGTACTGGGGCGCTCTGACATTATAAATGTCACATTAAGGAATATTAATGTTTTCTTATAATTTTCTGGAATTTGAAAAACAGGAAATCTGAAAATGTTGGAAGTTTTCCATAGAAGGTTGTATAACATCCATATATGGAAACAGGAAGTGTTATGTAACCAAGTGATTTGATAAACCTATATAAGCTGTATTCACTAAATGGAAAGGTCTCCTTCCTCCTAGAAAATGTTTTTTTTCTGGAGTAGAGAGGAGTCCATACTGCAGTATTTTCCCTAATAAAGCATCCTATGGATCAGATTATCAAAAGTCTGTTGTTTCATTTTTATATGGTTTAACAAGCTTCAACAAGCAACAGCTACTCTTGTGATTTAATTATTTGTATTGTGTTTGAATTTTTTCCTGCCTTTTTGTACAGGTTATCCTTGACTTACAACAGTTCATTTAGTGACTATTCAAAGTTACAATGGCACTGAAAAAAATGACTTATGACCATTTTTCACACTTATGACCATTGCAGCATCCCCACTATCATGAGAGGCCAGGCGAGGAGAAGCGCCCTTTGACATGAGTGATGTTGAGTTGGCCATGCCCATCCAGTCACATGACACCAAGCCACATGACACCAAGCCACACCCAACTAAGCCATGCCCACAGAACCAGTTGTTAAAAAAACTGAATCCCATCCGTCTGAAATGGTATAGGGTCTCCTGCTCGTATAGGGGATTGGACTAGATTCTAGAAGACCTCCAAGATCCCTTCCAACTCTGTTATTCTATGGACATTTAAAGCTTTTGCAAGACTAATATTGTAACTGCTTTGCCCCTTCATTCCCTCAACTCTCCCAAATTGGAGGGGAGGGGAGGGGACTGTTCATTCGGTGGGGAAGGGGATTTTAAGAGACAGTTGTAGGATGGTTGTCAGCATTTTGATCCTATTTGCCACTCATCCAGGTCTACTTTCTCTGGATTTTGCACTGGAAGACTGAAGTTTCTCAGGCTATTCAAATACTTTCCATTCATATTTTATTGATGAATTTTTATATTCATGGGCTCTAAGGCAGAACCTGACCTGTAAAAACAGAATGTTCAATACCTGAAAAATAAAATTCTGGAGATTAAGCTCTGATCCCTAAGCAACCTAAGTCTTCACCTGGCATAGAAGTGGAGGATCCAGTATGACCCCCCTGGGTAGATAGCATTCTTATAATAAGGATCCCACCACTAAGAAGGTCCTTTTTATCTCCACACTATCTATGCCATCTGTCAAAAATCGTGTAAGGTCTGCTTGGGCGGGGAAGTTGGACTAGATGACTTACAAGGTCCCTTCCAACTCTGTTAATCTGTATATAACCAGCAACTAGAATTAAACTAAACTTGATAGAAGAAAGCTTTGTTGGATAGATAAAGTTGAGGGAATTTAAACACACAACCATGAAGAAAAAGAGGGATTTTCTACACTGGGATCCAAAAACCACAAGAGAGACAGCATGGATTGTCCCATTTGTATATAGCATTAAGTTGATTAGTTGGCATTCAGAGAAAAATAGTGGAATTTAATGAGAGAGCAAACTCTCTTCTAAATTGCACTCCTTGTACTCAGTGAACGGAATTAGGGTTTTTTTTGGTGTTTTTTTTTAAAGAAGCACAATGTGATTCACTGGAGAAAAAGGCAAACATAATTAAAATTATTTCTACTCTGAAAATCCAGTTTTCATTACTTGGGTTGCACCTGGGTATTCCCAGTGCAATTTTTGTTGTTCTATTGAGATGAAGAAAACTGTACACCCAGAAAACTAAGTTGGCTACAGAACGGGATGGCTGTTGGAGAATCTGTAGCTGAGATGCAAAATTGTAACTGTGTTAGACAATGACCAATCTTCAATCTGCATTACAAACATGGTAAACGAACCATCGTTTTTCAGAGAAATATGACACAGGAGACTAATTATTAATTCTTAAATACAAGGGTTGAAGCCTGAAGGGAAAACTGCCTAATAACTTTTGGGATCTCAAGAATTTTTGGAACAGCGGAGGAACAGATGCTTTCAAAAGCCACTAGAATGCAAATGTTAAATATAATTAATTCCTTTTATTTAGTCAATTTTTAAAACATCACACATGAAGAGAAACACAGCTGAAAGATGCAAACAAATAAGACTTTAACTTTAGACTTAAGCATAAATAAAATATAAGGCGACCAAGGAGAAAAGAGAAGTTTCTAACAAAGAAAAGCAGATGGTGTTTTTTTTTTTAAGAAAAAAGAAAGAAGGGTGGGTGACAGAAGAGGATAATAAAAAGGGCTGCCAGAAAAAGTGGATTGTGAAAAGGATTGAAAGGAGAGCAAGTAGGGAATCCTTAAATCAGTAACGCCTCTAGAGCAGAAATCTACAATTTTTTCAGACCTTGGAACGTATTAGTTAAAAAAGAAAATTACTGAATCCCTTCAGCAAGGCATTAATGGTGCAACATTGCCATTGGTATAAAAAGAAAAGCATGTGTGATAGGTGGGAAATTAATATTCCCAACGTAGAAAAATGCATTGAAAAGATTTGTATGGACAGCCATCTTAAATTGTGGTTGGCTCATAACAATAAAACACCTGAACCATAAAAAGCACAAACTCATAAAACGCAGATAAAACTTGAATTTCACAATCATTTGGAAGGTTCATGTTTAACCAAACGTTTGGACATTGTTGAACATTTTTCTTGTTTTGTTCACATAACAAATGTAGAAAATGCTATTTTTTTCCTCATGGCGTTTGATACATTTTTATTTGGAATGCTTAGGATGTTTATCTTATGAGTTGCAATGTTGGGGTTCCAGATACCTACTGTTATGCTATCCAAAGGATGTAACAATCCAACTTTCCTTAAGCTGTCAAGGCAGAGAGATATAGGTGTTATATTATTTCATATTCCCAATGTATGGGGTCTTACATGATTTCCACCACATCCAAACATTTTTCTGTATTTTTACATGGTGAACCTCCTGTGTGGAGTGCTCAGTTATGCTGACAACAAGAGATACGTATTACCAGGTTCATTCTTACTGAGAATCATCAGGTGTGGCTAGCCAGATTTTAATTATTTATTTATACAACATCTCCCTTCCTGTGAGCATATCATGGTTTATAGGTTGCAACAGCTGAATTCACACATCCCACTAAGTCAAAACTAAATAAAACACATTATGACTTAGTAGGATATATGAACAGTTGCAAAGTCAATGGGGTGTACAATTTGAACAAGGACACTATGAGCCGATTAGTCAATTGTTCACATTCATTCATTCCCCAAAGAGGAAATGGAAGGTGTGGTTTATTACCAAGTAATATTTATTTCTCTTCAATATCAGAAGTTGAATCTGAGTAGTGAAAGCAGGAAAAAAGCCATTTCTGCCCTTTTGCTTTTGTGGGGTTTGCACTGGATGATGTACTGGAATGCCTGCCCAAAGTGATTTATCTCCTTTTGACTTTACGTAATTAATATTGCTAACTGGCTGTAGAAGTGTCCTGGTATACACCTGGGTTCTCAGGTTTAGCTTATGGTCACTCACTCATTCACTCACAGCCCTGGAAAATTGCCACACTCAAATCATTTCTATCACTTCAAATCACTGAGGCACAACCAGTTCTTTAAAACAGGGCCCCCAACCTCCAGGCTGTAGTCCGCTAACAGGCCATGACCCATTCAGAAACAGGCTGCAAAAACAACAGATGAGCATGCATGTGCGCACAACTGCACTTCTGTTGTGTCCTGTCAGTCGCCGGCCCCTCCGGCAGCCAAATCAGATGAGGAGGAGGTGTGGGAGTCAGAGTCAGCAGCGAGGCAACCTGAGAGCTCTGAGGAGGGAGAGGGAATGGAGCTGGCAGAGAGAGAGAGAGAGGCAGAGCCTGGGTCAAATGGAGAGTCAACAGCCTCCAGGGCTGGTGGTGGCTGATGAAGAAGAGGAGGAACACCTGGGTCCAGTGCCTGACACGTAGATGTGCAGAAGACAGAGGAGAGGAGAGGAGAGCAGTGGAAATCTATGGGCCGATCCTTGGGACAGAAAAGCCACTGCTGCTAGCAAAGCCCCACCCTAGCTCTGGGGATAAAAGGCAGGGGGCGGAGATGAATAGGTGTGGCAGACAACTATTCATCTCCCTGCCTGACAGATTTGTTAGCTTGTGGTGAGAGAGAGAGAGACTTTTTGTTGGGGCTGCTGGTGCTCCTAATAAAGGAAACATTTATTGAACTATGTGTCGTATTTGGGAGCTGGGTCAGAACAACTTGCAGAACAACTGGGTCAGTGCATGCAACTCCATTTGTGTGAGCACCAGCACACACACACATACACACACACTGTTCACACAGAACCCCCCCCCCCCCGAATTCTCAAAGTTGGAAAGGTTGGAGACTGATGCTTTAGAACAGGGGTCACCAACCTTTTGGACCTCAGGGACCACCAAACTCATAATTTTAGATCCCAGGGACCACTAACCAGTTCTGTGGGCATGGCCTAATTTGTGAGTGTGTCTTGGCGGTCATGTGACTGGCTGGGCATGGGTTGTATATAAATATTATAAATATTTATATAAATATTGAATTTTTTATTTTAAAAAAGAGCAACTTTTACCCAAAATCAGGCAAAGCAGGCAGGCAGATTGAGTTGCTCACAGAATCACAGATTCATTCAGAGATCTATCTATCTGCCATTGGCTAGCTCAGTCTGTCACATAAAATTTGCTAGCAAGCAAACTCACAAAATTAACTCACAACACACCATGTATGTAAATATTGGATTTTTTATAAAAAAGAGCAATTTTTACCCAAAAGCAGACAAAGCAGGCAGATTGAGTTGCTCACAGAATCATTTGGTGATCTATCTATCTGCCATCGGCTAGCTCAGTCTCTCAAATTTCCTTGCCGTGAGTCTGCACTGCATTTGTTTGCAAGCAAACCTTCAGTCCTAAGGGAGGTTCGGCTGTATTTAAAAGCAGAACTGAAGATCTAAAGACTACCTAGAAAGCAAGAAATCCAACCATTTCCTACTTCCTAGCTAATCTAAATCTCCCGGCACAATAGAACAGATGATGGTCGCAAAAAGGAAAAATAGCAATTTTAGCAGGCAAGTTTGCCAGGTAAGGAATGAGTGGGCGGGAAGCGTTCCTGCGGGCCATGTGGGCGGGAAACCCTTTGTTTCTGCACAGCCTGGATTAATTGCTTTGTGGGGTGTGCTCTGTGGGTGAGATTTCTCTGTGGCCCACCAAATTTTTCTCAAGGCATGGGCCACAGCCCACCGGTTGGCAACTGCTGCTTTAGAATACTCAGCGACCCAGTTAATTTAAAATAACAGCAAACTTTACTGGTTAATGTATATCTATTTGCTCTTTTACAAACACACGCACGCACACACACACACACACACACACACACTCTCTCATTCAGATTTACCCAACGTTCTTCAAGTAGGCCGTCAGGCACTAGCCAGAGGGACAGAAGCCGCCAAATCTGGGATTCAAAAACTACTGAAGGGGTGGGCAGGCTTCAGGACCCCTTTTATCCCCTAGAATCCTTGATTTCTTTATGAGGAGGGGCTTTCCATGTGCTCAGGCCCAACTCCTCTGTTTGTTAGCTGTTGGTGAGACTTGGGGAGGAACTTCCCATGTTCTCAGACCCAATTTTTGTCCTTTTGTTTTCTTGCTTCCTTCCCCTGAGGGGGCTTTCCTTGGCTTTTGTCCATCCTGTTTATGTGCCTTCACCACTTTTAGGTATGGTGGCTTTGGCCTAGTCTCACAACATCTTTGCTTTTGTGGGGCTTGCCCTGGCTGATGTACTGGAATGCTAAGGTGACCAATCGTTCTCCTTTAGGGAGGACAGTCCTTCTTTTGTAAGTTCTGTCCTCTCTGGAAAAGTGCCCTCCTACATGTCCTCCTTTTTAATATTTGAAGACTAATCTGTAAGTCTCCGTATTTGATCGATGCCAATCCAATCCGTTGTGTGTGATGTGACATATTTGTATTTGACGTGGCGATTCGTCAAGGCTCGGTACAATGTGGCGAGACAGGATTATAAGACGCATGCGCTCCACACAGAGAATTGTTTGGAGAGAGTGTGCCGCACGCAAGAGTGTGCCGTGCGCAAGTGGCTTTGTTTTTTTTTCTTCAATTTGTGTCCCCCTTCTCATTGTAAAAAAGTTGGTCACCTTAGGAATGCCTACCCAGTTATTGGTCGCCTTTTGATTTTATTGTAATTAATATCGCTAATAGGCTGCAAAAGTGCCCATTAGTATACAGTTCACAAAACAAAACTGGAGTTCCCTGTTCTAGAAGATTCCTAATCTATTGATAGCATGGAAAATGCAGAAGTTCAACTGTATTGTTTATTAAAAAGTGCAGGTGACGTCATAATGGCAGGAACAAGAGGAAGTTCCTTGGAAGAAATAAATCGTAAAGTTGCATCACATCTTTGCACCTTTTTGTCCAGGATGTGTATGTAACAAACACATGACTTTGTGTCTGATTTCCACATTATAATGTGCTCTTCCTTTCCCAAGAAAATTCCAAAGGGGAAATTTTCATCAGGGGTTGACTTCCTCTGGGTACAGGAGCCCTAGAGACCTAATAGAGATTTTACAATAAATAAAGGAGAACATTTGTAGCTCAAGGTTGAAATGAGTGCTTGGTTGTTTTGTTGCAGATGTTTCATTACCCAAACTAGGTAATATCACCAATTCTTCAGAGTTTTACAATGCTTGCTTTTTTACAAACTGATTATATATAGGAGAGCATAAAGTCCTTACAAAGGAAAATATCCATTACTCAATACTAGAACTCAGAAGAGAGATCCTAGGTTTCCAATGGCCTGCAGATTTCATTATTGCTAAAAATATGCTGTACGTTAATCTCTAAGGCATAATGTAGGTTCACCAATATTTTCAGGGGTAAGGGGTATTAAGGCTTAATTATTGAGCTTCCTCATCAACTTGCATGCAGCCCATAGTATCCAAAACATTGTGGATGCAATCCAAGAACTTGTCTAGCATTGCAATCATGGTGTCCAAGGTTTGTCCAATCACTTTATTAGATTTTACCAACGTTAATCCAATTTCAACTTGGGCATTCAGACCTCCTCCATTTTACTTTATAACAATCCTATGAAGTTTTTTTCTGCCAATATGGAATGCCTGACCCAATGTCACTGAACAAACTTTGTGGCTGTATAGTACTCTGAACATTTCTATTCACACTCGTTGTTCACACTTCTAATGATACAGGTAGTCTTTGATTCACAAACATTTATTTAGTGACCGTTCAAAGTTATAACAGCACTAAAAAAAGTGACCTGTGACTGTTTTTTCACACTTGTGACCACTGCAGCCTCCCTATAGTCACACGATCAAAATCCGGATGCTTGGCAACTGACTCATATTTACAACAGTGCCTGGAATCAGGTGATCAGTTTTGTGACTTTCTGACAAGCAACGTCAATGTTTTGTTGTGGCCCGCTAGTGGCTGACGGAGCTGGCAGCAGAGAGTCGGACAGCTAGGTGGTTGGGAAGGAACCTGGGCCAGTCCTGGAGGCTGAGGAAGGCTTGGATGAGGGCTCTGCATCAGAGGCAGAGATGGGGCCAAGACAGGCTGCCAATCATCAGCTGCCTTAGGGCTCGGACAGCAGTGAGGCAGGGGAGCTTCTGGAACCAGTTCCCAGCCTGCGCATGCACAGAGCTGCCAAAAGGAAAGAACAAATAAGAACTCAGGGTAGACGTGAAAGTAAGGCAACAGGTGGACGATGAATGGCCCCTCCCATCAGGATTAAAAGAGGAGCAAAAGGAGAGGGGGCTTTTGCGGGAAACAACTTGCTCGTTCATTCGTTCATTCAATCGTTCCAGCCTTGTGAAGATTTGTCTGTGTAACCCAGCCTTTATCTGTCAGCAGTGCGTGTGGAAATATTTACCGGGCAGCTTTCCAGGATAGATAAGGTCTGAGCTAATAATTATACCTTTATAAGACTGTTTGCCAAGCTGAATGTGAATGCACTAAATTCACATTGATTTAATAAAAGAGGTTTTGACAGGACTCAAGAGTTGGCTTAGTGCTTTTTGGGGAAGCCTAGGACAGAACAGATTTACTTAACAGCCATGTTACTAACACTTGCAGTGATTCACTTAACTACTGTGGCAAGAAGGGTCATAAAATGGGGCAAAAACTCACTTAATATCTATCTTGATTAGCAGTAGAAATTCTGAGCTCAATTGTGATTGTAAGTCAAGGACTACTGCATTGTCTGTTACTAACAGAGCAAAGATCAACATTATTTTTTTCACACAAATGCAGAACAACTAGGAGTGACAAAGAACAATTTCCAAGAGCTGCCATGAAGGAATCTTCCCAGAAGGCATCTAAACAGTTATCACATTAAAAAAAAGACAGGAAAAAACCAAAACCCATTTCATTTTATGGAGCTTAAAAAAAAATTGATTTCTTCCACTTCTTTAATTTGTTGTGTTTGATGCCATTTCACAACTTTGCTCGGTGTTATTTTGCCATTCTCTTTTCACATATTAATAGAAATAAAACATTTATACAAACAGGGAAGGTGGAAAGCTGAAAAGAAGAGTATCCTCATCATGCTTTAATTGTTCTGACCCAGGGACAGAGAGCAGAGAAGCTACAAATCTTCTTGTCCCACGGGATTATTATTTTTTAAAGATAATTTTAAAACTCTTTTAATGAAAAGAGGAGATATTGTTGGCCAATGAGTCAACATGGTGGAAGACTTGCAACCCGCCTCCTGGGTGGGGGTGGGGGTGGGGGTGCCCCACTTTTAAGAAAATGAAGTCAGAAATTTAGCATGCATCATTAAAAATCAGTGCAGTTGGATAAAAACAGCCACATTTAAACCCTTTGTAAAATATACACTCAGAAATGACTCTTCCTTTTCTAGGATGTGTAAGGTGAGAACCAAATGATTTATTTTCCAGGCGTTTGTCCACTGGGAATATATACGGACATCCATTTTGTTGGAAGATGTTGTGTAGATGATCTGTTTCCCTTTACTGATATTCAATGCATTTGTCTAAATAGTGTTCTTATACAGCTTCTCTTGTGGAAAGTTGGCTTGCTACTTTGTAAGTGGAAAACTTGGTTGGTATGCATAGTTTTATGATAAGACTTGGGTTTCTAAATTACCATCACTACCTCTACTGAGGAGGATATCCAGGAAGGATAGCATAGTGCTGCTTTCTCCTTCCCTTGTGAATTTGATTCCTTTGAAACATAAAACTAAAGTCCAGAAATATTTCACAAGAAGAGATCTCCATTCCTCTACTCGTTGCAGAATACCTTATGCCACCAGACTTGAAATTCTAGACCTAGAAAATCTAGAACTACACCGTCTTCGATCCGATCTTAGTATATAAAATCATACATAAATGTCCTACCTGTCAATGAATACTTCAGCTTCAACCATAACAGCACAAGAGCCAACAATAGATACAAACTCAAGGTTAATCACACCAAACTTGATTGCAGGAAATACGACGTCAGCAACAGAGTGGGCAATGTCTGGAATACTCTACCTGACTCTGTGGTTTCTTCTCCAACCCCAAAAACTTTAACCTTAGACTGTCTACTATTGACCTCACCCCTTTCCTAAGAGGTCTGTAGGGGGCGTGCATAAGCGCACCAACGTCCCTAGGATCCCTGTACTAGTGTTTCTTTTATATATTTTTTATTTTTCTTATATGTATCCATGTATTCATAACTATGTTTTTTTTACTTATACCTATTACCTTGTAAGCAATTGATAAATAAAATAAAATAAATAAATAAATAAATAAATAAATATATGATTCTAAGAAACCATATGGCTTGATATGAGACAGGTACTTAAAGAGCCCAAGAAAGAGGCAAGAACAACCTAGAAGGTGCAACCTTACTATACAATGATGAAAGTAGCATCCCTACTGTCGGATTTATTGGCCCGTTTGTAGCAAAGCCATTTGGGAAGCAAAGTCTCCCTTGCCTTCGGATCCCAGCCGCTGTTCTTTTGGCCAGGCGGTCGGACAGCAACCCAGCTTTACCTGTTTCTTTTCTAATTTGACAAGGAAACGCTCAATCAAACCGTTCCCACTCCAGGTCTCCGCTAAACCTTGCGGCGTTGCATGACGGGAATTGTAGTCTCCCTTTCCCCGTTGGCTTTGAGCCCCTGAGGCAAGGCAAGAAGGCGCGGGTCCCTCCTGCGCGGGGGACGGTCTCAGGCGGAGAGGGCCGGGGGCCTGCGGGCGTGAGGGAGCCCCGTCGTCGCCAAGGGCCACCGGGGCGCAGCTCGAGCGGGGCGGGCGGAGACTCCATTTCCCAGGCTGCAGAGGGAAGGGAGCTAAAAAGCCTTTCTCGCTGCAGGTTGAACTTCTCGGTTGCAGATGAGCAAGAGAGAAAACCGTGAAGGGAGAAAGAGAAGGAAGGAAAGAAGGGGGTGGGGGAAGAAGGGAGGAAAGAGGAGGAGGAGAAGCATCTCTGGGCAGGCGAATTATGCATGCACTAAGCGAGCTGTGAGAGAATGGCTGTGGAAGGTAAGGGCTGCGGTTCTCCTTGCCTTTTCCTTTTGCAAAGCCAGAGGCGCCCCTGGGCGCCCACTCCGCCTTCCTCGTCCTTTGCTCTCACCTGAGGGAGCAATCGCAGCCGAGTCGGCTGGCTAGGAAGGGGGGGACGGGGAGCAAGCAGATCAGAAGCTTCGGCGCCTTTGCCAAATGAGGGAGTGGGGGGTTATAGGGGTGCCGGCCATAGACGGAGGCTTGGAGGGGCGCGGAGAGGTGAGCCGACGAGAACCTGCTAAGCCAGGGACCGCCGCCGTGGCTTCCCTCTTTGCCAGGATCCTTCATAGCTCCACTGCAGCGCCCGTCCGCCCCCTCCCTCGACCTCGCCTGCGGTTTCGTTCAACCGAAACCCTCCAAATCCTGCACACACACACACCCGCACTCCCTCCCTTAGGATGTTCATGGAATCCCACCGTGTCTTGATTCGAGTCCTTTTTATTTGCAGTTGTTAGTCAAACGTTAAGAGATTGAGTTTCTGCCTGCCTGCAAGCACTTTCTGGGCATCAGGTGAAGCCCGCAGGCTGGAAGGCTATTACTACGTGGCTACTCCATGGTCGAGGCTGCCCTTGAGGTTCACCTGAAGAGGCTTCAAAGGAGGCCTGAGCACACCAGCATTTTTTTTTGACAGCTCAGGTGTGGTGGTCTGCTCCTTGCAGGAAGTGGCTGCACTCACATATCATTGCCAAATCCTTAAGCCTATCTTACAGACCTCAGGAGCTGAGTTCTCACCAAACCACACTGTTGCCCATGAACATGATGGATGAACTCAACCCTTGATCTTCTCCCAGATGGCTGGAATCAGCCCTGGGTCATATACGGATGTCCCTGTTTATGAAATAGAACAAGGAAGTACAGTAGTTTTCTGTGCTGGCTGGGTGTCCTGCAAAGAGGGCTTGAAACTTGAAAATGGGCTAAAGAACTTATTTGTGTGTGTGTGTGTGTGTGTGTAGGAGAATATTAAGGTCCTTTCCCATCCTTTCCAAATGCTTTTGTGTTGCAAATTATTGTATTGGTCCTTGAGAGATAGTAAGAGTGGTCTGAACCTTGCTAATTTTTTTCTTTTTGGAAGTCCAGAGGATACTACAAGAATACATTCAACAGATAGAAGGTCCTCAAAGAAAGAGGAATTAGGATGATAGAGAGAACCCTACACTGTTCCCAAAATATAAGAAGGCTCAGCAGCTAAAGATGATGAGCTTGTCAGCTGGAGAGCTGACAGCCTGGGTTTGAGACCTGAGCTCCATGCAATGGGGTGAGCTCCCATTAACATGCTCCAGCTCCTGCCCATCTAGCAGTTTGAAAGCGTGCAAATGCAAGTAGATTAATAGGTACTGCGTTGGTGGAAAGGTAACACTATTCCATGTGCCTTTTGGTGTGTAGTCATGCTGGCCACATGACCATGGAAAATGTCTTCAGAAAACACTGGCTCCCTTGGCCAAGAAACAGAAATGAGCACCATCAGACAGACAGGGAAACCTTTACCTTTTTATAAGAAAAGAAGCTCCTTGAGAGAGAGAGATGGTCTAGAACAGGGTTAACAGATAACAGATAATCAGAGTTGGAAGGAACTTTGTAGGTCATCTAGTCCAACCCCCCCCCCCCACAAGTGGGAGGCCCTGCACCATTTCTGCAAATGGCAGTCCTATCTCTTCTTGAAAGTCTTAAGTGATAACACTCCCACAACATCCGAGGGCAACTTCTGTTCCATTGGTTAATTGTTCTCACTGTCAGAAAGTTTCTCCTTACTTCCAGGTTAAACTTCTCCTTGTTCAGTTTCCATCCATTATTCCTTGTCTGGCCTTTGGGTGCTTTGGAAAATGGCTTGATCCCTTCCTCTCTGTGGCAGCCCCTCAGATATTGGAAAACCGCTATCATGTCTCCTCTGGTCCTTCTCTTCTGTAGAATAGCCAGACCCAGTTCCTGTAACCGTTCTTCATATGCTTTAGTCTCCAATCCCCTAATCATCCTGGTTGCTCTTCTCTGCACTTTTTCTAGAGCCTCAACATCTTTTTTGTAGTGTGGTGGCCAAAACTGGATGCAGTACTCTAGGTGTGGTCAAACTCGAGGCCCACGGGCCAGATCCGGCCCATGGGGTGCTTAGATCTGGCCCACCCTGGATATAGCGAAGCCTGGCTCGCAGTGCCTCTGCCAGTGAAAGTGTAGCTTGTGAGGGCCATGCGGTCCTCCCGGGCTCCATTTTTGCTGGCAGAGGACTGCAGGAGAATCCCGCCCCCAGGCCTACACGGGCCACCATAGGTACCCCTGAGACAAGTGAGGTCGAGCTGGCCATGCCCACCCTGGCCACAGCTCTCCAGCCCCCCAAGGTCAAACACAACCCTGATGTGGTCCTCAATGCAATCGAGTTTGACGCCTGGTCTAGGATATGAAATAAAAGTTGAATAAAATAAAACTGATCTTTTAGCACTGTAGTTTTTAGACAATAGGTTTCCAGGATTGGGGTTGCTTGATAACAGTGTAGGCCTCACCCCATCTCTTCTGCAGGGGAGGCTCAATAGCTGAATAGATTGCCTGGCTGAACATGAGAATCTATAAAGCAGTGGAAAGCAGTAAATAGCATTAATGTTCCTGTTGCAACTTATATTAATGCTTCTTTTCCTCTCAGCATGATGTGCTGAAATCCATGTAATTCTCTTTCTAGTAATTCTTGCCTCTTCCATTTTTTAATCTCCTCATTTCTGTACTATTAACTCTCTCTAAAAATTAAATGCTAGGTTTTCTTGTAGAATCTAGTCCACAGCTGATCGATCGATCTATCTATCTATCTATCTATCTATCTATCTATCTATCTATCTATCTATCTATCTATCTATCTATCTATCTATCAGTATCTATCTATCTATCTATCTATCTATCTATCTATCTATCTATCTATCTATCTATCTATCTATCTATCTCTATCTACCTATCAGCTACCTATGTCATGCCCCTGTTGAAGTCTGACTCTGAGGGAGAGATGGAACAGCTGACAGGGTGTGGAAGTGTGGCTCCGGTGGCTGTGGAAGAAACTGGGGAAAGGCACAGGCCATATGGGCATTCAGAGGAAGACCCAGGCTCATCCCCTCTTCATCCTAGGGCATGCAAGGAGGAATGGATAAGGGAGAAACATGAGTGGTATGGTCTATGGGGGAGGAAGGGGTCCTGATCCCCTTCATGGGATGCAGCTAGGAGGACTGTTTAAAAGGACAAACTGCGCATGGCAAAGTTGCTGGAAGCAAAGTGTGCATTCTTGTCGGAGCTTACCTGTGTTTTGGCTTTCTCCCAACTGGTTGCTGTGTTATCTGGTAGAAGTCTGCAATTAATCATCCTTGCTTGCCGTAGTAATTCCTCCAGTGTGGTTTGTGTTGGGTTTTTTTATTTTGAATTAACTTTACTTTGGGTGCAGACTGCATTCATTCTCTCTGTAAACTGTTTTCTTTAAGAGTTTGATATCCAGCCGAGGATAATTGGACATTGGGGCCAAGTTGGAGGCATTAAAGGGACTTTCTTCTATTTTTGTGACTTGGTTATTTTTGTGTCACGCCCCGGGTCATCACAATCTATCTATTGTCTGCCTGCCTGCCTGCCTGCCTGCCTGCCTGCCTGCCTGCCTGCCTGCCTGCCTGCCTGCCTGCCTGCCTATCTATCTATCTATCTATCTATCTATCTATCTATCTATCTATCTATCTATCTATCTATCTATCTATCTATCTATCTATCTATATTATCTATTATCTATCTATCATTTATCTATAAATCATCTATTACCTATATCTGTCCATCCATCATCTATCTATCTATCTATCTATCTATCTATCTATCTATCTATCTATCTATCTATCTATCTATCTATCTATCTATCATTTATTTATCAATCATCTATTATCTCTGTCTGTCTGTCTACCCATCCATCCTTATCTGCCTGGCTGGCTGGCTGGCTATCATCCATCTGTCACCTATCTATCATATACTTCCTCGCTACCAACCATCCAATCAACCATAAAAATTTCAGAAACAATACAAGAATATCAAATTGTAGCATTAAAAAAAAAAAACCCTTCACACTAAAAAAAGTTCCATTTTTAAGCTCATCCAAAGGAATCTTTTTAAAAAAATTTCAGCTTTATTTAGTGAACCATCATTCATGGTATCCTACAATCTGCTTTTGAAATTCCCCTCTGTTTGGAAAGCAGCTTACCATGTGGCAGCGGGGGTTGTTGCCTGAAAAATACAAGCCCCCAATGGCCTGGGACCCATATGTGCAGTGTGTTGGAGCCTTGCCTAGGAAAACAAACAACGGGAAGATTAAACAGCCAGGACAGAAATATGATCAAAGCTGTGGCGTTTTGCAAAAGCCAGGATAAAATTATAAACGTAAATGCAACTGCGGGATTTTCCTTCCCCCTTTATCAGTCTTGCAATAAGTTTTATATTTCCTCCATCTCTTCTTCTTCAAGCTTGTTCTCAGCTTTGAGCTTGGAAGAAGAAAGAGACTGGATTAGCCTTGGGATGAATCTCAAGAAGAGTCACCAATGTATGGGACAGAAACTTTTTTTTTTTAAATCAAAGTGATTTCTATCTCCAAAGAGATCTGATGTTTTTATCTTTCCAGCAGAAGATGCTGCATTGGTAAAAATAGCAAGTGTGTGCATGGATTTGTTCTGAATTGAAATGAAGGCCGGATGTAATTTGATGTGCAAGTTGCTTACAAATAATATCTTCTCTAGTCATGTGTAAAATTAATGAATTTTGCTTCCTGGGATTGTTCAGCTACATTTGGCCTAAAACATGCAAGGCTGACAGTGAGTTAGAGATTGAAGGCGGAGTTTCCATACATACCTCAACCTGACTATGCTCCAAGTGATGTCAAACTCGATTTCATCGAGGGCCGCATCAGGGTTGTGTTTGACCTAGGTAGGCCAAGGTGGGCGTGGCCAGCTTGACATCACTCATATCAGGGGCGCTTGTGGCTGCCTGAGTGCCAGCGAAAATGTGCTCCCGAGCTCCATTTCCAGCTGCGACTCTACCAGCAAAAATAAATCTGGGGAGGGCCCCATGCAGCCCTTGTGAACTCCGTTTCTGGCTGCAATGGCCTCCTGCAACCCTCTGACAGGAAAAATGAACCTGAAAGAGCTGAATGTGACCCGCCCGAGCTCTGTTTCCGCTAGCAGAGGCAACATGGGCCAGTCCTTTGCTGTTTCCAGGGTGGCCCCACAGACCAGATCTAAGCACCCATGGATCTGGCTCGCGGGCCTTGAGTTTGACACCCCTGCTCTAAGATTTCAGCTTTTCCTGCATTCGTCTGAATGTGCATAGAAGCTGCCATAATCCCAGCTTGGTCTAGTAATTAAGGCACGAAAGGCTAGAAAGTGGGAAACTGTGAATTCTAGTTTCACCTTAGCCATGAAAGCCAGCTGGGTGACTTTGGGCCGGTCATTCTCTCTCAGCCCACCTCATAGGGTTGTTGTTGTGGGGAAAAGAGGACGAAGGAGTACAGGCAGTCCTCAATTGATAACCACAATTGAGCCTAACATGTCTGTTGCTTAGTGAAACACATGTTAAGTGAGTTTTGCCCCATTTTACTACTTTCCTTGCCAGAGTTGTTCAGCGAATCTCCAAAGTTGTGAAGTTAAGTAACACGGTCGTTAAGTGAATCTGGTTTTTCCCCATTGACTTTGCTTCTCAGATGGTCACAGAAGGGGATGGCGTGTCATTGCAACCAGGACGTTGCAACCGTCATAAGTATGAATAGTTCCCCAAGCATCTGAATGTTGATCACATGACCATGAGGGGATGCTACAAAGGTCGTAAGTGTGAAAAACGGTCGTAAGTCACTTTTTCTCAACCCCGTTGTAACTTCAAACGGTCACTAAATGAACTGTTGTAAGTCGAGGACTACCTGTATTGTCTCTGTTTCCTGCCTGGAGTAATGTAACAATGCATTCCCCACTATCCAGTCAGAGCTGAAGGAGCTTCTTGGAGGAGAAGCGAAATGTCTTCCAAACAACAAAGAAGAAAGTCCAGTTGCCTCCTGAAAAAGCACCCTTGGCATAATAAAGGAAGGGAATAAATAGAGAAAACAGAGAAAACAATAAATAATTAGGAATCAAGATCACATGTTTTTACCCATATTGAGTTCAACTCAAATGCCCTAAAAACTTTTACAGGCAGCTTGGAACAAAACAGGATGTTTCCTAGGTGTGCAGCCATTGGAAACAATAGAAACTCAAAACAATAGCCTTTCCCCCTTGTTTGTTTGTTTATTATTTATTTATGTCCTAAGGAGCAGTCAGTTCAGATGATAAATCTTCAGGCTTAATCCTGCTGCTATTATCAAAGCAGCTTTTGACAGCCCTGTGAAAGTATTTGCACATTAAAAGCTTCGGTGCTTCCTCCTTCTGCGGCCAAAAAGTGTATATTTTTTGGCATCTTCCCCATTCTTTCTGTCTTGAGAAGAAAGATTGGCCCAGAGATTTTCTTTGCTACATCCTGGTGGCTTGAATCACTCCGGTAATAACTTTTGGTATCAAAGAGCAACAGGAAACCTTTCAGGTTGTATGAAAAACAAGAGACAAAATCTTTTTCCTGGCATTCAGCTATAACTTCAGATAGGGACAGAGCATTTCTTGCAAAACTTGAGAGGTATCCTAACAAACTAAGTTTCCTTATTCTGGGTTTGCTGAAGCAAGAGAGCCTGCATACCTACAGGTTTTCTAGAGCCACCTTGCTTGAATGTGTTGGTGGGAAAGCTTGAATAAAGAAAGAACAATACACCCTGTTAATTTCCTAATCAAACTGTAAGTGGGGATCTATTGAAAATTACCAGTAGGAGCCAGGCATTGCAGAGAACAAAGGGCACAAGTCTCTGATGATTAGGGAAATGTAATTATTGGGTATTAATTTCCCCTTTCATTATCAGAATACAAACAGTGGTAATCATTCTGAATGCGGAAGGCAAGAATGTAGCAGAAATTCTGGTTTTTCCAATGCATAAAGCTGTCACGCTTAGGTTACAAAAATGTGAATGACCATCAGAGGAAAGCACAGAAATTTTACGGTGTCGCTTGGCTACCAGTTGTTCTGCTCAGTCATTGCCAGCCTACTCTGCATCTGCACAGGGAGTCCTCATTTAATGACTTAGCAACCATGCACAGCGACATTGGTGATGAAGTAATCGGTATTCATCTGGCTAGCATCCTGTCAGTGTGTGAGAGAGTTGAGGGCTGTTTGAAAACAGAAACAGTATTTGCTGTGTGAGCAAGAAGGAGACAGCAAGGAGCTTGGGCGTGTCTTAGATCAACTGTTCTATACTAAAACTGCCTGATGCTGTGAAAATAAAACTGAAACTGAAACTCCTTTCCTCTGCTTGTGTTTTGCATTTGGAACAAGTTTCTTTTCAGGTGGGGAGGGGGAGTAGAACTCCTTAGCATCAGAGCTTGTTAATAATAATAAACGAAATACTAATGCTCTGATGGTCATTTCGAATAATCCTTTCTTAGTACCTAGAAGCCAAGAGAAATATAAGTGCCAAATTTCAAATTTGTAGGTTTTACGGTTCTGGAGATTTTGTGATGATGCGTGAATGGTATTTTGTTTATATATATATATAGATTTCTGTTAGAAATTAGAACTGTTTCTTTCATCTTAAATCAGAATTAACTTATTCTGTAAGGTGTTTGTGTTTGTTCTACATTTGCAAAAGAAGAAAAAGTTGACTATGGATAATGCAGGTCATCTTTAAATATATAAGCCTATTGAGATGGTTGTCAGCAAAGGCTTCTTTCTGGTTTTAGAAGGTATAATTGCTGGCTTTCTTCTAGTTGAAGTGAAAGAAATAGGTCAGAGCTGAACAGTTTTGTGATCTTTGTTAACATAAATTTTGTTATTTTGCTCTTTGAAACAGTAGACGAACTGGTTACTGTATTGCAATAGTGGAGATGGGAGAAGTTCAGTGGTAGCTGCAGAATAAGAAATAAGTTCAGAGGGCAGTTGCCAGCTTATCAAAGCCCCACTTTTGTGTATGTGTGATGTTTGCATAAAATCTATAAACAGGGATGGGCTTTAACTTGGCAGGCACAGTTGACATTAAAAAAAAGTGACACTCCCCCCCCCCCCCTTACTCACAAATGTCTCTGGTTAAGATAGGTTTCTTTACTTGCATTTCTGCTGTGTTGGAGCAACACCTGCCTGATTTCTAGCCCATGTTGGCATGCTCCTTTGGATTCTGGGTGTTGTAGTTTCCATATGTCTGGAAGGTGTCTATCCTATGCTAATTGAGATCTTCCATGATTTTTTTCTTACCGCCTTTCACATAGGCAGAGAGCCAGTTTGGTGTAATGGTTAACTGGGCCACAAACTCTATCCTGTGCATGGAAAGGATATAGGTTGCTTGCTTGTCTTCCCTTCCCACCCTCAGGTCCATGGAAAAATTGTCTTCCACGAAACCAGTCTCTAGTGCTAAAGAGGATGGGGATGGGGACCTCTAGGTTAAGGTTGGGTTAAGACATCAGGCTAGAAACCAAGAGACTGTGAGTTCTAGTGCTGCTTTAAGCACAAAGCTAGCTGGGTGACTTTGGACCAATCATTTTCTCTCAGACTTAGGAAAGAAGAAGTGGTAAACTGCTTCTGAAAAACTTTGTGAAGAAAACCTCAAAGACTTGTCCAGGCAGGCTGTGAGAATCAGACACAACAACAACAACAACAACAAATCACACTGGTGTGAGGCAGGCAGGCAGGCAGGGAGGGTCAATATCATCAAAAGGTTGGAAGGGAAACGTTTTTGATGGGATAAAGCAACTTCTTGTTATCTACAGAATGGTAGGATTGACTCCAGATAATGGGTTAATGGGGGAGTTTTTTGGTGGCTCAAATTTTAACATAAGCAAAACTTATATTCTGTACTCAATTATATCCATCTTGTTTTTAAGCTATAGTTCTAGCAGCACCTCACACCTGAATTAGTTTTTAGGTAAAAGTGTTGTATGCACACTTCAATTTACACCCAGGTTTTTAGCTCAGATTTGTTTTGCAAAATGTTTGCAGTCAAAACCTATGCTGATAATTTAGATTTCAAGCTTTCTGTTTTTCCCAGAAGAAGCCACAGATGCACTCACAAACAGCCTTCCAACTAATTTTATGGGGCATGACCCAGAAGCAGCTATAGTTAGGGCAGGTGTTAACAAATGGGCTAGTTAGACTGTGAGAAATCCATTTTGACTCTGAATATCAATGAATACAATTATTTTCGTTCTCCTGCTCCAAGTAGTTCAATCCAAGATCAGAAAGTAGCTGGATCCTGAATATTGATCCCGAAGATGTCCATTATCAGTAATTGAAACATAATAGGTCTTTTTTTAAAAAAATAATAATAATCCCATATTAGTTTGCCGTTTTGTTCTATGCTTTGTAAGGCAATGTATTTAACATGTAGATAATCCTTAACTTACAACAGTTTATTCAGTGACAGTTCCAAGTTATGGTTCTGAAAAAAGAAGATTCATGACTGTTCTTCATACTTAAGAGCATTGCAGCATCTCCATAGTCACATGATAAAAATTCAGATGCTTGGCAACTGACTCATATACAGGGCTAGGATTCAGCCGGTTTAAGCCGGTTCGAGTGAACCGGATGTTAAATTTACATCTGGTTTGCTGAACCGGTAGTTGAACTGACCAGCTGGCCCTGCCCCTCCCAGGAGTCTCCAGCAGCCTGTTTTGGATGCAGGTAAATGCAGGATCCAGTGAAGATTCTGGGAGGGTGAAAAATGGTCCTCCCAGAAGTTCTGGAAGTCCGGAAACAAGCCCATTTCTGGACTTCCAGAACTTCTGGGAGGACTGTTTCTAGAACTTCCATAATTTCAGGGAAAGCCTCTGGAACCTGGAGTAGGCCGTTTTCGCCCTCCCAGAGGCCAGTGGGAAGCCTCTAGACTCTGGGGAAGGTGAAAAACAGCCCTCCTGGAAGTTCCAGTAGGCCACGCCCACCATGGCCATGCCCACCCAGCAACCGGGCAGAGAACCAGTTGTTGGGATGTTTGAATCCCACCCCTGCTCAGATTTATGACAGTGGCAGTGTTCCAGGGTCATATGATTACCTGCTGTGACCTTCTGATCAGCAAAGTCAATGGGGAAGCCAGATTCATTTAAAAGCTGTGTGGTTCACTTAACAACTGCAGTGGTTCAATTAAGAACTGTGGCAAGAAAGATTGGAAAATGGGGCAAAATTCACTTAAGAACTTTCTTGCTTAGCAACAACATTTTGAGCTTAAGTTGAAGGTCATAAGTCGAAGACTACCTGTATATATTAGCCACAAGTCTTTCAAGAGCTGTGTCAAGATCAGGTACCTCATTCCTTATTACTGTACCCCCATTGCTAATGCTTCGTCAAAGTATTTGAAGGCAACAAGGATCTAATAAGTTTATAAACTTCAAAACTGTAAGCTTTATAATATCAAAGAACTTTCATTGAATATACAAATTCATATGTTATCTTTATTGAAAATTGCAAACCAATTTTTCAATTTCCTAGGTTGGATGAAGAGAGCACATCTTTCTCCTTCTGTCCTGGCCACTTTTTACATGATTGAGAGCATTTTAACAACTTTAGCATCCCTGTTTTGTTTGGTGGCAGCAGTGGCTCTGATAGAAAGTCCATATAGAGAGTGGTAAGGACAGCCGAGAAATTATAGGATTATGCTGGCTTCCCATTATTCAGGATACTGCTTATAAACGCTATGTGCTTATTGGTCGAAGCATTGTTAGAGTCCCCACACACCCACTTCACGGTCTGTTTTTGAAACCTCTGGGAGGAGAATTCAAAATATTTCTAGCAGGACTAACAGATTCTGTAACAGCTTTGTTCTCTATGCCATCCGTCTTGTAAACTTGCAGAATTCTTTTCTGTCACCATGTATATGTATACATTTGAACTAGTCTGTGATGTTTCTTTGTGTCATATATGTGTATGTGTGTGGATATATGCATAATGATTATCTTTTGAGAGCTGAATGCAGCAAAATTTCATTTTAATATCTGCTGATTAGTGTACATTTAAAGTGACCTACTCTACTCTACTCTACTCTACTCTACTCTACTCTACTCTACTCTACGGTAGCCCTATTCCTAAAAGGAAAAATAAGATATGGAAAGAGTCCATTTTCCAGAGGGTCAGTTTAAATCCATAATTCTGACAGTCAAGTTCATCCATATTGGTCCAATGAATGGAGATATAGTAGAACCTCTGGTCATGACCATAATTGGTTCCATAAACCAAACCTAATTTTGGAGATTTGGCACTTAGAAAAGAAATGGTGCGGCAGGGTAATTTGGCTGCAAAAAAAAATGTGAATTTTTTTGGTAGAGACCCAATTTGGTCGTGGTCAGAAGCGTTTGTGACCAGAGGTTCTACTGTATGTGTAAAGTCTTGGACTATATCTAAACTATATGTGTATAATGTTTTATTCTCATGCTCATTCTAGGCTATCTTGAGTACTGCAGTTTTATGGGAAATCTCACCAAATTGCAAGACTTTTGTGAGATATTTTAAAGGTGATTGAAGTTTGTAGTATAGAGACTGTACTGTGCTATTGAAAGAGAGAGAGAGTTCTTTCTCCCTTCTCTTGCAGTTCTGGACTTTCTTTTTTCTACTTTTCAGTTCATTCATCTCAAATCATCCTATTTTATTGAAAATTTATTTATCAAGTGGAAACCCAAAGTTTTTTCTTTGTTAGTGCACTGTTTTCCTTACAGAAATACCCAAAGCTTACAGTACCTTCTAAAGCTTGATTAGACTCATCTTACCACTTTTTGAATGGTAAGATGGATCTAACTAGCTAGTTATTCAGTAATTCAGGCTGTCTGTAATTCCCCTATTCTGTAATTTAATGACTGCAGATTAAATCTACATTCTGCTTTTGATGAGTATGCTGTGTATTTTGCAAGAGAACATGCAATGAGTAATGACTAGCCATTAAACATACAATAACTAGATATTAAAAATAGGTCTTGGCACACAGCCTTGTTGCAACAAAAGCAACAATTTTATATGCATAGATTTTTTTTGAAGTTTGAAAAGGTGCTATTGCAGTTTTATATAAATGGGATGTGTGCAATCCCTAGCTGTGGTATGAATAAGCTGTAGGAGAAGTGGAATTACTCTTTGTCAGTGTCCAACCAACAAATCAGTTATTTTAATTCCTGCAAAAAGAAGGATTAACAGCTTGCTCTTAAATGCAAAAGATTGCAGCATTATTAAAATACAATCAGTTATTGAATCTCATATCTATATTTTTTAAAAAAATCCAAGCACTAAAAGTATTGTTCCTTAGAATCAATGACATTGCTCATTTTCCAGTAGAACTATTATTGCTGATCATTTAGAAATGCAGATTTCATAGTTACAGAGAACTTTCAGCTGTGAAACACTTATTCTTCTAAATATGATTGGGTTAAAGCCCTAAAGCCAGATTAATTGAATAATCTGGCCAAGCCAAGAAATTGTACTTTTCCTTGACATCCCAAAGATGCTTTTTTTCAAAAGGCTACTGGACTTTCTTGGTTTGCTAGAAGACATTTCATTTCTCATCCAAGAAGCTTCTTCAGTTCTGACTGGATGGCAGAGAATGGAAGGATTTACATTATTTGAAGTCATTTGGTCATTAGCACTCCTTCTGAGAGTCATTGAGGCCACTTGGAGGTTTATCTGTGATTGACAACATGCTAAAGCAATGGGAATTGCTGGGAGTTGGGTGGCAATATATATTTACTGAAGTATTATTATTATGGTTAGGTTCCATATTAATTGAATCACAATTTACCCCAAACAATTAAATCTAATGTGAACCCAGTCTAAAACTAGTAGATCAAAAGCAAAAAAATGATGTTTTTTTAATTTAATTTTAATTATTGTTGAAACATCCAGTTGTATTTCCTGACAACAGTGCAAAAGCATTTGTCATTATTTTATGTGACATACTTTTTTAGTCCTCAGTCTATTCACAATTGGGATTTTTAATGGTTTTCCCATCCAAGAACTTAGTAGGCAAATGTAGTATTTGAACTATAAGGCTTTGAACCTTTGTCTGTAGAAATATAGGGATCTTTTTACAGAACAGCTCATTCCTGCTCATTAGAGTTGCTTTGAATAGCAAGATGAGTGGCATATAAATTTAATAAATAAACATAAAAGTTACTTTGAGAGAGTTAAATATGTTGCTAGCATACTATAAAGCAGTGTTTTTCAAACTTGGCAACTTTAAGATACATAAATTTCAATTTCCAGAATTCCCTAGTAAGCATGGGTAGTTGGAGATTTCTGGGAGTTGAAGTCCACATAACCTAAAGTTGCCAAGTTTGAAAAACACTGCCATAAAGCATAAATGCATTGCACAAATATCCCTAGAAATGAAATGGGCTGATTGTGACAGTGTTTCATTTGGAAGTATGCCCACCTACTTGGGGCAAAGATTAAATTAGACTGGAATTTCTAGGACTTGAGGCCAAAATAGATATGGAAGGTTCCAGATTGGAGAATGAGGCAGGAGTGATCTATTGCTTGATGTGGGTTTTGATTAATCTTTGCTAAGATGGGAAACATAAAGTCCTTGAAATAGCTGCCATTTAGCAAATTGAAAGGCACAACACATTTTGGCTCTAAGCATATTCAAGAAATAAAGACAATTTGGCAAAACCACAAATTCCTAAACTGGATAGAGAAAAAAAAATACCATAAGAGGTTTGGCATTTGCTGTGCAAACATCATGCTGCACAATGTTTGATTGTTCATTGTGGAAAACACATGTTTTGTGTTATGGTCACCAGATAGTCTTTCAGGTCAATCTTGATTCGTGAAGACTGCTTGGGCTGGTCCCAGAAGTTTTCTTGACAACATTTTGGAAGTGATTAGCCAGCCCCTTCTTTCTAGGACAGAGAGAAAGCAGCTGGCCCCAAATTAATTTTTAAGAAAGGCTTAGAATTTACAATCCCTCCATTCCTATTCCAACACCTTTAGCCACCATACCAAACTCTGTGTCTTCACAACAAGATAGATCAGATTTATTTTTCTTCCATTAACCAGCTGCGTAGGTGTGCTGGTATTCGTAAGACTTGCAACCTCCAAGATACAGCTGCTCTTCCCAAACGATTTGCCCTAAGGAATAAAAAAAATAAAATGCAATATTTCTCCCTGCCTCTGAATATCAGTTCACACAGGAGTCTGCCTGCATGTGTCTTTATGTTTCCTGCTTTGGTCTTTCCCATGTATTTAGGCTCCAGTAATTAAGGCATGGTCACGGAGCAGTGAAGCAGAGTCGTACTTCTGTGGTTTAAAGGATTCGTAACCCACTTTGCTTCTATAAGAAAAAAGCTCACCGGCTTTCATCGTACTCCTTAGGTGAAGCCTGGACTTGCTTTCAGATTCTTAATGTGATATATTGAAAGGTTGGGAATGGAAGAAAGTGACTTCACATGCAGTGAAGTTGAAGGTGGCAGAATGGCACGTGTCTCCGTGTCTCTTCACCTTGCTGCAAACGCCTCCATTTTGTGAATTCACACAGCTCATTTTAGAAAGGGGCATTTCAAACAAGCATTGACCAGTATTTTCTCTCTTTCCCCAAAGGGCATAAAATCTGCTATGTGTGGGAAGAGATAACAAAATTACCACAAAATTAGCACAAAATTAGACTGAATAATTCTTAGTATTACTGGGCTGCAGTGCTGGGATTCAACCTATGTAACGATCGGTTCAGTGAGTGTGTGCTTTGTGCATGCACACAGTGTTTAAAAATGCCCATTTTCAGCTCTAATACTTACCTTCTACTGCAACCCCAGTGAGTAAAACAGCTGAGGCGCGGCAGTCCACTCTGCTGTGTGAATCAGCTGAGCTCAAAAACAAGGAAATATAAAGCACAGGAAAGGGTAGGGGCAGATGTGGGGGGTCAAATGATCACTGGAACTACCGGTTTGCCCAAACTGGTCTGAACCAGTAGAATCCCACCTAGTGGTGGGATTCAAGTTTTTTTTTACTACCAGTTCTGTGGACGTGGCCTGGTGAGCGTGGCAGGGGAAGGATATTGTAAAATCTCCAATCAGAGGTGGTATTTGCCGGTTCTCCAAATACTCAAACTTTCCACTACCGGTTCTCCAGAACTGATCAGAACCTGCTGAATACCACCTCTGATCCCACCTCCGCTGGGCTGCCTTTTTTTTTCCTGTGGTATGATTTAAATATGTTAGGAGACATCTCAAGCTAGTAACCTCATCACTACTTGCTGATTTTCAATATTTACCTCAGCATGGTCAATAATTTAATTATTTAAGGAATGCTTTGATTAGCACACACTCATTTTTAAAGAATGTGCTCTCGTTTTTGAAGAAAGACTGGGGTGGCTTGATAGTCGTATTCCAGTATTGCAGGGGCTGCCACAGAGAAGAGAGGGTCAACTTATTTTCCAAAGCACCAGAAGGCAAGACGAGAAACAATGAATTAAAGAGTTAAGGAGAAATTTCCTAACAAAGATAACAATTAAAAAGGGGAATGGCTTATCTTCAGAAGTTGTAGGTGTTTCATCACTGGAGGCTTTTAAGAAGAGATTGGACAACCTGTTGTCTGGAATGGTATAGGGTCTCCTGCTTGAGCAGGGGGTTGGACTAGAAGACCTCCAAGGTTCCCTCCAGATCTACTCTCTATTCTGAATTAGAATTTGTTTTTCGTAAAAACGTGAATGTTATTTCTTAAATAATGTTTTGATGCTACATTAAATTTTCTCCTTAAAAAAATCCCATTACAATATCCTTATTATAACATAATCTCTTTTTTTTCAATCTTCTGAGAAGTACTTCGTTCTTTTATCATAATGTTGTGCAAATCAAAAAGTGTGTGATTTAAATATATATATCTCTCCTGACTTATCCTATTGTACCCGAAACCAAGGCCGATACCCAAAATGGAATCAAAATTAAAGGATGTTAAAAGTATGTATAATTTTGCATATTGAAAAACATCATGCTAGGTTTTATTCCATAAGATTTGATCATTTAGCAATATTTTATTTATTTTTCCAACAACAAGCCACTTGGAACATCTTCTGATATTGGGCATTAGTACCTGGATCTTGAAAAGATTGTCAACTCAGGTTTATTGCAATCTAATGTGTATAATTGAATAGCAGTGGCTGGATGCTAGTTGTCCAACTGG
The DNA here is from genome assembly GCA_023653725.1 of Bungarus multicinctus. NCBI lineage: Eukaryota > Metazoa > Chordata > Lepidosauria > Squamata > Elapidae > Bungarus > Bungarus multicinctus. The sequence continues at coordinate 80,101,393 of CM042846.1, read as the reverse complement.
ATGCAGTCTTTGTTTAGATATATAGTTTTAGATGTGTACAGTAGATTTGGAAGTGAACTAAGAGGTCATCAGGTCAACCCCCTGCACACTGCAGGATTCACTACATCATTCCTGACAGATTATTATTCAGCCTCTGAAAACCTTCAGTGAAGGAAAGGAAAACTCTCCATACCATAAATTACTCCATTAATGGGCATTTTTTATAGTCAAGTAGTTTTATCTAATATCTAAATGTGTACCTGCATCTTTAAAGTTTTACCCTGTTACCTTCTGGAGCAAATGAGAATAAATCCAAACCTTCTACAGTACAATTGCCCTTCACATATTTGATGATAGCTATTATCTCAATGTCTACAGAGATTCTCAGTTGTACAGGTCATGGTTGTCCTAAAGTGTTTTTTTTTTTTTTTTCAGGAGGCAATTGGACTTTCTTGTTTTTTCTTTCGAAGACGTTTAGCTTCTCATCCAATAAGCTTCTTCAGCTCTGACAGGATATCCTTCCATTCCCCACTATCCTTTCAGAGCTGAAGAAGCCTCTTGGATGAGAAGCGAAACGTCTTCAAAAGAAAAAAACGAAAAGTCCAGTTGTCTCCTGAAAAAGCACCTTTGGGACTATTACCTCAATCTTTTCTTCTGCAAGCTAAACATCCTTAGGTTTCTTAAACCCCTCATAGGACATGGTTTTTGGTCCTTTCACCATCTTGATAGTCCTTTGCTGGTTGTGAGATGTAAGAACCGAATTATTCAATACTCACAACACAGGAACAGGTCTGGTTCACAATTCAAAGGTTAATTAAAGAAAATAATCATTTGCAAACGGGCCTTCAAGTCTCTTCCAAAATGGATTGGGTACAAGAAGTGCAAGCTTCCACATTCAAACAGTACCTTTTATATCCCTGCACAGAACATGCCACGCCTAAGAGGCCCTCCCCACACACCCCTTATTCTCTATATTCTAAAATGAGATAAACTATAAGCTTGAGAGAAAACAATATTTTTGTTTTCTGTGTTTCAGTGTCTTATCTTGTTTTACTGCTGGGTTTTACCTTGAGAACTTGTCCCTTATAACAATGTATCATGTACTTGTACTGAACACATTTTAGGTTTTAGGGTGGTGGTTTTATGCAGAAAAAGAAAAAGAGGAAGCTAACAGAAAAGCATCAGAAAGCAAAGAATCTTCTAGTCTAACTACATAAAAATTCCATTATAAAAGAGTAACTTATAATTCTTTTCTCTCGTGGTCTTGTTCCAATTTATCCATATCTTTTGATGAATTTCTCAATCTAGTGACTTCCTAATATGGTAGACAGTAACTTCTATCATTCTCAGTCAGTGTGAGACTGAGGGACAGCTGACATAGAGTTTGAATTAGGAAACTATTTGCTGTTCAGAGTGGAACATCAGGAAACACTTCAGATATTACTTTTCCGTGGTAAACCCTTCTCATTTCTAAATTTGTAATTCAGTAATTATGAATGATAATGGCCTAAGAGGTTTTCTGCCAAATTAATTGATCAATCAGTCATCAGTCAGGTGGATTCTTTGTCCTTAGGGTAGCAATTTTCCAAAACTCTTGGACAAAAAAACAGTCACATTTAATTTAAATGGAATTATTTGGATTGGGGTTGATTTAGGTTTATTCATTTCAATATGACTAAATTAGCTAAATTTTAACTTCACTTTGAATTAGGGAGGCCCCGATATAACTCACATTAATTTAAACTTACTTACTTACTTATTTTACCCCTGCATTTCCCCCCAAATCCCACCAGAATTTCAGTTAGAAGTTTAGGATATAACTGGAAGGATAATTTGTTTCCATTTTTTTTTTCATTTGTGATGTGACAAACACCCTGACTTGATTTAAATTATGATACAAATCTTTGCATCTCTTGGGAAATTGTGAATTGCTTGACTAGTAATTTTTTGCTAATGTAGGAATTTAATGTCACCTGCACCAATTGCAAATCCATCTGTTTATCTGCAGTTTGGTTTGGTTTGGAGTAGTCCACCTGTCTGTCTCTATCTGTCTCTGTCTCTCTGTCTGTCTTTGTATCTCTCTCTCTCTTTTGGCTTCTCTGAGAGTTAAGCAATCACCTGGGAATCCTGGATAAGTCTGGACAGAGAGAAATTGCTCTACATCTAAAATGCATGGCTTACGGCTTATTGTTTACTATAAATGAATAATAATCTAAAAATCAGAAAATGTGTTTAAAATGGTGGGTGAAGGCAGCTTGAATGTTGAAGTAATGAGCATTCGGAGGAGAAAGAAAGCCAATGTTGCATGTTCTGGTTGAACATTATTACTGTTTAATTGAATGAACAATGAATTGAACATAAGTTGAATGAACATTATAAATGTTCCTATTTACAAGGAACAATTGATGTATTCTCTTTGGTGAGATTTTTTTTTTATTCCAATAAAGTAAGATGCTGAGGATTTCTTTGATGAATACCCCTCCCCTTTCTTTATAGTTAGTCCTCAACTTATGACCAAAATTAGGAAGAATTTTTGTGGCTAAGCAAGGCAGTTGTTAAATGAATGGTGCTTGATTTTTCCTCTTCTTTGCCATGTTGTTAAATGAATCACATGGTCATTAAGTGAGTTTGGCTTCCCCAGACTGGCCTTGCTTGTCAGAAGCTGGCTAGGTCTCAAATGTTGAACACATCATGGCTCTGGGATGCTGCAACCATAATAAATACTTGACAGTTGCCAAGTTGATATTAGGCAGTTAAAACTTTTGAAGAAAAGTTGCAGGAATTGGATATGTCTAGTTTAATGAAAAGGAGGACGATGGTGACATGATAGCAGTGTTCCAATATCTCGGGGCTGCCATAAAGAAGAGGGAGTCAAGCTATTCTCCAAAGCACAAGGCAGAACAAGAAGAATGGATGGAAATTAATCAAACCTAGAATTAAGGAGAAATTTCCTGACAATTAAACAATTAATTAGTGGAACAGCTTGCTTTCAGAAGTTGGAGGTACTCCATCACTGGTTTTTTTTAGGAGGAGATTGGACAACCAATTGTCTGAAATGGTATAAAGGCAGGGCCCGGGGGCCAGATCTGGACCATGGGGTGCTTAGATCTGGCCTTCAGGGCCGCCCTGGAAACAGTGAAGGACCGGCCTGTGGTGACGCTGCCAGTGAAAATGGAGCTCGGGAGAACTCTCCCAAGCTCCATTTTCACTGGCAGAGTGTTGCGGGAGGCTGTCACAGCCGAAAAGGGAGCTCGGGAGCCCGTTTTCACTGGCAGAGTGCTTGGGCCACCACAGGCACCCCTGACAAGAGTGACATTGAGCTGGCCACTCCACCCCAGCCCCCTGAGGTCAAACACAACTCTGATGTGGCCCTCAATGAAATTGAGTTTGACACCTCTAGTATAGGGTCTTCAGCAGGGGGGTTGGACTAGAAACCTTCCAAGGTCCCTTCCAACTCTGTTATTCTGGTCTTAGAAGCCAGGATGAAAGCAGTTGTCATCCCCATCTTCAAAAAAGGAAAAGAGTAAGACCCAGACACTTGCAGACCTTTCAGTCATCGAGCAACGTTTTTGGATAGATTATTGACCTTTTTTATCTGGAATGTTGAAAGCAATGAGATGTGAGCGCTCACAAAATGGTTGTTACCAAGGGATTTGGCTGTTCATGAAATTGCTGTCATGGCAGACTGGCAAGGATGAAATAGTTTCAGAGCTTTTAAAGCACAGGCTGGACTCCTAAAGGTTTCTTTTTTAAGGTTGAATTATAACTTCCGTAGAAGATTTGGGCTGACAGTTTGACCTCTATTTCCTTACAGAATTTAAGTGACAGATTTATCTCAAAAGCCATTATGGGAACAGATAGGATCTGACCCCCTCTGATAGCATGGAAGACACTTAGTTCCTGTATAGCGCAGTAGGTTTTCCTAGCTTAAAAAATGCAAGTGGAAGGGGAATGGAATTTTATTTCAATTTGATATTCTGTAGTTATGTAATTCACATCATTTGTATGTCACGATACATGTGGTATCAACTAACCCCTTCTGTTGTATCCTTGGGTACTTGAATATTGCTGATAGTTGAAATATATTTCAAATCAGTGGTTAGAGTTTTAAAGTATGTTGAACTATATCCTATACATTTAAGATTGACGTAATTCAATCTTAATTCAGTCATTTAAGATTGACTGAATTAAGATTGAGTTAATTCACATCCGTTGGACTCCAAAAGAAATTTAGTGATGGGTCTTAGCTTTGGTACGCTAGAAGTGTAATAATATAGAAGGGTAACATCAACCTAGGTGTTTTGGGGCTTATTTTACAGTCACACAATTTTGTTTTCATATGAGGCTCTGATGCAGGTTTCACATCTTCCAGGAAATTGAAATCCTATCCAAATGTCTTTAGTATTGATTTCTTAAGATTTGGTCTGTAAAGATAATAAATCACCCAAATATCCTCTGTAGTCCATCTCATTCTGAATTTAGTAAGATCAATAAATGAAAGGAAAAGTCAGAGAAAGTTTAATTTACTCATTATTTGTGGTAAACTTCATCAAAAAGTCTTTTTTTTTCTTTACTTCCTCTTTTACTATTTTGGGTGTCAAGGAAGAGAATGTTTTGGTTCTTGCATACCTGATGGCCTCAATCATTGTTATTTCATACCATGCAATTGTAGTGTGTCTTTGTGGTTGTCTATCTTCTTCTGGGTCTGCCTCATGTTCTTTGACTGTCTTCTCTTTCTGTAGATGCTATACCTTCAAAATAGTGAGTGCTTTATTTATTTATTTAGAATTTATTAATCCCCCAATTCCAACAGACTTTGGATCGTGGAAAGGGATTGTGCAAGTATTGAAAAGCATTAAAAGGATACATAATCAAAGCTTAGATGTTTTCTCTTCTTTAACATGGTTGTTCAAGAAATTATTTACTCAATTAGCATTAGCCTTTAAATAGTTAAATGGATTTTCCTACCAGCTTACAGATTTCTGATGTATTCACCAATATATTAGCAGCTTGTCAGTGAGTGTCTACACAAATTTTTTTCCCTTATGTAAAGAAGAATGACACAAAATATGAACTTTTGTTCTTTCTGTTCTACAGGAAGGAAAAAAAGAGAACCTTTTTAAGTCTTAAGAAATAAAGGATGGAGCTGTCCAAGTAGGAAATATTAGAAGTATTCAAGAATTTCATTTTTTTCATTTATAAGCCTATCTGGGAATTAGTCTCCTCTAATTCTTGACATTTCCTTTCCCATTATTAATTTAATACTTATTTATTGAAGAATTTATAAAGCCATCCAAGTTGCAAAAATGCCACTCCAGTTGGCTTTCAATAGCAAAATCAAAATTACAGCATTCCTCAAAACAATAAAAATCAAAGAAATACAACAAACACATACCATAGTTGAGACACACTCAAAGTATATTCATTTGGCATCCTAGCCCAAAACTCTCCCGAAGACTAGCAAGATTGGGGCAAGTTCTGCCATTAATTTCTTTTGTCATGATATCTGTTTATCATGTTTTTGGTTTATTGAAATTTATTGTTTCAAGATTTCATGTCATTATATTCTTTCTGCTTCTTTTATTTCCTAAACTATCACTCTTGTTGGTTAATATAAAAAAGATATAGCAGATTGGGAGACTATATGGAATAGAAATCATAAATTAACAAAATCAGTAACATACAAAGAAAATGCATATAAAATGTTTTACAGGTGGCACTTACCCCCTTCGAGATTAGCGAAAATGTATCCTAAACTGAATCCCACATGTTGGAAATGTGGGAAAAAAAGAGGGAACATATTATCATCTGTGGTGGTCTTGCCCAGAGGCTCGAAAATATTGGCTAAAAATTCAAAAATGGTTACAGGAAGTTACCAATGAACAATTAGATTTACAACCAGAGCTCTTCCTATTGGGGATCTTCAAAAAAAAATATGTAAAGACTACAAAATACTTATTATTACATATATTGACTGCGGCCAGGATTGCTTTTGCTCAGTGTTGGAAACAGTCATTTACACCTGTAGAAGAATTGGTTATACAAAAAGTTATGAATTGTGCTGAAATGGATAAATTAACATTGAGTTTAAAAGATAAGGAATCTTCAATATTTTATAAGGTATGGGAACAATGTTACAATTGGATAGATCGGAGACAGACTAAGGATAGATGATTATTAAATATAGAACATAGATAGAATAAGAATATAGTTATATATAAATTATCACTATCACACAAATGATTGTTATATGATAATGCACCACAAACAGTTGTTATTGAATTATATATTTTTTTAATTTTTTTTCTTTTCTTTTTGTAATAAAATTCAATAAAGTTTTCTTAAAAAAAAAAGATTATATAGAGATCTGGAATTGAAGGACAAAATGGGACTTTGTAGGGACCAGTGGTGGTATGCTATCCATTCAGACTGGTTCGGCCGAACTGGTAGTAAAAAAAGCCTCCGACAATTAGCTGAGAGGAGGCTGAGAGGAGAAAGAAGAGAAAAGCACAGGATCGGCCTTCCCACCTGCCCTTGCACTTTTCTCTTTATCTTCCCAGCTGATTGGCGCTGTGGGGCTCAGCTGGTGTGGGGAAAGCTGTGCGTGCATGTTAGGTGTGTGCATGTGCACGTGCATATGATCACCGAAGTGGTAGTGGAATAGGTAGGATCCCACTGCTGCTGGGACTATGATAATTAGGCATCTTTTCCTCATCTTTTCTACTCTACAGGTAATGCCCAATTCTGGGAAAAGATTCATCTGAAATCTTTGATGTTCTTTGAACTTGATTGTTTGCTTTCAGACATTTCATGACCTAACTAGATAACATCAGCAGTGCTAGCAAATGTAAAACTTGGTTGTTTGCTTGTACACATTTCATTACTCAGCTAGATAATATCATCAATGATAACGTACACTGATGATGTTATCTACTTTGGCTATGACATATCTTCGAGCAAACACCCAGATCAGAGAACACCAAGGTGTCCATAGTTTGATCCTGAGCTACCGATATTCTCTTCTATTTAAAGATTCATTTGATTTTCAAATCAGGAATAAATTATTTTCTTTTTCTCTTTCTTTATCCTCTGAAGGAGAAAGCTGTCAACAAGACAGGTCAGGAATTGGTAATGTTTGTCTCCCAATAGATGTTGGGGTAATTGAAGACTCACCATCATTATTATTTCATCTCTTTTTGAAAGATCTGCAACTTGGTTTTAGAAAGCCTCGTCTTTGTATTTTCCTTGGCTTGACAAGCAAAGTAAAGAGTAACAAAAGTATCATTTTATTTGTTGGATTTGGGTCCAGATCTTACCTTGTTATATGTTCCTACTTTTAGCTGACAATGTTAGAAGTGAGTAAATATTGGATTAGGTGGTCTCAGTAGAAATTGGACCAACAAATGCTGGCTATTTTTCTCCTTCATTCTCCATTTTTGCCAGGCAGAAAGCTTCAGCCAGATTACTAGCACAAAAATAGAGTATGAGCCTATTTGCTGCAAATGGAGGAAAGTGGTTCATTAATTATGTGTAGAAAGTAACGAAGATGATCTTGACAGATAGGCCAGATTTATTACCAAAGCAGCAAGGGGAAAACATGGCTTAAATCCAAAACAAGAAGACGTGTAAAAGATTCATGCAGGCACCTCTCTAATTCACACAAGCATGAGGGGAAGTGGGAAGTAATACTCAATCTGACTTGCAAGATTCTGTTATTTTACCAAGTAGTTCTAGCCTTTGAGAGAGTTAATTTCTTAGTCTGGCCTACACAATGGGGCTGATATCACAGGAGTGGCTTTAGTAAAACACATGATGTTGTCTTCAGTAAAAAAGAAAGTTAGTATGAACATTTAGACCAGGCCTTTCCAACCCACATGTGGCCTTGGATAGCTAGTGATGCGGTCCCACAAGATATAATAAAAAGTATTAAAAAATAAAGGAAGTTTGTTATTTGTATACATTAACTATATTATATAGTTTATAAATGGCCTAAAACAATTCCTGTTCACTCAATGTGGCCCAGGCAAGCCAAAAGGTTGAACAGCCAAGATGCTCATCCTGAAACACTCTGATTCTCAGGCTGTGTTCTGATCTAGGCTTCACCAAATCATGAAGCAGACTTCTCATCCCGACAAAACCCCTTTTTATTAGGCTTATATGAATTCCTCTCATTCATATCCAGCAAAGTTCCGGCAAACGAGTGATTTACAACTACAGACCTTATCAGGCTTGGAGAGTTGCCAGCCCGGAAGCTTCCAGGGGCAATGCTGTACCAGAAAATATTTGGCAAGGAGTCATGAACAAATCTTCACCCCAATGAAATGAACTAATTGTCTCCTGCAAACACCACTCCCCTTTCGCTCCTCTTTATTCGCTATGGGGGAGGCCGTTCACCATCCACCTGTGCATTTATTCCCAAGTTGTTCCTTAACTGTTCCCTTCTCCTGGCAGCTCTGTACATGCACACATTGGGAACAGGCTCCAACTGTTCTTCAGTCCCAGTGATCTCTGACTTTGAAGACAGCTGAAAGCTGTCAGGCAGCCCTGGCCCCATCTCTGCCTCCGACACAGAGCAGTCGTCAGAGCCTTCCCCAGACTCCAGGACTGGCCCATGTTCTTCCCCAACCTCCTCACTGTCTAAGTCTGCCTCCAGCTCCACTGGCCACTGGCGGGCCACAACGGGCTGATGGGTATGAGAAACTATCTTGTTGAGGATTTATTTTATTTATTTTTATTTTGTTAAATTCATTTGCCATCTGTCTCATCATGGCACTACTCTAGGCAGTTTACAATAATAAAAAGGCAAATGAAAGGACTTGTAAACAGATGATAATAATGATGATGTTATCCATTGAGTTGTATCTGACTCTTGGCCCACATCTCTTCACATCTTCCAATCTTGCATTATTTCTTTGAATTTTTCTATGCTCTGACTGATGTCAGCTTTGATGGTGTCCAGCCATCATGTTCTTTGGTGGCCTGGTGGCCTTTTACCATTAACTCTCCCCAACATCATTGCTTTCTCCAGTGAGTGTAAACAAAACAGAAGTAAAATAATAGAACAATACAATAATGACAACAAGAATAATACAATAGCAATAGTATTTAGATTTATATGTCACCCCATAGTGTTTTACAGCACTCTCTGGGTGGTTTACAATGTCAGCATTATTTACATATTGTCCCCAACACTCTGGGTCCTCATTTTACCAACCTCAGAAGGATGGAGGAATGAGTCAAGATGTCAAGCCTGAAATTGACATGCGTAACCATTTTAGTTTGTCTTACTATATATTCTTTTTCCTATTTTCTCTGTGGCAGAGAAAATGGGGGGGAAAACTTGAGCTGGTCTGGATCAAATTGTAGGTTGTTGGGCAGAGTTTGCCTGTAATACTGCACTTAATCACTGTGTCATCAGGGCTCCATACATTAGTATGATAGCTAAACAAAAAATGGATGGGTGGAGAGCAGAAAACAAGGAGGGGAAGTAGAGTCTGCCTTCAATCCAGCAGCCACTTCCAGTGTGGAACTCCCCTATTTGGTCTCCAGGCCAACCAGCAAAGCCAGGTCTTCAGGCTCTTGCAAAAAGATAAACAGGTCTGCTAATAAGGTTTTACTAATATCCTGATCCTGAATCTGAAATTTGTATTTCTGTGCTATATCTATGTGCAATAATTATTCTGGGATTTTTTTTTTTTTTTTGGCTTAAAATATTTCTTCTTTCTAAAGCAGTTATTCAAGATAACTGTCTTAAAGATTAAAACTGGTAGAAATGCTATCACTACAAGTGAAAAATGTACTCTGTCGAAACCTTAGCAGCAGACCCTGACCAGGGAAACAAACCTTACATGGAGTTTCATTAATCAGGTTTAGCATCAAGAAAGAAATAACCTGTTTTCCTGAAAATAAGCCTTAGCATGTTTTTTTTAATGCAGGCACCTAATATAAGCCTACCTCTCCAAATAAGCCCCACTTAAGTGCCTGCAGAGCTGGGCACCCACCCATTCTATCTGATTGCTTGTGATGCCACCAATACGAGGCAAGAAGTGGTGTAGCTGCCCCATGTGCCACGCACTGGCTTACCTCAGGGACCCTACAACTAAGCCATCCATGTCCCAACACCTGCCTCGCAATGGCAGCACCAGCAGCCATGTGCAGCAGGAACCCATGTGGCCACCAGCTCACTTCTTCTGCTTGCTTGCAGCTGTAGGTATGGGGATGTGGATGGACTGGCTGCGGAGACCCTGAGGTAAGCCGGTGGTGGGGTGCATGGGGAAGCTTCACCACCTCCTGCCTCGTGGTGGTGGCACTGGTGCACAGCATGGCCTTCTTCCCCACTGCAAGCAGAAGAAGTGGGCCTCACAAAAATGGAAAATAAATAAGACAACCCCTGAACATAAGCCCTAGTGTTTATTTTGGGGTCCAAAAGAAAATAAGATCTTTTTTTTTTGTGGGGGGGGGGAACATGGGTAGTTAGAATACAGGATGTTGGAAAGTGAATAAGCTAAATTCCCCTTTCATTCATTAGCAAATGCATTAAGGTGGTGTCTCAGAATTGCTTGAACCTCTTTTTCCCTGAATGCAAAACTAAAGAGCTAATGCCATTTTTGCCCAGATAAAGCTGGCACTGGAGCATCCATCTCTCTCTCTCTCTTTTTTTTATTAGTCATGTTTTGAAATATCCTCTTTTGTTTCCCAGCCTCAGTAACATTCTCTGCTTGGTCTCAATGAGGTGCCAGTCTTTGGAAGCTTTGCTTGGTTAGCCATGGATAAAATAACTTCCCTCTTGCCTGCCACTCAGAAATGCACCCACTCGAAGTTGGCAGCAAAGTAATCTCCAAAGTAATTGGCGTTCTTAGGAAAACAGTGTTAGGGTAAGCAACTAAAGGCTCTTCAGGTATTTTGAATCTCAATTTCCATCATCCCTGAATACTGCTCCCTGATTGGAGAAACCGAAAACACCAAGAGAATGTTAGGTAGTGTACTCCTCACAGTATTTCAGCCACAAAACCTGATCAATGTGCAAGGGAAACATGTTTTTGTGCCTACTTCCTTTTCAATAAGGAAATAAATTATGATTTTTGCCAATGCATTTGTGTGAGAAATTCTTGAGTGCTCTATAATACAGTTAATCCTCAATTGATGATCACAACTGAGCCCAAAATTTCTGTTGATAAGCAAGACAGTTAAGTGAATTTAGCCCCATTTTATGATCTTTGTTGCCACCATTGCAGTTGTTGAGTTAGTAACACAATTGTTAAGTGGATCTGGCTTCGTCATTGACTTTGCTTGTAAAAAGGTCACAAAGGTCACAAAAAGGTCACATGATGCTGTAAATACGTGCCACCAGCACATGATCCTGTAAATATGTGCCAGTTGCCAAACATCCAAATTTTCATCAAAGGGATGCTGCAACCATCATTAATGAGAAAAATGGTTGTAAGTCCCTTTTTCCAGTGCCATGTAACTTTGAACGGTCACTAACCAGAGGTTATAAGTTGAAGACTATGTTTATATTCTTACATGAAAGATAATAACAATAGCAGGAACAGTATTAGTAAAGTCAATACCCTTCTTTGACTAAAGGGCACAGATACAAAAAATGAAGGGGGGGTGGCAGTAGCATTCCTTTTGTAGTCCCCAGAGTCTTCCAGAATAGATAGCCCCCCAAATTTAGATCACCTCTTTGTCTTGTTTGTGCTTAGCTCACCCATTTTACTTTTTAAATTGCTATTCAAAATTGACTTTGTAAAAATGCGCATCTTGTCAGGCTACATCAAGTCCAGGGTATCCTTGATAAATTTGTGCAACCATAGGGTACAACCATTCAGGCCCATAAAATTGCAAATTCGGATAGCTCCTGGTTGATATCACTGCCCACACATCACACTGCCACTCCTTTGTGAGGTGCTGGAGGCCTACAGGATAGAACATAGCACAACAACTAAAAACATCCTTTCCTTCTCTTATCTTCTAAACTCACTCTAATTCCTTTTCTCAGCTATCCACTGCAGCCTCAGTCCAAATGGTATCGATCTCTCTGTGTGTACTGAAGGAATTAGCCTGCAACTTGAAGATGAGAGAGTGGAACCAACCTCACTTAAGAAAGAAACCTCTAAGTTGCCCGAGTTGAAAGAAACTCTCCAAAGACAGCCTTTGGAATCAGAAGCATCTAAGGTGGGCATTACTATACCTCTTTCTTTATTCTTTGCCTTTTTCTCCCAATATTTGTAAGTTGCTCTATAATTCAGACTCTGGACCAGTGGTGGGATTCTACTGGTTCGGCCCAGTTTGGCCGAACCGGTAGTAAAAAAAACAGCTACCGGTTCAGGCGAACCGGTATTTCTTTTCTTCCTCCTGACAATCAGCTGTTCCGATGATCAGCTGTGCCGGGATCCCCCTTGTTGACTTACTGCTTTGCCAAGGAGACTTCCCTAAGGCCCAGGAGGCAAAAAAAAAAAAAAATAGGAGGAGGGGTGCTATTCAAAAGAAAAAGAACCCATGCCCACTGAGTCATGTGACCATGTAACCCTAGCCACTCCCACCTAGCCACACCCACAGAACCGGTAGTAAAAATATTTGCATCCCATGCTGCTCTGGACTGTATACAAGAGGAAAAAAACAAACAAACCCAAACAAGGTTTTAACTCACAATATGTAATCAAAATAATGGATGGTCACCTGCAGTCATCCCAACTCAGAGGTATGCTTGACCTGAATGGTCTTCAAAGCATAGCAAAATGTATGGAAGGTCAGGGCTAAAAGAAAAAGCATATCCCAGAATATGGGTGCTACTCCCCAAAACATCAACCACCCGGCTGATAGCTGAAGATATTTCCTATGGTACTGGGATCTTCAAGCAGGCTCTCTCTAAATCAGAGGTGGGGACTGATGGCCCCTTTATGACTTGTGGACTTCAAATCCCAGAATTCTTGAGCCAGCATGGCTCAGGTCATAAAAGTCAGGAAAGGGACATCATTCTCCACCCCTGCTCTAGATCCAGGCCGGATACGACTCATGGGGTGCTTAGATCTGGCTCCGGGCCATCCTGGAAACAGCCAAGGACCAGCCTGCGGTGCCTCTGCCAGTGAAAACGGAGCTCTGGAGGACTGCATGTGGCCCTCTTGAGCTCAGTTTTCACTGGCAGAGCACATGGGCCACCATAAGTGCCCCCAACATGAGTGATGTTGAACTGGTCACATCTACCTTAGCCACACCCTCTGCCCCCCTGAGGTCAAACACAACCCTGATGCAGCCCTCAATGAAATTGAGTTTGACACCCCTGCTCTAGATGATTGGACTGTTCAAATAGAATCACATTTTGCCAGGCAGTCCCTGAGACATCTCAGTACCATCCCCTATCCAAAAGAGGTTTATAACTAACTAACCAATATTTCAGAGGTTGGTTCAAGACCAGGGTGGAACACGCAGACCTTCCTTGTTCATTCCAGTGGTCTCTAAGGAAAAAAAATCCTGAATGGCTAGAATTCTAGAGACAATTTGGTTAGATCTGCTCAGTTGCAAGATGACCATAGGTCAGAGCAGTGAGTGTGTTTTAAATCCCAAAAGGTTCAATCCTCATTTTCTCCAGTCAAAAATAACAAAAAGATGGGAGCCCAGGAGGGGAAGAAATATTAAACAATATTTTTTTCTCTGAGTCTGAATTAATTTATTTTTAAAAAATTATATTTACAAAGCAAATTATCGGTCTTGGGCAAGCATAGAAGATTTGAAATCAGAACCTTCCTGCATTTATTTTGTAGAATATACTGTTCATCTTCCTTTTACTTTTTATGCATTGTATAGTTTAAAAAATATTAATGTTCTATTTTTAAATAGCTTAGAAAAGCAAGAATTTAAAAAGAGAAAGAAAAAAAATCCTATTAATGTTTTTATAATCACAAATTGGGATGGCAGTGTTACAAACATGTTTTTTCTTGGCTTTTTCATCCCAAGGTAGACATAACATTGAAAAAGAACCACTTCAACTCACATTAAAATAAGTGTTATATACTAAACAAATTAATTGTCAGGCATGTAAGACCCAGTCCATATGTGAAACTTTGATTAACCTGATTTATTACTAAAAGCTTATGCACAGGAATCTTCTCAACTAGCACTCAGCACCTGCTAAGTTAGATAAGGGTTAATGATACTCAAAGGGGTTGGACTTAGTTCTTTTATGGCTACGCAAGGATTCTAGGCTGATCTCCCTTTTTACTCTGCCCTAGATTTTGCTATCTCTTCCCCCAATATTATATAAAAGCCCATTTACCAAAAGGAACTCTGGGCTGTGATGTTTTGGAAACTGGCTGCCAAATGAAGCAGTTGGATTGGCACATAACACTGCCTCGTGTCTTACTTAACAGACTGCAATAGCCTATGCTTGCACAAAACATCAAGCCATAAATTCCTCATACTTCAATCCCTTAGAATCAAGGAATGGAACCATAGATGCCTTCATCATCTGTTATGTCTGGGTTCAAAATTTTCCATCTGAATGAGATGGGCAGGGTAGAGAAGAAATTAGGGTAGATTTTGGCATCAATTTTTCCATTTAGGCAATGTTTCCATTTTCCCTAGGACAAATCAACCCAATAGGTCTGTGGCAGGGAGGATGAGGAGGGCTAAATGGGATTAAAATCATCCATTTCATTTTTTAATTCCCTCCATCCTATTCCCCCCCCCCCATACCAAACAACAAACAAACAAAATATTATTTTAGCTTTACTCCTTTCCATAATTGGTCTGGGGCTACAGAAAGTTGCTAGGAGCTTGTAAATTCTGTATCTCATCTGTGAAGGAGGGTTATGCAGTGCTCCGGATTCAAAGGCAAAAATTGGCATGTTGGCAACTCCTTAAACAAAATATTTCTTTCCCTGGGTCCCTGTTGTGGCTGCAGACCTCAGATGAATGACCTCAAGACAAGGCATAGCTGCTCTGAGCAGTTACTGACAGATGTTAAGATCTATCATTATGTGCTCCAAAACACCTTTTCTCTTTGAAACTGGAGAACTGAACAGCACAATGATAAACCAAGGCTTAAAAAAAGCCCCCACAGCATCTGGGGCCAGGCAGCCTATTAAGCCCAGGTTGAATTATTCAGATGATAGCTTAGCACACCAAGTGAATTCAACTGCGGTGACTGGGCAAATAATCCTATCTGATTTGAGCCTACTGTCTTAGTTGCTGGCAGTGACTGAAACTGCTGTGAGCATCATCCCTTACCCTCCATTCTGCTGGAAGCTCAATATTCAGAAAATGTGTCATCATGAAAAGCCAACCTTGTAGAAGAGAATACTTTCATTTTAAAATTTTATTTAAGAATGACTTAAGAGCAATGCCAAGAGGTCCTACAGTAACCTGCCAGTTGCTAAAGATATCAGATGTTGGCTGTCAATTGTCAACTTAAGGGGTCTCCCACTGTGGCAACTTTAAGGCTTGTGGACTTCAACTTCCAGAATTCCTTAGGGAGTCATGTTGGCTGAGGAGTTAAAGTCCACAGCCCTTAAAGGTGTCAAGTTTGGAGACCCCCCTGGTCTAATTCAAAGGTGCTTTTTCTCAAATACAGGTAGTCCTCAACTTACTACTACAATTGAGCCCAAAATTTCTGTTGCTAAATGAGACAGTGAATTCCCCCCCCCCCATTTTATGACTTTACCTATCTCAGTTGATAAATTGATAAGTCACTCAATGTTCAGGGGTATCAAACTCACGTCCTCATGGCAGCATCACATGATGTATTGGGACTATTCCCTCCTTTGCTAACCCGGGCGTGGGCATGGCCAGCGTGTGATGCATCTGGCCTGAGTTTGACAACCCTGGGTTAAGTGAATCTGGCTTCCCCATTGACTTTGCTTGTCAGAAGGTCGCAAAAGGGGATCACACGATCACATGGGACACAGCCACGGTCATAAATATGAACCAGTTGCCAAGCATCTGCATTTTGATCACATGACCATGGGAAGCTGGTCGTAAGTGTGAAAAAGGGTCATAATTCACTTTTTTTTAATGCTGTTGTAACTTTGAATGGTCACTAAGCAAACTGTTGTAAGTCGAGAGCTACCTATATGTGCTTTCTGCTTCGGTTTCCCTTTCTTATGAACTCACTTTCTTTAAGAGAGACGGAGTGCGTCTCCTTTACATGCAGGCCTTATTATGAGAAAAGGCAACAGAGAGTGATGAATGTACTTGCATGTTTCAGTCCAGTAATTAAATCTCTTTAAGGGTTTAGTGCTGCTATTCATTACACCTGAGCAACAGTTGCAGAAGGTTGTCATTGGGGAGAAAACCATGCCAAAAGATTATTATTCTCTGCTTTTCCTTTTGTAATTGGCTTGACACTGAGCACAGATGGGTTTTTTGTTTTTTTTTTGCTTAAGAGTCGTAAACATGTTTTACACTGATTTACCGACACCTCAGCTGATTCCTTTGCTAATATCAAGTGTCAGTTAACAAACGCTGTCTACATTTATCAACTTGGTTCTTGTCATTCTCCATTCATCTCCTTCCATTATGACCAAGAACAGGGGCTGAACTTATAAAGCATCTTGTCTTTTTCTCCTGTGGAATCCAGAATGTATGGATATTGATTTGTGAGTTGTGTGAGAAAACTAATCTAATAATATTATGCAATACTGCTTCCTGTTTCCTTCATGGAAATGAAATGCACATGTTGTTGTCACATTTAGAAGTTCTGTGGAGGAGTGGAGAAGGGTATTCAAGAAAGCAGACAATATCATTTATGGTTGCAATCAACTATTCCCATTTTCTATTCACTGTGTTCTTATTTGTTTGGAATAAGAAAACACATGATTATAGTCACACTGTAAATGGAAAAATCAGGTTTGAGTAGATTTATCCTGTATTAGCCTCATTTTATCTAAATGTCACATTTAGAAAATAAACTGCTATACTTTAAAGGTACTTCTGATAAGCGTCCGATTATTCTACATGTCAATTTCTTTTCATCTATTGCAAATGTGCCATCATGTTTAGGGCTATATTTCATTTCTCAGGTAATATAATCAGCTCATTTTTTAGATATGTGTACAAGATATTTATCTTATCAGGAAATGCTGTAATAATTTGATTGCTTCCAAGAAAGAATGAAAAGAATCCGTACCAAGAACTTTTATGAGGGTTTGTACATATCTTTATTTCTTATAGCTCAATGGGGTACAGTATTATATATGGTAATTCAGATACGAAAGTTCTGTACAAAAATTGAATTCCAAACCCCAAAGGATTTGTGCTCATTGTAGAGTAAATGTTGGCATAATTGAGTTTCTTTTATATTGACCGTTAAAGGTAGAATTAAATATCTCCTTTAAAAAGTAATTGTTGCATTGTTATTATAACTCAGCCAACGGCAAATTAATCTCAAAGTGGAGGGAAATTTTTTTTTTTAAAAAAATGGAGTAAGTGGGTGATCTCTTTATTGGCAGGTTGTCCTACTGTACTTTTAGAAGAATCAAGAAACTCATTGGTATTTTCGGTGTCCTTTAATATTTCTCCACTATATAATTAATGTATAAGAAATAATAACCAACAAATAAAATAAAATGATAATTGCAGCCTTCTCCACAGCAGCCAACCTGCATAACATCGTTTCACCTTCTTTGCTTTTCAAACATTTTTCCAGTTTGCACCATTTTTTAAAACATAAATCCGCTAGCCAAATTAAATGCTTAAAAGGGAGATGTGTTAAATGTAGTCTAAAAATGTCACTACAGAGAGGGAGGCCCCCACAACCTGGCATGTGGTAATGAAATTTAATTTACTTTGCTTTATTGTAAAGCATTATAGATTGCCATTAAGAATATAGTTCCCTTGAGATGGTTTACAGATTAAAAAAAAGCCTAGTCTTATAGTAAAACTAATAAATGCTCATAAGTAATAATGAGACTGTTAAAAGAAAAACTACAATAATTGCAGACATGAAACCTGTTGAAAGTCAGAGAAAATTGCTATGTCTTGAGAGCTATCGAAGTGGTGGCCTAACAAATTAACTGGGAGCTAATTCTAGAAAATTCTAGAAAAGAGTAATCAGAGTAGAAAGGACCCTTTCTTGTCCTTTGCAGCCAAAATTTGAGAAAGGTCTTTGTTATCGATTGTCAAATCCCATCCCTTTTATGTCAGAAGTCACAATTTCATGCAGACAAATCCAAGATCTAGGAATCAGAACTCCTGGCAGTCTTCAACTTAGGGCCACAATGGAGCCCAAAATTTCTGTTGCTAAGTGAATTTTTCTCCGTTTTATGACCTCTCCTACGGTGGTTAAATGAATCACGGCAGTTGTTAAGTTAATAACATGGTTGTTAGGGGACTCTGGCTTCCCCATTGAATTTGCTTGTCAGAAGGTTGCAAAAGGTGATCAGTCAG
This sequence comes from Bungarus multicinctus, assembly GCA_023653725.1. NCBI lineage: Eukaryota > Metazoa > Chordata > Lepidosauria > Squamata > Elapidae > Bungarus > Bungarus multicinctus. The sequence goes on along the minus strand of CM042846.1, from coordinate 80,083,030 downwards.
AAAGCATCTGAATTTTAATCATGTGATCACAGGGATGCTATAATGGTCCTAAGTGTGAATAACAATCATAAGTCACTTTTTCAGTGATGTTGTAACTTTGAATGGTCATTGAATGAAAGGCTGTAAGTGGAGGACTATATGTATAATCTCACACAAGTTGAGAGGTCGGCCATCAGAATAGAATTAGAATTGGAATTGGAATTGGAATGGAATGGAATAGAATAGAATAGAATAGTATAGAATAGAATAGAATAGAATAGAATAGAATAGAATAGAATAGAATAGAATAGAATAGAATAGAATAGAATAGAACAGAACAGAACAGAACAGAACAGAACAGAATTATTTATTGGCCAAGTGTGATTTGATACACAAGGAATTTGTCTCCGATTCATATGCTCTCAGTGTATATAAAAGAGCCATTACATTCAGAAAGCCCATCTGAAGGCTGGTAGTTTTGTTATCAGAAATCCAATTCCCAAGCAATTCTTTAATAGCAGTAATCTTTTTTTATTTATTTATTTGTTTATTTATTTATTTATTTATGTTTATTAAATTTTCATGCTTTCCATCTCTTCTATAAATGACTCTGGGCAGCTAACAAAGAATCCTTGACTTACAACTATACTTTGGACCAGATTTCCTTTGCTAAGCAAGGCAGTTGGTAAATGAGTTGTGCCCAATTTTACTATCTTTTAACCATAGTTGTTGCATGAATGACTGTAGTTGTTAAGTGAATCATAGGGTCATTAATCAAACCCAACTTCCCTTAGCTTGACTTAGCTTGTCAGAAGCCAGCAAGGAAGATCACAAATAATAATCACCCAACCCTGGGATCCTGCAATTATTTAAGTACATGCTGATTACCAGGTGCCCAAATTTTGATCATTTGACTGTGGGGATATTGGTGGTAAATGTAAGGACTGGTCATAAATCAATTTTTTCAATGCTACTGTAACTTCAAATGGTCTTTAAATGAATGGTTGTAAATCAAGGACTACTTGTATTTTCCTGAGTCATTGTTGTCATTGTCGTTGTTGTCATCTTCCTCCTCCTTGAACAACTTTGTTTTACTTCCTTGATCTTTCTGCATGTACAAGGACTGAGTATCTTTCCAAATTAGGCCTTCTGAACCCTCTGACTCAACCTACTTTACTTCTGAAAATTATTAGCTGATTGCTACAGAACTGCAGGCTTGTGATCAAGAGGTCTGGTTCTTTCCAAGCCTCAGCTGCAGATATGTATGACCTTGATGATTCCCAAACTGTGAGGTCAGAATCTGTCAAGCTTTGCGTTTCCAATTCAGAGTAGAATTCATCAGATAAGCCCATGACATTATTTCCATAATATTTGGAAATAACAAAACAGTAAATTAACTCATTGTAGCAGGCCTAGCATACGTATGATGAGAACTAACTGCTGGTTCTACCAACATCATTGGAGGTTGAGAGTTTTGACACTATCTCTAAATTCAGCCCAGTGGAGTCCACTACAGAAGTCCAGCCTGTATGTCAATAGTATATCTACAATCAAAGCGAAAATTGAGTTTATTGAATTGCAGGTAATGTAACTATCTGTGTTGATAAAAACACCACACAGTAATTCTGCTGTCACTTGAGTTTCCTTAGTTAAATGCAGGGTTCAAAAGAATGCCCAAATTGCTCCCCTGAAAAAGCATTAAGAGAATAATCAAAAGTACTAGCAAACATGGTGTTGGGTTCTTTCTTTCAAAGCAGATCACTATATTTCTGGGACTATGAAACTAAAGCTTGACTTAGACTTTGCATCACTTTGCACATCAGGGAACGTATGTGTCTGTTGTTTGGAGATGGTTGCATAGCCCAGTGGTCGCCAACCGGTGGGCCGCAGCCCACTGCTGGGTCGTGAGAAAATTTTGGAGGGCCGCAGAGAAATCTCACCCCCAGAGCATCCTCCAAAGCAATTAATCCAGGCTGCTCAGAAACACAAGGTTGCTCAGCCCACATGGCCCACGGGAACCCTCCCCGCCCACTCATTCCTTATCCGGCAAACTTGTCTGCTAAGTTGCTATTTTTCCTTTTTCCGACCATCATCTGTTCTGCTGCGCTGGGAGATTTAGATTAGCTAGGAAGCAGGAAATGGTTGGATTTCTTGCTTTCTAGCTAAGCACAGCCAAACCTCCCTTAGGGCTGAAGGTTTGTTTGCAAGCAAATTCAGTGCAGACTCACGGCAAGCAAATTTGAGAGACTGAGCTAGCCGATGGTAGATAGGTAGATCACTGAATGATTCTGTGAGCAACTCAATCTGCCTGCTTTGCCTGCTTTTGGGTAAAAATTGCTCTTTTTTATAAAAAATTCAATATGTACATACATGGTGTATCGTGAGTTAATTTTGTGAGTTTGCTTGCAAGCAAATTTTATGTGACAAACTGAGCTAGCCAATGGCAGATAGATGGATTTCTGGATGAATCTGTGATTTTGTGAGCAACTCAATCTGCCTACCTGCTTTGCCTGATTTTGGGTAAAAGTTGCTCTTTTTTTTATAAAAAATTCAATATTTATATAAATATTTATAATATTTACATACAAGCCATGCCCAGCCAGTCACATGACCACCAAGTCACACCCACAAATTAGGCCATGCCCACAGAACCAGTTAGTAGTCCCTGGGATCTAAAATTATGAGTTTGGTGGTCCCTGAGGTCCAAAAGGTTGGCGACCCCTGGCATAGCCAGTGGTGGGATTCAGCTGGTTCTCACTGGTTCATGTGAACTGGTTGTTAAATTACACCACCACCACCCCACTTTCAAAGAGGATCTTGGATGCTGTGCTGTGCTGCAATGGAGAAATGGGCAATGGAGCGCCTGGTGTGAGGAAAGGAGAAGGCCACTTTCCCTCTTTCTTCTCCCTGCTCCTCCTCCTTCCCTTGTGCTGGCTGCATCATTGCCTATTCCATTGCAGCACAGCGCAGTTCCCAGGATCCACTTTGATAATGGGGGAATAATTTAACAATTGGTTCACCCAGGGTCAGATTGGCCATTGCATATGTGGCATAGCTGGAAGACGCGGATGGGCCATGCCTCCTACGACAGCCAACCTGATCCTGGACAAACTGGTTGTTAAATTATTTGAATCTCACCACTATACATAGCTGTTAAATGTATACTTCTTCAAATGTTAACATTCTGGTTAGGAGAAGCACAGAAAATGTAGAACACATTAACCAATCAGCACACAGGACATGCTTCTCCCCACAACATGTAATTGAGATTTAAGAGCTGTGAGCATCGGGCCCGTTTGCAACTATCTGCAACCTATACTTACCCATCAACCCTTTCACAGCATAGGGATGCGTCAATGCCTACGCACAGTTGCAGATAAGTTTAAATCAAGCTTAAGTCAAAAGTAATTCTAGAAGATAAACATGATAATAGCATTGTCAACAGAAAGTGGAATGGACAAAATATATGTGTCACTTTTCATGAGATGGGTTGCCATATAAATTTGATTAATAAGTAAAATAAAAAATAAATAAATATGTGGGTTGTACAAAAAAAAAGATGAGCATACAATAGATTTATTGGAGATAGCTTGCTATTAATTTCCAAGATGGATTATACTGTAACATCTGGTTTCATTTTTCAGTGCTTTTGCTATGTGTAATTTGCTTAGGCATCAATTAATTGATACTTTGAATAACTAATTGTGTGTAATTTGAAAAAAAAAACCCTAATGAAGTTTTCCTATCATTTATGAAATGGAAAAGAAAATAGATGAAAAGTAGATGGAAGGAAAACATTTTTGAATCATAGTTTTCATATCGAAATGTTTCCAATATTAATTGCATTACAAAAGTACTGAAGTATGTCTTTTTTTGTTATTGCTGTTACAAAAAGCTATCAGCAGGTTTTGTAACAATTTTGCGGAGGGTATTTCTTGCATTTAGAGATGAAATCACATAATTGTTGGATGTAGTGGAAATGGTTTTGGGGACGTGGTGGAAATGGTTTTGGGTTCTGCATCGCATGAGAAAAATATATCTTTCTCCCTCATTCCTTATCACTTTCTGCAGAGGGATGATCAAGAGCATCTTATCATATGGCATTACTATCTGGTTTGGAAGCATTAATGCTTCAGACAGAAAGGTGGTGCAGAGTGGTGAGGACAGCAGAAAAGATTATTGGTACAGTGGTACCTCTACTTACGAAAGGCTCTACTTACGTAAGTTTCAGGTTACGAAACGCGTCTTCGAGAAAATATCATCTCTACGTACGAATATGTTTCAAGATATGAAAGACTTTCTTGGAAAATGGCACGTCCGAGCTGCGCTGCCATTGGTTATCTTCCTGTCATCCCATTGGCTAGGAGGGATCTGTGTGCACGCACCGCGCTGCGTTCTCAGTCTTGCACTAGCAATCCAGCAAAGCAGGAAGTAATAACGAAGAATTACAGTCTGGATTTCGGGGGCTTGGAATGGATTAGGACATTTACAGGTAAAATGTGCCTCTACTTACGAAATTTTCAGGTGACGAAACGGCTTCCGGAACGAATTAATTTCGTAAGTAGAGGTACCATTGTAGTTCACTCCCTTCTATCCAGGACGTAATGCTTGAACAGCAGAGGTGGTATTCAGCAGGTTCTGACGAGTTCTAGAGAATCGGTAGCGGAAATTTTGAGTATTTTGGAGAACCAGAAAATACCACCTCTGACTGGCTCCGCCCCCACCTATTCTCTGCCTCCCGAGTCCCAGCTGATTGGCTGGGTCTTCTTTTGTTGCTCTGCCCAGGAGAATGGAGCTGGAAAGCAGATTAGTGGGGTGGGGAGGGAATGGGGATTTTGCAGTAACCTTCCCCCAGGAGTGGGGAGGGTATGGAGATTTTACATTATCCTTTCTCTGGAATGGGGATTTTACAGTATCCTTCCCCTGCCATGCTGATCAATCCACACCCACCAAGCCACGCCCACAGAACTGGTAGTAAAAAAATTTGAATCCCACCACTGTTGAACAGGGTCCTCAAGATTGTCTGGGGATGCAATACATCCTCTTTACAGAACCTGTTTTCCTTGGTACCTTCTTGGAAGGGGCTTCGTGGTATCTGAAGCAGAATCTCCAGATTCAGCCACAGTTTTGTTCCATATAGTATCAGTCTCATGAACTCTCATTTTTCCTCTTTCTGCTATGTATTTAAAATGGACAGTGATTAATATATATGTATACATATTATATGGGTGTATATATGTATTTGCATATGTATGTATGTATGTATGTATGTATGTATGTATGTATGTATGTATGTGTATATGTGTGTGGTTTATGCATTTGGATAGATATATACTTTCTTTTGAGAGCAGGCAACAGAATTTCATTTTTATTGTGTGCCACTGTGCTCGCACTAAAAAAATGACAATAAAGGTTACCTTTTCTATCTTATGTTACAGTGTGGAACGGCCCTTATACACTGATGAAAAGGAATTGCATATTTATATTAAATAAATAACATATATCAGGGGATTTAACTAATGCTTAAAACCAATTAGGCATTTAATGCATCACAGCAAGTGGTGCAAATAACATTCACAAGATGGTCCAATCTGTGTTTAGAATAATAGATTCATTAATCTGTATAATTATTTCTCATAAATCGTGCATTGTGAAATTGATTAGTGTTTACACGAGCTTACTAAATTTCAGGAGTGGGAAAGACACTTCTGACATTTCTCAGTCCTTGAAAATGTTGAAATTTTCAGTTAGAAGTTTTAGAATGAGAGAAGATTCTCTCTATTAGCCTCAAACTTTAAAAAAATGAGCTTGCCTGTAAGTTTCTGTGGGGTTTTTTTCTTTCGTGTGGTTGCCCAGTTTTTGCAGTTATTGTTTATTTGAATTTTTTTGGGCAAGCAGAGAAGTATTAAGAAAAGGAACATAAATTTTGCTTTGCTGTAGTTTAACTATTTATTAACAGATTGCCCCTTGACTTGCATTCATTTAGTGACCACTCAAAGTTACAACAGCACTGAAAAAAGTGACTTATGATTATTTTTCACATTTATGACCATTGCAACATCCTTATGTTCAGGGGATCCAAATTCAAATGCTTGGCAACTGGTTCATATTTAGGATGATTGCAATGTCCAGGGATCACCTGATCTCCTTTTGCAACCTTCTGACAAAGTCAATGGGGAATCTAGATTCCCTTCACAACTGTGTTACTCACTTAATAACTGCAGTGATTCACTTAACCACTGTAACTTACGGCAAGAACGGTCTTAAAATGCAGCACAACTCCCTTAACAGCTGTCTCGCTTAGCAGACAGAAATTTTGGGTTCAGTTGTGGCCATAAATTGAGGATTGCCTGTATTTATTGGGGAAATGTATGTAACCATGAAACACAAATAGTTGTATATTTGAAAGGCCTGGAGTCACCAGGACACAAAACAAATGGCAACATTAATCTGGAACCAGTGGTAAGATTCAAAATTTTTTAGTAATAGTTCTGTGGGCATGGCTTGATGGTGTGGCATGGCTTGGTGAGTGTGGCTTGGTGGGCATGGCAGGGGAAGGTTACTGCAAAATCCCATTCTCTTCCCACCCCACTAACCTGCTTTCCAGCTCCGTTCTCCTGTACAGGGCAACAAAAGAAGACCCAACCGATCAGCTGAGACTCGGGAGGCAAAGAATAGATGGGGCGGGGCCAGTCAGAAGTGGTATTCTGAACTACTCAAAATTTCCGCTACCGGTTCTCCAGAATTGGTCAGAACCTGCTGAATACCACTTCTATCTGGAATCCACATTTATACACCTTCAGTTGTATAATAATCCCCAAACATTTATATGCCATTTATGGAATTTCTGGAATTAATTTTGCTACATTTGCTACATTAGGCAAGAAAAATCAAAAGTACACATATAGACTGGGTGAAATAGCAGTAACTGTGAGAGGGATCTTGGAGCCTTAGTGGACAACCAGCTAAATATCAGCCAGCAGTGTGCAGCAGCAGCCAAAAAGGCCAATGCAATCCTAAATTGCATTAAGAAAGGGATACAATCAAGATCGTGAGATACTAATACCACTTGATAAAGCCTTAGTAAGACCACACCTAGAGTACCGCATCCAGTTTTGGTCCCTACATTATAAAAAAGATGTTGAGACTCTAGAAAAAGTGCAGAGAAGAGCAACCAGGATGATTAGGGGACTGGAGGCTAAAAAATACAACGAATGGTTGCAGGAACTGGGCTTGGCTAGTCTAGTAAAGAGAGGGACCAGGGGAGACATGATAGCTGTCTTCCAATATTTGAAGGGCTATCACAGGGAAGAAGGGGTCAAGCTATTTTCTAAAGCGCCTGTAGGCCAGACAAGGAATAATGGATGGAAACTGTACAAGGAGAGATTTAACCTGGAAATAAGGATAAACTTTCTGACAGTGAGAACAATCAACCAATGGAACAGCTTGCCCTTGGAAGTTGTGGGAGCGCCATCACTTGAGACTTTCAAGAAGAGACTGGACTGCCATTTGTTAGAAATGGTGTAGGGTCTCCCGCTTGGGTGGAGGGTTGGACTAGATGACCTACAAGGTCCCTTCCAACTCTGATTACCCGTTATCTTTTATTTTTATCAGCTTGAATGGAAGGAAAACAAATTCTCATAGAAAGGTCTTGATTTCTGTAGGCAGACATATCTATTTTGTATATTCTGTTTATTTTTTTGTATTTTGCCTTTATCATTCTTGCAAATAACTAAAGTGGGGTGAGCATATCCAACACACCTTCTTCCTCCTCTTTTCCCCCACAACAACAACCCTGAGGGGTAGATTGGGCTGAGAGAGAATGACCAGCTGAAAGTCACCCAGCTCACTTTCATGACTAAGGCAAAGCTAGCACTCACAGTCTTCTGATTTCCAGCCTGGTTGGTGCCTTAACCACTAGACCAGAGATGGCAAACCTTTTGGGCTCCCTGCATATGAGTGCACCCCTGTGCATGCATCCTGCTCATGTGCCTTGCCTCGCACATGCCCCCTGCGCATGCATGCCCTCATGCATGCATGACAGAGACCCGAAAACCAGCTGGCCAGTGGGAGGGGTGCACGTATGTGCGGTGGAGCTGAGTTAGGGTGACAGCACATGTGTCCACAGAGAGGGCTCTGCATGCCACCTGTGGCTCACATGCCATAGGTTCACCACCACTGCACCAGACCAAACTGGCTCTATACTGATTTCTTGACAACAGCATGGAATTCTTTTGGCATTGCTTTCTTCTGGGAAATTTTTCAAGTTCTTTATCATAAGCACAGTGAGAATACTTGGCAGTATCCCATCCAAAGTATTCACCTGGTCTGATTCTGCTTAGCTTTCTAAAATATCAGCCAAGGTCAGCGAGGTGCTGCTATCTCTCCTGACTACTTGCATAATATTGGCACTGCATTTTTCCTATTCTGTGCTCATGCTGACTGCACTTTAAATAAATTTAAGGAAATTCTGTCCGGAATTAGCAAGCTGCCAGGTCTTCAGGCTGCATCGCTGGCTATTCTGCCTATTGCCATTGAATAATTCCCTGCAGCTGTGCCCTCCCAACTTTCTGAGTCAGAAAGGAAGTGCCAATTATTTTCCTTTCTGTGGTCAGACCTTACTGAATGTATAAAATGCTACATTGGATGAAGTTTTGGGATTTGTGGTCTCAATATACCTGGAAGATATCAGATTGTAGAAAGAATCATGTCCTCCAACTGTTCGGCTTCACACATTAAATTAGGCTAAGCTTGCTTTAACTTGATTTTTTTAAATAAGCCACAAAGATTGGACTCCCACAAGATGCTAATCTAGAACACACAAGTAAATAAACAACCCCACACCTCCCCATAATATACCTTAAAGTTATGTTTGACCCATAGTTTTGGTTCTGCCTACTATAACCTCTAATCCAAACAAGAAACAGAATTTCTGAAGCTGCATGAAGATAGGAAGCGAGCTTTAATTAAAATGCAATCTGAGCTTTTTGGGAGGCTGGATATACTCAGTGGTGGGATTCAGTGGTTCGCACCAGTTTGGGCGAACTGGTTGTTAAATTATCCATCCCCCCCCCACTATCAAAGTGGATCCTGGGTACTGCGCTGCAATGAAGAAACAGGTGATGGAGCGGCCGGCATGAGGGGAGGAGAAGGTCAATTTCCCTCTTTCTTCTCCTTGCTCCTCCTCCTCCCCTAGTACTGGCCACTCCGTTGCCTGTTTCTCTATTGCAGTGCAGTGCCCAAGATCCACTTTGATAACATGGGGAGGGGTAATTTAACAACCGGTTCTCCCAGGGTCAAGTTCGCCTGTCGCAAGAGGCTCATCCCACATGTGCGGCTGAGCTGGAGGATAGGAATGGACCACACCTCCCACGACAGCCAACCTGAACTTGGGTGAACCAGTTGTTAAATTATTTGAATCCCACCACTGGATAAACTAATATAATTTTAGCAATCGGTCTGCAAGCCGATAAAACATGCACAGCTCTGGTTAAGTATTTCTGTGGATTCTCTTATTCAAAGTGTTTGTCAAGAGATACCAATGGCTTCCAAATATTTTGTGGTCTCTGAAAGGCCTGACTTAAAGAAACCCAAAACTTCCATCCGTTATCACTGCGAGAGAAAGCTTTGTCAAAATGTACGATCGGAAAGCCGACTTATGCTATCTGACAAACAGATATCTAATCCTTGGTATAAGGCTTGAATACTGACAAATATTAAGACAATGCCTTTGTGATTTTGCATCTATTATGCATGACAATTTGGTGGCTGACATTTTGATCAGGTGCAGCACAAGTGGTCACTTTAAAAGGCAAATGGACTTGCAGATTAATGTTCTGTTCCCAAGCCTGAAAAGAATGATAACTTGTTTTTGCAGCCCACATTTGTACTTAGCACAAAGTATATTTACGTTGCTGTTCCAGAATATGAGACGTCACTTGAAATATTTCCTTTATCTCTAAATTACAGGCATGTTGCATTAATTCTCTTTTCTGCTGTCACATGTCAGAGACTCCTTTTGAACTGATCAGTTTATTATTGCTGGTGTCAGAAATGATTGGATGGGATACATTTTCACTGAATATTAATGACCGGGGTTGCTTTTTCTGCTTTCAAAACTCTACATGGAAGTGCACAAATGGATTTTGATAGGTTTTTTTAAAAGAATGAAATGAGATGGACTTTTTACATTTGCGTAAGTCCTTGACTTACGACTACAATTGAGCCCAAAATTTATGTCGTTTGGTAAGTATTAGCAGAGCGTCCTTGGTAACAAGGATTACTCAACAAACGAAAGTAGTGTGCAAAGAATGTAGCAATGTTCACAAAGTTACACAACCACAGAAGGTAAAGGGTATAAAAGTAAAGGTTTTATATACAAGATATAGGCACAGTCCAATATTCAATGTCAAGCAGTAGTTCAATAAGTCATACACAGTTAAGCAGTCAATACAGTAGAAACTAACCAGGATAATCAGCAAGCAAAATAGCAACACCAGAGCTCAAATACAGCAATGGAGAGAGAGAGAGAGATGCTCTCTGGCTTCCTGCTTTATAGTAAGCCTGCTTCTTGCAGCCAATCAGGATCCTGGCTTCAGTAATTGCAATGAGACATCATGGTTTACAGCCATATATGGTAAACCAACCGTTTGGGTTCTCAAGTAAACCCTAACAGTTAAGTGAGATGTTTGTTAAATTTTTGTCCCATTTTATGACCTTTCTTGCCACAGTTGCTAAGTGAATCACTGCAGTTGATAAATAAGTACTTAAATGAGTTTGTTAGCCTTAAAGTTCCACAACTTCTTCAGATATTGATTATATTAAGCAAGCGTCACATTTCGGTGATGTTAAGCAAATTGCCAGAAGATGAAGAGACGCAAAATAATCAGAAACAGGCTAGGTTCATATCTCTATACATCACTGTGAGTAATAAGAGGAAGAGAAACAATTTGATTTTGCTTCCTGTATTGTCTATTTGGTTTGAAAGCTGTAGTTTATGAGTTGCGTGACTGAAAGCGAAGAACAAACAAAAGCAGATGGGGAAATGCTACACTGAAATCCCATCACAGTCATTTATTTATTTATTTATTATCGTATTTCTATACCGCTCCCTCTCCGAAAAGGGACTCGGGGCGGTGTACAGCCTAATAAATACATAAAATACAGAGATACAAAATTAAATAGAATTTAAAACCAAATTAAACATGAGTATGGCTGCATCCCAAGAATTTTAAAAATAAGTTAAAATTTAAAAAACCCTATTTACTAAAACCCCTTAAACCCTTACTGGGCCAGGCCAGCCTGTTTAAAAAGTAGGGTCTTAACTGCGCGCCGGAAGGAGAGGATATCTGTCATGGCTCGTATCTCCGGGGGGAGATCATTCCACAGGGAGGGGGCTCCCACAGAAAAAGCACGCACCCTCGGGGCCGCCAGTCGACAACGATCAGGTGGCGGTACCCCAAGGAGGGCGACCCTGTGGGAGCGTACTGGGCGGCGGGAGGTTGTTGATGGCAGCAGGCGGTCCCGTAAGTACCCAGGTCCCGAGCCATGGAGCACTTTAAATACCATCAGTACCACCTTGAATCGAATCCGGAAGGCCACAGGAAGCCAGTGCAGCCTGCGGAGAAGTGGTGTTACGTGTGCGCCTCGAGGGGCGCCCACGATCACCCGCGCGGCTGCATTCTGGACTAACTGCAACCTCCGGAGACTCTTCAAGGGGAGCCCCATGTAGAGAGCATTGCAATAATCCAAGCGGGAGATAACGAGGGCGGAAGTGACTGTGCGAAGATTGTACCCAGATCATGTACCCAGATTGGAGGAGGTCCATTAATGTTTCACTGTGATAAATTGGATTCTGTGGAAAAAATAAATTTAATAAGTTAAAATTTTCTCCCATTCTAATTTGGACTTGTTTGGAAGCTGGTTTGTTTTTCATCCTAATCTATTTCATAAAGGCAATGTTGTGTATTGAATTGTTGCGTGTGCATGTTATGAATTTCCTGGAAAGAAAAACCAATCAATGACATTATAATAAAATATAGCAACTTTCTACTTAATTTTGCTACGGCTAGAAGATGGTCATGTTCCTAACTAGAAATATGCTTGTGATACAAGAATAAGGTTAATTTCAACCTAATTACTCTTCCTTTGAGAGATGGTAAACTTAGCCTGGACCATTTTCATTTTACTGTAGTTAAAATTATTTTTAAGCTAATGTCACATCCATTTGGAATGAGATGGAGTCAAGGGGACTCAGGTTAATTCATCCCCAGATTGCATTGGCAATCACTTATTAAATTTTGTGTTAATTTTGTAGCAAATGGCACATGATCTGAAAGCAGAGTATATTCATATCAGTTCTTTGTTTTGGTGAAATTGCTTTTGGGTCAAGTTGTCTATCTATCTATCTATCTATCTATCTATCTATCTATCTATCTATCTATCCTATCTATTATCTATTATCTATCTATTATCTATCTTTTCTGTCTATTCTATCTATTATCTATTCTTTCTATCTATTCTCTCTCTCTCTCCATCCATCCATCCATCCATCCATCCATCCATCCATCCATCCATCCATCCATCCATCTATCTATCTATTTCTATCTTTGAGTGAGATTGACTCCTAGCTATTTCCTAGACAGGTCTGTGATGGCACAGTTGTTAGAATGCAATATTGAAGGCAGACTCTGCTCACTGGCAGGAGTTCGATCTTTGACTCAGCCTTCCAATCCTTCCAAGGTTAGTAAAATGAGGACCCAGATTGTTGGGGGCAATATGCTGACTCTGTAAACTGCTTAGAGAGGGCTGATAAGCATTATAAAGCAGTATACAAGTCTAAGTTCTACTGCTATTGCAGCTTCCTTGTCAAAATGTTTGGAAGTAGTTTGCTGTTGCCTGTTTCCTAGGGCTGAGAAAGAATAACTGGCCCAAAGTCATCCAGCTGGTTTTGTACTTAAGGTGTGACTAGAATTCATAGTCTCCCAGCTTTTATCCTAATGCCTTAATCAGTACATCAAACTGGACATTTTTATGTCCAAGATATGAACATTTTACAAGAAAGGTGTGAAAATTAGATAACTTACCTAGATGCAACTTAATCACAATTGGAATAAAATTTTTGTATCAGACTTAAAAACTTTAAGTCCTTTGCTGCAAATGGACTCAGAACATACTCTGTGATTCTCTACAACTGCGGAGAACAATGGGCATTGAATCCAACATGCGGGAAAATTCAGCCTCTCCATTCTGTATGTCCTGATTTTCATCATTAAATTCAAATTTAATGGACATTCCGCTTTAGCAGATACCATTTTTTCTTCCCCATCGGTTTGGAAAAGCGAGATTTTACTCTAATGCATTTTTGTCATCTTTTGCACAGTTAGATATTAATCACTGCTCCATTGTCTCTCTTAGACTCTACATGATTTTTTGTGGTTTGTCAAGAAAGCAGCTGCCAACTCTAGACTCCAGGATAAAAGAGAGAGCTATTCTGCCTCCTGCAACTCTTGCATTTCTGCAATTGATCTGTAGGGTTGAGTCTGAAGTAATCCAATTAAGTGAGCAAAGAATTACATGACATACATTGCCATCTATTATTTGCTTATCTCAAAAGGAGTTGGAGGACTCCCGGTGATCAACAAAAGCAAGAGAAAAGTGGTGGATTAATTTCCTTTAGCTCTAACTGTCAATATACTGAAGTAGAAAATCAAATCTCATGTCCTTCAGAATCCAGCATACCAATTCTCGCTTCTCACTTTTCTTTTAACAACTTAATCACGAGAGGAGCAAAATCATTGTCTCAGACTCAAAAGAGTGACTTTAGCAATTTGCTCTAAATGGGCTGGGGGTGTTTCCTGCAGTTCTGTGCAACTGCCGAGAACAATGAAGGCTGAATTCAGTGTTCAGAAAAATTCAGACTCCCCATTTGTCCTGATTTTTCACTTTGAGACAAACCAGGGCTCTGGTAAGGACAAAGAAAAGCCAGCAGTCGAAATACTGCTTCAGCATCTAGTTCTGCAACCGATTCAGGCTAAGAGGAAGGCATGGACCCAGGTCTAGACTACATGTTAGGTTGTTGAAAGGGTGGTTGTAATAATAAGTTTAGTTTTAAACCATGTTGGGGTTTAAAGGGGATTGTAACCATGGTGTGGGGATGGGAATTTTTAAGATCTTCTCTTTCGATCATGAAAAGGGGCTCCTACAAATAAAGATGAGAGTGTCAAACTATTTCCCACAAAGCACCAAAAGGCAAGACAAGCAACAATTGATGGAAACTAACCAAGGAGAGAAGCAACTTGTCGGGCTCCAAGTTCACTATGGAGCCCATCAGCTCCGAACACACCTCGCAGCAAGGCAGCTGGCAGTGGAGAATATCACCTTAGCCCTGCTGACGCCGGATCTGTATTGCTGCTGCTTGTGTGCTAGCCAATGGTGTTGAAGGTTGCTTTAGAATGACTCAGCAGAGCTGTGAGCTGCAGGATGGATTCTGAAGCAACTGCGAGCTGAAGGATGGATTCTGAAACAACTGCGGGGCTGGAAATGGCTTTTTTCATATAGTGATGTGGTGCATATTGTTAGAGGAGGTTGGGGCACATATAGGTGATAATTAAGCATTGAATTAAAACATGGTAAAGGTGGCACCAGGTGGGGATCAGTTAGTGAGGATTGGAATAGGTTAGGGATGTAGACATGTTATAGGGTTAATAACATTTAGAGATAATAGGTTAGGCATAGCCAGAAGTAGAATTGCATATAGAACTAAGGAGAAATTTCCTAATCAGCCTTTGGAGCAGCTTGCTTTCAGAAGTTGTGGGTGCTCCATCACTGGAGGCTTTCAAAAAGAGACTGGACAACCATTTATCTGAAATGGTATAAGTCTCTTGCTCGAGCAGGGAGTTGAACTAGAAGACTTCCAATGTCCTTCCCAATTCTGTTATTCTATATTCTTAAGTCCTGAGAAAAAGCTTTTCATTCTCTCCAGAGCTTCAGTGCTTCGGACTATAAATGATCAACCCTTCTAAGAGTGATAAACACAGGACATGCATGCCAGTGGTGGGATTCAAACATATTTACTACTGGTTCTGTGGGGTGGCTTGGTGGGCATGGCATGACTTGGTGGGCATGGCAGTGGAAGGATACTGCAAACTCCCCATTCCCTCCCCACCCCACTAATCTGATTTCCAGCTCTGTTCTCCTGTGCAGGGCAACCAAAGAAGACCCAGCTGATCAGCTGGGACTTGGGAGGCAGAGAATAGACGGAGGCGGGGCCAGTCAGAGGTGGCATTTGCAGGTTCTCCAAACTATTCAATATTTTCACTACTGGTTCTCCAGAATTGGTCAGAACATGCTGAATACCACCTCTGATGCATGCATATCAACAGTGATAAGCACAAGGACATGGAACATAGCAAAATTATCCAGGTAAAAATTAGTTTGCAAAGAAATATATCAACGTTCCAAGTAATAGTCCCATAGCAGGCAAAACTAGGCAGGTGAATTCCTCAAAGAATAGCTTTATTGGAAATATCATATTGGTACTGATCTGGTGAAAACCGACTCTGAAGACCCCTGCAGTTTTCACCTAATTAAAAGTAAAAGTTTTTCTATTTTCTCAGTCACATGGTCCAATCACAGTGTGGTCTGGCAACTGGGCAGCATCACTCCGCCTTTCTCCGACCAGGTCTGAGAATGTCCTTGGTTCCCAAGAGAAAGTATTTTGTTTTGGCTACAAGTTCCCCTCTATCTCAAATCCGCCCTCCCTATCCCTCGGCTCCTGTATGGCAACACTGAAGCGGTCAAAAATGGCTTTGGTCAGGTCAGCTTCAGGGTTGACAGAATATACACCTAACCCTAAATCTAAACTCTAATCTCTGAAAAGAGAAAGGAACTCCTCATCATAGTTCTTAGTGTGATTTTGTGATTAAAATGTTAGGACATGAGAACTCAGTGAATGACTTTGGGTCAATTTCTCACTCTCTGCTCAGTCTACCTTTCAGGAAAGCTTGAACAAAGGGAAATTTCCATATAAATTGGCCTGAGCTTCTAAAAAACTTGCAGGTAGAAATCTAATAGGCAGACAATTATACTAACTATTGGAGAAAGGCAGCAGTATCTTCCCATGACTGTGATTGATTTCTTCAACACGTCTGGATATCTTGGTGGATATTAACTTCTGGATTTCTTGTTGCTTTCTCCGATTCTCTTAATCACCTGGCCAAACGTTATATTTCTCTTGGACATGAACCCAGCAGTGCATCTTTTAATAGACTGTCCAAGAATGACTGACGCTTTCTCCAGAAGTGTTTTTCAACCAACCTGTCCAAGTTTCCTCCTTCATAGGCTGAACATTACAGGTGCCTCTGCATCTTCCCTTTGGAGGGCTGTCTTAGAGCACTTCCTTTGTCCTCATGTAGGCAAAGTACTTCCATATTGTTACACAGTGCAGGATCAGAGCTTTGGGATGACTGTTGCACCTGTACCAACATGTCCTGCTATATGGGGTTTCTAAAAACAGAGAAAGTTTTATACATTCTGTATACAATGGCAGAATGAATGGGAGCATAAAAGGATTTATTGGGAAATGGGCTTTTGTGTGTGTAAGTGTGTATGTTATGATGAAAGGCAAGTTTGTTCATAGAAATAGGTAAATGACTGTAGTTCCCTCCCAAGTGATCTGTCCATGGTCCTGAAAACTGCTATTCAACTATGCTTCTCCATGGTGTGGATGCTTTTGCTCCATTTCAGCCAGATGGCACAATTTCGTTTTGAGAGCATGATGACATCATTGTTTCCTACAGTTTATCTTCTCCTTCTTCCAAAGAACTCTTAGCAATGGAGCAAGTTCAAGTTTTGGTATTCTGGCTTCCAATTTTTTGTTAAATACTGCTCTGAGCTATAACCATATACTCAGAAATCTTAACATTTTGTGTCATCTAAAAATGATCTTGGTCAGATGTATATGAAGATTTAAAATTGAATCCAGTGTAATTAGTCTGAAATCTAATCAGCAGAAGAAAACTATGCTTTGTTTGTTGGGTGTCAAATAATTAATTCTTTTCTTTAAGGGCTTTTTGATCTCTTTTGAGGGCAAGTCCAGCTCAAACAGGTAGTCCTCGACTTATGACCCCAATTGAGTCCAACATTTCTGTTGTTAAGTGAGTCATTTGTTCAGTGAGTTGTCTCCATTTCTTGCCACTGTTGTTAAGTGAATTGCTGCAGTTGTTAATTTAGCAACATGGTTATTAAGTTTGGTTTTCATTCAGTTCAATCCAATCTTTATTGATTAGTCCTTGGGCCATATCAAAGTGCAGAATTCCAGAAACAAATTATTACTACAATTTGATAAAAGCAATTTAAAATGGAATTGGATAAAATACAATTTTAAATGAAATTGGAATAAAATATGGTCTAAGCAAAACAGTTAAGTGAATTTTGTCCCATTTTATGACCTTTCTTGCTACAATGGTTGAGTGAACCACTGCAGTTGTTGAGTTAGTAACATAGTTGTTAAGTTACTCCAATATAGGAGGCTCCAATAAATAGAATAACAGAGTTGGAAGGGATCTTGGAGGTCTCCTAGTCCAATATCCTGCTCAAGCAGGAAACCTTATACCATTCCAGACAAGTGGCTATCCAGTCTCCTCTTAAAAGCCTCCTGATGGAGCACCTACAACTTCTGAAGGCAATCCGTTCCACTGGTTCATTGTTCTCACTCCCTTTCCAAATGGGCTACCCAATGTTCAATTGATTTTCATCAAATCATATTGGCTTCCCAAAGACATTGTTGCTTAGTCAGGTTGACTATTGATACTTCTTTTAAAAAACCAAAATTGCAATATGTGAACCAAACTATTGCTTGTTGCTCCAACATTGTGCTTCAAATTTTTGCCATCTTGAAGTACAGATGGTTGGGTTGAAAAGGAAGGAAATAACAGTAAATAAAGATGTGGAAATGCCTGGGAGTACATTGATCTTGCAAAAGCATATTTCAGAGAAAGTATAGTAGAGATATTTTACAAAACCACAGGTTAAACTTTGCATAGTTATTAAGAGTTTGTCTGTTACTTGAGTGCTGATGTTCCCCATTTCTGGAACATGCATTCAAATACTGCACAAGCTATCATTTTTTGTTTTGTTTTGTTTTTATTATTACTATTATTGAAACTGTGACATACCTTTTTTTCTTCTTGGCACACGAGAAGAAACAGAGCATGAAATTAAGTGTCACATATTAAATATTATGATCTAACTTTCTCTTTTTGTTTGGATTATGATCTGGACATTTTTTATTGTGTTTGAAGAGTTCAGGTAAAATCTTTGTCACCACTCTAGGAAGAAATGTATGTTAGGAAAAGTGATTTAGGAAGTACCAGTAGCTTGAAATAATTTTTAAGGGTTCTTTTTTTTTAGTGAAATAATTAATAATCTATAAAGATGTACTGAAGATGATAATTCAAAATCTATTGTGCAATAATTCTCATAGTTCCTGGTGAGTGTAGCTCATTTAGAAAGCAGAGACCAAAGAAGATGAGCACAAATAAAGGGTTTTTTTTGCAATTGCTCCTTGTTATTGATGAGAAAGCTTCAGAAAATCCAGTGTTTTTCCTTGCAAAATATTATTCACCCAGTGAGAGAAAATGATATTCAATGATAAAATGTGCACTTCATCTAAGGTAGAAAATAAAGTATGATAAAGTGTTATACATGGCAATGGTGATTTGTTCTCTGATTTACAACAATGGGAATAAAGTTGAAACTATGGCTTCACAAACATGTGCAGTTGATGAACCTTCTTTTTATTTGCAGGATCTGCATTGTTTAATTCCAGTGGTTTCTTTTTTTTCATTGTGAGGTGAGGAGTATGAGAACATAGTAATATAAAACTTTTTTTAAAAAAAATCTTGCCTATTCTGAGAGAGGCCCATGGTCACTCAGCTAGCTTTGTATCTATGATGGCATTAGAACTCACAGTTTCCAAGTTTATAGCCTGATGCCTTAACCACTATACCAAACTAGCTCTGATAATATCTAAAATATTACCTAAGAAGCAAAGGGGGAAAAGCATTACCCAAGCCCTGAAAATCTGAACCCAATGTGTTTGCTATTTATAGATTTGTTTTGAGTTAAACAGATATGAAATATATAGTCCTTGGTGTTTCTGCTTTTGATTGTTGCTTGTAGATGTTTTATTATCCATCTAGGTAGCAGCACTTATGATGTTACCTAAACAGGTAATTAAACTTATGTAAGTAAACCAAGTTTAGGGACTCCAAAGTTCATCCCTGGGCTCCATATATTCTCTTCTGTTAGAACAGATAGGAAATAAAAAAAAAAGTCTTCTAAAATATCTCCAAATTCCAACTTTGAACTGGAAAGCCAAAGAATAGGATAAATAGCAATCGATTCAAAGATTATCAAATAAAGGTGGAAAGACTGCTTTATTTATTTATGTATTTATTTATTTTATTTATTTAATCAATTTTATATACTGCCCCCTCTCCCAACGGGACTCGGGGCGGTGTACAGCCGAATAAAAATACAAACATAAATACAATGTTTAAAATGGAGTTAAAAAGATTAAATAAGTGGCTGAAAGATAAAACAATTGTAGGAGTTAAAAGCTAAAACCCATTTAAAATCAATTAAAATCAATTAAAACCCTACAAGTAACTCTAGGCCAGACCGGCTTGATGGAAATAAGGGGGTCTTCAGCCCGTGCCGGAAGGTTAATAGATCAGGGATGGTTAATAGGTCAGTGATACTTATGGTAAACATATCAACAGTTAAGAAACCTCCAGTATTTGAAGATCAAGATTTATCAGTGTTCTTGATAAAATATCTATAGAACTATGTCAAGCTACAGAAGAAATATATTTTACCAAAAAACACAAATAAGGCAGGCTCAAAAATTATTCATTCTCCTAAAGTTCCAAATCCATTGTCGATGTCCATTTTGCTCTCTGAATTCAGGAGACCCAACCCTAACCCTAAGTGGGTTTTCCACGAATAGGATTTTCCCATGTATTTTGCCAGGAAATGTAGATAAAGGCAGCTCAAAATGTGTGCACCCTCCTAACCATACCAATGAGCTCCGAATACATTGGTGATATCCAGTTTGCTCTCTGAATTCATGGTGACCTAATCCTAATCCTAAATGGATTTTTCTGGAATGGGATTTTCCCATGTATTTTTCCAGGAAATCTACATAAGGCCAGCTCAAAAAGTATGCACTCTCCTAATCATACCAATGCACTCTGAAGCCATTGGCGATGTCGATTTTGCTCTCCGAATTCATGATAACCTAAACCTAAGTGGATTTTCCCAGAATGGGATTTTCCCATGTATTTTGCCAGGAAATGTACATAAGGCCTGCTTGAAAAGTATGCACCTTTTTAACCATATCAATGTGCTCCAAATCCATTGGCAATGTCAATTTTGCTCTCCGAATTAACGTGACCTAACTCTTAATCCTATGTGGATTTTCTGTGAATGGGATTCCAGGAATGGGAATCCTTGGAATGGGATTTTCCCATGTATTTTACCAGGAAATGTACATTTCTTACATCCTTATCCATTAGTGATGTCCATTTTGCTCTTGAATTAGCGGTCACCTAACCTTAGCCCTAAGTAGGTTTTTCCGGAATGGGATTTTTCTATGCATTTTGCCAGGAAATGTAGATAAGGCCAGCTTGAAAAGTGTGCACCCTCCTAACCATACCAATGGCCTCCGAATCCATAGGTGATGTCCATTTTGCTTTCCAAATGCATAGAAACCTTATCCTAGCCCTGAGAAGATTTTCTGCAAATAATATTTTCCCATGTATTTTGCCAGGAAATGTACATAAGGGTATTCAAAAAGTATTTTCCATGGATTTTCCCATTTATTTCCATGTATTTTCCAATGTGTTTTGCCAGGAAATGTACATAAGGCTAGCTTTAAAATTATGCACCTTCCTAGCCATACCGATGGGCTTCATATCCATGGGCAATGTCCCATGGATTTTGTGCTCTGAATTCATAGATTCCTAACCTTAACCATAAGTGGATTTTTTGTGAATGTGTTTTTCCCATGTATTTTCCAAGGTAATATATATCAGGCCAGCTTGAAA
Organism: Bungarus multicinctus; assembly: GCA_023653725.1. Taxonomy (NCBI): domain Eukaryota; kingdom Metazoa; phylum Chordata; class Lepidosauria; order Squamata; family Elapidae; genus Bungarus; species Bungarus multicinctus. Next base: position 80,061,941 of record CM042846.1, on the reverse strand, counting down.
TTTATGCAGCCTTCTAACCATACTGATGGGTTCTGAATCCATTGGCGATATCCCTTTAAGTGTCTGAATTCATAGAGACTTTACTCTAACCCTAAATGGATTTTCCAGGAATGTGAATGTCATCCAATCTGGAGAAGCACTCAGTTGCAAAACTATTGGAAGCGATCAAGCCACAGTCTGAACAGAACATTGCAAAATAACTGGCTCCAGATTGACAAAAGAATCATACAAAGATGTAAATCATCTTATTTATTTAAGCAATATGCCAAATGCACATTGAGGGAAGCTGGGTTGGAAGAAGATGAATTTGGATTTAAAGTAGGAGGCAGAAACATCAACAATGTGTGCTGTGCTAATGGCATTATTTTAATGACTAAAAATGCAAATGATCTTCAAGCTCTAATAATTAAAATTTAAGCAGCATAGTGAAAAATGGGACTAAGATTAAATATAAAAAGCCAAACTAATGACAGGTATTGAGTTGGGGATATCTTCTGCTTTTTAGGATCAACTATCAGGTGTCAAGTAACTAGCAGTCAGGAATATGCCACATGTTAGCACTTGGTAGATTAGTAATGAAGGCTTTAAAAATGTTATACTGAGGTTGTGATGTTTCTTTTACCCACAAGGATCAGAATCATGCAGGCAACCATGTGGCATTTTATGAAAGTGAAAGTTGGACTTTGAAGAAATAGGAAAGAAAGAATATTGACATCTTTCAAGTTCAGTGTTGCACAAGATTCAAGATACTATGGATTACCAAGAAAACAATTTATCATCAAACTAGCTTGACACCCATGCTTCGCTACAAACTATGTGGATGGGCTTAGTTTTGGGGGAGGAAAATAAGAGGGGGTAATCTGCCTCTGCCTACCAGTGTCTATCAGTATTCATCTGGCTAGCATCCTGTCAGTGTGTGAGAGATGAGGGCTGTTTGGAAACTGCAACAGTATTTGCTGTGTGAGCAAGAAGGAGACAGCAAGGAGCCTGGGTGTGGCTTAGCTCAACTGTACTATACTAAAGCTGTTTGGTGATGTGAAACTAAAACTGAAACTGAAACTCCTCTCCTCTGCTTGTGTTTTGCATTTGGAACAGATTTATTTTCAGTTAAGGATGGGGAATAGAACTCCTTAGCATCAGAACGTGTTAATAATAATACATGAAATACTAATACTCTGATGGTCATTTCAAAAAATCCTTTCTTAGTGAGCACCTAGAAGCCAAGAGGAAAATACATGCCAAATTTCAAGTTTGTAGGCTTTACGGTTCTGGAGATTTTGTGATGATGCGTGAGTGGTTTTATGCTTTTATATATATAACTAAGTCAGAGTTCTCACTTGAGGCACAAATTACTAGGCTTAAATTATCATATTTTAGATCTATTATACAAAGCCATCACTCTCTTAAAAAATTTATAATGCTGGGAAAGGTGGAAGGGAGAAGAGCTTGACCAGGATGGGTAGAGTCAGTTGTACAGTGACTCTATTGGAAGAGCTGAAAGTTCAGATTAGAGAAAGATTAATTCTAGAGAAAAACCTTCTGTGCAATCACTGGCTTGATGATGCACATTTATCATCATTTCCCTTGAAGTGACTATTAAAAGCAGCTAATAAAATGAAACAGCAGGATTGAAAATGTTAAAACAAAATTAAAAATCATCACATAATTATTAAAGGTCTAGTGGCTTTTCTAAATACCGAGTTTGATGGAAGATCAAATACAGCTTCCGAGGAAAGATTTTCCTATGTGTCAGAAAGACAGCAATGAGATAGGCAAAAAAGGGTTCTTCTGCAGATCTTCATGGTTGCACAAAAGAAATGGTGTCCTAGAGCAGAGGTCTCCAACCTTGACCGCTTTAAGACTTGTGGACTTCAACTCCCAGAATTCCTCAGCCAGCTGGCTGAGGAATTTTGGGAGTTGGAGTCCACAAGTCTTAAAGCGGCCATGGTTGGAGAGCCCTGTCCTAGAGCAGTGTTTTTAAACCTTAGCAAGTTTATGTTTTGTGGATTTCAATTAAGGGATGAGATTCAAAAATCCCAGCAACTGGTTCACTACCCAGTTGTTGGGGTGCCGTGGCCATGGTGAGTATGGCCTACCGGAACTTCATAGTTTTTCACCTTTCCAAGGGTCCAGAGACTTCCCTCAGGCCTCAGGGAGGGCGAAAATGGCCTCCTCCAGGCTCTGGAGGCCTTCCGGAAGCCAGAAACAGGTCCCTTTCCAGACTTCTGGAAGGCCCGCTTTTCCTCCTCCCAGAGCCCTGCGTGGACCCTGCACTTACATGCATCGAAAGTGGGCTGCGTGCAGGGGTGGGATTCAAATTTTTAACAACCGGTTCTGTGGGCATGGCTTAGGTGGTGGGCGTGGCTTGGTGGTCATGTGACTAGGTAGGCGTGGCTTGGTGGTCATGTTATTGGCTGGGCGTGGCCAACTCAATATCACTCACATTGAGGCACACATTTCCTCGCCTGGCCTCATATAGAGAAGTTCCTGAGACAGGAAGTCTAGTCCTGCCAAGAATGTAATAAGGGTTAATGGAGAGACAGTTTCTGTAAGCAACAGCAGAATGTTTCCTTCCTGCCTTCCTTACAGGATTAGGCCAGTAATTTCTTCTAACAACCGGTTCTCTGAACTGCTTAGAATGTTAACAACCGGTTCTAGCAAATAGGTGCAAACTAGTAGAATCCCACCCCTAGCTGCATGGAGACTCCTTGGAGGGGTGGGCTGGGGTGGGCGGGGGCGGGGGCAACCAGTCGGTTCAAATACTGGTTTGGCGAACCAGATGCAAATTTAACATCCGGTTCCCCCAAACCGATCCGAACCAGTAGAATCCCACCCCTGCTTCCATTCCAAGAATTCAGTCAGCATGGTGGTTGTGGAATTTTGGGAGTTGAAGTCCTCAAAACATAAACTTGCTAAGGTTGAAAAACACTGTCCTAGAAAGTAATCTAGGCCTTTTATATTCAGTGACTCCTAGAAGTAGCAACATGCACGGTAATTCTCTTTACTTTTACTATTGCTCCAACCTCTGAAATCCTCAGTTCTCTCCCTTAAATAATTAAGGATGGCCCTGACCTGCACAGGATTACTTATCACTGCTGTATATGGTTTTATATCAGAAAAGGCGTTGTTCCATAACTTTGAGATCAGTTGACTTTGCTTATGATGTAGTCTTTGGACCAAGCAGTAGAATTTGTCCTGTTTTAAATGGAGGTGTTGAAAAACTGCTGTTGTTATAAGAAAGGCTTGTAATTTCAATTCCCCGGGGTTCATTAAAATAAAATTGCACTTTCAGGCTAGTCTACCCTGTACTCAAGGATCCAACCCAGGCCATTTCCTGTTACAAACAGTCATAAAGTTACTTTTAAAATGGCATCTATTTTTAACTTCCAGGACATGAGGGTTTTTTTTTTAAGAGAGAAAAAAATCGATGCTTAAAAAAAAAAAGACTAAAGTACAAGTCCTTAAGGAGAAGTTTAAGGCAGACAGAAGTAGCTTCTAGTAAGTATTTTGACACTTGAGCATTAATTTATCACCAAACATGTATTTATGATTAAGACATGAAGGCCTTAGTTATTTTCTCTTTAGAGGGTTGCTAATGGACTGGTTTAAAACTTTAATAGCCATTGGACTTTATTCTTTTGTATTTGATGCTTTGTATTAATAGCAAAAAAAAAAAGTTGGAATGTTTGTATGTTACTGAAGTCTTGGATTTGTACCAAATAATATCCCTTTTAGACTTGAGATCTATGTTTTGTTTAACAGCGCTGTGAATCACAAACAATTTGAGATCTAAAATTGTTGTGAATGTTGAAAGTCCCTGTAAAATAACCCCTGGATTATTTCCAGGGTGTAGAGCACCTCTGATTAGTGCATTCACTTTGAGTCTTGTAATCAAGCAGGGGCAGGATATGCAACAATAATTGAATATTTAATTTAATAATCTAATTTAATTTAATCATTAGTTTTTAAGAAAAAAAATATTTTTCCCTCAGTCTGGCAGGGAGGAAGGTCTCAAACACTTAAATTAGTCTCAAGTTTTTGTGCAGCTGCAAGAGGGCCAAATGCAGAGATGATATTCAGCAGGTTCTGATCAGTTCTGGAGAATCGGTAGCGGAAATTTTGAATAGTTCGGAGAACCGGCAAATACCACCTTTGACTGGTCCTGCCCTCATTTATTCTCTGCCTCCTGAGTCCCAGATGATCGGCTGGGTCTTCTTTGGTTGCCCTGCACAGGAGAACGGAGCTGGAAAACAGGTTAGTGGGGTAGGGAAGGAATGGGACTTTGCAGTAATCTTCCCCCAGGAGTGGGGTGGGAATGGAGATTTTACAAAATCCTTCCCCTGCCATGCCCACCAAGCCATGCCCACAGAAGCAGTAGTAAAAAAATTTGAATTCCACTGGCCAGATGAACCCTACTTAAGTTCTATATAATCTTATCTATTTGTTCCTAGGCTGAAGCTGGCAATCCGAGAAGATTCCTGTATAATAGGCAGAATACAATAAAGTAGTGACCTTGAACCTTATACATGGAAGTCTGGTTATTTGTGCCTGATACTGGGGTCCCCAGGCCCAGTGGCAAAACTATATCTTCAGGGCATTTGGAAAGATGGAGATCTTATTTCTGCAGGGATGATGTTCAACAGTGAGGGTCCTTTTTTGTCCCATTAGATGCATCTCCCTAGGAATGAGGATCTGTAACATCCCATGCCTCCCCGTTTTGGTGGCTCAGGTAGATGTAATTGGGGAAAGATAATCTATTTAATTTAATTCAAATTTAACTTGATTTAATTTAAATTTCACTTGATTTAGTTTAAATTTAACTTGACTTAATTTAAACTTAAGTTGATTTAATTTAAATTTAACTTAATTTAATGAATGACTGCCCAATTTCCAATTGACTCTGCCATTCTTACAAATGGAATTGAAGTTAGTGCAACGATTAGGCTGCACCGCCTTTAAAAGATCTTCAAAAAGAGAGAGTGATGGTACCCTTTGGATGAAAAAGCCTTTTTTTCTCTGGACACGGTGCTCTAACTTCAAATATTACAGAAGAAAAGGACTATTGCTATACCTAATTACTAAGGGTAGCTAAACATATTTTCCTAGATATTATTCTGTTGGGGAATCTTACTATCTTCCCTATGTTGTCACTGCTGGCTTCATTCTGCTTTTACAGTCTGCATTGCTGCATTGATAGTGATTTCAAAGCCGTATCTTAGTTTTGGATCTCAAAATATATTTAACACTGTCTACCCTAGGGGTCTTCAAACTTGTCAGCTTTAAGACTTATGGACTTCAACTCCCAGAATTCCTCCTCCAGTCATGTTAGCTCGGGAATTAGATATTTAAGAATGTCACACAAGAAGAAGGTGTAATGACCTGAGGCGTGGCACAAAGGCAATACAGTCACATAAGTAAGAAGAGTCCCTTTAATACCTCCAACTTTGCCCCCAATATCCAGGTTACCTTCGGCTGGAAAAAAATCTCTCCCAAGAACAGTCTTTAAGTGGAGGAAATTCAGTCTGAAAACAAAGTACATACAAACTGTAAATAAAAATCTACACAAACCACGCTGCGGTAATTAACTCGAAGGGCAGGAGAAGGAATTCCAGACTTGAAAGGCCAACAAAACACACACAGTTGGGAAGACACCAGGAACATAGACAATAAAAATAACCTTGACAATAAAAAATAACTCACAATTTGCTTCCATCAAGTTGCTATGCGCAACCTCCCTTTTTAAACACTGTGTTCCCAGCTGCAGCTAATGAAGGGAATCAGGGCCCTTTCCTCCCCCGTAAGCCATGGAACTTACATTGCTTCCTTCTCCCTGTCTGCTCTAAGATGAAGAGCGGGTGGGCCTGGGTCTTCCTTCGAATTCCCTCTGCCTTGCTCTACCTCTCTCCTGCTCTGCCCAGCCGGACTATGCCCTTCCCCAGTTTCTTTCACAGCCAATGGAGCCATACTCTCACTCCCTGTCAGCTGATCGACCTCCCCCTCGGAATCAGATTCCAACAGGGGCATGGCACAAGGCTTCTGACCTGTTCTCTATTATACAGTACTAGACTAGAGCACAGGACCCAGAACATTAGTTTTAAGTTTGAGGAAGGTAAATTAAGACTGAATATTGGGAAAATATGGAGGGGGTTCTGTGGATCAGTGATTAAGATGCTGGGCTTGTCAGCTTGAAAGCTGGCAGCCGAAGTTTGAGACCTGAATACCCTGTGACTGGGTGAGCTCCCATCCTCACCAGATAGTCCTCGACCTACAGATAATCCTCGACCTACGATCACAATTAAGCCCCAGATTTATGTAGTTAGGTGAGATCTTTGTTAATTGAGTTTTGTCCTATTTTGCCACTTTTCTTGTCACAGTTGTTAAGTGAATCACTGCAATTGATAGGTTAGTAATGCAGTTGTTAAGTGAATCTAGCTTCCCCATTGACTCTGCTTGTCAGATGGTCCCAAAAGGCAACCACATCACCTCACAACTGCAAACATTATAAACATGAGTCAGTTGCCAAGCATCTTTACAAACAATCTATTATTGTTAATCTTCTCATTGCTCCTTATCGCCCATCCCCTCCCACCTGTGACTGTATGACTGTAATTTTGTCGCTTGTATCTTTTATGATTTATATTGACTGTTTCCTAGTACGATTTGATTGCTTATTGTATCTATTAAGTGTTGTAACCTTATGTTTCTTGACTCTTGATGAATGTATCTTTTCTTTTATGTCCACTGAAAGCTTATGCACCAAGACAAATTCCTTGTGTGTCCAATCACACTTGGCCAATAAAGAATTCTATTCTATTCTATTCTATTCTATTCTATTCTATTCTATTCTATTCTATTCTATTCTATCATATTTTATCCTATCCTATCCCATCTGAATTTTGATCACATGATCATGGGGATGCTTGCAAAGGTCATAACTATGAAAAACGGTCATAAGTCACATTTTTCGATGCCACTGTATCTTTGAACGGTCACTTAATGAACTGTCAAGGACTACCTGTATTATGTCAACCTAGCAATTCGAAAGCACGCAAATGTGAGTAGATAAATAGGTAGCATTTTGATAGGAAGGGAACAAGGCTCTGTGGTGTCATGCTGGCTACAAGACCGCAGAAATGTCTTCAGACAGCGTTGGCTCAATGGCCTTGAAACAGAAATGAGCAACGTCCCCTACAATTGGCAATGACTAATGGAGTAAAATCCACAGGGTGTTCTGACCCAGCTCCCAAACATGACAAACCCTCTGTAGTTAAATCAATGATTCCTTTATTAGGACTTCTAGCAACCCCGGCATAAAGTCTCTCACTCACACACAGCAGGCTAACAAGTCTGTCTAACAGGGAGATGAATAAGTGTGGCTGACAACTATTCATCTCCACCCCCTGCCTTTTATCCCCAGAGCTAGGGTGGGGCTTCACTAGCAGCAGTGGCTCTTCCATCCCAAGGATCGGCCTGTAGATTTCCACTGCTCTCCTCTCCTCAGCCTTCTGTGCATTCGCATATCAGGCACTGGACCCAGCTGTTTCTCCTCTTCCTCATCAGCCACCTTCAGACCTGGGGACTGTCGGCTCTCCATTTGAGGGCTGACAGATGGCCCAGGCTCTGTCTCTCTCTCTTTGACAGCTCCATTCCCTCTTCCCCCACCCCCAGAAGTTGCTTTGCCCTGACTCTCATCCCTCCTCCTTCTCTTCTGATTTGGCTGCTGGAGAGGCCAGCGTCCAACAGGACACAACACGGCCTCCTTAACCTTTTATTGGGAAAACATTCCTAATAATAAAACAGTTGAACTATAAGAGCAGTTCTGTTCTAATTAGCCTGTTGTCTAATTAGCTGATGAGCTTTTCTTTGCTGGTTGGGTTTAATCAGCAGTGGATAGGTGACTTAAGAGTGTTTTTGATGAAAATGGCTGCACTGAACAGAAGTTGCTCAGTGGCCTAAGTAGCCCTCTTCAGCTCTATGATAATAATTTAAACTACGGGTAATCCCTGACTTACAACAGTTCATTTAGTGACCATTCAAAGTTACAATGCCACTGAAAACAGTGACTTATGACCATTTTTCACACTTACGACCATTGCAGCCGTGTGATCAAAATTCGGATGCTGGCCAACTGGTTCATATTTACGACTGTTGCAATGTCCTGGAGTCACGAGATCACTTTTTGCGACCTTCTGACAAGCAAAGTCAATGGGGAAGCTAGATTCTCTGAACAACCGGGTTAATGACTTATCAAGTGCAGCGATTCACTTAATAACTGTGGCAAGGAAGGTCGTAAAATGGGGACAATGTCATAAATACCTTTTTGGGGAGTGTCTCTCATAACTTTGAATACTCACTAAGCAATTGTGTTTTGGCTCGCTGGTAGCAGGGGCAGACGGCTGAGGTCTTGGAGAGCGAGGACTCAGATGAGGGGCCTGCGTGTGATGAAGGGATGGGGCCAGAACCATCAGGGAGTGGAATGCTGCCTTCGGAGATTGTGGAGGCTGGCAGCAGTGATGAAGAGGTTCATGAGGAGCCTGTGCCCTGTGTGTGTGTGCGCAGGGCTGCTCGAAGGAAAGAGCAGCTGCAGCAGCACAGGTGACTCAGGAGTAAGGCTGCAAGGTAACGGCCCGTCCCTTAAGGGATAAAAGCCAGCTGAGAAACTGGAGTTCTTTGCAGGAAGCAAAGAAGTTTTTTGCATTCAAACCTTGTGGACGTTCGGAATATCTTGGTTGGTGTTTGGAGATTCTTTGTGTTTGAAATCTTTCTTAGTAACTTTATCTAGTGTTCTTGGCAGCCTTGTACCACCTTGGCAAGGCAAGATATCGTTCTTATCAGAGATAATTAGTTTGAAACAGCCTTTTAACTGTGAAGGAATGGACTTCTTAAAGAATCATTAAAAGGTTTTTCTGTTACCTCTGTTTTGTGTTTGTTTCCTTGGAACAAGGTTTGGGTGAGAACAAACTGGATATAAATCAAGGAATACCTGTATTTCTCAGTGTCAGAGCATTTGAGATGGGTGGACTTCAACTCCCAGAATTCCCCAACCAGAAGAAAATCATAAAAGTGATGAAATTGCAAAACACTGATTTAAACAAATATTTGCTTACTGAAGATAATTGATCATGTAGAAAAACTAAAGCAAAGCAAAGCCCTAATGCAATACCGGGCAGAAAATGAAAACAATATTGAAAGTACATTTTGTCTGCTACTGAAAATGTAGAATTTCTGTACCATGACCATTTGATTATGACTTTCCTGTTGTGTCCTCCTTCTGAAAAAGCAAAATGTTGGGTTTCCTGTGGAGGTGTAAAGCAGTCATGACTTGAAATTGCTTTAAAGAATTTTTTGCCTTGCAGCATCTGTATTCATGCATAATGGGAACATTTAAAATAGCCTTGCATGAAAACACACACATATTCCTATACAGGCAAGGAAGAAGCAAACCATTATGTGCAGAACTGAACAAGATATACAACAGATTGTCATTTGAAATAGCAATTGGCAAGCTCCCCAGGCAGAGAGGTTTGAGCTCCAGGTTTTAAGTCACTATTTTTCTGTCCCAAAATGAATCAGTGATTTACTCCACTCTAAAGCGGATTGTTGGAAATGAGCCGGTTTTACTCAGAGACAAGAAGATGTGGTGTAGAATGAGAATGTGCCAGGGTTCAAATACTTGAACAAATTTACTGGGTCACACTTGTCTCCATGGTGGGTCATCTCCACCACATAAACATTCATCCCTCAAAACTTGATTGAAGACACATAAAATCATAGAGTTATAGGATCAGAAGCAGAGGTGGTATTCAGCAGATTGTCCAATTGCTTCTTGTAAACCTTTAGTGATAATGCACCTACAGCTTCAGGAGACAAGCCATCCCACTGATTAATTGTATGCAGTGTTAGGAAAATTCTCCTTAGTTCCAGGTTGGATCTCTCTTTAAGCAGCCTTCATCCATTACTTCTTCTGCCCTCAGATGCTTTGAAGAATATGTCAACCTCCTCTTAACAGATAACAGATAATCAGAGTTGGAAGGGACCTTGTAGGTCATCTAGTCCAACCCCCTGCCCAAGGAGGAGACCCTACACCATTTCTGACAGATGGGAGTCCAATCTCTTCTTGAAAATCTCAAGCGATGGCGCTTCCACAACTTCCAAGGGCAAACTGTTCCATTGGTTGATTGTTCTCACTGTCAGAAAAATCTATCCTTATTTCTAGGTTGAATCTCTCCTTAATCAGTTTCCATCCATTATTCTTTGTTTGACCTTCAGGTACCTTAGGAAATAGCTTGACCCCTTCCTCTCTGTGGCAGCCCCTCAAATATTGGAAGACTATTATCATGTCTCCCCTGGTCCTTCTCTTTTAGACTAGCCATGTCTAGTTCTGTAACCTGTCAGCTTTGGAATCCTTATTCATCATTGCCACATAGCTTGAGAAAGTGAGAGAGGGTGATTTTTATTGAGTAGCTCTAAGTAGACATTAGAATTCTTTTGTTTAGTTCCAGGTCAAGGAATGTGGTGCAGGAACAAAAAGGATCTTACTTTGGGTTTGGTTCATGTAGTGTGATGATGAGAGAAAAGAGGATGGTTTGTCGTTTGGGACATTGTGGGAAGCCTGGGAAACTTTTAATTTCAAAATTCCACAGATGTGCCAGGTGCTATTCTAATAAAGGTACTTTTGAGATTATTCTTGTCTCAGAGTTACTGATTAGAATGGAGGTTCCCTAGAATGCTGACATAACCGTTCTTCATATGTTTTAGGCTCCAATCCCCTAATCATCCTGGTTGCTCTTCTCTGTACTTTTTCTAGAGTCTCAACATCTTTTTTATATTGTGGTGACCAAAATTGGACGCAGTACTCTAGGTGTGGTGTTACTAAGGCTTTATTCACTTGAACTTGATTGTGTCCTTCTGTTAATGCAATTTAGGATTGCATTTGCTTCTCTGTGACAGCCACTCAAGTAGTGGAAGATAGCTATGTAGAACATTTTTGTACTACTATATGCAGATGAGGCAATACTTTCAAGAACACTTCTTGACTTGGGTAGACTTCAGCTCCCAGATTCCCCAGCCAGCAAGTCCACCTATCTTCCAGGTGCCTAGAAACACTGCTCTTTATTCTCTTCTATAATGCAATGCAATTTAAAAGGGAGAGAACCAAGGGTTTGACAGCTATGGAACAGCTGCTTAGCAGCAAAGCAGAATATCGACTGGAAGCTATAAAAAATAAATGGCTGAAAAGAGCTGAAGCCCAAAAAGACTTAATGTTCTCCAGCACCTCTAAGCGAGAAATCAATCCAATTAAATCTCCTCGTGAACCTGATGTATGAAATTCAGATAATCGATACTGCAAGTAAACTGCATAGCCTGATTAAAAATAACCTTGACTGTAGACAGCTAAAGAAATGCTTGCTCATCATGGTATTGTCTGTTGATTTAGGCAATGTGCAGAATTTACAAATTGAATAAAATTAACAGAAGATGGAAAACAATGGGTTTTTATATGAGGATTGTAATTTTAGGCAACATATAGTTCACGGACAAATCTTGAGATGGGCACATTATGAAAGCAAGAAATTAACCTGGGTTGTTTGGTAAATATCATCAGAATATATTATCTGTCTAGCATAACATGACCGCCAGAAAAGGATTTCAAGTAATACTGTGGTCCAGAATGATTCATTTGACTGCCGCGTCTGAGCCAAGAATGCCTTATAATTTAAAGTCCCATAGTAGATTACGAGGTAGTTACAGAGTAGCTGCTTAAATTTACAGCATTAACAATGATGATGGGACACTAATGAGTCACTATACAATAAATTGAAACAATAAAAGTAATAACGTTTAAAAGTTGTATGCACAAAGAGAGGAATAAATGAGGTGATTAATTTGTTTCTCTTGCATGGAGTTTGGAAGCATTTAATCCCCACTTCATGGGTGTCTCCTTATTCTATGTAGGAGAAAAAGAAGTTGAAAACTATCTTTTCATTAATATTCTTTGGTGAGATTGTTGATGTAGGGGCAGTACAATAATTAGAATGGAATGGAATGGAACGGAATGGAACGGAACAGAATGGAATGGGGTGGGACTCGGGAGGCAGAGAATAGACGGGGGTGGGGCCAGTCAGAGGTAGTATTCTAAACTATTCAAAATTTCTGCTAAGGTTCTCCGAACTACTCAAAATTTCCACTACCGGTTCTCCAGAACTGGTCAGAACCTCCTGAATACCACCTCTGCTAATCACTCAAGACAACTCTTGTGTGTGGCTTAGAATGTCCAAATGATAGGGCTCCAGTTGAACTAACTTGAAAAATACAATCTTTGGGCCAGTACACTTTGGACTAACTTTATACTATCTAAATAATGAGTTGCTTATGAGATGGAGGCATTGTTATGAGGACATGTTCTTGGCAAATGCAAGCGGGGTGTCTTCACGCTGTGGAAATCAGGCTGTTTAGATGAGTTCTTCCACTATTAAATCTGCATGTGTTGGCAACTTCAGTTACATATTCAGTTACCACCCTCTTCCTGCTGTTTAATGCAGCAATAATTCATATCATCTGGCCACAGCGTAGGAAGGTGTGGCTCTGTTCTGTAAAGAGATGATTTCTTAAACGGTCTGGAGAGATGGGCACATCATTAGGCATCTTGGCTCCCTTTAAAAGTAAGAAGTTTGTTCTCCTAACTGCTACGTGTAGGAAAGAAGAGAAAGCAGGAAGTGCTCTATGGACTCTTAATAATGTTATAGAGCAGCTTAATTACTCCATGGCTTTAATCTACATACTACTGTAATCCAGCCCAAATAGACTTGTAAACATGAATGCATATTTAGTCCTTTGGCATGGTTCCCTACTTCCCCTAAACACTCATTGGAGCCTTTTTAGTATTCTTAAACAATTGTGCTGGCTGCTGGTCCATTTCTGTGCACAAATTTATATACTGGCATTCGTTTTTATAATCTTTTGTGATCTGAGATTTGGTAAAAGCACTCTTGAGTCAAGTTTAAATCCAGGCTCTTATACAGTGTTCTTGGCCATGGCTAGAATGCGAAGACCATCACTTGGCTGTAAATCGCTGACCTTCAACTTTAAATCCATTAGCCAGGTTGCCAAACTCAAGTGACATTTGTCAAATAACTCAATGGCAGCCTTACAAAAATGGGTTGCTATTGTTCTCTTTAGGAATGTTTCTTGACTTCCCGGACTAACCTAGAGCCCCAATATTTTTGGATGGTCTCCCACCTTAGTATTAACCCAATCTGATTCTGTTCATCTTTCCAAGATCAACCAACCAAGATTGGCTTAGGAACTTATTAAGATGATCTGGGATGAGACTGTCAATGAAGCATTGCCAAAAAGAGAAATTAAAAAAAAAAAATCCTTTAAATCTTATCCCTTCCTAATCACTTCCCTTCCCACCAGCTTCCTGAACTTTTAACCTTTCCTTCTTAAATCTTATGGTTCTGCAACTTTCCATAGTTTCGGTTTCATTGCTTTTTCTGTCTCACTCCCTACTCTTCTTTCATTATTGTGCCCTGATGAATTTACTTGTTGCTTTCCGGGCAAGCTTGGGACACGGTGGTTCAGTGGCTAAGACGCTGAGCTTGTCAATCAGAAAGGTTGGCAGTTCGAATCCCTAGCACCACATAACAGAGTGAGCTCCCGTTACTTGTCCCAGCTTCTGCCAACCTAGCAGTTTGAAAGCATGTAAAAATGCAAGTCGAAAAATAGGGACCACTTTGGTGGGAAGGTAACAGCGTTCTGTGCGTCTTCGGCATTTAGTCATGTCAGCCATATGACCACGGAGACATCTTTCGACAGCGCTGGCTCTTCAGCTTTGAAACGGAGATGAGCACTGCCCCCTAGAGCCGGAAATGACTAGCACGTATGTGCGAGGGGAACCTTTACCTTTACCTTCCCAGCAAGACTTCTTCACCCATTTGTGTTTTACTTGTGTTCTTGATGAGTTAGGATAAAAGAAAACTGCATCGTTATGGATTCAGAGTATTTGTCTAAACAGCCCTGTATTGTCTAATACTGTCCTTGGTTGGCTGGGGAATTCTGGGAGTTGAAGTCCACAGGCCTTAAAGTTGCCAAGGTTGGACGCCCCTGGTCTACACTATCAGTGCCTGGCTCATGTCAAATGCTGAGGCTCTACTCCACAGCAAATCAGATTTCTGATACCAAGTGTGTCTGAGAAGGAGCATATCTCCTTCATTTTTCAGTAGGAAGGTCCTACACAACTTTTCAGCACATCTGGGCTTTTCCTTTCATCAGTTTCCTAATGAATTAAAACTTATCCAATCAGCTAAGATTGTTTTAATGATTCAACAGTTCCAGCAGCAGTATTTCACAAAAGCAGGGCTAGCAGGCTATTACTTGCCAGTTTGGGAAGGGCAAAAGGCCCAAGCCAATCCGCTTCTTTTTCTCAAAGACAACCACTCCCAAATTCTGCCAAGTGCATGAAGCACATGGGGGCAACTCTGATTATAGATCCATGCATGTAAGAACCCGAAGATTCTAAAACTCAGAGAAAAAATTGATGGACAGACATCTCCCCAAAGCTATTATTTCCAAGGACTTTGGATGAGAAGACTGTTAGGCATAAGAACTCAAGAACCAGGCTTGTTCAAATGAGTACAAGTTCATTCCATGCTAGTTGTTAACAAGAATATGAACTACTAATGGTCAAGGAAAATTGGTGGTAAATAATAATCAAGAGAATTCATGGAAGGCTGGATTTAGAGATCTCATGGATGGAAGAGACTCCAAACCGATAATATGCTTGACCCCTCCCTTGGGCTCAGCCTGGTCATCTCCTACATAGGCAACTATTAATATCACTGAGATCAGCTTTCCAAAGGCTGATATTTCAGCATCCCATGTTTTCTTTGTAGCATAAAAAGAATCCACAGAGATGAGTCTGAGATGTTTGCTGATCACCCAAATAGTTACTTGAACTGAATTTGAGATTTCTTTACCTTCCTTCCAAGTCTGAAATATCTCTAATATCCATGGTTTATTAATTGCTAGCCACATGAAGAAGTGTCTGATTAATCATAATCCTTTCATTCTTGACCTTTTCGTGCAAAGTAGAAAATTTAGCTCTGCAGGGTTTGGTCATCGTGGCTGATGACGGTGTACAAAATGCAGGTGGATATGCAAAGTGCAAGCAAAATGATCGGTTTAACTTTTGTTTAAATTATTTTGTATTTCCAGTTTCATATTGTGAAGCTGACAAAGCCAGTGGCCCTTTGGTCGCAGCAAGATGTATGCAAGTGGTTGAAGAAACATTGCCCAAGTCAGTATCAAATCTACAGTGAGTCGTTCAAACAGCATGACATAACTGGTAAAGTATGAACATATCAAATTTACTTCATTTTAGAATAGATGTGCACATGTTTAATTTCTTCTAATGCCATAAATGAGTAGCTTGTTTTATATGGGCGTGGTCTGGATTGATAAAATGGATGTGATTGTCTGGAGCAGTTTGTGGATAGGAAGAAATAAACAGTGTGTGATGTGATATTATTTAAAGGAGTGATGCAAAGAAAATTTGCAATGAGGGAGTCATTCTGTGATTTAAAAAAAATTGAGTTAATGGACTTTTGGGGGAGTGAGAAATACTCCTATTGAGGACATGGTTTAAAAAATAAAAATTTTTACAAGTAAAAGTAATTAGTATCATAGGGCTGGAAGGCACCTTGGATATACCAATCTTCACCTTTATATATGAAACATGTTCTCTTCCAAAGAGTTATGGTGCCTATGAGTAAAACAATGTCTCCTGAATTTGGAATCTCAGCAACTACATGCTGAGTCCAACAGAAAGTTGGATTAGAAGGTCATTGATGGAGACCTATGGAGATTCTCAGTCCTCAAGGTCATGGTTGTTGTAAAAGTGCTTTTCCAAAAGACAACTTGGACTTCCTTGGTTTGTTTCTTTGAAAGTGTTTTGCTTCTCATCCAGAAAGCTTCTTCCATTCTAACTCTAACTGAAGAAGCTTCTTGAATGAGAAGCAAAATATTTTCAAAGGAAAAAAAAAACAAGGAAGTCCAGTTGCCTTTTGGAAAAGCACTTTTGGGACAACCATGACCTGGATGATTGAGAATTTCCATAGGTCTCCATCGATGATCTTCTAGTCCAACTTTCTGTTGGATTCAGCATGTAGTTGCTGAGATTCCAAATTCAGAAGACACTGTTTTACTCACAGGCACCATAACTCTTTGGAAGAGAACATGTTTCATATATAAAGGTGCAGCTTAGTATATCAGGAAAGGGTATATGAGTTTCATAGGATTTCAATGCTCTTTTAAAAAAGGCCTTAGGAATTGGAATTCTTTATTGGCTGTAACTTTAAGAAATGAAGAGAGAGATTTTTGATGTAGCTCCACTTTCTAATTCTTCACTGCTTCTAGTTTCTTCCTGCCTTCTAAGTTTCCTCTGAAGCCACTCTAAAAAAGGAGAAACAGACTGCTCTTTTCTTCTCCATCTTTTGTGATTTTTGTAACATTTATTATGTTTTTCCAGTAGTCTCAGAAAGCTAAACTGGATCTAATGCTTGGGGCTTTTAAAACTACCAGGGCTATAGGCTAGAGTGAGAAGTTGTAAAACACTTCTTGGAAGCAGCCAACACATTTTATTTTTAAGGTTTATTTATTTGATTTGTCAATCGCTTACAAGATAATAGGTATAAGTATAAACATGAGTAAGAATACAGGAAATAGGTACGAATAAATGGGGACAATAGGACAGGGACATAGGATGGTGCAGTTATGCACGGCCCTTACAGACTTCTTAGGAATGGGGTGAGGTCAATAGTGGATAGTTTGAGGTTAAAGGAGTGGGGGTTTGAGGATGTAACAACAAAGTCAGGTAGTGCATTCCAGGCATTGGCCACTCTGTTGCTGAAGTTGTACTTCCTGCAATCAAGTTTGAAGCAGTTTACATTGAGTTTGTATCTGTTGTGTGCTCTTGTATTGTTGTGGTTGAAGCTCATTGACTGGTAGGACATTGTAGCAGATGATTTTGTGTGCTATGCTTAAGTCTAACCGTAGGCGGCGTAGTTCAAGGTTGTCCAAGCGCAAAATCTCAAGCCGGATGATATACAAAATACATGAATTCCTCATCTTATTAGGCACTATATTTGTCTGTGAGACCTGGTTAAATACATCTTTTTCAGACTCCATTACCACAGTCAGAGAATATCATGTCTATCGGTCAGATGGCGAAATCTGTAGAGGAGGTGGAGTTCTACAAAAAAATCCCTAAATCTAAAAAAGATTTAAGTTGCTTCTCATTTATTTAAAGTGCCATTCCTTTCTTAAATCATTTTTAAAAGCAGAGGAGACTCTGCTTGCATGTTTTTTGCTTGACTCGACTGGTCAGGTGACATCACTCCTCCTTCCTCTGGCCAGGTGTTGGTTCCCAAGAAAAAATATTTTATTTTGACATCACAACCCCAAATATCTCTAATCCCCTTTCCCTATCCCTCACTCCAGTGTGGCATCAGTGAAGCTCCAAGATGGCTCTGGCCAGGTCAGCTTCAAGGTTGACAGTAAGCTCTTAATAATTCAGAAAATTTTCTTGGGGACTAAGGTTTCTAAAAACAAAAACATTTTGCTATAAAAGTGAAATATATGGATAGAAGATTAGCCTATTTTTATTGTATTTTTGATTCATAAAATGACCTGAGATCTGTTCTCCCAGGAACATTTATTAGATATATTTCTATACCGCCACAATCAAAATGACTCTCAAAGGCTTACTTAGGAAAAAAATATATAAAATAAACCTAGTAACAAGAAACAATGGCAATTCAGCAATGCAATTGAACAACACTTTCTTCATTTCAATGCAATTTAAAAAAAAATGAAGTGGAAAAGAATAATTGTATGAAATTGCAAGAAGGGAGACATTGCATAAGCTACGCATCTATACCCTTGGTACAAATCGTGAGTGAAGCTGCATTGGAAAATCTTAATAGGATTCATGTATCGTTTTTGAATAATTCACCAGACATTGTTTGTCCTCCTTAATCCCCAGATTCTGTGACATGAACTGCTCTTGTAGATATGCTCTAGAAGGAAGTGCAAATAAGGTACCTTTCCAGATTAAAGGCAATCGTTTTAAATAATGTGAAATGCCATCTATAAACCAGGGCAGGCAGAAAAGGTAGAACAAACAATAATGTAGCAAAACAACAATACTTCCATTTAATATTTTATAAGATCTTGATAATACAATATTTGGTGACCAGCATGTCTATACGCCAAAGGCACATGGAATGCTGTTACTTTCCCATGGAAGTGGTACCTATTAATCTACTCGCACTTGCATGCTTTAAAACTGCTAGGTGAGCAGTACAGAGTCCTATTTTGATGTGTTTAGACTGTAGAAAGCTGCAGTGAAGAACTGAGGGAACTACAAAATAAGATGCATTGCTAAGCCATCATTTTATTTATTTATTTATTTATTTATTTAACTTTTATACCGCCCTTCTCCCTAGGGACTCAGGGCGGTGTACAGCCAATCTAAAACCCCAACAATAATACAAAAGTTAAAAAAGATTAAATTAGATATTTGGCCGAATAAAAAGCCCACCCCACCCCCTTAAAACCCCCAAATTAAAATTAATGGAGACACATTAAAACCCTCTCTCAGCCCAGGCCGGCCTGCTCGAAAAGCCAGGTCTTCAACGCGCGCCTGAAGGACCTCAGGTCCATGCCGGTACGCAGTTCCGGTGGCAAAGTATTCCAGAGGGCAGGGGCCGCCACAGAGAAGGCCCTACCCCTTGGGACCGCCAGGCGACACATGGCAGCCGACGGAACCCGGAGAAGGCCTTCCCTGTGTGCTCGCACTGGCCTGCTGGAGATCACCGGTAGGATGCGGTCCTGTAGGTAACCTGGTCCAATGCCATGGATCGCCTTAAAGGTCAGAACCAGAACCTTAAAGCGAACCCGGAAAGCCACTGGCAGCCAATGCAGCTCGCGCAGGAGAGGCGTCACGTGGGCGCTACGTGACGCCCCCATGATCACCCGCGCGGCCGCATTCTGCACCAGTTGGAGTCTCCGGGTGCTCCCCGCAGGGAGCCCCATGTAGAGGGCATTACAATAGTCCAGGCGAGAGGTGACAAGGGCCTGAGTGACCGTGCGCAGGGCGTCCCGATCCAGAAAGGGCCGCAACCGGTAGATCCGGCAGATCTGATGAAATGCCCCCCTGGAGACGGCCGCGACATGGTGTTCAAGCGACAGCCGCACATCCAGGAGGACTCCCAGATTGCGAGCCCTCTCTGTGGGGGGCAAAATTTCCCCCCCAATAGCCAGCGACGGAGTCAACTGGCTATATCGGGGCGCCGGGAACCACAGCCACTCGGTCTTGGATGGGTTGAGCCGGAGCCTGTTCCCGCCCATCCAATCCCGCACGACCTCCAGGCACCTGGACATAGCCCCCACAGCATCGTTGGGGTGGTCCGGGGTGGAGATGTATAACTGAGTGTCATCTGCATAGAGATGACACTTCACCCCAAGACCACGGATGATCTCGCCCAGCGGTTTCATATAGATGTTGAACAAAAGAGGGGAGAGAACCGACCCCTGAGGCACCCCACAAACCAGGGGCCTAGAGGTGGACCTCTCCCCTCCCGCCAACACCAATTGCGAACGGTCGGAGAGGAAGGAGGAGAACCATCGAAAGACGGTTCCCCCAATTCCCAACCCCTCCAACCGTCGCAACAGGATACTATGGTCGATAGTATCGAAAGCCGCCGAGAGATCTAATAGGACCAGGACAGAGGAGAACCCTCTGTCACGAGCCCTTCAGAGATCATCAACCAACGCGACCAATGCCGTCTCAGTGCTATGCCCAGGCCTGAAGCCCGATTGGAACGGATCGAGGTAAGTTGTTTCCTCCAGGTACTGAGGAAGCTGACGTGCCACCACACTCTCAACAACCTTCGTCACAAAGGGCAGGTTGGAGACTGGACGAAAGTTATTTAAAACAGCTGGATCCAGGGAAGGCTTCTTGAGGAGGGGCCGCACCACCGCCATCTTCAGGGCGGTCGGGAGCGACCCCTCTCTCAGAGAAGCGTTGATAATCCCCTGGAGCCAACCTCGTGTCGTCTCCCTGGCGGCCGAAACCAGCCAGGAAGGGCACGGGTCCAATAAACAGGTGGTGGCATTCAGACTCCCCAGCAACCTGTCCACACCCTCGGCGGTCACAGGATCGAACTCTCCCCAAATAACATTCACAAGACCTGCCCCGGACACCTCCCCCGGGACCATCCAATTGGAGTTAAGCCCCTCCCGGATCTGAGCGATTTTATCATGCAGGAATCGAGAAAACTCCTCTGCTCTACCCTGCAAGAGGTCATCCCGCGCTCTCGGTTCGAGCAGAGAGCGGGTCACTCTAAACAGGGCGGCAGGCCGATTTCCTGCCGACGCAATAAGGGCGGAGAAATACGAAGATTTCGCCGCCCCTATCGCCACAAGGTAAGTCTTAATATGAGATCTTACCTGTGTTCGGTCAGATTCAGAACGAGTCGCCCTCCAAATGCCCTCTAGACGTCTTTTCCGGCACTTCATCTCCCGTAGCTCCTCCGTAAACCACGGAGCCAAATGGGATCTGTGCCGGGTCAGAGGTCGCAGAGGCACAACTCGGTCTAGAGCCCCGGCGGCCAACCTATCCCAGGTGGCCACCAGGTCTCCAGGCGAGCTGAGAGCCAGAGATTCAGGAAATGGCCCAAGCTCCCTCTGGAACCGCTCCGGGTCCATTAGGCGCCTGGGGCGGAACCATCTAAGTGGCTCCGCCTCCCTGCGGTGGGGGGTGGCGGAACAGAAGTCCAGTCTAAGGAGGGAATGATCTGTCCATGACAAGGGAGTGATGACTAAATCCCCGCACTTACAGTCATTCGACCACTGCCCAGAGACAAAAATCAGGTCCAGCGTGTGTCCTCCTATGTGAGTGGGAGCAGAAACTAACTGGGTCAGGTCCATGGCCGTCATGGAAGCCAAGAACTCCCGTACCAACCCAGAGGTTTCACCGAGCGATGGCAGGTTGAAATCCCCCATGACCAAAAGCCTGGGGGTCTCAACCGCCAGCCCGGCTATCACCTCTAGGAGTCCGGGCAGGGCTGATGAGATGTGGCAGGGAGCCAGGTACGTCAACAAAAGGCCCATCTGAACCCCTTGCCCCCACTTCACAAAAAGAGATTCACAGCCAGCCGTCTGAGGGACAGTGGCCTCCCTAGGACAAAGGACTTCCTTTATAAGCACTGCCACCCCGCCACCCCTTCCCTGAGCCCTAGGCTGGTGAAATGCAAGGAAACCTGGTGGGCACATCTCAACCAGAGGGACACCTCCCTCTGGGCCCAACCAGGTTTCGGTGACACCTACCAGGTCCGCGGCCTCCTCCTGAACCAACTCAGAGATCAGGGGGGCCTTATTAATCACGGACCTGGCATTGCACAACAGCAGCCGGGTATTCAGGGCCTGAGATTCTGGACAACCAGGACTACAGGATGGGTAAGGAGGGTCGGAGCGCGCTACCGCTTGTAAACATCGGGAGCGCGATCCCCTAACCGGATATGGCCCTCTACCCCCCGCATACCTACCTCTCCCAGTCACCGTGCTAATAAAATTGGCCCCCGGCTGCCCGCCCTCTGTCTGCCCTCCCGACACGGGAACCCCAGAGGCCCCCCAGGCGCGCAAGCCGGCCCGGCTGCCCCCAGTTCCGTGCGGGCTGTCTCCCCCACCCGCCCTGGACCTTTCCCCCTTAAAAAACCCCATTAAAAATTTGATAACCCCAGGATTACAATGCTTTCCCCGGTTTCCCCGGTCCCACCATCGCTCCGGATCCCAGGATCCATCATTACAAAAGGTCTTAGAGAGCTTCGAAGGCCACCTAAGGGAGAGGGGGACATCCCTCAGGGCCCAAAGCTCTGCCCTCGGGTACATCCGTGGACCCGGCCGCCTAAATTTGGGTACATCCGTGGACCCGGGTACATCCGTGGACATCCGTGTACATCCGGGTACATCCGTGGACCCGGCCGCCTAAATTTGCACATTAGTCCATCCTTTTTTCAAAGCAGAATTTCTAAAAATCAAATTCTTTAATTATCCCAATTGGCCAGTAGGGCTTGAAGCATAAAAGAAGAATTGGCTATTAAAAAAATTTATAGTTTATCTGAAATTAACATAAAACTGCATTGTATTAATCAAAGGCTTAGTAAATTGTGCTGAAGGGATTGTAATGGCATTACATAATGCTGAATGGTCCTGGTGGCTTTGTCCATTTAGTTACTCATTTGGTTTGGAAATTTAGGGGGAAACGGAAAATATTGCTTAACAGTCTTCAATAATTAATGATAATGTCATTTTGTGACCTAGTTTTTTCCAGAACTTATACAATTATAGGATACATGAAATTAATTTAGATTTTATTTTTTTGCCAGCCAGATTGATCCTGGTAAAACACTGGAAAATAAACTACTTATTTCTTTTGATCAGTGATTGCTAAAACTGTGGAAAATAACCATGGTTGAAAAACACCAGCAGCAAAAATTCTTGAAGATCGCTTTAATTAAAATTCATTTCATTCATTCTTGGTTTTTAGTTAGGTTAACAAAGTAATATTAATACATCGATTCTATTTATGTAATAACTGCTAGGAAAGAAATATTGAATATGAATTTAAAATATGGGTGCATTTCTCCAAAAGATCAGAAACTATGCATTTCATGTAATTGCCGTTTTCTCTGTGTCTTTTGCTTTCCCCCAAGTTGCTTATTCAAAATATCTACATGTGTATGTATTAATTTTTTGTTTTTAAGTACATTCAATGTGGATATCAGAAAGTCATTTCTAAATGAATGTCTCCTTTGATTCATGCTTGATTCTTGGTAACTTCAGGGACATGTTTACATACGCTTTTTTAGCTGTAGCGTGAAACCAGTTTGGTGTAATAATTAAGGCAACAAGCTAAGAGACTGAGAGTTCTAGTCCTGCCTTAGTCATGAAGCCAGTTAAAATAGAATAACAGATATAGCTAAGATATATAACTAAGATATACCCAAATATCAGCCCAAAATGTTGGAAGTGTCAACGAGTTGACAGTACCTTTTATCACATGTGGTGACTATGCCCCAAGGCCAGGACTTATTGGACCAAAATTAAAGATTGGATACAAGAAATTACCGGACATCAAATTGAATTCAAACTAGAACTCTACTTACTGGGGATAATCAACAAACAATATCTGAAAAAGATAAAATATATAATGTTACACATATTGACAGCAGCCAGAATAGCTTATGCGCAAATGTGAAAAGAGCATAAGGTCCCAACGGAAGAATTAATTCTACAAAAAATAGCAGATTGTGTAGAAATGGATATGCTCACACTAAAAATGAAGGAAAAAGAAGAATCTGACTATTACTCAGTTTGGCATAGATGGTACAAGTGGCTAGAAAAGAGAGATAAGAATTGAAAAAGATGACTACATAGGAGAATTCTCAAGAGAGTGATACATAGATATGTAGATAGGTAAAATAGATAAAGCTAGGTATTAATAGTAAATATAAGTAAAGATAATAATTATTAGTTATATGTATGAATAGATGATGGAAGTATAAGATAATACTGAATGCTGATGCAAGTGCTGTTGAAAATGTAATTACGATTTGTACTGGTGGAAAATAATAAAAACTGTTTGAAAAAAAAGAATAGAATAACAGAGTTGCAAGGGACCATGGAGGTCTTCTAGTCCAACCCCCTGCCTAGGCAGGAAACCCTACATCACTTCAGACAAATGGTTATCCAACATCTTTTTAAAAACTTCCAGTATTGGAGCATTCATAACTTCTGGAGGCAAGTTGTTCCATTGATTAATTGTTCTGTCAGGAAATTTCTCCTTGAGCGACCTTGGGCAAGTCATTTCTTCTCAGCCCTAGAATGGAAGCAATGGCAAGCCACTTCTGAAAAACCTTGCCAGGAAAACCCGCAGGGACTTGTCTAGGCAGTTGCTAGGAGTCAACACTGGTTTGAAGACACCAAAATAAAAAAGTATGGAAATGGCCTTGGATTTCCTAGTGGTGATCTAAGTATTTATCAGGTCTGACCCTGCTTAGCCTTGTGAGAGACCAGGTGTCTTCCAACAACTCTGCATAGACTTTGAAGAACCAGGTTCTAATTACAGCACATGTGAATACATTTTGGCAGATTAAACCCCATAAAACTTATCCTCTCAAAGGCTGTACTCTTTAATTAGGGGGGTGTTTTCATTCTTTTTTTTTTTACATTCCTTTTTTCATTCAACTCATCATAATGCTGAGATATCACAGTGTATATTTTTGTACAAAGTATCTCTGATAAATTGGTAGGGGGAAAAAAGAGAAGGACAATGCTTTGTCTCATTTATAATGGATTTTCCAGCAGGATGCTCTGGAGACATATAATAATTTTTAGCTCCTCTAGAGGGAGCTTGAACACAAAATACAATGCTCTTTTCTCTTGTTTCAGGAGACACAATAATACATCTTCCAGCCTTTGGGAATGAATTGAAAGGATTAAAAAAAAGAGTAATTTAATTCAACGGATCCTTTTAAAATTTCCCATTTAAGCTACAAGAGTCTTTGCTTAATGTAGCTGCATCTTTCTGTTTTCAAAAATTAGTGATGTGTTCTGTTTGTAATTTAATCAATTTGTTTTTATTTGTTTTTTTTAAATTTAAATGTAAACTACTTTATTCATTTAAATCAGCAAAAGGGATATAAGTAGAATAAACAGATTAGTGAGCATTACTTTCCTCTGCCACGATTTTTTTATTAAGTTGTAATCTAACTGTTGGTTTCTGATGTTAAAATTTCTGGGAAAGGAACACTTAAATTTGCTATTGTTCTGTATTTCTCCTTTTTTCTAGTGTCATAAGAAATCTATATTATTTAATTACATGCATACAAGGAGTTTGGACCTTAGAAACTATTAGAGTGATGCTTTGCACTATTGAAGCAATCCTTAAAACCGTTTTCAGTATAATAATAATAATATTTATTTATATACCGCTCCTCTCCCGAAGGACTCGGAGCGGTGCACAGCCATATAATTAAGAACATTAAATATACAAAAGTTAAAACTAAATTAAATTAAAGACCCTGGCTGTAAAACAGTTAAAACCCCTCCCTTAAACCCTAAAATTTAATATAAAAATTAAAATACCCAAATCTAAAATCAGCTCAAGCCGGCCTGGTTAAAGAGCCAGGTTTTCAAGGCACGCCTGAAGGTCCCCAGGTCCGTGGCTGTACGTAACTCCGGAGGCAACCCATTCCAGAGGGCAGACGCCCCCACAGAGAAGGCCCTATTCCTTGGGGTCACCAGCTGGCACATAGATGCCGACGGGACCTGCAAGAGACCTCCCTGTGGGAGCGCACCAGACGGTGAGAGGAAACTGGCAGAATGCGGTCTTGTAAATATCCTGGTCCGATGCCATGGAGCGCTTTAAAAGTTAACATTAAAATCTTAAAGCGCACCCGAGAGGCCACTGGCAACCAATGCAGCTCACATAGGAGGGGCGTCACATGAGAGAACCTTGATGCCCCCATAACCAACCACGCGGCCACATTCTGTATCAGTTGAAGCCTCCGGATGCTCCCACTCGGGAGCCCCATGTAGAGGGCGTTACAGTAGTCCAGTCAGGAGGTGACCACGGCATGAGTGACAGTATGCTGCGCAAATGAAAATTCTAAAGAAAAAGGAAAGCCATTTTTGAGTTAGTTGAGTTAGTTTGTCTTTACTTTGGATGATTTTGCAAATTGTTGAAAATAAGCAGGAGGAAAGCACTATATTGGATGGGAGGAAAGTCACCTGTACTCCTTGACTTACAACCACAATTGAGCCCAAAATTTCTGTAGCTAAGTGAGACAGTTGTTAAGTGAATTTTATCCCACTTTATGACCTTTCTTGCCACAATTGTTAAGTGAATCACTGCAGTTGTTAACTAACCCGGTGGTTAAGTGAATCGAACCCGGTGGTTAAGTGAATCGAACCCGGTGGTTAAGTGAATTGAACCCATTGACTTTCCTTGTCAGAAGGTCACAAAAGGGGGTCACATGAGCTGGAACACTGCAACCATCATAAATAAGAAGGAATTTTGATTGTTACATCTCCAACATTTCGCTGATTTGTTTGGAAACATTTTGGCCAAGGAACTTTCTTTCCTATGTGGTGGACCTGCCCAAAAGCTAGGAAATACTGGCTTAAAGTAAAGAATTGGCTAGAAGAAATTACCAAATGAAAAATTGAGATGAAACCAGAACCATTTTTATTGGGCGTATGAAGACAAAATACTTACAAAAAACTTCAATACATTACACTCCATATAATAACCGCAGCCAGAATTGCTTTTGCTCCAAATTGGAAACAAGACAACACTCCTTCTGATGTAATGATAATAAAAAAAGCATTTTGAGTGTGCAGAGATGGACAGGTTAACTATGGAATTAAAAGATAGAGAAGAAACGGAATATTATAAGATCTGAAATATATGGTATAATTCAGAGATGGTATTTAGCAGGTTCTAAGCAGTTCTGGAGAACCGGTAGCGGAAATTTTGAGTAGTTCGGAGAATGGCAAATGCCACCTCTGACTAGAGATTTTACAGTATCCTTCCCCTGCCACGCCCACCAAGCCACGCCCACAGAACTGGTAGTAAAAAAATTTGAATCCCACCACTGGTATAATTAGTTAGAAAACAGACATAAAGTTGTTACATAAAGAGTATGTAGGAGCTGTAGTAAAATGGGGAAATACTGTATATATATCTATAAATACTGTTACAAGATAAATGTAGAAATAACTATATAATGTACAGAATAGTAACCTATACAATTAGAAACTATGTTAATATAAGTGAATACCGATACTGGAACATGGTAATGAGTGGAAATGTGGTGTTATGGTTGGAAATATGATTAATAAAAATTTACTTTGGAAAAAAAATGAATTTTGATCATGGGATCATGAGGATGCTGCAACAGTTAAGTGTGAAAAATGGCCTTAAGTCAATTTTTCAGTGATGATGTAACTTCGAAGAGTCAATAAATGAACTTGAGGACTACCTGCATTAAAAACATAATCAAAACAAAAACCTTTTCTTGAATAGTTAAAAAGCAAGCAGTAGTCTATTTGGAAAAAAAAAACATTTTGGCAAAGGGCAATCTGCCATAAGTTTGCCATCACGGCTCTAGGAGGAGAGCAAGGAGAGATTTTAGCCCACCCTCAGCTTCACAGGGTTTCACAGGGTTCACATGGTGACTTTCAGCCACACATTCTTTCTCAGCTCAACCTTCCTTAGAAGATGGTTGGGAGGAAGTAGAGTGAAGGAGCAGATACACTATATACTGTACACTGCCTTGAGCTGCTGAATGAAGGATGGGATATAAATCAGATGAATGAATAAGGAATGAATGAATGGGCATTATTTATAGTCTTGAGTTTGGCATCTCAAATCACTACCCTGAGATGTTATTGCTTTCTCTGTTGTTGTTGTTGTTTTTAAATTTAAAAAAATGAATCCAAGCAAAACTAAATGGATTCATATCTATATACCAAGGGAAAAAATAGCAAAAGTAGCAGAGATGATTAATGGTCTTTTCAAAGCCAAGGAAAGAAGAAAGATAAGATTGCAAGTTCATAACATCTGGAGATTCTTCCATTATCTGGTGAAGGGTTAGTTATGTCTCTTCTTCATCAAAGGGTGGTTATCAAGGAAACAGAGAAAGCTCTACACAAGTGAACTCAATGAAGGGGGAGCAGGTTTCTTAGAGGTAGAAGACTTGTTATCAAAATGTCTGTAACAGTTTCCCTTTCAATAAAAGGATAAAGTACCCTCTGTCAGAATCTGGCTATTGAGTTGTCATCAGATGCCAAACATTTAACAGATTGCATAGCATGGCCTGGAAGAGCATTTACCTGATACGGGTAAATCAGTGTTTTATGATTGCTACCTTAAAATCCCAAGTCTTTTCTTTCTCTGTCTTTCTCTCGTCTCACCTTTATTATTATTTTTATAAATAACTCAAGATGGTGAACAGTCCTATTACTCCTTCCTCCTCCTATTTTTTTCCACAACAACAACCCTGTTGGGCTGAGAGAGAGTGACCACTAAATATGTTCCCCCGTCTCCCCAAAAAACTCTGATCTTCAAATTGGCAAGATTCCTGTATATTATGTTCTTCGTGGCTTCTCTCCAGACTACTCAATACTTGTATTCTGGCATGTTTTAATATTCATTTATTTTACAGTGTTTCATACTGAAACACTGAAGAAAACCAAGAATCCTAAAAAAGAGATTAAGATGTGGTTCGTTGACTTTAGAAAAGTTTTCAATTGTATTAACTATGTCAAGTGTGGAAGAAAAGTTAAAGTTTCAGAACATTTAATGATCCTCACAAAAAACCAACAGGTGAGGGAGCTACAGAATATGCACGGAACATAGCAATAGCAATAGCACTTAGACTTATATACCACTTCACAGTGCTTTACAGCCCTCTCTAAGCAGTTTACAGAGTCATCATATTGTCCCCAACAATCTGGCTCCTCATTTTACCAACTTCAAGGCTGAGTCAACCTTGAGCCTGATGGGATTTGAACTGGCAAATTGCAGGCAGTCGGCAGTCAACAGAAGTAGCATGAAGTACTGCATTCTAACCACTGCACCACTGCAGCTTTTTGGAGAAAAAGATTGGTGTAAAGCACAATGGTGCAGACAATTCCAGAGGCGCACATAACATAGCTATTTTATAAGCTGCATTGTTGTCAGTTTGCTTCTGATTCAATTGAGTTGTTAGTTATCATTTTTAAAGCCCTTTGTGGCATGGAAGCAGGTTATCTGAGGAACTGTCTTGACCCAGTGGGGTTGGCCCACCCCACATTTTCTAGCACAGGGGTGTCAAACTCAAGGATCCAGTCCGCAGGGTGCTTAGATCTGGGCTGTAGGGCTGCCCTGGAAACAGTGAAGGACCAGCCCGTGGTACTTCTGCCAGTGAAAATGGAGCTCTTGGGGGCCATATGCGGCCCTCCTGAGTTCTGTTTTTGCTGGCAAAGGGTTGCAGGAGGCCATTGCTGCTGAAAACAGAGCTTGTGAGCCCGTTTTCACAGGCAGAGCGCTCAGGCCACCACAGGTGCCCCCAACACGAGTCACATCAAGCTGGCCATGCCCACCCTGGGCCCCCAGAGGTCAAACACAAATCCTGATATAGCCTTCAATGAAATCGAGTTTGACAGCCCTGCATTTTTTATTTTTTATTATTTAATTTGATTTGTCAATCCCTTACAAGATAATAGGTATAAGAGTAAACATAGTTATGAATACATGAAATGGATACATATAAGAAAAAAACAAAAGAAACAATCGAACAGGGATGGTAGGCATGTTGGTGCGCTTATGCACGCCCCCTACAGACCTCTTAGGAAACGGGTGAGGTCAATAGTAGACAGTCTAAGGTTAAAGTTTTTGGGGTTTGGGGAAGAAACCACAGAATCAGGTAGAGTGTTCCAGACATTGACCACTCTGTTGCTGAAGTCATATTTCCTGCAATTGAGTTTGATTAACCTTGAGTTTGTATCTATTGTGTGCTCTTGTATTGTTATGGTTGAAACTGAAGTATTCATTGACAGGTAGAACATTGCAATGTATGATTTTATATACTATACTTAGATCGGACTGAAGGCGGTGTAGTTCTAGGTTTTCTAGGTCTAGAATTTCAAGTCTTGTGGCATAAGGTATTCTGCAATGAGTAGAGGAGTGGAGAACTCTTCTTGTGAAATATTTCTGGACTTTCTCAACTGTGTTAATATCAGATATGCAATATGGGTTCCAGACTGATGAGTTGTATTCGAGTAGTAGTCTAGCAAATGTTTTGTATGCTCTAGTTAGTAGTGTAATATTACCAGAGAAAAAACTATGTAGGATTAGGTTAACAACTCTTAATGCTTTTTTGGCTATGTAGTTACAGTGGACACTTAGATCATTTGAGAATTCCAAGGTCTTTGACAGAGTTTGGATCCTCAACAAGGTCTTGATTATTCAGCTTGTATTTTATTTTGTGATTTTTTTTGCCAATATGTAAAACAGAGCATTTATTTGTTGAGATTTGAAGTTGCCATTTGTTTGACCATTCTGATACATAGTCGAGGTCTTTTTAAAGGGTAGCAGTATTGTCTGTGGTGTTGAATAGCTTTACATCATCAGTGAAGAGAATGCAGTTGCTCTTAATATGATTACAGAAATCATTTATGTAGAGTATGAAAAGAGTTGGCCCTAGAACACTGCCTTGGGGGACACCACTGTTGACAGGTACAGAATTTGATAGGACGCTCCCAATTTTGACCATTTGTTATCTGTTTGACAGGAATGCTTCTATCCAGTTATGCAGGTATCTAGAGATACCATAAGATTTTAGTTTTAGGAGTAGTTTGTCATGTACCACTGAATCAAAGGCTTTATATCTATGTAGATTGCATCTATTGCTTTGCCCTGATCGAGTTTTGTAATCCATATGTTTTTGCAGTGTAAGAGTTGCAGATTACAGGATAGTTTTTTTCTGAAACCAAATTGTTTATTAGAGAGTAAGTTGTTTGTCTCTAAGTGGAGGATAATGGATTGGTTAATAATTGATTCCATGACTTTACAGGTAACGCAGCATAAAAAGATTGGTCTGTAATTTTCAACTAGGCTGGGGTCTCCCTTTTTGAAGATGGGGATGACCGTGGCTTGTGACCATAGGTTAGGCAAGGAACTGGTCCTGATAGTATTCACCCCAGGGATCTGAATACAGAATGCAGAATAAGTTGGAAAGGATCTTGGAGGTCCTTTGCATAAGCAGGAGACCCTGTACCATTCTTAAAAACCTCCAGTGATGATGCACCCACAACTTCTGAAGGCAAGCTGTTCCACTGGCTAATTGTCCTTGCTGTTAGGAAGTTTCTCCTTAGTTCTAGGTTGCTTCTCTCCTTGATTAGTTTTCATCATTTGCAGATTATAGATTAGATCTGCTAGAGAATGCTGTGGATCCTGTCAGTCAAGGACCTTTGACTCGTGGGGCCTAGGAGAACAGCCTTTTCTGCCACCTTTGGAACTACTTGTGGTTGGAGGTGAGTTCTGCCACCACCCTTTTGGCCTTCTGAAAGAGCCTTAAAATATGTCTCTACTGGTTGGTTTGGGGCCCTGGTGGGAACATGCCATGCTAGAGGTACCTGGTGAAGAAGATACTATTGAAGATACTCTTGGTTTAGTTTTTCTATGATTCTGGTAATGAAATGGGAAGCATATACAGTAAACGAACAAACAAAACAAATGGAAAGATCAGGTTTGGTGGAATAAACCAAATGCCCCAAAGAACTGGAAGATTTGACTCCATCAGTAACACTTCCGTCTGTTCTCCTAGGTGTGTTTGTATTTCACTTTTTATTATTTGTTTATTTTTAATTTTCTTAGAGGCCTTCCATCCTATCTCCCGCAGAAAAGCAAAGTTTAAAACAAACAAATAAATGAAATTAAACAAGCCTGTGAGTGATCCTTAGATCAAAATACAGGGAGGGATTTCTTCACCGTTTAATGGATGACACTTTTAAAAATCAAACTTTGCCATTTAATTTTATGGTTGGTTCCCTTTTCTTTCCAACTCAGAAGGACTAAAAGCAGAAGATTATCTCTGCAAACACCTTTGATTGATTGCCACCTTCTTTGAAAGGCAGTGACAAGCTTGTTTTCCTTGCTTTTCTCTCCAGGAGAATTTTAGGATTTGCTTTTTTCCCCCTTTTTAAAAAAAATTTGGATTTCCCTTGTTTCAGAGTCCAGTAGTTACCGGGGTTTAACTCTGTTCATCAAGCCTGAACATTTGTGAGTTGTGGGATTTCAGATGTCAGAACAAATAAAGCATGGCCATAAGGAATGGGAGGTGTTTCTCTTCTTACTTTGAAGTTTCATGAAGGGGAAAAAAAAAATCTTTTCTGCCCTACAGGACCTAGACTTCAAGTGCTTTGGTTTTACTTTAAAAAACAAAATACTAGGAAAAAAAGTTTTTATTTGCCTCAGTTTGCTTGCCCTTTTGGTAAGGAAGAACATTTAGTTGACGATGCAAGCAACTAAGAAGATACTTTCCCTTCAATTCCTTATAAATTGTGGAAGGGGAAAGCAGTTTTTAAGGTTTGGTCTGCTTAGGAAATTCTATGGGGAAGGCCGTATAAAGCTGATACAAGTATTATTATAGGCATTTTTCCAATACCGCTCAGCCGTATGTCATCTCTGAGAAAGGTAAAAAAGGCAAGATTGGGGCAGCCTTGGGTCAGGGGTCAACAGAATATTTCAATCCCTTACTGCTAAGAGAAGGAAAGTTGCTTCCATCTTCCTGAGTTCATGTATTGTCATGCCATGTTTACTTGGGTTGTCCATATAAACCTGCTTTGGCCCATCAAAAGCGACTTACATTGCAAGATACATTTCAGAAACACCAAGGAGCCCTGGTGGTGCAGTGGTTAGAATGCAATAGTGCATGCCAACTCTGCCCACAGCCTGGAGTCAGATTCTGATGTGGCTTAGACTTCCATCCTTCCAAGCCAAAATGAGGACCCAGATTGTTGGGCGCAATATGCTGACTCTGTATACTGCTTAGACAGGGCTGTAAAGCACCATGAAGCAGCATATAAATCTAAGTGCTAAGCAGGGGTGAGATCTGAAAGGATTCAGTTCAGTGATTTACAAGGTTCGGTGATTTACGATGTGCTACCCAGCACGCTGCCCGGCGCGCCTGTAAATCATCATCAGCATGCTGCGTGCAGAGAAGCAGCCTTTCAAAAAGCACTTTTTTCCTGCTTTTTAAACTGCAGCTGTGCCTCACATGGCAGCTGAAGTTGCAAAATCAAGAAATAAAGGTCAGGTAAGACCCCCGGCGGGCGGATGGGCAAAAACATCAGCAGATATAGAACCGGTTCTATGTCTGCTGTTCTTCAGAGCTACCAGTTCTACAGAAGTGGACAGAACTGGTAGAAACCCACCCCTGGTGCTAAGTGCTAAAAAGTGTGCTATAAGACAGGTCCAAAGTGCTTATGCTAAGGAGCATTCTTGTTTGTATGGAGCAGCCACACAGGCACAAATGACAGTTCACCCGACATAGTTAACTAGATTATATGAAAATGACATGCATTTGCTCTGGTTAGAACTAGACCACTTCTGGGTTTTTGTAACTTATGGTGTGATGTGAATGCAATCTCTTTCATTTGTTTGCAGTTCAGTGTCTAGGGTGAATTCAGAAAATGGTTTCATTCATCAATCTTGTTTTAAACCTGTGGGAGGGGACGGTAATATGGCATAAGAGAGGAGGAACATACCCAGTTATGCTGAACAGAAAGACTAAGATAGCTGCCTGTCTATTAATGCTGTGAGCCAGGAAACAGGTAAAGCATCTCAGATCATCTAAAAACTAAACCTAAGTTTGAATATCAGATGATGGAAACTCAGCATTTATTATGGGGTTTAACAGATTTAACAGATAATCAGAGTTGGAAGGGACCCTGTAGGTCACCTAGTCCAACCCCCCGCCCAAGCGGGAGACCCTACACCATTTCTGACAAATGGCAGTCCAATCTCTTCTTGAAAGTCTCAAGTGATGGCATTCCCACAACTTCTGAGGGGATGCTGTTCCATTGGTTGATTGTTCTCACTGTCAGAAAGTTTCTCCTTATTTCCAGGTTAAATCTCTCCTTGTTCAGCTTCCATCCATTATTCCTTGTTTGGCCTACAGGCGCTTTAGAAAATAGCTTGACCCCTTCCTCCCTGTGACAGCCCCTCAAATATTGGAACACTGCTATCATGTCTCCCCTGGTCCTTCTCTTTACTGGACTAGCCAAGCCCAGTTCCTGCAACCATTCGTTGTATGTTTTAGCCTCTAGTCCCCTAATCTCCTAGTTGCTCTTCTCTGCACCTTTTCTAGAGTCTCAACATCTTTTTTATAATGTGGGGACCAAAACTGGATGCATTACTCTAGGTGTGGTCTTACTAAGGCTTTATGAGTGGTATTAGTATGTCACTTGATCTTGATTGTATCCCTCTGTTAATGCAATTTAGGATTGCATTGGCTTTTTTGGCTGCTGCTGCACACTGCTGTCTCATATTTAGCTGGTTGTCCACTAAGACTTCAAAATTCCTCTCACAGTTACTGCTATTGAGCTTGGTTTCACCCAGTCTATGTGTGTACTTTTGGTTTTTCTTGCCTAAGTGTAGGAGTTATCATTGCTATAAGGCAGGAGTGATATCTGGATAGTTCCCCAGATACCTCCTCAGATGTCAGCTCAGGGAAGGATGAGCTAATTCCTGGCATGTCAGGAACTGAGTTGATTGAGGGCTGTGAACAGAAGAGATTTGGCCAAGGCTACAGCTGGAGAAAGCTTGCAGTGGCAGACAGCCGGTGAAGAGTAGGAGGAACTGCCTCTGCACCTGATCTGAGAACACGTAGGGCAGAGAAAAGGCAGGAGCAGAGAAAGTCAGCCAGACTATGCAAGAGGAGAAGGCACCATCCATCTTGATGGGCTGGAAGCCCACTGTGATGGGTTTATCACAGTGGACGGATGGAGGCATTGCTGGGAACAATATGTTTGTTTTGTAGCTGTGTGTGTTTGGTCACTGTGATTCCTGCTTCACTCTGGATTGACACCGTGTTTGGAAATGAAATGTGCCTTGAAGACTTTGGACTTTTCTTGTCTCATGAGCTCTCTTGTGTGTGGATTTAAGTTTTGCCTGGTGGATTTAAAGTTTGTCTGGTGGAGTTATTTTGTTCGAGTAACTTTCAAGTGCTTGTGGACTATTCCTTTAGTGGACTAACCTTGGTCTGATGGCTGGACTTAAGTGGGACAGTTCTGGGTTTTTGGTGAAGGGAATTGTTGGGGGAATATTCCAGCATTCATCTGGGTCATGCCAGATGTACCTCCATAGGGGATGGAACCAGTGGTGGGCTGCAACCAGTTTAACAACCGGTTTGGTGAGCATGCGTAGCATTCAAAAACCACCCATTTTAAGCTTTAAAACTTATCTTCTATGTCAGCGCTGGTGAGTAAAACAGTTGAGGCGCAGTGATCTGCTGTGCTGCATGAATCAGCTGAGCTAAAAAATTGAAATATAGGACAGAAAAGGGTGGGTGTGGGTGGGCAGAGCCAACTGCTCACTGGAACTACTGGTTCGCTAGAACTGGTCTGAACCAGCAGCAGCCCACCGCTGGATAGAACCTACATTATTCCGTTCCTCCCTGCTATAGTGGGGCTGTCAGGGTTCTGACGGATGCTCTAACTAATTTATGAGCCGCGCGGAATCAAGTTTCAAAAGAAATCCAATTATTTATTAGGAGCAACATTTTGACATTTTTCCCGGAGTCGGCTCTGCCCTATGTAATTTACTGCCCACCTGTGATCCTGTTTCCCCACTTTCCCAGGGTGTGTCATAAATCACATTCTCCAACCGAAGCAACATGCCTCTCTGGCTGGGCTTGGTAACCTGAGACACAATCTGGAGAAAGGAATGCATGGAATGTGCTTCTGGTCATAGCAACAAACTGGTCCATCAGATCTCCCCCCCCTCCTTCTTATGGCAACTCAAGAACAAGCCAGGAATGCTTTACAAGTTGACAGGGTCAGGTGGATAGGACCAACAAGAGCTAGTCCTTCACCATAACCTAGTCCCAAGCCATGAAGGCCTTTCAATGCATTTAGATGCTTTAAAATGCAGATTCTCAGTGATTTTATCACCCGGAAACAGATACCCAAGTAGTGCTGCTTCCTCTTATACCCTGAAATCCATCTTCCAGAGCTCATCCTACCTAGAGCCACTTCTTCTCTATGGAAATGTTTATGTATATTCTATGCTATGTCTTGGCTAAGCCATTTCTATTACTTTACATGGTTTCGAACTGCTGACTTGCAGAAAGTATTCAGCAGTATGCTTGAACTGTGAGATCATTCATTTAGCAAAAAGCAAAGATCTACAATTAAATTACACATCGCTGTAGAAATCCAAAACAAAAACTCTCCAGTGTATCAGTGGGGTTTCGTACATTTTAGGTTTCTCAGAAATGTTATGTAAAACTTTCCTCACTGTGATAGTTTGTTTGCTCAAGCCTGTAGTTAAGGCACTTAGAGCAGCTGCGGTGGTGATAGAATCACTTGAAAATAGCTTTAAATAGGCACTGAAGGACTTTTACAAGGCAGTAAAAAGGCATTAATTTTCCAGTAGTTGCTAGATACCAGGGTGTAGGAGGGCATTGCCAATGTTATTTTCTCAAAGATACTTTGTAGATCTTGTTCAGGTCTCAAGATAACAGGAAGACGCAGCCTACAAAGCTCAGACTTACATCAAAGTTTTCACCAGACTGTCAGATTGGGATGTTGATGAAAGATCTGAAGCAGAAAGCAGAAGGAACTGAGAACCAGGGATCTAGTCTTTAAAAAAAAAAATCTTGGGTAACAAAATAACATACATCAGAGGTTGGAGGAGAAGTAAGGTCACCATTCAGCCTGAAGAAGCAAAATTATGAAGGAGCAAAAAGGAGTGGAAATAAGTTTTTTGATAAGTTAAGCAGATAGGGACAGTACTTAAATTGTAAATAATAATAATAATAATAATAATAATAATAATAATAACAACAACAACAACAATATATTTATTTATTTATTTATATACCGCTCCTCTCCTGAAGGCCTCGGAGCGGTGCAGAGCCGTACAATTAAAACAATAAATATATGAAAAATTAAAACTAAATTAAACTAAAACCCTGGCTGTAAACAATTAAAACCCTTCCCTAAAACTCTAAAATTTAATAAAAAGTAAACACTTTAATTTGAAAAAACAATGAGATCCATGGTCTGCCTAAAAACTGTGGGAAGATCAACACTGGTAATTATCTATCATAACCACTTGAAGTTTATTGGAAGTAAGGAGCTAAAGAGCCTATACTTTTTTTATTTGGGACAAGTCTTGAAAAAGTTGTTTTTACAACAGATAGTAATCCATAGAAATGGCGTGCTATGGTTCAATTTGTTGTTAAGACAATGTATTGTTTCACAGAGTTTGAATCTGAGAGAGTGTCTTCCTCAGTTTTAGTTTATAAGGAATTCCCAGGTGATGATTTTGGATTATAAAGCCAGACATCAAAACTTTACCTGGTTATCCCAAAGGTGCTTTTTCAAGAGGCAACTGGACTTTCTGGTTTTTCCTGGAAGACGTTTCGCTTCTCATCCAAGAAGCTTCTTCAGCTCTGGCCTATCTATTATGGGTTTGAGGGTATGCAGAGCCAAAGAAGCTTCTTGGATGAGAAGCAAAATGTCTTCCAAGAAAAACCAGAAAGTCCAACTGCCTCTTTGGGACAACCATGACCTGGATGACTAAGAATCTCCATAGACATTTAGCTGGTTATATATCTGAAAGGGCTTTTATGAAAGAGTAGCTACAGGTAGTCCTCAACTTACAACAGTTCGTTTAGTGACTATTCAAAGTTACAGTGGCACTGAAAATTGTGATTTACGACCATTTTTCACAGTTCCATTTGCAGCATCCCCATGATTGTGTGATCAAAACTCAGGTGCTTTGCAACTAATTCATATCTATGATGGCTGCTGTGTCTTTGTGGATAAGCAAAGTCAATGGGGAAACCAGATTCACTTAACAATTAGGTTAATAACTTATCCACTGCAGTGATTCACTTAAACAACTGTGGCAAGAAAGGTCGTAAAATGGGGCAAAACTCACATAACAACTGTTTCCCTTACAATAGAAATGTTGGGCTCGATTGTGGTCATAGGTCGAGGACTACTTGTATTGTATGTTAACAAAGACATTTAATTACTGAATTAGCCCTTTTCTGGGTTTGTACAATGCACTGAACTGTTCACTAATCAAATGGGTTGTGTTTTATGAAACAAGCACAAAACTTTAAACCAAGGTCAAATTAGCCAGTCTTGACATATTGTACAAATGCATTAGGTCTATGTCTGACCTGATTAAGCATGAATACCATGTTTTCAGAAAATAAGACTGGGTCTTACATTGATTTATTTATTTATTTAAGACTGGTTTATTTATTTATGATTTATTTATTTATGTAATAAATAATTTATTTATTTATGTAAGACTGGGTCTTACATTGATTTTTGCTCCAAAAGACCATTAGGCCTTATTTTCTGGTTAGGTCTTATTTTCAGGGAAATACGGTATTTGTCTGGCTGACAATCTTACTGGGGCTTATTTTTGGGATGGGGCTTACATTACGAGCATCCTGAAAAATCATGCTGGGCTTATTTCCTGGTTGGGACTTATTTTGCGGAAAACAAGTAGTAAAATTAACTGGTGACTACAATTTTCCTCACAGGGAGATTATTATAAAAGTATTTGCAGTCTTAAATGTTGCTGTTTTGTTCATCTGGTAAATGAGCTACCTTCTGAGATAAAATCAAAGCCCCCTTTTTGTTGTAGATTCAACTACTTAAATCAATGTTAAATTTCAGTGCGTGGCATTAGATGTTATATTGTTGGATTCTGTTGAAGCAGATTCTCTTTCATTTTTTAAACAATGCAGCGAGGAAATGAAGATTATCAGAATGAGATTAACTTAATGGGGATTAACATTCAGGGACTTATCCGCCTTTATCTGGAAAAAAAACTGACCACCACCTCTTAAAAATAATTTCAGTAAAATCTTTTGGTGTTCTTAAAACATGTTAATGCAATGAGGCCAAATCATCTGAAGATTTCAGGAATACACTTTGAATGTTAATTTGGTCAATATGCACATTTCTGTACCTTTTTTGTCTAATGCCCTTTTTGTGCATTAGTAATGATCATATCTTGCAACGGCTATTTTTCAGAAATAGTCAACAGGTTTTGAAAGGATCCAGGTTTAAAGGACTGCATTTTCAAAACTGAACCTCAAATGTGCTGAAAATCAACATGGCCTTTAGAATAAGCCACAGCAATTTTGTGGCAACATGGCAAATTAACAAAATGTATTTGGACTATTGAAAAGGTACCCAGTACTGGGATTTCACCGTATAATGAAAATAGACATGTTTGGACCTTCCACAGGAAAGGTGCAAAGGACATTTGTTAGAAAGGCCTATTCAAAACGTATATCTCGTTTTATTTTGCTTCCTGAATCTGATTTTACAAAAAATAATTGGTTGGTCAAATTTTCCTTTTTTAATGGTTAGATTGGTGAAAGCTCTTCAAGAATATAATATCTATAGAATAAACAGCTGGATTGGAATCACATTTTTCCCTTGCTGGTCCTGTTTGAAGTTATCAAAGCTAGAGACATTCTCTGCATCTTGTATGAAAACTCCTGCATTCTTTCCCTGCCCTTAACTGACAGCCAAACCTGTCTATGCCTCTTATTTCAGGAAATTAAGGGGGGAAATATAGAATAATGCATTAAAAGTTAAAAGTTATCTTTAGCATAAAAGTGACAGTATATAACAGTATATAAGTTTTATAACAATATAAAAGTTACCATGTTATTATTTATATCTTAAATGTAGCATCTGCTTTTTAAGGAGAAAAATCCCACTCAGTTGCATTAATCATTCACTGGCTGTTAGCAATGAGATCTAAGTGTGTGCAGTATATTCAGAAGTATTGTACTTTTCAGGACCTACAATCTAAGCTTACTTTTGGATTCCAAGAAGTCATCTGGTCATCTCCTACTGCAGTATCTTCTTTTTGCCAATAAAAGTTGAGGAATGAATATCAATTTTATTGCTTGCTTGGAGAGAAAAAGAGAGGTGGGGGAAGGGAGGGAGGGAGAGGGAGGGAGACTAGAAAAATTATATGGCCTCGTAAATATATTATTTGTTCTTAGAAATGAGGTCATTGCATTTATTGTCCTGTGCATGAAATTTTTGAAATCTGGAATACAGGAATATTTTCCCCCATGTTCCTAATTGCAACAGAATATGTGACATTTTCTGAAGGGGCATTTTAACACAAAAGTGAATGGAACATTACAATTTTATGCACATCACAGCTCCCCTTGTTTCCTTAGTCCTCCATTTTGCTTTATTATTTAAAATAAAATAACATAATTTTGAAGAACAGAAAACCTGATTTCATGAAATATGGAACAAGCAAGACTAGCAAACAATATTGAAAGGTTTCTATAACCTATAAAAGTTTATATTGACAAAATGTATGTCAAATATAGATGCCATCCTCCTGGACCAGATACTTTGCTTTTCTTGACTTTGACTCATTGATTGTCAAAATAATCAATAATCTGTTTTGAAAATTCCCAGATTTGTCCTGGAAAGTTCTCTTAATAATCTGGGCTTATTGTCATGGTTGAAACAGTGAAAGTAGAAGCAAGGGACATAAAAGAGAGCATTGACTTGAACTCCACCTCAGTTTGGCAACCAAATGTATGTTAGTCTGTTGTGTTTCCTGTAGCTTTACTGATGGGTGTGAAATTTGGTCCTTAAAAAAGCATGAAAAGAAGAAAATCTAGTCATTTAGGCTGTGATGCTGAAGAAAGCTCCTGTGTGTTACTTAGACAGCAAAGGGGATTAACAAGCAAGTACTGGAATGCATAACACCAGATGAGTCACCAGAACATAAAATCATGAAACTGCGTCTTACTTACTTCGGCCATGTCATGCAGGGGAATTCACTGGAGAAAGCCATTTTGCTTAGAAGAGTTAGCAGTAAAAGGAAACAGGCTGCCAAAGAACATGGTGGCTGGACACCATCAAAGTTGACACTAGCCGGGGCATAGGAATACTCAAAGAAGGAGTGCAAGATTGGAAGATGGGGGAGATCTGGTCCACAGACTCACCAAGAGTCAGACACTACTCAATGGATATTATCATCACCACCATCATCATTAGGCTCCAGCTTCACAGTTAAGACAAAGATGGGACTAAACTGGCACGAAGCCTCAGAAGTATGTTGCCCATCTCAGATATGATTCTACACCATCCAGGTTCTTGTCAAATATCTGGTTTAGCAATCATAGGCTTAAGGTACAGACGGATCTTGACAGACTTGAACATTGGGCTCTAGCTAACAAAATGAAATGCAATGGTGAAAAAAGTAAGGTTCTACCTTTAGGCAAGAAAAACCAAATGCACAGGTACAATATATATGGTACCTCGCTCAATAGTAGTAACTGTGAGAAGTATCTTGGAGTCCTAGTGGACAATCACTTAAATATGAGCCAGCAGTGTACTGCAGCTACCAAAAAAGCCAACACAGTTCTAGGCTGCATAAATAGAGGGCTAGAATCAAGATCACGTGAAATATTAATATCACTTCATAATGCCTGGGGAAGGCCACACTTGGAGTTCTGCATCCAGTTCTGGTCGCCACGATGTAAAAGAAGATGTTGAGACTCTAGAAAGAGTGCAGAGAAGAGCAACCAGGATGATTAGGGGACTGGTGGCTAAAAAATATAAAGAACGGTTGCTGGAATTGGGTATGTCTAGTCTGATGAAGAGAAGGACAAGGGGTGACATGATAGCAGTGAATATCTCATAGGGCTGCCACAAAGAAGAGGGAGTCAAGCTATTCTCCAAAGCACCCGAGGGCAGGACAAAAAGCAGTGGGTGGAAATTAATCAAGGAGAGAAGCAACCTAGAACTAAGGAGAAATTTCCTGACAGTTAGAACAATTAATCAGTGGAACAACTTGCCTCCAGAAGTTGTAAATGCTTCAACACTGGAAGTTTTTAAGAAGAGATTGGATAACCGTCTGTCTGAAATGGTATAGGGCTTCCTGCCTGAGCAAGGGGTTGGACTAGAACAGTGTTTTTCAACCTTGGTGGTTTGAAGATGTGTGGACTTCAACTCCCAGAATTCCTCAGTCAGCAGAGCTAGAAGACTAGAAGATCTCCAGGGTCCCTTCCAGCTCTATTCCATTCTATTCTATTCTACTCTACTCTACTCTTAGCTGAGAAAGAAAACAAGTTGAAGCACTTTTATGAGATAAGAGTGGTAAGAAAGGCACCATTATCTCTTCCTCCCACCAGGTTTTCTTTATATAACTTCAGGAATTGATAGATGACAGGTCCCAACTCTGCTTATTTATAGGAAAACCTTTTAAGACCTTGCTCTCCCCCCTGCCTCCCCAGGCATTAGGGCCAGTTGAGTGGAATCCCCTTTAGAATGCTTTGTTAATGTACTTGATTACCACAAGATGGCGCAATGGTCAGAATGCAGTATTGCAGGCCAACTGTGCCCACAGTCCTGAGAGAGCTCATGGTTGACTCAGCCTTCCATCCTTCTGAGGTCAGTAAAATGTGGAGCCAGATTGTTGGGGGGCAATATGCAAATAATGCTGATGTTGTAAACTGCCCAGAGAGTGTTGTAAAGCCCTAGAGGGTGGAATATAGGTCTAAGTGCTCTTGCTATTATATTGTAGAAGTTTTAATGTTATATGGCTTGATTGATTGCTTTGCTGATTGATTATGTGCCATCAAATCAGTATCAATTCTTAGTGAACAGATAGGTTTCCTCCATGAGCCCATCTGCCTTGTTCCTCATCATTTTCTTTCCCCCTTCCTGCATTAGAGCCTTCTTCAGACAGCCAATTCTTCACATAATGGTCCAAAATAGGATAATTTGAATTGAA
Organism: Bungarus multicinctus; assembly: GCA_023653725.1. Lineage (NCBI taxonomy): Eukaryota > Metazoa > Chordata > Lepidosauria > Squamata > Elapidae > Bungarus > Bungarus multicinctus. Next base: position 80,019,295 of record CM042846.1, on the reverse strand, counting down.
ACCAGAACTCTTCTTGTTGGGATTTAATGGGTAGATAATTAGAAAAGCATTATGGAAAATTGATTTTATATATGAAAACTGCTGCAAGATTATTACCTGCACAAAAATGGAAAGACCTGAATCACAACAGAGGTATGTCTGGTGACGATGATAAAATTAGCAGAGACGGCAAAATTGAGTTGTTTGAAAGGACCAAAGCTATGGTTATTAGTGACTGGAAACCCCTTAGGGACTTTTTGCTGAAAAAAAGAAAGTGAATTTGTGATTTAGGGATTTGATTAGGTATTAGAAAGGGTAGACTCTGGAAAGAAGGAAATTGTGTTTTAATCTTATAGAGAAAAAGATATAAACATACTTGTAACTGCTGTTAAGAAGACTGGAAGCCAGTTAGAACTTTTTCTTCTTTCTTCTTTCTTTTCTCTTGTATTGTTTTCTTTGCACTTTTTTTTTTACTTATATAGTTTCTTTGCTTCCTTTTGTCTTCTCTTTCAAAACTTTGAGCCTGGTCATTTGGGCCTCCAGTGAGAAGTCTGGGTTGATTTGTTCAATGATCCATCAGTGTGGTATTTTTTTAGCTGTCCATGATACTCCTGGGAATCTCCAACAACAAAGTTCCAAAGCCTGAATATTCTTCCTATCCTGCTTCTTCAAAGTCCAACTTCTGTTTTCATGGAGTCTCACAAGGAATACCATTACTTGCGTATTCTGATCTTTGTAGATACAAACACATCACGGTACCTGAATATCTTTTCTAAGGTGCTCGTGTGCTAGTCTGTGATGTGTCTCTTGACTGCTCGTTCTGTTACAGTTAATAAAAAGGTAAAGATTTCCTCTTGTCCAGTCATCTTTGACTATAAGGGATGGTGTTCATCTCTGTTCCCTAAGTGAGGGAGCTAGCTTTGCCTGAAGACACTTTCATGGTCTTGTGGCCAGCAAGACTATAGGCCAGTGATGGGATTCAGCTGGTTTGCATCAGTTCAAGCGTTTAACCGTTTGTTAAATTACCCCCGCTATCAAAATGGATCCTGGGTGCTGCGCTGCAGTGGAGAAAGGGGTAACGGAGCGGCCGTCATGAGAAGCCGTCCCTTTTTCTTCTCCCTGCTCCTCCTCCTTCCCTTGTGTCGGCCGTTCCATTGCCTGTTTCTCCATTGCAGCACAGCGCCCAGGATCCACTTTGATAGTGTGTGTGTGTGTGTGGAGGGGGAGTAATTTAACAACTGGTTTGCCCAGGGTCAGGTTGGTTATCGTGGGAGGCTCCCACATGTATGGCGGAGTTGGAGGACCGGGATGGATCACACCTCCCACAATGGCCAACCTGACCCTGGGTGAAACTGTTGTTAAATTATTTGAATCCCACCACTGCTATAGGCTGAAGTGCATGGAATGTTGTTGCTTCCCCACTGAGGTGGTACCTATTTATCTACTTGTATTTGCCCGATTTCAAACTGCTAGGTAGGCAGGAGTTGGGGCAAGAATGGGAGCTCACTGGGTCATGAACTGCCAACTTTCTGATCAACATGTCCAGCGTCTTAACCTCTAGGCCACCCAGTATCACTTGACTGCCTATTCTGTTAAGGATTGATCCTAAAAGGCAGAAGCTAACCACCTCTTTGATGTCTTCACGGCCAATTCTAAGGCTGATTGTTGTCATTAGTTTGGCTTCTTAATATTTAATTTTAGTCCCATTTTCTTATTGTGCTCCCTGACTTTACTACCAGAGCTTGGTATATCCTATGCATTCTTAGCTATTGGAGTAATGTCATCAGCAAAGTGTAGATTCTTCCTCTAGTTTTAAAACCATACTTATCTTTTTTCAATCCACTTCCCTTAATTCAGCATAACCTGTAGACTATGCAGCCTTCTTGCACTCCTTTGCCAGCCTGGATCCAGGTTTTGTCATCACATTCCCACCCATACTAGGCCTTTCTCTCCAGTAGATACTTTTCTCATGAGGACAACAAGTTCTTCTGTGATTCCCACTTTTCCAAAAACAATCCACTTTGACATGATTGACACAACTGAAGGTCTTTCACCAATCAATGAAACACTCACAGACCTGTTTTTTTTTTTTTTTTGCATTCCTGGGGTTTTGCAGCTGTCCATCATGTATCAGCGATACTGTCACACGCCCCTCAACCTTTTTAGAAGCCAATTTGTAGATCTGGCATCTCTTTTCTAAGTAGGGCTCTACTCTGTAGGATGGATGATTCAAATATTACTTTAATGTCTTGTGAAACTATAGTTTGCATATTCTGCATGCCAGTGGTGGGATTCAATTTTTTTTTTACTACCGGTTCTGTGGCTTGGCGGGCGTGGCAGGGGAAGGATACTGCAAAATCTCCAGTCAGAGGTGGTATTTGCTGGTTTTCCAACTATTCAAAATTTCTGCTACCGGTTCTCCAGAACTGGTCAGAACCTGCTGAATACCACCTCTGCTGCACACTTCCTTTTAGTATTTGAATGTAGATTATTTCTTCCAAGCTGTTGAATGCTGCAGTATTCTCCAAAAATTTTACACACACACACACACACACACACACACACATCCTGAAGCCTGAAAAAAAGGGAAACTCCTTGATCTTATGATCTTATTATGATACTATTGCTATCTTTCTCACATTCAGTTTTAACATTGTGTTTAACACTATGTTACAACTCATACTCTTGACAGCTGTTTATCTATGAACTAGAGGATTCATTTACTTCCTTTCCAACATAGTTATTCCAATAATGAAGAATAAACAATCACTTGCTTCCAGAGCAAATAAAACAGTATTTTATCACAATGTAAATGTGAGTTGATTTCTTCTAGTGCTTAATTGATAATTATTTGCCTCCACAAGCTAGAGGGCAGGGTGGGGTTTAAATTGTGATTTTTTTAAAAAAAACAACAACAACCCTGTGGACTTTTAATGTTGTATGCCACCAACTCTGTTAGTTGTGCAATTATACACATTTATTTAACAAATAAGTATTTTGTGGATTTTTTTGGGGGGTGGGGTTTGTTGTTGTTTGGCTGGTTGTTTATATTACCAAGTTATAGAAATTCATTTTGGCAGATGGGCCTAAAAGAAACAAGGATACCTTATATTAAAGTTTTTTCATGTTTGCAGAATGTGGTTCTTTTTTTTTTTTTTTCTTCCTTTCACATCTCACAATCCAGTTGGCAAGTTTCGCTCTTCCCCATTTCATTACTTTTGAACGGCTGCCTTTATTGTTTATACATAATACCGGATTAACAATGTGCAATTAAGAAGACTGCTGAATACCTCTAAGAATACCTAACTGCTTTAGAATAGATTAGCATTATGTCTATGAATAGAAGATAAAACAGGACGCTACTTTGTTGATCCAGAGCTTGAAGGCTTTGTAATTACAATTGTGAGAACTTAATAAGCAGTTTATATTTTTAATAAAATGGCAGGCTGATTGAAACCTATTTACCAGCTGTGGCTTCACATCTTCCCTATCCATGCCAATGAAATACCAATACAAGAGAAAGCTTACTTACATGAAACTAGGCTGTGCAATTCTATAGCCGTTGTCCATCAACCAAGATTAGCTTGCACAGAGATCTTCAAAGCTAAACATTATCAGAGGTGGTATTCAACAGTTTCTGACCAGTTTCTGAACTGATAGTGGAAATTTTGAGTAGTTTGGAGAACTGGCAAATACCACCTCTGACTGACCCCACCCGCATCTATTCTTTGCCTCCCGAGTCCCAGCTGATTAGCTGGATCATCTTTTGTTGCCCTGCACAGGAGAACTGTGGAAAGCAATTTAGTGGAGTGGGGAGGAAATGGGATTTTGCAGTATCCTTTCCCTGAAGTGGGGTGGGAATGGAGATTTTTCAGTATCCTTCTCCTGTCACGCACACCAAGCCACAACACACATACCAAGCCACGCCCACAGAGCCAATAGTAAAGAAATCTGGTGGCTTTCAGACTTCAGTCTCTGTCTATCTGACTCTCTCTCTTGGATTTTATGGTAGTAGAATACAGAGGTGACCACATAGGAAAAAGTTCCATCAGATAATGCTGCTGTTAAGCCAATAAGCTTCCTATGGGATCTCTATTGAAAGTTAAGGGGATATAAGTTGAAATAGCATGGCTCACTGTCCGCATTCTTTTCTCCTTTACATATAGTGCACTTTTAATTTTCCATTTATAACTAACATCAATTATTTAACTTTATAAATATTAACGCCATCCTCAGTTTGACATTCTTAATAGTATTTGGTTTAAAGAAGAAGAAGATGTAGGATCTGTAGGTTTGTGGAGAATTGCACATTTGTTCAGAACTGAAGAGTAAACTAATATTTTCATAAGGATTGGGTCGTAGAATTAATTTTGCAGACAGCTATTGCATGAGGCTTGATTGATCTCAAATTATAATTTGTTGACCGCATCAGAACTGCGATAGTTCCATTCTGTTGAAACATTGCAGCTATTTTTTGGCTCACAGACCGGAGAATTTTCTGTTACCAGTCAGAAGACAAGAAGAGTGACCTTTTCTTCTCCAGGCAATAGAGAATAGGAGATAAGAATAGATCTTAACAGTCCATCTAGCTCACTGACTGATAATGGTTCTGCAGTGTTTCAGAGGTATATCTTTTCATGCAGTGCTGGGACTTGAACCCAGGTTCAATCCTAAGCATTTTTGCATGCAAGCCATGTCCTCTTTCTAATACTTTAAGAAGCATCTATGATAGCTCTATCTTTGCCCTCAGGACATATATCATACAAATGAACTTCATGCAGGAAGAAATTGTAAAGCTATTGCCCGCTTCTATAGGACAAGAATACAGCCAATTCTTTTTGGAGCATAATAGCAGCAAAATATATTAGAAAAGGACAAAGCAAGATTTCACAGGAACATTTATTTAAAAACAACAATAGGGAAAAACTGAAGGAAGAAAATAATGTGTGCCTCAGTTCTGATATATTGGCTATTCCGATGGGAGGCAACTTTTTGGGAATGGTGGATGCACCTAGTTGTTGGAGAAAATGCTGTGGGGATGATCTCAAAAGATGTTTATTTATTACCTATTTGCCTATTTTACTATTTTTAATAGTAATATTTTACTATTTTGTTGTGGTGGGCATGGCTGGGAACACATTTACTATCCTATCTTCCTTTTATACTCTCAAGATGCTCCTTAATCATCCCTAGCATAATATTGCACATTTTCTTGGCATAGGGGCACCCCTCCACTAAATCCTAGTTGACAGCGATCCACCACTTTTGATTTTTACTGAATGCCTGTGGGGAAATATATGGAAATACTATCACAACAATATTGGGAATGGTGATAAAAGCAAAAGTATTAAGCAGCTCCCAAACAGCCCTGTTTAGGATTTTGTGGCTCCGGGTTGTTGTATCCATCGGTGAAAGGAAAGCAGGACTGAAAAAGAAGTAAAAGGAATACCTTACAGATAGCTCTTGACTTATAACCACAACTGGACCAGAATTTCTGGCTAAGCAAGGTTGTTGTTAAGGGAGTCATGCCCAATTTTATAACCTTTTTTGCCACAGTTGTTAAGTGAATCATGTGGTCACTGGACTAACCTACAAAATGTATCCAAAATCCGGGATCCATTACTCCTGTAGGGTTGAAATTTGGCAAATTTATGGTTGATTCAGTGCTAATTGCCTCCATACCACTGCTTGGAGATTTATCAGACCAGTCCTAGCATAGCCCTCCAGAGGCCTGGTAGACCAGCTCCTCCTTTGGCCATTGGAGATATGGTAGGCTGGTCCCATTCTAGTTTTTAGGAGTCTGGGTAGACTGGTCCCACCATCATCTGCTAAAGAGGGAGTCAGCCATAGTCAAGCTGGTAGGAAATCAAAACTCACTCCCACTCCTATTGTTTTTTAAAAAAATCCTTGGTCATTCTGTTTCTCTGTTTAGGTAAGAATTATCTAGGAAATGATGATCCAATGGGTCATGGTTTATCTAGTTGAAAATAAAATCAATCCATTGCCTTAGTAGCTGGTTGATCTTGGCTAACATTGGCCAGATTTGGATGCTAAGCAGGGTCAAGCGTCATTCACTCTTGAATGGGAGATTACTAAGAATTCTAAGAACTTTAGACTAGATTCATGAGTCTAAAAGTATTTTGGAAGAAAACAGAAGTAAATCATCTCCATCCAATTTCCAAGAAAACTGCATGGATGTGTCAATAAAGTTACCAAACAGTTGAGCTTATCTCAGAGAGGACTTTACTTACAGCTGTATTTATTGAACAGTTAGTGCATCTAGGAAATGAGTTTGTAAATGTACAAGGAACAAGTAATGTAAATTTATATGTCTGCCTGCCAAAGTTTTAAATTTGTATTTAATTTGCCTTGTGGGTCATTGAGGTTCTTCCTGCAAGCTCTAAAAATGGCTGTCTTACATTTTACAATGCATTTTCAAAGCAACTTAATATGATTTGTGCTTGAATTTATACTTCAGATGGGAATTCGAGTTATGATTATTTCTTCCTTTTTAAATCATCAAGGCTTCCTGAATAGGTTTAACTGAAAAACAGAATTGTCTTAACAGTCTTTTATATCAAAGATTTGTAAAGGATCAATATAGATCCCATCAGGACAATAAATTATTTGCTGAAACACTTCCAGGAATTAAAATGTTCAGTTTTTATTAACTTTTTGTTTTTGAACTAGAAGCTTCTTCATTGTGTTGGATAGCTGGTGTTCTCCCAATGTCACTCAAAAACATTGGATAATACATGAACAATTAGCTCAGGGATAGATTTTAGGATTGCTACTATTTAATAAAGAGAAGTCATGCCAAAATAAAATATTTCTCTTGATATCGCTATCTAAAGTCTAGTGGTTAAGGCCTAGAAACCAGGAGACTGGGAGTTCTAGTCCCACCTTAGGCACAAAGTTGGCTGGATGACCTTGAACCAATCACTCTCTCAGCTCAAATAACTTGATAGGATTCTTTATAGAGAAAATAGGAAGGAAGGAAGGAAGGAAGGAAGGAAGGAAGGAAGGAAGGAAGGAAGGAAGGAGTAACAACAATATGCATAGTGGATAGACAATGGCTAAAATGATGATGATGATACACACACACACACACACACACACACACACACATATAATAAAGGCAGGATATAAATACAGTATACAAAGCGCCAAAGAGCATTACTATCCCAGGACCTGAGGACAGTTAAAGACTGCATTCTGAGGTCATCATGTCACCACAGACCTTGCCACAGACAAAGACCACAGACATTGCTAATCTTTTGATGGTCGCAAGGTCAAGGAAGTTCTTTTTTTAAAATAAAATTTTTATATTTTTAAGAATATCTCTTTTGGTGAACAGTGTGGTTTTTACATTTCAATACAAACATGACCATAGTTACATATTCATCTTTCCTATTCAATTTCATATCACATTATTACTTATTCTATTTTCCTTTGAATATTCTCAAATATTAAATTCATTACACTTAATTTATCCAATTCTAGTTCATATCTTAACTTATTTCATTTTTCTCAAAATATTCTTGTATCTTATTTTACAGTATTATCTAAGATTCTTATTTCATTTTTATATTCATTACACATACTGCTTTTATCTATCACATTTGCAATTTTATCTCACACTGTCATTCCATTCATTATTCAATAAATTTCATCCTTATTCTAATCATTCAAAAAGTTGTCCCCTTTAGTTGTCAATTCGAGCTTGCCACCTATTTACCCTATAAATATAAATGGGGATTATAGTTCTCTGTGAAGATTGTTCCAGATTAACTTGTTTTCTATTAAGTGATGTTTCCACCAGCACATCACCCAGGCACATTCCTGTTGTACATGCAAATTTTGTGTTAAAGATCTGTTTCTCCTGTTGCACTTTATTTTTAAAAAATATTTTTAATTGAGTGCGATACTCTATTTTCTGTTGTCTACATTGTCTTCTGATGGGATGCATCTGAATAAACTGGCAGAATAGATATTGTAGATAAGTACAATTACTTTATACTGACCCCATACAAATGTCCCCTCAGCCAGTACTATTTCTTTCCCACCTATTCAACAAAAATATCTCCATTGCTTGCTAGGTGTTCCTTCTAGGCACAGAGACCAGGGCTTCAACTTAAGATCTTAAGTATATAAAACTGAGCTGTGGTGGCACAGTGGTTAGAAGGCAGCATTATAAGCTAAGTCCGCTGACTGCAGCAGTTCGATCCTGACCAGCCTTAAGGTTGATTCAGCCTTCCATCCTTCCAAGATCAGTAAAATAAGGACCTAGATTGTTGGGGGCAATATGCTGATTCTGTAAACCACTCAGAGAGGGCTGTGAAGCATTATGAAGTGGTATATAAATCTAAGTGCTATTGCTATTGCTATATGTTCTCCTCCTAAGCAATTGTGCAGTCCTCATAACTACCTTTTGATCATAGCATATTAAGCACAGCTCCTTTCCTATAACAAGTACAAAGCGCTGGAATCTCAATAAGCTATTTCATCTTCTGAATTTGGATCTCCAGTGTGGAATGTAATTAAATCACTGAGCCAACAAATATTCCGGGGTCGCCTATTCCCTCAATCTATCCCATTGTGAATCAGATTGTTTCCAAGAGAATATTTGCGCTGCAGGCAGGTTTTTTTCTCCTAGAATGAGGGTATTGACAGCATGTAGAATTTTTTTTTTATTCATTAAACAGAAATCCTGGAGTAATCCCTCTTCCTCATGTCTCTTCCTTTGGATCCAGGCCGCGCTCTGCTCAGGCTTACCGACAAAAAGCTTGAGCGAATGGGGATTGCTCAGGAGAGCTTACGTCAGCACATTCTGCAGCAAGTGCTCCAGCTGAAAGTGAGAGAGGAAGTTCGAAACCTACAGCTACTTACACAAGGTAGGAAATGTTCAACTCAAGGAGAATGCCGAAGGTGAGACAGGAAGTTCACCTTCAAGCAGGGAGAGATTAATTTGATGCTCTCCAGCATGAACCTATGCATAAGGAGATCTTGTGCAACCAGAGCACTCTCCCTCACACCGAGCAAGAGAAAAATATAGAAAAACAGGTGATTTATGTATTATAGACTACCTGCCTGTTATGATAAGAGCCCTTTTTGTATTAGAAACAAGCCCTTCTACTGCTTCCTAACACATATTTGCATACATGAATTGGTCCTTCTGGAGACAAGTACATTCTGTGTTAATTAATGGAAATGAAATAGTGATGATTTGCTTCTATATCACTCATGCTGCTGAGGAAAAAATCCATTGTTTGACTTCATATGGGCAGATTTTGAAAGCAGAAGCTTTGTGCTTAATTATTTGGATTAGTCAATATTACTCCCATGCTGATCTCTTCCATTGTCTGAAATCCAGCTGGCCAATATGAGGAATATACTCTATGTTTTGTTACGCTGTGATATCAATACTGGCTGTTTTCCTCTCACCTTCTGTTATGAATTTATGCTTGCAGGATTGGCAGAGACTGGAACCAACACATCCAAAAGGTGCTAGGTTGGAAAAGCTTGCATAGATGGAAGGAAAGGTCTAGGCAAAGCTATTTTCAGCAACTGAGTTGTGTTAACTTTAATGCTGAGCTCTCGGGATCGTAATAGGGCTAAATCCATGGCCCAAGTGAAAGTTTTTTTACTACCAGACACAACATTATCCCAACTTGTTAGTCTACCATCTAACAAGTTGTTCCAAGGTTCATATCAAAACAGATGAAACTTATCCTTGAAGAAACTGAGAAACAACACAGAACATAGAACAACAGGGTTGGAAAGCAACTTGGTGGTCTTCTAGTCCAACCCCTTGCCCATAGCAAGAGACCCTATACCATTCCAGATGTTCTTTGAGCTTGATCACATAGATCCAGGTGATCCTAGAAAGTATAGCAGAATAACAGAACAGAATAATAGAATTAGAATGGATGCTGAAGACCCTCCAGTCCAACCCTTCACCCAAGCAAGAGACCCTATGCCATTTTAGGCAAATGATTGTCCAATCTCTTCTTAAAAATATATCCTCATTTTTTTCATACTCACACTTTTCATACAAAAGAAAGTATATACTCATCCAGCACTATAGAATCTTCTTTCAACTTGGAGTCAAAATGGGAATAGATGCAAGAAAGGGGTGTCAAACTCGTGTCGTCATGGCGTCATCACATGATGTATAGTGACTTTCCCCCCTTTCGCTAAACTGGGCATGGGCGTGGCCAGCGCGTGACGCATCTGGCCTGCGGGCTGTGAGTTTGACAGCCTTGATATATGTGATTTGATCAAAAGTGTTTTGCAATATCTGTTCGCTGATGAATCTTATCATCTTGGACTCGGAATATATTAACATTTTAACTACTTGGATCAACTCAGCTTAATGGCAATCTTGTATGATAAAGTCTAGATCTCAACAAACTTTAACTTGCTATTAAGCAAACATCTTCCCATTGTTCTAAATGAGTAAGTTGTAGCTAAGAGCATTGATTTGGAATGTACGTAATCCCTTGATTTTGCCTGCCAAATCAGATTTCTTTCCCTTGATTGAGCTTGATCCAGTCTTGCCTGATTAATCCAAGAAGTAATTGGTTTATCCTCTGAGCCTTATGAAACCTCACGACAGAAATATCACAGAATAGATGTTTAAATGGGCATTAAACTTTACTTTCTCAAAATGAAACAAAAACAAGCCAAGCCAAAATAGACCAACCAAAATGACCCCTAAAGAATGTAAGTTTTCAAGTTCATCAGGCAAGTTGTTACCCTTCTGAATGCAGGCCAGGAAAGAAAGAAAAAGTCCATAAATTAGGTGGGGAATCATGACTTAAAGATGAATTCCAAATCAGTTCCAAGATGATGATTGTGGAGCAAATATAGTTGTGTAAGATGTAATAAAATAAACTGGCTGATCCTACACCTCTGAAAACACAACCGTTTATTCCCAGTCTTCTTTCACCAAGTGCCAAAGATTATAATGTAGCAGGCCATAATATGAACAAATGTAACATTTTTGCATCCTTATTTCTACTAAGAAACCAGAGATTCATTTAGGATGGTTCCCTGGTTAAAAACCAATTACTGCAGTAATAGTAGTAGTTGGAAGAAACCAAAATCATTAGCCCAAAGAGCTCAAGTTCTACATGCAGAATCCATTAAAGTTGGGTGACTGTAATAAATTAAATATAAAAACAAAAAAAGCCTAGGTCCAATTATGTGAAGAATCATTCCCGCTTTTGACTTACAAGTAGTCCTTGACTTACTGGAATTTTGGTTGTTAAGTGATGTGGCCATAAAACAAGATGCCAGATGATTGCATTGCTTAACAACTGCAATCTCCACAATCCCAGTTCCAATTGTTAAGCAAAATTTCAAAATTTACCGATTGTTAGCTGAGTACTTACCCCAATGCAAGCTATTCCTCTCTCTCTTTATAATAACGCATTCATATCTTGTTCATTTATTGCTCTTCAAAAATCTGAAAAATTAAATTAAAATAGTCTAGTCCAGGTATCTCCAAAACTTTTAAGATTTCAACTCCCAGCTTTGCTGGCTGAAGAACTCTGGGAGTTGAAGTCCACAAGTCTTAAATTTGCCAAGATTGGAGACACCTGACCAGTCATTAAATGCAGATGAAGATGTGAAAGGGTAGAGGAATTTACAGAGCTGGCTTGAGGTAGTCTTCCAAATAGCCAGCTACAAAATTTGATGATTTAAATCTCGAGATAGCCTATATTCATAGAATACATCTTGGAACTCCAGAGACTATTGCAGACTTTCTCAGTTGGTTCCAGTCTTTTCCCTTTCTTTTCAAGGCAAAGATTTGAAATGTATTTCTATTTCCCTTGTGAAATCAAGGCAGTGACTTGATTTTTCTTCTTTAACTTTAATATAAGCCTAGGTAGGTTGGGCTGAGAGAGAGTAAGTGATGGTTGAGTGAGGACTTCAGCTTGTCTAACATCCTAACCATTACAGTCTATTGGGCAGAAGGTTAAATTTGTCCATTCTTCTTTGTTTCCTTTTGTTGCCTAGCACTTTCTTTGTTCAATATTGCTAGAATATATCTTTACTGTTGTTCTTTTGTCCAGAACTCACAGGATGAAAAAACAAGATCTGATCACTGTGAAAATTAGATCAGATTTGCAGTTGTTTCCAAAGATAATATTGCAAATTCGAACTAGCTCCCTCTCTCTAACCGCATTTTCAAATCAGCTTTCTTAGTAAATATCCAGTATGGTGGCTTCAACAAGGAACTGTCTGGGAGACATAACAATTATTTTTTTGACATCATTCATAGTTTCAAGATTCCAGCTGTTTGTGAACATACATCATGAATGGTACTACTGTTGCTAGATTTCCCTAATGCAGGGGTAGGGAAATTCCCAGAATTCCTGAGTGAGCCATAAAAGGTTCCCCATCCCTGGCCTACTGGTTTTTCAGTTGTGGGGGAAATCAATTTTTGACTTGAATGGGGCTGTTTAATATACAAATGTATCCTACTTTCAGTTGGAGCACGTGCTACAGTATCCTACATTTGTATATTAAACAGTCCCATTCAAGTCAAAAATTGATTTCCCCCACAACTGAAAAACCAGTAGGCCAGGGATGGGGAAGCTTTTATGGCTCACTCAGGAATTCTGGGAGTTGAAGTCCATAAGTGATAGAAGAGCCAATTTTCCCTACCCCTGTCCTAATGCATGGTTTGTTGAGTATGGTTTCATAACTAATATGCTCTTGTGGGTGCTAGAGGCTGCAAGTGTTTGTATCAAAGTGTGGAGATTTTGCTCTATAAGAGACTTGTGTCCATCTCACCAAAGTGCCTTTTCCATTGCTGTGGTTTTAGTTTGATTCAAATTCATGTGCTGTCAGGGCTCCAGTAGTCACCCCCATTTAAATTATCAGTCTCTAGCCAGATCTTTCAGACCTTAAAGATTTATTAGGAGTGAACATGTCGGTGCTACCTGGGTGTAGCTGACTATGAGACACATCATTAATTTCACCCTTGACCCTGGTCTTCCCCCACCCCCTGAGTGTATCATAATTCATATTCTCCAATGGGACACATCCATAGCCAAGAGTCATCAATCATGCTCTCCAGTTATAATTTTGTGTGCCAGAAAGTTCAGTCACCTAGAAATTATCTATGAAAATATTTAAGGAATGCACTACTTTCCCCCCTCCCTTTCTTCTGGCAACTCTAAAAGACCAGAGATATGTTTTATGAGTTGACATCTGCCTTTGACTTTATTTGTCAAATAAATATTTATTTCCAAAGAGTAGGTCATTCTTTGGAAAGTATTTGCTGCTGAGATTATGCCAAGCATAAGCACACTTATACATCATGATACACAGTGGTATGATAGTTATAATTTTTCTCCCTAATTATTTGCAGGGTCAAATTGATAATATTTTGCCAGGTGGTGCAATAATTTTCTCGTGTCTAAAAGGAAAAGTATGCATGTGGGTGGTATTCTCAACTGTGATGCAAGGAAAAGAAGAAGAAAATGAACAATGAATAGTTGATTTTTTGCATTAATGGAAAATAACTGGGACAAGTGATGACAATCCCTTTCAGATAGTTGACCTTGAGGGAAGCAATCCCTAAGATTCACAGTGAAGTTAATGCTATGCCAGCCAAGGTTGTGAACTCTTCATAAGACTTAGGTCGGGGTCAATAGTTCTCCGTAGTGCTTTTGATAGTTTAGATAGAGCCTTGAATGGAAGATAAGGGCTCACCTCAGTGGAATGACCTGACCAAGATATTTTGTAGGCCAAATACAAAACCCTTATTTTGTTGAAAGCAAATTATGTTATGACCAATGGGATTCATTTTCTCGCTTTCCAATACTCCAGTTATAGGCCATCCTCTTGATGTTATACAGGAAGCCTTGAGGCAAAATGTGCTTAAATTCAAACTACTATAATGCTGTTGGGATATTATCAAAGGATGTTGACTGTTGTGAATGTGGCAAATCCATGTGGGAGATTAGAAAATTTATTCATAGAAAAAGAATTGTTAGAGAAAAGCAACATATTAAATATTATCCATGCTTTTATACACCCAAATCAATCACCTACTTGGAATATTGTGCCCAGTGTTAGTCTTCAAAGCGGACTTCAAAAAGGATATTATACTATAGATCTTCTATGACAGCTTTTATAGAAGGCCTTGGAGATCTGGCTAAGGGAGAAATAGAATAGAATTCTTAATTGGCCAAGTGTGATTGCACACACAAGGAATTTGTCTTGGTATAAATACTTTCAGTATACATAAAAGATACATTCATTAAGAATCAAGAATCATAACGTACAACACTTAATGATAGTCACAGGGTACAATCAGCAATCAAATCATACTAGAAAACAGTCAATATAAATTGTAAGGATACAAGTGACAAAGTTACAGTCCTACAATCACAAGTGGGAGGGGATGGGTGATAAGGAGTGATGAGAAGATTAGCAGTAATAGTAGTGCAGATTTTGTAATAATTGAACAGTATTTAGCAGAGTGAAGGCAGGTGGGTGGTAATTGTTTTTTTCTGCAGTCCTAATTATCCTCTGAAGTCTGTGTCTGTCCTGTTGGGTTGCAGAACCAAACCAGACAATTATAGAGGTGCAGATGATAGACTCAATAATTCCTCCGTAGAAATGTATCAGCAGCTCCTTGGGCAGTTTGAGCTTTCTGAGTTGGCGCAGAAAGAAAAAAAAGACAGGCTTAGATTCAACCCTAACCTCGATGTTTTTAAAAGGGGCTTGAAAGAGAGCCTTTAAAAGAAGCTCCTATTCAACGTCCCCAAATCAGTATAGCTAATTTGCAATCAATCTGTAGAGATTCTCAGTCATCCAGGTCATGGTTGTCCCCAAAATGCTTTTTCAGGAGGCAACTTTTCAGAAGACAACTTTCATGTATTTTTTTTTTTGAAGACATTTCATTTCTCATCCAAGAAGCTTCTTAGAGCAAGCCAGATCTTGGCCAGTATTTTCTCCTCTCTGGAACATATTTGAAAAAGTATGTCTCTTGCTTCTGGTAGTCCTTCTGTAGTTCCTGTAGCCCTGCAGTTGAAATTCATTTTTCAAGACCTTGTTTTCTTTTCTTATTGTGTTCCTTCTGATCCTGCTCCTTAAATATTCAAAAAAGTATGTATAAGAAGGACATTAATAGGGAGATTGTTTTCTGGAAGCCAATAAGCAGCAGGAAAAATGCATCTTCTAGGATGGCACTTTAGGAAATTTTTAAGCTTCCAAACCCTGCAGTTGATAATTATGTATCTACTAGTGCAAAAAATAGTTTTGGAAGATAGAGACAGTTAAGCGTAAACTGTCTTGCCAGGGCTAGATCTCATGTTGAAAACACAGGGTTTTTTTTTAAACCTTGCAGTCCCTGCCATGTTTTGACTGAGCTCTGTCGATGGTTGATCACACATGCTAGAAGTCAGGATGTTTCAATATGAAAGAGTCATGAATTTATGTAAATATTGTCACTATTTTCAAAACACTTAAGGGAATGTGAAAATCAGCAAAAAGAATGGCACTGCATATTATTTAAGCAGAATCTATTCTGTTGTAGAAAGGGGGAAAAAAATGTAAAACACATTCCCGGTTTGGGGGGCGGGGGGAGAGATATTTTTAGCAGTTTGCTAACACAATAGTAGGAACAGTTTTTGCAAGTTCACCGCCACTTGGCACACTGATATTTTCATTTAAGTCCCTGTACAGTTATTGTCTATCCGGATGTCCCAAAAGTGCTTTTTCAAAACGCAACTGGACTTCGTTTTTCCTGGAAGATGTTTCACTCAGTGGTGGGATTCAATTTTTTTTTTACTACCGGTTCTGTGGGCATGGCTTGGTGGACATGGCAGGGGAAGGATACTGTAAAATCTCCAATCAGAGATGGCATTTGCCGGTTCTCTGAACTAATCAAAATTTCCATTATCAGTTCTCCAGAACTGGTCAGAACCTGCTGAATACCACCTCTGGTTTCACTTCTCATCCAAGAGGCTTCTTCAGTTCTGGAAGAACTTCTGGAGAATTGAAGAAGCTTCTTGGATGAGAAGCGAAATGTCTTCCAGGAAAAACAAAGTCCAGTTGTGTTTTTGAAAAAGAACCTTTGGGACTACCTATACAGTACTTCTCTTCGTTACAGTACCTACTGCGTAAGAGTCCCTTTGGCTTGTTTTACATATTAAAAGCACCTATTTGTTATTTTTTTGGTTCTTCTTTAAACTTTAAGAAGAGGTACATTAATTTTCAAATGGGTTCTTATTCAGCTTTAGACCAGTTCAAAACCTACTTCATTTCAGGAACAATCCATATTATGCATCTTCAGATCATGACCTGATTTTTTTCCTAAACTTATATGTTAAACTTGATGATGACAGCTTTCTGAATGAGATGTAAATGGAAGCTGACCCAGTTTCTTCATTACTGATTATTCCCTGAGGCTCATGTGATTGACACTTATAGGTCATGCTTCTCATTTTATGGAAAACATATCCCAAAGCACTTTTAACTTCCTTGACCTATTGATCCCATTCTATTTTATCCTTACCCTGGTCTCCTTTTTCTTCTGTCACATCACTTGCCTTCTCTCTCTCTTTTTCTACCCCCATTTCCCAACACACTCATACACACATCAGCAACAATCATTAGGCAGTGGCATATGCCTGGGATAAGTGCTATCCACTAGGCACTACAGTTGGAGGAGAAGCAAGCACTTGGAGCCAAAGCAGCAACTGGGAGCAGAGTTAGTGGTGCTGCTGATGAGAGTGAGGAAATACATTTTATGTTTATGCCAGTATTTATTTCCATAATCGTCAGCCAGAGGAGAATTGTTCTGGTTTTTGTGTTACATTTATACTTACCAACAAAGAAATAAAGGGAAGCTAGTATAAATCTATTTCAAGTTATTTAGCTCTCGTCAGCTAGCCATACCCTTCTGGGATTCGAACCCGGGCTGCTTATATATTAGGTAGATGTATTAACCCCTAAGCCACAGGGTCTCCTTGCTTTGTCAGGGGAGAGATTAAGTGGTTTTTTTAAATCAGGGCAACCTGGTCTACCCAAATATGTGATGGAACAGACTGCTTCTGCTTCCACCTTTCAGCCCCAATCCAGGAGCCTTCGCAGGCAGTCGCTTTTGCGACAAACTATTTTTGTGTTAAGTTTATATTTACCGACAAAGAAATAAAGGGAAACTAGTATAGATCTATTTCAAGCTATTTACCTCTCATCAGCAGAAGCAATATGCTCCATCCTATATTTGAGTAGACCAGGTTGCCTTGATAAAAACCACTTAATCTCTCCCCTGGTATAGCCAACAAAGCAAGGAGAGCCTGTGACTTAGAGGTTAATACATCTACCTAATATGTAAGCAGCCCGGGTTTGAATCCCAGAAGGGTATGGCTAGTTGACAAGAGCTAAATAGCTTGAAATAAATCTTTACTAGTCTCCCTTTATTTCTTTGTCGGTAAGCATAAATTTAATACAAAAATAGTTTGTCACGACTGCCTGCAAAGGCTCCTGAATTGGAGCTGAAAGGAGGAAGCGGAAGCAGTCTGCTCTGTCCCATATTTGGGTACACCAGGTTGGCCAGATAAAAAAACACCACCTTTCCTTGTTACGGTTTTTGTTTTTCACGTATGGCAAACCGCTCTATTCTTCTTAAAAGATGGGGCCAAAGACAGTTTGACTTTGATTTTCAGAGCTGGGGAATGGTCATTCTTAGCTTCATGGGTTTAGCTCAGTGGTGGTATTCTACAAGTTCGGCCTGGTTCGGCTGAGCCAGTAGCGGCGATGAGTAGCACAGACCAAACCGGTTCTCTTTGCCGCTCTGCTGTTGGGCTGCCTGGGCTCTCATACTCACCTTCAGTGTGGCAGCTGCTGAAGTGACCAGGAGAATGCAGGTTTGCAGGAGGTGAGTCAAAACACCTCTGCGTCTGTGCAAAGTGCGTGTTTGGCATGTGCGTGTGCATGCAAAGCGCCCTTACCAAGCCACACCCACCAAACCAGTGGTAAAACTTTTTGAATCCCACCACTGGTTTAGCTGGCTCAACCTAACCATTAAAACACTCAACTTCTGTGCCTTCCCATCTTCTAGCTAAACTTAAACCAAACAGAATTAATGACTTGATTTCATCAACACTATTTCTTTTAAGCTCTTTTCTCTTCTCAAACCTGTCTTTTGAAGCATCTTACCTTGATGGGTATTTTTGTATCCTTTCAATTAGCTTAATACAAGAATTATCTTAAAATGGATTTGAAATCCAGTATGATAGGCTTCATTGTTATTCTGGTTTGATGGCTGCATTTTGCACTTCATTTTCAGTTGACAAAAACAGCGAAACATACACAGCTTTTGTGTCTTTTTAGTGATCATTTCTATTAAGTAAAGATTTGACAATTAGCTCAATTTTCTGAAGAAGAGTTAGATTGGTGTCTTTATCAGTCTTGCTGTCATTTTAATTGAAGGGCAGAATTTTGACCTACTCACCCTACTGAGCTTGGCTGCAAAAATTCAGTCAGGTCATTGAATTTATTTGACAAAAATATCCATGTTGTCTCTCTGGAAGAGATGTTTGAGAAGACATACTTAATTTATTTCTTAATCTATATTAAGAATCTACAAACCAGCAATCAGTCTCCTAAAGATTGCCCAAAACACCACAAATATTTTGCTCATTGGCTACTGTGTTGGAGATCTGCTGTTGTGGCTCAGAATTGGGATCATTTTTCAGACAGGTTTTTTCAATGTAACATTTTCAACATTTTAATAGCATTGCCTCTATGAACTGTACATTTGGCAGGGCACATAACAAAACTAAAGTTGCATTAATAATATAATAGATATGTTCAGCAAAATTAATGCAATTGTACATGATATTCATTACAAATAATCCTTGACTTACAAATGTTCATTTAGTGACTTTTTGAAGTTATAACCAAAAGTGACTTATGACTATTGCAGCATCCCCATGGTCATATGAACAAAAATCAAATGCTTGGCAATTGGCATGTATTTATGGAACTTGTAGTGTCTTGGGATCATGTGATCACCTTTTGTGACCGTCTTACAAGTAAAATCAATAGGGAATAGCAATACCACTTAGACTTACAGTATATACCACCCCATATGGCTTTAAAACATTCTCTGGGATGTTTATAATCTCAGCATATTGCTCCCAACAATCTGGGTCTTCATTTTACTGTCCTCAAAAGGATGGAAGGCTGAGTCAATCAAATTCCAGGTGGTGGGCAGAGTTTGCCTGCAATAATGAACTTTAACCACTACGCCATCAGGGCTCCAGAAGTTAGATTCACTTAACAACCATGCTACTAACTTCAAAACTGCAGTGACTCACTTAACATCAGTGGCAAGAAAGGTCATAAAATGGACCCAAAGTCACTTAACAACTGTCTTGCTTAGAAATTTTGGGTTCAATAATTGTGGCTGTAAGTTGAGTTCTGTAATTATACCAAGGTATATGTACCTGAAATGCCTATATTCCCTTTTTTATCCCCACTTTGATTTCTTTCTCATTCCTCTGTTTCCACTGTCCCCTTGTACATTGCACACCGTAGACCTTAATGTCCATGTAACTCTCCTTCTAATGGTATTGTTAAAAATACTCCAGATTATAATGCCATTGAAATCAATGTGATAGGTATATAATTCATCTATATTGTTATTACAGGTCACAAGGGCATCTTAGTGGCATGAAAATTCAGTCCCTGGGGAGCAATTATGCCTAGGCAGATGAAATTGGGCAAAGAGGTGGAATCCAATTCAATCAAGGCAAGCAAAGGTTAAAACTCTATTAAGTTAATCATGACTCAAAGTGACTTTATGGATTGTCACGTGTTTTCTTGGCAACATTCAGGAAGCATTTTAACCTTGCTCCTTCCCTGTCTAGCCTACAGCCCTGGAATTTCCTGGTGATCACCCATCAATTTTTGCCACTGCTGATATCAGCACAGCAGGTTGCCTCATGAGAAAACCTGTTTGAATTAAGGGTACTGAATTCAGCACCATGGAGAGCTACAGTTGAGTTTTGCCGATTAAAGAACTTGGTTACTGTATGAATGGGCCTTAAATCTGGAATTACAAGCGTAAATTGTGCCTGTCATTAAACAAATCATCACATTGCTGACCTGATTTTACATTTTTCATAGGATCCTTAAGTGAACCATATGGTCATTAAGCAAACCCATTGTTTGCAGAGGTGTTTTTGTCAGCTCTGCAACTCTGCAGCTATGTTGAGCTCTGAGTCTTGTCTATTGAGATGAAACTGCTTCTCTCCTCTTGCTTGCCTACTTATCTGTTGAAACTAACTTGCTTGCTTGCTGTAGACTGGAGCTCTGCTCTGAACTTGCAACATGTTTCTGTTTTAGTTTGCTCCATGTTGGAGAAATCTACAACTGGTTTGTAAATTCTACTTATGTTTATAAAGATGTTAAATGAAGCATCAGCCATCTGTGTTTATTTTTCTGGTGCTGAATTGTTGCTGCAAAACTCTCAATAGTTTTTTGCTGAACACTAGAAATAAATGCCTGTTCCCAGTGGGGAAAAAATTGAAAATTGTGTTGCATGACTGCAGAATCCACCTGCCTGTTTTGAAGTTAACTACAAATTCAAGAGTGAAAAAGGAAAGCATTGACTTCAGAATGAAGTGAAGTGCATGCTGTTGAAAATTATAAACAATAATTTTTAGAACAACCATGTTTTTAGAAATCAGAATCTAGGGAAGGAGGAGGAATTAGTAATAACTGGGAAATGTAATCAACCAAGTGATGGGTTTGATTTTTGACTTCTAGGCTAAAACTCCGCAAGACCATAAATCTCAAATGCAGGGTGCCCAAACTTATAAGGCTTAACCTAACTGCAAGTATTAGGAAGATATGTGATAATCACTGTATAATTCTGTTATATTCTTTGAAGGATGAAAGCAATCCCATGTTTTAGATACTTTTAAAAGGAATACAATATTGAAATTCTCCATTGGGTTTTCAAATTATGTATTACAAAGGTAATTTGTTCCTTCTTTCCATAGAAGATTGCCCTTTTCATTTTTCTATACCTAGCTACATTATAAATTAAATGTAATAATGAATTGTTTAAGTCTTAACTAAAAGAGCTTTCACTGGTGTGCATTTTTAATTTTCTTATTTTTGAGGGAAGGGGTGTCACCCCAACAATTGCATGTCTAAATTTTAGGATAGTTTAATTCCTATATGCACATTACCCTTTTTCACACTTTTGTGCCCTGCTACCCTTCTCCAAATTAAGTAATTTCTAACAAAGCTAGAGAAGACCTTGCATTGCTCGCTTCTGGCAAGCATATGCAGATATCTCTGATATATCCCATGCTAAAACTGAGAATTGATTGTTTTCCAGAGATGTGCGCACAAACCCTTAATTTCCCAGGAGATTTATTTTGCCCTGGGCCACATCTTGTCAATCCTCTCTCTGCTGCCTTGCCAAGTAAACCACTTTGAAAGCTTTCAATAAAGCTTTCAGGGCTAGAGAGATGGGTTCCAGCAGGAGTCCGAAAACTCAGAAGACAAAACCTCAGGTCCCAGTGACCGACCCAGATTAGATCCTGCAACATTATTCTGCGACGTCTATGAAGATTCGCAGTCATTCAAGTCAACAATTCTCATCCCTCTAACTCAGTGATGGCAAAATTTTTTGTTGCGGTATGCCAATAGCGCACACGAGTGCCGGCACCAACAATGCAATTGCTCCATGCACGCGCAACACCCCCGCCCCACCTCCTTACTTACACTGCGCATGTGCGTGCCTCCCAGCTGATTTTTGGCCTGTTTGAATCCGTTTTCGCCCTCCTGGAGGCTCGAGGGAAGCCTCTGCAGCCTCGGGAGGCTGAAAAACGGGCCTTCTGGAAGTACTGAAAGTGCTCATTATCAGCTTCCGGAGGACCTCTGGAGCCTCAGGAGGCTGAAAACGGGCCCGTTTCAGCACTTCTGGTATTTTCAGAAGGTCTGTTTTTCGGCCTCCTGAAGCTGCAGAGGCTTCCCTCGAGCCTCCAAGAGGGTGAAAACGGCCTCAAATGGGCCAAAAATCGGCTGGGAGGCGCACAAATGCTCAGTGCAGGTAAGTTTGGCTGGGGCTCGTGTGCCCACACAAATGACTCTGTGTGCCACCTGTGGCACATGTGCCATAGGTTCGCCATCACAGCTCTAACTATTGGACATACTGGATAAAATTAATATGAGTTCTAACCAGGGTGCTAAATTTGGAAAAAGCTACAATACAGAGATCAAAGAAACCTTGTCTGGAAAAACCTGAGAAACTGAGTTGATGATGAAGCTTAGAAAGAAGAGATCTGATTCTCAATTCACCCATCTCAATACTACGCTGCCAGAAGATAGCACCATATTATTTCTCCTCCTCCTTCCTCTTTTCTTCTCTTCCTACTCCTCTTCCTCCTTTTTCTTCCTCTTCTTCCTTTTTCTTTCTTCCTCCCTGTCTTTCTCCATCCTCCTCCTCCTTCCTCCTTCTTCCTTCCTCTTTTCTTCTCTTCCTACTCCTCTTCCTCCTCCTTCTTCTTCTTCCCTCCTCCCTGTCTTTCCTCCATCCTCCTCCTCCTTCCTCTTTCCTTCTCTTCCTATGCCTCTTCCTTCTTTTTCTTCCTCTTCTTCCTTCTTTCCTCCTCCCTGTCTTTCCTCCATCCTCCTCCTCCTTCCTCCTTCCTCTTTCCTTCTCTTCCTACTCCTCTTCCTCCTTTTTCTTCCTCTTCTTCCTTCCTCTTTCCTCCTCCCTGTCTTTCCTCCATCCTCCTTCCTCTTTCCTCTTTCTTCCTTCCTCTTTCCTTCTCTTCCTACTCCTCTTCCTCCTTTTTCTTCCTCTTCTTCCTTTCCTCCTCCCTGTCTTGCCTCCATCCTCCTCCTCCCTCTACCCTTACCTTCCTCCTCTCTTCCTTCTTTTACAAAAAATAACAGAGTATATGGAGCTCTACATCTCTGACACTGGGGCTAAGAGGAAGGATGCACTCCTTAAAAAAAATAGGTTGTCAAAGTGAAAATTAACAAGTGACACATCTAGGCAAAAGGTGGAATTAATATATAAATTCAAGGCTTCTCAGAAAGGGGGGTTGAGACCTCCAACCTTCATTCGGTACTCTCAGCCTGCCTGCCTTTGGAGCACTTAAGATTTATTTTTGACTGTATTATGAATTACACTGCTCTGATTAAAGAAACTTTGGTGAGAGAACTAACGATTTCAGAGTGCAAAGGACTATAAGTTCGATTCATAAATTCCTGGGCTGAGTGTAATTTTCCCTTGAACCTGAGCACTTTTTTTTTCTTTCTCCTTCAACCCCCTATTTTGTATTATGCTTAGAAGGATATGGTAAAAACGGAAGGCTGTTTTATTGCCCCTTGAAAACTTCACTTGTCATTTGTGATAGGTAAAAAAAGATCACCCCCTTTTTGCCGTACCCACTTAATAGTGTGTATTCCCTTGATAAACTCATCAAGTGACCAGGTGTCATTCGAGTTCATGTAGAATAAGCTGCTTTGACTTTTTCTTGTTGAACTTTTATTGCACTATATACCATTCTATGATGCTGCTGTTTTGTGCTCCTGTTCAAGGGTACTAAGAGATCTACATCTTTGAACTGCAGGTGCTGGAGATTGCATTGGAGAGCTTCTGGTGCTCTGAGAGAGTTTTAGTTTAGGTTGTTTTAGGATAGTAAACTAATGATTTTTACTTGGCATTAGATGTCATTCCATTACCTGTAATCATTAGCCATCCTTTGGCTGAAGCAAGTTAGAATTCCAAATTTTGTCAGTGCAAATAGACAAAGTGAAAAGGATGGACAACTTTTTGGATCATTAAACGTCACTTTGCATGGTCAGTTGCTTCTCCAGGGCACAGGTCCATGGCTTGCATATCTTTGTTGAAGGTGTCTTGCCATCTCTGTTATGGACACCAGCAAGGTCGTGGGCCATTGACTTCTAGTTGGTAAGCAGTCTAGTTGGTGAAAGGTGCTGCTCTCTGGACATTACAGAATAACAAAATAACAGAGTTGGAAAGTATCTTGGAGGTCTTCTTGTCCAATCCTCTGCTCATGGAAGGAGGCCCCATACCATTCCACACCAATGGTTGCCCAATCTCTTTTTAAAAGCCTCCAGTGATGGAGCACCCACAGCTTCTGGAGGCAACCTGTTCCACTAGTTAATTGTTCTCAATGTCAGGAAATCTCTCCTTAATTCCAGGTTGCTTCTCTCTTGAATAAATTTCCACCCATTGATTCTTGTCCTGGTTTTAAGGGCTTTGGAGAATAGGTTGACCCCCTCTTTTTGGGGCAGCCCCTCAAATATTGGAAGATGCTACCGTGTCATCCTTTAGTCCTCCTTTCTTTCTTTCATTCTTTGTCCTTGCAGTTTGGCATGTCTCTCTCTATATATGGACAAAGCCAGAGAGCAGCATATATATACATATATACATATACATATACATACATACATACATACATACATACATACATACATACATACATACATATATATATACGTTTTCGTAGATTTTCACAGGTACAGGTATGCAGGTCTTGGCATGTTTGGGTCTTTTCCCATGTAAAATTGAGACTATCTTGGCAATGTTTCTATGAGATCTCACTTGCCATCTTCAGGCTGGTGCTTTCGGCTTCATGCTTGTGCGAGCAAAGCATGATCTGAGCTGCTATCTCCCTATATATACTGGTGGGGAAGTTGGCTGTGTTGTCATTTCTTGATTGGTTGATGGAGTTGATGTTTGCAGATTGGTTGGCTTTTTCTTAAGAACATGTGTGGTTGAGGTATTGGCTGTGTGTCTATCTGCCTCCTGTATTGTAACGACTTGGGTAATGGGCTGTGTGATGACCTTCTGAGTTCTATTGTTTTGATATCCTGGGTCTTGTGCTGTAATCTCCTGGGTCGTAATGACCTGGGTAATGGGCTGTGTGATGACCTTCTGAGTTGACATCCTGGGTCTTGTATTGTAATCTCCTGGGTCATTGGCTGTGTTGCAACATCCTGAGGTTTTGTGGTGTAGCCACAAGGGGTCCCCTTGAAGAGCATCCGGAGGCTTCAGCTAGTGCAGAATGCAGCTGCATGGGTGATTCTGGGGGCTCCTCGGAGCTCCCGTGTTACACCGCTCCTGCACGAGCTGCATTGGCTCCCAGTGGACATCCAGGTGTGATTCAAGGTGTTGGTGGTTACTTTTAAAGCACTCCATGGCTTGGGACCCCGGGCATTTACAGGACCGCCTGCTGCCACCATCGGCCTCCCGCTGGCCAGTGCGCTCCCACAGGGTGGGCCTTCTTGGGGTGCCATCAGCTGGACGATGCCAGCTGGCAGCCCCGAGGGTGCGGGCCTTCTCTGCAGGGGCACCCTCCCTCTGGAATGAATTACCCCCGGAGATGTGGGCCATTACTGACCTGCAAACCTTCCGGCGCGCACTAAAGACCCACCTTTTCCAGCAGGCCAGTCTGGCCTAGTGTTCTTAGAAGGGGTTTTAAATTTGTAACTTTTTAAAGTTCTTATTAGATTTTATCGGTTTTGTATTTTAATTCAGCCACTATTTAATAACTTTTTAATCTATTTTAACTATTATTGACTGTATTTTTACCAATGGCTGTTCACCGCCCCGAGTCCCTGTTTGGGAGAGGGGGGCGGTATAAAAGTGCAATAAATAAATAAATAGCCTCCTGAGTTCTGTGATGTGATATCCTGAGCAGGTGGCTGTGATGTGATGGTCTCCGAGTTTGATGCCTGGCTCTGTGTTCATGGCGTTGTCAGTTTGCTTGGTTTGGGGGTCGGTGTATGTGGCAGCTGGTGATGCAACCGTGGTCTGGTTTCTGGACAGTGGTTGCGTTTCATCTATGGGTTGGGTTTGGGTTTGAGTCTGGTGAGGGAGATTGGTGCGTCATGTGTTATTTTGGGTCCGGTGTTGGTTTTCTCAGGAGGCTACACCACAAAACCTCAGGATGTTGCAACACAACCAACAACCCAGGAGATTACAATACAAGACCCAGGATGTCACAAGATTAGAACTCAGAAGGTCATCACACAGCCCATTACCCAGGTCATTACGACCCAGGAGATTACAACACAAGACCCAGGAATCAAAACAATAGAACTCAAAAGGTCATCACACAGCCCATTACCCAAGTCGTTACAACACAGGAGGCTGATAGACACACAGCCAATACCTCAACCACATATGTTCTTAAGAAAAAGCCATCCAATCTTCAAACATCAACTCCATCAACCAATCAAGAAATGACAACACAGCCAACCTCCCCACCAGTATATATAGGGAGACAGTAGCTTAGATCACGCTTTGTTCGCACAAGCACGAAGCCGAAAGCACCAGCCTGAAGATGGCGAGTGAGATCTCGTCAAAACGTTACCAAGATAGTCTCAATCTTACACGGGAAAAGACCCGAACACGCCAAGACCTGCATATATGTATGTATGTATGTATGTATGTATGTATGTATGTATATATTTATGTGTGGGTGTAGATATATATACATATATATAAATATACCTATACGTATATGTGTGTGTGTGTGTGTGTGTGTGTGTGTGTATATATATATATATATATATATATATATATATATATATATATATGTATATAACATGTGTATATGTGTGTATACTTTTGAGAGAAGGCAACAGAATTTCATTTTTAATGTGTACCAGTGTGCCCACAGAAAAAAATGACAATAAATGACAATAAATAGATCTGTCTGTCTATCTACCGGTATCTACCTACCTACCTACCTATCTATCTAATAATGGGTTGATTAAAATTATTAAACTATATTTTTTTACAGTGTTAAAATCATTAGGTATAAAGTTGAGCTCCATTTGTGTCCTTAATAAATGCACATATTGATAGGTATTTTCTTGAGAAGGAAACTCTCAGAGAAATGGAAATCTTTTTGTCAGGATCTGTTTTCAGTATAAATGAAGTTTATTTTTGACTTCAAAGCTTGCCACAATATATTATTTTTCCTGAAGGCCACAGTTAAAGCATTTCAATATATTTATTCTTAATAAATCAATTCCAGCTACATGTATGTAAACTACTATAGAGAAAAAAATGAAAAACTATTGATTGGAAAGAGAAACCAATATTGTTTCTTGCTTGATGTTTCTGGATCCATCAAAAGTTCTTTATAGTCATGGCCAAATATAAGAAAATGAATAACAATTTTTTTTTCCTTTTATAAAATGCTCCAAATGTTGCCATATCTTGGCACATCTTCTTAACACCATTAAGTGCTGGTATATATATGAATAAATGAAGGATGGATTGTCAAATGAAGCACAAAAACCATTAGCAATATGGTTGTGGTCTGAATAAAGCAACATTAATTTTTTAAAAAGAACTTATTCAGGGACTTGAGGGAAACACCGAATCGAGGAACATGAAAATACAAGCAATGCTTTATGGATGATTATTTATGGCATCTCTGTCCATAATCTAGGAATATGTGTTCAAAATTATTACTGGACAATAAAATAATTTTCATTAGGGTGGAAATTACATGGATGTCAGCATCTGAAACTTCATTTGTTTGGAGTCATAGCATGAAGAAATGAGCATAAAGCATAATGTGCAACTTTTAGCAAGCCCAGTTAAAAGAAGGGCAGAGAAGGGCAACAAAGATGATAAGCAAGGGGTGGAAGCTTGTCAGAGGGAGATCCAACTTGGAATTAAGGAGGAATTTCCTTACAGTAAGAACAATTCATCAATGGAACAGCTTGTTTCCAGCAGTTATGGCTGTACCATCAATGGAGGTTTTCAAGAAAAGATTGGATAGCTGGGATGGAATAAGATCTCCTGCCCTAGAAGACCTGCCGTCTAGATTCTATGATTCTATATAAGATTTTCATCGTTGAAAGATTCTCCCTCCATAAGTATTTGATGCCAAATTCACCACGTTGAACCAAGCAGGTATTCCTGCTATTTTCATCAGGAAGGACAAGCTATTTTCCAGATGGATTTGCCCTACTTCTCATTCTTGAATTTTAGACCGTGATGATGAACCTATGGCATGTGTGGCACAGGTGGCCCGCAGAGCCATTTGTGCTGGCACATGAGCTGCAGGCAAACTTACCTCACTGCACATGTGTGTGTTTCACAGCTGATTTTTGGCCGGTTTGAAGCTTTTTTCAGCCTCCCAAAGGCTTGAGGAAGGCTTCTGCAGGCTTCTGCAAGCTTTGCATGCCAAAAACTAGCCCCGTTTCAAAACTTCCGGTATTTTCAGAAAAACAGGAAATGATGAAACGGCTTGTTTTCAGCCTGCAAAGCTTGCAGAAGCCTGCAGAAGCCTTCATCAAGCTTTTGGGAGGTCAAAAAAGGCCTCAAACCAGCCAAAAATCAGCTGTGAGGCACAGGGCAAGTAAGGGGGCAGTGGTGGGTGGTGGTAGGGATTGTGCGCGCATGCCTAGGGGGTATAGGGGGGCATGCATTGCCTTCTGGGTGCTGGCATGTAAATGCAAGCATGTGCACAATTTTGCCTTCTGGGTGCTGGCATGTGCAAGCGTGTGCACAATTTTTGGCACAGGAGCCCAAAAAGGTTAGCCACCACTGACCTAAGAGATCATGTTAAAAGGGATTAATATTAGCAGCTTTTTCCTGGGGAGAATCAAGGGAAGAATGAATTCATAGAGATCTTGGAGTTGCTCAGAAGAATTTTACCCTGGAGAAAAAAGGCACAGGATTGATTAGGAGATGTAGCCAAAGAAGCCGGAGAAGAAGCCTGAGAAGTATTACATTATACTGTAGCTAGAACCCCTCTTTTCTGTGGTAGTAAATAACACATGCAAGGACATTTCTTTTCATGTATCCCATATCTTTACAGCAATCCTAAATTGTACTTTGGGATTGAGAGATAGTGACTGTTTGGCTGTTCTATTGAATTCCATGATGGAAAAAAGGACTTGAATCTAGATCTCCCAAATTGCAGTCCCACACCTTAATCACTATATTATACTGTCCCAAAGTGCTTTTTCAGGAGGCAACTGGACTTTCTTATTTTTTTCATTTGAAGATGCTTCGCTTCTCATCTAAGAAGCTCCTTCAGCTCTGACAGGATAGTGGGGAATGGAAGGATTTATATTCCTTGCAGACAGCTAGTCATCTGCATCCTTTTAGAGCAGGGGTGTCAAACTCATGGCGTCATCGTGTATTGTGACCTTTTCCTCTTTTGCTAAACTGGGGTGGGCATGGCCAGCATGTGATGCATCCGGCACACAGGCCACAAGTTCAACATCCCTGTTTTAGAGGGTTGTTAAAGCACTTGGAGGTTTATGTATGTCCTCAGCAGAGGTGGTATTCAGTAGGTTCTGATCAGTTCTGGAGAACCGCTACCGGAAATTTTGAGTAGTTCGGAGAACCGGCAAATCCCACCTCTGACTGGCCACGTCCCCATCTATTCTCTGCCTCCCGAGTCCCAGCTGATTGGCTGGGTTTTCTTTTATTGCCCTGCACAGGAGAATGGAGCTGGAAAGCAGGTTAGTGGGTTGGAGAGAGAATGGGGATTTTGCAGTAACCTTCCCCTGCCATGCCCACCAAGCCACACCCACAGAACCAATAGTAAAAAATGTTGAATCCCACCACTGGTACTCAGGGTCATCTGAGTAGTGCTCCTGGTTATATTACACTGTCTTTTCTTGGAGGAAATGATGGGAGATTATGTATCTTGTACTTTGAGCTAAGAATTGTAATTTTGGATCCGTTTCAGCAATCTGTTTAATTATTTGTATTTAGTTTGACATGTCCAAATATCTACCATTCTGTCAGGTTAAAGATTTGCACCCAGCTACATGTTTATTCATTTGTCTTACTTGTACTTGTGCTGGCATGATGTTTTAGGCATAGGAATGCATTGTTGCCTATTTCTTCCTGGTAAATATTTAATAAAGCCTCCCTTTCCGCTTCTTTTGTGTTAAAAGAAGAAGAAAAAGAGAAGTTTCTCCTGTGGAGCATTGCTCAGAATTTCTGTATAGAGATAACACATTTTAATCAGAAAAAAAGTGAAATCTCAGAGGAATAACTTACATTTCTTCATTTGTAGCAGTTAGACAGAAGTCAAGGGTGGGTTGATGTTTTTCTGCTCAATAGTCATTCTTTATCAAAACACCAACATTTCCACCTTGGTTGCTGGCATTTTGAAATGAATTTCATTTTGCAGAACACTTAAGCGTATAAGCAACACAATTGTTCTGATAAGTTTGAGCAGCTAAAGGAAGCCCCTTAAGGGAACATCACCTGTTTGGAAGCACTTGGAATTGCCAAGGTTCAGTAACAATGTTTTTCTGCCTCTGAGAAAGCTCTGGGAGCTTGCTAATTAGACGTCACCTCCACCTGTTCATTGGAAAT
Source organism: Bungarus multicinctus (assembly GCA_023653725.1). Lineage (NCBI taxonomy): Eukaryota > Metazoa > Chordata > Lepidosauria > Squamata > Elapidae > Bungarus > Bungarus multicinctus. The sequence goes on along the minus strand of CM042846.1, from coordinate 79,988,925 downwards.
TGTAGCCTCTCTAAAGGCCTTCTGCAGGAGGCATTAGTCACGAAACCCAAATGCCATATTAGTGCTGAAAGCAGGCATGAAGTTCATTGTGAACCATTAATTCTAGATAGTATTCTTTTAATTCTATAGGGTTGGGTGTGTACAAACGATAGTTCATTTATTCAAAACAGAATGAGCAACGAAGTATGGGGAATGTGTTAAATCTCTTGTATTAGGGCTCATTGAGCCAACCAGATTTGTCCACAATTCGTGGAAAAACTTGTCTCCAGAAATCGTAGGTGCTCCAACACTGGAGGTTAAAAGAGATTGGTTAACTACCTGTCTGAAATGGCATAGGGTTTCCTGCTTGAGGAGAAGTGTGGACTAGAAGACCTCCAAAGCCCTTTCCAACTCTGTTGTCCCAAAAGATGCTTTTTCAAGAGGCAACTGGACTTGAGCTGAAGAAGCTTCTTGGATGAGAAGCAAAACATCTTCAAAACCAAAAAGCACCTTTGGGACAACCATGACCTGGGTGACTGAGAATCTCCATAAACTTCCAACTCTGTTATTCTGTTACTCTTCTTCCTCCATCTGTCAGGCTTCCTCATGACAAGCTGGGAACAAGGCAGATGCTTCTCCCAGATGTGGGGAAACATGATTAGAAACTAATCTTTGGAAAAGGAAAACATTACAAGGCATTGAGCATCTTTGAGCAGTGGGAGTGAGAGGGCAGAACTTGGTGTGTAGTCTGGCTTCAATTTGTCAGAGCGTTTGGCAGTGTGATTACCTTTATGAGATAACCAAGGAAGACCACAAAGCACATAGCGACTTAGACATTAACAGTGGTTTAATAGGTATATACACGTGGTAGCAAAATACCTTTTCAAGCAAGCTTTCTCCTTCTTAGCACACAGAGAACTTCTGCACCAAATACTGGCCACAAGGAAAGAGAACCACACCCTCTAATGGCTGCCTTTTATATACACACCTCAAGGGGATATTTACTCTCCAGTCTTAAAGGGAAATACCCATACTCTGCTGAATCACCCTTGTTACATCAGCCAGACTTACATCAAATTCACAGCATCAAATAGCAGCTACTCACTGCTGGTCAGTTCTTAAATCTTAATACCTTAATACAGTTCATGTCCTTAAATTTAATTATACTGATTGACTACATTTATCTCTCCATTTATCAACTTGCAAGATAGATCCTCTTCACATCCTGGAGGCAGATTTGAAAGGAATATTAGAAGGGAAGGGAAGGGAAGTGCCTACACATCATACACAATGATATTGTTCCATCAACAGTGGATACCACTAGATAAATCCCCCCCTCAAGTGCTTAACAGGCTACATGGAAGGAAATGGGCAAATATGTTAAAATGGTCACAGTCTTCACTCTGTGCAACACAAATGGAACACAGAAAAACACACAAAGATTTTTGTTACAGTGAAAAAATGCATTTGCCTGCTATTCTGGTTGAAGAGATTGGAAAGAATGGAAGAATCCATGATCTGCATGCTCTTCCAACCTTGTTCTAGATCAACCAACCTTGGCAATTTTATGACTTGTGGACTTCAGCTGCCAAAATTCTCCAGACAGCATGGACAGAAGGGAGATCGCCACAGTTTCGGCCCCTTTTCAAGCCACAGGTTTCCCTCGCTTTGGTGGAACATTCGGGGTTGCCAGTGGCAATTATGGACTTGCACATCATGGCTGGCTGAGGAATTCTGGGAGCTGAAGTCCACAGGTTGCCAAGGTTGGAGATCCCTGTTCTAGAACAAGATTGGAAAAGCATGCAGATCATGGATACTTCCATGCTTTCCCAACCCCTTTAACCAAAATAGCAGGCAAAGACATTTTTTTTTTTCTAGATCACATGGAATAAGTTTAGTACCAAATCTGGGAGAAGATAAATGCATCTACTTCCTTTCCTCGGCTTCCAGCCACCACATTCAGTAGCTGCTGATTTTCATCTTGTTTCACCTGCCTCTTGTAGCACAAGAGAGATTAAACGACAATTTGTGATGTGCTGTCTTATACCATATGGTACTGCATGTACATTACTAGAAGCTTAAAGTGAATTCATCAGCATAATTGGCACAGATCCAGTGTATATGGCCATGAGTTAAAATTTGTAGAGCTGATGGGATTATTTATTTTTATTGTTGTTTCAGTGGGTTTAGGGAAAGAACGAGTACTTTTCCTCTTCCACAATATGCAGATCCATGTTATGCAGCTTAATATTAATATTATGTAGAAAAGGCAGCTTTGAAAGAAATTCCCAGTTTGCATTGCAGGAAAAAAAAGAGAGAGATTTAGGACTGTCTGTGGGATGGGTAAGTTTCACATTACTGGATTTATACAGGTAGTCCTCGACTAACGACCATCATTGAACCCAGAATTTCTGTTGTTAAGTGAGATATTTGTTAAATGAGTTTTGCCCCATTTCTTGCCACAATTGTTAAGTGAATCACTGCAGTTGATAAGTAAGTAACCCGGTTGTTAAGTAAAACCAGTTTCCCCATTGACTTTGCTTATCAGAAGGTCGCAAAAGGGGATCACGTGAACTTGGGACACAGCAACAGTCATAAGTATGAGTCGGTTGCCAAGCATATGAATTCTGATCACAGGATCACAGGGAGTGCTACAAAGGTCATAAGTGTCAAAAATGGTAATAAGTCACTTTTTTCAGTGCCATTGTAACTTTGGAATGGCCACTAAATGAACTGTTGTAAATTGAGGGCTACCTGTGTCTTAATCTATAGCCAAGATAACTTTTCAAAGAAGTTTCCAATTAAGGTACAATATGATGGTCATTCCAAGTATTTGCTTCCAAAAGCAAAGATAGAATGGGAGACCATGGTGTGTGTGTGTGTGTGTGTGTGTGTAAAGATGACAACTAATGATGACATTTGTTGTTCTCTCTCCTCTACTAGATTAGAAAATAAGTTTTAGGTGAGCAAGCCCAAAGAGATCTCAGAAGGTGTCACTTCCTGGTTTTCCTTGTTTAGGTTTGCAAATCAAGCAAGTTTGAGGTTGATTAATATGTGGATACAGGGGTGAGATTCTACCGGTTTGGACCAGTTCGGGTGAACCGGATGTTAAGTTTTCATCTGGTTCGCTGAACAGGTATTTCAACTGACTGGCTGGCCCCTCCCACCCTTCCCCTCCCCTCCCCTCCCAGGAGTCTCCATGCGATGCAGGTAAGTACAGGGTCCACATGGAGGCTCTGGAAGAGGGGAAATGGGCCTGCCAAAAGTAAAAAAACTGGCCTGTTTCCAGCTTCTGGAGGGCCTCCAGAGCCCGGGGAAGCTGTTTTCACTCTCCCAGAGGCCCAGGGGAGGCCTCCAGACCCTTGGGAAGGCGAAAAACAGCCTTCCCAGAAGTTCTGGTAGGCGACACCCACTATGGCCATGCCCACCCAGCAACCGGGCAGTGAACAGGTTGTTGAGATTTTTGAATCCCACCGCTGTGGATAAGACATTAGTAGCAAATTCCTGGGGTTGTAGGCTAAACTGGGAGTTTAAAAAAAAGTACAGGGGTACAGTGATGGCAAAACCATTTCCATACTGTGGCCAAAAACTCTGTATGGATGTGTCAAAAGCAAAAACAAAAGCATCTGGAATTGAGGTTGACCGAAATGGATCTATCCACACATCCATTCTTGATTTATCAATCTGAGAAAGAGCCACACACTTTCTTCTCTCCTTTTCTTTCTTTTATTCCTTGGATTTGTATTCTGCCTTGTTGGATTCTAGTTTCCTTCAGGGTTCAAAGTGGGAATCCTGTTTCTAAATGCAGGACACAGGATATTAAGGCAAATGATGTGTGTCACTGGACGTATTCTTGATACTTGCTACTGTAGGTTTCTTGTACTTTTAATTTTTCAGGATAATCATTTGATGCTGCAAAGCATTGTCCTGTTTTGACAGCTATTTTTGTGTAGTGGTTAATGACACTTGTTAGAAACCAGGAATCTGAGAGTTCTATTTTTGCCTTGGACCCAAAGCTGACTTTGGCCAAGTCACTCAGTTTCAGTTTCAGGAAGAAGACAAACATTGCCAAGAAAACCATATTGACTTCTCTAGACAGTTCCTAGGAGTGAGGAATGTTATGGAAGCTCCACCATTACTCATCTTTATAAGAATACCTTTGGACTCTTAAGCAGATAAAAGTATTACATTTTTCCGCCTATAAGATGACCTCATGTTTCATGTAGAACAGGGGTATCAAACTCAATTTTGTTGAGAGCCGCATTAGGGCTCTGGTTGAAATTGGGGGAGGGGGAAGTTGGGTGGGCGTGGCTAACTGGGCAGGTGTGACCAGCTTGACACCACTACCCAAACTGCTGCCATGTTTCCTCTTCACATTGAGTAGACCAGGCCTTAGCCACACTGAAGCAACATAGGCCCTTACATTTTCCAGGACAGCCCCATGGGCTGGATCCAACCACATCACGGCCTTGTGTTTGACATCCCTGTGATACAGGAAACAACTACAATAGAGAGGAATGATAGAGCTGCATATAAGGTAGAGGCTCATCCGTCAGAGCTGGAGGAAGGGATGGGCCACGCCTTCTCCTCTCTTCCTCCTGTGTATAAGACGCCCCTCCATTTTCAAGTAAATATTTTTAAGAAAATGTAGCATCTTATACACAGAAAACTACGGTATCAGGAACCTGCTTCATTTGGAGATGTGTTTGATATTTGGAAAACAAAACCAATAACATAGAAACAATTTCGGTTAATTTTATTTTAGCCTCCAAAATAAGAAAACAACCTGCTCATAAATGAATGTTTATGGTTGGTTATGCTACTATGATGTTGGGAAAGATTGAAAGCAAAATGAGAAGGGGACAACAGAGAATGAGACGGTTAGATAGTGTCATTGACACAGTGAGCATGAGTTTGGACAGACTCCAGGAGACAGTGGAGGATGGGGGGGGCCTGGGGTTGCAAAGAGTCGGACAGGATTGAACAAATTTGAAGGCAATTAATTTGCAAACGTCTACATTTCACCTTTCCAAGCAGCCATTTTAGGAGGGCACCCATAGGCCTTCAGAATTCTAGCTAGACCCCTGTCCTCAAATTGTGTTCCTGTGTAATCTGTGGAATTAAGGTGAGATAGTTTCATATCCAAGCTTATCAACAGTGCCTAAAGTGCAGCTGGAAAATTGAAGAGGTCATGGGCTTGTTAAAATCCACCGAGTGATTGTTAAAGCTGAGTGGAGAAGTTCAGCTTCCCACCTCAAAAACAAACATTCCATGGGTTGAAATGCACCCAGAGCGTATAAATCACGAATGCTTTTTAATTGCCTGAACATGTACATCCATCAGGTGGACATATTTACACCCCCAGTCTCCTGCCTAAGTTAAGGAGGGTGGAAATTTCTCAAAAGCTTTTCATGCGTTACATCCTGAAGTTGGACAGGAGCCTCCCTTCCACCCTTTCATTTCTGTAATAACCATAGCGGACCATTATTTCTTTACCAGACTTCAAACTAATTTCTATCACAGTTTAGTCCAGGGATCAGCAACCTTAAACACTCAAAGAGCCACAAAGGTCCTAACTGGAAGCTCCTCATTCAATTCTGGAGCTGACCGGAAGTCCGGTTCCTCCACCATAGAGTCTCCTCCTAGCATAGTGTCCTTTTTCCTCTACCTGTCCTAACCCAAAGCTCTATCAATTGTGGAGCCGACCAGCGACAGGGAGCCACAGCAGAAGGATGAAAGAGCTACATGTGGCTCCAGAGCTGCAAGTTGCTGACCCCTGATTTAATCACTTTGATCAGAAAGTATAGTCTGAAAGAATGTTCCAGAGAACATTGGTCCAGCAAAGATTCCTACTCAACTGTGTCACCTAGACTAGGACTATAAATTTACCTATCATTTGGAGGGGAAAACAGCAGGTTGGGGATTACTGGAAGTGTTTTGTTTGAGTATCTCCAACACAGAGAATAACCATCACAAAACAGGACCTGGGAGCCTGTTTTTGCTGGCAGAGTACTCGGGCCACCATTGGCGCCCCTGACACGTGTGATAACATGCTGGCCATGCCCATCCTGGCCACGCCCACCCCAGCCCCTCAAGGTCAAACACAACCCTGATGCAGTCCTCAATGAAATTGAGTTTGACAACCGTGGTATAACATAAGAGTATTACACAACACATTCCTAGTTACACTACCAATGCAGAATTTAGGATGCAGTAGGAGTAGTGGGGGCAGGTGGAAATCCCATCTAGTATGTAAGTAAGGTATTGTGTCCTTTGAGTCACCTTCAATTTTTGGTGGTTTCATGCAGCAAGTATTAAAAGGTTTTCCATTGCTTGCTTTCATTTCCCTCCCCCCCCCCACTTCCCAGGCTAGCCTACAGCCACAGGATTCCCTCACTGTTCTGACCCACGTCCTTTTCCAACAAATCAAACACAATCCAAAGGGAGCAGAAACCTTGTAATGCTTTTACAAAATAATTAGCTGTGCTAAGTATAAGCCTTGCCAAACTGTGCGAGGCTTGCCAAAAGATAACAGGCAAGAAATAATTTGCAATACAAGAATCTTCAAATACAAACTCAGGATACTGGAATGTCCATGAGGCCGGAGTTTCAAAACGTTTTTGCCTTCTGCAAAGTATGTTCCTTTCACAGCTGGCTTTTATTTTCTTGAAGGAGGGGCCATTACCTTGCAGCCTTACTCCCGAGTCACCCGTGCTGTTGTAGCTGCTCTTTCCTATGAAAGAGTGCATGCACGCGCACTTGGCACAGGCTCCTCGGGAACCTCCTCATCATTGCTGCCAGCCCCCACAATCTCTGAAGGCAGCAGTTCCCTCTGAAGGGGCCATTACCTTGCAGCCTTACTCCCTAATAGTCCTAGCCCCTCATCTGAGTCCTCGCTCTTCTCAGCCATCCGCACCTGCTGCCAGTTAACCATAACCCTAAGCATTAACCAGCTCTGACCCTGTTTCATTTTTCAAGTTTAACCATGATCAGCCAAGTGCTGTGATTTCATCATGGAGATGCTGCATTCTTTACGTGCTACACACTCACCATTTTCTGAAAGTCACAAATCAAATCCATAGACATATATAATTTATTGTGATTTCCTCCTACTCGTTCCTTATTGCTCCCAAGCAGATATAAATGTTTAAGTTCTTTCCTAAAATAAGTATTAAGGAGCAAACTCACTGATAAATTTTGGGAGAGGAACCTGCATAAACAGTTGTAGAGAATTGAGATAAATAGCAATTTAAAAATTCAACTTTCTAAGAACTCGCTTATGCATAAAGTTAGCCTTTCTTTTGGCAGAACCATTCTATATTCCTAGGAATTTCCTTTAAATTAACTTATCTTGGATGAAAAGCATTATGGTTATTATTATTAAAGGTTTATTTTCTTTCCATTGTACCTTAATGACCAACAATCCTTACTTGTATTGGGCCTGTTACAATCAGCGCTAGTAAGCAATTACTTTCACGTGCTTTCTTGCCTTGGGCATAAACAAGATCTTAGAATATAAATCTGTTTATAATACTCTACAGTGGTGCTGTTTTGATTCTATGGACTTTCTTTAACAGTCCTTTTTTTCTTACTTTAATTATGCCTCAGTTAACTAACTCAACAGTGAACTTAGAGACTGTGAACTTATATAGCTATTGTATAGCAATTAATTCCCTGTTCCATAGAGATTGGCATTAACTATCTCATTATATATAATAAGGTATATTATACGTACAAATCTATGTAATTTTTTTACAGATATAGTACACAAAGCATGCTTTTATACACACTTGTTCACAATTCAATCCCAATCTAGTCAATGATATTTTTTTTAGAAAAAAATGTAACCCGGTCTTAGTACTATTGAAATATTTGTTATTTCACAGTAGGAATCTTCTGCTTTGATCCTTCATTTCTTCCTTACTATTGTATTCTCAATGCATTTACCATTTACATTTAATATTCCTCAAATCATCCTCATTGCTTATATTTTATTCTATTGAATTGCCACTGCAGAATTCCAAATGGTTTCCTTCAACAGCTGAATTATATTTACTATTAACAGTGATTGGGATTTTAATTTTTGTGTGTATTGTATCCTTTTGCCATATCTGGCTTAAATGAGGCTAAATTATGCTTTGTTTCCATTTTTCCTTCACACTTTTGAGTTTAACACATAGCATTCAAATTGCAATAGCAGGGATCTTAGAGGCATTCTAGTCCAGGGGTGTCAAAACTCAAGGCCCGAGGGCCAGATATGGCCTACAGGGTGCTTAGATCTGGCCCATGGGGCCACCCTGGAAACAGCAAAGGACCGACCTGTGGTGCCTCTGCCAATGAAAATGGAACTCAGGAGGGCCACGCGTGGCCATCACGAGCTCCATTTTCATTGGCAGACGGTTGCAGGAGGCAGTCGCAGCTGAAAACGGAACTTGGGAGCCCATTTTCATTGGCAGACTGCTCAGGTAGCCACAGGCACCCCCAACATGAGTGACATTGATCTGGCCATGCCCACCCCAACCAGGCCCCCCCGGCTCCCCAAGTTCAAACACAACCCTGTTGCGGCCCTCAATTGAAATGAGTTTGACACCCCTGTTCTAGCCCAACCCCCTGCTCAAACAGGAGTCCCTATACCATTTCAGACAAGTCCAGTCTCTTTTTAAAATCTCCAGTAATGGAGCACCCACAACTTCCGGAGGCAAGCCATTCCACTGGTTAATTGTTCTCACTGTGAGGAAATCTCTCCTTAATTCTACCTTGGTTCTCTCCTTGATTAGTTTCCATCCATTGCTTCTTGACCTGCCTTCAGGTGCTTTGAATAGGTTGACCCTTCCTCTTCCTTGTGGCAACCCCTTAGATATTGGAACACTGCTATCGTGTCTCTCCCCACTCCAGTCCTTCTTCTCACTAGACTAGACATACCCAATTCCTGCAACCATTCTTCACATGTTGTAGTTTTTAGATTGTGATCCTGTGCTTTTATAGAGTTTGAACCTGTAATCCCTTGGAAATATTTCTGGATTTCTGGGACATAGAATTTGTTGCTGGAGGGGGTTAATGGAATTCCTCCTTCCAAGGTTGGAAAACGTTTTGAATTATTTGCAGTTGGATGGCGTTTGATCCCAATCCATGGAGCTGTCATATCTAATGTATATAACAAGTACTACTATGTTGACCAATGTCAACTGAATCACGTCAGAATACACATAAGTCTCCAGGTTGTTTTGAACAAGAATATAAAAGAGAGAGAGAAGCAAACGCAGACAGACAATTCAAGCATTCATAATTCATTTCAGCCTTACACCAATACATAAAGGAACATCACACCATCAATTACTGCAGTACAAGTCCAGTATTTTATGTAAAAAAACCTGAAGTTTTAAGCCTAAACAATAATTAAAGCTGAGCCTCCTACTACTAAAACCTAGATATTATCTCTTTGGAAAGCTATGCAACAGCAATCTTGAGGTTCTCGTTGCCAATACTGTGCTTGTTATATGTAAGATAATTAGTACTTATTGATATGATTTCTGCAGGAGCTGTTTTAATTTTTAAATCATATCTTTAATTTGTTACATTCTTTTTCTTTTACAGTAGCTAAATTGTGTGTGCATGCATGCCTGAGCATGTATGGCTGTGCTTGCCCATTTGCAAATAGAGAAACCTTCGCAAACAATCACATTCAAAAAGAGAGAGAAAAGAAATGTGCATTTTCTTGAGAACGAGCACAGAGTGCGGCGCAGCATTTGTATGCTAAAAATGTACTTTCCCTGCCTTCCCCTCCTTTTATGTTTGCCCTTAATTACTCCAGAGAAATGGATATAGTATCAGCGCATCCATTTTTTTTTAGAAAGGAAAACCAAGGGAGTTTTTACATATGTGTACTGGTTATTTTTAAAACTAGTGCAGATGCTGTTCTAAACAGCTTTCCTCTAGGCTGCTCCAAGACCTTTTGCTGTCTGAAAGACAGGGCAAGATAGCGTTTTTTTCCCTAATCCATACAACCACAAGAGAATGAATTTGCTTCCAGCTAACAATTAAATTGTGCCTTCCAATGGAAGGAGTTTACAAAAACCCAAAACGCATTATGCTCTATAATAGGAAGGAAATGCATGGAGTCCAATAAGAAGCCAAACATCGCTAGTAAGGTGTTTGTTTTGCCTTGCCCACTGATAGAGTTAATCCTAACTAGCTGTTTCTCTCCTCCTCCCTCCCCCTCCCTCCCTCTCTGTCAATGCATATGTGCACCTCCAAGTCAATTTTTGACTCCTGGTGACTGTCTGGACTACTTCCTGCATTTTTCTTGGCAAGGTTTATATAACATTTATTAAGAATTGTGACTATAATAGTAAAATCTAATGCAAACTAAAGAATGAAAGAAAAGAGAATAGAAAAGAGTACAAACTGCAAGAAAAAAGAGAGGTGAAAGAAAAGTAAGAATGCAATAAAGAAAGTGAAAATAAATATATATAAAGAAGTTAACTTTTATCATAAGAAGTATAAATGAATTTAGTCACCCCTGAATTTACTTCACTCCCTTTAAGTTAGAAATATTTATCTCTTCTTTCCCTATCCCATCTCTTATCTATAAATCAATCTATAAAGACATCATTTTTTTTCAGTTCTGGTTTTAGCAGAAAGTCATAAAGGTTGCCAGAAAAAAGAATATATTTTCTTTTAATCTTGATCAAATAAACCAACTTTGTATTTCTTCCTTTTCGCTTCTAACAGTCTTAATCTTTAGTTTGTTCTAATATTGTCATAGGATTTAGTTTCTCTTCATTTGTCCCATCACACAGAGTTCTTCAAGGCTTTAACACTCTCTTTTGTAAATCCAATAGCAAAAAAGTATCCAGGTCACTCTCTTGGTTTCTCATTTATATATCCTTTTTAAAAATTTAAAACATGCCAGTTTCTTTTGTAAATCCAGTGAAATATTCTCTTTGAAGTTATTCTTTTGATTTGTCATTTTTAAATCCACATTCAACACTATCTCTGTCTTCTCAGATAAATTTTGTTGCACAATCATTTTTTTCAATAACATATTTTGGACCCAATCAATTCATAGAAGCAGAGTATTAATTATATTGCTGCGATTGTGGCTACTATTTTCTGATTCTGTTCTTCAAAGTCTTCTTCGGTATTTTTATTGGTATAATGTTTTGCAACATTTTATAGGTTTGCAAATCATTTCTCCACCTAAAACCTGTGGTTGTCAGCTCCACTTTCACAGAGCTGACTTCAGTTCCTCATATGTCTCCTGGAGTTGTCAGTTTTTAATTAAATAGACAAGTCCCTACAGTTTTCATGGCAGAGTTTTTCAGAAGTGGTTTACCATTGTATCCTTCTTTCCTAGAGCTGAGAGAAAATGACTGGCTCAAGGTCACCCAGCTGCCTTAGTGCCTAAGGTAGGACTAGAACTCACATTCTCCCAGTTTCTAGGCTGGTACCTCAACCATTACACCAAATTATCCTCAATCATAGCTTTCCCATAGAAACACCCTTAATAGGTGTTGCACTTGCACAGGATGAAATATCTATAAGGGATCATAAAAGAAAAGAACTCTGTTTACTTAGAAAGGTTGTGTTCCAGCTAGTTTATTTTCTGCTCCATTCGTAAATAAAGCAAAAGTGTAGAAAACCAATCTCATCATTTTCTAGGCATAATCTCATTGAGCTCTGTTGCTGTATGAATTTTTATCCAGCCTGACTTATTTCTAATATTGATACTGAGATTGAAAAATTGCTCAGAGCAATTTACAATTGCAAAGTAAGACAGAAATTTTTCTGCAAATACGTATTTCATGTCAGGCAGAAGTCTACGACCTGAGGCCATAGAAATGCATGGCTTCCTGAATGCATTTAGCACAGACATTACAAAGCTTCAAAATGGTTACAAAATTGTCATTTATAATGAAAGTGGAAATTATTAAATATTTAACTGGAGTATAATAATATTAATGATACAGAATTTAATTTTTCCCTCGATCTTGCACGTATCATGCTCTGTAAAAACCCAGTTTGGTTCTTGGCCCAGGAAAAGTTATATACCATTCATGTGGTAAATTCATCTCTTAATTCCAGCCTTGTACGATGGCAGGCAGGAGTATAATAAAATGTGGTGATCAACCCCAATTTACCTTATATGGTTTTCCAGGAAAATGGGGCACATTCATGAATGATAAATTTGATGCAAAGCATTTATGGAATCACGAGGTCCTTGGTGCTCTCTTGAGTTTGGTTGTTTTCTTGTAGATCTATTTTCATTACCAAACTAGGTAACATCATTGGTACTAGATACACCACCTAGCTCAGAGAGCACTAAGGACTCCACAATTTAACCTACAAACATTCCCTTTAATGGAATCATTGGGCTAAGAGATAGTCAGTCACTGACTATGTGAAGGATCTTAGCTTTCATGTCCTCCTTACTTGCTTCTGAAAGTCTTTGGGTTGCCCAAGATCTCTGTGTGTGTATGTATGTAGGTCCTTTAGTAACTAGAAGTCCCATTGGTTAAGTCTAGACTAGAAGGCCTCCCCAAAAAATACAGAAGAAGGCAGTGACAAACTTCATCTATATTTTTGCCAAGAAAATAACCTTGTGCTTATTTTCCATATGAACACAACCACTGATATAAAAAAGAAGCTTACTGCTTCTCTATCCCCATCCTAATCGACTTGCCATGTAAATTTTACAGTGAGTTCATCTTCTTAAAACATGGAATATGTTTAACAAAATTAACCTAAAGCTTTTAAATTCTACATCTACTCACAATTATGAATTATTATGTTGCATATATGGCATTTCACCCTTACCTGAATTGCTTTCATCGCATTTAACTTGGCTATATAAGTAGTTGTACCTCAGTTGTTTTTCCTGTTATCTTGATTGTAAAGCATCCTGTTTTGCCTAGGGTCAGGGCAGTGAGATGCCCATGCAATTGTTTCTTTTGGAGCCAGAGAAAATAAGCTTACCAGCAAAGAAAGGAATTTTCAACATTATTATTAGTTCAAGCCAAACAGATTTAAAAGCATAACATTAAAAAAGTATTCATATCAAACAAGATGATACCCAAATCTCTTATAAGTTGCTTGTCCAGGTTCCAACAGATGCCCTAATTAAATGAGGAGCCTTGAGTCAAGCTTCAAAAGAAATCCAGCAGTCCAGGAATGCTTTATGAGTTGACAGTGCTCTTTAATAACAACAGAGATATGCCAAGGGTGGCCAGTTTCCACAGTATACCCAGTGTTAGGTTCCATGCAGAACACTCAACCAACCATAATGCCAATTATTTAATGCCAATGTTTTAATCAAAACCTGGTACCAGAACTTCACAGCCCTGCTATGTTCAGGAGGCTGCAAGAAATGACCTTGACTGATGGGATGGGAACCAAAAGTTTGAGACTTTCACAATAAGAGAAGCTTGGCAACCATGTGAAGATTGCCCCTTTCTCCTTTGCAAAAGTGGGAAATGAGCAGGTTAGCTCAGATGGACCTCTATTTTATTTTTTATTTATTTATTTTATTTGCATTTATATGCCGCCCTTCTCCGGAGACTCAGGGCAGCTTACAGTCTTTAGAGCACCATGCTAAGTACTCGGCAATAGCCTTCATTCCACTGTATATGCCTGCTTATTACCAGGGCTTCTTTTTGGGCCCCCCAAGCGGCATTTTTTACAAAGTCAGCTTATTGCCCCCAACAATCTTGGGTCCTCAATTTACCTACCCCGAGAGGATGGAAGGCTGAGTCAATCTTGAGCCTGGTGAGATTCGAACCTGCACTAATTGCTGGCAATTGAGCTAAGTGCTAGATGATTAACAGCCTGCACCTCCAAGGCCCTCTAACTTTCTAGAGTTTTCCTTAATATGAAGGACAAATCAAAATATGTCCTCTGAAATAACCATGGTCTTCTTCATTGCCACTACATCAGTTGTGGGATTCAAAAAAAATTATTACTGGTTCTGTGGACATGGCTTGGCTTGACTTGATGGGCATAGTAGGGGAAGGTTACTGCAAAATCCCATTCCCTCCCCACCCCACTAACCTGCTTTCCAGCTCCGTTCTCCTGTGCAGGGCAACAAAAGAAGACCCAGCCAATCAGCTGGGACTCAATGGGAGGCAGAGAATAGATGGGGTGGGGCCAGTCAGAGATGATATTCTGAACTACTCAAAATTTCTACTATCGGTTCTCCAGAACTGGTCAGAACCTGCTGAATACCACCTCTGCACTACACTTCTTCCTTCTCCTCCTCCTTCAAGACACATGTTTATAACCTACTTAATATAGAGAAATGCAGTGGATAAAAAGTGATCCCTTTTGGGGACAAAATGCCTCTTTCTGCTTCAGATGGAGTTATGCTTGACTGGTACACTCTTGCCAAGAATTCTCACTAAAGGGAAAACTGCAAGACATACAATAAATGTCTACCTTGACCTTGACTAAACATGTTTTTTTAAGGTTGTATTAGTAAGATATTGATTGTTTGACAACCCGTGAGATATCTAAGTTGCAAGCATTTTCTCAAATTTTGAGCATGGCTGCGTTGTGGAGCTGTGGGATTAGGAACAATTCTTACACTGATGTGGAACACAACATGCAAATGCGACCTTCACATCACATCATCTTCCATATGGTGACCTTTCAGATTGTTGAATGCTGCTTTTCATGCAGTTCTTTCTTTGCCATTTTTCCATTTGGTTAAATGTGTCCAATTTCTTTAGCTTTCTCTCTTGGCTTCGTGCCTTTGATAGCGCGATCTGTAACCAACAGGAATCTGTAACAGAAATCAGATTTTATGTATGAAAGGGTTAAAAGAATAAAACCACAGCGAGCTACTTTTAGCTTATTTATTTTAAGGCTCCATCCAGCAAACTCCCTCTCCCCCCCCACCCCCCAAAAAAACACATTACAGTTTTTAAAACTGCAATAAAAAGTATAGGAATGTTAGCAAGCATCCTCGTTAATATCATTTGACAACAATGCAGTGCCAAACTGTCTGGGATATATTTATACAATGCATAACCTAGTGTTACAGTAAGTACTGGGACTTTAACCACATGATTTTTATAATTAGCTGGTAACAACTGCATGTATATTAGAAAGACCTGTTGCAATGCCGTCAATTAAATCGATGGCAGTTCTTGCTCCAGGTTTTGAGAAACCCTTGGGCAAGATGCATTTGGTGGTCTTCTATATCAGCTTAGTTGACACACACACCCAGTGATATTGACACTGTACACTTATTTGAGCTCTCCCTTTGGGTCCAATCAACACAGTTGACCAGAGAGTAAACAGCCAATTGTCGAGAAACTGTGGCTTCCTTTCCTTCAACCTTTTTCCTCTAATCACTTGCATGGAGAAGACAAGCAAAAAACAACAACAGGAAAGATAAGCAGCAATGTAAGGGGTGTTCTGAGATTAGCAACCCTTCTGACACAAAAGTAGATTTCAGTCGATGCCCAATTTTGCACATCAGCTCTGGTGGAGACAAATATTTTAAATTATTTCACTTTTGCCATACACCCATCTGTGAGAGACAGCCTTTGTAAACAAACACTTTCCCATCTACCAGGTATGGATTGAACAGGTTCGAAAGACACTTAAAAATATCGGGTGGCAAATATTAATGGATTTTGTATCCTACGTCATCCTACCTGTCCAAATGCAGTTGGCAGATAATACTTGATGCGTCAACAGTTCCTTCTTCCGTGAGCTAATGGCAACCAATCACAGTAGCCATGAAATATCCTGTTCTTCGGATTCCAGCACTGTCAAAGGAAACAATTTAACCAAAGCTGAATAGCTGAAAATGCTTAAATGATAAATTGGCACATTTTACAGAAACCAGAATCCTAAAGAGGCAACTGCAGATGCCACTCTTTTGTGAACCGTAAGTTTGGATATTTGGAGATATTTGGAAGGGCCAGGAATGGATCTGTAGAAAGGGCAGAGACAGGAAGGCGCTATAGGAACAGTTCTAATGTACAGGTAGTCCTCAACTAAAGACCACAATTGACCCCCCCAAATTATGTTGTTCAATGAGACAGTTAAGTAAGTTTTACACCATTTTTCAACCTTTTTTTGCCACAGTTACTAAGTGAATCCCTGGAGTTGTTAAGTTAGTCACACGGTTGGTAAGTGCCTTCCCTTGCTTGTCAAAGGGTCACAAAAGAGGATCATGTGATCCTGGGACACTGCAACCGTCAAGTTGCCAAGGGTCTGAATTTTGATCACATAACTGTGGGATGCTGTATGTGTGAAAATGGTCATAAGTCCCTTTTTTTCAGTGCCATTGTAACTTTGAACAGTCACTAAACGAATGTTATACTTTGAGGACACCTGCACTAGTAAGGTGGGGAACCAAAGCAATTGTGGGTTATGGGTCCTAAACTCATATTTTCCCCCCAGTCACTTATAAACCAGTGGGGTTGATAAATTCCTGAAATGCTCAGGGCTGGATTAATAAGTCCCTGCAACACTTACGCCCCTGGCATTCCTAGGATGCAGAACAGCAAAAGATTAACTCTCTTTGTTAAAACAAGAAGTGCCCAGGAGCATCACCTGGGCACATATTCTCAAATTTGTGACCCTTGACATCAGAGGTGGTATTCAGCAGGTTCTGATCAGTTCTGGAGAACCGGTAGTGGACATTTTGAATAGTTTGAAGAACCTCTGACTGGCCCCGCTCCCATCTATTCTCTGCCTCCCAAGTTCCAGCTGATCGGCTGGGTCTTCTTTTGTTGCCCTGCACAGGAGAATGAGGCTGGAAAGTACGTTAGTGGGGTGGGGAGGGAATGAAGATTTTACAGTATTCGTCCCCTGGAATGGGGTGGGAATGGAGATTTTACAGTATCCTTCCCCTGCCATACTCACCAGGCCACATCATGCATACCAAGCCACACCCACAGAAAAGGTAGTAAATTTTTTTGAACCACACCACTGAACATCATGCTTTAACTTTCACACTGTACCTAAATCTGGTATCTTTCAGACTTCAGTCTCTGTCTGTCTCTCTCTCTTGGATTTCATGGTATTATAATATAGAGGTGACCACATAGGAAAAAGATCCATCAGATAATCCTGTTGTTAAGCCAATAAGCTTCCTACAGGATCTCTATTAAGAGTTAAAGAAATATAGATTGAAATAGCATGGCTCACGCATTCTTTTCTCCTTTACATATAGTGCACTTTTAATTTTCCATTTATAACTAACATCAATTATTTAACTTTATAAATATTAACACCATCCTCAGTTTGACATTCTTAATAGTATTTGATTAAAAAAGAAGAAGATGTAGGATCTGTAGGTTTGTGGAGAATTGTACATTTGTTCAGAACTGAAAAGTAAACTAATATTTTCATAAGGATTGGGTCATAGTTTGGTGAACCGGCAAATACCACCTCTGACTGGCCCCTCCCCCATCTATTCTCTGCCTCCAGGGTTCCAGCTGATTGGCTGGATCTTCTTTTGTTGCCCTGCAGAGGAGAACGGAGCTGGAAAGCAGGTTAGTGGGGTGGAGAGGGAATGGAGATTTTGCAGTAACCTTCCCCCAGGAGTGGGGATGGAATGGGGATTTTGCAGTATTTTTCACCTGCTATGCCCACCAAGCCACGCCCACAGAACCAGTAGTAAAAGATTTTGAGGCCTACCACTGCTTGACATCAGGGGTGGGAGTCTACCAGTTCACACCTATTCACTAGAACTGGTTGTTAACATTCTAGGCAGTTCAGAGAACCGGTTGTTAGAAGAAATTACTGGCCTAATCCTGTAAGGAAGGCAGGAAGGAAACATTCTGGTGTTGCTTACAGAAACTGCCTCTCGGTTAACCCTTATTACATTCTTGGCAGGACTAGACTTCCTGTCTCAGAAACGTCTCTGGAGTTTTTTCCCCCCTCCTTTGCTGGTACTTTGCTTATGTGGAGTGACCTTTCAAAGTTACAATGGCACTGAAAAAAGTGACTTATGACCATTTTTCAGACTTACGATTGCTGTAGCATCCCCACAGTCTTGAGAGGCCAGGCAAGGAGATGCGTGCCTCGATGTGAGTGATATTGAGTTGGCCACACCCAGCCAATAACATAACCACCAAGCCATGTCCACCCAGTCACATGACCACCAAGCCACGCCCACCACTTAAGCCACGCCCACAGAACCGGTTGTTAAAAAATTTGAATCCCACCCCTGCTTGACATGTCAACACCAGATGGATAAAAAGTAGAACCTGTCTGGTTCAAAGATGTTGTGCAATCTACCAAATAGAAAGACAGGCCATACACATCTGTGCTCCCTTTGTGTTGAGGGAGGGCCCTGATATTTTAAGCTGTAGAATGCCTCATTGCTGCAGGAACCCACTCTCAGCCCACGTGATGTTCAGTTCAAACAGCAGAGCACACAAGACAAGGATTAGTGCTTTTGTGCTCTCTTTTGAGGGTGGGAGGAAAAAGAACAGATGCTATTTTTTGCCCACTAATGTGCCATTTTCTTCTCTGTTTATTTAATGCAAAGATGGGTTTGGTAAGTTAATTGCTCGGCTGCTGCTTGAACAATGCCACTCAGGAGCTGAAAGTAACACAATTCTGTTTTTTTCCCCCCCATTTTTTTTCCTGTGGGGGGGGGGGGACTTTGACCGTAAATATAATTCTACTTCCCATGAGATAAAACACCATGCTTTCTCTTACAGAGGGGCATCTACAGGCTCAAAAAACCGAAAACAGATTACACTTGGTGTCTAATATGATATCCTAAGATGCAAAAAACATTTTGTTTTTTTTCAAGCATTGATAGAATAGAAGAAAAATACAGATAACCATTAGCATTCAAGCATTTCCTCCCCCCTCATGAACTCCACCAGTGTTCATGAATGGGGAACGTGAGCAAGTCTTAATTCAGATTCTGTTGTTGTCAACAACTAGACACACGAACAGTTTTTTCCCGAAAGCCATCACTTTGCTAAACCAATAATTCCCTCAACCCTGTTCAACTATTACAAAGTCTGCACTACTATTACTATTAACCTTCTCATTACTCCTTACCACCCATCCTCTCCCACTTGTGACTGTATGACTGTAACTTTGTCGCTTGTTTACTTACAATTTATATTGACTGTTTCCTAGTATGATTCGATTGCTTATTGTACCCTATAACTATCATTAAGTGTCGTACCTTATGATTCTCAACTCCTGACAAATGTATTTTTTCTTCTATGTATACTGAGAGTATTTACACCAAGACAAATTTCTTGTGTGTCCAGTCACACTTGGCCAATAACGTATTCTATTCTATCTATTCTATTGTTATCTTTTCTTTGAGTCTGTTTGGTTTCTGATAAATCTGACAAGATATATTGTCTGGAGGCAGCATGCAGTAGCCAATGTGAGTTCTATCCTAGAGGTTCCCTTATTGAACAAAAAAAAAAAACCAAGACAATTGCCCTCTGTTTGTATCTCTGCATATCAGCTGACATGATTGTCATGGTCAAAGCACGTTAGAACAATTCTGAGGAGTATTTTTAACAAACTCTTGAAATTTTTAATACACAGCTACCACTTCCAAAGATCATGGCTCACATTGCCCACTTCTATATACAACTGCTTTCTTTATTTCATTTCATTTCATTTCATTTCATTTCATTCATTCATTTATTCATTTATCAAAAGCTTACAATACAATAGAAATAAGAATAAACATAAGTTTAAATATAAGAAATAGGAATTAATAATTGGGGACAATAGGACAGGGACTATAGGCATGATTGTGTGCTTATGCACGCCCCTTACAGACCTCTTAGGAATGGGATGAGGTCAATAGAGGTTAGTTTGAGGGTAAAAGAGTGGTGGTTTGAGCAGGTAACAACATAATCAGGTAGTGAGTTCTAGACATTGACCACTCTGTTGCTGAAATTGTACTTCCTGCAATCAAGTTTGTAGTGGTTTACATTTAGTTTATGTCTGTTGTGTGCTCTTGTGTTGTTGTGGTTAAAGTTGAAATATTCATTAACTGGTAATCTATGATTTCATGTACTATGCTTAAGTCCAATCTTAGTCGACGTAGTTCAAGGTTGTCTAAGCCTAGAATCTCAAGTCTAGTGGTGTAAGTATTCTGTTGCGAACAGAGGAATGTAATATTCTTCTGGTAAAATACTTCTGGACTCGCTCAATTGTATTTCTGCCTGATATGCAGTGCGGATTCCAGATAGCAGAGCTGAATTCAAGTATTGGTCTAGCAAAGGTTTTGGATGCCCTAGTTTGCAAATCAATATTACCAGAGGAAAAGCTTCATAAAATTAAATTTACAACTCTTAAAGCCTTTTTGGCAATACAGTTGCAGTGAGTTTTGGCTCTTAGGTCATTCGATATGACCTTTCTACTCTACTTTGAGGCTTTTCTTGTACCCCAGAAGTGCCAGGTTTTGAATTTGAAGATTTTCATTGAATTGACGCTTTTCATCCTAAAGTGGAAACAGTCCCGTGATTATCAGAGGATGTGATGGACTGTGCAGCTGAATGGTGGAGGAAGGGGCATGTCAGCAGTAGCACCACAACCTGCTAGAAAGGACACAGCATATTCCAGAGAGAGGCCCAAGACGAGAGACTGTGCAGTCCTGAACTGGAAGGGTTTGGAAGGAAAGGGTTCAGTGTAGTCCCAAAAGTGCTTTTTTCCAAGAGGCAACTGGACTTTCTGGTTTTTCTTTGAAGACGTTTCATTTCTCATCCAGAATTATGCTTCTGAGTATTTTCTGATATTCTGATACTCCACAAACATTCAGGCATGCATTTTGGAAAGAATATTGGAAAAGCTCAGAAGGATCTTCAGCCAACACAACATATGTGCACTCTTCAAACCCAAGAATACAGTGAGGCAGAAGCTTGTCCATCCCAAGGATAAAATACCCCAACACAAACTGAGCAACATGATATATGCAGTGCAATGCAGTGAGCCATGTGCAGGTCTGTACATTAGGGAAACACAACAACCACTTCATAAACACATGGCACAAAATAGAAGAACAAACCCATCAGGACTAGATTCAGCAGCCCATCTGCATTTCAAAGACAAAGACCACTCTTTTGAAGACAGCAAAGCCCATATTTTGAACAGAGGAGGCCACTGGTTTGAAAGACGGGTCAAGGAGGCCATCAGTGTCAAAATTCATCAACCCTCTTTCAACAGAGGGGGAGGGATATCACATCATCTATCTCCAGTCTACAATACAATCCTTTCAGCAGTTCCAAGTAGGCTCCATGGCCATTTGGAGTTTGCATTACCTGATGACACAGATAAACCTACAAGTGGCCTTAGTGACTGCAAGTGACCCTGATGACACAGATAAACCTACAAGTGGCCTTAGTGACTGCAAGGAGGATAAACCCTTCATTCCTCATCATCCAGTCAGAGTAGAAGAAGCTTTTTTGATAAGAAGTGAAAAGTCTTCAAAGAAAAACATGAAAGTCCAGTTGCCTCTTGAGAAAAAAACCTTTTGGACAACCGTGGTCTGGATGACTGAAAATCTTCATAGATGTTCAGGGTAGCCTCCTTCATCTTAGAATTTTTCAGGGTATATCCCAACGGTGTTTTTTTCAAAAGGCAACTGGACTTCTTTGTTTTTCCTTGAAGATGTTTTGCTCCTCATCCAATAAGCTTCTTCAGTTGAGAACCAAATAAGCTTCTTGAATGAAAAACAAAATGTCTTCTGAGAATCTTCATAGTCACCCCATAGACACTTCCAGGGTATATCTGTTAAGTTAGAAGCTTTATTGCAACTCTAAAATAGGCATAGGAATGCTTTTCGAGTTGACATTTATAGCTTTAGTCTGGCAAGATTCTGTCTATTAGGTGTATGAGCCACAATGACATAGTAGTTAGAGTGCAGTACTGCAGGCAACTACTGCTGACTGCCGGCTGACTGCAAAGTTTAAATCTCATCAGGCTCAAGGTTGACTCAGCTTTCCATCCATCCAAGGTGGGTAAAATGAGGACCCAGATTGTTGGGGCCAATATGCTGACTCTGTAAACCACTTAGAGAGGGCTGTAAAGCACTGTGAAGCGGTATATAAGTCTAAATGCTGTTACTATTGTTAGCTGCAAGCAAATAAAGATCTGGGCTCATGTGGATCTCACTATGTTAATTCTAGGGCTTGCACCTTACACAGATAATGGTACAAAGTAGCCAATGAACTACAGAAATAACATGAAATCAAGAGACTTCTTTTGAGGCGTTAGCATGCATTTCAAGCAATGATGGGATTAAAATTGTTTTACCACTGGTTCATGGGCATGGTTTGGTGGGCATGGCTTGGTGGGTGTGCTTTGCCTAACACTGGCATGCAGCTTTCCCCACACCAGCTGAGACCTGCAGCTCCAATCAGCTGAGAGGATAAAGAAGAGAAAAGTGCAGAGGCGAGTGGGAGGGCTGATCCTGCGCTTTTCTCTTCTTTTTCCTCTCAGCTGATTGTCAGATGATTTTTTTCCTCCTCTCAGCTGATCGTTGGCTTTTTTTATTATCTGATCGGCTGAACCGGTAGCATATCACCACTGGTTTCAAGGAAGAAAGGGATGGCATGATTTTCAAGATATTTCTTTGATCATTTGCTTATCTGTGCTTATCCAACATGACCTTGGACAATTATATGATTTCTTATTTTCTTTCAGAGTCAGTTGGGTGTTGCAGTTACATCAAGGCTAGAAATGCAGAGATGTGAGTTTTAGTTAGACATGAAGCCAGGTCTTTGAGCCAATGTTTCATCCTCAGTTCTTGGCAGAGGCAAACCACTTTTGAAAATGTTACCAAAAAGTTGCATGGATTTGTCCAGGCCAGTGGTCGCCAACCAGTGGGTCGGGGACCACTGGTGGTCTGTGAGAAAATTTTGGTAGTGAGAAAATTTTGGTAGTCTGCAAAAAAATGTCACCCCCAAATCACCTCCCAA
This sequence comes from Bungarus multicinctus, assembly GCA_023653725.1. Classification (NCBI taxonomy): domain Eukaryota; kingdom Metazoa; phylum Chordata; class Lepidosauria; order Squamata; family Elapidae; genus Bungarus; species Bungarus multicinctus. The sequence continues at coordinate 79,966,021 of CM042846.1, read as the reverse complement.
AGCAATTAATCCAGGCTGTGCAGGAACACAAGACTGCACCACCCACATGGCCCACAGGAACACAAGGCTTGGTGGTCTCTGAGGTGCAAAGGTTGCAAACAACATGAGGTAATGAGAGGGGGGGAAAGGGTGGAGGGGAGAACTTGCTCCATTTGCCCCATATGCCTGGCTTGGCCACCGGGCTGCTTCTTTCCGCTTCTTTCTTCTTCTGCTTTTGGTTGCATGCAAGGAAAGCAGCAAAAGTCTTTCCTTCTCTCCCCCAAACTCTTCAAGAAATGAGTCTTTGGGACCCTGCAAGGCATCCTGCTCCAAGAAGCTGCGCCAGTGTGACAAGTCTCACACTGGTGCATTTCTGGTGGAATTTGGGGGAAAGAAAGAAAGACTTCTACTGCTTTCCTTGCATGAAGCCAAAAGTCTCTCTCTCCCCCCCCACCCGAGAATGGAGCTGGAGATGGTATCCTGTGATCCCAATTAAAGAATGATCGATCAGTAGGAAAACAGGGTGGGGAATTTTCCTGCAGAGTTTTTGCGGGATTTTCCCAGGATCTCTGGTCTGCAGGATTTAAAATTATGAGTTTGGTGGTCTCTGAGGTCCAAAGGTTGGCGACCCCTTGTCCAGGCAGTCCCTAGGAACTTTTTTTTTTGCCTTACCTTGAAACCCTAAATACAAAATGTAAATAAGAAAATATCTAGCTTTAGATCAATTTTTGGGACTTCTTTTGTGGAAAGCCACAATCTATTTTTTCCCTTACCTAAGGATGACAAAAACGATAAAGATAAGACTTTTCACAGCTTTTAATATCTATAGTGTTGTAAGACATGATTAGCCAAATGGCTGTTGCACCTGGTCAAAAAATAGAAACAGTTGTTTCCATGTCAAATACTCACTTTACATTTGTTTGGCATCGATGTGAGGATAGTGAAAGAGTTAATTTATTTTGCCATCAGGGTTTTTTTCCCCACCTTTTGTAAAAATGATTTGACACAGTCTGGTAGGGTGCTGCTATTGAAAAATGGAAGCACCAGGTGCAATTAAATAAGATCACACATTTCATTCTCTCTTTAATTTCACATCGGTCTTCAGCAGCTGTATCCTCCAGCTTTTCTGCAGTTAGAGAGCAGCACTGAATTAAAAGCAGACCTTTCATCACACTGCATGTTCCAACAACTGACTGTTGATCGGATTTGTTCAGACTAGGCCTGTAAAACTCCCCATGCACCTGTCCAGGTTGAAATTTGAGGCATGAAGTGCTTTATTGTCTTAATTAATGATAACAAGTTGGTGTATTTCGACCTGAATTCTGTCACTCCTAAGTTACTCACATCCATAAGTGATGATGATGATGATGATGATGTGATTCATTCTGTCATGTCTGACTCATGGTGCTTCTATGGGCCTGGTCTCGCCACATCTTTCCTTGAGTTCTATGCTCTGACTGGTGTCAGCTTTGATGGGGTCCATCCAGGGGTGGCATTCTACTGGTTCAGACCAGTTCTATAGAACTGGTTGTTATGATTTTGCACAGTTCGGAGAGCCAGCAAATTGCACCACTGGCCTGAGAGCAGAGCTGAACCTTCCTTAGGACTGAAGCTTCTATTTTTCAGTGCAGACTCAGGCAGCAGATTGCAGAAAGGTAGATCTGCGAGTGACTCTGTGATTCTACAAGCAACTCAATCTGGCTGCCTGCTTTGCCTCATTTTGGATAAAAGTTGCTCTTTTTTAAAAATAAAAAATTCAACATTTACATAAATATTTACAATATTTACACACAAGCCATGCCCAGCCAGTCACATGACCACCAAGCCATGCCCACAAATTAGGGCATACCCACAGAACTGGTTGTTAAGAAATTTGAATCCCACCCCTGGATCCAGCCATCTTGTTCTTTGGTGATCTTACCGCTAACACTTCCAAACATAATTGCTTTCTCCAGTGAATTCTCCACCATGACATGGCCAAAGTAAGTGAGACACGATTTTGGGGCATAGCCCACACAGTCGTAAGCATATTGTTATCACCAGTAAAGAAGGTTACATTTTAAAAGAGGTAAAAAGCTGGTGTTTGATAGATTTAAAAAGTATTCTGTTTTGTTCTGTACTCACTCCTCTTTGTGATCTCTGTGGACATAATTTTCTTTGGATTGCCTCTGACTAAGTGCTTTTGAGTTCTTATAAGCTCATGCTTGTTGTCATCTCTGGAAGTATCTAGGTGCCTTGTATTCTGTCAGACTCTTTTTCAATTTTCTACAAATTTTCCTACCACCAATTTTTGGGGAGGATCCAGAGAGAATAATCACACCAATAAAGAGATTTAAAACTTTATTATTAGCTCAAGCAAAGGGAGTTAACCTCATAACATAAAAAAGTATACATACTAAGTAAGAGGACACCCAAATCCCTTATAATCTACTAGGAACTCTTTAATAACAACAGCAGATCTCTCTATGGGTAACCATAAGATGGTAGGTTCCAGCGTAAAAGCTCCCAACAACAGCTCCAAGGTTTTATTAAAACCTAGCTCTACTGTGTGACTTAATGGTTCTGCTATGCTCAGAAGACTGCAAGACCTTGACTGGGTGGCACATAACTCTGGGATGGGAATAAAAAATCTGAGATTTTCACAGTAGGAAAATTTTTGAAGCTACATGAAGATACTTTCCCTTTTCTCTTTATCTAGTAACAAGAATTTAAAAAACCCAAAGCAGGCTAATTCAGAGTGGGCTCTAAACGTCTAAACCGAATGTGATGGGTTTTCATGGTATATCACTAAACTCTTCGTAATAACAATGGTCTTCCACATGGCCACAAACATCTCAGCCTTCTTCAATGACTGCAACTCCCAGAATTCTATTCAGAATTTCATGCTGGCTAGAATTCTGGGGAATGGAGTCTCAAGATACCTACAAGATGTCAGACTGAGCAGGGTAGAAGCTTCTTGGATGAGAAGGGAAACGTCTTCAAAGAAAAACCAGAAAGTCCAGTTGCCTCTTGAAAAAAAGCATCTTTGGGACAACCAGGACCTGGAGGGCTGAGAATCTCCATAGACATTTAGCTATGCTAAGATATGTTCTTCAATATGATCCTCCAGTTAAAGACCACTCAAGTATAAATTAAAAGTTGAAATCCAAAATAAGCTTTGATGACCCGTCTTTCTTAGATGGGAACAGTCACATTATTTATCTACACAAATTCTGGATGAAAAGTCAGAGTTGTATACAGATAGTCCTTGACTTACAACCATTCATTTAGTGACTGTTCAAAGTTACAATAGCCCCCCCTCCCAAAAAAATGACCTGTGACCATTGTTCACACTTCCAACTGTTTCAGTATTGGTCATGTGATCAAAATTAGGATGCTTAGCAACTGTTAACCAGCAACTGGTTATGCTGGTTGCAGTGTCCCCAGGGTCACGTAATCCCCTTTTGCAACATTCTGACAAGCAAAGTCAATAAGGAAATCAAATTCACTTAACAACCACGAGTGGTACGATGGCCTAGAGGTGGAGCACTCGCTTCACAATCAGGAGGCTGTGAGTTTGATCCTAAGTAGAGGCAGATATTTCTCTCTCTGGGCACAATGAGAATATATCTGCTGAACAAAACTCGGCACTGGCAACAAGAAGGGCATCTGGCCAGTAAACACTCAGCTCCATTCAATTGCCCAGATTCCATTCCCACAAGGGATTATGGGGTCATTAAAAGGGAGCTGATGATGATTCACTTAACGAACGCATTACTAACTTAACATCTGCAGTGATTCTCTTAACAACTGTGTCAAGAGAAGTCGTAAAATGGGGCAAAATCCACTTAAGAAATATCTCGCTTAGCCAACAGAAAATTTGGGCTCAATAATTGGTCGTAATTTAAGGATTACCTGTAGTAGAACATGTTCTGCTTGAATAAAGCTTCCATTCCTAAAGTCTGCATTTCTCAGTTTCCGTGCCTGAGATTCCCTACTATGAGAAAGACCTTCTACATGACACTGTGTAAGCCATAGCCAATTAATGTAGACAATGCTGGTCTTACAATAATGTACTCATGCTGTCTGCCAATCTAAGAACCTAATTTCCTTTGTTCGGTTCTATAACTAGAAATAATGAGGTAACTTAGAAGACTTGTTTACTGTAATTTCCCTTCAAGACCCCCTGCCAAAGCAAAGAATTTCTCCATGTGGAGATATTTGTTCTTAAGGTGAGATTCCAGAAAAGCAAAGCCAGTGAGTGACATATATTATTAAATTAGCGGAACCGTTTCCTTCTCAGGGACAAATAAAACCACACTGACCTTTCTTTTGCTGTATGAGGCAAATTAAGCTCCACAGTTCAATCATTATAGTGCCCTGTACAAAATGTGTAATTTGAGTTTGGTGAAATATGTATTTTTAAAAGGTCTTTAGGTCTGGATCCTCTGTAGCTGGAGCTATTTTCTCTGGGATTTTTTTTTTTTTTTTAGCAATGAATATCAAATTTATGCAGGTTTTGCCGAAGTAAACAGGTAAATTGCATCTATGCTCTCTCACTGAGATTTGACTGAATTTGGGATTGGTAGAACGAAGTGATTGGAAGAATCGCTACAAGTATTTCTGAGAGTATCTGGTGGATGAATTGGCTTCTGACAGCTGATTGAAATGGGGAAATACTGTGTAGTTTTGAACTTCAGCACATATACTAACGGTTGCAGAAGGTAACAAGTGAAAAGCAGTTCAAGCCGGCAGATTAGACAAGCATGGCTACTTTTTGAGATGCCAAATTTATGTACCAACCATCAGTTCTGGTCAAAGGAGGGAACTACATAGAGAAAGACTCTTAAATGCTCATAGCTGGTTACGTGATAGTCATTGGTCCTTCTGACAGGTGCTTCTAAATCATATTTATTTTCATAAATATGGGTTTTCACATGTCTTGTCAACATGTTTTTTTTCTGCCATATCCCTTTGATGCTGCTTTCATCTCATAGACTAGGGTCTAGATAGGCTTCAGTTGTCATTAGCCACATCAGTATTAATATTTCCTCCTCTCTCCCTTGTCTGATAATGTTTAAAGGCAGCCTCAAGGTACCAACTCTGTTAGGGGGTCATGAAAATGGACTGTGAAAATAACCTTGAGGAACAGGAGGAAGATGTTCTGACCAAGGCTTCCCGAGACCGTAATTAAGCACATGCTTAGTTAAAACAACTCTTGTTTTATTTCAACGCTGGGAATTATTTTCATTCCCAGCCGATAATGAGTCCCAAACAGTCCCTTCGAGATAAGCACCCACCTTTCTTTCCTTTGAATTGCTGCCAACATCTAGAATGCCAAATGGATTATAAAAAAACCAACCAAAGTATAAAGTCCACACAGAGTTTCAAGGATTAATCCAAACAGAATGAACGACTTTGCTTCCTGCAAAGGTTTTGTCACCTTTGCCTGTCTTTTTTACCTTATGGGAGGGGCAATCACCTCCAAGCCTTACTCCCGAGTCACTCCTTTTGTCTCAGCTGCTCTTGCCTTCTTGCAGCTCTGCACACGTGCGCACTGGGAACAGGCTCCCCTTGTTCCTCAGCCTCGCTGTTGCCAGACTCCAGAGGCTTTGGAGGCAGCACCCCACTCCCAGGTGGTCCTGGCCCCATCTCTGCATCGGATTCAGGACCGTCGTCTGAGTCCTGTCCAGACTCCCTGACTGGTCCCTGTTCTTCCCCACTGTCCAATTCCACTGCCATCTGCATAGGCTGCTGGCGAACCACAACAGAAGAGCCACAACCGAAACAGTGGCCAGATATGAGAACCAACATAATTGCAAGCTCACTACTAAGCACCTGAATCATGTTGCATGATGCTGCAATACCCAGAACTTAGAGCACTGGTCATAACTACTCCTCATTTGGTGCTATTGTAATGCATGGTCACTGAAGGAGTTTATCTCTACTTTTATTAATAACAGAATCTTGAAAACCTTAATGTGCCTTCCCCCTTCTCTGCACTGAAGACAAGTAGGAAGGATGAAATCTAAGATGCTTTTTCAAATTACATTACTCGAACTGCTAGGTGGGCAAGAGCTGGAGCAAGTAACGGGAGCTCACCCCATCATGTGGCACTTGGGTCTTGAATGTGAGCTGTCAGCATCTTTATCCGCTGAGCCACCCCATTAAACTAAGGAATCCACATACACACACAAAGATTTATGCAAACTCAGCTTACCAGTGGGTTAAGTTAGGGCAGGGGTGTCAAACTCATAGCGTTACGTAACATATCGGGACTTTTTCTCCCTTCACTAAACTAGCTGTGGGCATGGCTAACACGTGACACATCCAGTCTGCAGGCCAGGAGTTTGACAGCCCTGGGTTAGGATCTTTAGAAATACAGAGGTTGCTGTTGGCTATAGGTGTTTTTTGGGGGAGAAAGGGGATTTTTGTCAAAATTCTGGGCAGGAAATCAGAAGCTCTCGTTGCTTTTCATCTTGAAAAAAAAAAACATAATCTCTTGCCATTAGTTATGGTGGCAGTTGAAATCTAAATCCCCTTTTACTTCAACCCTATTGGAAGCCATGCCTGGCATCATCATTTTGCAAATATTAAGAGAAGGACATAGATTACTTAAAGAAATTATTTAGGAGAATGAGAAGAATGTGAAAAAGAAGGAAAACTTGTTTTATAGCAAGGTATCTATTGGAGAAGAACAGTCTGCAGGATTGTTGCAGCATTGCCTGCAGCAATGATTTTGATAAATCTCTATCAAATATGTTAAGCACCCTTTACCACAAGAATAGATGATCCCTAATGCTACAAAGTGCTGGAAAAGTTCATTCTTCTTAATGTTGTGAGACACAGAGTTGAAAGCTGTTGGAAGACCGCAGAGTTGCTTGGACTAATGCTTTAAACATTGTATTCGGACTGAATTTATTGAGCTTATTATCATGAGGTGATGCTTAAAGGTGTGTATGTTACACAGATCTCTGGAAACTTTTGCAGCATTCACGCAGGGGCTAAATGTTTTCTTCTTGTTGCCTGTTACATAGTTGCATGGAGCATCTATCCTGTGTTACCATGCAGACGCAGAAGCTGCCTAATTAGAGGAGGATTAAATGCAGCGAGATAGAACAGGATGCTCAAACTTCACTGCTGTGAGCCATCTCCAAGTAGTAAAATAAATGACTTGGAGATTTGAGTTTCCCTGAGTGTAACTGTGGCAAAACAACAGTTGATGCGGTGTCGGGAGATGAGGCAGTTGTCTGCTTCTGCATGAAAGTCAGCAATCTGACTGTGTCGCTATTTTTTTTAACATCCTGCAATAAAACCAAAGCACAGCTGTTGTGCAGAGCAACTCAGCGGTGAACTAAGATTGAACAATACAACCAATGAAGTTGGTGTGGAAGCCCACAACTGAATGGCAAAGGGGCACCCAAATGCCTCTCTTTCTTGGAAAAGATAGGTGACGCAGGTAGCTGACCTTGTCTACTGTAGGTCCTGTTTAGCAAATCAAGGCTGCAAAATTGTAGAAGTTTACTGGCAGAAAAAAAGGATACGGAAGAATATTTGCTGCCATCTCCTGGAGGCGAGGAATTTTGCAGCCCAGACTGGGTAAAATTAGTATCAGTCTCTTCTTTAAAAACATGCCATAATTGGAGGCAGACAACAGGTTGTTGGGACAGATCCTTATTATATTTATTTTTTTACTTTTCATATTTTTCCCTTTGAAAGAAAATGAAAATTACTGTAGCAGATGACCAAGCTGAACCTGAGGGAGGAATCAAACATGTCCTCAGTCTTGAGTTCCCTCGCACCCACAGGAGATTTAAGTCCAGCCCACCTTGAATTCTTTTTACTCTTATCTCCCGCTAATTTCCCTTGGCCGCTGGTAGTTGAGATTCCTGTAGAGAGTTTAAGCCTGCAATAAATCTTAATACCCATTTGAACTGTCTGGATCTCCTGATTTTCCTGGAGCTTGATAATTACAGCTTTAACAAGTTCAGGTTTAACTTGAAATGCCTAAATAAGAATAAGAATGGGGACAATACTCCACGTAGCAACTCAGAGCAACTATTATTAGCATTGTAATTGAAATGAATTAAGAATGTTCTGTACAGTATAATTGATTGATTATGTGCTATTATGTTGGTATTGACTTTTAGTGATTATACAGACTGAACTTCTCTTGGATGATCTGTACTCAGTCTGGTCCTTCATGTCTTCCAATGATGATCACTGCTGTAATTGAGTCATCCATCTTCCTGATAGTTGTTCTCCTCTTCTTTTTCCTTCTACCTTTCCCAGAGAGCTAAACCTTCATGTAATGTATCCCAAAAAATGATAATTTGAGCCTGATCATTTGTGCCTCAAGTGAGAATTTTGGATTGATTTATTTGAAGCAACATGTGTTTTCATAGCTACTCCTGGTTTTCTCAGGAGTCTTCTTCAGTACAAAAGTTCATCAGCTTTAATACTTTTTAATAAAAAAAATATAATATTTGCATCCATAGACTTTCACAGGGAAAATAATGGGTTGCACGATTCTGACCTTTGTAGACACAGTACAACATCTATGGATTGGTTACTGGTATCCTCGCTAGACACATTACATTGGTTTTTTTCATTAGCTATTGTTTATTCCATTGGTTGTTTTCATTTTTGCTGGTTGGCCAGGATCATGGTTGCATCTATTTAAACCAGATTGATTGACTGATTGACAGGTTCCAAAGGTGCTTTTTCAAGAGGCATCTGGACTTCCTTTGTTTTCCCTTGAAGACATTTCAGTTCTGAAATGAAGCAGTTTCTTGGATGAGAAGCAAAATGTCTTCAAGGAAAAACAAAGAAGTCCAGTTGAAAAAGCACCTTTGGGACAACTATGACCAGAAAGACTGAGAATCTCCATAGACGATTGATTGACACCTTTCTTAAGGTCCTCATGGCTACTCTACCAAATGTAGTCTGTGTTGAATTTCTTGATTGCTGTTTCCTTTATTGTGGACAGTCAATTTTAAAAAGCAGAAGCCTTCCACCATTTTACAAGCTTCATTCTCATTTCCAAAGATGGTTGCTCTTTTCTATTGGCAGTGGTCGGAGGTCCTTTATCTTGTCCCATTTTTTCACTGTGCTCCTTGACTTTCATTATGAGATCTTCCATATCATTTGCATTTTCAGCAATCAGAGTAATACCATATATCAATGAAAATTAACAATTATTTAATGGAACTATATATGTAAGAGGTGGGAGTTTTTTGTATCAAAAAACTGTGATGTTAAAATTGTTGGATCCAAGATTTTGGACCTATAGTGGTTCCAGATATACATGATGATGGAATTTTTACAGATAATCAGAGTTGGAAGGGACCTTGTAGGTCATCTAGTCCAACCCACCTAAGCAGGAGACCCTACAACATTTCTGACAAATGGCAGTTCAATCTCTTCTTGAAAGTCTGAAGTGATGGCACTTCCACAACTTTCAGGGGCTACTTCTGTTCCATTGGTTGATTGTTCTCACTGTCAGAAAGTTTCTCCTTATTTCCAGGTTAAATCTCTCCTTGTTCAGTTTCCATCCATTATTCCTTGTCTGACCTTTGTGTGCTTTGGAAAATAGCTTGACCCCTTCGTCTCTGTGGCAGCCCCTCAAATATTGGAAGACTGTTATCATGTCTCCCCTGGTCCTTCTCTTCGCTAAACTAGCCATGCCCAGTTCCTGCAACCGTTCTTCATATGTTTTAGTCATTTAGGATCACTTTGATTAAATCCAGGTTTTCCCTAGTCATATATAAACAGGGACGTTTCATGCAGAGCTTTAAGGCAGAAATTTATAGCTTATGCTTGCAAAACCTGAGACCCCAGGATTATGCTATGGTAGTGAAAATAAATTCCTTGAGAGGAACAGCTCTTAGGAGGGGTGGGCACTGAGCAGGTAACATCCTTTCCTCACCTGCAATTCTCAGTACTCTATCGATGGCATCCCAAGCCACCTAAACAAGAACGTCTACTCTGATTATATCTGGTTTTGCCATGAACTTGTTATGAATATTTAACCAGGAGCAAGAGACAGGAAAGTTGTTGACATGCTTTGCATTTTTATTCTTTTCCATATAGAGCATGTTATCATCCTTTGCGGTTAGTTATCACACTGTGATTATTACTTATACTGTTGTAAGACTATAAAATTATTGGAGTGCTGGTGCTCTCTGAACTTGGTTGTTTTCTTGCAGACATTTCATTACCCATCACAAGCACTGATGATGTTACCTAGTTTGGTAACGAAATATCTCTAAGAAAACAACCAAGGTCAGAGAGCACCAAAGACCTCAGAGTTCAACTCTGAGCTACAAATATTCTCTTCTATTAGTATAGCCATGGTGGCATAGTAGTAGAATGTAGTAGAATGGTAGAATGTAGTACTGCAGGCTACTTCTGCTGACTTCCAGCTGCCAGCAGTTGGCAGTTCGAGTCTCACCAGCTCAAGGTTGACTCAGCCTTCGATCCATTTGAAGTCAGTAAAATGAGGAGCCAGATTTTGGAGGGCAATATGCTGACTTTGTAAAGCACCGTGAAGCAGTATGTTAGTCTACGTTCTGTTGCTATTGCTATAAAATTTATATACAACTTCCTACTTTTTGGTAAGTGTCATTATTTAGTAAGCATCATTATTTTAGATTTTGAAGGTTTTAGGGTTTTACTATCCAAACTATAGACAATGTGGCAATGCTAAATTAACGATGGTCAATGCAGAGGAACTTTTGTTATGTAGGTAATTCCTAAACTTTCTGCAATACAACTTTCTTCTACATATACAATACAACTTTTTTCTGCAGCCTAATATCCTCTAGTGCTGAAACACTTCTATATTCTCACATACAACAATATCTGTTGGGTGAAGATGATGGGAATTATAATTCTACGCCCCTGGGATGGTTGTTTTAATTAGATTCTTTCTGATAAATAGTTTCACTAATGCTCTTGTTGTAAACTAGACACCCACTTAGCATTAATATTTTGAAAAAACAAACTTTTTTGAGCAATAAACAAATATATCATAATTATTTAGCAGTACATTATGAATAAATCTCAAACTTGATTCTGCCATATCCTAACAGAGATGGGTAAGTTGTGGAGCTAGAAACTGCTTTGATTCTTCAGCAACATCTATCATAAATTCTTTAAATAAAGATATTTCATTAAGGCAGGAGTATGGACATTGGTATGGACATGTCCTGAGAGTAGCACCTTCCACCGTTGCCAAGACTGCCTACCAACTAGAAGTCAATGGCTGGCAACCTCACAGGGGTCCAAAACAGAGATTTGCACATCATCAGCAAGACACCATCAACAAAGATATGCAAACCATGGGCCTGTCCCCTGGAGGTGCAGCTGACTGTGTAAAGTGGCATTCAATGATCTGAAAAGCGGGCCTTATACTTGCAAGAAAAGAAGAAGAAGAAGAAGGAGAAGGAGAAGAAGAAGAGGAGGAGGAGGGCAGGGGAGGGGGAGGGGCAGGAGGGGGAGGGGGAGGAGGAAGAAGGAGGAGGAGGAAGAAGGAGGAGGAGGAGGAGGAGGAGGAGGAGAAGAAGAAGAAGAAGAAGAAGAAGAAGAAGAAGAAGAAGAAGAAGAAGAAGAAGAAGAAGAAGAAGAAGAAGAAGAAGAAGAAGAAGAAGAAGAAGAAGAAATAGTAGTTCTGTCTTCACTGTGGTTTGATTCCTATTAAAGCATCCTAAAAACAAACAGGTAGTAAGCATATGAACACTGCAAGGACTGCCCTGCATCCTAGCTTGTGACAGCTGTGACCATCCTTTCCATCCAGACTAATGATTTGCAGGATGAGTGTGCTGCAGCCTGGCTGAGTATGGGCTTTTTAGTGTCTGACGCAGCTGATCTTAGCTGGCAGTGCAGTTTCTCTCCAATACATTCCTCCCCTGCCAGATGTCAGACCTTAGATTAGGAAATGTCTTAGAAAGCGGAGGAAGCAACCCATAAACTTGAGTTGCACCAGACATAACGAGATCTGAATGGCATTTTTGCTGGCTAGTATTGCCAGGTTGTTTAAATTTATATTCACTTGCTGATTGCAAACTGGGACAGCAACTTGTGTTAACTGGGAAAGCATAATGATAGGGGAGGATGATGGCTAATTTCCATATTCTAGTTAATTAAAACAATTTGCACATAGCCAGCATGAGCACAGTGGGTACAATGCTAGAGATGTGAGCCTTTATGTTGTTGTTTTTATTAAAAAAAAGCCTCAATACTTTGTGCATCATTCTTCCAAAGACATATTCCTAGATTATTAAGATGGCTGAGTTATGTAGTGGCCATGTCCACTTTCCAATATTGCTGGGAGGGGTCTTTGAGGATATACAAAAATAGTAGTCGCTTTAAGAACTTTGGCTCCCAGCTAAGGCTTTCATTTCTGACATTTAATTAGGGAATGGAGGCAATTTGCATCCCTTTCTTTTTTTTTTCCAGATGTATTCAAGCCATATCTTGAAATTCATAGTGAGCACTCTGAATCATCACACCATCATCCATTCCAACTGCAAAACAACAACAACAATGCATTTTAAACTCAAACTCAGAGCATTCATCAGCCATGGATTTCTCTTACCTTAGCTAGCAGACAACAAGATGGCACAGTGGTTAGAATGCAGTACAGATAGTTCTCAGCTTACAACGGTTCACTTATGACTATTCAAAGTTACAACAGCACTGAAAAAGGTGACCGTTTTTCACATGTACGACCCTCGTGGTCACATGATCAGAATTCAGCTGCTTGGAAACTGATTTGTATCTATGACGGTTGCAGTGTTCTGGGGACATGGGATAATCTTTTGTGAACTTTGGACAAGCAAGTCAGTGGGGAAGCCAGATTCATTTAACAGTTGTGTAATTAACTGCAGTGATTCATTTAACAACTGTAGCAAGAAAGGTCATAAAATGGGGCAAAATTCACTAAGCAACAAAATTTGGGGGCTCAATTGTAGTCCTAAGTTGAGGACTACCTGTATTGCAGGCAAACTCTACCTATAGCCTGGAGTTCAATCCTGATGGTGCTCAAGGTTGACTCAACCTTCCATCCTTCTGAGGTCGGTAAAATGAGGACCCAGATTGTTGGGGGCAAGATGTTGACATTGTAAAGCATTACAGGGGCAGTAAGTACTACTGATCTTTGTTTTATTGGCTGCCGATTATTAGTCTTCGCCAATATCAAAGTTTTAAAAACTCAATACTCTTGCAGTCCTGCTTCTTCAGCATCCAAAACTTGCTTCCATAGAATGTCCTAAAGAAAACCCATTGTCTACTCAGCACAGATCTGCATAGGTATAAACACATTTTGGTATGTGATTGTATTTTCTAAAGCTTTCGTGGTTACTTTGCCCAGCTATAGTATGGCATATAGTCTGAGACTCTACAAAAAGTGCAGAGAAGAGCAACCAGGATGATTAGGGGACTGGAGGCTAAAACATACAATGAACGATTACAGGAACTGGGCATGGCTAATCTAATGAAGAAAAGGACCAGGGGAGACATGATAGCAGTCTTCCAATATTTGAGGAGCTGTCACAAGAGAGGAAGGGGTCAAGCTATTTTCCAAGGCACCCAAAATTCAGACAAGGAATAATGGATAGAAACTGAACAAGGAGAAATTCAACCTCGAAGTAAGGAGAAATTTTCTGACAATGGGAACAGTCAACCAATGGAACAGCTTGCTTTCAGAAATTGTGGGTGCTTCATCACTGAAAGCTTTCAAGAAGAGACTGGATTGCCGTTTGTCAGAGATGGTGTAGGGACTACTTAGGCAGGGGGTTGGACTAGATGACCTACAAGGTCCTTTCCAACTCTGTTAATCTGTATTTATTTCTTGTCTGCTGATTATTATTATTATTATTGGCTGTAGAGAGTTCATCTTAAAAGGCAGAAACTATCCATAGTTCATTATCAATTGAAGATACACCAGCTGCTATATCTGTTGCTGTAAGTATTTATATTCCATCTCAGCCCCATCCGCCTCCTTTTTCCTCTGTGTTCTTTTGATTTTCATTGCCAGAACTTGCCGATCATTTGCATTTTCAACTATCAGAGTGTTTTCATCACCACGGTGCAGGTTATTGATGTTTCTTCGATCATTTTAAAACCCTGCTTAACTGCTTTCAGTCCCTCAATATATATTCTGCATTATGGGGAGAGTTTGCAATCTGGTCTCACTCTTTTATTTCATCATGTTTTGTCCAGACTCTGGCTGCCTGACCTGTGTATATGTTTTTTTCCCCCTATTTTTTTATTTTATTTTAATTATAAGAATACAACACGGTTCATCTGTTCTGGTATTACAATTGCTATACATATATTTTAATTTTACTTCACCATTTACAATCCTCTTGTTTGATACATTGTTTACTAATTATTCTAATCATCATAGCTACTTATGTTCCGACCTTGCCTTCTTCTATGCAACCACTGATAAAATTTATTCCGCATTTCATAGTACTCAGATTCCCTCTTGTTTTTTAATGCTAAAGTTAACCTGTCCTATTCTGCACAGGCCATAATTTTCCTTATTATCTCTGTTTCTGGCGGTATGCTTTCCTTCTTCCAGTATTGAGCATATATTATTCTAGCCACCGTCAATGCATGTACTATTAGATAAATTAAATCCTTCCTATATCCTTCTGGTATTATTCCTAGGAGGAAAAAATTCCAGTTTAAATGGAATACACTCTCCCACCATTTGTTCCACCCATATCTGGATCAGTCTCCAATACTTTTTTGCAGCATTGCAGGTCCACCACATGTGAAAAAAATGTGCCGGATACATCTTTGCACTTTCAACAATTTGGAGATAGACTTTTGAACATTTTGGAAAGCCTTGCTGGTGGAAAATGCCACCTGTAAAACATTTCATAAAGGTTTCCCTTGTATGCTGTGGCCAATGTTATTTTCTTATTGTGTATTCATTTTTCATGACGACAATGATTCTCGTTTTTCTGAGCACCTTCCACAGCATGACACGTTTAGCACCATGGAAGGCCTTTCTAGAGTAAAGCACGCAGCGACTTCTTTTTGATATTCTTTGGCCTTCTCAATTATTCAGCGGGCATCAGCAGTAATGTTCCTTAGCCTTTTCAAAAGCCAGTATTAATATTTGACATCTCTTTTTCCATGTAGAGCAGGGATTTCCCCAATCCCCAGTCCATGGTCCAGTACCAGCATGCCAGAAACCAGGTGTCAACTCTGAAGCTGGCCTTACTGACGCCATCTTGGAGGCTTCAGTGTTGCCACAATGGTGCTGAGGGCTAGGGAGGGGAGGGAATAGAGATAGTTGGGGTCTTGTAGCCAAAACAAAATAGTTTCCCTTGAGAACCAAGGACATTCCCACAGGGGGCTGAAGAGAGGAGGAGTGATGTTACCAAGCAACCAGGCAGCACCTTGATTGGACCATGTGACTGGTTGTTTGGGACAGGGGGGGAGACTTTTAATTAGGTGAAAACTCTGGGGACTTTTAGAGTCGGTTTTCACCAGTCTGTGCCAATATGATATATCCAATAAATTCATTATTTGAAAAAACTGCTTGCCTCAGAGTTCTATTTTCTATGGAACTTGATACAAATAAGAAAAAAAAATACCCCATCAATGTTTGAGGACTGGAAGACCATATTCCTCCCCAAGATAATACATGCCCACTTCTCTCTCAAATGCAACCTATTTTTAAAAAGTGTGTGTGTGTGTGTGTGTGTGTGTGTGTGTGAAGAAGTACATATGAACACTTTGCTTCTTGTGTTAAGCCTAAAATGCAAACTTAACACTATACGTCCTTTTATCCCTCTCTTGTTAGCCATAAAAGAAAGCCCTCCTTGCTGTTCTCTCTTGACAATATTGATGATGTTGGTGCACAATAAAAAGTCATGTTAATTTCAAGCTCCAGTGAAAACCGTGGCAGGGATAAACAGGAGAGGGAAATCAAAAGTTTCTGAAAAGATACAGAAAACAGCTGGGGCTGAAGCATTGATCTCCAGGTAAAATACAAAGGATTGATTGAAGCAGGAGTTGCAAATTGGAACATCCCTGAGTTCCCTAAAGGAGGATTTGTCAAAAGTGCTAAGAGCCCTTTTTAAGAAGAAGAAAAAAATCTGGAGGTTCCTATTCAACAGACTGCTGCCATGTATTAGCACTTCTGTCCTTACAAATAAATTTTATGCACAATCCGGTAATGTTTATAGTCTTGGCATTGCATCCACGAAGAACTATTGTTTTGCAATGGTCAGATTTCATCCTGATGTTTCATTGGCAGAACCTATTACTAGATGTCCAGTGAGACTTTTAATGTGGTTTTAAACATCTGCTGCCTCTTCAGTATGAAATCTCTGAAATGCATTGTGTCACTTGATTACCTGATGGAAAAGAAATAGCTTTTGGCAAGTAATGGTTTCCTGCAAATTTCAGGCAAATTGTATTTTATTTTGAATCGAATTATTTTCCATGGGCTTATTGCTCTTAAGATTAAGTGCCTGGATTTTATAATTATTGGTTGATCCAATTTCTGAAACAGAGCGGATGCGTAACAGTTTTATTCATCTGGCATGTTCCCAATTATCTGAATGAGCTTGCATAAGTGCAATTCTGTTATTCATGATTAATTGATTGCATGGCTGGAATTTTGCACAGAAAAAGTGTGAAAAATCTATTGTTGACCACCTAGCTGCTCTTGAATAATCTTGAAAAGAACCAATCAGAATGAGACTTGGTTAGTATTTGGGTGGAGAACACCAGGAAATCTGAGAGTTGTCAACTAAACTAGGAAGTTAGAAAATGAAGGCAATGACAAATAATTTCCATGGTCCAAAATATTGCATACACATGAACTTTCCAGAAGGATGAATTTCACTTGAAGGAGACTTTGCCTATATCAGCTGAAGAGAATATTTGTAGCTTGGGGTTGAATTGTGAGGTCCTTGGGTTTTTTTTTCAAGATGTTTCATTATCCAACTAGGTTACCTCATCAATGCTAGAAGGAAGTGGGGTTTGTTTACTGTTTATATACATATAAACTTGTGCGTCCAATCACATTTAGCCAATAAATGTCCTGTCCTGTCCTATCCTATCCTATCTTATCCTACCCTATCCTATTGCAATAGCAATAGCACTTAGGCTTATATACCGCTTCACAGTGCTTTTATAGTCCTCTCCAAGCAGTTTATAGAGTTAGCATATTGCCCCCAACAATCTTGGTCCTCATTTTACTGACCTTGGAAGATGGAAGGCTGAATCAACCTTGAGACTGGTGAGATTTGAACTGCCAAATTGCAGCCAGCCAGCAGTCAGCAATTCTAACCATTGTGCCACCATGGCTCTTACCTATCCTACCCTACCCTATCCTTACTTGTTTTAATTTAACTGGTTTCTAATATATTTTCCCAGCCTTACCTTGGCACGACATGACCACGACATAATTACTGGGGCTGAACTTTCCTCGTCCAAATCTGTTCATTGGTTTCTTTGGGATGCATGTGCAGAACAAGAATATGCTCCTCTCATTGATTCTAGTATCAAAAGTATCATTGTACAGATAGTTACAGCACTACCAAGATGCGCCGTGCTGTGCAAAATAGAAGGGAATGGTGGAGTCAGAGGAATAGAAGGAGATCCAGCTAAGGGATAAACAAGGGGAGTAGAAGCATTTCAAGTATATGTACTTAGACTTAATTACAGTAATTAATGTCACTTAATACTGCATAAATTTGGCTTATCATGTCTGCTATGTAGTACCCAAATAATGGATGGCATATTAAAATGACTTTAAGAGCCTATCATTTTAGAATTTGGTCTATTGACAGAGCTGTGGACTTCTAAATGAGGTGTCCATTAAATAGAGAAAACCTATAATGTTGAAGGCTTAATTGTGTTTCTGGTTCCTGGTGATGAGAATTGTTTCTAAAAATTAAATTGGCCTAATCTTGTATATTAAGAAGAACTGTGAACCGTTAGTGTTTCTAAATCATCATGATAAGTTATTCTAAGCTTGCTTTTCTGCCTCCTAACTTCAGCAAAATAGAAACATGAAAAATAAATAAAAATGAAATAATATGTGTTCTGGTTCTAGGTTTTACATAGAGCTGGGTGAAATTGTTTTTGGAATAGCTCCTTCCAATAAATTTATGACCCAAATGCACAGTAAATTCATCACTCTCTGAGATCAATGGGCCTTTAGTTAGTCATCATCAAATTTAAACACATACATTTAAGTATAACTTCATTTGCATCACATTCTTTGATGTAAACATACAAGAATGTAGAGTGTAATTGTTGGTAGAAGAACCACCCATCTTGAGTTTCTCCTGAACAATAGTGTACAAATATGCAAAGAAAGGAAGGCAGTCATCTTGGAGCCTACTATTGGCCTCATACTGCTGTCCATCACTCTATTTGCCCCATGTGTTTTTTAGGAAAACACATCCCTGGTTTTGAAGAGCCAGAAGGTTGGCTGGATCAACAGTAGTACTGTAGTTTCAGTTTAAACAGAGTTCTCAATCACTCTTGGTCCTACTTCCTCATGGAGAAACCTGACTTGGTAGCTTTAGGGTATTATTCCAAATGGATTCCCTACCAAGGGAAACCTTTTTCTCTTTTAACTTCAGAATCTCATGTATTTGCCATCAAAAATGTCTTTTTACAGTTTCAGAGACAAAGAATTCTGTAGCAGTGATACAAATGAAAATTATGAGGAGAACAATTGTTGCTGCCCCAGGATGTACAGCCAACAGTTGCTCTGCAGTGAGATGGGTGACATATAAATTTCATCAATAAATAAAATTCCAAAGCTGGATTATAGAATCCAAATAGCATCTTAAGGACTCTTGACTCTGCTCTTTCCTACTCTGGGTTATGAAAACACAAGATACTTAGTTGTAATGGGTGCTCTTTGGAAGTCCATTGGATGCCACCTAACAGAACAGCCTAGAAATCAAAAGTATCTCAGGTGCCAGTCAAATGTTCACAGCCTTCACCTTCTCCAAGTTGAGAAAGGGTTTATTTGGGGAAGAGCAAAGTCCATTATCATCAATGTTCATTGGGCAGGTGTTTCTAAATCTCAGAATTATTCCTATCCAAACAAGTTTGCCCTTGTGTTTGAAGGAGATTGAAAGCATGGTTCTGCTGTACTTCAATCTCTTTAAGGAGATAAGGAATTCTTTTATTTCACTTCTTCTGCAACACTAATCCAGGGGAAAAAAGACTTTTATTATATAAAATAATCTACTTTCTGATTCTAACACTAGCTTCGCCGGCAGCATGGCTAAATTCATAATTGCTGTGATTAAAATATGCTATGAAATACCAGATCCCTGATTATTATGTTAGATATATGAATGAATATGAAAAGCAAAACAAAAATCCCTGTTGAGACAAAAACTTTTTTTTAAATAGAGACCCTGATTGATTTTGCTTGCCTGGTGATTGACACATTTCAGTAACAGTGAAGTTTTGTTACTAGAATTAGTATTCATAGGCCTTGGAATACCACACTGCATATTGTTCTCGTTTCGTAAGCTCATGAAGTTTTATGCAGGTTAACTTTTTTCATTGCCTTGTAAGATAATTAGCAATGGGAGAGAGGGCCCCCTGAGAGGTTTGCAGTGGGGCCCAAGGGATTCAACTGACTCCCAACTTCATAAGTGCTTGCGGGGTCCATTGCTTTCATCTGAATAACACACATGCAAA
Organism: Bungarus multicinctus; assembly: GCA_023653725.1. Lineage (NCBI taxonomy): Eukaryota > Metazoa > Chordata > Lepidosauria > Squamata > Elapidae > Bungarus > Bungarus multicinctus. The sequence goes on along the minus strand of CM042846.1, from coordinate 79,946,359 downwards.
CAAATATTTGTGTATGCTTAGTCAGTCAGCATGTTGCTACTTTAAATATTTTCTCCCTTAGATCAACTGACAGTTTGCCATTTGAATTATTTGTAAACACTACAGAAGCTTTAATTGTTGATGTTTAAACCAGAATTTCTAATTACAAATTGAAACATTCCCTGGATAAATGCCGCAAATATTGTTGAACAGACAAAGCATTTTCTTAAAGATACCTCCCCTTCATTTGCTGACTTAGCTAATACCAGCTCATAAACACATTTCAGCAGTGGTGAGATTCTACCAGTTTCCCTACCGGTTCGGTGATCATGCACATTACACTAATAACTAGTAATAATAATAATAGTAATAATAGTAATAATTAGTAATAACTAATAACTAGAGCATACAAAACATTTGCTAGACCAATACTCAAATACAGCTCATCAGTCTGGAACCCATATTACGTATCTGATATTAACACAGTTGAGAAAGTCCAGAAATATTTCACAAGAAGAGTTCTCTACTCCTCTACTCGTTGCAGAATACCTTATGCCATCAGACTTGAAATTCTAGACCTAGAAAACCTAGAACTACACCACCTTCGGTCCCATCTAAGTATAGTATATAAAATCATACATTGCAATGTCCCACCTGCCAATGAATACTTCAGCTTCAACCATAACAACACAAGAGCACACAATAGATACAAACTCAAGATTAATTGCACCAAACCTGATTGCAGGAAATACGACTTCAGCAACAGAGTGGTCAATGTCTAGAATACTCTACCTGACTCTGTGGTTTCTTCTCCAACCCCAAAAACTTTAACCTTAGACTGTCTACTAGTTGACCTCACCCCTTTCCTAAGAGGTCTGTAGGGGGCGTGCATAAGTGCACCAACGTGCCTACCATCCCTGTCCTATTGTTTCTTTTATATTTTATTTTTCTTATATGTATCCATGTATTCATAACTATGTTTTACTTATACCTATTATTTTGTAACCAATTGACAAATAAATAAATAAAGTAAAATAAATAAAAACATTGCGTTTGCGCACGAAACTTTCTAAACACCAGCTGAGGCTCTGCCAATCAGCTGATAGGATAAAGAACAGGAAAAGCAACAGGACGGATGGGTGGGCCAATCCTGCACTTTCCTCTTCTTTCTCTTCTCAGCTGATCGTCAACCGGGCCAAACCGGTAGCATTTCACCACTGCATTTCAGACTCCCTGTCAGCGTTCCAAGTAATGCACCTATAGAAAGCAGAACTCTGAGGCAGGTAAATTCCTCAAAGGACAGTTTTATTAGATACATCATATTGGCACAACTGGTGAAAACTGACTCTGAAAGTTCCCACTGCTTTTCACCTAATTAAAAGAGAAAGTTTTTCTCCTCCCCCAAGTCATCAGTCACATGGTCCAATCGAGGTGCAGGCCAGTTGCTTAGTTACTTTGCTCCTCCTCTCCCAGCTACCTATTGGAATGAACTTGGTTCCCACAGGAAAACTTCTTATTTTGACTACAACACCCCAGTTAACTATTTCCCTCCCCCTCCCATCTAGTGGCAGCCTTGAAGCCTCAAAGATGACCCCAGCCAGGTTCACTTCAGGGTTGACACTCCCTATTATTCTTTGTTTTATCATTCTCTTCCTAGAACAATAAATTAACTTTGGCAAAATGCAGGTGGTTCACCAAAGAATCTTATTTCAATAGGATAGCACAAGCTTTTGAACTGTGTGAACTGAATCTGGTTGTTCCCACCAATGTCAAAATGGATTTTATCTGCAGACCAGCATAGGAACAATTTTGATTTGGTCCTCAAAATCTGTTTTGGAAGTAGAGATTTCTGGGAAGGAAGTGGGTAATTCTATTTTATAACCAGAAGTTCACACATAAACTTTGGATTTCACTCAATATGCTCCATAGATCAATTGCAATATCATTTTATAAAATCTCCAATAATGGGGTAGCGGGGAATTGAAATAGATAAAAAAAACAGGAGACCCAAGACAAGTAGAATGCTATTGCATTTTCTTAAACTTCATCTGTGATAGAGGAGAAGAACAGTTAGGTAACTCTTAACAGAAAATACTTTGAAGGCTATTATCATGATATCACCTATTATAATTTAGTGTTTCAGATGAGGTATTAAGATACTGAAAAAATAATTGAAGCAAGGAGGAGTTTATTGCAGGTATTCTCAAGAAAGCACTATACTTTAAGGAGTTCACAAATTTATTCCTGAATCACATGATTTTCTGTTCAGAAATAAATGTGAATTGGAGATTATAATTGTCTTTGGACACTGACACCATACATACCACTAGATGGTAGCATTTATTCTTCAAATACAACTGTCAGCCACACCTGAGTTACCTTTTCAGACCCAGGTGAGTGGCATTGGATGGTATTCAACCATTATTTGAAACTGATTTACCAGTGGTTCATTGACATAGGAGTTTGACAGACCTCTCTCTAATAGACATCTGTGTTGTGCTGAAAAAAAGCTAAATACAGATTTCCCTTTTCTTTCTTTGCTTTTTTAAAATTGCTGATCATCTGCCTCATTTACCACAATTGAATTTTCTTAAAAGTTCTTAGGTTGTTTTTTTTTTTAAGGTTGCCCCTAATCACAATAGGAGAGAATATTTGTAGCTCAAGATTGAACTGTGGAGTCCTTGTTCCCCTCTGAATGTGGTTGTTTACTTGCAGACATAATGAAAAATCTGCATGAAAGCAACCAAGCTTAGAGAGGACCAAGGACTCCAGAATTTAATAACAGCCCCATAAACTTCACTGTTTGTAGTTCAAGACCATGTGAGTGAACCTTTTGTGCCCAGCCTTGTTCAAACATTTGATTGATTATATCTCACATCCACTATTCTGATTTTTGTAGTAATAGACACACCACAGCATCTGAATATATTTTCCAAGGCCTTCATTGCAACTCTATTAAGTGTTAATCTGCAGAGCATTTCTTGACTGCTTGTCTTTTTAAAAAAATAATAATATTTATTTTTAATAAACATTTATATGACATACATTTAAAACAGACAAATCAACACACACACACACATATATATACATATATAAATTTTACAGCATATGTTGAGCAATGGTTTCTCTTTTCTTTATCATTATTGATGTGATCTACCTTGTTAAAGTAGTCCTTCGTTCTTTTGATATTACATTTTCTCTTCATCTTTTTTAATTAAACACATGTCTACTATCCTTTCAATAGTTTATACAAGTGTCCAATATTACCTTTTTCTTAACCACTCATACCAAATATTCCAAATTTCATAGTATACACTATTTTGTTTGTTTTTCAGCAATTTAGTTAAGCTAAAGACAAGACTGCTTGTCTTTTTGATCCTAAAAGGTAGGAGCTTTCTGTCACTTTCTTGCCTTCATTCTCAGTTCTAAGGCTGTACCTGTAGCCATTACGGTTACTAGATTCTTGTGACTAAATCCTCCAGCCTAAGTGGTGGTCCTGATCAGTAGTGGTATGCTACTGGTTCAGACCTGTATTATCGGTAGTAAAAAAAAAGCCTCCTAGATCCTCCCATCCGCCCCTGTACTTTTCTCGCCTTTATCCTCTCAGCTGATTGGTGCTGCAGGCCTCAGCTGGTGTAGGGAAAGTTGCACTTTAGGCAAAACATGCCCACCAAGCCATGCCCACCAAGCCACGCCCACCAAACCGGTGGTAAAACAATTTGAATCCCACCATTGGTCCTGATTCTTTGCATCTGACCCATTCCAAGAAAAAAAAATAATAATTTCTTTCAATGGAAAATGGGGCTGCACCACTGTAGGGAGATTGGGGCCATTTTGACTCAGAATTCAACATGTATTCGTCTTGTTTTGACTATCTCCACATAATATTCGCAGCATAGCATTGGATCCATTGTTTACAGTCTAGCATCTTACCTTTGACTGTAACTGGAAATACTCGTTTTTTTTTTTGTTTGTTTTTTGCCAGGGTATGGAGGAAACATCTGTTTAGTCTCCTCAGGCTTAGCATCTCATTTCCTCTGAATTTGTCCACTCCACACCACTAATTTTAGCAAGCCCATCTGTGCAACAAGCTTGTTACAAGGCATTTAAGCAATTAGCCGTGCCACCTATAAAATGCAGCAAACACAAGTGACTTTTTCATGTGTTTTAAGACATCAAAACCAACCAAAGAGAAAAGGAAACAAAGGATTCTCTCCCTCCCCAATAGAAGCATATGGCTTATACGTTTGGGACTGAAGAGAGTGTCATATCACTGGGGCGGATCCAGGGTGGGCTGCTACGGGTTTGGACAGGTTCGGACGATCCTCTAGCTAAGAGCCTGCCCAGTTCAGCGAACCTGTAAATCCCACCCCTGGCTGGCTCCTCCCACCCCACCCCTTCGACCCTGCCTCGCCTCTCCCATCCTACCCCTCCCTTCCCAGGAGTCTCCACACGGTCCATTTTGGATGCCAGGTAAGTGCAGGGCCCACACAGAGGCTTGGAGGCTCTAGAAGGCCTGAAATGGGCCTGTTTCCAGCCTTCAGAGGGCCTCCAGAGCCCAGAGAGGCAGTTTTCGCTCTCCCAGAGGCTCAAAGTGTTGTGGAGCGGCGGTAATCACTCAGGCAGACACCAAGGCAAAGGTTCAGCTCTCACTTTATTTTTGAAATAAAGGGTTACCGCTACTGCCGCTCTAACACGGCAGTCAGCTGGAGTGGCAACAGCTGATGCCGTTTGACAGCTGCCTTTTATAGCCGGCTTCAAACGGCATCAACCAATGGGAGAAGTCCATGCTTTCCCGCTCAAAGCACGGACCTGAGTGGAAACTCAAGTCAATACACAACACAAAGAAAGCCTCTGGAGCCCGTTGAGAGCGAAAACACCCTCCCCTGCCATGGTGCAGGAGGTCCATTAGGCCATGCCCACCCAGCAACCGGGCAGAGAACCAATTGCTGAAATTTTTGAAGCCCACTGCTGGGCAGATCTGAATGGTCTTCCTCTCTTGGTCAGAACTGGAGATTCTTTGGGAAGCCTATCCTTGAAATGGGAATCTCCTTTTTTTTTTTTTCTTGACGTAAAAAAAAGATCCGAATGTTTCAATCTGTCCTTGTCTGTATATAAATTGTGTACATGGATAGGAAACAGAGTTTGTGAGTGGCTTCTTCCTAGGAGGAATGTTCAGACTTTCAACTGCCAAGGGATGTTTTTTGTTTCTTTTTTTTCCCCTTCTTCACTTACAATATCCTCTAGTTATAAGTACTCACCTTGGTTCTTAGCTTTATAATTCAATTTTTCTAAGTTTAACCTTTTTTCTAGCATGCTTTTTACTTTTTATTGTATTGTAAGTTACCAGGAGTCACTGTGTCATTGAGATGAGCAGTAGAGAAATTTTAGATGAATAGATGATAGATAGATAGATAGATAGATAGATAGATAGATAGATAGATAGATAGATAGATAGATAGACAAAGATAGATAGATAGATAGATAGATAGATAGATAGATAGATAGATAGATAGATAGATAGATAGATAGATAGATAGATAGTAGATAGATAGACAAAGATAGATGGATGGATGGATGGATGGATGGATGGATGGATGGATGGATGGATGGATGGATGGATAGGTAGGTAGGTAGGTAGGTAGGTAGATAGATAGATAGATAGATAGATAGATAGATAGATAGATAGATAGATAGATAGATAGATAGATAGATAGATAGATAGATAGACAGACAGATGATATTTGATAAATAATAGATGATAGATGATAGATATATAGGCAGACAGACAGACTAATGAAGAAAAGGACTAGGAATGACTTCATAGCAGTCTTTCAATATTCTTTCTATGGGTTGCCATAGAAAAAGAGGGTACAGTGGTAGATTTGTCTTCTGTACAGATGCAGATAGATAAACTCCACAAAACATCCCTAACAAAGTACTTTTATTGGTTCATCGGGTATCCTCATAACTCACATTTGTGACGAAGTTCTTCTTTAATGACCAATCCTTTGCATATCTGTCTTGTAGGTAAAAAGATGATTTATCATCTATCCTTTTTTCCTCACATTGTAGTGATAGAAGTAAAACAGTTATCACGAGTCCATGAGTTCAGCCAAGAGTGAGGAAAACGCCCCCAACCCATCGAGGGTCAATTTAGTGACCAATCAGGATTACAGATGTGGTCATGTGACATGGACTAAATTTCCCAGGATACCTTTACTACATTTACCACGATGCATTCCCTTAAGGGGACAGCTCACAATTGTTACCTAACTATCCAATTCCCATACACTGGCTGGACAGCACACTCCCCGCCTGGAATTGTAAATTCGACTCTTAAGGAGAAGAAGTCCTATTGTTTCTTTTATTTATTTTTTATTTTTCTTACATGTCTCCATGTATTCATAACTATGTTTTTACTTATACCTATTATCTTGTAAGCAATTGACAAATAAATAAATAAAAAATATTCTACAAAGCACTTCAAGGCCAGACAAAGAAATGATGAATGGAAATTTATCAAAGAGTGATCCAACATAGAACTAAGGAGAACTTTCCTGACAGTGAGAACAATTAATCAGTGAGATGATTTGCCTCCAGAAAGTGTGGGTGCTCCAACACTGGAGGTTTTTAAAAAGAGATTGGAAAGCCATTTCTCCAGAATATGTATTGGGTCTCCTGCTTGATCAGGGAGTTAAACTAGAAAACCTACCTCCAAGATCCTTCCAACTCTGTTATACTATTATTGTTACTCCAAATTCCAGATTTTACTTTCTTTGTCTTCTCTTTACACCAAAATGCATTTTTAAAAAGTAAAAGAGAAAAAAAAAAAAAGATAGCCAGCAGCAAGGTGGATACTCAGTTATGGTAGGGATGAGTATACCAGTGGAAGAGTTGGAAGGATTAGGAAAGGAACAGCTCATTATGGAGACAATCTATGTGGTTACTAGGAATCGTCTATAATCTGATAGTCTATACTCATCATTGTCCCATCATCTTAAATCCTCAGCCCCATTCTATTCTCCTGTTCCTAATCCTGGATTTAACCATGTAATATCAATGAATACAAATGTGTCTACGGAATGCATATTAGCACATTCTATTCTGTGCTACAATTTTTAACTATAGCTTACATTACTAACAGAAATAATAATAAAACAAACCATCCAAGGGAATGCATTTTGCATTAATTTTTATATCATATCAGTATAGAATTAGAGATTTAGACTCTACATACTAACACTCTCAGTTCTGTTTGATTGTTTGTAACCTTCAATTGGATAAAATAGGATGTCGTATGGCAACAGTTTTTGAATTAAGGTATTTTAAACGGGCTAATTTACAGAATAAAAATCCAGAGGCTATGATTCCTGCGGGATTGAAATTTGGCAAAGTTGTGGTCACTTCGGGGCTGCCTTGCCGCTACACCACTGTGATCAGCTGTGGTTATATGGTCATCATCTTCAATACTCCCTCCCAGCTTCCTACAAGGAAAGACAATGGGGAAACCAGCAGGAAGTCTGAAGTCACTCTGCTGCCACTGCTTTTTTGTCCACCTGTGGTCATTCCATTTCTCTGGTTAAGTAAAGAAATATTTCTGAAACAATTATTCAACAGGTTGTCATGGTTTATCTAGTGCTACCTAAAAATGCTATAAATGCTGATATCACTAAAATATTTGTGTTTAAGAAAAAAAAAAGTGATGAAAAGAAAGCTATAAATGCTCTGAAAATGCTGGAAAATGGTAAGGCTATAGGTCTGGGTAGTTTAACAGGAGAAATAGGAAGACCGGTGGCTCATATGGTTTGGATGCTGGGTTAGAAGTTGGAGTCTTGAGTTCAAGACTTGAGTGCATGGGACAGGGTGAGCTCCTACCCTTCACTCCAACTCCTGCCAGGGACTTAAAAGATTTCCCTAATGGGGCATCCCCCCTCCCCTGGCAATGGTGATATCATCAGCTAATCCTTTCAACCCCAAAGTGCCTCAGTGTTTCTAACGAGCAAGAGATATTTTATATGATCTGGTTTCCTTATGGAGTTTTATGTGACTTATTTAATGGCAGTGTGAGGATCTGAATCCTCAAGCATCTGATGATTGGAAAAATATTACTAATGATTTTCTGGACAATGGCCTAGGAAGGAAGATTGATGTAGGAGAAGAGCAGGCAAAACTGATAAGCGGTGTAAAATGTGTTATCAGTTTGGAATTGTTGCATTGCTACAAGAGACCCAAGTCCAGCTCCCCATGAATTTTGTTGTTCTGGTGTTTACTACTGACCATTAGTTGATTAGATTCTTATGTATAGATGGCAACAACAAACCCTTCTGTGCTTTGAACCCAATGAATACTCCTGGTTGTTTGCACTTGACAATTGAAGGCAAGGAAGATCAGTTTGTTAAACATGCCCAGAAAGGTGTTTGATAGAATTTTGAATGGGTTGGGAAGAAGTGGAAGACCAAGAAAGTTGTGCAGGGATAGAGTTGGCATAGTCCTTAAGAAGAAAGAGCTGAGTAGTTAAAAAGAACAAAAGGTAATGTATGAAGTAACATAGCTGTTAATTTATATGCTTCATTTATCCATATTAGCAAAAAAAATTACTTGTGTAATATTTAACTGAGGAAGGATCAATAGTAATGTCTTTTCTAAAATTAAATTACTTTTAGTGTAACAGATATGATAACCAAGGTGGGGACAATTAAAGAAGATAGTAAAATATATTCAAAGGTTTCTGGTAGAAGTTAATGAATTCTCCCATAAGGACTTTTCTGGATTATTCGGGGGAATAATTTCTGTATTTATCTTCAAAATTTCTCCCCCCTACTTTGGATGATAGCCAGGGGTGGGATTCAAAATTTTTAACAAGTGGTTCTGTGGGCATGGCTTAATTGGTGGGTGTGGCTTGGTGGTCATGTGACTGGGTGGACTTGGCTTGGTGATCATGTTATTAGCTGGGTGTGGCTCACTCACATCAAGGCACGCATCTCCTCACCTGGCCTCTCATGACTGTGGGGATGCTGCAACAGTCGTAAGTGTGAAAAATAGTCATAAGTCATTTTTTTCAGTGCCATTGTAACTTTGAATTATCACTCCACACAAGCAAGGTACTAGCAAAGGAGGGAAAAAAACTCCACAGAAGTTCCTGAGACAGGAAGTTTTGTCCTGTCAAGAGTGATGGTATCACTCTTATTATAGATCACTCTTATCAACTGATGTGTAATAAGGGCTAATAGAGAGGCAGTTTCTGTAAGCAACACCAGAATGTTTCCTTCCTCCCTTCTTTACAGGATTAGGCCAGTAATTTCTTCTAACAACCGGTTCTCCGAACTGCTTAGAATGTTAACAACCAGTTCTAGTGAATAGGTGCGAACCTGTAGAATCCCACCCCTGATGATAGCTCAGACTGTGAGTTTAAGCATAAAAGTGAAAACTTATTTCTCACTAACTCAAAAATGAGTTCATGATGTACATTTGGTTAATTATTCTGAGATGTAAAAGCTCGTGAAGTACTGCAGTTCAAACACAACTGCAAAACTGATGTGACTAGAATTTCATAATCTCTTCCTTGTCACCTCTATTAATTTCATATACCATTCTTTAAATGTCATCAGTAGCTCGATGAAATGCCACTGATAGTACTGGCAATGCTTCAGTATGAGAATATTTTGATTATGCCTTCATAAAATCTAAGAGTTAGGAGTGGGAGCAGGGATTATAGGCAATCTAATCCTATTTCCCATTTCCTTCAGAGCAAACCATGGACTCCGTCCAATTGATGGCTACCACAATTGGTGCCTGAAGATGTCCAGGAAACTGATACCCTAGTTGGTTTGCTTTTGTGGGGAGAGAACAATCTTGATCATGATCGCTAGAGGCAGGAACAAGGTTAAGAGTTTTTAATAATGGTTAACATTTAAAAGTCCATAATGAAATTCTAGTCATTACTAGATCTAGTAATGACTAGAATTTCATTATGGACTTTTTCTATGCATACTATGTGCCCTAGCCCTCAGCAGCAGTCCTCAAAATTTAAGAACATTTGTCGCCTTGATTGAGTGGTGATCATAGGACATACATCTACAAGTGTGTTCTTAAACATGAGTTTCTAAAGTGGGAGATGGTGCTTTTTTTAATTGATATAGGCTCTAGAGTCATTTGGCCTTCTAATTATTTGTGTGTGTGTCTGCGTGTCAGTGGTGGGATTCAATTTTTTTTACTATCGGTTCTGTGGGCGTGGCTTGGTGGGCGTGGCAGGGGAAAGATACTGTAAAATCTCCAGTCAGAGGTGGTATTTGCCGGTTCTCTGAACTACTCAAAATTTCTGCTACCTGTTTTCCAGAACTGGTCAGAACCTGCTGAATACCACCTCTGGTGTGTGTGTATTTGTGTGTGTGTGTGTGTGTGAGAGAGAGAGAGAGAGAGAGAGAGAAAGAGAGAGTGTCATTCAGTCATTCAGTCAGTCTTGATTTCTAGCAACCATTTGGGCAACAGTTCTTGGCAACATTTTCTGAAGCAGTTTGCCGTAGTCATCTTCTTAGGACTGAGAGAGAATGACTGGACCAAAATCACTCAGTTGGCTCTGGGCTTAAGACAGTACTACAACTCATGGTCTCTTGGTTGTAAACTAGTACTCTTAACAACTGCATCAAACTGTATATTCTTACTAGTTATCATTTGTAAGATACAACAGTGTGGTCCTTGTCACTTTTGTGCCTGCCTCTGAGCTCAGCTAAGTTCTTTGTGCATCTAAATGCCTTCTCTAATAAGTAATGACTGTCCCAGAACTACAAACCAAGGTATTTCTCATTTGCTACCTGCTTTGGAATCTTCAAACTCTTCTACTGAGCTATATTGTTAACATATGTTGTATCACAAGACCTCTTAGTTTTAAGAAGATTTAACTTTCTAGCAAAATCCTGTTTCATACTGAAAATTATTTTTGTAGTTCCTTCTCTCAAAGGTTGTCTTCTTGAAGTGATTACCCACCGGATTTTGAGTATTTCATTTTTTAATATTGTCAAATGCATCTGCTTAATCTTTTGCATCGAGATTGAACAGTTTATCTAATTAAATGTCAGCATATATACCATACCAGAGATGATTAAATACATCCCCTGAAATGTTTCTTGCAGTTACCAAGACAAAAGTGTCTAATGCTATGTATGCTAATTAGACCATCGATGAAACAACATCTGGGTCATCTCCTCCTATTATTTTGTATGTATTACAAATAACATCATTTTTGCCAACTCCATCATTGCCAACAACAGTATGTATACACAGTACAATCTTTTCTTAAGACTAAGATGTTATGTTAAGACTGTATTTCATGGTGTTGGAAGAAATATCCTTCTGGGTTCAGTTCCAAGTGGGGGAAAAGACACTGGAAACATGGAGGCTGTTTGGAAAGATGGTTTAATGGTGGACAGGACCACATGGCTTGGAGCTCCAAAGTGAAAAGGATGATCACATGCTTCAAGATGTTGGGTGACGGAAAAGAAGAAAAGGGCCAAGATGCTGAAAGATCCCTAGTTAAATATCCTCTGTTGGGCCCCACCTTAGCATTTCCTGTTCCTGTGTAAGAAATTTATCCCATTGGCTGTCAGACTCCAAGGGGCGGGAGTCTTAGCTTACTTTGTAGGCTTTGTCTGGACCACATGGCTTCACCTGAGTGCTGGTTGATGCAATCTTCCCAGGCCAGGTGATGAGATGGATAGAGGCCTTTGTTATGTAGAATACTCTAGCCCAGGCCTTAATGGCCCACCCATTAACAAAGGTGGGGGGTGAGCTTCTGCCTCTCTGAGTTTCTACTTCCCTTTTAGGGGAAATATTCTGCCTTTTTAATATTTCCTAGGATATTTCATCATTCTAGGAGAGGGGTGGGTGCTAACTTCCTACAATGGATTTGATAAAATCAATAGCAATAGCACTTAGACTTATATACCGCTTCACAGTGCTTTGCAGCCCTCTCTAAGCAGTTTACAGAGTCAGCCTATTGGCCCCAACAATCTGCGTCCTCATTTTACCGACCTCAGAAAGATGGAAGGCTGAGTCATCCTTGAGCCAGTCAAGATCGAACTCATGGCGGTTGGCAGAATTAGCCTGCAATACTGCATTCTAACAACTGTGCCATCACGGCTCTTGCCTGGATCACAAGAACTGTGATCCCGGCAAGCTTCAGAAATAAATTAGTAATTGTAAAAACACAGGATTCTTAGTTATATTCAGTACCAAGCCAACAGGAGAATGGAAGGAATCTATTTATAAGTCTTTTCCACCATTAGTAAATGCCCTCTCATTAAAAAAAAAAACAATCTGGCTGGAACATTCTGATTCATGGTCCTTTGGCTGGAACTTTAAAACTTTTTCCCTACCATATAAAGAGAAATGTATTTAAAATCTGTAAGAGTAATTTTTTTTCCTTGGTGCTCAAGAGAGATTTCTTTGCTGGGAAACAATTAGCCTGTGGATTTACTTCTACTGTGTTTTCTATTTCCTCCTCTGCCCGCACGATACCGTGGTTGCTTTACGAAAGAGCTAGGGATTAGCAATACAGCAACATAGGAAGTACAGAGCAAACTAGCTATAATATGAACTGTTTCTGCTGCTCCAGGCTACTCTCCTAGCATTTACCTTGGAGCAATTTCACTTTTCCTTGGATGAAAAAGTAGGTGATTTACCAAGGAGCATTTGTGAACCCTTGCAACGTAGGGTAATTTTCTCTGCTGTGCGTGTTGCTATAAAACCAATCTATTTTTATGGCTGTCTATATCTGAGATATTTCTGGCTAATGAAACAGTTCCATTTGTTACATTTATATATATATTTTTCCTCGGTTTCTTTTTCTTTTCCTTTCCTTAACTGAAGGAGTTACGATAATAGAAAGCTGGTCTAAAGTCCCAGGCACAGTGTTTCAGCCAAATTATTTTTAAAAGCCATATAATTCCAGCAGAAAATCTATGCACTGGAAATGGAAAGAAAGTGATGAGCGTGACAGCATTTTCTCAGTGGAAAAAGGCAGAAGGGTAATAGAAGATCATTTATTGTACAAACCCTTCCAAAGCTAGATAATATGACTTAAAACCAAACCAGGCAAAACCCTTCACCTACTTCAGGTAGTCCTCAACTTATGACCACGGTTGAACCCAAAATTTCTGTTGCTAAGTGAGACAGTTCTTAAGTGAATTTTGCCCCATTTTATGACCTTTTGTTCTGACCCAAATAATTTATTTCCAATAAAACAAACACGAACCAAAGGGAACAGAAACCTTTTAAAGATTCTTATGAATCCCTGGTTAAAAGGCTGCTGCAAATTAACTTTTGATGAACTTTGATAAGCATGAGCCTCACCAAACCTGTTCGAGGCTGCCAAGAATAACAGATAAGGTTACCTAAAGATACTTTACAACACAAGAATCTTCAACTTAAGATACTGCAATGTCCACAAGGCTTGAGTTTGAAAACGTCTTTGCTTCCTGCAAAGAACGTTCGCTTCACAGCTGGCTTTTATCTTCTTGAAGGAGGGGCCATTACCTTGCAGCCTTACTCCTGAGTCGCTCGTGCTGCTACAGCTGCTCTTTCCTGCGAGCAGCACTGCATGCATATGCACTTGGCACAGGCTCCTCGGGAACCTCCTCATCGCTGCTACCAGCCCCCCACAATCTCTGAAGTCAGCAGTCTATTCCCTAATGATCCTCGCTGTCCTCAGCCGTCCGCACCTGCTGCCAGCTAACCACAGTTGTTAAGTGAATCACTGCAGTTACGTGAATCACTGCAGGAATTGGATATGGCTAGTCTAGAGAAAAGAAGGACTAGGGGTGATGATAGCAGTGTTCCAATATTTGAGGGGCTGCCACAAAGAAGAGAGAGTCAACCTATTTTCCAAAGCACTAGAAGGCAGCACAAGAAACAACGTATGGAAACTAATCGAGAGAAGCAACCTAGAACTAAGGAAAAACTTCCTAATAGTGAGAACAATTAACCAGTGGAACGGCTTTGCCTTCAGATGTTGTGGGTGCTTCAACACTGGAGATTTTAAAGAAGAGACTGAACAGCCGCTTGCCTAAACTGGTAGAGTCTCCTGCTTCAGCAGCAGTTTGGACTAGAAGACTTCCAAGTCCCTTCCAACTCTATTATCCTATAGTTACTAAGTTAGTAACAGTTGTTAAGTGAATCTGACTTCTCCATCAACTTGCTTGTCAGAAGCAGAGCTGGTATTCAGCAGGTTCTGACCAGTTCTGGAGAACTGGTAGCAGAAATTTTGAGTAGTTCGGAGAAGCGGCAAATCCCACCTCTGACTAGCCCCCCCCCCCATCTATTCTCTGCCTCCCAAGTCCCAGCTGATCGGCTGCGTCTTCTTTTGTTGCCTTGCACAGGAGAACGGATCTGGAAAGCAGGTTAGAGTGGTGGGGAGGGAATTGAGATTTTGCAGTATCCAGAAGTGGTATTCAGCGAGTTGTGACCAGTTCTGGAGAACCGGTAGCGGAAATTTTGAGTGGTTCAGAGAAATGGCAAATACTACCTCTGACTGGCCCTGCCCTCATCTATTCTCTGCCTCCCAAGTCCCATCTGATTGGCTGGGACTTTTTTTGTTGCCTTGCACAGGAGAACAGAGCTGGAAAGCAGGTTAATGGGTTGGAGAGAGAATGGGGATTTTGCAGTAATCTTCCCTTGCCATGCCCACCAAGCCACTCCACACCCACCAAGCTGCGCCCACAGAACCGGTAGTAAAAAAAATTTGAATCCCACCACTGGTCAGAAGGTTGCACAAGGTGATCACATGACTTCAGGACACTGCAACCATTATAAATACATGCCAGTTACCAAACGTCTTACATGGCCACGGGAATGCTGCAATGGTCATTGTCATAAGTCAGTTTTTTTTTCACTGCTGTTGTAACTTCAGTAACTAAATGAACTGTTGTTGACCGCTACCTGTTCTTTAGCAGGAAGCAGTGAATGCTAGTTAAAATCCCCTTGTTCCTGCTATCTGTTCTCCATGAGGAATCTAAGAAGGAAGTATTGTCTATACAGTTCAGCATTCATATATAGGCTAGCCAGAGGTCATCGGCAAATTGACAAGGTAAAGCAAACCGCTTGAGATTTATCTCCATTTGTCTTTTAACATCAAGGCCGGAATAAGGCATTGTGCTGCCTGGGGCCAAGCATAAAACAATGCTCTCCCCCATAACAGTCATTGCTGGTCTTTTAAAAAGGAAAAAAATACTGCCACGTTCACATAGTCTCTGCAAGGTAGGAATCAACTAAAGATCACCAAGAGAGGTGTTTGAACTGAACAAAGAAAGAAAATGCTGTTTTGCAATTTCTCTAGAAGGTCAGTAAAGAGGGGGAGTTATGGCCTTCTAAAGAAATTAATTCATAAACTCTGAGCAATTGATATAAATACCCTATTTTTCCCTACTGTGGTACTCCCTTTCTCTCTCTCTCTCTCTCTTCTCTCCCCAGTACAACATCTTAAAAATACACAAATATATCACGTTTTATAGATCCCTAGAGCAGGGGAATTCTTTCAGAGGCCTTCGCTAATTATTTAATTTACTGCTATATTTTGCTGTATTCAGCACGCGATACATCTTGGACTGTCTTTGCTAAGCAAAGCATCTTTATCAAAGAAAAACTCTTTGCAAATTCTGCTTATTGTAGGCTTTGTGGGGAAAATATCACCTTGTTGTGGAATTCTCTGTCTTGGAAAACCCAGATGCCCACTAGATAACAGCAAAGAGAGAAAGAAAACTGCTACTGCCATCTAGTGGACCATGATATTTTGCAGTCCAGATTTGGTAGCTTTAAAGTTTGGTTCTTTCTCTGGTTCCTTTTTACTGATTTCTGGACTATAGAATGTATGTATGTATGTATTTATGTATGTATGTATGTAGATAGAGAGAAAGAGAAAGAGAAAGAGAAAGAGAAAGAGGGAGGGAGGGAAGAAGGGAAGGAGGGAGGGAGGGAGAGAGAAAGTGAATGAGAGTGTTGGGATGGCCTAAAGGTAGAGCTCTCACCTCAAAATCAGGAGACTGTGAGTTTGATTCTAGGTAGACACAGATATTTCTCTCTCTAGGCACACTGGGAATATTTCTGCTGAAAAAAATTTCACATTAGTGACAGGAAGGGCATCCGACAAGTAAAGACTCAGCTCCATTCAGTTGACCAGACTCTACCCCACAAGGGATTATGGGGTTGTTAAACGAGGATGAATGTATGTATGTATGTATACATCAGTGGTGGGATTCAAATCTTTTTACTACCGGTTCTGTAGGCATGGCTTGGTGGATGTGGAAAGATACTGTAAAATCTCCAGTCAGAGGTGGGATTTGCCGGTTCTCCGAACTACTCAAAATTTCCACTACCGGTTCTCCAGAACTGGTCAGAACCTGCTGAATACCACCTCTGGTAAGTATGTATGTATGATTTTTTAATTACTGGAAATGAAGGTTTGGATTTTTTAAAAAAATTTAAAAACTATGATTCTAATTTTGTAGGCCAATTTGTGAGGCTTCAAGCCAGAAGACTTGACTTTATCAATAGACTAAAAAAGATTTAAACAGATGCAATTTTATTTTATTTTATTTTTTAAAAGACACTACCTTATTTTTTTTTTTCATGCTTGAAGTAGCAAGGATACTTCTGATGAATATTTAAGGGATCCCTCGTACCCTATCAAATTTCTACATCAATATCATGTATAGAATCACATCTTCTCATTACACACAACCTTCATTAAAATTATTTCTTCCACATTTTTGTTTAGATATTCTCTGTCTCTTTTTACACACAAACAAACAAACACACACACACATACACACACAGAGTCTCCAATCTACTGAAAATCCCAATAATATAAATCAGAATTATTACCTTCATTTTGTAGAGGATTTTATTTTTGTAGAATATGGGAGATGTACCCTATTTGCATAATAACTGACTGTGAGCTTCTGCATATTTTTATTCTGATCTCAACATGGAATTGAATATTTAAAAAAACAAAAACAAATCTAGCGCCACCACCAAATGGCTTTTTCTCTTGTCACATATTTCAAATGCCTCTCCTCCTCCTTTGGACTGTTCAAAATATACAGTGTCAGCTGTCATAATCTTTCTTTTCTTCTTTCCCAAATGATTTCTAAGGAGAAATGTAAAGCAATTTTTACAAACTTTCCCTGTATATCAGGGTGTCAAATTAGTTTTCATTGAGGGCCACATCAGGGTTGTGTTTGACCTTGGGAGTTTGTTATGGTCAGAGTGGGTGTGGCCAGCTTGACATCACTCATGTGATCAAATGCCATTTTTGCTAGTAGTTTGTTTCACTGCCGGTGAAAAAAGGAGCTCATGAGGGCTGCACATGGCCCTCACAAGCTCCGTTTTCACTGGCAGAGGCACCGCAGGCTGGTCCTTCACTGTTTCTAGAGCAGCCGCGTGGGCCAGCCCAGATCTAAGCACCCCATGGGCCAGATGCAGCCCATGGGCTTTGAGTTTGACTGTATACCATGTTAAATAGAAGGAGGAACTCAGTTGGATGAAGAATGAGACAGAACGAGAAACAGAAAGTATCTGTATTAAATCGTCGGCTTGAAAAATGGAGGCGACAAGGGTTGAACTTTCGTTGACAAGTTTATTTAGTAACAAAATAGTTACCCAGAGCAGCCGCCAACTAACAGAGCGGCTGGGTGACAGGCAACAGCTGACTCCGCTTGACAGCTCCCTTTTATACTCAGCTGTCAAGCAGGCCATCCAATGAGAGCGGTTCTAGCTCCCGCTCATAACTCGGACCAGAGGGAAAACTTCAGCTAGAACGCAATACTCTGCCCTCAGTAACAAGCAATAATGCCCAGCTTCCCGCCTTTTTCAACAATGTCAAGAGGCTCTGAGCCACAAAAATATCATTATGCTAAAGTATGTTCATATATTTATAATCACTATTCAGAATCTTTGCCTATTTTGGAGCAACAAATATGAAAGGTAATAGACATTATGACCTGGACCAAATCCTTCAGCTTAAATCAGAATAAACAGGACTTATTCTCCCTTAATGGGTCATGAAGAGAAGAGACACAGAAATGTATAAATTGTGGACAAGTTTTGCAAGGGGGTGGGAAACAATGATTATTGCTGAAATATATTAGAGTTCAACCAAGTGGGATATTTTATACATATGCTTGATATTTTCATATATGCACTTTTTCCCTTTGATTTAGTCTTGTATTCTTTTTTTTTCTTTGATCTCATATTTTAACTTTGGAAATAAATAAAAATGTATAAAGAAAAAGAAGAGAAGGGCCACGGCAAATGTCTCTCTGTGTCAGGATGGGCAGCCTTTGATGAAAAGGACTATACAAAGTCTTCCAAAAAAAACCTTTTGGGAGTGTGAACAGGTACCTCTCTTTGAATCATTGAATAGCCTTAATGCAACTGCTCCTGGTCTCCATATGTACATATGTAACATCTTCATTTAGTTGGGAAATGATGTCTCTTCCAAGCAAAATGGCAGCTTTATGATGTTTGACTGGCTTGTTGTGGACTTCAGAGCTTGAAAGAACAACCTCGTGAATGAAATGCTGTGATTTGGTCTCACGAGATAGCTGAGCCTTTCATGAGACTTTTTGTATTTTTAGAAGAGAATACCAATACTTCTCCTGCACAGTTGAAGCACCAGAGCGCAGGGCAGTACAAAACTTTGGGTTTGATACAGTTGACAGAAATAATAAGAACAAGATCATTTTCTGTGTCCTAGTCAATAGGATTCCCTGTCTTCTACCTGTTAGTCTTAATGCTTCTGCTTAAGTCCCAAATTCCAACTATATGACAGCTCCCTGAAGTATTCAGCTTGACATGTTCAGATCGGCAATATCCACACTTGTTCGGGGGGACTTTGTTCCATTCGTGTTCACACATGGTTCCATCTAGCTAAGGAAACATGGGCAAGCACATGAAACACAAATAAATCAAACACTACAGAAAAGTTGCCCCAGCATCTTAGTTACCCAGGTATGTGAGAGAGTACCTTTGAATCAGTGTTGAGTCATGCTGACTGCCTGGATGAATCCCTGCAGTTTCTTGGCAACTTTTCAGAAATAGTTTGCCATTGCCTTCTTCCTAGGGCTGAGAGAGAGTGGCCCAAGATCACTCAGCTAGGTGTATGCCTAAGATGGAACAGTCTTCTGCTTTCTTGCCTGGTAACAGAGTGGCTCTGGTTCCTCAGGACATGGTGTAAAATGGTGTAAGTAAGTAAGAATAAAATCCCTTCGCCTTCACACAAACCTAGCGGATGCCATGTTGATCCTGATTGCAAAGGTTCAGTTCTGCAAGTTTTGGTGTCAAACTTCCCTTAGCAAATGCTAGATCTGGAAGCCAGATATGCCAGGTTAATTATATATATAGACAAACATTAATCCAGACCTTAAGAAAGAATTCTAGCAACTGCCATGTATCAAAAGCAAGCCCTATTTATAATGAAACCAAGGTTCAAATATTTGCATTTTCTTCCTTCGTTTGCATCTCCCCTTTGTAATGACTGGTCTCCTTTGGTTTGAGGCTACTGGTATCTGCCTGAACTGACTCTCACACCCATTTGACCCTCAGATTTGCATGCATTGAAGTGCTCCTGTCAGCATCCTTCTGGTCCTTTATTCTTGGAAGCCTGGTGATTGAGGCAAAGTATCCAGCACTGTCTCAGATTCATCTCCCCATAGAGGGAATGGGACAACTTGCTGCAACCAACTCACTATGGCCAATATGCCACAGCCAATTCACCGCAGCCAGCTCGCCATGGCCAACTCGCCATGGTGACAACTCGCTGTGGGACAATTTAACAATTCTAATTAATTATTTACAATAAATAAAAATTATTTTAATTTTTGCCATTCACATTTCATTCTGTTCCTCCTTTTACAGCCTTTCTTTAATGATTCAATTTCACCATTTCTTTGATATTAGCGTAAATCTTGTCCCACAGCGAGTTGTCCTATGGCGAGATGGCCATGACAAGTTGTCCTGTAGTGAGTTGGTTGTAGCAAGTTGGCTGTGGTGAGTTGACCATGGCGAATTGGCCATAGTGAATGGTCATAGATTCCCCTGTAAATGCTGGGATGTGACTCTTGAGGTTGGAAAGCATCCAAGACCTCTTTCTGTATTTTCTTGGTGAAGATTAAAGGAATATCTGTGTAATTCTGGCATGAAATTACCCAGAAGCCTTTTCAGATTGGATTTCTACTCAGCTGCCTGGGGCTCCAGGTTCTACTAGAAAATTTCATTCAGGTGATTTGTAAATAAACACTTGTTAAGGGAATAATGATCAGGAGTTAAAAGGAATTGCAAAGAGAAGAGTGTGCTCATGTGCCAGCACCCAGAAGGCAATGTGTGCTGGCCTCCCCCCACACCCCCTGCACATGCATGGGTGACCCCCCCCCCATACATGACATGTAGTCTCTGCACATGCGTGCATGTCTCCCACATACCCCCGGCCCCCATGCAATACCTGACAATCAGCTGTCGGGAGGTGGCACGCATGTGCAGTGGGGCTCTTCCGGGCAACTTCTCACGTGCCGGCAGAAATGGCTCTGCGTGCCACTTCTGGCACGCATCCCATAGGTTCTCCATCACAGCTCTATACCGTTTCAGTCTCTTTTTAGAAACCTCCATTGATGGAAAAGCCCGCAATTTCTAAATGCAAGCCATTCTACTGGTTAATTTTTCTCACTGCTAGGAAATGTCTCCTTAGTTCTAGGTCCCTTCTTTCCTTGATTAGTTTCCACTGATCGCTTCTTGTCTTGCCTTCAGATTGTCAGGGTTCCAAGTAACAGAGCCAATCCAATCAAAACTCTGAGGCCTGCAGTTTCCTCAAATTTTGAATTTATTAGAAATGTCATATTGGCATAGCTGGTGAAAACTCGATTCTGAAAGACCTGAGGTTTCCCCAGACTTCAGGTCCCAAATCAAAATCCACCCAACTTAAAATCCAAAGTTCTTGGCCCCAGGTCCATCTCATGGCCCAATCAGATCTCAATCTCAACTCTGGCTGACTTTAATCCATGCCTTTCCAAACACCTGGTGTGAATGTCCTTGGCTCCCACAGGAGAGAATGTTATTTTGGCTACACATTCCACAGCTATCTCTATCTCCCCCTTGCATGTTCCCACAGCTGCAACCGGCCTTGTTGTGGCAGCCCTGAAGATGCTCCCAAAATAGCTTCAGGGCTGACACAGGTGCTTTGGAGAACAGGTTGAGCCCCCCCCCCTTCTTCTTTGTGGCAGCCCCTCAAATATTGGAACACTGCTATCATGTCACCCCTAGTCCTTCTTTTCACAAGACTAGACATACCGGATTCCTTAGTTAGTTTCTTAGACATAGTGTTACATCTGCCACCATTTCAAGTACCAAATCAGGATACCCCTGCCCTTCCTGATAGAATGCTGTATCCAGCTGTGATCCCAGTATCACTGTAGAAATTTAATCAGCTTATTTTAATTACTGTTGTTATTTAGTATGCAGTGTGAAGATGGTTTCTTTTGCCCAGTGGCCATTCTTTGGTTTGATTATCTTTTGCAGTAATTTCAATATGCTGTTGGCATTAAAAGGAGGTTAAACAGATTCATGAAGGATAGAGCGATTAGTAACTGCTGGTGATGAGTGCTCTACGCTACCTCCAGCATCTTCAGTGGTAGTTGCTAGGGAATATAAGCGGGTGTGTGTGTGTGTGTGTGTGTGTGTGCTTTGTCATATCTGCCCCCCCTCCTTATGCATTTGATAGCCCTTGGTGGGAGCAGAATCCTGGGTCAGGCAAGCTGGATGTTGGTTGGATTCAACACGGTTGTTCTTAGAACAATATAAAATGCTCTGTTTTTAATGAACCAGGCTATGTATGGTGTTCTGCAAAGCAAATTTTAAAAATTCTGAAAAACGCAACATGCCATCAAGATTCAGAATATCAGTCTAACTGCTTTCTTGTGCTTGTTGCAATTATTTTCTATTAATGTCAATCCCAGCTATTGATGACAAGATGGTAACTTGTAATTAATACCCACAAACACTGTGTCAGCTTGCTGACTAACACTATGCAAAGCAGGAAACTAAACGAGCACATAATTATACATGGCGATAGTACCCAAAGTGCAAAAAATAATAATTTGGCAAGGACTAAATTGTACAGAGGTCCTTGCCACATTGATGCCGAGTGTTTTCTGAAAGTATAGCTGTCCATTTCAGTTCATTAATAATGCATATTTTCAAGCAATATTCTGAAATGTTGTTTTTGAGAGTCATTTCACATTCAAACTTATCTGAAGGGGGAGGGTTGCTGCCAAGGGACTGCAGGGCAGAAGAAATGACAACTTTATAACGTCCATATATGGAAAAAGGAAGTATTATGTAACCATGTGATTTAATAAACCTATATAAGCTGTATTCACTGAAAGGAGGGGGTCTCCTTCCTCTTAGAAAATGTTTCTTTTCTAGAGTGAACTGAGTCCAATACTGCAGTATTTTCCCTAATAAAGCATCCCTATAACTCAGATTATCTGTTGTTTTCATTTTTGAATGCTTATAACATTTATTTATTTATTTATTTATTTATCAAACGATTATAAGATAACAGGTATAAGTATAAACAAGTTATGAATACATGAAATGGATACATATAAGAATAATAAAAAGAAACAATAGGATAGAGACAGTAGGCACATTGGTGCGCTTATGCATGCCCCTTTTCTTTTCTACTATTACTAGAAAAGAAAAGTGCAATGGTTCAGTCCTGAAGGAAGATTTCCTGCAAAAGAAGTATGGTGACACAAGGACATCACTGTTGGAAGAAGCTGATGTAATTGACAGAGATGACAAATTCAACAGCTTTGATTGAAGAAAAGACCATAGGAGGAGGAGGGGAGGGAGGGAGGGAGGGAAGGAAGGAAGGAAGGAAGGAAGGAAGGAAGGAAGGAAGGAAGGAAGGAAGGAAGGAAGGAAGGAAGGAAGGAAGGAAGGAAGGAAGGACTTTATTTCTTCTTGGAAATTACTTTTGGATTTTTTTGTGAGAAACTGAAAGAAATGAAATGTTGATTTTGAGAGTTGATGATTAGAACTATACAGAGTTATAGCAATAATGTAGACAAATGTTAACGTTAGAGCAAGAGTTTAATGTAATCTTTAAAATCCATATCTGTATCAAAGAAAGTGGGAAGTCATTTTTAATATATATATATATATATATATATATATATATGTTTGTTTGTTTTCGGAGGTTTTCGCGGGTATTTGTATGTGGATCTTTGGTTCTTCGGGTTTTCCAATTCTACGTGGGAGAAAACCTGAAGAACCAAAGATACACACACACACACACACACACACACACACACACACACACACACACACACACATATATTCTTGTTGCATCTTTATTTTCTTTCTCAATATTTTTTTCTTTTTCCAAAGTTTTTTTCCTTATCTATTTATCTTTTAATCTTGTGTTCTAGAAAATCAATAAAGTTATTTTTTTTAAAAAAATACAAGGAAGATCCTGGCTTTAGGAAACAAATTGGAAACAGTGAGAGGTCCATGTGCCTCATCCATAGTCAGACTGCAGGGGCCAGTGCTCAAACCAAGGTATTGAAACACTCTTAGAATAAGAATTAGCAGCACAACATTCATAGGCATTGTGTCAACTCAAAGGCTGCAATAATTCTGGGTTCCTCTCCCTTTGAAACACACACATGTGTACGCACAAAAACACAGAGTGGGGTTTTCATACAGTGGCCAACAAAGTCATTCCAGTCATGCAAATCTCAGGTCTTTGAAAATGATTGGATGGTTGATTTAGAGCAACTATATCAAGGCTATTGATGGAATAAATATCTTACTGTATTTAATCTTTTGGCCAAAGAAGGAATTGTCGGGGTGGAGAGTAGGATTCTTCTGTCAGAGTCTACAACATATTGTTCCATTGAAGGATTCCACAGAATCTTCCTTGGATGATAAAGATAGGTATGATTCAGTGATAGGATTCAATTTTTTTTTACTACCGGTTCTGTGGGCGTGCTTGGTGGGCGTGGCAGGGGAAGGATATTGTAAAATCTCCAGTCAGAGGTGGTATTTGCTGGATCTCTGAACTACTCAAAATTTCTGCTACCGGTTCTCCAGAACTGGTCAGAACCTGCTGAATACCACCTCTGGTATGATTCCTGCTTGAGTGATCACACTATAGAAAAAGACTAGTGTGGAAGAAGATGGAGACGGAGTGGTACTAACTTGTTTGAGCCCTAGAGCCTGCTCTCTGGATCCAGAAAGAGCAATACTATTTATTATCTTTTCTTTTGTCTCCAGGGCTCTATTTCTTTAAAAAAAAAAAGATATACATGGCCAGGGATGTCATAATACCATCACCTGAGTGGAAAAATGCAATTACTGAACATTATTAATCCAACCTTCCAAAAGGAATTATGGGTGGAAACGTGTTGCTAATTCCTGTTGTAGGTGTAAATAGGTGTGAATAATTAAAATAAAGAAATAATCAGGTTTCTCATTGGCTGCAGTCTAGTCAACCCCAAATCCTATCATCTTTCCTAAATGATATAATTCGGGCACGTAGACCAACATTGACTACCATGCATTACAAAAGTTTTATCAGTTTGCACAAACAGAAGACTGCTACATAAAGAGCCAACTGTACAAATTTTATGCCATCAGGAATCCAGTTATTCCAGCTTTATCCTGAGCATACTGTACTTCTTTCTATACATGGTCATTTATTAAAAAGTGGTGGATTTTTAATAGATGTGATCATTGTGTCCTGTCAAATATTCTACCTGAGCATTTTGGCAAGGTACAAGAAAAGCACCTTATTGTTTCACGTTGGTTAAATAAAGTTTGATCACTGTTTAATTTGTTCCTATTTCTACTGATCTGATCTACTTCCAGTTTCTTTTATCTAGAGTTGTAATATTTAGTTACTAAATTATACTAATCAGTCCACATAATTGCTCAGTTTATCTTTATTATCTTTTCTAAACAATTTTATCATCTTTGCTCTAGAACTGCTGCATATTTATCTCAGTTGCTCATATCATTATGATTATATCTATTCAATAACAGAACTCAGTATAAAGTAGTATCTACAGTTGTGGAAGTTTATTTGGGTTACCTAATATCATTCCCTTGAGGGTAAAATAGAATAGAATCATAGAGTACACCAATACTTTACACTGCAGGATTCATTATACTATCCATATTTTTAAGTTTTTCTTCCTGCTAAATATTAACCATTTTCCTAGTTTTGTATCATCCACAAATTTAATAAGCATTCTTTCAACATCTATATTTAGAATAGAATAGAATAGAATTCTTTATTGGCCAAGTGTGATTGGAACACAATGTATTTGTCTTAGTGCAAATGCTCTCAGTGTACATAAAAGAAAATGTACATTTGTCAAGAGTCAAGAATCATAAGGTACAACACTTAATAATAGTCATAGGGTATAATAAGCAATTGAATCACACTAGGAAACAGTCAATATAAACCATAAGGATACAAGCAACAAAGTTACAGTCATACAATCACACGTGGGAGGGGATGGGTGATCAGGAGTGATGAGAAGGTTAATAGTAATAGCAGTGCAGACTTTGTAAATAGTTGGAAAATATTGAGGGAATTATTTGTTTAGCAGACTGGTGGCATTCGGGAAAAAACTGTCCTTATGTCTAGTTGTTCTGGTGTGCAGTGCTCTATAGCATCATTTTGAGGGTAGGAGTTGAAGCAGTTTATGTCCGGGATGTGAGGGGTCTGTAAATATTTTCACAGCCCTCTTTTTGACTCGTGCAGTATACAGTTCCTCAACTGAAGGCAGGTTGGTAGTATTTGTATCAATATAAGAACAACATACAGCACCTACTTAAGATGTCTCTCCAGGTTTCACACCATTTGTAACTATCCTCTGAGTATCATCTTTTAGCCAATTGTGGATCTATCTAACGGTTGAACTGTAAAACTCATATTTTACCATTTTGTTAATAAGTGTGCCATTAGAGATGTTGTCAAAATCTCTGTTGAAGTCAGGATAGACTTTGTACAGGACATTTCCCCAATCAACCAGACTAATATTCTCTCATAAAAGGAGATCAAGTTAGTCTGCACTGACTTGTTCATCGAAAATCCTGGTTGGCTCCTGTTAATTAAAATTCTGATCTAATTCATACTACTTCATTGGACCTTGCCCAGTGGTGATATCAATCAAGCTCATTGCTTCTTTCCTTTTATGAAAAAAGGAATAATATTAATCCTCCCGTCTTCTGGGATTCACCTGTTCTCCAGGACTTCTCAAAGATTACAAACAGTGGTTCTGCAATTACCTCAGCTAATTCCTTTAATACCCTAGGGTGTAATTCAGTTGACTCTAGAGACTTTAACCCATTTAGATTAGCTGGGAATTACCTCACGTGCTCCTTGTTTATCTTCCACTTTGCCTTCTCTTTCCCCTTATTGACACAGTGAGGGCCAAGTGGGGATGTGTTTCCCTTGTGAGAGTAAACCAGTGCAAAATAGGAATTGGAACATTCTTCCTTCTCACCCTCCTCCTCAACCATTTCACCATTCTCTCTCTGCAGGAGAGTTACGGTCAGGTATGAATAATCATTTCCACATGTGAAGAGTTCACTTATTTCTTTTATTGCTCAAGCCCGTAACACAGGAATCTCCTCTAACTGGTGGTTTGCACCTGGGTCAGACTGAATAAGATTGAGGAGCATTCAAGGGGAGGGGTTAGACTTCACTCTCTTATGCCTATGTAGAGATCCCTGTTTAATTCTTCTCTCTGACTTGGCCAGTCTCTCTCTGACACTTACTGGGTCCTTGACATTCCTTGTGCTACTGACATATCTGAAAGTCCTTTTGTTGCTGTTTTTTCGTCCCTTGCTAGCCTAACCTCACAACGGGCTTTACAATTTTTGTAAAATGTTTTGCATTCTGCTTCGAATATATTTCCCTTTTTTCATTTCTTGTATATTTTCATTTCCACTGCTGTTTTAAGCAATGTATTAACTTCTGGCTGGATCCAATTATGTTTCTTTAGGGATGTCCAATCCTTCTTTCTTGTTACCTCTCAGGATCCTAGTTACCTATATTTCCTGCCTGTTGGTGAGGATTAGGTCCAGGGTAGCAGAGCTCTTTACACCATTTGACAAGTGAGGTTGTCTGTGAGAAATGGACAAGAATTTATCTGGCCTGTAACTGCCAGCAGAATAAGATTTCCTTCCAACAAATAACTGGATAGTTAAATTCCCCCATAATTACTATCTCATGCTTCCTTAAGAGTTGGTTGTCTGGTTGCAGAAAACTTTCATCTTTCTCTCCAGATTGTCCCAGAGGCCTACAATAATTTCCCACACAAATCTGTCCTTGTTATTACTCTTGCCTTGTCTTCCTGGCAGACCCTCTCAACAGAGCTCCCATGTTCTAAAATGTGAATTTCTGCACAATTTTTCACTTTTCTCCCATATTTTTTGTTGAGCCTCCTCTATATAAATAGCAACTTTTGAATATTATGTTCCACTCACGTGTGCATCTTCCCACCATGTTTCAATAATGCCAGTGAAATTATATTTATGTTCCTCCAGTAAGGTTTCCAGCTCTAGTTTGTTTCCCATTCACACAGGAGATATTTCCTCAAAAGTCTTTGAAATCTGTTGACTACTGTTTAAGAAATATCACAGATGCTTAAGTATCCTCATGATAACTGTCGTACATTGAAGTTGTTCATTTGTCTGAGTCTGTAACCCATTGTTAGTTTAACAACACTATATTCAACTAATTCAGTTTTCTGGCTTTGCATAGGACTGAATCTAAAGGTATTTGCAGAGAAATCAAATGACAATACTAGCATTGTATCATCACGATGGTGATGATGAGGCACAAGGGCTTAGCAGTTAAAGATGCTGAGTGTATTAAGTTCAGCTGACAGCCTTCATTCAGCCTTCAACACTTGATGGGGTGAGCTTCCGTTACTTGCTCCTGCTCACCTAGCAGTTTAAAAACATGCAAATAGACAAATAGGTACCACTTTGATGAGATGATAACAGCGTTCTGTGTGCCACAACATATAGCCATGCTGAAATACCTTCGGACAATGCTGGCTCCCTTGCCCAAGAAACAGAGATGAATACTGTCCCTCTTAAAATTGGAAATGATTGGACGGGGAAACCTTTACCTTTATCATTATGAAACAAGCTCCACCTCTTCTGTGTGTGTGTGTGTGTGTGTTGTGACATTGTGGACATAAATAATAGGAGTGAAACTTACATTGCAGCAGCTTAATGATGTTGCCTTTGGCATTTCGATGAAACTCTGCTCCTGTGGCAACCTCTGAATGGAGTGTGGTTTGGTTAGTGTTGCATTTCAGGATATATTGCAAATACAAAGTTTTGTGTTTCAGGGAGTTTTGCAGCTCTCAAAAGCGACACAATGATGGTTCTGTTGCAAATGGTTGGGCAGAAGGAGAGAGGATCAACAATACCATTTTTCTTTTGGCAGCTTCAGGATAGTACTTTTAAATTGCCTCTCTGTGTCTTTGATAACTTAGGTAGTAAAGTTGTAAGTGAGTCGGTTCCTATAACCATTGTGGCTTTACATAGGCAGTTCTTTGTGGTTCCTTCTTTTTCAGCCTCTGAAAAGATGGACAATATGTTAGGAGAGCAGTGATGTAAATAAAGAGATGGCAACAGAGGCACTCGCTGTGAGGCCTGGAGGAATAGAGGCCCTGTTGGAGTTGTTTATTGATCGGTTGGTTTGCTGGTGCTTATGTGCTGCTCCAATCCAGAGGGACTCTGAATATCTTAAGATTTCCTTCTTGCAGTAAGAAGTTTAAAATAGTAAAAAAAAAAAAAAAGACTATAACAGAAGAGGAAATGATTGGGAGTAAAAGAATGGCAAAGAGAAACATAGCTACCAAGGGACAAGAAGCATTTAAAATCAGCATAGCATAGAAGTTCCCAACTGACTCCATCCCTGAGATTCCAGAAGTCCTTTAAACATGATTGAACATGGTTGGGTCAAATATTTGTACTTGCAATCGCAGTGAAGAATATCGGAAGTCAATACTTTCTATCTTTTTCTCTTTCCTTTTTTTAATTCAACCCTTTTGTCTCTTCTTAATTTTTGTTCAATTTCTTTTTATTTTTCTCTCTCTTCATTTACCTTGGTTTGTTAGTTTTTATGTGCTTGTTTAAAAGTTTAATCATACACACACACGTATATACAGTATACACATGTAACGGTTGTGTCATACGCTTGGTGATCTTGAGGAAATGGTGAATTATGGAGATGGCTGTGTTGCTTGTGATAATAACTCTCTGTTGCTCCATTATTAAGAATCCCGATTGGTGCTTTTCTTTGTGAAATGTTTTTTTTTTTTGTAATTTTTTTAATGGTGTGTTTTTATGCTAAGCTGCCCATTCTATGAGATGGACAGCTATATAAATACGATAAACAAACAAATGTTGATCAGTTCTCCTAAAGCTTTTGCGATGCTTCCTATGGCCATCCCATGTTAGTCCTATTCCTTCAATAAACAGGATATAGCAAGGAATAGCGCTACAGTAGTAAGACCTCAGAAATCTGGATGATTTGAGATGAGATGGCAGCAAATAGGAGTTTATCTTTGTTCCCTTGTACCTTGTAGTCATCTAGGGCAGTGGTTCTTAACCTTTTTGAAAGAATTGCCCCCTTGAGCCATTGAGGAAGTTATCATCGCCCCCCTCCCCCAACATAACCCCTCAATCACAACACAGGAAAATAATTCTTCAATTTATGCAAACACGTTTTTTGTTTTCTTTAAAATTGTCATCAGGACATATTGATGCAAATAATTTATTTCCAATCTTTTTCCCATATCTCAACTGTGTGAAAAATTCTGATGCCACCCCTCACTTTACTCCCAAACTTCGTGATACATGTATTTCATTATTATCTTATTTATTCAAGACACTTAAATGCAATGACCACTGAAAACAAAATTCAATTGCAAGAAAGTGAAATGCCCGAAAATAACAGTAACATTTAATGATTTAATTACAAGTGAATTTTAAGATGCAAAAAGAAATATAAAAAGGGCATAAGAACAAATCGCAATGCAGGAACTAAGAATTTCAAGACGAAAACTCTGAAACTGAATTAAGATTTGAGAAAAATATATATTCATGCACACTGTAAAAAGGGTTAAAAAGACACAAATAAAATTTTTACAGAAGGAAAGCAACAAAAATCAGAGCGACAAATTTAATGGGTAGAGTGATAGAGGCTGCTGCGTAACGTGCATGAAGATGAATGATGCGTATTCACATATGTACGGCGTTCTATACTGAAGCTAGCTGGAGGAACATTTTAAAACACAGTTCAATCCACTAATAGCGAGCAATCTGATGTTTTTGTACGACAGATATACAGCGGTTCACTGTACGAGAAAAGTCTCAAAAGTGTCCCCAAAACTTCTCGTCTCATCGCCCCCATATCACCCCCCCTTCCGTTCCTTTGCCCCTGCATCGTCCCTTTTCGTTCCGTCACCCTCCTGAAAAACAAAATTGCCCCTGGGGGGCAATATCGCCCAGGTTAAGAACTACTGATCTAGGGCAGGAATCTCTAACTTTGGCAAATTTGTGACTTGTGGACTTCAACTCCCAGAATCCCTGCTGCTGCTGCTGCTGCTGCTGCTGCTGCTGTTGCTGCTACTGAGTCATCTGCCCCAAGGTGGAAAATGTCTAAAGGCTGAGTAGGAGGAATAAGGAAGAAATCCTCTTCTATTCTTTCCTTGGTCTGCTCTCAATTGCCTCAATCTTGGCAGTGGGCTTGATATCTTTTTATTTTTATGTATGTATGTATGTATGTATCTATGTATTTATTTAAAATAGTCATATCGATGCAGATAATAATTTTTGAACTGTGTTTTAAAATGTTCCTCTAGCTAGCTTCAATTGCTTACAAGATAATAGGTATAAGTAAAAACATAGTTATAAATACATGGATACATATAAGAAAAAGTATATATATATATACATATGTGTAAGGTTATTGTTATATATATATATATATATATATATATATATATATATATATATATATATATATATATATATGTAATTATTTATCAGCTCAAAAACCTCACACACACACACACACACACACACACACACACACATATATATATAACAATAGGACAGGGATGGTAGGCACAATTGGTGCACTTATGAACACCCCCTACAGACCTCTTAGGAAAGGGGTGAGGTCAGTAGTAGACAGTCTAAGGTTAAAGTTTTTGGGGTTTGGGGAAGAAACCAGAGAGTCAAGTAGAGTATTCCAGACATTGACCACTTCATTGCTGAAGTTGTATTTCCTGCAATCAAGTTTGGTACGATTAACCTTGAGTTTGTATCTATTGTTTGCTCTAATGTTGTTATGGTTGAAGCTGAAGTATTCATTGACAGGATATTGCAATGTATGATTTTATATACTATACTTAGATCGGACTGAAGGCGGCGTAGTTCTAGGTTTTCTAGGTTTAGAATTTCGAGCCTGGTGGCATAAGGTATTCTACAACGAGTAGAGGAGTGGAGAACTCTTGTGAAATATTTTTGGACTTTCTCAACCGTGCTAATATCAGATACGTAATGTGGGTTCCAGACTGATGAGCTGTATTCAAGTATTGGTCTAGCAAATGTTTTGTATGCTCTAGTTAGTAGTGTGATATTACCAGAGAAAAAGCTACGTAGGAGGAATAAGGAAGAAATCCTCTTCTATTCTTTCCTTGGTCTGCTCTCAATTGCCTCAGTCTTGGAAGTGAGCTTAATATCTTGTCATTGGACAGGCCCAATTATGGGAGTCAGCCAAGCATGCTTGGAGATTTTTGGGGCAGGCCATTTAGACCTCATGCCTTAGTTAACTGCTTCTCCTAAGAAGGGTGTCGCCTAGAGTCTAAAACCGGGAACTTCCTTAAAACTACCTGTCCTCTAAAGTAGGACTGTCAAACTCACAGCCCATGGCCCGGATGTATCATATGCTGGCCACGCCCACACCCAGTTTAGTGAAGGGGGAATAAAATCTTGATATGTCACGTGATGACACAAGTTTGACATCCCTGCTCTAAAGGATAGATAGTTTTATAGATAGATAGGCCTATGCTGTTGCTCTGCTTATAATATCTGAGGATCCATCTTACCCCAATAAGATTGGCTCATCCAATGTGCTGGTAGAAGCCACCCTGCAGACCCCATCAGCCAAGGAATTCCAGCTGGTGGGTTCCAGGAAAAGGGACTTTGGTGCCATGGCTCCTGCCCTCTGACCATGGTGCCACTTGAGATGAGATTCGTCTCCATCTCTTAGCCTTCTGAAAGGGTCTTAAAACCTGGCTCTGTGATTAGCCAGGGGCC
The DNA here is from genome assembly GCA_023653725.1 of Bungarus multicinctus. Classification (NCBI taxonomy): domain Eukaryota; kingdom Metazoa; phylum Chordata; class Lepidosauria; order Squamata; family Elapidae; genus Bungarus; species Bungarus multicinctus. The sequence goes on along the minus strand of CM042846.1, from coordinate 79,913,971 downwards.
CCAATGGGAATGGCTGTTCCATTCTGGAAATGGTTAGATGATTAAAAGAATACACCCTCTTGTATATTGGCTCCTTCCTTAGCTGTCATTTTAATGTTTACTATTGTCATTTTTACCATGCATATGGACTCTTAGAGTTGCTTGATGGCGAGATGAGCAGCAAATAGCAAGATCCAATTTGAGTCAGTCACTGGGACCAGAAATTTAGTCTTGTTGACTGACTCGGATTGGATCCTGCAAACTTTATCCTGGGACATGCATATCTGCCCTCATTTGTGGACAGTATATAAATTAAATAAATGAATAAAAATGAAACACAAGCTTTCATTCAAGGTAAGAAAGCTGAGAGGTACCTAACCAAAGACATATTCTTAGCCAGACTTTGAGAGGGCGGGATGGAGAGTATGGTATGACCAAAGGTGCCAAGTGTTACCAAGTAACTGTTCTAACAGACCCAAATTCAATTACTGCAATCCTCTTATATATTATCTTTCGTATAGTCTCTGCTTTCTGAAGGATGATCTGCTTCTCTTCTGGTTTCATTAGTATGGGAAAGCTTTATGGGAGATAGTGGAACATGGATGCAGGGAGCTTAGCTACAAGGAAAGAACCTGTCTAGCCAAGATTGTGAAGATGCCAGAATGGGGATAAACAGTCCATGCCCATCTTTCCTAATTGGTGCTTTGCAGAGAAATTATAACCCGTCACATCTCTGCTGCCTGGAAATTTTGGAAGTTGCCATTGTCAATGCTTTGGTGCTAGCGGAAAACGAAGGATTTGACAGCTCTTGAAATTTGGAGGGAGCCAGGCAGGACATGAGAGGCATGGCAAAGAGCAATGGGTAGACATGGAGACCTGCAGGCCTTTGAATTTCACAAAAGTGTCTATGCATCCATCTGTTTATAACTCTCAGCACCTTAGGAAGAATAGCAGCTTGAGGAGCATTTATTTTCTGCTGAATAATCTCAAAGAGGATCTAGGCATTGAGCTCAAAACATCAAAGACACACAACAAAGAGTCTCTTGACAATGTGAGTTTTGATAAAGGTTGTAGCACAGACACTCAATTTTTCTGTATCTTTGTTATCCCCCCCCACCCCCTGCTCCATAGAGTTCTACAATTTTTAAATAGCAATAGCACTTAGCAATAGCACTTACCTTACAGTATATACTGTCCCATAGTGTTTTATAACACTCTCTGGGCAGTGTTATAATGTCAGCATATTGCCCCTAAAAACCTGGCTCCTCATTTTACTGACCTCAGAAGGATGGTAGATTGAGTCAACTTTGAGCCCGTCAGGATCGAACTCCTGACTGTGGGCAGAGTTTGTCTGCAATAACTGCACTCTAACCAGTGTGCCACCAGGGCTCTTAAAGTTGTTTTCCTTTTAAGAGAAGGGAATATACTACAGTGACAGTGGGCATGAGACCCCCTGCAGACAGATTCCTTGCATCTAGAGTTATTAAAGAAGCAGCAAGGTAGCTCTAAGTAATTCCTTACCTTACCTAGCTGTAGCTTTTTAAAAAAAAAATATTTTAATTAAAAAGAACAATGGAAAGCACTGTGTTATGAAGAAAGCACCAGCCTCCAGCATGTTCTCTATTTACAGAGCTTCTGTCAACCCCCAAGGCATTCTTAGAAAATAAAAATGAAGGGAGGACGTATCCATGTTGGCTGAGAATCTTGGAAGCTGCCATCTCAGCTTCTGGGAGAATGCCAGGTTCCGAAAGCCTATACCTAGCCCAAACAAAACAAGCTACAATAAGGGTTACTGTAATGAGTCAGCTTAGTCATTATGTTCGTATTGCAACAAAGCTAGCAAAGATTATTCTCCCTCCCTCCAACTCCAGTCTAAAATAGATTCTTTTCTAATTGGGGAATGGCATTGAGCAACTTGGATGAATAGGTTCATTTGCAAGTATGAGCATCCCTTGTGCTAGGCAGATGCTCCAATCTGTTGACTCTCCACACCCAATGGATGTGGATAAAGCTTGGTTCTTAGAAATGTTTGGGTGCATTGTGCTGATTGATGGGCTTTATTTCCCTTCCCGAGTGCTGGAGGTACAAATAAATTCCCTCAGTCTGTTTGGCACCTTGTGACCTACTAAGCACGGGAAGGCAGTAGAGTTATGGATTCTCCCAGTTATCTCTTCTTTGTTTATCACTCTTCGTCTCCGAACTACTCAAAATTTTTGCTACCGGTTCTCCAGAACTGGTCAGAACATGATGGATACCACCTCTGGTATAGGGTCTCCTGCTCAAGCATGAGATTGGACTAGAACAGTGGCCTCCAACTTTTGGGTACCAGGGACTTGTTCCATGGAGAAATGTTTTTCCATGAATCGGAGGGAGCGTGGTTTTGCATGTTGCCTTCAGCCTTTGGATGGGGCTTCATTTGTTTGCATGGCCTGGTTGTTGGCATGCCATGGACTAGTGGTCCACAGACCAGGGATTGGAACACCCGGACTAGAAGACTTTCAAGATCTCTTCCAACTCTGTTATTCTGTAATGTACACAGACAGCCTATGCTGTTCCGACTGTCTTTGTAGTGGGCTGTAGTTAGTTAGATGCCAGGATTTGCCTATCCTTATAATCCATTTCCTGTCAATAAAATCTGCTTTGTTTTACAGCTTTAAAAAAGCTTTGGCAGTTTTTCAGGAATGTTTCTCTCTCTCTCTCCCTCTCTCTCTCTCCCTCCCTCCCTCCCTCCCTCCCTTCTTTTCTTTCTCTCTCTCAAACTCAGACATGCACAAACACAGAATTCCTCATTCCCCAACAGGATTATGGGTCCAGCATGTTTCTTCTGCAACACCAAGATCATCAGTACCATTGGTATAATCTGTGAGTGTGTGTGAGAGAGAGACAGAGAGACAGGAAGTGAACATAGAAAGAAAAAAGGAGAGAGAGAGAGAGAGAGAGAGATGGACATGGACATGGACGTAGGGCACTTCTTGAATGACACGGATTTCTAAACCTCCATCTTTCAAGTTCCCAAAGTCCTTTTAATAGTAAATTTTGCTCATTTTAATGAGCCTCATTATATCTAATTTGTTTAGCTCTCTTGTGCGCTGCCATATGGCTCCATTGGATGCCTAGTGAAAATGTATTTATTATCTCATAAAACATATATAAAGATGTCAAATGCGTGTAATTAAAGGAATTGTCTTTTGAGATATATATTTTATCAATTAACCACCTGGAGCTTCCTTGCCAAATCTTAATCAGCTAGCTGATGTAGGACAATATGAAAATACGTTGGGTGAGACTCAAGAAGCAGAGTCATGTGCTGTGTATGTAAATTGGATTGGGGGAAAGAAAGGCATCTGATTGAATGTTGAGTTTTTCAAGCCTGAATACTTTCTTGCCTTTTTCAATTCAAGCCCAGTTTAGAAATTTGGGTTTATGTAATTATACTCATATTGTATAGCTAAAAATGTATAGCGTATCTCCTTTTATGGTTATGGAATATAGAATATAGTACATAGACCATAATTAATATAGATTTATCTCTGACTTTTTTTTAGATATATACATGTACTTAGTGTTAATATGATATTCTTTTTCTTCTCTGAACCATCGACCTATATATATGAATTACTTTTTTATTAATATTGTTAAGGCACTGTGAATTAGTATTACTAATAATATAAATAACTGTCAAGTGTTAATTGTACATACTGTACTTATTGTACTGTCAAGAAAACGATGTTGAAAGGTATTGGCACATATTCTATTATAGAAATTTTTGTAAACTTTTTCATATTTTGAAATTCAATAAAGAATTTTTAAAAATCTATTAAAAAAAAATTGGGTTTCCTGATGCTAAATGCATGGCCACTGCCATGACTTAAAAATTAAATTTAAGCTGTATCTGTATCTAATTAAACATTCTATTTTCTGCTGTGATTGACCAGATGTATCCAGAGAGTTTGTTTCTAAACTCTATGGAAGGGTCATCTCTGGCAACCCTAAATAAACATCTACCTGCTAAGAATACAGGTAGTCCTTGACTTGCAACCACTCATTTGTGACCATTCAAAATGACAACAGCACTGAAAAAAAGTGACGCATTGACACATTTTTCACCCTTACAACTATTGCAACTGTTGCATGGTCACATGTTCAACATTTGGACCCTTGGCAACTGACTCATATTTATGACATTTCCAGTCCCCTGGGATCATGTGATCAACCTTTGTGGCCTTCTGAGAAGCGAAGTCAATGGGAGCCAGCTTCGCTTAACAACTGTGTTAATAAACAACTCCAATGATTCACTTAACAACTATAGCAAGGAAGATTGTAAAATGGGGGCAAAGCTCACTTAACTGTCTCATTTAGCAACATAAATTTTTATCTCAATTGTGGTCATAAGTCGAGGACTATCTGTACAGGTTTCTTTGATTCTGACTAGTTGAAATGGTTAAGAATAATATTGAAATTAAGAATAATATCAGTATTATTCTTAATTAGGTCCAGAGGGTTTTTGTATGTTTTTGTTTCTAAACTCTATGGAAGGCTCATCTCTGGAAACCCTAGATAGACATCTACCTGCTAAGGCAGGGGTCTTCAAGTTTGACAGCTTTAAGACTTGTGGACTTCAACTCCCAGAATTCCTCCTCTAGTCCTCTTAGCTCAGGAATTCTGGGAGTTGAAGTCCACAAATTTTAAACTTGCCAAGTTTGAAGACTCTTGGGCTAAGGTGATAAGCTGCCTGGGAAAGCAAAGGAAATAATCAAAACCATAAAAAAGTGAAAGTTAGAATATTTCAGACATGTGATGCGACACCCAGAAAAATACAGCATCCTTCACTTAATCCTCCAAGGAAAGACTGAAGGCAAACAAGGCCCAGGCAGAAGAACATCATGGCTTCAAAATCTAAGGGATTGGTTTGTACAAAACTCAGCAGCACTTTTTCATGCAGCCGTTGATAAAAATAGGATTACCAACATGACCGCCAATGTCCAATGATGGATAGGGCACAAGAAGAAGACCTGCTTAGGATACATGTAGTTCTTGAATTGCAGTCATTAGTTTGAAATAAAAATTAAAACAGCGCTGAAAAAATGTGATTTATGACTTACAACTGTAGTTTCAAATATCAGGAGGGAGGTTTTATTGCATCTCTAGTTTTCAACTATAAAAAGTTCTCCTTTCCTTTCCTCTTATTATCTTTCCTAGTGTTCAGTATTGTTCTTAATTTTTTTTCCTTTCCCAGTGCAGTTTCTTTGCAGTCATGCCCTATTCAGCAGTGGCAGTTAACTTTTCAGGCACTAAACATTATCTTGCACATTCCAGTCTCCTCCCTGTGAGCTGGCTTTTGCCAACATTGTAATAATTTTTGTGGTTGCTTTGATTTTAAGTACAAAGAAAACAATGCACCCATAGAAGTACATTTCCAAATCATGGGATTTTTCCACCAACTGCCCATCAGGAGATATCTTGGCAGAATCAAACCTTCAGGAAATAAGGATGAATGCAATGTTAGTTTGATTAAACTTGATATGGTTAATAAACTGCTTGGATAAGCAGAGAAATGTTCCAATTTTTTTAAAAAAGTTCAGTTGCCATAACTCAACTTTCAGACAACTCTACCTGGATGACTGAGAATTTTCATTGACATACCTGTACCCTTGTTGCTATAGTCAACATACTGTACATTAGAATGGCTCTTCCTGTCTGGATCACAGGAGACAAACCACAACTGAGTCTCCAAGGGGTGCTTATCCAATAACAATATTCAGTAATTAATAAATAAATAATTAAAGGTCATTCTTTCCAATACCACATGTCCATAAATCATGCCTTAATTTGACTTTGTGTAGGTTATTGTCTCCATGTCCCTATTATATACAATCCTGATGTACATAATCTGATGTGTGATTATCATACATCAGATTATTACTGTACAAAAAGTTCAAGTCCTATTCTTTCCTCTTCCAGCTATGCAATATAAAATAATGAACGACAGGAAGGAAGACTTCAACTGAGTAATAAGAAAGAAAAAGAAAACCCTTAGTAAGAACTGTTCAATAGTGGAATTAATTGTTGGAAGCAGTAGTTATGTCATTGGACATGTTCAAGTAGAAATTATACAGACAGCTATCTGAGATGCTTTAATGTGGATTCCTACAGTTAGTGGAGTGTTGGACTTGAAGAGCCCTTTCCAATTCTAGGATTCATCCTTCTAGGAAGAACTGCTTTGGGACTTGCTCAAATAGAAAAGCAGCACATTTTTATGCTAAACCAAAGACCTCTGGGATTAGCTGTCACACTGAAAACAACTTATTACATTAAACATATGCTCTCACAAACACCTTGATCATGAAGTCAAAGTTTGGTTCTCTCGCTTATGACAAAAGAACAAAAAGGAAGGGCTATAGGGAAAACAATGATTGTTTACTTTGTTAAGAAAGGAGGCAATCATGCCTGATGTCTAAAGATGTTGTGGCTTATAATTATAAGATGTATGCAAACCTTTATTAATTCTGCACCTCATTTATACATTAGCATGAATGATAGATATAAGCTGCAGTTGCTTATTACTACTTAGAGGCAAAATATTTTGCAGAAAGCTTTGTCAATTCCTGATGACTTCATGGACTTTCAACTTCCCTCTGTAGTCTACAATTAGGATTTCCTGTGGTTTCTCATTGAAATACTAAGCAAGTTTATTGAGGTCAGCAAGGGTTGGCTAGATGCTGCCACCCGATGTTAACATTTTGTTCATACTGTTTCTTAATTTAAAAGGTAGGAAAGGATCTATTAAAGAGGCATCTTCAGGCTTCATCCTTCAAATTATTCTCCCTCTCATGTTTATTTATGTATTTATTCTATTCAATTTGTTAAGGCTGCTCACTCCAGTTTAAGATTGCTCTTCATTCTCACCTGTAAACTAAGGCATGCCAATCTCTCTCAATATGCAATATCTCTGGCATTTCCATTCTCACTTATCTCCCACCCCATGTACTTCTACTTCTGAGAATCTCCTAATTTGTACGTGTATGTGTAAACCATTCTTTTACAAGGCTGTAGATTAGTGTTTCTCAGCCTTGACAACTTGAGGATGTGTGGACTTCAACTCCCAGAATTCCCCAGCCAGCATAGCTAGCTGGAAAATTCTGGGAGTTGAAGTCCACACATCTTCAAGTTGCCAAGGTCGAGAGACACTGCTGTAGAAAATCAACTCCATCTTACTACACAGTCATTGACTTTCTTACCAGATTTTTGTAGTTTTGTACAAATACAAAACATTTCCTGAAAAGCTAAGGGCTGTCCAAGCTTAGACAGGGAATAATTGCTAGAAATATAGAGAATGTACATTTCTATTAGATGAAAAAGAAGTCTAGCAGTTCAGACATAAACCATTGCTTCCATAATCCCTTTTCCTTGATGCTGTGCCTAAAGGAGGAGAATTATGAGATCAGGTTGTACTTACCAAGAAGAGATACTTAATGTTCATTACTTAGGCATTACTAATCTAACGTTAAAAATGTACAAAAATGCTGAGCATTTTGCCATGCAATGTAGTAGAGCCACTACAGAGAAAAGAAGCATTTTTTCATAGTCTACAGGACTATGCTGTGTAGGGAGGAGAAAAAGCAGAGGTGGCATTCAGCAGGTTCTCGCCAGTTCTGGAAAACTGGTAGCGGAAATTTTGAGTAGTTTGGAGAACCAGCAAATACTACCTCTGACTGGCTCCGCCCCCATCTCTTCTTTGCCTCCTGAGTCCCAGCTGATTGGCTGGGTCTTCTTTTGTTGCCCTGCACAGGAGAACGGAGCTGGACAGCAAGTTAGTGGAGTGAGGAGGGAATGAAGATTTTGCAGTATGGTTCCCCTGGAGTGGGGTGGGAATGGAGATTTTACAATATCCTTCCCCTGCCACACCCACCAAGCCACACCCACAGAACTGGTAGTAAAAAAAAATGAATCCCACCACTGGGAAAAAAGGTGCTTCCATTGAGCCTTCCTTTCCTGACCACAGTCTTTGATACAGAGTTTTTGAGATAGATCAAAAGGACTTACTATTATTATTATAACTGACACACCCTATTAAAAGGTAAAGGTTCCGCTCGCACATATGTGCTAGTCGTTTCTGGCTCTAGGGGGCAGTGCTCATCTCTGTTTCAAAGCCAAAGAGCCAGCACTGTCCAAAGACGTCTCCATGGTCATGTGGCCAACATGACCACGAACGTGCACAGAACGCTGTTACCTTCCCAACGAGGTGGACCTTATTTTTTCTACTTGCATTTTTTACATGCTTTTGAACTGCTAGGTTGGCAGAAGCTGGACAAGTAATGGGAGCTCATTCTGTTACGCAGTGCTAGGGATTCAAACTGCCAAACTGCCAACCTTTCTGATCGACAAGCTCAGCGTCTTAGCCACTGAGCCATCTTGTCCCCTTGACACACCCTATAGCCATAGCCATTTCATTGATGCAGGAGAAGGACCAAACCTGTGAATCAATTAGAATCAAATAGTCACCTCCAAACATCTTGCCAATTCCAACAACGATGCCCAGTCTGTTTGTGAGAGATTTATTTTGAAAATCTCCAGCAATGCGTGCTTCTGCAGCAGCCCAAGGAAACAGAACCAGAGACTAAGTCAGAAGTAACCTTCAGGATAGGCTGCAGTTCTTCCTGTGTGGGTTGGACATTGAGTAGAGTTGCACAGTAGTCCTCAACTTACAACAGTTCTTTTAGTGATTTATTCAAAGTTACAACAGCACTGAATAAAGTGACTTACTACAATTTTTTTAACAGTTGCAATCTTTATAGCATTCCCATGACCCTGTGACCAAAATTCAGATGCTTTGCTACTGGTTCATATTTATGATGGTTGCTGTGTCCCAGGGGTCATGTGATCACCTTTTGTGATCTTCAAACAAGTAAAGACAATGGGGAAGCCAGATTCAATTAACCACTGGGTTACTAACTTAACAACTGTGGCAAGAAATATCACAAAATGGGGCAAAATTCATTTAACAAAAAGTATTGCTTAAGCACAGAAATTTTGGGCTTAATTTTGGCTGTAAGTCAAGGACTACTTGTACATATCTTTAGTGCCAGGTCATCTCACAGTTAGAGGAAATAAGTGCCTGAATTGGACCTAGATAGTTCAGGCATGGGTGGGATTCTACCAGTTCACACCTATTCGCTAGAACTGGTTGTTAACATTCTAAGCAGTTCGGAGAACCGGTTGTTAGAAGAAATTATTGGCCTAATCCTGTAAGGAAGGCAGGAAGGAAACATTCTGGTGTTGCTTACAGAAACTGCCTCTCTATTAACCCTTATTACATTCTTGGCAGCACTAGACTTCCTGTCTCTGGAACTTCTCTGGAGTTTTTTTCCCTTCCTTTGCTGGTACTTTGCTTGTGTGGAGTGACCATTGAAAGTTACAATGGCACTGAAAAAAGTGACTTATGACCATTTTTCACACTTACGACTGTTGCAGCATCCCCACAGTCATGAGAGGCCAGGCGAGGAGATGCGTGCCTCAATGTGCATGATATTGAGTTGGCCACACCCAGCCAATAACATGACCCCAAGCCATGCCCACCACCTAAGCCATGCCCATAGAACCGGTTGTTAAAAAATTTGAATCCCACCCCTGAGTTCAGAGTTCGCTGGATGTCCTTTTTGAAATCTCCAGGAAGCTTCTGAGCATGCTGAGAGTGTATATAATTCTTGCTGTTTAACAACTGATGATTAAAATAGATGTCCTCTACATTTAAAGGACTTGGTTTCTCTGTCTCCTTCCAATGCATTCCCAATCTTTTTGCCAAGACAGGAAGATTGCATAACATACATGGCTAAACTAGTCTAGATTATTAGGTGTCGGTTTGTAGTTGTGATTCAATTATTTGTGGGAAATCAACTATTGTCCAAACGTGTTATAGGTTCCAAGCCAAAATGTTCCATCCCAAAATGGTTAATTTGAGGATGTATAAAATGCAATCTGGGTGTAGCAAAAGTTTTGTTATCCTAGGTCTGGGGTTTAACCTATTATATGAACTTAGTTAAAGCATCTCGCTCATAATTTGGATCAGTGTTTTGGTTTGGACTTAAAGCAACATTGTCCCCACTGTAGAAAACATTGCTAGAGTTACTAGTAGTTACTGGAGTTTTTGTCTGCTGACTGTAGAGTTTGAGAGGTAGAATGCATGCTGGGACGAGTGAGTGGAACTGAGGATCATAAATGAAATTTAGTTATCTATTTTATCACATTTATTGGGGCTTCCACTGCAAAAGACTTTGAACTTTGAATTAAAACAACCTCCCCATTCCAGAATGTCCCTGTTTAGAAAGTCAGAATATGAGGAGTATACTCTCTAATTGACTAACTGATTGGATACATTCCACATTTTCTGAAAGATAGCTTATTTTGTTGTCCCACAAGTAGGTCACCTTTCATTTTTATATTCATTTATATTAGCAATAAAACTTGCTGATTGCAGGCATGGTTCTCTTTTCAGGACTGCTGGGGGAAGTATCTCATCAGTCGCCGGGATCAATTACTTAAAGCCTCAGAATGAACTAATGAAACCCAAGCATTTCCTATTTCACCAAATGCACTGAAAAAACGTAGCCCTCGTAAAATTATTTTTATGATATCAGTCCCTGAGGAAATTTATGGTGTTTGAATAATCCTCAAGGTACAACAATTTAAGGATCAGCTTGCATTTCAATCACTCCGCCCCAGTTTGTCATCCTCCTGAATTTACGACTTGCTCCTTACAAATATAAAAAAAACAAAAATATGGATTCCTGGATCAGGGCAACTCTATATTCTTTTACTGATACGGGACATAACTTTATTCCAATGGTCTTTGATTATGATGGAATGAAAACCAAGGAGCTTCCCGCCACCTTGGAAAAGTTATCTGACTTTACTGTAATATTATTTTGATATATGCTTTAATAGTACTAGGCCAAAGCTTAGTAGTAAGCTACATGCCTTCCATGCAAAAGGTCTCAGAGGTTGCTTCCTGGCAATTCCAATTGAAAAAAAGAAAATATGATCAGTGTCAAAGCCTTGATGGGTGTCATGGCTGAAAAAATTTAATAACCAAGTCACTATCTGATCCTTTATATAAACCAGCTCCTTATCTCTGAGTACTCAACAGGAATAGTGAAAAATGAGCCATAATTATTGCTAGAAGCTCTCTACATAGCAATTGCACTCGTATTTTCTGTCTGATGCAATCCTGTCTCTAGAGGGACTTTCAGAGAATTTTGCTTTCTATTAAGAATCCAAACACATTTTCTTGCAAGCTCACCTATGTCATGCTATGCCTATGGGATCTCTGGTATAGAATACCTCACTCTTCCTTCAAACTACTTACTGTGGAGAAAGAGGAATCATGACAGTTAATCTTTAGGGAAGGTTATCTACTAATTGAAGAAAATTGATAAATCTTGGGAGTTCCCTAGCATTCAGTTTGAATATCATTGTTACTGAAAAGGTGAGACATTTGGTTGTAATATGACAATATGAACTTGGAATGCATCAATATGAACTAGAAAATAAGTTATTTCCACCAGCATAAAGTGTTTTTTCTTGTAGATCTTATATAGGCAGCCCTTGAGTTATGGCCACAACTGAGCCCAAAATTTATGTTGCTGAGTGAAACATTGGTTATGTGAGTTTTGCCCACATTTTATGACTTTTCTTGCCACAGCTGTTAAGTGAATCATTGCATTTGTTAAGTTAGTAATATGGTTGTTAAGTGAATCTGGATTCCCCGTTGACTTTGCTTGTCAGAAGGTCGCAAAAAGGGATCACATGATCCAGCAACTGTATGTCACAAATATGAACCAGTTGCCGAGCATCTGAATTTTGAACACATGACCATGAGGATGCTGCAACAATTGTAAGTGTGAAAGATGATCATAAGTCCCTTAATTTTGAACAGTTATTAAATGAACTCTAGAAAAAGTACAGAGAAGAGCAACCAGGATGATTAGGGGACTGGGGACTAAAAGATATGAAGAATGGTTACAGGAACTGGGCATGGCTAGTCTAGTGAAGAGAAAGACCAGGGGAGACATGATACCAGTCTTCCAATATTTGAGGGGATGTCACAGAGAGGAGGGGGTCAACCTATTTTCCAAGGCACCCAAAGGCCAGACAAGGAATAATGGATGGAAACTGAACAAGGAGAGATTTAACCTGGAAATAAGGAGAAACTTTCTGACAGTGAGAACAATCAGCCAATGGAACAGAAGTTGCCCTCGGAAGTTGTGGGAGGGCCATCACTTGAGACCTTCAAGAAGAGATTGGACTGCCATTTGTCAGAAATGGTATAGGGTCTCCTGCTTGGGCAGTGGGTTTGACAGGATTTATTTATTTATTTATTATAACATTTATATACCGCCCTTCTCCCAAGGGACTCAGGGCGGTGTACAGCCGAATCAACCCCAAACAGTACAAAAGTTAAAATACAATTAAATAAGGCTGTTAAACGAAAAACAACCCTCCCCCTATATTAAAACCCTAATTAAAACCAAATTAAAGGAGACAATTAAAACCTATGTCAGCCCAGGCCAGCCTGCTCAAAGAGCCAGGTTTTTAGCGTGCGCCTGAAGGCCCTCAGGTCCGCGCTGGTGCGTATCTCAGGTGGCAGAGCATTCCAGAGGACAGGGGCCCCCACAGAGAAGGCCCTACTCCTGGGGGCCGCCAGACGACACATAGAGGCCGATGGCACCTGGAGAAGGCCCTCCCTGTGGGAACGCACCGGTCTGTTGGAGGTCACCGGCAGAATGCGGTCCTGCAGGTAACCTGGCCCAATGCCATGGATCGCCTTAAAGGTCAAAGCTAGAACCTTAAAGCAAACCCGGAAAGCCACCGGCAACCAATGCAGCTCGCGCAGGAGAGGCGTCACATGGGAGCTACGTGACGCCCCCATAATCACCCGCGCGGCCGCATTTTGCACCAGTTGGAGTCTCGATGTAGAGAGCATTACAGTAATCCAGGCGAGAGGTGACAAGGGCATGAGTGACTGTGCGCAGGGCGTCCCGATCCAGGAAGGGCCGCAACCGGTAAATCAGACGAACCTGATAAAACGCCCCCCTGGAGACGGCCGCAATATGATGTTCTAATGACAGCCATGCATCCAGGAGGACACCCAGATTGCGAGCCCTCCCTGTAGGGGGCAAAGTCTCTCCCCCAATAGCCAGCAAAGGTGTCAGCTGGCTATATCGGGGCGCCGGGAACCACAGCCACTCGGTCTTGGATGGGTTGAGCCGGAGCCTGTTCCCGCCCATTCAATTCCACACGGCCTCCAGGCACTGGGACATAGCCTCTACAGCATCGTTGGGGTGGTCTGGGGTGGAGATGTATAACTGGGTGTCATCTGCGTACAGGTGACACCGCACCCCAAGACCACGGATGATCTCGCCCAACGGCTTCACATAAATGTTGAATAAGAGAGGCGAGAGGACCGACCCCTGAGGCACCCCACAAATAAGGGGCCTAGAGGTGGACCTCTCCCCTCCCTCCAACACAAATTGCGAATGGTTGGAGAGGAAGGAGGAGAACCATCGCAGGACAGTTCCCCCAATCCCCAACCCCTCCAACCGCCGCAATAGGATACTATGGTCGATAGTATCAAAAGCCGCCAAGAGATCTAATAGGACCAGGACAGAGGAGAACCCTCTATCACGGGCCCTCCAGAGATCATCAACCAACGCGACCAATGCTGTTTCAGTACTATGCCCGGGCCTGAAGCCCGATTGGAACGGATCGAGGTAAGTCGCTTCCTCCAGGTACTGAGGGAGCTGACGTGCCACCACACTCTCAACAACCTTCGCTATAAAAGGAAGGTTGGAGACTGGACGATAGTTGTTTAAAACAGCTGGGTCCAGGGAAGGCTTCTTGAGAAGGGGCCGCACCACCGCCACTTTCAAGTTGGTAGGGAATGACCCCTCTCTCAAAGAAGCGTTGATAATCCCCTGGAGCCAGCCTCGTGTCGTCTCTCTGGCGGCCGAAACCAACCAGGAGGGACACGGGTCCAACAAACATGTGGTGGCATTCAGACCCCCCAGCAGTCTGTCTATGCCCTCAGCGGTCACAGGGTCAAACTCCCCCCAGATAACATTCTCAAGACCTGCCCCGGACACCTCCCCCGGGACCACCCAATTGGAGTCCAGCCCGTCCTGAATCTGAGCGATTTTGTCGTGCAGGAATCGGGAAAACTCCTCTACCCTACCCTGCAAGAGGTCATCCCACGCTCTCGGTTCAAGCAGAGAGCGGGTCACTCTAAACAGGGCGGCAGGCCGATTTTCTGTTAACGCAATAAGGGTGGAGAAATGCGAACACTTCGCCGCCTCTATCGCCACAAGGTAGGTCTTAATATAAGACCTCACCTGTGTCCGGTCAGACTCAGTGCGGCTCGCCCTCCAGATGCTCTCTAGACGTCTTTTCCGGCACTTCATCTCCCGCAGCTCCTCCGTAAACCGAAAGTTGCTTCCAACTCTAATTATCTGTTAATCTGTTAATTGTTGTAAGTCGAGGACTACCTGTATTCTTGATGGCTAGGCTATGGATTCTTTTACTTATCTTGTAAGTCAAAATGTTAATTGCATGTTTTTCTTAAAATGCGTTATCATTTATTTGGTTATTGTATTTATAGCTCAATTTTTGTGTGAGGACACAAAATAGCCTACATAGAGCTCTTGCCTAAATTTATCCAGACACTGGATCCTAAGTAGTGCTGAGAGAGAATGACTGGTCCCCAAATCACCCAGTAATCTTTGAGGTTGAGTGGGCCTTTCTTTCAGCATCCTTAACCCTACATTGCACTAACTAAACACTTAGAGATATGGTGGGAAGGCAAATCTGATTTTCATTGCTAGCGTAACCACAACATAATAGAGATCTATGTCTTCAATGGGGAAGGAGGCTTGTGCGCTATTTTAAAGCCGTGGAAAATATTTAACATTTCTTCATCAGTCTAGCAAATAACATCAAAATAATTATGTTTACTCGGTTGAACGTTTGTGTTGTGGAGATGGTGACATGAGAGGACAGACAAGGTCACAGCTTGAGATTGCTTGGTCCTTCTGTAAATTATTTATCCATCACACACATTGTCAGGTTTATTATCACTGCATCTAATTTAGGATTGAATCTTGGTTTTAAATAACTGATGGCATATCATGCATAGCTGTCAGAAATAGTTGTAGCTTTTGTGTGACCTTTCTCAGTGTGGATTATTGTAGTTTCAAACCATGTACTCCAAGCTTAGCAAAATCCTTGTATCCTAGGTTTTATGTGCTCACAATCACAATGGATAACCTTGATGGGGTTTTTCAATAGCACTATTTTTGGTCAGAAACAAAGCCAAGGAACTTCCAATGGGCGAAGCACAAAGGTGAAGAAAAACAGACTGTGAATTTCAAGAAATTAAGGGCATGGCTGGTATGAGATGCCAACATTATTACGCATTTTTAAGGTCAGGCTCTCAGCAAAAAGTCTACGGCTGGAAGGAACTTCTTTGCCCTGCTGTTTCTCCTAGATGTAAATGGAACCTGAATGAATGAGTGTCAAGAATTATGAGAATGACTATGGAGATTCTCAGTCATCCAGTCATGGTTATCTCAAAGATGCTTTTTCAAGAGTCAACTACTAGACTTTCTTTGTTTTTCCTTAAAGATGTTTTGCTTCTCATCCAAAAAGTTTCTTCTGAGAACTGAAAAAGCAGCTTTGGGAATTCTGAGAATGTACTGTAATTTCCACTGCATTCTTACTCATCTTCCCTTCTTCTCTAGTTGCCAAGAGAAGACTTGGGCAGTTACTAGACAATGGCTTCACATATATGTGGGGAGCAAATGAAGTTCATTGCAGCCCTGCTTTCTGTTTGCACAAAACTACCCCATTACGAGGAAGAACATGGGCCTTGTGCAATGGAAAACTCTTGTCCTTTAAGCTGGCAAATAAAACTACTTTGTTCTGCCAGGTTTTTAAGGAGTTTTGGTTTTTATCTGTTTATCTGACTTATTGGGGCTTGAATGTTCTTTTAATTGCACTAATGTTTATTGTTGTAAAAAAAAAACCCTTGGGGGCTAATTTTGGAGCCAAAACATAATATGGAAATATTTTATGAACAAAGAAATGAATAAAACTAAGTGGGAAATATGGGACTCTGGAGATATAGAAGATCAAATGCTTTATGTAAGCCCTGATGAATACATTTTCCATTCCTTCTCCAATATCATAGCTCCCAAGATTAATGGACTGTTTATCTGTCATTATCACTTACATACCAGAAATGAGATCAAAAAGAACTTCAGTGCACTGGTGTTCCAATATCAGAATAAAAGTTAATACTAAATATTTTAAAATACTGCAGGAAGCTTTCAGGAGTTCAATGCAGCCTGCACTGGTTTTCTAAGGTATTTCTTCTGCACAAATGACACCTTGGAAACTTTTCTCTGGCCACTATGAATTAATTTTTAAAAACATATTCTGGATGTTGCATGTCCTTGGTGGAGCACCATTTACATGGTGACATAAATAATGGATTGCCAATCTTGATAAAATGTCAAGGAATTAATCACAAAATAGGTAGCCTTCTTCTAAGTTTGGTGAAGGTGTGATGACCCGGAGTGTATCAAAAATATAACAAAAACCAAAACGTAAATAAAGGTCCTTTAATGCCTTCAGCTTGGCTTCACTGTTTAATTGTTCACAGTTCAAGATTAAACTATTTTCAAAATAACATTCCAAACGAAAGAAACACAGTTCAAATTCAAAGAGCAGATAACGAAGCAAACCAAAAACAAACTGCACTGAAGAAAGTTCCACGACAGACCAGGATAAATAATTACAAACTGCAGGAAGATAACCAGGTACAGTCCGTTGGAAGAACGCCGACCAAGATAAACCTCATCTAGGAATAAAACACTAATTTGTCTCCAGCATTTGTTAGCACGCAGGTCCAACTCTTATGCAGATCTCACACCTGCAACCCATGAAGAGGATCATGGTTCTCTCCTCCCAAGTAGACCATGTTTTTCCCTGATCCTCTCCTCCCTGCATGCCCTAGGATGGATAGGGGATGGGGATGGGTCTCCTCTGACTGCTCAGCCAGCCTCTGCCCTTCCCCAGCCTCGTCCACCACCTCCGGAGCCACACTTCCACTCCCTGTTGGCTGTTCCTCCTCTCCCTCAGAGTCAGTTTCCACCAGGGACATGACAGAAAGCAGATGATGAAAGTTTTTTGTCAGGATCCGAAATTAATGCTTTTGTTCTCCAAATATTATATGATCTTGTTTGAAAAAATGCATTAGTTTTGTCATCATCTTTAGAGCTTTGTTTTCACAAAGCGCAACTTAGCTCAGTATCTCATATAGGAGGTGAATGGTCTTAATCTGAATTCTGTTCTTAGAAGAATAGAAATAAAAGTACCATTGGTATTGCTTTGACAGTCAGTTGGCAATGCAAATTTCAGGTTGTTTGCTCCTCTGCTGTAAGAAATATAGTTTGTACAGCAAAGCATGTCTCTGCAATATATCATTCCAATAAACTCTGTAAATAGGGGTGCATTAGGACCATGGTTGTGGACGTTTGTGTGTGGAGGAGAAGGGAGGAAAATAATACATACATAATTGCATAAACATCATGACTTATGTAGGGCCCGTGACAGGGGAGGGCCTGTGACAGGGGTTATTCCTCTGTCCTGGTCCTATTAGACCTATCAGCGGCTTTTGATACTATCGACCATAGTATCCTATTGCGACGGTTTGGTGGGGTTGGGGGTTGGAGGTACTGTATTGTGGTGGTTCGCCTCCTTCCTCTCCGACTGCCTACAATTTGTGTTGGCGGGGGGGAGAAGTCCACTTCTAGGCCCCTCGATTGTGGGGTGCCTCAGGGGTCGGTCCTCTCCCCTCTCTTGTTCAACATTTATGTGAAGTCGCTGGGGGAGATCATCCGTGGTTTTGAGGTGAAGTGTTATCTGTACGCTGATGATACTCAGCTGTATATCTCCACCCCAAGCCACCCCAACGATGCTATGGAGGTCATGTCCTGTTGCCTGGAGGCCGTGCGGAACTGGATGGGCGGGAATGGACTCTGACTCAACCCTTCCAAGACTGAGTGGCTGTGGTTTCCGGCATCCCGATATAGCCAGATAATTCCTTCGCTGGCTATTGGGAGTGAGATTTTGCCCCCTTCAGAGAGGGCTCGCAATCTGGGTGTCCTCCTGGATGTACAGCTGTCCCTGGAAGATCATATTACAGCTGTCTCCAGGGGGGCATTTTATCAGGTTCACCTGATTCGCCAGATGTGGCCCTTTCTGGATCGGGATGTCTTACGCATGGTCACTCATGCCCTGGTCACCTCCCGACTGGACTATTGTAACACCCTCTACATGGGGCTCCCAAGTGGGAGCATCCGGAGGCTTCAACTGGTACAGAATGCAGCCGCACAGGTGGTTATGGGGGCGTTAAGGTTTTCTCATGTGACACCCCTCCTGCGCGAGCTGCATTGGTTGCCGGTGGCCTCCCGGGTGCGCTTTAAGATCTTAGTCTAACTTTTAAAGCGCTCCATGGCATCGGACCAGGATATTTACAAGACCGCATTCTGCCAGTTTCCTCTCACCGATCGGTGCGCTCACAGAGAGGGTCTCTTGTGGGTCCCGTTGGCATCTATGTGCCGGCTGGTGACCCCGAGGAATAGGGCCTTCTCTGTGGGGGCATCCGCCCTCTGGAATGGGTTGCCTCCGGAGTTGTGTACAGCCACGGACCTGGGGACCTTCAGGCGTGCCTTGAAAACCTGGCTCTTTGACCAGACCGGCTTGAGCTGATTTTAGATTTAGATTGGGGTTTTAAATTGGGGGTTCTTAGTGGTGATCAG
This sequence comes from Bungarus multicinctus, assembly GCA_023653725.1. Classification (NCBI taxonomy): domain Eukaryota; kingdom Metazoa; phylum Chordata; class Lepidosauria; order Squamata; family Elapidae; genus Bungarus; species Bungarus multicinctus. Next base: position 79,895,120 of record CM042846.1, on the reverse strand, counting down.
AGGGTTGGGGTATTTTAATTTTAGGGTTTATAGTGGGGGTTTTAACCTGTTTATTACAGCCAGGTTATTTAATTCAGTTTTAATTTTTGTATATTTTAATGTTATTTTAATTGGATGGCTGTACACCACTCCGAGTCCTTCGGGAGAGGAGTGGTATATAAATATCTATCTATCTATCTATCTATCTATCTATCTATCTATCTATCTATCTATCTATCTATCTATCTATTTGCATCAGATATCCTGATGTGAAGGCATAATTGTAGGATTCATGTAATTACATCATCATATGAATGTTGTCACTTAGGCGTCATTGCAGTTAAATATAAATGTGGTTGTATGCGATATATACAAGATCAGACAATTTCAGTTTACAAATTTCATCAGGCAGATGTAGACTGAATCAGATAGAAGCTGTTCCCATGCCAGTCTTATAATGAATTAAAATATTGAGCTCTTTCATGCAGAACTCCTGGCTGACAACTCCTGTGGAAATAAGAAACGCAGAATAGGATGCAAAACAAGTGAAACCTTGATTTAATGGACCTTGATTTAACAGACTGGGGAAACAATTAAGCACATTTGTGTTCAGGCATCATTGTAGAAATAATGAGGAAGACCACTGTTTTTAAATCAATTGATTGACATAATTGATAAATGTATGTCATTGGTGTTAATGGCAATTATGTAATATGTAAGTGACACAAATTATGTCAGTTTGGATTTAATGAACATTCAGATTTAATGGACATACTTTCTCCCCAAATGCTCCAGGTAAACTATTTGAGCTTCAGATAAACTCTTCTTCCAGACGTGTGTGCGTGAAATGTGTGGTCAAGAAGCACAGCACCATTAGGTGTATGGCTAATATAGGAATAGCTAAGCAGTTTACAGTTAGCCTATTGCCACCAGCCATTTGGGACCTCATTTTACCCACCTCGGAAGGATGGAAGGCTGAGTCAACCTGGAGCCTGGTGGGATTTGAACTGCCAAGTTGTAGGCAGCCGGCAGTTAACAGAAGTAGCCTGCAGTACTGCACTCTAACTACTGCGCCACCATGGCTCATATTTTGGACATTCTGCTGACATTAGTCTATGTATCATTTCTTTATAAATCCAAATGTTACTTAATATATAATATGAGCAAGCTTTTAGTAATTAATGAATGGCTATAGCTTGGTTACAGTGAATAAATGCTATACAGAAGACCCCAGATGATCCTTGGTATCCTTAGTTAATGGATCAGGAGCAGAGCTATGAAGCCTTGGGTAAATGGACTAGGGACTAGTTATACTATTGCCTTTGCTAAGCCATCTCCCTCTCTCCCTCTCTCTCTCCCCCTCCCTCCTTCCTTCCTCCCTTCTCTCTCTCTCTCTTTCCTCAGACAAAGAGGAAGAGCAAAACCTACCTTCATGTGGCTTGTTATGTGTATCTAACATTTTGTGTGCTGTCAATTAGCATAATGAAATCATCTACTGCAGATTGTTCAATAAGCTTTGACTTAGTGTGAAGTGAGATACCAGCCATTGTAAAGCATGCTTTCAATAATCAATGCATCTCTACTGATTGAGTCAATAATTTTGCACACAGTTATTTTTTTCAGCGCTCTCGTCTGGCAAAGATTTATTTATTCAAATAAAGGTTTGCAACAGGATCAGGGCACTGCAGGGTCAGCTTTCAAGAATGCTTCCTGAGTCCTTGGTTGTGAATACATTCATCAGATCTGAAGAACACTAGCTTAGTCAGTGATCAGATGCTTTCCCCTGTTCAATCTCTGCCACTCTGATTTCTACATCCAGGTAAGGTAGAGTTCCTTGTGCTCTCCTCCCAGTCAGAGTACATTGCTCTAGTTGATAGGAAAAGAACAATATATTTACCGGAATACAGAAGTTGGGTAAAGCTTTGCAGATGCAGGACTTTGCCATCTTCATGCATACATCATGTTTAGCTCTCCAATGCAAAGACTATACATTCGAACTGCTAGGGGTGAGGTAATAGCATTCCAATATCTAAGGGTCTTCCACAAAGAGGGAGTCAACCTATTCTCCAAAGTATCTGAAGGCAGGGCAAGAAGCAATGGATGAAAACTAATCAAGGAGAGAATCAATCTAGAACTGAGGAGAAATTTCCTGACAATCCAATCATTGGGATGACCTGCCTTCAGAAGTTGTGAGTGCTCCAACACGGGAGGTTTTTAAGAAGAGATTGACAACCATTTGTCTGAAATAGTATAGGGTTTCCTGCTTGAACAAGGGGTTGGACTAGAAGACCTCCAAGGTCCTTTCCAACTCTCTTTTTCTGTTATTCTGCTCTGTTCTCAAAGAATATTGATTATATGGCATCAAGTTGTTTTTGACTCCTAAGCAACCACATGGATAGTAATTTATATTTTCTATCCAGGTAATTAAAGTAAAGGAGTGGTTTATTCTTGCCTTTCCCATTGTCACTAAAGTCATCATTTGCTTCTGGCAGCTTCCTATATCACTGCTGGCAGCAGGGATGATTGTTACACCTTGGATGACCAAGCAATAGGATTGCCAGGATGCTGAGAATATACAGTATTTGGCCTATATTCCCAACGTTCTTCGTTTTTTACTCCCAGGAATTCCCCTTCCACCACAGGGAAGCAGCACAGTAGGACTTTGGCATGCAAAGATTATACAATCTGATATATTCATTGAAGCTAATAAGCCTATTTTATAAAATAAAAATCAATGAAATACTAATATGGTTTAAAGGCATCCAAAATTTTTCAGTATGCAAATGCTTATTTTTAGTTTTCTAAGGCTAAAATGGAAGGCATGTTTGAGAATATATCTGTAATCTGCCCAGAGTCACTAAGAGTGAGTTGGGTAGCCATATAAATTGTCTTATGTAAATAAATAAATATTATTTTGAATTATTTCATATGTTTTGATCTATATGGAGACAAAACATGCTGTATTGTTCCAAGCCTAAAACAAACCCTGGCTGTTTTCAGTTGCCTAGTTCTGACTTTTCAGGCATTGCAACTAGGTTAATTTTGATTGTTTTACTTTTCTGGGTGGAGGGTTTCAGCCAAGAAATACAGCAGCAAAACCAATTGTTAAGATATTTAAATATAATATCTAGAGCAGTGGGGTTATGCCATAACAAGCAGTTGTAGTTGATTGTTTGCAGAGTGCTGGCATGAAGCAATCTGCATTGTGATTGGTTGCTGTAGGTGTGGAGGGAGAGTTTCCCTTTTTTCCCGCCTTTTTCTTCTGTGTGCCCTGGATCTCTGAGATTTACCTCATGATGCTCCTATTTGCTTGACTATGTAGTCTGCTATATATATAGATGTAAAATATATTTATTTATATAAAACTAGAAGTTTGTGTCAGCGCCTCTGACTTCATTTGGACACCTGCTGTGCAATTCCCTGATGCCAATTAATGCTGCTGTAAAGACACCCAATATAGTTGCTTTGATTGGTTTCTATAAGTGTTTTTATGACAATAAAAAAAGGTTGACTGGGGGAAAAAGGAGTTTGTGCACATCTACATTCTGTGCAAGTTCTAGTGTTGCATTGATGTTGAGCTTCAGAAAGCATTAGAAAAGCAAAGAATGTGTCTTGGTGTGGCCATTTTTGTTGAGTTCTAGCATGCATGCACACAATGTAGGTCTGCTCTTATGCCTCATTGTTATTTTAATGTCATTTGTGGCATTACAAAGCATTAGTAGCACTTCTTCTTTGCAGCCAATGGATACCTCTATGAACAAATAAGTACATCATGAAAGAAAGTTGCTCTCAAGTCTGGCAAGTAGGTTGCAGGGCGGGGAAAGCAAGGGAAAAATGTATGTCAGCCGTATTGTTTGATCTTGCTAAATAAGTGGTTTGTCAATGCCTATGAAAAAATTGGCCAAGGAGAATTTTTTTCCCCTTCAAATACAAAGATTAAAAGAAAAATGATAAAGGACAAGTTCTAATTGAAAGGAATGTTAAAAGATTAGCAGCTGTCTTTGTCCTGTTGTTTGAGTAATCCAGGGAGTTGATTTCAATTGAACAGACTTCTGTTATCTCAGTTTGGAGTAAGCGTGGCTTTGTTGTTTACAAAGGCTGGTCTACACAGATTTATTTTTTTTAATGGGTGTGATAACAGAGCATTGTTTTCTCCGGTTATTATTTAAATCTTTGAAAAACTGAAACATTTAAGTAAATCTATGTGTAACATCCAGAAAATTGGATAATACCACTTAGGATGGATTACATCCCTATCTTCTGTTATGGTCTTGGGGTGGGGGACAAGGATACGGTTGTTGGTTTTATATTTGTCTTATATTTCTTGAGGCTATTTCAAATGTTGTTTCTCTGGAACAAAGCCAACTTAAAACATTCCACTGGGATTTGTTTCGAAAGCAGGTGTTTATCCTGACTTGAAACAAACCTCTTTTTTTTCTGTTTGAAGCATCGCCCAGGTTATTCATCTCTGGATTGGAGTTAGATATAGTCCTTCCTAAAAATGGTTATGTCACATCAAGTTGGTACTGACTCTTATAGGCTACACAGAGCTTTTAAGCAAGCTAGGTCTTTGCATAATGTGTCTAAAATATGATACTCTGAGCCTGGTCATTTGTATCTCAACGGAGAACTCTGAATTGTCTTTGATGCATTTATGTTTTCTAGGCTATTCATGTATTTTTGGGTATTTTTTTCAACACCAATGTTTAAAACCGTAAATACTCTTTCAATCTGGCTTCTTCAAAGTTCAACTTTCCCTTCTACAACATGCTACAGAAAATACCATAGCTTGTACTATTCTGATCTTTGTAGATAAAGAAACCTGATGTTATGAAAAAAAAATATTTCCTAAGGATTTTATTGCTTCAAATACTACCCTGCCATATATTTAAAAAGTTCATCCTAAAATCAGTGAGATTTAATCCTGAAAAACTTCAAGCCAACTCTAAGTAACACCAAATTGGGATCCAATCTCATTTCTTTTAATTTTGGGGAAACAATTGCATTAAATGAAATCAAAGCTGCCTTCATAACACTTCCTATAATTATAATTCTGACTGTAAGATGTTTTTTTTTCTGATCCTAATTAATCACCTTATTTCTGAGTTAAAATAATTAAAATTAAATCCCCTCACTTTCTTATAATCCCTCCCATGCTAAGCTCTATACTGCTAATATTTCATGCTTTGGACTGAAGTATAGGTTCCTCAGAGTTATTTTTGTGTCTTCTGGAAAATTCTAAACTCAGTGATGAACTTTCTTTTTTCTCAAGAGACAAAGCTATTAAACAGTTGCCTAATCATATCAGATATATATATTTAGTCCTATGATCATAGGAGATAAAATGTTAGCCCTCTTTGGTACTGAATGTCAAAGATATTATTTACCCTTGAAATCGGTGTAAAACCTGAAATAATTCATTGAATTAAAAATTAAATGGCACACGCTAACAAAAAGTCATACACAGAGATTTTTAAGTAATTAAATTCAGGGACTGCCTGCTTGGTAATAACTTTTTAACTGTTAATCAAACTGAGTAGATCAAATAAGTCTACTTTATATTCAGCTGAACTGCCAGCATTTCCTTTGAAATTCTTGCACCATTCGGATTTCATCATTAAGTTAGTTCTTTTATCAGGTTGGTGCTTACTCCTAGTTGATGCAAATTCACAAAGAAAATCCTGCATGAGGCAAGGATGACATTGTGTCTTATTAAATAAAAAGAGAGAAATGATGGCGTGAGATCAGAGAGAGAGAGAAGTAGTTTAGAACCTTTACTAGTTTTCTTACTCGACCAAAGATAAAAAGAAGACGTTAGATTAAGAGTCTGCTTTGCTGTGAAGTGATGATGGTAGACAATGAAAGGCAAAACAAGACAAGACAAGACAAAAACTAGAATGATTGAAATCTTACTGTTGTTTGGACCAAAAGTCGATGAAGATTCTCAGTCATCCAAGTAGAGTTGTCTGGAAGTTAAATCATCGCACCTGGACTTCTTTTTTTGTTGGATCAAAACATTTCACTCCTTACTTCAGTCTGAGCAACTGGTTAGGAAGACCCCATATATGACCCTGTATATGAAATGAAATCTGCCTGGAGGACATATATGCCCCCTTCACACCAACTTGCTTAGATTGAAGAAGCTATTTGGATGAGCAGCAAAACATTTCAAGCCAACAAGAAAAGAAATCCAGTTGCCGTAATTCAACTTCCAGTCGTTTGGACCAGAAGTCCAAATATATTTTACTGCTGAAGTTGGTGAAACAATAGTCAAAAAGACTTGGAACTGTGGAGAGGATTGTTTGATTGCAGACGAGCTGATTTCAGTCTGAATTAGTTGGATGTGACATGCTTTGGAAATCTGCCCATAATTTTTCAAAAAGTGTTAATCCAATCATTAGATAAGTAATTTATGTAAGATAATTGCCTCAGAAGCCAACAATACAGAATAGACATGATAGTCTTCTGCAATTTTCATATACTCTCTAATTATTGCACTCTGTTGGAAGACAACACCATCACTGTCACTCTTCCCCTTACTCCCCATCCCCAACCTCCTCCAGACTACAATCTCAGGTATGATAGTGATTTCCATTCCTTCTGAAGGTTTGAAAACAAATTCAACCTGCAGTTCAGTCACTTTCTGTCCATGGACAGAAAGTCATCCATCTAGTTGCTTATCTCAGGTAGCAAAATGGATGTGTCAATCCACAGTTAACGCCTTCTGCACTTGCCACGTAGGAGGTGAATAAAGGCAGTGATATTTTTGGAATGTGTGAGCAGAATCCTCTGTAAAATGTAAGGGAAATCATCTGACCTTTAGTAATTTACTAATGTAGCATGTGAACCTGAGATAGGTAGGTAGGTAGGTAAGTAGATGTGTTATATAAACATATGAAGGAATATGTTTCCTATTGCCCTATATCATACAACAGGTTAAAGTTTCCATTCTATGAATATTTGTATTACTCATTTACTCAATATGTTCTGTGCATTATAAAGGACTGGTTGAAGAGAAAATGCGAGGATCCCTGGAGTCATTCCAGGTTAAGATTTCTTCCAGGAAAATAATGGGTGAACAAAACCAGAATGTTCTTATTAATTGTTTTTGAATGCTGCAGTTGGCATTTTATACTTTAGATAGTGCTGGGATAATTGAAACAGCTGGGGGAGAAGGAATGTTGTAGAACTGAAGGTGATCTGCAAGGCTCCAGAGATAGATGTGAATATAAATACATATGTTTTTTAAAAAAAGAAGAAGAAAGCCAAATAAATTCATGAAAAATTGCTTTCTCTTATTTATTTGTTGAGATCCATTGGGATGGAACTCCTTTCCTCAAGCTTAGATTCCTGCATTTTATGGTGGTATTAAAATCTTTTTAGAAAAATCCTTTATCTACAGCTTATTCGATGTTTCAAAGTACAGAGATGAGGACAATTTGCATAATAAAATCACAAAAATGGAATGCATGCAACATTTGATATTTAAAATAGTCACATCTAAAGCTTTGAATCCAGGTATGAAAGGTTAATAAAAAAAAATCATCCACAGAGCATATAAATTATGCCAAAATTTAAAATGAAAAACAAAATTATGTTCAATTCAGTTGCTGACTTAACATACAAATATATGTCATCTTGCTAAACCTCCGTATTTTAACAGACCCCAGGAAAAGATTGAAAGAAAACTCATTATAATTTGAACTATCACTTTTTTTCCCCCTGAATGGAAACAAAAAGTAAGGTGGTGTTTGTCACCCTTGGCAACTTGAAGATGTGAGGACTTCTACTCAAAGAATTCCCCCAGATGGTTGGAGAATGCTGGGGGTGAAATCCACAAATTCTTCAAGTTGCCAAGGTTGACAAACACAGAAGGAACCATGAGAAAAAATCATTGGGCACGTACAGATTGTCTTTCCTACCACTGTGTAGCTGCAATCAGGTTTTCTGTAGCCTGCATTGAATGCATGGGAGAAATCTCTAGGTTGGAGGACATTCCATCGCAGAAAAAAAAAAAAGCATTGAAGGATGCGGTTGAACAGGATGTTCAGTGAAGTATAGTGTTCAGTCAAGATTCCATAAACCAATGAATGCATCAATGTGATTTATATCTATTATTTATTGTGCAGTATGAAAAAGAGGAATACCTTACAAAAAAGAAAACAAGCCCAAGTTATATTGATGATAGTGTTTTCACCTTCATAAATACATAGTCCTAGATTATATTCAAAAAAGGAGAGGCATTTTTCTTCCTTTTCAACTGGGGTTTGTTTGTAACAAACGTTTAATATGGATTTCCTTGAAAGCAATATTTGGCACATGTGTCAATTTTTCATGTTAAAGCCCCAGGTCATTTCCCAATGAGCATTTTATATAGTCTAGAATCATCTCACCATGACTATACTAAAATAACTGCAATGAAGGCAGACTGTATATATAATTTTAGCTGTGACTGAGTGATGCAGTGCAGATGCTTTAAGTTACATGTGGGGAATTGGTCAAAGGTTGGGGCGCTAAGGTTTTAGCTGTTTCCTTTATTGTAATTCTATTTACTCTTGAGCCGGGTCGGTATGTTTTAATGAATGGTGCTCTCGTCACCCAAATGAGATAGGAACTACATTAATTCAGTGACAGAAACAAATGTAACACTTCAGTGATGAAGAGACAAATAGCAACTTGACTGCTCTCTCTAATACAAGCTGTGTTCCATACAAAAATCCAGAGAATCTTCTTCAAAAGCTACAAATTCTTCAAATCTAATGCTACCGTAAGATTAAGAAATTTTAGTCAACAAATATAATGAGTTGGAATCAGCTATTACATTTAATCCTTTGCAATATACTACATTTTCAGAATAGTATTAAAACCTCCTTGCTAGTATGAAAAAGCTGCTACACTTTGCTAGCCCACACCAAGCAGATCCTTAGTATATGCATGTATCAATAGGGATCTGATAAATTTGTGCATAAGCACATATATATGCGAGTGTGCAGGTCCTGATTTAGTGTATGTATTTTAGATCCACAAAATGGCTCCCTGGGTCTTAAATGCAGCTAGGCTTCAAATTACCTGGCCTCAAAACCTTTGAAAATATTATAATTGATCCCCAGGACTGCAAACTGGGTCCAGACATATAGGAGCTACTATTTCAGGGTAATAGTTTTCTGATGCAATGAATTTCTTTACTTTCAGTCAATAAATCCAAGTACTATTACCAGCATCTTCTTAAAAGAGGCATTCCTTCCTATCAAAGAACAAGGGATGGCTCTTTCAACTCATTGTTTGCCACCTGACATTTTATAGCAGAATTACAGAGTTTGAAGGGACCTTGGAGGACTTCTAGTCCAATCCCCTGCTCAAGCAGGAGATCCTATACCATCTCAGACAAATGGTTGTCCAATCTCTTCTTAAAAACCTCCAATGTTGGAGGCAACTTGTTCCACTGATTGTTTTAACTGTCAGGAAAAACTCTTTAGTTCTAGGTTGGCTCTCTCCTTGATTAGTTTCCATCCAGTGCTTCTTGTTCTGCCTTCAGGTATCCATAATAGCAGTAATATTTAGAAGAAGTTATGTTATTTTCCATTTAATTAAACACCAATGGATTAAAATTTGCAGACCTCTGCAACAGGTAGGCCTTCTACCTATAAATCTCCAGAATTGAACTTCTGTTTGTTAAAGTGAAGAGCATTAATAGTATCTTGTCTGGCATATATGCCATGTTCTTAGTGATGAACTTCTGAGGATGTACTGTCTCTATGAAGAACTGATGTGTGCAGAAATACTGAGGAACAGGAAAGCTTGCTAAAGAACAGATTGTAGCTCAGACATTAATATTGGAAGGTGGTGACAGGAACTCATCCACCCTTCAATAGCTCTTTTAGGCAGATGACTGGAAATATTTGCATCAGGGAGCCAGTTTGGAAAACTAGTTAAAGGCACTAGGGTAGACTAAGTTTCAGTCTTTTCTTAAGCCAGTTGAATTACTTTGGACCAGTCATTCTTTATCAATTCTAGGAAGAAGGAAATGACAAGACACTTCTGAAAGTGTTTCCAAGAAGGTTGCAGAGACTTGCTTAGGTTGTTGCCAGGAATCATAAGTGATTTGAAGGCACAGATTATTATTAATTAGATTTCTTTAAAAACATTGCAGGAACCAGAGTTATAAAAAAGTATTTATATCCCTAGACCTTATGCCAGTCTTTCCATAGTATATTTCATTTATGCTGGAATTTAGAGTTCTGTAATCACCAAGTTAGGATTAAAATTGCCTATGCAGGTTGATTTTTAAGAATTAGAAACTCAACATATTTAGGAATGGGGAAGGTAACTTTAGACAGAATATGTTCATTAATAAACATCATTCTGTACTATATTTGATACGATTCCTGGAAGAATGCTGGCCATGCTTTGTCTACATCAGCACATTTGCAACTTCTATGTAACAGATTTCTTACTGTAGTCAATGTAGCAGAATGTAAGAAACTTGACATGTAGTTCATAATCACATGACACAAGAAGGCAACACAAAAACAGCTGGGAACTACCTTACCAGTTAATGAATATTTCAGCTTTAACCACAACAACACAAGAGCACACAACAAATATAAACTTAATGTAAACCACTCCAAACTTGATTGCAGGAAGTACGATTTCAGCAACAGAGTGGTCAATGCCTGGAACCCACTACCTGACTCTGTTGTCACCTGCTCAAACCCCACTCCTTTACCTTCAAACTAACCTCTGTTAACCTCACCCCATTCCTAAGAGGTCTGTAAGGGGCATGCATAAGCACACAACCATGCCTACCATCCCTGTCCTATTGTCCCCAATTATTAGTTCCTATTTCTTATATTAAACTTATGTTTATTCTTATTTAAATTGTATTGTAAGCTTTTGACAAAATAAAAAAATAAAAATTAATCTGAGTGGACCTTGTCAGTATTCAGGAATATTGCAACCCGCTGAAAGATCTGGATCCCCATGTTCAACCTATCATATGGGTTGCTGCTCCAAGTTGTCCTGCATAATTGCCGGTTGATTTTTCTTCATGAGTGGAAGGTGAGCAAAGAGATGAAGCAGCACCTTTCCCTCACTGTGGAAAGGAAAAGGCCACTGAATGGGTAGAAAAATGTCTGTAAAAGTCTGTTGGACACCTTCCTTCTTTATAATATAAGATGATTATTTTTTCTTTTCAGGTGTAAATGTCTCCTCCTTAAGCTCTTCAGCACATTTTATGTGCTCCTTTATTCCCTAACCTATTGTTGAGTGAGTGGTGCCAGTATAGTATGTAATAGTTTCTCCTTACGATTGATCACAGACATGAGTTAGAAGCATCATTTTAATTTTGACAATTGTGCCATTAAAAATGGAGTTAAAACTGCAACACGCCTCCTCTATCTATCTGCATACATTAAGTGTGTCGATGTTTTAAATCCCATAGAGATACATCTCCTTCCTCCATTAAGTTACTGTCATCTGAGTATTTACCATTTCCTATACATTTACGCCATAATGGGTTAATTCTCCAGCTTGGGTTTTTGAGAAAGGCTTAGGAGTCTCCCCACCCTACTAGAGATCATATGGCATGCAACTAATTTTATATTATTATTGTTTTGCCTCTTTAATAATAATAAAAATCATTCAGCTAGGCATTTTGCAAGCCCAAAGGCATTTCTCTGTTTCTCGATGATATGGAGGGGTCTGTTCTGCAGGTTGAAGCTACCACATCTCAAACTGAATCAGCATGGAGAAGAATTGATTCTGTCAGTTAAATTGCTAGCTTCCCTCATCCCTATCCAGCTTGACAGATGTCCCACTTCAATTAACAGCCAGATGCAGCTAAATTCCTATATTCCCAAAATGTTCTGATGCTAAATAACCAGCAGTTTGTTTTTATAAGTGAAAATATGGCTGTTACTTTCCTTTTTGGGAGCCATCAGATGCTGGTTAGTATGTGTCAGGTTAGCCACTTATAAACTTGAGCATTTAGATATTTCTATAATTCTTCTACTCCTCTCCTTTTGCTTCAGTTGTCTAAGTCTGTTTTGCTTCATGACCCATTTGAATTGATGCTCTGAGTTATAGTGCCTAGTGCCAGAAACATGAGACCTATAAATATACACTATTGCACTTATTCCATATTAGAAAGAGTGATTCTTGGCCTGTGCTGGAAGCAAGCCGCCAAGAATGATACAACTTCTATATTGTATACTAAACTTAGTGATGGATGTATTGAGCTGGTCATCTGTACCTATCTGTTTCTCCCTGTTTTCATTAATGTGAATGTCCCAAGTAGCCTCTGCATTCTTCCTAAAATGGAATCTGACAGTACCATTTACTTTCCAAGTCCTGCTGATGCAGTCAGATATGAAAAATCATCAATCACTCCAGAGAACATTCACCAGAGCACTTGCTACAACAAACAAGGGCAGGCAGTGAGATTAGTGGAAATCCGCTCATCAGGTAGCCCTTGACTTATAACCACAATTTTTACAACCTCTAGTTTCTGTTGCTTAGCGAGTCGTTAAGTGAATTTTGCCCTATTTTTACGACCTTTCTTGCCACAGTTGTTAAATGAATTGCTCTAGTTGTTAAGTTAGTCAAACAATTGTTAAGTGAATCTGGTTTCCCCATTGAGTTTGGGTCATGCCCCTGGTGGAGACTGACTCTGAGGGAGTGGAAGTATGACTCCGGAGGTTGTGAAGGAGGCTGGGGAAGAGTAGAGGCCGACTGAGCAGTCAGAGGAGGATCCAGGCCCATCCCCTCTCCATCCTAGAGCATGCAGGGATGAGAGGATAAGGGAGAGACTTGGTCTACTCAGGAGGAGAGGGCCTTGATCCTCTTCATGGGCTGCAGCTGTGACAACTGAATAAAGAGGATGGACATGCGTACAGGCGAGTGCTGGAAACAAAGCGTGGAAATATCTCTAGTTTATGGTTCCTGTCTGAGTTTGGTGTCCTTCCCAATGTGTACTCTGTTATCTGTGGACGTCCTCCAGCCCTTATCTTGCCTAGTTTGTGTTGTTTTTTACTCTTTATAATTTAAACAGCATTTCCTCCTTCTTGTTACTGCTTGTGTGGGAGTTTTTTGTCTCCAGTCAAGGAGCTTGGAAGCAAAGTGAAGGAATAAAAGGGGCTTCACCTGTTTTTTGTGACTGTGTTTATTTTGTATCTGTGGGTCATCACAGTTTGCTTGTCAGAATGGTGATGTCAGGAGACTGTAACTCTCATAAATATGAGTCAATTGCCAAACACCTGAATTTTGATCACATGACCATGGGGATAATGCAATTGTCATAAGTGTGAAAAAGGATAATAAATCACTTTGTTCAGTGCCATTGTAACTTTGAACAGTCACTGAACGAATGGTTGTAAGTGAAGGACTACCTGTATTGTCTTCAACCTTGTTTTTTTCTCATACAGAAACTACAGTTTCACAATATCCAACCATCATAGCCAACAATTCATTGAATTCTTGGATGGTTTCTAGGTCTAAGTTTAAAAAATCCTCTTGCCTTTCATAAGATCACATTCCTATCTTTCCTGCTGTGCATTCTTAGGGATATTCCTTAAATTAATTTCACAGTATATATAATCCTCTCTAATCCCCAAGAGCCCTGGACAGCTTTAGTGGGGCATATTTCAAAAGTGTCATTTTAATTACGACCCTTTTAGTCTGATCATTTTAATATTGGCAGAGGTTTTAAAAACCATTTTTTCTAAAGTCAAAAATCCCAAACAATCTTTTTTTTTTTTATAGGAGCATTTCCTCTTAGAGAAGTTTACACAGCTGTTTGCATATATCCTGAAGCTTCCTTCAGATTAAAAAAGGAAAATATATACATATAACCCCGATTTAAGGGGGAGAAACCTATTTTCTGTAACTTGTTGGGAACATTTGCATAATTTATTCAAGATTTTAAAATTTAATTTGGTATAATTCATTCTAATTTCATTAGGCCTACAAGGTGCGAGGAGCTGCTGACACTCACTTGAAATAATTGGAAATCTTGTTTCTAAACCACCTCTCTCACATAGATGTATTTGTATACAGTGGTACCTCTACTTACGAAATTAATTCGTTCTGGAAACCGTTTCGTAACCTGAAAATTTCGTAAGTAGAGGCACATTTTACCTATAAATGCCCTAATCCGTTCCAAGCCCCGAAATCCAGACTGTAATTCTTCGTTATTACTTCCTGCTTTGCTGGATTGCTAGCGCGAGACTGAGAATGCAGCGCGGTGCGTACGCACAGATCCCTCCTAGCCAATGGGATGCCAGGAAGATAACCAATGGCAGCGCAGCTCGGACGTGCCATTTTTCAACAAAGCCTTTCGTATCTTTAAACATATTCGTAGGTAGAGACGATATTTTCTCCAAGACGCGTTTCGTAACCTGAAACTTTCGTAAGTAGAGCCTTTCGTAAGTAGAGGTACCACTGTATGTGATTTTACAGCCATAATAGTGAAAAACCTATAAATTAAAACGAAAATAGAAATATTTGAATTGCAATACAGATAGTTCTTGACTTACAACAGTTTGTTTAGCGACCGTTCAAAGTTAACAATGGCACTAAAAAAAAAGTGACTCTTCAAATTAACGACCACTGGAGCATCCCCGCGGTCAGGTGATCAAATCTCAAACGATTGTCAATTGATTCGTATTTATGACGTTTGCAGTGACCCAGAGGTCACGTGATCACTTCTGACAAGCAAAGTCAATGGGGAAACCAGATTCACTTAACAACCATGTTACTACCTTAACAATCACAGTGATTCACTTATCAACTGGGCAAAAGAGGTGTAAAATGGGGCAAAACTCATTTAACAAATGTCTCAACAACATAAATTTGGGGCTGAATTTTGGTTGTAAGTTGAGTGACCTGTTTTTTCTATTTATTGGTTTATCTGGATTTGCAATATAGCAATAGCACTTAGACTTATATATACCATTCCATAGTGCTTTACAGCCCTCTCTAAGTGGTTTACAGAGTCAGCACATTGCCCCAACAATCTGGGTCCTCATTTTACCAACCTCGAAAGCTGAGTCAATCTTGAGCTGGTAAGGAATACAAATGCAGCCTGATGGATTCTGTGCTATCAAGTTACTTTTGACTTTTGATGATCACATAGATAGACATTTTTCCTGGCTTGTGATGTTTTGATGATATCATCTAAGCAGAAGTAATATTCAGTAAGTTCTGGCCAGTTCTGGAGAACCGGTAGTGGAAATTTTGAGTCATTTGGAGAACCAGCAAATCCCACCTCTGACTGGCCCCGCCCCCACCTATTCTCTGCCTCCCGAGTCCCAGTTGATCGGCTTGGTCTTCTTTTGTTGCCCTGCACAGGAAAACGGAGCTGGAAAGCAGGTTAGTGGGGTGGGGAGGGAATGGGGATTTTGCAGTAACCTTCCCCCAGGAGTGGGGAGGGAATGGAGATTTTACAGTATCCTTCCCCTGCCACGTCTACCAAGCCACGCCCACCAAGCCACGTCCACAGAACCAGTAGTAAAAAAAAATTAATCCCATCATTGCATCTAAGGGATTAATAAAAGCTGCGGATTGGGATAACATGCCCTGAATCTTGGTACGAGTGAAGCTTGAAATGACTCAGAGTTCTGCATATATGCATGGATACCACTACAGTAGCTGAACTCTGTTTAAGAGCAAGATTAAATAACGTTCTGGCTCAAATTGGATACTAAATGGCCTGGCCCAGCATGGCAGGCCAGTTACACCAAAAGACAAAAGGCATGAACTAAGAGGAAATATCTCACCTAGGGATGTGCAGTGTCCCACTTGAAAGGGTTGAATTAGAGAATGTGAAGTACGCTTCTAGTTAGCGATAAAGGATTGTCCCAGAAAATATAAAAGCCACGGAGGATGAGAGCAAGAGAAGGGACCTTAAATCACCAGGGGTTATGGAAAAGAACAGTTGACACTGAAACAGCTAATAACTTATTGTGCAAAGACTGACTGGAATCAGAATGTTAAGGTTTTTTTGCTCCAGCGACTGGCTTTAATTTTGCTGTGAAAGAAAAGTAGCATAGATATTTGAAACTTCACATAAAAACCTAACCCTCACGAAGGGGAAAGATTGAAGTGCCTTATGAAAGCATAATGGACACTGTACCTTTAGCACTGTATTTGACATGCTGAGAAATATGGTGGCAAGCAAATTGCCAGAGAACAAAAGCTGACTTTGTCTCTTTGCTGCAAATGATGAGGTCTATGATATGAAGCCTTCCCACACTCCTGAGTAGGATGTTTTATTAGAGTGAACCTGTTCCATTAACAAAAATACAAATAAACACTGGGTGACAGCAAAGAGATACAGAAGATTCAAACTCTTTGCTTACACGCAGTGGCCACTTGGGTTTTTACAACCCAGATTTGGTAAGTTTTAGTAAAGCTTTGCTTGAAGGACTGAGATCCTGTTTCCCTGAAGTAAACATGTCTTAACTTGGAGGTGCCTGGATGCTGTGTGCATCTGGATAGGGACTTAACAGTAGCAGACTTAATAATAACAGACTTCAGCTGAACCCTGGCAAGACTGAGTGGGTTTGAGTTTGGGGTACTGCCAGTTCTAGACTATGCCATCTTTGTTTTGGCTGGGATGCCACTGCCCCTGATTCTCCGAAATCTCGAGATCCTCCTAGACTCAGCTCTGGCTCAGAATTGTGGCTTGGAAGGCCTTTGCACAGTTTCACATTATACACAAGACCTAAAATGGACACCTAACATCAAAAACATCATCAAAATAGCATAACAAAGAATGTTCTTTCTGCGCCAGCTCAGAAAGCTCAAACTGCCCAAGGAATTGCTGATACAGTTCTACAGAGGAATTATTGAGTTTGTCATCTGCACCTCTGTAACTGTCTGGTTTGGTTCTGCAACCCAACAGGACAGACACAGACTTCAGAGGGTAATTAGGACTGCAGAAAAAACAATTGCTACCCACCTGCCTTCAATCAAGGACCTGTATATTACACGAGTCAAAAAGAGGGCTGTGAAAATATTTACAGACCCCTCACATCCCAGACATAAACTGTTTCAACTTCTACCCTCAAAACGATGCTATAGAGCACTACACACTGGAACAACTAGACACAAAGACAGTTTTTTCCCGAACGCCATCACTCTGCTAAACAAATAATTCCCTCAACACTGTCCAACTATTTACAAAGTCTTCACTACTATTACTATTAATCTTCTCATTACTCCTGATCACCCATCCCCTCCCATCTGTGACTGTATGACTGTAACTTTATTGCTTGTATCCTTACGACTTATATTGACTGTTTCCTAGTATGATTTGATTGCTTATTGTACCTTATGACTATTATTAAGTGTTATACCTTATGATTCTTGATGAATGTATCTTTTATTTTATGTACACTAAGAGCATATGCACCAAGACAAATTCCTTGTGTGTCCAATCACACTTGGCCAATAAAGAATTCTATCCTATCCTATCCTATCCTATGCTATCCTATGCTATCCTATCCTATCCTATCCTTTCCTATCCTTTCCTATCCTATCCTATCCTATCCTACACTAGTTGTGCCCATTCCTAAATCAGAATCTAGGAATGACTGCTCACAGTCAGTCATATCAAAATCACCTCCAGGTTGGATTATTGTAATGAGCCCTACACGGGGGTGTCATTGAAGAGTACCCAGAAGCTTCAGTTGGTACAGAATATAGTGGCATAGGCAGTTATATGTACTTCCAGAACAGCACATATCATACTTCTGCTCTGTGACCTGTATTGGTTTCCAGTTTACACTTAGAGCCAATTCAAGGTGCTGGTTTTAACCTTTTAAGCCCATTGCATGGAATTGAGCTATCTGGGGGACTTCTTCTCCCAATTATATTTACTGTGTCATCCCATTGAAACTGGCAGGTCCTATCTGCTAATGACTTAGATATGATGGCTCATAAGAGATGAATCTTCTCAGCAGTGGCATCTGCTTTCTGGAACCTTTTCTCACCTGAAATGCTCCATCCACATTAATGTTCCATAAATCCTGTAAGACCTGACTTTATTTTTGGACCTGGAGGTCTTAGGGAGCCGGGAGTACTCTAAGATGTCTCCATCATTGTGTTTAATGTTTTCTTCTGTAACTGATGGTTGTATTTGGTATTTCTGAAGTCCACTGTGGACCAGTCACTATTTCCCAGCTTATCTACACAGCCTTATTTTTTCAGCCATAAAACGAAGGGAGATGCCCATGTAAGCTGCTTTGAGTTTCTCTGAGAAGAGACCATATTAATCTAATAAATGAAACCAAACAGCATATATTTGCTATTTGGTCTCCTCTTCTCCTACTCCTAAGAAATCTCCCAATTTTACACACCAGGTTAAATGGCTGAGACTCCCTCCAATTATAAATTGTTGAGTAGCAGAGACCTCACCTGTATTCTCAAATGCTCACATAGGAGACACAAAGAGGAAAGCTTCTCTTGAGTTACTCCTCAGATATAAAATGCAGTCCTTCAAGTGTTAAATTTGACTGCCCCCTCCTTTAAGCATTTGGATATTTTAATGATGTCAATTAGGTTTGGAGGGTTTTTCCAATTTTAAAAAGTTTTTTTGTGGTGGGAGAAGCCTGAATGTGTTTTGAACAGAAAATGTGAGTTTTTCTCAACCATATTGGGAATATATGGTTCATCACACAGTCAACCAGATGTTTAGACTGGATTTAGCATTTATATTTATCAATATTTATTTATTTAGTCAATTGCTTACAAGATAATAGGTATAAGTAAAAACATAGTTATGAATACATGGATACATATAAGAAAAATAAAAAAATAAAAGAAACAATAGGACAGGGACAGTAGGCACGTTGGTGCTCTTATGCATGCCCCCTATAGACCTCTTAGGAAAGGGGTGAGGTCAATAGTAGGCAGTCTAAGGTTAAAGTTTTTGGGGTTTGGGGAAGAAACCACAGAGTCAGGTAGAGTATTCCAGACATTGACCACTCTGTTGCTGAAGTCGTATTTTCTGCAATCAAGTTTGGTGCGATTAACCTTCAGTTTATATCTATTGTTTGCTCTTGTGTTGTTATGGTTGAAGCTGAAGTATACATTGACAGGTAGGACATTGCACTGTATGATTTTATATATTTTACTTAGATCGGACCGAAGGTGGCGTAGTTCTAGGTTTTCTAGGTCTAGAATTTCAAGTCTGGTGGCATAAGGTATTCTGCAACAAGTAGAGGAGTCTTTCTCAAGGACCTGAGATAAACAAATGTTGTTTGATGGTATTAAAAATATTGTTTCAGGATATAAGCTGTTGCAAATAAAGCTGCCTTTTGCAATTGGCTGATGGTGATTTTTGTCAATGTCAATGGTGTTCAAGTGATAATCTGGATGTTTTGGGATTACACCCCAGGCTCCTATTCCTATTGATGCTAGTTTTGCTTCCTTTTCCCATACTCATTTTATATCTATTTGCAAATCTTTATACTTTGCCATTTTTCTCCATTTGTTTCTATTCAGCAGTTAAAAAAGAAGTTATAAGTTATAACTGATGTGACAATACCAGGGAATCCCAAAGGTGCTTTTTCAAGAGGCAACTGGACTTTTTGGTTTTTCTTTAAAGCTTCTTGGATGAGAAGCAAAACATCTTCAAAGAAAAACCAAAAAGTCCAGTTGCCTCTTGAAAAAGCACCTTTGAGACAACCATGACCTGGATGACTGAGAATCTCCACAGACAATACTAGGGGATAATAGAACAGAAGAATTGGAGATGATAAGAAAATGTCAAGGTCTGAAATTTGAAATCGAACGATTATGATATAAAGTGGTAATGGTAATACCAGAGGTTATTAGGACATACCAAAAAACCTTGGATTATATTTAGATAATCTGCACATTGATGAAAATTTCATCTGTCAGTTACAAAAGGCCACATTCTTGGGTCTGCACTGGAGGTGGTATTCAACAGGTTCTGACCAATTCTGGAGAACCGGTAGTGGAAATTTTGAGTAGTTTGGAGAACCGGCAAATACCACCTCTGACTGGCCCCTCCCCCATCTATTCTCTGCCTTCCAAGTCCCAGTTGATCGGATGGGTCTTCTTTTGTTGCCCTGCACAGGAGAACAGAGCTGGAAAGCAGGTTAGTGGGGTAGGGAGGGAATGGGATTTTGCAATAACCTTCCCCCAGGAGTGAGGAGGGAATGGAGATTTTGCAGTATCCTTCCCCTACCACACTCACCAAGCCACGCCCACCAAGCCACACCATGCCCAACAAGCCACGCCCACAGAACCAGTAGTAAAAAAAATTGAATCCCACCACTGGTCTGCACACATACTACATTGATTTAAAGTACAGTCAGGCAGAACAAAAGAGCAAACAATATTTGCATCTCTTCATCCACACTTGGGACTCCTTTCTATTTTAGCATTCTATAGGTAGAATTATTTAGAACAGGTTATAGATAGTCCTCAACTTACAACAGTTCATTTAGTGATCATTCAAAGTTAAAATGGCACTGAAAAAAAATATGGCCATTTTTTTCGCATTTATGACCTTGTTAGCAACCCCATGATCAAAATTCAGATGCTTGGCAACTGGTTCATACTTGCTGTGTCCCAAGATCATGTGATGCTGTGTCTCAAGGTCATGTGATCACCTTTTGCAGCCTTCTGACAAGCAAAGTCAGTGGGGATGCCAGGTTCACTTAACTGTATTACTAAGTTAGAACTGCAGTAATTCACTTAACAACTGTGGCAAGAAAGCTGCTAAAATGGAGCAAAACTCACTTAATAAATGTCTCACTTCACAGCAGACATTTTGGGCTCAATTGTGGTCATAGGTTAAGGCTACCTGTACTGTCTCTTTTATTTTTCCTGATCCTAGGGACATGGAATGCACAGAAAATGCTTTATTCAATAGGGGTAGACTTTCTGTTCTCTTAATTCTTGCACTTTAATTTGAGAAAGATTGATGGGCTGTTTTTTGGGGAAAGGGCAGCATTATCCACAGGAAGGGATAAAAGTTGGCAGCTACAATTATGAGATCAAAACTCTCCCATTTTTTACATGAATCAAAAAAATCAAGGCAATGGCCACAACACAAATCCCCATCATTAACTTTTTTTTTTTTTACCTCCACAACCATCTCTTTTGATCCCTAAGAAGGGGAATTCCAACCTTAAGACAAAATTATAGTCTCTTTGTTGTTGTTGTTAGTTACGAAGTCATGTCCGACCCATCATGACCCCATGGACAACGTTCCTCCAGGCCTTCCTGTCCTCTACCATCCTCCGGAGTCCATTTAAGCTCATGCCAACTGCTTCAGTGAATCCATCCAGCCATCTCATTCTCTGTCATCCCCTTCTTCTTTTACCCTCGATCGTTCCCAACATTAGGCTTTTCTCCGGTGAGTCCTTCCTTCTCATTAGGTAGCCAAAGTTTTTGAGTTTCATCTTCAAGATCTGGCCTTCTAAAGAGCAGTCAGCGTTGATCTCCTCTAGAACTGATCGGTTTGATCGCCTTGCAATCCAAGGAACTTGTAGGAATCTTCTCTAGCACCATAGTTCAAAGGCCTCAATATTTGGCACTCAGCCTTCCTTATGATCCAACTTTCACAGCCATACATATAGTCTGTTAAATCTACCTAAATATGAACATTTGCTTAAATAAAAAAATTAAGGTAATTAAATATTTTTCAAATGATTAATTGAGTTAACATGGCACTTTCAGGGAAAGTAAAAAAGAAAAAAAACTAGATGGGACCCATGATTGAAGACCTATGATTTAAAAGAGATTGTTTGTTAATGCATCAAATAATGGGTTCATGATAAGCCACAAAATAAACATTTTTTCATTCTAACCTATTCTAGACTGTGGTGTGAATCTACTCAGTGTTTGTACCCTGCTGGTCCTGGGAATGAATTATTTGCAATACCAAATCCATGGCTTATTTAATGTACTGTGCGAATTCAGTCACTCAGTTGCTTCTCTATTTGAAGACCATTTTGGATGAAGTGCAAGGAAGCAGAACTGCCCTAGAAGATCAGAGCAAATTCAGATATGGGATTAAAGGGTGTGTTGGGTGTGTTGTGCCTTTCTAATATGTTGTTTCCTACAGGTTTTTATGATGCAATGCCCTTTTGATACTACAGACAGTCTGGTTGCATTTAGACTATTATTCTACAACTAGGAAATAACAGTACTGGGCAAGGATATAATTATGTATGTAATAAACCACTTCTATATTTCATCAAGAGTAGAAGAACACCCATCAGCTCAGAACTAGCAATCTATGGTTTTAAAATATCCTAGAGCAAGTTAATTTTAGAGTTAGTACTTTGTAATTTTGACTGAGCTGCTGCATCTTTGGAGGATTTCTTTGTCCCCAAATCTGATGAGACGCTGTCTAACTTGCAGCATGTTTTATGAGCACATGCCCTCCCCAATTCTGGCAAATGGCCACCGCCTGGGATGGAAAAGAGTCTTAGGTCAAAACAGCGAGGAACAAATATGTCTAAATCTCCAAATATGCACAAATAAAGTTACTCTTTATGCTGTGTAGGGAGATTAACTATGATCTCAAATCCTGCTCTGGCAGACAATACTAATGGCTAATGTTTTGTCTAGAGGCACTGGGGGGAAAAAAACAAAGATCAAGAATTTGAATTATTTCCCCTGTTTTGATGAACTAATCCAATAGTCTTGGAGATAATGGCTGCATCTACCTTTGACTACCTGAAAATGATCCCAGAATTAAATGGTGTTGAACCACAACAATCTAGTTCAAAGCAATCCAGCATGTTTTTACTAGGAGCATTGAATTACATTGTACCACAGCAGATGGCAACCTCTGGCCAGGATGGATGAATCTTGAAGATGCTAAGCAGGATTGGATCTGGTTAGTATTTGGATGGGAGACTAATAATAACAACAATAACAACAACTAACAACAACAATAACAATAACAACAATAATAATATCAGGGCTGCAATCCAACCTTTGAAGATAATCAAGTCCTACCTTTAAGCTTCAATCTTTGAAGCTCATCAGGCTAGAAATCAGGTGACTATGAGTTCTAGTTCTGCTTCAGGCACAAAGCCAGATGGGTGGCTTTGGGCCAGTCACTTAGGAAGGTAACAATGGTAAGCCACTTCTAAACAAACCTTGCCAAAAAAACAGTAGGGACTTGTCCAGGCAATCTCTGAGAATCGAACTTGAATAAACAGAAGGAAAACCACAGGTTAACTATATACTGTATGTCACCATGTCTTCAACTGCCCAGACCTGGGATTTCCTGGGGATCATATACTAACACAAAGAGCTTGTAAAGATAGATTTTCATCCTAGTTCACTAAAAGTCTTTCGTCAAGTCCTTGTCTCTTTCAAGCAATAGTAGGATATCTCTGGTCTTCCCACAGTGGTGACCTTTAGCTTCCATTGCAGTGGTGGGATTCAAATTTTTTTACTATCGGTTCTGAGGGCTTGGCTTAGTGGGGAAGGCAGGGGAAGGTTACTGTAAAATCTCCAGTCAGAGGTGATATTTGCCGGTTCTCCGAACTACTCAAAATTTCCACTACCGGTTCTCCAGAACTGGTCAAAACCTGCTGAATACCACCTCTGGTCAGTTGGCTGCAGCCAGTTGTACTAAGGATGCTGAGAGTTATAGTTAAAACATTTCCACAGAAATTCACATTGCCCTCACTTGTATTAAGGTGCTTTGTGTTTTCAATTTCTTATTCTTTGCCATCTCCTCAGAAAGCTCTTTGATGAACCATTATTCTTTGTTAAAGGTGCCTGGCTATTTGTTAATCGAAAGAATTTCCAATAAAATTTGTTTCTGTTTCTTGCCAGAAGAACAGGCAATATCTAACTTTTTTTTTTGAGGTGAATATGCACAGGCACAAAAGATTAGGTCTATAATAAAGGTCCAATTAAACTGATTTATACAGGAATCATGCAAGAATCTTTTCAACTAACAGTACTTGTCTGGGTTCAGATAACAGAAGTCAAGGGAGGTTGAATTTAGTTTGCTTGTGGTTATATAATAATTCTATGCTGATTCCTCTTTTTAACTCCACCCCCAGATTCTGCTACTTCTCCTACAAATATTCCCTTTTCATTTTACCTTTTATATCAGAAACAAAATGGCTTCAAGAAAGTGCAACATTCATTGTTAATTATGTGGATTTAGAAGTAGCCCTCTCTGATTAATAAACAGAAGCATTTCTTTGTTAGCTT
Organism: Bungarus multicinctus; assembly: GCA_023653725.1. Taxonomy (NCBI): domain Eukaryota; kingdom Metazoa; phylum Chordata; class Lepidosauria; order Squamata; family Elapidae; genus Bungarus; species Bungarus multicinctus. Next base: position 79,870,922 of record CM042846.1, on the reverse strand, counting down.
TAACCCCCCTTTTCATAAAAGACACAGTGGTTCCTTGTCTTAATTTTCTTCATGCAAGGGCTTGCAATGTTAATTAATATTGATTGTAATATTAATTAATATTGACTCACTCAAAGTCACCCAATAAATCTGGGTGGATTTTAACCTGCATCACCCTGGTACAATCTTAACCACACTACATTGGTTCTCTCAATAGATTAATGTGTATTAATATACTTACTAGTTTGATTAACAATTTGGGGTACTTTGATCTACAAATCAAACTTTCGGTTACAGGTATATAGCAGTTTCCTGGCAGATTCTAAATTGTAACAAATCAGTTGTGCTTAGCTATACATCACAACAAAAGTGATGGTTAGTTCAAAAGATAACTTCATTTCTTTTTTTTACAAAGCAACCAAGATATAGTCATTATATCAAATCCTTTCATTCTGTTAAAAGTCTTGTCATAATCATAAGTTCTAAGAAACTTCAATTCCACAGAGAGCAAGAGAGTGAAAAAATATCTATCTGTATAATCAAAACTCTGTACAATTCCATTCTTACAGCAATCTCTTTCAATAATCCCAGTATAAAACATGAAATTATTACATTGTGCATCTAACTATCCCCTCTCTGGACAAAAAACCACAACGATAATAATAATAATAATAATAATAATAATAATAATAATAATAATAATAATAATAATAATAATAATAATAATAATAAAGATAAATACTAGAAGTGAAAGAAAAGAATCCTATTCTCTGTGCAAGAAATCACAGGCAGGTGGTCAGTTAATTGTCATTTTTAAATAACTTTTTTTTTTGTTTAGAGAAATGTGTCCAATACTGGTAAATGGGATCAAAGATATCTTGATGCTGCTCCATAAATTGTTCACCAAGTTAGTTGCCTTATTTGGGTCTAGGTGTCCATTTTCTTGACATACAATAGTTCTTGGCTTATGATTATAATAAAACCCAGAATTTGTGTCGTAAATCATGTCAGTCGTAAGTAGGGGCACACAAATGATTGAACCTAATTTTACTAATTTTTTTAAAATTGCAGCAGTTGTTAAGGGAACACCATATTCATTAAATGAATATAGTATTTGTTAAGTAAATCCATGTATTCCCATGGGGTTTGTGGCCAAAATCATCCCAAAAGGCTGGAAACCTGCAAAAAAAAAAAACCCTCCCATAAATTACTCTCATATGCTGCAACCAACTTTAAAGGTGAGCCAGCTGTCAAACATCTAAAATGCAGTCATGTGACCATGGGGTTATGTACAATTGCAACTCCAGAACTGAGTCATAAATAGCTTTCAAGGGATCCAATGTAATTTTGAACAGTCACTAAATATTCTGTTCTTAAGCAAGAAGTAATTTCACTGTAGTGCAGTGAAATAGCTTGAAATGTTGATTTGGGCTCCAAGCTTGGTGATTTGGTTGCAAACGTTTGGCCCCATTCGTGGAGACATCTTCAGTGTGCACTGAACATAACTACCAATCCGAGCTACTTCAACATAACTACCAACCCAAGCTACTAATATTCAAAGACATTACAACCATAGCTTGAAATCCTATTGCCAGTTTTCAGCACATAATCTTTACTTGCTTACTGAAGATCTTGGTTACCTGGTCAAAAATTACTCTTAACTACCAAAATTTCCTGTTTCCCCACTGCTTGACTGCATGTGTACCTCCAAAGAGAACGCCATCGCATGCAAAATGCACATGCTCCTTTTTCTCCATACTAGCATACTATATTAGATTTATTCAACCTAGTCACTTCAGGTATCAAGATCCATGGACTTCAATTCCCAGAATCTTCACCAATGGCCACACAGATTGACGAATTCTGGGAAGTGAAGTCTAGAGATGTGGAAGGTGACCATGTTGGTAAAGACTAGCCTAAGGTCATTTGTGCTTGTCAATTATTTGAACCTGGCTTCAAATCTGATCATGACAACAGCTTTTTTATGTGTTCTATGCAAGCAAATATAGTTTAGTCTTTATCTAAACTAAAAATATTTGGTATTCTGAAATGTAAGTCTCTTACTGAATAGTGTCATGAGTGAGCCTCTGCTTTTTCATTCTAAAATCTCTCTCCATCTATTAATCAATCAATCAATCATGTTGGAATAAGCTTGAGTGAGGTTAAGTTGTCAATTCTAGAATATTGCTGGAATAAGTAATAGATTTGTCCCAACATGTATCTCAGCTATAATTTTGACATAAATCATTATGCTGCAGAGTAGAGTGAGTAGGAGTCTCAGCATGAGTTTGGTTCCTGTATAAGTCTCACCAGAAGAGTTTTGCTTGATCAGACCAGATACTGCTCTTGTCTTGTATCCTATTTGATACAGAATCTCAGGAATCCATAAGCAAAATGTGAAGATAACCATTCCGTCCCACTGGCACTCATTGATTTTCTCTGAAACAAGAGAGTACTCAATATGGTTAGTCTTCTTGAGGTTGCCTGACCTTCTCATCTAAAGCCATGATAGACATGAAGCACCACCAGTGATATACTTCCAGTTCTTTCACAAAATGATCCTGTTTTTTGAGAATTGTAGGTAGTCCTCGACCTATGACTGGTCGCTTAGTGAACAATTAAAGTTACAATGGAAAAACCCTCTCCCGAAATGTACTTACGACTTGGTTTCAATGAAGTCCCCCCCTGGAGTCACATGACTGCATTTTGGGGGCTTAGCAACCAGCCCGCATTTATAGACTTTTGCAACATCCCATGGATGTGTGTTTGCAGTGTTCTTGCTGAAAACCAGCATTTACTTCTGGGTTTTGGTAAAAATGCCTTATCGCAAACAATAGCATGTTAACAACCATAATTTTGCTTAATGATCACTGTGTTCACTTAATGACCACTGCAAAAAGGTCATAAAATCGGGCATGGTCATAGGAGTGATCCACTTTATAACTCTCACATCTTATGAATATAATGAGCAGGCTCTATCACAGTCATAAGTCAAGGAAGAAAGAAAGCAAACTTTATCTCTCAGTGATTTACACTGAAAGTAGAATTGCTACACAAGGTATTTGTCAGAACATTCCAGGGATAAACCTTTTAATTGGAAATCTATCCTATCCTGAACTTTAAGAGAATTCCTACCATTATTTTCAATTCTTTGACTAACACAATCAAGAATATAATTTAATAACTTAATACTTCATGAAAATTCCTTCATACTTGCTTTCTCAAAACATTGCTATTTGTTACTTTCTTTAATTCAAGTCTTTAACTTGCCAAAGTTAAAGCTTAAAGATTCAAATGGGTGTATTTCCATGGTAGAGTGGATTGCTGATCAGGATATCAAAACTGGTCTGTTGGCCAACAGTGGGGATGATTCTTAGGTTTTATCAACACTTCCAGCAAAGAATTAACATACAAGTTAAAAATGCAAGGGAACCAAAACCTATCCTTGCCTCATTCGTTTTTAATGAGGATTCAATTTCCAAAACTTCACAGTAGATTTGCAGTGTATTTTTTCCATGCAGTTTCATAATCAGTATCAAAAGCTGTCACTGATAGAGAAAGCATCCAATTTCTCTCATAACCTATCTGTAGAGATCAAATCAACTGTTGTCTTTAAGTCAATGAAGGCAAGAAAGATGATATCTTGAAGGGGATTAATGCATTTTTCTGTTAAATCTTGAGGAATAAGACACTGATCTAGTGTCAACTATTCCTCCTAAGATATTGCTCTCAGCTTGTTCTTCCACTGAGATATTGTCCTGCCTTGTCCAATATCAACTACTTTTGCCTCCCATACTCAGCAAGCTAAGTGAATACTCATCAGATTCCTCCTATCTCGTTTTTATCTGCTATGATAGATCTACATCAGCTCCCAAGGAAAGAGCAGCCACATTTACCTTGAACAGATCTGCTGCAATCAGATCACTCACAATTGCTTTGCCTTGGGGTTTTCAATTGTAAAATAAGTTTAACCGTCTCAGAAGAAGGAACAGGGAATCGCTCTCTTGACTTCAGAGTGATATTATGTGACAACAGAGACAGTTGGAGCATCACTGAACAAGGTATGAAAATATTCAACCCTGGCCTGCCCACTTTTGATGTCTAATCCTTTCTCTGCCTTAAGCTAAGACTACCAAGACCATAGTGTGGTGTGGAAGAGCAGGCTGCTTGAGAAAATTACAGGAACCCGTACTTCATTTCTCCTCCCATTTCTCTAGCATCAGCATGGCAAGAGTTGCCAATAAAAGAACAACCTTAAACCAGTTGACTGCTCCTTAGTGAGCACAGCAAGCATAAAATTGCTGTCCAAGCATCCTGCAGGTATCTTAACCAAGGTCAAAATGAAGTGAAAAGGCATCACCATTATCACCCCACTTCCTTTTAACTGAGATAGGGCAAGATGATATGATGACTTCTCAAGCTTCACATTAATTGGATCAGGTCTCTCAACTGCTATTAAGATACTTTGGGCAATCCTGAACTTGGATAAAGCATCCCAGCATGGGTTGGTTAAAAGTGAAGGTCATCATCACTATCCCAACAGGTTATAGCCATGGACAGTTAAGACTGATGCCGTGCTTTACAGTAACTTTCCCCCACATTTTCTGTGGTGGAATGGTAAACTTGCCTTAAATTTCCCACAATCAATTCTAAGTGGCAACTGCTCATTTACATTCTCTATATCTCAATCCTGTCGTCCTAATATAATTGACAGTAATATCAAAAGATTGCCTTTGGTAAAATGGAGGTTGAGGAATGAACGAGCCTGTCTTTTTCCTAATATCCCACAATCAAAACACATTCTTGTAAACACCGAACAGAAACATTTCTCATCACATTTTATGAGATATCTTGGTATACCCATGGACCGGTGGCGGGAGGGAAGGGATGGTTTCGTGCTCGTTCCCACTGCTTGTGCAAATGAAGCTTCACACATTTATCTACTGCTTGTGCAAACTGGTTCCCAATGGTCCGCGGACCAGTACCAGGCCATGCTGTCCACTCAAATGCTCCCAGATTCTCCCAGAGTGCCAAGTGCACGCGCACACGGACACACACACGGCAGTCTCTGGCTGCGCCCAGTTCAACAAAATAAAAGAACAGGAAAATGAGTCCACGAAACAAGGAACAAACAATGAGTCCACGAAACAAGGAACAAACAATGAGTCCACGAAACAAGGAACAAACAATGAGTCCACGAAACAAGGAACAAACAATGAGTCCACAAAGTCAGGAACAAGGTACTTAGTCCTTCTCATCAAGAAGAAGGCACTGAGCCCAAAAGTAAAGAAAAAAACAAGCAGTCCTACAAACTCCAAATGTCTGTACTCTACCAATTCAGTGTTTGTTCTCGACAAATGCCCCTCCCCACAGCATTTCCTTAAATCTCAGTCCCAGGTGTGCCTTGTGAAGAGGGGTGGGGCGCTCTCCTCCCAAGTCATCAGGTTGGCCTCCGCTGTTCCCACTTTCTCTCCACTCTCCATGCTCATGGATCAGTAGCAGGCGGTCCTTGCTCATCGCCTGAGCTCTGTTGCTCCTCATGTCCACTGCTTGCCCTCTCTCAGTCATCCTGCCCCCATTCCTCCCTGCTAATAAGCCATTTGATCTCTGATTGGATTTACCTTTGCCTTATTGATTTAATAAATAAATAGTTTGATCTGTTGGCAACGTGTGCCATAGATATAGTAGAACTAAGTGCTTTGAATTGCTAAGGCTCATGGAAATAGTGAGTTGTGTTTTTTAAGAATAGATGTCCCATATATAACAGAAAAGGGGAAAAAAAAGGCTGCCATATAACTAGAGCTAATCTTTTAATTGTTTTACAAGCGAAAATATTGTCCTTTCCATCTTTTATCAGACTACTTCTTGCCAATTGGAGTCTTCCTCAGAAAAGTTGGTATATCATCCCAATATTTTTTTTTCTAAATAGTGCCATCTACTCTTGATTTGCCAGCTAAGGCACTTCTCCTGGCACATATCTGCTATTTTTCTGAAATATGTTTCTTTGCCAGACCTCTGTGATTTGGGTAAAACAATCAGCCTCAGTTAGACTATTGGAGAGATGTTTAAGCAGAGAAGATGCATTTTAGGAAAACAAACACTGATCTGTCTCTGGATATTCAGTTTTCTATTCTCTATCAGTGTGAACTGTAAGGGACTACAATAAAAAAAAGAATGTATCCTCTACAGTAACTGAGATGTTTGAGTGGCCATCTGTGTATTTACATTTTGATGTTTTGCTGGGTCATCCTCCACTAAGGAGAACAGGTGTGCACTTGCTAAGTTCCACCAATTTTTTAGAAGGTTGCTATTGAAGTAAAAGTATTTCTTGATTTACGACTACAATTGAGCTCAAAATTTATGTGGCTAAACAAGAGTTTTGCCCCATTTAATGACCTTTCATGCCACAGTTGTTAAGTGAATGAGAGCAATTATTAAATGAGTGACATGGCTGTTAAATGAATCTGGCTTCCCCATTGACTTTGCTTGTCAGAAAGTCGCAAAAGTTGATCACATGATCCCAGGATGCTGCAACCATCATAAATATGTTGTCAAGAATCCAAATTTTGATTACATGACTATGGGGATGCTGCAATGGTTCTAAGTGTAAAAAATGGTCGTAAGTGACTTTACTCAATGCTGTTGTAACTTCGAACGGTCGTAGTGTGAAGATACACATTTTCATCAGTGTGAATATACAGATCACCACCAGTGGTGGTATTCTACTAGTTCGGCCTGGTTCTGGTGTAGCACCGAAGATCAGCTGGCAGAGCACCGGTTCCCTTCCAGTCTCTCTGACCCTCTGCAGTTGGGCCCACCTGCCCACCCCTGCTCCTAGGTCCTTTTTAACCTTTCAGTTGTTTGGCATACCAGAGCGGATTGCTGTGCTAAATAGCTGAGAGGTGCAGTAGCTTAGTTTTTACTGTTTTAACGCATGCGCAAAGCATGCATTTGGCGCGCCCATCAGAGGTGGTATTCAGCAGGTTCTAAGCAGTTCTGGAGAACCGGTAGCAGAAATTTTGAGCAGTTGGGAGAACTGGCAAATACCGCCCCCATCTATTCTCTGCCTCCCGAGTCCCAGCTGATTGGTTGCCCTGCACAGGAGAACGGAGCTGGAAAGCAGGTTAGTGGGATGGGGAGGGAATGGGGATTTTACGGTATCCTTCCTCTGCCACTCCCACCAAGCCATGCCACGCCCACCAAAACATGCCTACAGAACTGGTGGTGGGCACTTTTGAATCCAACCACTGATCACCACTGATACCTCAATTACAGGCAAGTAACCATTCTTATATCTATCAATTTTTTCTATGTATCCTTCAGAATCCTTTGGCTGATGATGTTATCTAATCTGGTAACAAAATGTTCAGAAACTAAATTGAAACAAGCTTGGAGAACAAAGCCACTGCCAAAATCTAAAACCCTGAGCTACAAGTATTTTCTATTATTTCATCCTTCAGAATTTTCTAAATCCTCTGACTGGAAGCTGGCAAATGCAGAGCAACACCTTGTACAGAGACCAAACTTGCAACCACTTCAGAAGGTGAGTAATTGTGTGCCTTTGCTCACTCTCTATCTCCCCTCAGTGTTCATTGGATAACCTCTTAAAAGCTGAGGCAGGTGGAATTACTCACTGATTAGAAATTGTTGAAAATATGCATAGTTTGGGTTGTAGGTTTTGGCAGGGGTCTGTTCTCCGAGCTTGCTGTTTGGCTCCCAGATGTTTTGTTACCAAACTAGGTAACATCTTCACTGGGGTTTGGGGTGAAGTGTCTCATTCAGTTTCTTTTCTGCTTATCTGGGTCCTGCGTGGTGTTGTGGTCAGTTGGTCACATGACCAGCTGTTTGTGGGGCACTCACTGATTCCTCTGTGGGAAGAACTGAAAGGAAGTGAACAAGATTTGTTGTAAGAAAGCAACCTGCTCTCTTAATAGGTTACTTGAGACCCCATGGCTTTCAACATAATTGTAGGCAATCTACAGCCCTCCAGATATTGCTATACTCCAAGATCACCCTATATGTGGTAATGATGAAAGTTCAAAAGCCTCTAAAGTTTTCACACCTCTGCTCTAACTACTTAATTATCTTATTGGTGGTTCTCACAAATAGAATAGAATAGAATTCTTTATTGGCCAGGTGTGATTGGACACACAAGGAATTTGTCTTGGTGCAAATGCTCTCAGTGTACATAAAAGAAAAGATACATTCATCAAGAGTCAAGAATCATAAGGTACAACACTTAATAATAGACATAGGGTACAATAAGCAATCAAATTATACTAGGAAACAGTCAATATAAATCGTAAGAATACAAGTGACAAAGTTACAGTCATACAGTCACAAGTGGGAGGGGATGGGTGATAAGGAGTGATGAGAAGATTAATAGTAATAATAGTGCAGACTTTGTAAATAGTTGGACAGTGTTGAGGGAATTATTTATTTAGCAGAGTGATGGCGTTCAGGGAAAAACTGTCCTTGTGTCTAGTTGTTCTGGTTCGCAGTGCTCTATAGCGTCATTTTGAGGGAAAGAGTTGAAACAGTTTGTGTCCGGGGATGTGAGGGGTCTGTAAATATTTTCACAGCCCTCTTTTTGACTCGTGCAGTATTCAGGTCCTCAATTGAAGGCAGGTTGGTAGTAATTGTTTTTTCAGCAGTCCTAATTACTCTCTGAAGTCTGTGTCTGTTAATAAAGACTTCATGAACTTCATGCTGATAAAGAGTTTATGAACTGCCTGGAATTTTACAAATTCCAGCACTGCTTTTTTGGAATTGACAAAGATGGACATGTTCTATGGATGGATTCTAGTTGAAGGCCATTCAATCAAAGATTGTATCCATAAGTTTTTTTTAAAAAAGTGCCACAGACAAGCAAATTCTTATTTCTAAGCAAGCCCAGTCAAAAAGTTTTCTAACACTGCTCTTCATGGAACACATCACACAATTTTGATGAACCATGATTGACAAATGTATTCTCAGTAAAGGAGAGATTTTTTTCCCCTATTTTTGTCACTTAGCCATTCTATCTGCTGTGCAGGTAGGAGATGTAATTCATCACAGTTGAGGGAACCTGCATTGGAGGCAGAAGAAAGGATATTCCATCTGCAGATGGAGTCAATCACTTATTTCGCTCTACTAAAGACTACTTTTTATAGCATCATTCTGGGTCCAGGTTAAAAAAAAGTATGACAAAAATGAATGACAAAGCAGATGGTGGAATAGAAATAAGGACCACTTAATTCAAATTCCTAACTTGTGGCATTCTTGGGTTTGAGGGGGACCTGAATAACATGGGGCTGAATAACATGATATTGATGTTACCCTTCAGTCATGTCCGACTCTTGGTGATTCTATGGGCTGGGTCTCTCTACATCTTCCAATCTTGCACTACTTCTTTGATTTGTTCTATGCTGTGGCTGGTGTCAGTTTTGATGGTGTCCGACCACCGTCTTCTTTGGCATCCTGATTTTCTTTTACTCTTCCAAACATAATTGCTTTCTCCAATGAATTTCCTCACATCTTCTTTTAACGACCCCATAATCTCTTGTGGGATGGAGTCTGGGTGACTTAATGGACCTGAGCGTTTACTGGCTGGGTGCCCTTCCTGTCACTAGTGCAGAGGTTTTTTTTTCCAGCAGATACATTTTCAGGGTGCCAGAAATATCTGCCTCTACCTGGGATCCAACTCAGAGCCTCCTGACTGTGAGGTGAGAGCTCCACCTCTAGGCCACCGCACCACTCAAATGAATTCCCCTGCATGACATGGCCAAAATAAGGTAGTTGCAGTTTTGAGATTTTGCTTTCCAGTGACATATCTGGTGTTATGCAGAAGGACTAGACTGAAACAATGTGTTCTTGGTTGAGAATTCTGCCTTTAGCATTACTCAGGCATCCATTTTGGCCCAGGATCTCTTCCAAACACTGTTCTATTGCTCATCCAAGGCATCCTTTCAGACATCCTAAAGAGGCAGCAAATTCCTAGATCTTTAACTGATGACTACATTTTTACTAGCAGAAAAACCTACCAGCTTTTCTTGATAGAAAAACCAGATCAATGTGTGTACTTAATCTTGGACAGTCATGGTGAGATTCCTTTGCTGTTTCATCTCAAGAAGCAAAAATGTCTTGGGATCATGGGGCATATATAGGTACTTACATCTACTTACTAGCAATAGCAATAGCACTTAACAGATAACAGATAATCAGTGTTGGAAGGGATCTTGTAGATCATCTAGTCCAACCCTCCACCCAAGCAGGAGACCCTACACCATTTCTGACAGATGGGAGTCCAATCTCGAAAGTCTCCAGTGATTATGCTCCCACAACTTTCGATGGCAAGCTGTTCTATTGGTTGATTGTTCTCACTGTCAGAAAGTTTCTCCTTATTCCCAGGTGAAATCTCTCCTTGTTCAATTTCCATCCATTGTTCCTCGTCTGGCCTTTGGGTGCTTTGGAGAATAGCTTGACCCCTTCCTCCCTGTGGCACCCCCTCAAATATTGGAACACTGCTATCATGTCTCCCTTGGTCCTTCTCTTCACTAGACTAATATACCACTTTATAGTGCTTTACGGACCCTTCTAAGTGGTTTTACAGAGTCAGCATATTGCCCCCAACAATCTGGGTCCTCATTTGACCCACCTCGGAAGGATGGAAGGCTGAGTCATCCCTGAGCCTGGTGAGATTCAATCTGCCAAATTGCAGTCAGCTGGCAGTCAGCAGAAGTAACTTGCAATACTGCACTCTAGCCATTGCGCCACTGAGGCTCTACCGCAGTTGAGCCCAAAATATCTGTTGTTAAGTGAGACATTTGTTAAGTGAGTTTTTCCCCATTTTACAACCTTCCTTGCCACATTTGTTAAGTGAATTATTGCAGTTGATAAGTTAGTAAGCCAGTTATTAAGTGAATCTGGCTTCCTTGTTGATTTTACTTGTCAAAAGATTATAAAAGGAGATTACATGACCTTGGGGCACAGCAATGGTCATAAGTATGAACCAGTTGCCAAGCATCTGAATTTTGATCACATGATCAAAGGTCATAAGAATGAAAAATAGTCAGAAGTCACTTTTTTCAGTGCCATTGCAACTTTGGTCATGAAATGAACTGTTGTAAGTCAAAGACTACCTGTTAGCTATATCTACAAAACTCTTAGAAAGGCTCTTAATATGGAGAAGGAAGAAAGACCTGGGTTAATGCTGGCCTAGGACAGCTTTAAACAATTCTTGCGTTTCCAAATAGCAAGCAGGTTTTCTGAAGCATTCCTTCCTTTTTGCAAAAAGCCGTTTCAAAAAGAGGTGCAGTTGGGTGCGTCCACAGGTGCAGGCAAGTCAGCTGTATTTTTCCATCCAAGAGGGCCAACTTTTTAAGTACGAGATGTTCAGTTCAGTGTCAGTATATGGTACAATATGAGCCAACACCCTTTGTGTATTCTTCAGTAATCTATAAAATGTCTCCCCATTCAAAGAAGGAATTGATTCGAATTCCCCTCCCCAACTGCCTGTTATTTCCTTTTCTTTCTTCTCTCCACTTCTTCTGTTGTACTTTGAGCTTTTTTTTCAGTTTAACATTTCTGGTGATGATTCAACGATGGGAGTCAAAGCTAGATTTGGTGCTGCTTGAAGGCAAGGTGTGATCCATAGTCTTGGCAGTGACACTAAAGTAAAATAGAGGCATTCCTTAGAAAAGGAAAAACTTCTGTATCACTGGGACTCATCCAGCTTAGGGATTAGAGCTATAAATTAACTCCTTGGTCTAATTTCAAAATCTCTTTATGAGCAGTCAGTTTAGATCACTGTCCCTTTCCTAACAACCCAGTGGGAATGGAGAAAGAACAGAAGGAAAAAGATGGGAAATGAGTTGGCAGAGGAGATTAACCTGTCATTATTTTGCTTTGGACTCACCAAAATTGACTTTGACTCAAGTCATTAGCGTGAGATCCACAACTGATTTTCTTGAAGGAATTTAACTATTAATAAACCCTCCTCCCCCACAAAAAATGATTTATCTTACACTTTTAATTCAGATTAAAATAAACTGACCTGCTGAATTGACCTCACCTTCAAGACGTGAATTTGCTGTGTTTCTGAAAATATCCACATTATAACATGGAGTGCTTTGGTTTAACCAAGGCCATCTCTCAGATATTTCATTCCATTCCTTTCTATAACTGTCCCACGTTCCAATTATGTAATGCAGAAAACACTTAAAAAGTCTTTCAGAGCGAGAAGAAAAATAGAAAGAGCATGAGAAATAGGTTGAGTGAAAGGTAAGTAAACACAGAATGGGATAATGGTAATGCAAGTGAATTTCAGAATTCTTAAGTCTATCTATCTATCTATCTATCTATCTATCTATCTATCTATCTATCTATCTATCTATCACTAACTAACTATCTCTAATCTATCATGTTTATCATCTGTTTATCTATCTACTTATTTACCTAGCTACCTACCTATCATCTACCTATCATCTATCTATCTCTAATCTATCATCTGTTTATCTATTTTCTGTTTATCTATCTACCTACTTACTTATCTACCTACTTATCATCTACCTATCATCTATCTATCTATCTATCTATCTATCTATCTATCTATCTATCTATCATCTACCTTATTAATATTGAGTGAAAGAAGCTACTCAGGAGATAATAAAGAACACAGTGTTTCCATTTTGCAAATTAAGGTATGCTTAGGACTTTATGTGTTGACTACAAAGCTTCAGGCCTCCTCTAGGCTGCCTGGCACAGCACCCAGCTTACATTAGGATGAAAAGCCAACACATTTTTAATGCTCCTAAAAGACCCAGGCACTATACAGTTGATATAACAAGGTACTGCCTACAGGCCTATTAATCTATTAGAAAGAGCAAAAGAAGTTGGAAAGAAGGACAGGGGAGACAATGACTAGAACATGAAACCACAAATCTAGCTTAGAAACTTTCAAGTCTGAGCAAAGTGAAATTCATAAGCTAACTAATCTTATGACTGTAAATGGGGAAGAAGGAAATGCACAGGAGTGATAATCTTAAGGATGTCCATGCTCTTTCTGAATTCATATACCTACTTTTGGAATCAAGTCCTGTGATGTGGGAGTTAATTCACAATTTCTCAAAGCAGAAATGCCAGTTAGGTTACCCAGTAAGGTGGGACAAAGAAGAGATGGTTATTGAAATGGGTTCAAGAGGGGAATGTGCTGTTATATTGACAGAGGGTAATAGACAGCTTACAGTGACTTCAGTCTAATATTGCTCTAGTTGAGTATCTGGTAGCTTTTGTTGAGTTGTGTAGTCTGACTAAGTTCCAGACAATGATTCTTTTTCCATCGGTGTCCTTTTGAGCAACAAAACCAAGCATTCCAAATTAGAAATATATTTCATGATCTTACCAGTCTGATTTTTCAGATGATGTACCAAGTATCTGTCCCAAAGCCTTTCAGAAATGGAACAACGAGGGTGAAACCCTGTGGACGCTGATGTGATCACTGCAATTTTTTACAATTCTATTATTGCACAACCGTTATAAAAGATTTCAGACAAATTGCCAGACATTTACCATGTATTTTAAGATCCAACTTGAGTCCACCAAGTTTTCTTCTAAAACCCAGAAAATCTATTTGTCATTTTTCTGTTTATATTTACATCACCAACTAGTTGTTTAACTACCATGGCCTGTCTTAAAATCTTCCTAGCCCTTAACAATATCTATTCATCGGGCATTGGAAAATCATTATTCCATCTTTGGGGGACGGGCTGGGTGCTCTTTGAGCTTGCTTGTTTTCTTTCAGGATTTCATTACCCAAACTAGGTAACATCATCGGTGTTGGACCAGCATTGATGATGTTACCTAGTTTGGGTAATTAAATGTCTGCAAGAAAACGTAGAGAGCACCAAAGACCCCTCATTTAAACACTGAGCTACAAATATTCTGCTTTATTGGTATTGCATCTTTCTTTATCTAATGTTAATAGTTTGTCCAGGTAGAACTGCATCCGTTATAAGCAAGAGGTATTTAATTTGATCTGGCATAAATTCTGGGTTTATTGTGGCTTCAGGAGGGCTCAGAAGCCAGGGAAAAAAAACAGGAAAAACAATTGAGCCATGGGGTTATTATAGCATACATGGGCTGCAAAACTCCAGATGATCACCAGATGGCAGAAAAGAGATGCAGAAAATGTTAAGAGTCTCAATTTGGCAATCCTCTTGATTTTGGTAGCCCAGATAGAGTAGCCCTGTGCATTAAACTTGGATCTCAAAGTTTTTTTCAACACATTACCTTGCCCAGTGGCTTCAGTATAATTGGAGGGGCTGAGTTCAGTAGCACTAAGGCAGCCTTTTAAGCAGCGGATCAAGCTAGATCAGGATCCAATTTTGATAAGCTCATCCTTTTTCACACCACAATAACTTTCACTTACCTGCTTCTGGGTGAAGAGAGAATATCAATTTAAGGCTGGCTCTGATCCCATTTAATTGCTGTTGCAACAGTGTAGATTATGGGATGCCATTTGCGGCTCTTGTACTATGATTCAAACTACAGCTGTCAAAACAGCCGAACAAAACTCTCTTTTGTGATGCATTAGCCCTGCTTTGTTTGCTCATTCTGAGTTCAGCAATTGATAACGAGCATTTGTAGCCATTAGTAGAAATGAAAGAGGCTCTACTTAATGAGCCATATCAAACTGCAATTTCTTTCCTTCTTGGAAAAGAAAAGCTTAGCGGTGTCTAGTGATATTATTTTGAGTGATATATCTGACACTGCTACGTTTCTGTGGATGCAGGGTGGGGAAAATTGGACTTTCACACGAATGCAGTGTTTCTCAATCTTAGCAACTTGAAAATGGGTGGACTTCAACTCCCAGAATTCCCCAGCCAGTAGGCTGGCTGGTTGGGGAATTCTGGGAGTTGAAATCCCCATCTTCATGTTGCCAAGGTTGAGAAATACTGCTCTAGATAATGAAATAGACAACAAAAAGCTGAAAATAAAAATAGCCATTCCGAGCAGAAATGAAACGGGGAATTTTACAAATTAGAAGCAGTCTAAACCATTTCCCCAATCAACTCTGTGTATTTAAAGTTAAAACAGGGTTGTTTTGAATATCTTTCACAATATAAGAACAGATCTAGAACGGCCTGTTATGGACTTTTTTCCTTTTTTTTTGAAAAGGGTATGCATTATTCACAGAGAGTGGCTTAGAGTGGCTTTCAAAAGACGAAAAACATAAAAACAAGAACCAGTCATTAAATGCCCATTTACGAGCTAAAAACAAAGAGAAAAAAATCAGAGTGCCAAAACTAACAGTCACTGAATAAAATTAAGCCACAGCAGGGCTTGTTTAAAGATAATTGTTGTACATGCAGTAGAATTGAGGTGTTTTTTTTTAAACAAAAATATGTCCTAACATTTAAGGGAAAATAATACCTCAGATGGATCACTGCCATCACCTCTCTTCCATTGCTATCAACCATAGCATTCTGTTCAAGTCCTAACAATATTTAAGCAAACTTCCTTCGCTTTATAAATTGAATTTCTGGAGCTAAGATATATGCACATCTGTTAGATCTGAACTCCTGGTAAACATTAATATTTGTCCATTTCATTCTTAGCCAGCAAACTTCTGTTGAATCTCCATTGACAAAATGTAAGAGGACAGAACAATTTAAAGGTGTGCATCTGGTTTGTATAGAGGCATATACATTAGGGATAGAATCAAAGCACAGGAACCCGTATTTTTCTACCTAGTCCTTGTTTAGCAACTGCCTGGTTTAGCAATCAAATTTAGCACTAACTTCATTGGTGCTAGTAGGGGAGTGGGTTTTGCTCTCATTTTGTACACTAATGGCTTCTCCTTTCAGTATAGGTAAGTGTAGTCATGGCCGTTCCTTGATGGCTGTTGTTTTCTGTCACTTCATTTGGCAGTTCCTTGATTGGGCTATTTTTTTCTGCTTGATTGTTAGTTTAATATTAATCTTGGTGTAAATCTCTGTTCATCTGGGTGTTGACTGCTGGTGAGGAGGTGTTTTGGTCTTTTTCTTCCCTTTTGGCTTTTTGATTGTCTGCTTTGAATGGATGTTGAATAGATGTTGTTTATCTCTATGTGCCCGTTGATGGCTGATTTGTCTGAGTGTCTAGCTTCCAGGAATTCTCTAGCATTTTTGGAGTTGGATTGAATGACAGGTCCCCAGGCATATGTCACCAGTGGCTATTGTTCACATATCATTGCTAAGACTTAATGAATGGCATCATACACCAAACCGCATTATGATCTAGTATATTAATTCTCAAACTATGGTCTGTGGACCACCTACAACAGGGATGTCAAACTGGCGGCCCATGGACCAGATGCATCAAACATAGACCACACCCACCTCAGCTCCACGAAGGGGGAAAACATTTATTTATTTATTATTTTATTTATTTGTTTTGTCAATTACTTACAAAATAATAGGTATAAGTATAAACATGAGTAAGAATTGTTAAAAGCATATAAAAATGAATCAACAGACTTTTGATAATCTGTTCCATAGGATGTTTTATTAGGGAAAATATTGCAGTATGGACCCCTCTACTCCAGAAAAAAAAACATTTTCTAGGAGGAAGGAGACCCTCCCATTTAGTGAATACAGCTTATATAGGTTTATCAAATCACATGGTTACATAACACTTCCTGTTTCCCATATATGGACATTATACAACCATCCATGGAAAACTTCCAACATATTCAGATTTCCTGTTTTTCAAATTCCAGAAAATTATAAGAAAACATTAATATTTCTTAATATGACATTTATAATATCAGACCGCCCCAGCACATACCTCTAACTTATGCCAAGTACATAGTTTTGCAATATTGTATTATTCCTAGCAGAAAATACATTTCATAACTGTTCTGAGCTTTAAAAGTTCAAACTGCGAACACAAAATGGCTTCAGTTCGGCTCTTTATATTCTCAGGTGAAATAACCAAATTTTACTTATAACAGAATACACAAATTAGGTATGATTAAATGGGGACAATAGGACAGGGACGGGAGGCACGGTGGTGCACTTATGCATGCCCCTTACAGACCTCTTAGGAATGGGGTGAAGTCAATAGTGGATAGTTTGAGTCAATATAATAAGTCACGTGACAGCAATGTGATGCCATCAGTTTGACACCCGTGACCTACAATATGGTTAACTGGTTGCATTACTTCAAATGGCTGTTGATGCAAGAAAGAATAAACCACAATTTGCACAGTATAAACCCCTAAAGGAACAACTTTGATCCTGGTTTACATAATATACCCAGCAAAATTAATTCCCATGGTTCAGCATGTTGATTAAACCAAGGCCATTATTTTCTTTGCAAGTGGTTGAGCGTGGCAAAACAATAAAAATCTGCAAATGGAAGTTATGTGGATTGAGTATTTTGTGCTGGTGTGGAGTCAGCTTATTGTTGGAGTGAAGAGAATTCAACTCGCTTCACCCATTACCTGCCAGCGATGAGATCTGCCACCAGTTCTCTCATCACCCTGAGCCATTTTCATATGCCTCCCCCCAAAGAATAATAACCGCATTAAGAAATATAAGAAGGATTTGCACTTCTATAATTTTGAAGTTTGATTTGTTTTTAATATAAAAATCTCAGAACAGCTTAAAGGAATCTGATGGTTTTGAAATAATTATCCCGCTGGTGTTATGGAAGTGGTGTGAAATTGACTGAGGATAAATGGCTCAGCCAGCAGATCGCAAGCATTTAAACCATTGCTCTTTGTTCTTTGTCATGCACATAAAAGTTAAAACAGAGTGAAAGCTTTAACACGTGCAATAAAGTAATGTTCTTCCTTAAAGATTGCCCAACCCATTCTCTGTGCCAGAAAATGCTGTTTGCTGCAATGTGTTTGCTGAGCACAAAGGCCTTTAACCGCGCGATGGCAAAGTCAGCGGGTTTTTTTTTCCTCCCAGAAGGCTTCTGGGGAATTAAACATCTCATATAGAAGACCCAGCTATTTTCATAAATATAAAGCACCCAGGCAAAATTCTTTCGTACGTTCCAGATTGTTCATCACCAACAAAAGGCAATAAGATCTGAGTTTCCTCTTCATAAATTAAATAAATGTTAAATAACTTTGAATAGAATAGAATATCAATAGCCTATCAATAGAATATGCATACCAATCAAATGCTATCAATATTCTAGTGATAGCAACTGAGAGCAGTATTCCAGTATTTGAGTAGCTTTTAAGAAGAGACTGGACAGTTACTTCTCTGAAATGGTATAGGGACTCCTGCTTGAACAGGGGGTTGGACTAGAAGACCTCCAAGGTCCCTTCCAGCTGTATTCTGAATTTGAGATCCCAAATTTGAGAATACTTTATTTGGCCAAGTGTGATTGGACAAAACAAGAAATTTGTCTCCAATGCAGAAGCTCTGAATATGCATGTGAAGCAACAGAGTAATAATAATCATAATAATGATATCAATGATAGTAGAGAAGACAAGAAGGATAATAATAATACTACAGCCATACAATATGGTAAATATACTTAGAAATAAAACAATGCTGTGAGGATGAGGTGTTTAGCAGAGTGACGGCATGAGGGGAAAACTGTCCGTGTCTCTAGTTGTTTTGGCATGCCGTGCCCTGTAGCGGTATCTTAAGGGAAGGAGTTGAAGCAGTTTATGTCCAGGATGTGAGGGATCTGAAAATATTTTCACAGCCCTCCTTCTGACCTGTACAGTATACAGTTCTTCTATGGAAGGCAGGCTGGTTGCAATTGTTTTTTTCTGCAGTTCTAACTATCCATTGGAGTCCCTACCTGTCCTGTTTAGCTGCTGTACCAAACCAGACAGTTATTGAAGTACAGATGATGCTTAATAATTCCTGGATGCTGTGATTCAAATTGATTTTACATGCCAATGTTGCATTCGGTACGATTGTGCCCTGTGCAGTCTCAAAGAGTTTTTGTTCCTAGCACATTCTTGCCAGGATGAAGACCTGAACTGAGTCTCTGCTGTAAGGTTGACTTTTAAAAAGTTAGAAATCATTGTGGTGCTTTTTTTAACATGCAGAGTTTATTTGAACAATATGCTCTCCAGTCTGCAGTTATTCTGCTTCCCACCATCTAATCAGGAATCCTTCCATCCAAGTAATAAAGAGTAGATAAGGAACCAGGGCAAGCATTGATTAACATGTTAGTCTGGGAACAGGGAAATCAGGCTCAAGTCCACCCACAATCAATACAATTCAATCCATTTAGGCATTTGACTTGCACATAGGAATTTTCCATTTTTACTTCTTATTATGTAAATGGACGTCAATACTTAATAATTTAATTGAATGCATATTTAATACATATAATCATTTACTGGCATTACCATGTCATGGTATGTCTGAAAGACAAGTTTTATCACAGTGAAAGAAGTACGTTTTATTTTCTACCATGGTTACCATTCATTTTCTCCACCCACCCTACTGAAGACTATTACCAACAAGGAAAATAGGAGGAGAAAGTATTATGTAGGCTGCTTGAAGCTCCCTGGGGAAAGATGAGATATGAATCTAACAAATAAGTAAATTGAGTGGGAACATCCTACACGCAGTCCTTCTCAGCCACACCTTTCCTGGAAAAGCTTTCTAACTGGAGGCAATTCTCTACTACCAACCTCTCTTCTCAAATTGTAGACAAGCCCCCATTTTCAAATGCATCACATGTCTGGCAGCCTATTTTTTGCAGGATAGCACTTCATGCAAGCTACTCATTAAGATACAATCATCGGTACAATAGCACTGTGTGCCGGCACACCCACTATGCTAAGCTGTGGTTTGCTGAACCATAAGTTTGTTCGGTAAAGCATAATTAGTTGGACTCACACCACCCCGCGCTAAGCCATTGACTGTATTTTACAAAGCGCAATGGTTGGTTTGATGTTATATCTTAGATATGTAATATGGCTTAAAACCAAGCAAACCATAAAATTCACATAGCAGGATGGCGTCAATGTTCTCAAGAAGATCCTTGAATTGAGAAGAACAAGGATCTTCCTAAGATAGCAGCCGTTGGCAGTGACTCAACCTGAAAGGCTGATGCTGATCTTTTGAGAGAAACATTTGGCTGCCATTTGCACTGAACTGCTATTACTTTGAACATCTGCTGTTTCCTACAGTAGAAATGGGTAAAAGGAATTGTGTGACAAATGCCAAGACTTCCTCTTCTCTGGGGCTCTCTTTATTCTCCTCTATCATTCTGCCAATTCATTTCTACATTCTTTGATCCAGAGAAGTAACGCCAGCTCTCCAGGCTAAGGAATTCGAGCACTAACAGGAAAATTCATACATTATGTCTGATTTGTATTATAGAATATCTGCTATTTGAAAATAACTTCCCGCTCTTCCCCCAAAAAAATATTTTAGCATTTTAGTTTGGCACTGTAATGAACTCGTTTACTAGAGTATAAGCCCTAATAACATTGTGGGAGGCAATTCTGGTTAGACACACCACATTGCAAAAAAAGATGTTGAGACTTTGGAAAAAGTGCAAAGAAGAGCAACTAAGATGATTAAGGGCCTGGAGACAAAAACATATGAAGAAGGTTGTAGGAATTGGGTATGGCCAATCTAGAGAAAAGAAGGACTAAGGGTGACATGATAGCAGTATTCCAGTATTTGAGGGGCTGCCACAAAAAAGAGGCGGTCAACTTATTTTCCAAATCACTAGAAGATTAGACAAGAAACAATGGATGGAAGCTAATCAAGGAGAGAAGCAACCTGGAATTAAGGAGAAACTTCCTAAGAGTTCTATTCTGATTGATGAATAGAATTTTACTGCCCATGTTCTAAGAAGCATATCATGCTGGCACAAATTTTGGTAGAGAAGATGCCACAGCATCAGTTGCATACATCACCATAAGCTGAAATAAACATTACAATAATTTGATGCACCGTGAACATTGTATCTAAATAATTAATTTTGGGTGGCAGCATAAATAAAGACAGCATCAGGATGCATTCTAATACCAGTAGCCTATTAAACCATAAATCTCCTTTTCTTCATTCCATACCCTCTGCCATCAGAGTATGTTAAAATTAAATTTTAATTTGTATCTTGGTTATGAATACAAAAATGAAATTCTTAGAATAGCAATCTCTAAGTCAGGGACTGAAAAAGAAGATAGTGATCTCCACAAAAAAGGCCAAGCTATTCTTTCCTTGTTTCCTGCCTCTTCCCTTCCATCTCTCCATCTTGATAAAATCATCAAAGCCTCCTCTTTTGATACAAACACAGCAAAAAGGGTTTTTCATCGGGAAAATGAGAATTCTGAGTCATGTGTTGCTCTACTTTACTATCTAAAGGGCTGCCACAAAGAAGAGGGGGACAACCAAAGCTCTTGAAGGCAAGACATGGATGGAAGCAACCTAGAACTAAGGAGAAATTTCCTGACAGCTAGAACAATTAATCAGTGGAACAACTTGCCTCCAGAAGTTGTAAATGCTCCAACACTGGAGGTTTTTCAGAAGAGATTGGACACCCATTTGTCTGAAATGGTATAATGTTTCCTGGTTGAGCAGGGGGTTGGACTAGAAGACCTCCAAGGTCATTTCCAACTCTGTTATTCTGTTATTGAGGATCGTGCATAGAGAATATAATTTGTATTAGTTGTGGATCATAGAGCAGCTGCAATAAACTTTGACTTATCATCTTTAGAAAAGGCAACTTGTTGAGAGCATCTGCCAGGACTTTCATACAATCCAAAGAGCTTCAACTCAGAATTAAACTCTGTGAGGTTAGATTGCCTGGCATTTCCATACAAGAAAATTCTGCTAGATAGAGGGATGCCAATAACTTATGGACAATGGTTTGCAGAATCATAAAGCTAGAAGGGGCCTCGGAGGTCTTTTAATTCAACCCCCTGCCCAAGTTAGGAGACCTTAGTACATCTCCAACAAATGCCTCTCCAATATTTTCTTGAAGATCTCCAGCAATAGAGTATATACAACTCCAGTGAACAAGCAGTTCCATTGATTAATTATTCTTACTGTCAGGACTGTCCTTAGTTCAATATTCTGCCACCACCACATGCAAAATAGGCAACCGTTTTCAAAGGTATCTTTGCATCAGGATTATTGAGGCTGAATTTGCTATTTGCTAAGGCAAAACAGAACACAATAATCCAATGTTTCCCAACCTCAGCAACGTTCAGGTGCATGGACTATAAATGCCGGCTAGTGCAATCTCCCAGTGCTGGCTGGAGAATTCTGGGAATTGCAGCCTACACTTCTGAAAGTTGATGAGGCTGGGAAACTCTGCAATAATATCTCCCTCATTCCCTCTCTTTTTCTCTCCCTCTCTCTCCCTCTCCCTCTTCCCCTTCCCCTTTATGATCTATGATCTTATCTGCAATTCTGGAAGAATCTAGAATCTGCAAAAAGCAAGAAAACCAATTTATTGAGAATTTGAACCTGTTATTATTTAGGACATGATTTTGAAAACATGGGAGTGGCATTATCAGAAATCTGAGAACTTCTTGCAAAATGCAAAGGAGTAGCAGCTTTAAAGAAGCAATTTCTGTTAAGAATGTGGCAATTAAAGGAGAAAGAATTATACTTTGCTTTCCCATCCCTGAGGGTGCTCAGAGTTTCCAAGTATTGTAATTCTCATTAGAAAACAAAAAGTTTCATAATTATCTCAAATTCTTAGGAAAACAGGGCAGTTCTGCCAAATCAACATCAGAGGTTGTATTCAGCAGGTTCTGACCAGTTCTGGAGAACCGGTAGCAGAAATTTTGAGTAGTTCAGAGAACCAGCAAATCCCACATCTGACTGGCCCCGCCCCCATCTATTCTCTGCCTCCTGAGTTCCAGATGATCGGTTGGGTCTTCTTTTGTTGCCCTGCACAGGAGAACGGAGCTGGAAAGCAGGTTAGTGGGGTGGAGAGGGAATGGAGATTTTGCAGTAACCTTCCCGCAGGAGTGGGGAGAGAATGGGGATTTTGCAGTATCCTTCCCCTGCCACACCCACCAAGCCATGCCCACAGAACCAGTAGTAAAAAAATTTGAATCCTACCACTGATCAACATATAAGTAGTCAGTATTTGGTGACCGATCTAATCATGTCTATTCCACCCCAATGAAAAAATGAGGATCTGAGAAATTAAGGCTGACCTCTGGTCTACATTTGCTATAAACACTGGGTCCTGATAACAGGTATGAGCCTATGCAGATGGCATAATCCTGTTCAATTCTGGCCCATCTACTACAGGGCTACTTATTCTTCTTGGCATGTGGTGTTCAAGCTCTTATCCATGTTAGCTTTAATTGAGAGTTACAGCTAGTGTTTTTCGATCTTGGCAGTTTTAAGATATGTGGACTTCAACTCCCAGAATTCCCCAGTCAGCATGATTTTACTTCAATCCAAGTTTGAATTAAATATGATCAAGCATGGTATTCTGATGGGTTGGCTATGGGAACTGGGATGGGCAACACTGTATTGTGTTGGTGCGGGAGCATTTGAGATTGGTCATTTGGCTTGACTGAGAACTCTGGGTTGATTTGTTCAATGATTCACTGGTTTGTATTTCTCTAATACACCTAACATACCAAAGAAAGATTTTCCTGTCCAGTTGTGTCCGACTCTAGGGCATGGTGCTCATCTCCATTTCTTGGCCAAGGGAGCCAGTGTTGTCCGAAGACATTTTCATGGTCATGTGACTAGTCAACAGAACACTGTTACCTTCCCACTAAAGTGTTACCTATTTATCTACTTGCGTTTGCATGCTTTCGATCTGCTAGTAGCACAGGAGCTGGAGCAAGTAATGGGAGCCATTGTGTGGCATACGAGTCTCAAACCTGGGCTGTCAATTTTTCAGCTGACAAGCTCAGAGTCTTTAACCGCTGAGCCATCATGCCCCCATCCTAATATACTCCTTTATTTCATATTAATTCCTGTTAATCTATAATATATGTAATTGATCCTACTTTTTCTGCAGGAGTTGAGGATGGCTTAGTTGAATATTCACAAAATGTATCTGAGCATCCAAATTTGTAATTTGATAGATTTATGCTTCCCGTATGTTATCACAAGAAAAGTTCCAGAATCCCTTGATGTATATATGGTAAGAGGGAAGGGACCAGGGGTGGGATTCAAATTTTTAACAACCGGTTCTGTGGGCGTGGCTTAGGTGGTGGGTGTGGCTTGGTGGTCATGTGTCTGGGTGGACATGGCTTGGTGGTCATGTTATTGGCTGGGCGTGGCCAACTCAATATCACTCACATCGAGGCACGCATCTCCTTGCCTGGCCTCTCATGACTGTGGGGATGCTGCAACAGTCATAAGTGTGAAAAATGGTTATAAGTCACTTTTTTCAGTGCCATTGTAACTTTAAATGGTCACTCCACACAAGCAAAGTACCAGCAAAGGAGGGGAAAAAAACTCCAGAGATGTTCCTGAGACAGGAAGTCTAGTCCTGCCAAGAATGTAATAAGGGTTAACAGAGAGGCAACTTCTGTAAGCAACACCAGAATGTTTCCTTGCTGCCTTCCTTACAGGATTAGGCCAGTAATTTCTTCTAACAACCGTTTTTCCGAACTGCTTAGAATGTTAACAACTGGTTCTAGTGAGTAAGTGTGAATTGATAGAATCCCATCCCTGGAAGGGACCAAGCAACATATTACAACAGATATTAATTTGTGAAAGAAACTACATGGCACTTTTCTGTTGATATTCACAATGCCTTATTAAAAATATACATCAGGGGTCCTTGCTGGTCTCTGAGCTTGTTTGCTTGCAGACGTTTTGTTACCAGATTAGATAACGTCTTCAGTGCTAGGGGAAAATACCATGCAGAATCTGGCATAAAATGTATACATGTTACATAGTTGTTAGGAGATTATTGTTATTAATCTTTAAGGTGACAATTAAAAAGTGATAAATTATTATTAGGAATTAAAGAGGAGTTAATTAAATGATGTATAAGGTAAAGGGGTGGTACACTCAAGTTAATAATTATAGGGGAAATTTTTTGAATTATTTGAATTAGGATGGAATTTTTGGAATTCATGAAAATAAGAATATGCGATGAAATTGCAAATGTGACAGATAAAAGTATAAAGTATAACGAATATGAAGACATGAGAATTATTTAAAGTAAAAAGAAATAAGTTAAGAAATGAATAGAAAATATATAAAATAAGTTTGAGAAAAGTATTTGAGAAAATTTAGAGAAAATATGGAATGGAATGATATGATATGAAATCAAATGTGAAAGATGAATATGTAACCAAGGTCATGTTTGTATTGAAATGTGAAAATCTGGAATCATGCTGTTCACTAAAAAAGACACTTTTGAAATGAAATAAAACTTTTTACAAAAAAAACGATAACGTCTTCAGTGCTGAAAGGGAGTGGAGTTTGTTCTCAGTTTATATTCAATGGCTTGTCCTATTGTTCTTGTTGGGGATTGCTTTCTCCTTCATGGTGTCTTGTTTAGGCTGTTGTTTACTGCTTGTTTTTTGAGATGATAGATCTTTGATTAGGGTACTGTTTACTGCTTCATTGTTACTCCTGGTCCTAATTCCTGTTTATTTGGGTGTTGATCGTTGGTGAAGAAGTCTTTTTGTTACCTTTTTAGCTTTTTGTATTGTCTCTTTTGAATGGTGTGTAAATGTTCTTTATCTCTATGTGCCTTTTGATGGCTGATTCAATTCATCTGGTTCAAACTAGTTGTGTGTGGGACTCTGAGAATCTGTCTCAATGAGATAGCAAAGATGTAATCATTTTTTTGTCTCACACAAAATGAGGAATCAGGAGAGATGTGCTTCCTTCTCTACAATTAGCAGGTGAATAGTCCTCCCTTTTCTGCTCATAACACATTCTGCAAAGGAAGCAGGTGCATTGATAGTCTTAATGACATCCGTACCATTTTGGGGTACCTGGACAAAGTCATCTATCATTATAACATGTTTCAATATAGGAAAATTGACTTTTTTGACCAGATTTTGACTGCCATGGGCTACAAACAATACTATAAATCATTTGATTGATCCACCCTGGAAATACTGCTGCAGCATAGTCCTTCCAGACCGGCTTGATCTCATTAAACATTATTTTTACAATCCTGTATGCAAGCTTTCTTACAATCATTGAATTGAGCACCCTCAGCAAGGCTAGTTAGAGCTGTGGGAATGTGAGGGGGAAGATAGAGATAGCTGGGGGATGTGTAGCCAAAATAACATTCTTTTTTGTGGGAGCCAAGGACGCGCTACCAGGTGTTAGAAAGGCATGGACAAAAGCCAGCCAACATTGGGACTGTGACTTGTTTGGACCATGTGATGGATGAGTGACCTGGGAGCAAGAACTTTTGAGTTTTGATTTGAGTGGGGAAAACCCTCTGGTCCTTCAGAGTCAGGTTTTCACTAGCTGTGCCAATATGACATTCCTAATAAATTCATACTTTGAGGGAACTCTAGGCCTCAGAGTCTTGATTGCTTTGGGTCTGTTACTTGGAACCCTGACATGAATATACTATAAAACAATAGTTGAATTTCTCAGCTGAAGTCAGTGAAGAATGGCTGCAGGGAAGGGATATTTTCCATGAAATAATAAGAAGTTCTAAGCTTTGCTTTCTAATTGGAAGATGTGGAAATAACCCTTTTCTGTCAGGTCTATTTTCCTATGGCCCAAAAGATATGTCACGGTAAGTCAAGCTACTATTGTCTTGAACGTACCAACCACCTACAGCCTCTCTGGGATATAGCACTTTGAACTGCTCCATAAAATATTCTTGTTTCGTTTTCATACTGCTTCCCTGTCCAGCGGTGAGATGTTCACAACCACTTTTGAACTTAGGCATCGTCGATGTGCTTATTAGAGAACTGCTTTGTCGAATTAAAAATGCATAGAGTGATGTCTCAATTTGCACATGGGAGGTATACAAATTGTACTTGCTTGGCAGGGTGTTCTTAATACAGGAAGCTTTGAGCAACCTTCTCCTGCTGACTTTCCACTGTTCAGTGAAAACTCAGAATCAAGAACAACCTCACCCTTAATGTGACCCATGGGAAATTGTTGGAACCTGGAACCATTCTGGCTTTTACCCAGTCTCTGGATGGCATCGTGGCTGGCAGCCACTTTTGCCTGAAGGAGTAACTCTGTTAATATTACTCCTGCTGAGCCACTCTTGGCAGGCTGAGATCCATGGCTTTTCTAGTGTATATTTTATTTATCAGTGATTTCTTATCAAGCATAGTGTATCGGTAGAACACTTTTTTTAGGCGGAGTGTTTAATTACAGTTTTTAGTGCATTTCTTGCTGGATGTGGGGGAGTTTGCAGAAGCAAAGGGAAGTGTCAGTGTTTAACTTGCTCTTGAAAAGTGGCAGCTGCCCTTATTTTAGCCATCATCTGATGTGCTCCACCAATTAACAACATGCCTCTTTGTTGAATTTTCTAAAAAAAAAAACACAACGAAATGGTAAAAGACAACAGAGTAATGCTCCAAAGGCTGACATCCTGGATTAACTTGAAAGAACCTTTTCGTTCATGTCTTGTTTGGAAGCAGCTTAAGAAAAGGGGCCATGGAAATTACAAGGCTGTTGCTTATTTCTTTTCGTTCTGAGAAGAAAAAAAAAAATGTTTTTATCAGACATTTAAAAGTCGGGATACGGACAATGCACTTGATGTGCCTCAAGGAAAGCTCACGTGGAAAACACTTCATCTTTTCTTGATTAGGGCTTTTTCAAGCAGAGTTAGTGCCTCATTAACTTCTCTGGGACAGTTTGCCCTTTGAAATAACTGAATGGCATCTGCTTCTTACTCAAAATCAGTGGGGAAAATATATCATCTCCCAAGTCTTTTCTGTCTGTTTGTCTAATAGCTTAGAAGAATAGCATTCAGTGAATGGCAGATTTTGTGTTAGAATAACAAGAGTTGGAAGGGACCTTGGAGGTCTTCTAGTCCAACCCCCTGCTCAAGCAGGAGACCCTATACCATTCCAGACAAATAGCTGTTCCAGTCTCTTCTTAAAAGTCTGTAGTGATGGAGCACCCACAACTTCTGAAGGCAAGCTGTTCCACTGGTTAATTGTTCTTACTGTTAGGAAGTTACTCCTTAATTCTAGGTTGCTTCTGTCCTTAATTAGTTTTTATCCACTGATTCTTCTCTTGCCTACTGGTGTATTGGAATTATTTTTTTAATCCATTAAAAAAAACCTCTGCATTTTTTTACCTTGTAAATGTGGGTTACAGAAAAAGTGATCTGTGCTTGATTCTTGACAACTTCATGACCATGTCCATATAGTTTTCATAGTAACTGTACAGATGTGGTTTGCCATTGTTTTCTTCCATAAGGACATTCTTCAAATTGACACAAGCAGCATACTGTAAATGAGTAGATGAAGGATGAGCAAATGCATCCATACAATATGTTAAGTTGCTTGTTTCTAATCCTAGTTAGAGGACATTTTTAGGATCATCCTATTAAAGAGGGCCAGGGTTTATTTTTCACTATCTTCAAAGGCAGATCGAGATCTCTTGGACTTTAATTCCAATTGCATATTGGCAGAAATGTTTTAACAGTAAGAACAAATTGGAAATAAATTCATAAGGCCAGATGACTTCATAAAAGGCCTTCAAGCAGAGACTGATGGTTTTTGCAACTTTAGATGCATCAAGCAGAGTTGCCTAAATTGAGATGAGTATTACACCCCTAATAAAAATGGAGTCTATGGAAGTTCTAATAAAATAGCAGTGAAGCATCTATTTTAATGGATGCTTTAAAGTGGAAAGAAAATGACAACTGAAGAAACTGGCAAAAGATGCAGACTTACACCCAGGTGAATAAAAGAAGGGAGAATATGGCAGATTGGCGGGGGAAATCACATAAATTAAGATAGCAGCAGAAATAAACCCCTTTGCCAAGTTTATCATTGTTTTAAGCAGACTAAAATATTGATTTTAAGGCTCTGGTTTTTAAAAAGTTGTTCTTAGGTCCTCTTGCATGTTGTACAAACAAGAAGGTAACGCATATTCAATAACTCTAAAAATATAGTAGTAAGTTTGGTTCATGAAGACAGTACAAGAAATAGATCATTTTTGCCATTGGTGATGTTCTGAAAACCCTACCTTTTGAGATATGGTTCTGGAGAAAATGTGGCCAACAGAAATACAAAATGGAATTATTTGGGACTGGTTAATGATTGGATGTAAGAGTGAGAACATTTCACTGATCTTCAAAAAAAAGAGTTGATTTGAAGAGTCACAGAAAGTATTCTGAGATCACAAAAATATTAAACATCAAGCTATCTTAAGAAGAATCTTGATCAAATAATTTGGAAACAGCTATTCAAATACTTCTGATGTGACCTATGGTTAATGCACTAATTGATGTAATTAATACTGAGAATAGTGTTCAAGTCAAAACAGATGGCAGTGGGACCGAGATGATCTTGAAAAAAAAAAGTTCTTGAATTGGAAACCATATGTAAATTCCAGCTCTGAAGGTAAATTAGAAGTGCCATGAGGATAACATGGACATATTGTGTGATGATCTGGAATGGTGCTTAATTTAAGGGAAACATTGCCTTCCCTTCTGGGGATATAGGGTATCATGCCCCTGGTGGAGACTGACTCTGAGGGAGAGGAGGAACAGCCAACAGGGAGTGGAAGTGTCGCTCCAGAGGTGGTGGAGGAAGCTGGGGAAGGGCAGAGGCTGGCTGGGCAGTCAGAGGAGCACCCAGTCCCATCCCCTATCCATCCTAGGGCACGCAGGGAAGAGAGGATCAGGGAAAACCGTGGTCTACTCAGGAGGAGAGGGCCTTGATCCTCTTCATGGGTTGCAGGTGTGAGATCTGCATAAGAGTTTGGACCTGTGTGCTAACAAATAGACAAATTAGTGTTTTATTCCTATTTATTTTTTATTTATTTATCGTATTTTTATACCGCTCCCTCTCCCAAAAGGGACTCGGGGCTGTGTACAGTCTAAACATATAAAGATACAGTCAACAGTAACAGTAATTAACTCAGAATTGAATATAGATAGATGAAAATAGGATAAATGAGTAAAATAAGTAAGTAAGTAAATGATTGAGTCCCATCAAATAGAATTAAAAGTCTTATTTGAATCTAAAATTTAAAAATCTCAGAAAACCTTTAATTGGCTAGGCCGGCCTGCTTAAAAAGTAAGGTCTTGACTGCACGCCGGAAGGTTAGGATGTCCGATGTGTCTCGTATCTCCGGGGGGAGATAGTTCCAAAGGGAGGGGGCTCCCACAGAGAAAGCACGTAATCTTGGGGTCGCCAGCCGACAACGATCAGGTGGCGGTATCCCAAGCAGGGCGACCCTGTGGGAGCGTACTGGGCGGCGGGAGGTTGTTTGTGGCAGAAGGCGGTCCCGTAAGTAGCCAGGTCCCGAGCCATGGAGCACTTTAAATACTAATAGTACCACCTTGAATCGAATCCGGAAGGCCACAGGAAGCCAGTGCAGTCTGCGGAGAAGTGGTGTTATGTGGGTGTCCTTGGGGGCGCCCATAATCATCCGTGCGGCTGCATTCTGGACTAACTGTAACCTCCGGAGACTCTTCAAGGGGAGCCCCATGTAGAGAGCGTTGCAGTAGTCCAAGCGGGAGATAACGAGGGCGGAAGTGACTGTGCGAAGTGCGTCCAGATCCAGAAAGGGCCGCAACTGGTAGATCAAACGAATCTTATAAAAAGCCCCCCTGGCGACGGCTGCAATATGTTCTTCCAAAGACAGCCGTACATCCAGGAGGACACCCAAATTGCGCGCTCTTTCCACAGGGGTCAGTACCTCTCCCCCTATGGTCAGCGAGGGAACAAGCTGACTGTATCTGGGAGCAGGAAACCACAGCCACTCGGTTTTGGTCGGGTTGAGACGAAGCCTTTTATGACCCATCCAATCCCGCACGGCCTCCAGACATCGGGTCATCACTTTGACGGCTTCGTTGGGGTGGTCTGGGGTGGAGATGTATAGCTGAGTATCATCAGCATATTGATGGAATTCCACCCCAAAGCCACGGATGATCTCACCTAGCGGCTTCACATAAATGTTGAACAATAGGGGCGAGAGTACCGATCCCTGAGGCACCCCATAAAGCAGGGGCCTTGGGGTCGATCTCTGTCCCCCTGTCAACACAAATTGCGAACGGTCGGAGAGGAAGGAGGAGAACCATCGTAGGACGGTGCCTCCAATCCCCAGCCCCTCCAATCGCTGCAATAAGATACTGTGGTCGACAGTATCAAAAGCCACTGACAGATCTAACAGCACCAGGACAGAGGAACAACCTCTGTCTCGTGCCCTCCAGAGATCATCCATCAACGCGACTAATGCTGTCTCTGTGCTGTGCCCGGGTCTGAAGCCCGATTGGAGGGGGTCGAGATAACTCGTTTCATCCAGGTACTGCGGGAACTGACGTGCCACCACAGTCTCTACAACCTTCGCAACAAAGCGAAGGTTGGAGACAGGACGGTAATTTGATAACAGTGCTGGATCCAGGGACGGTTTCTTGAGGAGAGGTCGTACCACTGCCTCCTTCAAGGAGGCGGGTAGAAACCCCTCTTTCAAGGAAGCGTTTATAATGCCCTGGAGCCAGCCTCGAGTCACCTCTCGGGTGGCCAAGACCAGCCAGGAGGGACACGGGTCCAACAAACAGGTGGTAGCATTCAGTCCCCTCAGTATTCTGTCCACGTCCTCTATGGTAACAGGATCGAACTCAACCCAGTTGACCTCGCCGATATCCACCCCCGCCTTCCCACCCGGAGATGCCCAGTCGGAGTCCAGTTCATTTCGAATCTGAGTGATTTTGTCCTGCAGAAACTTAGAAAATTCTTCAGCTCGTCCCTGTAAGGGATCTTCCCGTGTCTCTACCTCCAAGAGGGAGCGGGTCACCCTGAACAGTGCGGCTGGGCGGTTTTCTGCAGACGCAATAAGGGTGGAGAGGTAGGTCTTCCTCGCCATCCTCATCGCCACTAAATACGTCTTAATATAGGAACGTAATAGTGTTCGGTCAGATTCAGAGCGGCTGGCCTTCCAACTGCTCTCTAGGCATCTTTTCCGGCGCTTCATCTCCCTTAGCTCCTCGGAGAACCAAGGAGCCACTTGGGATCGGTGCCGGGTCAGAGGCCGCAAGGGCACGACTCGGTCTAGGGCCCCAGCAGCCACCTTTTCCCAGGTGGTAGCCAAGTCTTCGACCGAGTCGTGTGTGTGAGCTTCGGGAAGTGGCCCAAGCTCCATCAGGAACCTATCTGGGTCCATCAGGAGCCTGGGGCGGTACCATTTTAATGGTCCCGCCTCCCTGCGGTCGGGGTGTGCGGAATGGAAGTCGAGCCTTAGGAGTAAGTGATCTGACCATGACAGTGGTTCTAAAGCTGTATCCTCTATACCCAGATCACTTTGCCACTGGTCGGAGACAAAAACTAAATCCAGGGTGTGACCTCCCACGTGAGTAGGGTCTCGAATTAGCTGGGTCAGGCCCATGGCTGTCATGGAAGCCATGAACTCTTGAGCAGTCCCCGAGGTACCGCCGGCAGAGGGTAGGTTGAAGTCCCCCATGACCATGAGCCTGGGGGTCTCAACCGCTATGCCGGCTATAACCTCGAGGAGCTCAAGCAGGGCAGATGATGCATGGCAGGGAGCCAGGTATGCGATCAACAAGCCCATCTGTACCTTGGAGCCGAACTTCACGAAAAGAGATTCACACCCGGTCGTCTGAGAGACAGTGGACTCCCTCGGACATAGATCTTCCTTAATAATCATCGCAACACCCCCACCCCTCCCCTGGGCCCTCGGCCGATGAAAGACCCGAAACCCGGCTGGGCACATATCTACAAGAGGGACTCCTCCCTCTGGGCCCAGCCAGGTCTCGGTGATGCCCATCAGGTCCGTTCCCCCCTCAGAGATCAGATCATGAATGAGGGGGGCCTTATTCATGACGGACCTGGCGTTACATAACATCAGCCGAAGGCCCAGGGCCCTATTGCTCAGACCTCCTGGGGAACGGGATGTGACAAGGGGGTCGGAGCGCGTCACAGCAGAAAGATAGCGGAGGCGCGCTCCCGGAGCAGAATGTGGCCCCCTATAAACGTCAGATCTGCCTCTCCCGCTCACCGTACTGATAGATTTAATGTCACCCTCCCTGGGATAACTCCCCATCCTCAATAGAGCCTTGTCAGAGCCTGAACCCTCCCGGCAGCATTCCATCCGTGGTCCGGTCCTAGCCCTATGCGGGTTGTCCTCTAACTCCCGCCCGATCAAACCTAATCTATTTAAGAATTTAAATAAAAATTTTAAATAACCCTCCCTCCCACGCTTCCGGCGGTCCCACCATCTTGGTTGGCATTTTCCAACGGACTGTACCTGGTTATCTTCCTGCAGTTTGTAATTATTTATCCTGGTTTGTCGTGAAACTTTCTTCATTGTGGTTTGTTTTTGGTTTTTGCTTCGTTATCGGCTCTTTGAATTTAGAACTGTGTTTCTTTCATTTGGAATGTTATTATGAAAATAGTTTAATCTTCAACTGTGAACAATTAAACAGTGAAGCCAAGTTGAAGGCATTAAAGGACCCCTATTTACATTTTATTTTTTTTTATATTTTTGATACACTTCGGGTCATCAAATAGGGGAAGGATGGGAAAAATAATTATTCATTAGGGCATAAGCTGTAGGGCCCTTGGTGCTCTCTGAGTTTGGTGGTTTTCTTGAAGACATTTCATTACTAAACTAGATAACATTATCAGTGCTAGAAGGAAGTTGGGTTTGCTCTTATTTATTTTTTTAAGTTTTAATGCAAGTCTGAACTTTAGTTGGAGAGAACCATTCAGCCATCTGCCCAATCTGAACAACAATATGTTGCAGTTGATTTAAACTCAGCTTGTATTTACTTCTCTTTCCTTTCTTCCCTGTTTTAACAGCCTCAACAGAGAGTTCCCCATAAACATCACCAACCTCTAAAGCTGCTGTCCTGCCAGATGATATAGAAACAAACTTTTCCATCTGAAAGAATGATAATAATAATAATTTTTTAAAAGAAACCTAAGAAATGGCACTGCCAGAAGAAAACAGCCACCAAGAACTGGACCCAAATCCAACTGATCTGATTAACAAGATAAGCCTCTGATTTGCTGATGGAATCCCAGCGTGGCATGTAACCAACAATAGAACTCTTTCCACCTAATAGTTGGTGGGGCTTTTTTACACCGGAAAACTGTTTCCAGTTTCATCACTGTGCGTAAACTTTTATATTCCCATTAGGGAACTCTCTGTGACCTTCACTAAAGGGTCTGGGGTTTGGATTTAATTGAGTTTTGTTTTTAGCATGGCAAACAATGGATTATATTATATATGCAGATTGCATGATGTTTTTTTATGGGACTGATAGTTCCAATTCCGCACATCTGAAATGTTCACCAATATCCCTTTACCCTACTCTCCCCCCCCCCCCGATAGGAACGTAGAAATATTTTGTGTTAGTGATACACGGAATGATATCCTGTTTTACAGTATCTGCAATCCATACATTGTCTCCACACAGACATTCTAGCCAATTTGGTGTGTATTGGGAATGTTTCAGGTATCTGCATTGAGATTATATACCTTGCGTGACTCACCATGTGTATTGCTTCAGTAGCAAAGTTGGCTTGGTAACTCACATGGATATTGTCGTGGCTGTTTTGAATTTTCACTTGTAGAAGTAGTAGAATGAGAGCACGTATGTTCCTTTGCTGCACCTACTCTCCAAAAACGACAAGCAAGATTATATTTCTGTTGCATGTTAAATAATAGAGAAGAAATTAATGGAGATAAAAGATTTCTGTCTTCTTGCAAGAATCCCCTGGCTTTCAACGATTGAAGACACACATAACATTTCAGTAGTAACGTGGCCAGTCTGAAAACATTCTCATTGCACTCGATAGAAATGCAGTGTTTTCTACTACATAGTTGTAGCAAAAGCTAGCTATAAAAAAAATGCTGATCAGTGATTAGCATAGGTGACATTATTCTTGGCTGTATTAAATGCTTGCTTGTTTTCAATAGAACAGACAAAAATATGAATAGCGAACTGATAAATGATTACCGTCTTATTCCACAAGCCATTTTAATTCTTTTTCCTTTGAAGCCACATGCCCCATTTAAAGTAGTATAAATAGAGTAACAGATTGAGCTTTGGGTTTGCTAGTAGTCCAAGCCTACTGTAGTGAGCATACACTACTGTATAATTGGTATATTTATCTTCACTCCTGGAAGTGACTCATTGAAAATTAGAACATCTACTTTTTAGGGGGCATATGGAGAAATGTTAAAGATAATGAATGCAGACCACAATTCTTTGCAGGGAAATAGGGTGATTGCCCATCAAGATCTTCCTAGTTTCTTTCTTAAGTAGAATTGCATTTGTTCAAGTATGTTCTTAAGCAGTTCTGCCCAAAGACATTTTCTTCCATTGACATCCAACTTAGTCTTGGGGTTCACTTTTTTGTTGTTGTTGTTATTGTTCATCTGGTGTGCCATATTAACCTCAAACTCTTTTTCAATCAACTATCAGTTAGTGCAAGCAAGCCAAAATTTCACAAGCCAAGGATATGTTGAAATCTCAATCACCTTGAACAGTGCACTTAAGGATACTTTATACTACAGATAGGTGTCTACAAATATATTATGTTTTGAATCCGTCTTGACCCTCAGCTTTATACCTGAGATCTGTTTTTGTTTTGGGGGGTTTTTTGCTCCCACAAATGATTTTGAGCAAAAATGTTTACTTTCCGCATAACTGTAGCTGGCTTAAGACTGTTGCAACCAACATGAGCTCTCCTCTCCATTATTCTTTGTCCAGATTTCCAGAACACAGCAGGCTGTGGTTTAATTTTTATCCTTACCAGTTCTGAGTCAGTACTTTCCCATAAACCTTTGTTCCTTCATTTCTTCTGGAAACAAAAACCCTTTCTTGCAAATAATAATAATAATAATGATAGCATCCGTAGAAAACAAGTGTCTGATTCTAATTATCCCTAAATCAAGCAATGGCAGATCTTCAGTTGAACTTTCTCCTGCTTGATAGACTGTTACAAACTTGTGTGGTTTCCACCTACACATACAGATACACACTTTTGTTGTGCAATTCATACTTTTCCATTTGTCAGTGTTTCAAGATGTACTTGAAGCTATTTTACAAGAAGAGTGGTTTATCTCCCAGCATGGATCCTGAAGTATTCATATCTATTGCTTCCTTGAAATTTTGTCAAAGATTTCTTCCTAGTCTAGATCAGGAGTGTCAAACTCAAGGCCCAAGGGCCAGATGTGGCCCACAGGGTGCTTAGATCTGAAAGAGCAAAGGATTGGCCTGTTATATCTGTGTCAGCAAAAATGGGCTCCCAAGCTCCATTTTCGGCTGGGATAGCCTCCTGCAACCCTCTGCTGGTGAAAACCGAGATTGGGAGCCAGTTTTCGCTGGTAGAACACTCAGGCCGCCACAGGCACCCCTGACATGAGTTACATCAAGCTGACCGTGCCCCCTGACCACATCCCACCACGCCACCCCCCCAACCCCCCCTGAGGTCAAACACAACCCTGAAGCGGCCCTCAATGACATTGAGTTTGACACCCCTGGTCTAGATGCTCCAACAGCTCGTGAAAGCCTTCACGACAAGAGCAAATCCAAAGTCAGTCATATCTTAGGCACATTTTAGGTTTCAACAGAACTGATATGGGTAAACCACTTTCAAGGAGAAAGTTTTCTCTGTTGTGATTATTTGAGAAGGTTTTCATAAGGTGTTGCCAGCACGTGACACTTAGATCACTTTAGTTCCAAGGATGTTCACTCAGTGTAGTTTTTTTTAAAAAAATAGGAGCCATTGAAGCTCTGTTTGGTTTTTATGTGTGTTATCATATGACACACATTCAATCAATCAAGTTTGTTACAGCCAAAGACCAGAGATCAGAACAAAAGAAAAACAAAACCCCTCAAAGAATATCCAGCTTAAAAGTCTAGAATAAAGTAATAAGCATCTGATAAAATCTATATTAAAATCACAATTTGGCATCCAATCTGTCCTTACATCGCCTTAGTATACTATAATATCGATCCTTAAACAGTGAGCCCTATAGTCATTGAATACTAAAATGCAAAAGAATAGTAATGCAAAAGAATAGTAATGCAAAAGAATAGTAATGCAAAAGGCATTGCTACATTAATTGTGTAAAATAAGCTATGGTGGATTAATCACGTGTTTCTGACAAATCTCCAGTGCTGCTATGCAGAAGCAAGCCACCTGCACTGTAATCACAGTGATGCATATTAAAAATGGGCATAGCTTTGCATGTTGTGGGTGTCCTCTTGACTATTTTTTTACTGTGCCCTCTAGACATCCTTATTTAGTTATGAGACTCCTCTGCTTGCAGTCTTCACATAGAAAAAATAGTGTGTCTTATTACATGAAGAAAAAGAATACTTCCAAATATTAAAAAAAAGTCCCAGTCTTTTATGTTGAAGCAGGAAAGTAACAAGGGAAAAAGAGCAATAGGATTAAAGTAATATTCCAGGAAAAAAAAAAATCAATCGCCATTAGTCTTAGACAAGACAGCCACCAATATTAAACTCTAATAAAGAACCAGATCTACAATCAGTGCCTCAGATTATTATCAGCTGTGGTGACAAACTTACTCGCGTGTGCCTCAGTAGAATTACTACTTTCCTAACAGACTTTTTCAGCAAATTTTTTTCCCTTTCATCAATGGTTTATTGTATATACAGGCTCCTTTAATCAGCTTCCTCTCTTAACAATCCATCTGCAGACTCCACTGTCCAAGAAAATAGGTTGAGTCCTACTAGATCAGATCTCACTGTTAGTCCAATATAATAGTTTCAACTCTGATCAGCTAATGGCCTCTGGACCCATAGGGCCTAAAAAAACCTTCATTTGGGCTTCCAGTGTCTGGAATGTATATTTATTAGAATCCTGATCTCTTCCATTCTCCCTCAGTTTTCAATAGATTTGTATCTGAGACAGTGGTGGGATTCAAAAAATTTTACTACTAGTTCTGTGAGTGTGGCATGGTGGGCAAGGCATGACATGGTGGGTGTAGCTTGGTGGGCATGACTTGGGTTGGGTGTGGCAGGGGAAGGATACTGTAAAATCTCCATTCCCACCCCACTCCAAGGGAAGGTTACTGCAAAATCCCATTCCCTCCCCACCCCAGTCACCCACTTTCCAGCTCCGTTTTCCTGAGCAGGGCAATAAAAGAAGACCCAGCCGATCAGCTGGGAGTCCGCAGGCAGAGAATAGATGGGGGCGGGGCCAGTCAGAGGTGGTATTCCGAACTACTCACAATTTCTACTACCGGTTCTCCAGAACTGGTCAGAACCTGCTGAATACCACCTCTGATCTGAGACCTGCCTGAAAGAATAATAATACATTTGACAAGTGAGAAGGGCCAGAGCAGAGTTCAGATTTTGATTGAAGAAGGTCCTAAATTCAATCACCAGCAACTTAAGTTAATTGAATCTCAGGTAGTGGAGCTGGAAAAGACTACAACTATCAGATCTAGGTTGCAAAAATCAGAATGACCACTACATGCCAATACAAGGTTACACATTTTTCTGAATTGCCACGCTACAGACCAGCCCTTGGTAGAACAGCCATGAAGGCCTTGGAAAGGACCCTCCAACATTGTTATGTGTTTGTACCTTCAAAGATGAACATTGTGCAAGCCATTGTATTCTCTGTATTCTAGGGAAGTGAAAGTTGGACTTTAAAAGAGAAAGCAAGATACTTGCATTGATACCGTTGAATGTTAGTGTTGAAGAAGCCCCCTGAGAGAATTGTGGGCAGCCAAAAAAACTAACCAATGGATAATCAAACAAATCAACCCCAAGTTGATATCTGCACTAGAAGCAGATATGTTTCTGTTCTGATCTAGGCTTCTCCAAAAAGCACTAAGCAGACTCTTTGTCCCGGCAAAACCCCCTTCTATTAAACGAAGGTGAATTTCTTGCTTTCGCATTCAGCCAAAGGCCTGGCAAACAGTTTCAAGGGTGTAATTAGGAGCATAGACCTTATCCAGCTTGGAGAGCTGCCAAATAAATATTTTCAAACGCAGTGCTGACAAGGAAGGGCTCGGCACAGAGTCTCTGAGATGCACAGACACATCTTTACACTGCTACAATGAACAAATTGTTTCCTGCAAATTTTGTTTCTCTTTTAATCCCTATCGGAGGGGCCATTCACCATCCACCTGTGGCTTTACTCCCACATCGACCCTTAGTTCTTAATTGTTCTTTTCTTTTGGCAGCTCTGCGCATGCATATGCTGGGAACCGGCTCCCAACTGCTCCCCTGCCTCACTGCTGCCTGAGCCCAAAGGCAACTGATGACTGCCAGCCTGCCCTGGTCCCATCTCTGCCTCTGATGCAGAGCCCTCATCTGAGCTTTCCTCAGCCTCCAAGACTGGCCCATGTTCCTCCCCAACCTCTTCACTGTCCAACTCTGCTGCCAATTCTACTAGCCACTGGCGGGCCACAGCAGTTTCCTACACTGGAGGCTCAAGGAATCTTACTTCAGACATATTAGTTGAAGACCTAATAGTCCTCAACTTACAACATTTAGTGACTGTTCAAAGTTACAACAGCACTGAAAAAAGTGACATGATTGTTGTTGTAGCATCCCCATAGTCACATGCTTTCCATTCATTTATTTATTTAGCATATATGCCCATATTAGCCAGGGATTACTGAGGTGGCTGGCTGCCTCTGTGAAAGGAATTTTTTGAGGGGGTGGTGTTATCTTTACCTGCGGGATGCCTGAATGCTGGTAGGCATTTGGGGGATGCTTCTTTCTTGTCCCTACGTGGTTTATTCGCTCACGGGAACCGAACTGCCAAGTTGTCGACCTCAGCGGTGCGCAGGCCCAGCGTCTTACCATGTAATCCACCGTGACTCCCTCTTTACATTTCAAAAAAAGGGAGTCACATGACCCAGGACAATGCAACCGTCATATATATGAACCAGTGGTCAAGCATCTTTACATTCAAATGCTAGACAACTGACTCACATTTATAACGATTGCAGTATCCCTGGATCATGTGATCCCCTTTTGCGACCTTCTCACAATCAGAGTCAATAGGGAAGCCAGATTCATTTAACAACCATGTTACTAATTTAACATGATGATTCTCTTAACAAATGTGGCAAGAAAAGTCGTAAAGCGGGACAAAACTCACTTAGCAAATTTCTCACTTGGCAACATAAATTCTGGGCTCAATTGTGAGTGTAAGACGAGGACTACCTGTACTGAGAAAGAGAAGAGGACAACCAGCATTAAAGTAGATAGTATCAGGGAATAGATCATTGGAAAACGTGAGAGATCAGGTTACAACTAGATCATCATGGAGAAAGTCTGTATCATTACTAGGAATCCAAAATTAATTGAAGGTACACAATCACATCTTTGGTGTCATCTGGTGGTCTTCTGTTTTTTTCTGCATTCCAGATCTGTTAGTTTGTAGAAAAGACTTCTGCTTAAGGCTTAGAAGAAACCTTGCTAGTTTGGCAGAGGTAATTCTAAGTTAGACAGACCAATGATCTTATTCAATATATTCAGTGTCATTTATTCATGTAGCAAAAGCAGAAACATAATTGCACACAGTGAAACTTGAAGCTTCTGTTCTGTTCCTCAACTTACTGTACAGGTTGTCCATTTTCGTGTTTACCTTTCAATATCCTGAATATTGTAGCTGCATTTCACCTTACCTTCCATTCAGTCTTTTCGCAACTGGTTCTTTTATCTCTCCATCAAAGTATTTTCATTGTGGCACTAATATTGCTCTTTTCTAAGTCCTTTCCAAATTCTCAAATATCCGTCGCCAGCTATAGCTACTCATTGATTTGATTGTGCATTGA
The DNA here is from genome assembly GCA_023653725.1 of Bungarus multicinctus. NCBI lineage: Eukaryota > Metazoa > Chordata > Lepidosauria > Squamata > Elapidae > Bungarus > Bungarus multicinctus. The sequence continues at coordinate 79,830,080 of CM042846.1, read as the reverse complement.
TTTTCACACTTGCCTGCACAAGTGCTCTTAACATATTGAATCTCCTGATGGAGTACATTTTGCCCTGCAGATTTTGAATTCATGTAAAGCAATGGTTCTCAATCTTTTCTTCACTTTTTGGGCCATGGACTATGGCCGCAGACCACCAAGAGTTAAGGCACTAGGCTGCATCAAGCCTTCTCAGTTCCCCTGAGATGACATTGTTTGCCCCCGCCCCCCCAGGGCTCCATGGACCACTTATATAAACAATCAAATGGTTTCATAAATATCTACACATCAACCAGAGACCACATCCAACAATGCAAAGCCAAACACTTACTACTTTACTACTAATACTTTCTGAAGAAATCCCAGCTGCCGAATGTACATTTTGAAGGTCTATGCCTGATCACATTCACTGGAAATTCTGAGAGTTATATTCCCAATCTAAAAAATGGATGCCAACATGAAGGATTTAGTATTATTTATTATTTATTTATTAATCGCACTTTTATACCGCTCCCTCTCCCAAAAAGGGACTCGGGGCGGTGAACAGCTCACTAAAAGCATACAATAAATACAATAAATACGATTAAAAATAAATTAAATAATCAAATCGGCTGTCTATTAAAATTTAAGTTAAAAATTAAAACTAATAAAACCCTAATTTAATTAATTAAAACCAAAAAACATAGTTACTGGGCCAGGCCGGCCTGTTCGAAAAGCAGGGTTTTCGGTATTAAGCATTTTATAGTATTAAGCATTTTATTCTGCATGATGATGATGATGATGATAGTGCATCCCTACAGGATGATGTTCATTTCAAAAGGATGCAGCAACTATTATTTACTGTTATATAGGCCTCAAATGTACAAAAATTCTCAGGTATTACTTTAATCCAAAGCTAGAACTAAACATCGGGTTGTGTACAATAGCCCATATTTTGCTTGTACTTCGGGTGGATAAGTTTCTAAAATGTTTCTCCAAGTTCCACCAAAATTCCTTCTGCTCCATTGTTGACAACTGCTTTATTTTAGGATAGAATTAAGCACATCCAAACGGTTTCAACAGAATAGATGTAAGCCTATGTTTAAGTCTCTGTTTTTTAAGTTTTTAAATTCAGCAAGAGTGCATTATTTCATTTCAAACCAACAATTCTTGATTCTGGTCTCTCATAAAATGATCAATGGGAAGTATTTATTTCTCATGGGCCTCAGGCAAATATAGAATGCATTCTGACATGCAGTCTGGTCAAATATGTCTTTATTACCATGAAATTAAAATAAAAGTCTGAATAGTTACCATGCGTGTATTTGTTAATGGTGTCAGTCATTTCTTTCTAAAAAAATTTCACAGGGTGAGTAAAAGTTCCCCAATTGTAACAGAACCACAGAGTTGGAAGGACCTTGGATATCTTCTAGTCCAACGCCCTGCTCAAGTAGGAAACCCAACACCATTCTGAACAAATGGATGCCTAATCTCTTCTAATCAGTCTTAATATATTTGAATCCTTATTTGTGTCATAAAGCAGCAAGACAAAGTCTCCAGGATGAAAAATTTGAAAATACAGCTGCTGTATTAACTTGTAACTGGTAATGATTTGGATTCAGTTCAAATTTGGATTAAATCCAAATCATCTGGATTTAATTCAATGGCGGAATTCAGCTGGGTCAGACCGATTCTGCCTAAATCCCACCTCTGGCTGACCATGCCCTGCCCTGCCCCACCCACTCATCCTTCATCTCATCCATTTGCCTGGCATAGCTGCTGCTAACAGATAATCAGAGTTGGAAGGGAACTTGTAGGTCATCTAGTCCAACCCCCTGCCCAAGGGGGAGACCCTACACCATTTCTGACAGATGGGAGTCCAACCTCTTCTTGAAAGCCTCAAGTGATGGCGTTCCCACCACTTCCGAGGACAAGCTGTTCCATTGGTTGATTGTTCTCACTGTCAGAAAGTTTCTCCTTATTTCCAGGTTAAATCTCTCCTTGTTCAGTTTCCATCCATTATTCCTACAGGCGCTTTAGAAAATAGCTTGACCCCCCCTTCCTCTCTGTGGCAGCCCCTCAGATATTGGAAGACTGCTATCATGTTTCCTCTTCTCTTTACTAGACTAGCCAAGTCCAGTTCCTGTAACCGTTCTTCATATGTTGCTGCTCTCTGTCTGATTCCCTCGCTTGGTCTCTGAGGGCCAGCCAGCTTGCCTGCTTTCAGCTGCATCCCATGTGGCGCTCTCCATGTGGCCCAGCTGAGCTGCCCTGATCTGTCTGTCAGCCTGGGTGACCCTGCAAATAGCAAGGCCCAAATCCTAGCCTAGCTGCCTCCCACGTGGCCCAGCCAGCTTGCCTGCCTTCTGTGTGGCTGAATCCCATCCAGTGCTCTCTGCAAAGCCCAGCTGAGCTACCCTGATCTGCCTGGGTGAGTGACTGCAAGCAGCAAGGCATGAATCCTGGCCTTGCTGCCCACGTCACCCAGCCAGCTTGCCTGCCTTTCCTCTGCCTTTCCTTGCCCTCTGCCTTTCCCGCTTTCCACGAAATCTCCGAGGCCCAGCACGCTTGCCTACCTTCTCTGCTGCCTTCCCCATGGTCCCTAAGGCCCAACATGCTTTCCTGCCACTGCTGCCTCATTACCTGCTGGCTGGCAAGCAATGAATGTTGCAAAGACAGATTTCCTATGTACCATTCCGAGTGGGCGTGGCCAGCTCGATGTCACTCACAGAAAGGTGCCACCCCAAGGCGCCACATGACCTCCCCAAGCCACGCCCACCCAACCAGTTACTAGGAGAACCAGTTGTTAAATTACTTGAATCCCACCACTGATTGAATTCCAAAATTGGTGCTATCAGGACAAAGACACTCGACACACTGCACACTCAATTCCAAGGCCTTCTTATCTCTGATGCTTTAATCCTCCATCTCATATAATCCCTAATTGTAATGGGCAAGGAGAAGGCAAGACTACTTCTGGCCCTTTTATTCAGCACTCTCAAAGCTGGAATTTAAAGCTGCACATGAAATTCAATCCAAGCATGAAGCGTGCATCATTTCAATTTGAGGTAGAAGAAGCCACAACTGGAATATCAATTTTTAGTTAGAAAAACAGATTTTGGAGAAAGTTTGGTTGCGAATACCAAGATTTGAAAATGTTTGTCCAATCTTGTTATGAATAGCAGAATAACAGAATTGGAAGGGACCTTGGAGATCCTCTAGTCTAACCCCCTGTTCAAGCAGGAGACCCTATACTATTTCGGACAAATGGCTATCCAATCTCTTCTTTAAAACCTCCAGTGATGGAGCAACCACAAATAGTGTTTTGTATTTCTCCATCCCATTTTCCAGGGTATACTGAAGGAGATGATGACAGAGGGTGCTAAATAATGTCTAAATAATGGATAAGACCAGGCATGAACCTCTTCCTTTTTACCGGTAGTCCTCAACTTGTTACTGGTTGCTTAATGATTGTTCGAAGTTATGATGGATCCCCAAAAACCTACTTATGATCCAAGTTTAAGCTTCTAGCAGCTCTACAGTCACATGACCACATTTTGGGCACTCAGCAACAGGCCCACAGTTATGGCTGTATACATGATCATGATTTATGATGGTTTTGCTGGCAACTGACATTTACTTCCAGTTTCCAGCAAAAAAAAAAGAAGCCCCATAGCCAACAATGGGTTTACTCAGCGTTTATTTAACGATTGCTACTATCAGGATCGTAAAATCAGTCATGCGATGACCCTCACAAGTTACTATCCTAATTGCAGGCTCAATTATCAATTACGGTAACTGTAGTCTCAGTAAGCCAAAGGTTGCCTATGTGAGAAGTAAAAAAGAAGAAATAATTATTCCTCTAAAAGAAAAATGTAAAAGGATCAACATATTTCTCTTCTATATGTTTCGCTTCTATTATAACCCCGGTGAAACATTAACACAGACAGAAGTGCTGACGAGATGAAATCCATTCAGCATAAGCTTAAGCAGAAGTCTATCTGAGGATAGTTGTCATGATGACCCAGAAAAGATACTAGTTAGTGTAAACATGGCAGGATGTAGCAACTATTAAGCAAATGTTAAGTAAATGATTGTTAAGCATGTTACTATGGAGTTAGACTGTGAACCAAGGCATCATTTAGGGGGCGTTTATAAGCGCACCAAAACGTGCCTACCGTCCCTGTCCTATTGTTTCTTTTTTTTTCTTATTCATATCCATTTCATGTATTTATAATCATGTTTATACTTATACCTGTTATCTAATAATTGTTTGACAAAATAAATAAAATAAATAAATAAATCATCCTAAAAAGCATCTGAGAATCTTCTAATGCTCATGTTAACCAATGGGGCAGTGATGAAGGCGGGAGGTTTTGGGGTCTTGAGTGTATAAAACTCTGTACAATCGTTTGTCTCATTGCCCTTGTGCCTCTACCGAGAAAAGGACAAGGTGCCGGCTTTTGCAAAAGTCAATAAAACTCTGGAAATTGTTCATGATGTCTCCTGTTGATTCAAACCTGATAATTTGTAAACTCACACCTATATGTATGCGCTTTCTCTCTCTCTCTCTCTCTCTCTCTCCCCCGCCCTCCCTCCTCCCCTTCTGTTTCCTAAAAACTGTTCTTCCAGTATAAAACAAGCATTTAAAATTAAACTGAAAATTTAAAAAAAATTATAAAACTGGATGAAGGAACTGGAATACATTTGTCTGGCACCAAAAATATGTTAAAGTGGGTGTTAGGAATATCTGGCTGGGGAGACATTTTAGTCATCTACAAGAATTTCCCTTTCTTGTTGATTATTTTCTTTCCCTTATGATACCAACTCTCTTCTGTTTTTAGATCTTATCTTTTCCATCTCCTCCTCCATTCAGTTTCTTGAAGCCTAAAGCTTTTACCTCTTTTACCTCCTTTCACCTCTATCCATCAGATTTTTGTAGATCCTTGTCAAATTAAACTTTAATCAAGTCCTTTGGTCATTTTACTTGCAGGAGATCTTTGTAGAAACTCATATAGCCTGCTGTTAACTGAACCAAGATGGGCAAAAATTAGACTCCCAAAGCAGAACTTGAACTAGGAAGCTTAGAATGGAACGGAATGGAACGGAACAGAACGGAACGGAACAAAACAAAACAAAACAAAACAAAACAAAACAAAACAAAACAAAACAAAACAAAACAAAACAAAACAAAACAAAACAGAACAGAACAGAACAGAACAGAACAGAACAGAATTCTTTATTGGCCAAGTGTAATTGATACACAAGGAATTTGTCTTGGTGCATATGCTCTCAGTGTATATAAAAGAAAAGATACATTCATCAAGAATCAAGAATCATAAGGTACAACACTTAATAATACTCATAGGATACAATAAGCAATCAAATCATACTAGGAAACAGTCAATATACAAGCGACAAAGTTACAGTCACACAGTCACAAGTGGGAGGAGATGGGTGAAAGGAAGGATGGGAGGATTAATAGCAATAGCAAATAGTTGTTAGTAGCAGACTTAGGAAATAGTTTGACAGTGTTGAGGGAATTATTTGTTCAGCAGAGTGATGGCGTTCAGGGAAAAAAACTGTTGTTGTTCTTACAGAGCTGGGTCAACAGTATGAAGTTCAAATGTCATCAGATGATGTCCCAGGGCAAAAATCTGGATTTAGGACATATGCGGACTTTTTTTAAATTTAGTGACGTGGATCAACCAAGGAAGGAACACAGAAGTTGTGCAATGGAAGGCAGCTGGCATTAAGCTAATAGGCTGGAGTCAAGGTCCACTGAAAGGAACAACCTTGACTTGGCACAGATTTAGCACAAGTCACCGGGATTTTGCCTAATCCTTTCTGTGTTACAGAACAACTTGGTTAAGTAACAACACTTTAACCTTCAGCACCTCCCTGCATTCTATGCTGGATCAGTTCCTGCAGAAAACAAGTGTCCCCCAGATCTTCATCCAATCTTTTTGAAGGACACTTTCTCTGACTATGGAGATTCTCAGTCATCCAGGTCATAATTGTTGTTCCAAAGGTGCTTTTTCAAAAGGCTACTGGACTTTATTTTTCCTTGAACTGAAGCTCCTCTGAACTGAACTGAAGAGGAACTTCTTGGATGAGAAGTGAATCTTCTTCAAGGAAACACAAAGAAAGTCCAGTTGCCTTTTGAAAAAGCACCTTTTGGGTTTCCATTTCTCTTTCTCTTCCTCCTGATATGATGAATGCTGCTTTACTGAGTTGTTTGCTCATGTAAGCCAGTACTGTCTAATCTGATTTGCAGCAGCTTTCCAACATCTAAACTTTTCCTTTTCAATTCTCATAAAGGGTAACTGGAGATGACAAGCATTGTTTGCTTGTATTATGGGCAATGAATGATTATGAATATGGTGTGATTCTCCAGTAGTCATAGGATGGGATGGGCAGTGGAAGGAGGAGATAAGCTGGGACTTGCAGGAGTAGGTTAGAGGGAAGGCAGTTTTCCACATGTTCCTCCACCCAACTATTTCGGTGAAAGTCCCTGTGATTTTAATTATTTTATATACCCTTTCAAATTCATGAAAGTGAAAGGCAAGGCATAGATAAGCCATTGTTCTCTAAACCATGAAAGTGTCCCTTAATTTCTCTTACTTTTTGTTTCTTGTTTTCTTTGTCTTTTAAAGGTATGGATATTTACTTTGTAGGAAACTGTCCAGGATTTGATTGTGTTGAAGGAGATAACAATCATACAGAAACGACATTTGGAAAACTCTCTCTTTTTTTTTACCTCTGGTATTGCTTATTTTTTGCTTTCCAAGGACACTCAGTTGCTCATATTCTTTGTTCAGCCTTCTCTCTCTATTCCACAGAGTAAATTTGTTGCTTGACAAACAGACTTAAAGCAGCTTTGGAGTAAATTTTTGAAATGATAACAAGGTTTGTATTGTATAAAGTGTGTGGGCCGGATCCTTCAATGGCAGGAAGACATTTCTTGTTGGAGAAAGCACTTGTGTGTTTGCATCCTTTCTAAATCTATTCCCTATTCTTCCTTCTCTTTCCCATTTTCCTTTTCCTCCATACCTTTCTCCTTCTCCTCCTTCTCTTTCTGGGAGCTTCCAAATACATAGAATCTACTCCCTATTTTTCCTTTGCCTTCCCCTTCCTCTTCTCCTTCTGGAAGCTTCCAAATACATAAAGAAAACATCCCCTTTGACCTCTTTGCATTTCCGGTCCAAAAAAATAGTATCTTTAAATGCCTGTTTCTGAAAATGCCATTATTGTGGCATTCATAGTTGGATAAACCATTCTGTTCTTGGTTCAATAATTTAAATATATATGGGAGATCCAAAAATGGTCAATAAAATTTAAGATTACTGACTTCCATATGGAATGAGTGAAATTATGGGAAGCATGATAGCTGAAACAAAACCGGGCTTTGCTTTTTTGCCCCTCTACATCTTCAAGAGCTGGTAAAATTAAAATAGGGTTTATGGAATCTTTGAATTGAATTTTATAGTGACTGCTACCTATATGAAAGATTATTGTTTTTAATTAGACCTCAGAGAGCAAATCCTTGTTGGGCAGCATCCATCTCTTCTGATCAGCCACAGAGATCACCTGAGAAGTAGGAGTAGTGAGAAAGATCTGATGGATCATCATGGAAACTGTTCAGCAACTTCCAGAATAAGATTTGCAAATCAGAATATCCGCAATGTCCACACCTGGATTTGGCTTCCACCTCCTTGTAGGGTTGTAGCCAGTGGGGCGATTCAACTGGTGTAACAACCAGTTTGGTGAGCATGCGCTTTGTGCACGTGCACTTCATTTGAAAAAACCCATTTTCAACTCAATTACTTACCTTCTACTGCAACCCCTGGGACTAAAACAGCAGAGGCACAGCAAACCGCTTTGCCGTGTGAACCAGCTGTGCTAAAAAAAAAAAACAGGAAATAAAGCACAGGAAAGAGCAGGGGCAGGTGGGCGGGGCCAGTTGCTCACTAGAACTACCGGTTCACCTGAACAGGTCCAAACCAATAAAATCCCACCCCTGATTGTAGCTATGCTTAAACACTTGAAGTTATTCACCAGAGGAGAGGGAAGATTAGCATTCATTCCTGTTTGATCAATATACCACTCTTTTTGTATGTGTATTGCAATTGTGATGTACTTTTAAAGGATGGGACTTAGATTGTGCAATTACAGCAATCATTTTGATTTTTTTTTTTTTTTTACTAGACTCTAGAACTCCTTTGGAGTGTAAATTCTCCAGCATTTCAGGTACCCAAAATGATCGGCCCAAACCTCTGATGACTTTCATCCAGAATTGGCCAAGCTACTTACATGGAAAAACAAACATCGTTTCAAAAAGCAAAACAAAATAATGTTATTGCCATGAAGAAGCAAACTTATAAAGGTTGGTAATTAGGTAACATGATCTGAATTAAAGCAACTGACTTACTGTTGAAAAGCTTCATTCAAAATGGTTAAGAAGTAAATAATAATAACGGGGAAACCAAGCACTCTCAAACTCTATATTGTCATTTTGAGCCAATAACCTAAATTGCAAGATGATTTCAGAAAGGACTTCTACTGACATTTACATCTCCTCATTTATTTCCCATGTCTATGAACTTTTGTATCTATTTTTTTTTAAATTGCATTTCACTGTTTCCATCTCCATGACATGTCTCAGTACACAGTTAACGTTTTTCAAGTTATTAGGCTGCAGCAGCCAGGCCCTTGCTGAAATTTTTGTGACAATGAGGTTAAACAGATGCTATGCCTGGAGAAAAAAAATGCAAGTGGTTTCCATAATTGATTCAGTCAGGCATCCATTTCTTGATGACCCAGAGATTTTTCTCCTATCTGAAAGACAGCCTACAGGTTGTAATTTGGAAGGAGGTAGGAAAAGTAAGAAAACTAGTTGGATGTGGCGGTTAGAGACATTGGGCTACAAACCAGGAGACCTTGAGTTTTGTTCCTGCCCTAGGCATGAAGCCAGCTGGGTGACTTTGGCCCAGTCACACCCTCTCAGGAAAAAGAAAAGGACAAATGTAGCTAAGAAAATTGCAGGGACTTGTCCACATAGTCTTTAGATAGTGGTGGGATTCAAAAATGTTACTACTGATTCTGTGGGCATGGCTTGGTGGCATGGCTTGGTGGATGTGGCATGGGAAGGATACTGCAAAATCTCCATTCCCACCCCATTCCAGGGGAAGGTTACTACAAAATCCCATTCTCTCCCCACCCCATTAACCTGCTTTCCAGCTCCGTTCTCCTGTGCAGGGCAACAAAAGAAGACCCAGCTGATCAGCTGGGACTCAGGAGGCAGAGAATAGATGGGGGCGGGGCCAGTCAGAGGTAGTATTTGCCAGTTCTCCGAACTACTCAAAATTTCTGCTACCGATTCTCCAGAACTGGTCAGAACCTGCTGAATACCACCTCTGCTTCAGAAGTCAAGGCTTGAAGGCACAAAACCAGGAAAGGAAAAATACTGGCAGGGAAAGAAGGGTTTGCGGGAAAGGAGCTGAACTTGCAGGGAAGCGATGCGGATGAACGGCAGCTCTGTGAAGTCCCACCAATTTCTTCAAGTCCAGAAGCTCTACGGGGCCAAAATTCACCCTGTACGGCTGATGAAGGTAGAAGGGATGTTTCTGTTGTCGCAAGGAGAGCTCAATCTCCATGGCTTGGGACCTGGGTACTTACGGGACCGCCTGCTGCCATCAACAGCCTCCCGCCGCCCAGTGCGCTCCCACAGGGTTGCCCTCCTCGGGGTTCCACCGCCTGATCGTTGCCGGTTAGCGACCCCAAGGGTGCGGGCCTTCTCTGTGGGGGCCCCCTCCCTGTGGAATGATCTGCCCCCGGAGATACGGGCCATTACCGACATCCAGACCTTCCGGCGTGCAGTAAAGACCCTGTTCTTCCAGCAGGCCGGCCTGGCCCAGTAAACGGTTTTTTGGGGGTTTTAAGTTAATTAGGTTTTAAATTTTTTAAATTTTAATATAATCCTTAAATTTTAAATTTATTAGTAATATTTTGTACTTAATGGGATTTCGGCCGGATTAATTCTGTTTAATTTGTTTTTAACTGTATATATTGTTCGTTTTTAGTAGGCTGTACACCGCCCCGAGTCCCTTTTTGGGAGAGGGGGCGGTATAAAAATTTAATAAATAAATAAATAAATAAATCTCCTTGACTAACCCAAAGAAAATACCTCAGAAGAGAAGACGGCCATTATGGCTGAACCAAAGACAGCTGAAATGGAAGTGAAGAAAAGAAAGATCTTGTAACAGTGTGCTCAGCCTGGGTAAGAATTTTTCTAACTTTTGCTGTGGAATTTTCCCTAAAGCAACCCCTTTGGAAAGTGGGACTCAATAGAGGTAAATAGCAGTGACTAAATATCTGGAGCTACTGTCCAATTTGGTAAAGAAAGAAAAGAAATTTCAGTCAGCAGTAATATTAAAAATAAAAGACAGACTGGAGTGGCTAGGTCTCCAAAATTAAATGGTTTCAAAATTCTGGATTATACGTTTACTACCACCTTGACTTGAAGAACTTTGGGAAACTATTGGAAAATATTTTTATTTGGAGACATTTTATTTACAGCAAAAGCGGAGAAAAAAAAATGAAGGATTTGGGAATGGAAGGACTGAAACTTCCCATTGTCACTAAATGAAGATTTGGGGTTAAAATAAGGTCTTGAAATGTTTTCTTAAGGAAAAATTCCTAATTCTTAATCACTCTTTTGAGAGTTGCCAATAGAAAGTCATATCATTAAAATAGGAATTTTTAAATAGGCATTTTTTAAATAGGTGGGATTATAGTTCTTTGGATACAGTATTATTGTTGGGAAGTCAAAGTAGGGTTTTTTTAAATTAAGAAATGCAATAATTGTTGGGTAGTCAAAGTAAGTTTTTTTAAAAATTAGAATGGTTATTAGAGAGAGTTTGACATGATAATAGAATAGAAGAGAAGAGAGGAGAGGAGAGGAGAGGAGAGGAGAGGAGAGGAGAGGAGCAGAGAGGAGAGGAGAGGAGAGGAGAGGAGGGGAGAGGAGAGGAGAGGAGGGGAGAGGAGAGGAGAGGAGAGGAGAGGAGCGGAGCGGAGAGGAGAGGAGAGGAGAGGAGGGGAGAGGAGAGGAGAGGAGAGGAGAGGAGAAGAGAGGAGAACAGAACAGAATAGAATTCTTTATTGGCCAAGTGTGCTTGGACACATAAGGAATTTGTCTTGGTGCAAATGCTCTCAGTATACATAAAAGAAAAGATACATTTATCAAGACTCAAGAATCATAAGGTACAACACAATAATAGTCATCGGATACAACAAGCAATCAAATCATACTAGGAAACAGTCAATATAAATCATAAGGATACAAGCGCCGAATTACAGTCATACAGTCACAAGTGGGAGGGGATGGGTGATAAGGAGTTATGAGAAGATTAATAATAATAATAGTGCAGACTTTGTAAATAGTTGGACAGTGTTGAGGGAATTATAATGACGACAATGATTTTATCTGAATTTGACAAGGTAGCCATTATAAATATAAGTTGCGGAATGACAGAAATATATGCTTAATAGAAAATTATGTTGAGGAGTCCTTAGTGCTCTGTCCTTGGTTGTGTTCTTGTAAATGTTTTATTGCCCAACTAAGTAATATCTTCAGTGCTAGTAAGGAATGGGTTTTTTTTAGCACTGAAAATGTTACCTAGGTCAGGTAATAAAGTGTCTATAAGAAAACAACCAAGGTCAGAAAGTATCAAGGACTCCTCATTTCAACACTGAGCTACAAATAGAAGGGTGGAAGTGTTCTCCGGTGGTGTCATGGTGTCTTCACTGAAGTACAATTTCAATGCTTGTCCCATTGGCTTCTTTGTGTTACAGGGGACATTATCTTATGCTAGGCCTTCTCTTTGGTAGGAAATGTCACAAAATGTGATACTTTCTAAAGAATGAATTATTCTAAAGAAATGTGCAGCTCAATGTTTTTGTTTTACATTAAGTGAAATCAACTTTTCTCTTTCCTATTCTCTGTATTTTTTTCTTTCTTCTCTCAGCAGTGCAATCAACATGGTCTAACATGGAAAACAATGCAGAACTCTAAATCTTGTATTTGCATCAGGCCTTTTATATTGTGCTGTGTTTTGTTTTGAGGATGACAAAAGTTTTCAAAGGAACGGAGTTAATTAGATGCCATGAAAATGGTGGAGAATGGAAAGACCTCAGTCAAAAATTGAAAACACTTCCCCCTCTTTTTTTTTTTTTTTTGAGTCTCCCTTGAAATCTGCTTTTAAATCCTTAGTAAATTAATATGGACAAAGATTTAACCTGTGCAGAAAATTTAGTTGAGAAGACCACAGGAATGGAAAATATTGATGAAGGAAAAATCATCTCATTGGTCTACAAGTTTAGGAAGAAATCTAATAGGTTCAGATCAACAGATGAAGCTCATATACTTAGTGATATGGATTCCTCTAACGATGACAGACTGAAATTATTAGAATCTATCTCCTTTGTTGGTGTTACTAGAATATAAACTGCATTCATTTAATTTAATTAAGTATATTTCTTAAGAATCTATTATGGCAAAAATTCTCTTTACCTTTCCCATTATATTGTTGTTATTAATATCATGTTTCCCTGAAAGACTTATCCTGAAAATAAGCCCTAGCTTGATTTTACACATGCACCTAATATAAGCCCTACCTCTAAAATCAGCCCTAGTTAAGACTCTGCCCACTCTGTTGTACCTGGTTGCACGAAGTGGGGTGAGGCGTAAGGTAAAAATCAAGCTAGGGTGGAGATGGGGGGGTGGAGCTGTCCCATGTGCTCTGCACCCGCTTACCTTTTGACAGTTACCGCCAGGCTTTCCATGCCCCGACACCTGCCTTGCCTTGCTGGCCCACTTCTTCTGTAGCCGCTTGCCGCCACTTGCATGTGTTGCTCCTGACCTCCATTTCGCCATCTGAGGCCTTCAGGATTGACGCATGCAATGCCCCTGGCCATTGTTCCACCCTCAGAGGCCTTCATTGACCTAAGGCCTCTTTTGGAGGCCAAAAACAGAAAAGACTGGGTCTTACTTTTGAGGAAACATAGTGGTTGAGCTAACTGTTGGGTATTATTAGCCACCAAATTAAACAACTGGACTGATTAATTGGTTATATTTAGGAAAGAAAAGAAACCGGTGGTGTTTCAAAACTAGAAGGTCAGCAATAAAAAGCAGACTATTGTTCAGGAAACAGTATCATTCTACCCAACTGAATGCTGAATAGGGTTCATATGCCCTGATCAGATTGGCTGATAAAGATAATTTTGTTCTACTTCGCTAGAACTTTGATTACAAAGTATGTACTGTATTCTGTGTTTAAGAAAAATAAATACATACCCACAATCTTTGCACCATACATCTCCAGGCTGTCCATATGCTAAAAATAATTATTTCCAGTTGCTTTTTTTAAAGCTAAGATGACTCAGAGTTGTGAGTAGATGTTGCTATAATTAAGACTACTCCATAAGTAAATGGTCTTCCAGCCAATATTAAGTATTAAAGGGAACATTGATCACATGTTTTCCAACTTGTCCAGCAAGGTTTTAAACTCCACTGACTTAGATTAAGAGAGTACTGTGAAGTCTGCAAGTATCTCATATTGTATAAGAGCTTTCAAGGCAGATTTTTTTTTTCTGGTGTTACCACAAGATGCCTAATTGTTAACATTTAATGCATTTATTCCAGTTTGACAGCAATGCCTAGTGAATTAGCATCAATAACCAGCATAAACTATTGTTTGGGAAGGATTATAAAATATTAATCAATACATAAAGCAAGCCTCCTGTGACTTCTTTGGAATGGGGAAATCTTAGGTTCCTAATTGCTGAAAACTACCTTAAGAATTACCTTGTGGGAAATGGGTTTTATTTGCCCTTAGTAATGCCAGTGCGAACTAAGTCTAATTGGCTATATCTTTACAATGGTGTGATGCACACCCTAAACCAGACTTTCATCGTTCCCCAGCCTAGGAGGGAGCACACATTGATTGTACTTCTGTAGCACACTTAACTCAGTTCCTGAGTTAACTCATTTGCTAGATTCGCAAAAGACATTGAACCGTAAGTTATCTATAGGTCTTCAAAAAGAATTCTAAGTAAACTTAGTTTCTTGTGGGAATGTAGCCATTAAGTCCCTAACTGATGTGGATGAATACCTTTTGTGCAGATAGCTGTAAGGGTGGCATCAGAGGTTGGGCAAAAGGTTGCTTGTTGCCTATTCCTGTCTTATGTGTTATATTTGGCTGTTTTAAAATCAGGATTGATATTTTCCTAGGATTGACTTTCCTCTTGTAAAAGAAGAAGAGCTTCAAGAGTAAACATGCTAGAGCTTCTAGTGTTTGTATGTCTGGTTCAGAGGTGGTATTCAGCAGGTTCTGACCAGTTCTGGAGAATCAGTAGCGGAAATTTTGAGTAGTTCAGAGAACTGGCATATACCACCATTGACTGGTCCCACCCCATCTATTCTGCCTCCTGAGTCCCAGCTGATCAGTTGGATCTTCTTTTGTTGCCCTGCACAGGAGAATGGAGCTGGAAAGCAGGTTAGTGGGTTAGGGAGGGACTGGGGATTTTACAGTATCCTTTCCCTGCCATGCCCACCAAGTTACGCCACCATGCCATGCTCATAGAACCAGTAGTAAAAAATGTTGAACCCCAACACTGGTCTGATTGTGAAAGGACTTGCTTTTGTGCCATATTCACATTCTTTTTAAGGCTTGGCTTAAAGGAATTAAGTACATGAAAGAATTAAGGTTTTGCAACTGACAATAGACACAAAGGTTCTACAGGTAATCTTTAACTTACAACCTCAACTGAGCCCAAAATTTCTATTGCTAAAGAAGACATTTATTAAGTGAATTTTGCCCCATTTTGCGACTTTCCTTGCCCTGGTTGTTAAGTGAATCGCTGCAGCTATAAAGTTAATAACGTGCTTGTTAAGTGAATCTGGCTTCCTCATTGACTTTGCTTGTCCAAAGGTCGCAAAAGGAGATCACTTCAACCATCATAAATATTATTGAGAGTTTTGCAATGATAATTCAGCACCAGAAAAATAAATACAGATGGCTGCTGCTTCATTTAATGTCTTTATAAACATAATAAGAATTTACAAACCAGTTGTAGATTTCACCAACATGGAGCAAACTCAAACAGAAACATGTTGCAAATTCAGAGCAAAGCTCCAGTCTTCGGTTTGCATGGTTTGCACGGTTGCAGAAACTGGGCATGGCATGTCTAGTGAAGAGAAGGACCAGGGGAGACCTGATAGCAGCAGGGGTGGGATTCTACCAGTTTGCACCTATTTGCTAGAACCGGTTGTTAACATTCTAAGCAGTTCGGAGAACTGGTTGTTAGAAGAAATTACTGGCCTAATCCTGTAAGGAAGGCAGGAAGGAAACATTCTGGTGTTGCTTACAGAAACTGTCTTTCCGTTAACCCTTATTACATTCTTGGCAGGACTAGATTTCCTGTCTCAGGAACCTCTGGAGTTTTTTTCCCCTCCTTTGCCGGTATTTTATTTGTGTGGAGTGACCATTGAAAAAAGTGACTTATGACCATTTTTCACACTTATGACTGTTGCAGCATCCCCAGTTACGAGAGGCCAGGCGAGGAGATGCGTGCCTCAATGTGAGTGATGTTGAGTTGGCTACGCCCAGCCAGTAACATGACCACCAAGCCATGTCCACCCAGTCACATGACCATCAAGCCACGCCCACCAACCAAGTCATACCCACAGAACCGGTTGTTAAAAACTGTGAATCCCAACCCTGAAGTAAACAGAAAAGGATTTACTACAAGGAGGGCAACGGTCTATTTAAGATGTAATATTAGAACTTTATTCACAGCTCAGATCGGTCTTGAAATATTTGTTGTGCACTTAACATACTTGCAAGAATTATAAATAAGCATTTTTAATGTATATAGATGAACATTCTAACAACTGCTCAAGCTAGTTAGCAAATCCTTGAAACCAAACCCAGATTTTTAAAGTGCTTTCTGATTTTAGGAGATCTTTGTTGGCAGTCCAAGATGCTGGAAAGTAGGCAGGGGAGCTTTTTAAGAAGTCTAACAGCTATCATGGCTTTTCCTAAACAGTTGTAAGAACAATCACTTGCTGTACTGCTAACCATTTTATGTTTCAGAGCCCTGCAGTTCAGCCCTTTCCTTCTCAGAGGAAAGTGATTACACCCATTTAAGCTCCCTGACATTTTGAGTCACTGGATGAATGAAATGTTCAAAGCATCTAAAATAAGAGGTGGGATATCGCAAATGCAAAATCCAGAGAAAAGTAATGATTTTCTACTTGATGTCCCCAGGGTGGCTGCAAATATCTATTTCCAAAACCATTGCATTTTATGCTTTTTCACTTAAAAAGCCACGGCTGGAATGTTAATCTCTTTCCAGCAGCACCATTGAATCAGCTGATGAAAAACAGATATTTTTCTCCCCACCATTCTTGGCTTCCAACCCGGACCAGTTGAAATATGTTCCTTAGGTCAGACCAAGGACTGTCTGTCATCTAAGCTTGCCAAAGGAAGAAAAGATATTCTAATACAACTAAGCTTACAATGTGCTTATTAATTCTGTGCTAAAGAGTAGTTTTTCCTTCCGCAGAATGGATCATGATAGAGAACCATGTTTGTTTCATCACACCAATCCTCCCACTCAGTCAGGCAGGAAAGGAAAGGAAAGGAAAGGAAAGGAAAGGAAAGGAAAGGAAAGGAAAGGAAAGGAATGGAATGGAATAGAATAGAATAGAATAGAATAGAATAGAATAGAATAGAATAGAATAGAATTCTTTATTGGTCAAGTGTGATTGGACACACAAGGAATTTGTCTTTGGTGCAGATGGTCTCAGTGTACATATGAAAAAATAAAATACATTCATCAAGAATCATAAGATACAACACTCAGTGACAGTCATGGGTTACTATAAGAAATCAATATAAGGTATGTTGTGGACCTGTCAGTTAAAGAATTTGTACTGGTGGGATCCAGGAAGTGCCTTCTTCTTATCCATTGTTCCCATCATGTAGAACACTTTCCCTGCCAAAGATGAGGTGGGTGCCCACTCTCCTGGACTTCTGGACAAGTGTGAAAACAGTTCTGGAGAACCGGTAGCAGAAATTTTGAGTAGTTCAGAGAACCGGCAAATACCACCTCTGACTGGCCCCACCCCCATATATTCTCTGCCTCCCGAGTCCCAGCTGATTGGCTGGGTCTTCTTTTGTTGCCCTGTACAGGAGACCGGAGCTGGAAAGCAGGTTAGTGGGGTGGGGAGGGAATGAGGATTTTACAGTAACCTTTCCCTGCCACGCCACCATGCCACGCCCACAGAACTGGTAGTAAAAAAAAATAGAATCCCACCTCAGAGGGGTACATGGTTGTGGGGCTGGTTACCAACCTGAAATCCCACCCCTTGCCTTTTAATTAACTTTTAACATTGACTTTTAATTCATACTTTCCTTTTTAATGTGAACGTTTATATTCTGTTTTTATCTTTTAATATTTTATTTGCACACCACTCAGGGAGAGAGATTGTGGGGGAAAGGTTCTAAAGTTGAGGAATACGTATATAATAATAAAAATAAAGGTCCATGAGCCAACCCAATGCACCAACAGGCAGTAGCTGATCCCAAAATCCTTATGATGCTTGATGCCAGGGATTGTGCTCAGATCTTTCTTCCCCAGTTGGCTGTGCCAAGTGGGAAGTTGAAGGAATTGTGGCCATCCTGATACTTCTGAACCACAACTCCCAGTTGGCCTAGCTAGCCACGCCAAGGTTGAATTGTTCAATATGTAGAAGGCAAACCGTGGTTATCATGGGGTTCAGGTGGAGGACAAGTGATACAAATGAGTTAGCAGCAGCATGCATAACAACTTGCCATTTTCATCAAAGTGGCAAACACCATCATGTCAACAACACAAGATCCACCCCTTTGGGACATGCAAACAATCTTGTGATATACATAGAAAAGAGGTGGAGCTTATCTTGCAGTAAAATGATGCTGTTGACATCATTCCACCCTTCTTGCTTCCTCTGCAGGCACTGGACATTGCAAACCATGCCTTTTAAATCCCAGGGTATAACACCATAATCCAGGTATGAAATACTGTATTATTACTCTCTGCAAGAACAGATTTGCCACTGTGGTTTCTTATCTTGCACACAACACAATTTATGCATTGCTTGATCCCATTTGTGCAGAGCTATGAAATTCTTATTTTTTTTAAAAAAACCCACCATATTTATGAATAATTTTATTAAAAGGAAATGTTGCAAAGGTTTTTTTTAAAAAAAAAAACTACAGAAGAAGAAATGAAAAAGAAAAAGACTGTTAAAAGAAAAAGTAACGAAAATCAAGACAAAGAAAAATATATAAAGAAATGACTTTCAACCTCCTTTGCAGCAATTACAAACATAGCAATTACCATCTCCCATACTGCATGTCATAACTCTCTTTTCTCATAAGCAAGCCTTTCTTAATCAATGAATCCCAAGATCAGGAGTTCATTTTTATCCATTTCCAGCAAAAAGATCTATAAAGCGTTTCCAGTCGTTTATAAAAAGTAGTTAAAGTTCCTTTTTTAATCAAACAAATCAATTTAGCCTTTTCTGCAAACTCAGCCATCTTCACAATCCATTCCTCCATTATTGGTGTTTCTGTCACTTTCTATCTTTATAATTTCCCATTTTTAATAAACAAGGAAACTGAGACAGACTCACTGGCTATATAAGTGCATGCTCATAAGAGTATTAGGAAGCAATAAAAAATATTCACACAATTCCATCTTCTCCAGTTTGATGGTCACTAGAAGGGATAAAGTCCAGAGCGCACCAAATTGACGAAGACTGAATACAGTTACAACATGAGTTTTCAAAACAAACAAACAAACAAAACAACCCACCCACCCAGAGGTGGTGTTCAGCAGGTTCTGACCAGTTCTGGAGAACCAGTAGTGGAAATTTTCAGTAGTTCGGAGAACCAGCAAATACCACCTGTGACTGGAGATTTTACAGTATCCTTCCCCTGCCATGCCCACCAAGCCATGTCCACAGAACCAGTAGTAAAAAAAAATTAGATCCCACCACCGCATCCACCCATACTTCTCTATAGTTATTTGTTGATTGGCTGACAGTTTTGCATGCTGGCAGCAATAGCAATAGCACTTAGACTTATATACCACTTCACAGTACTTTACAGCCCTCTCTAAGCAGTTTACAAAGTCAGGCTATTATCCCCAACAATCTGGGTCCTCATTTTACAGATCTTGGAAGGATGGAAGGCTGTGTCAACCTTGAGCCAGTGAGATTCAAACTGCTAAACTGCAGGCAGCCGGCTGTCAGTCAGCAGAAGTAGCCTGCAGTACTGCATTCTAACCACTGCATCACCATGGTAAATCAACAGGAAAAGAAATTATGATGCCTGTGAAGTACATATACATTACAGTTAATCCTCAACTCACAATGATAACTGAATCCAGAATTATGGTTCTACCTTGTATTGGTTGTTAAGCTTGATCAATTTTAGAGCTTGATCAGAGCTTGATCAGCTCTATTTTACAACATTTTTTGAGCAAATGTCCCAGTTGTTAAATCGAATGTCATTATAAGCAAATTGTTTGCAAGCATTTTTATTTTTGTTTTTGCTGGAAACTGGACGTAAAATCTCAGATTCCAACAAAAATGTTATAAATTGAAGTCACATGACCACAGGATGCTGCAAGTCATCCTACGTGTGAGTCAGTTGCCAAGGGCCCAAATGTGATCCCTGAACGTGATCAAATTATTATGTTTAAGACTGTGGTTAGGCTATCTCTTTCTATTATCTCTTTGGGTCAGTATTTTTTTTCTTTCCTTCTCTTTCAACATACATATAAGCAACCCTTCTTGTTTGTTTTCTAGTCTTCTGTATCCTCTTCTGGAAACGGATAGGTCACTTTTGCCAAAAATTAAATTGGTTTCTTATTAACTTCTTTTGAAATTAACTCAGGGGATCACGTACTGTCCTTTCTTTGCATTGATATAACTCTTGCAGTTAAAAGAAGTCAGAAGAGGTTAAAGATGGCTAGGTTCACACTGTTCATAAGTACCAAACCACATTTTAGCTTCATGTATTATACAAAGCAAGCCCTTATGGTTAACTTATGGTTTGGTGTGTTGTGGCTGAGTAAAGCATGGGAAAATAACCAGAGGAAAGCATGAGTGAAGACAGTCAAGTCTTTATAAGTTTTCGACTAAATCACTGTTTTGACAATGTCCAGATATGTGAAATTCCAGTCCCAAAATTCTCAGCAATAATCATGCTAGCTAGGCAACTCTGGGAGTTGAAATCCATGTTGGACAGAAACCAGCCTAGAGTAACCCAGGTGCTTATTTAGCTTTGAAGATAGCCCTGGTTCATCCATTTTTAAGAGACCAATCATATTGGTCCAAGCATTCTGCATGATGATGCTAAGATTACCTACATAAAGCCATTCCTCTTTCTTTTCCCTTTTTTATAGGTTGAGGTATAAAGCCTCACATGACAGAAGATAAGCTCTTTCACACCCTGCCTTCCACACCTTTCACAGTTGATGAAAAAAATATATATCCATAGAGAACGTCTCCATGTGACCTGGAGCCTTGAACATATTAAACAATCAACCAGGAGTCTGTAAAGCTAGAGCTTCTAATTCTGCAGTCCAGAGCCCGCACAAATAAAATCCACAAAAATCTTGTTGCAACAACACACGTTCGCATACGAACACAGACACAATTTCCTTTATTTTTAAGGATATTATTTCCTTTGTAGTTCTTAAACTACATTTTTGCACTTCGGTATACCTTAGAGATTTCTCCCAAGCTTGCTGATATTTATTCCTCTGATTTTTCATGAGGATAGTGTTATTTCCCTTGATATAGTTCTTAAAATATATATTTTAAGTATATTTTTTCTGTAAACCTTGGGGATTTTCCCCACATTTGCCGATACCATTCTATTATGTGAGAAGGATAAGATGTAGCTTTGTAAAGTCCACCATTCACCCCTTAGAATTGCTATCAGAAGGTGTCAGTCTTTCTGAACATGGGAACCTACAGCTATAGAACATACTAGCTAGGAATGGGGGACATTGTGATATCTAAACAGCATGCCGAATTATGAAGCTGACGGGATAGTCTAGCTGCTCTCTGTTTCCACCACATTTTCATAATAGCAATACCAATAGCACTTAGTCTTCACAGTGTTGTTCATCCCTCTTGATTTGCAAAGTCAGCATATTGCCCCCAACAATTTGGGTCCTTATTTTACTGACCTCAGAAGGATGGAAGCCTGAGTCAACCTTGAGCGGGTCAGGATCAAACTCCTGGCAGTGAGCTTAATTAGCCTACACTACTGCATTCTGACCATTGCGCCATTACGGATCTTTTAATTTATTTAAAATTGTCAACCTTCCTGTAAAACTAAAAGTTATGATCTCCTTTAATGAAGCGCAATTCCTGATGATTTCATGGCTACATCCATTCACTTTTCTTGACAATGATATAGGATGGTTTGATGTTGCCTTCTAAGATTGTGAAATATTGTGGAGTAGCTGGGAATGCAATGGAAGTGACAAGAGTTGGAAAATCCGTTGACATTTTGTCTCATAAATGCAACTAAGCTCAGGTGAGAAGCAATCTAGGAAGAGCATTTCAAATTATTCAAAGAGACCCTACTTTAATTAACTTACTATAAATGAGGTTGGGGAATTCCTATTACAATTTCCAAGATTCTGTATTTACTGCATGAGATTTGTTAAAGAGATGTTACTAAAATATGTGTAGTTCCTGTTCAGTTGCTTTTGTCCAACTGTATGGAGAACAACAACAACAACTAAACTGGCAAAACAGCAGAGAAAGAACTGCTGAAGATCACAAAATACAAAGACCTGCAAACAGAAATAGAACAACTGTAGCAGAAGCAAGCAAAGGTAGTATAATAATAAGAGGTGCCTTGGGTGCAATCCGAAAACAACTGGAACATTATTTGAACACCATAAACAATGACAAATTCACCATCAGTCAATTGCAAAAGGCAGCTTTACTTGGAAGAGCTTCCATCTTGCGATAATATTTGCAACACTATCAAACATCCAGACCTGCCTATCCCAGGTCCTTAGAAAGGAATTGATAGGTAGACAAAAATGCCAAATCCAGTCTGAATATCCAGTTGACTGTGATGAACCATCATCATCATCATAATTCTCCTCCTCATCTTCTTTCCTTCCTTCCCTCCTCCTTCTTGTCACCTTTCCTTCCCCCTTCCTTCCTTCTTTCCTTCCTTTCCTCTTCCTCCTCACCTTCCTTCCTTCCTTCCTTTCCTCCTCCTCCTCCTCCTCACCCTTTCTTCCCTCTCCCCTTCCTTCCTTTCCTCCCACTCCTCACTTCCTTCCTTTTCTCCTCCTCCTCCTTCTCTTCCTTCCTTCCTTCCTTCCTTCCTTCCTTCCTTCCTTCCTTCCTTCCTTCCTTCCTTCCTTCCTTCCTTTATTCCTTCCTCCTCCTCCCCCCACCCTCTTCCTCTTGTACAGGCCAGCATGGAGAGTGAAGATTTCAGAAATAAAAATCCCCTTTCTGCCGATGCTCCAGCAAGTGCCGACAGGCCTGCATTCCAATGTTGTGAGGAGAACAAAGGGTTATTTCTGGCTTGCTTTGGGTGCTGCTCCCCAGTTGGGATTAGCTCTCCTCATGTAAAACGAGTCTTGTGCAGCTTGTCTGTTTTCCAGCAATTCTGTGGCAACTTAAGCTTTGTCAAAAACTCATGCAATTGTGAAAGTTCTTGGACGCCAAATTTATAATTCCACCTGGTGATAACAGCTGTTCATTTTTCTAAACTGCTTCACTGGGATGAATACATAGATTATGTTGTCAGCATTGGGAACAAGAGGTATGTTTTTATTCTCCCCCCAACCCCCAATTTTACAGACAGAAAACCCCAATTAAGCCATGTTAAACAGGAACACTGGGATTCAGAGGGACTGTTTCTGTCCCCTCAGCTTGCAACGTTGTGTTTCTGCTGCACCGAAAACAAACCAAGTCAGTGTGAGTGTGTAAGGATCATTCTACCCATTTATTTCCAGCTGCTTTTCTATATAAACCATCTCTAAAGATTCCAGCTGACAACCCCAATCAGCATCTTTATGTCACCCAGTTAAAATGCACTAGCACCGATTTATACATTGCTGGAATGCTTTAATAATTACGTTTCCGAGCCTGGGTTATTCTTTGACTATAGGTTGTTATGGTAAAACAAAAAAAAAACAACCCTCAAAAATGCATAATAAGTGAATATAATGAGAGCGTGATAAGAGCGGGAGAATGACCTGCTTAAAAAATAGGGAAGGGAAGGACTTAAATCATCAGGGAAAATCAGAACTAAAAACAATATAACTTAACCCAAAGCCTTGATGAAATACCACAATTTTAATTACACAGAAATGCCTGTAACGTGGACTCTTTATGGAGGAATCCCAAGAACTAAGTACAGATAGTCTTTGACCACTGGTGGAATTAAAAATTTTTGCTACCGTTTCTGTGGGCATGACCTGATACACAGATGATAAGCATAATGCTTTTTTTAGAAGTATAGTATAATATATTCCTACACTGAACTATAATAAAATGATAACCTCCTTATTCTCTTTCCTTGTGTCCTTGGGATGTCTCCACTTTGTGGAACAATAGCTGCTTTTAACGACAATCTGGAATTCCCTACTTCTCTCTACAATGAAAATCGAATAACTTTTTAAGGTTCAGGTTTTTGCTATGAATAGCTTCTCCCCTAATTCACTGGATATTTATTGCATAAAGTGATGGACTGAAATGCATTGCTTAGCAACTGGAATATTTTTCTCTTGTGGTCTAGTTACAGAGAATGAATATTGCTCATCTCTTTGGGATTCAAGAAAGGAGGAGAAGGGAAAAGAAATAAAGCTGGCTGCAGACTTACAACTACAACTGAGGCTAGAATTTTTGTTGTTAAGCAAGGAAGTTGTTAAATGAGTCACACCCAAGTTTACAATTGTTTTTTTTTTTTGCCAGGGTTGTTAACTGAAGTCCTTCAGTTGTTAATAACCATAGTTGTTAAGCAAATCCAGTTTCCCCCCTTGGACTTTGCTGGTTGGGAAGATTGCAAAAGATGATAGCAATAGCAATAAGATTTATATACCGCTTCACAGTGCTTTACAGCCCTCTCTAAGCAGTTTACAGAGTCAGCATCTTGCCCCCAACAATTTGAGTCCTCATTTTACCCACCTCAGAAGAATGGTCAACCTTGAGCCTTGTGAGATTTGAATGGCCAAATTGCAGTCAGCCAGCAAGAAGTAGCCTGCAGTACTGCACTCTAACCACTGCGCCACCCTGGCTCATCAACCACTGATCATGTGGTGCAACAATCATAAAGGCTCCAACAAAACACCCCCATTCAAATCTTAAGTCTCTAGCCACATCTCTCAGAGTAAAAAAAATGATTTACTAGGAGTGACCATGTCGACATTACTTGGGTGCAGCCGACTCTAACATCATTCATTTCTCCCTTGATCCTGGTCTTCCCCCACCCCCTGGATGTATATTCTCCAATGGGACACATCCATAACTAAGAGTCATCAATCATGCTCTCCATTAATAGTATTGTGGACCAACAGCTTTGGCTGCCTAGCAATTATTGAAGCATTTAAGGAATGCACTACTCCTCCCCCCCCCCCTTTCTGTTGCTAACTAAAAGGACCAAAGAAGTATTTTTAGTTGACATACATGTCATTCTGGGAGTTGAAGTCCACCAGGTTTAAAGATGCCAAGGTTGGAGACCCCTGCCCTACAGAACATATTACTCCAGTGACTGCACCACCTTGATACCTATTGATAGCTTTCGTTTAGTATTCCAGGTTCACTAGATCCCAAAGCCCCCATTAAATGCAAGATTTTGTGCTCACAAAAGATGGAATTCACATCTATTTTTTATTTAGATGCATATAGTTGCTTTAGTATTCTACACATCTCATACTCTTCTGAGCTGTGCAAGGAACCTTTACACTGATGGATAGTTCAAATATGAAGGGATGTATGTGTGAATGCAGCAGAAATGTGGATATACAATGCTGAGCTATCTCTGGCTTTCAGGAGCACAACCTAGCATCTTTCTGTATGGCTCTCTTTTATTAGGCAGGAATAGCACCTGCCGGTAGCATTATTTATTTTTAAAGAAAAGAAATATAAAATATATCTCCTTTCTTTGAGCTGATCCTCAAAAATGGCTTAATATGGATTATAACAATTTATTTATGCAGTTTCTATCCCATCTTTTCACTCAGAAGACAAGACAATCTAGAACAGACTCTCCCCCTAATTAATCTCAGTACAGTAATTTCAGGTAACGTAGGTTGGCCTGAGAGAATTAATCGCACACATATACACAATTACACCCCCACTCTTTTTCTCTTTCTTCTGTCATTATCTATATTTGTCGATTTGCCTGTCTGTCTGTCAATCAATCCATCCGTCATCCCTCTCCCCCAGATGTACTTTGCATCTAGGGTTAGAGAAAATAATTTTAAGTGAGCTTCTAGCACCGCTTCTTTGGCTGGAACAAGACTGTTCTTGCCATGTTCTAACAATTGGAAGAAAGGGTATCTCCTGCCCAACTGCAGAGGGAAGGGCATGCTTCTAAGCAAATTCTTTGCAGAACAAGAGGAGTTTAGCTCAGTACCAAGACATTTTAAGGTTCAGTCACCCCCATTTATTCAAAATTTGCGAAGATCGTTCATTTCATTCATTCATTCATTCATTCATTCATTCATTCATTCATTCATTCATTCATTCATTTTATATGCTGTCTATTTTGCCTGGAGGCAACTTACATTTTTGGCTTCACAATTTTCATGTAATTTTCCATACATTTTTAGAAAATATTTCCTATTCCATCTCTCTTTCCCTCTCTCTCCCACCCACCCACCCCGCTCTCTCTTTCTATCTCCCTGTCTATCTATCGTTCTATCTATCGTCATCTATCTATCATCATCTATCTAGATCTATCTAACTATAGAATAGAATTCTTTTTTGGCCAAGTATGATTGGACACACATGAAATTGGTCTTTGGTGCATATGGTCTCAGTATACATAAAAGAAAAGGTTTATTTATTTTATTTTATTTATTTTTATGTATTTATTTTGTCAAGAGATTATAAGATAACAGGTATAAGTATAAACATAGTTATGAATACATAAAATGGATACATATAAGAAAAATCAAAAGAAACCATAGGACAGGGAATGTAGGCACGTTGGTGCGCTTATGCACGTCCCCTACAGACCTCTTAGGAAAGGAGTAAGGTCAATAGTAGAAAGTCTAAGGTTAAAGTTTTTGGGGTTTGGGGAAGAAACCACGGAGTCAGGTAGAGTATTCCAGACATTGACCACTCTGTTGCTGAAGTCGTATTTCCTGCAATCAAGTTTGGTGAGGTTTACCTTGAGTTTGTATCTATTGTGTGCTCTTGTATTGTTATGGTTGAAGCTGAAGTATTCATTGACAGGTAGGACATTGCAATGTATGATTTTATATACTATACTTAGATCGGACTGAAGGCGGCGTAGTTCTAGGTTTTCTAGGTCTAGAATTTGAAGTCTGGTGGCATAAGGTATTCTGCAATGAGTAGAGGAGTGGAGAAATCTTCCTGTGAAATATTTCTGGACTTTCTCAACTGTATTAATATCAGATACATAATGCGGGTTCCAGACCGATGAGCTTTATTCAAGTATTGGTCTAGCAAATATTTTGTATGCTCTAGTTAGTAGTGTGATATTACCAGAGAAAAAGCTACGTAGGATTAGATTAACAACTCTTAATGCCTTTTTGGCTATGTAGCTACAGTGGGCTCTAGCACTTAGATCATTAGAGATGAGTACTGAAAGATCCTTGACAGAGTTTGGATCATCAACAAGGTCTTGACTATTCAGCTTGTATTTTATTTTCTGATTTTTTTGCCAATATGTAAGACAGAGAAATTATTTGTTGAGACTTGAAGTTGCCATTTGTTTGACCATTCTGATACATAGCTGAGGTCTTTTTGAAGGGTAGCAGTATTGTCGGTGGTATTGAATAGCTTTACATCATCAGTGAAGAGAATGCAGTTGCTCTTAATATGATCACAGAGGTCATTTATGTAGAGTATGAAGAAACACTGCCTTGGGGGACACCACTGTTGACAGGTACAGAATTTGATAGGACGCTCCCAATTTTGACCATTTGTTGTCTGTTTGACAGGAATGCTTCTATCCAGTTATGAATTTGTCAAGAGTCAAGAATCATAAGGTACAACACTTAATGATAGTCATAGGGTACAATAAGCAATCAAATCATACTAGGAAACAGTCAATATAGACAAGCGACAAAATTACAGTCATACAGTCACAAGTGGGAGGGGATGGATGATAAGGAGTCATGAGAAGATTAATAGTAATAGTAGTGCAGACTTTGTAAATAGTTGGGTAGTGTTGAGGGAATCATTTGTTTAGCAGAGTGATGGCTTTCAGGGGAAAAACTGTCCTTGTATCTGGTGTGCAGTGCTCTATAGTGTCGTTTTGAGGGAAGGAGCTGAAACAGTTTATGTCTGGGATGTGAGGGGTCTGTAAATACTTTCACAGCCCTCTTTTTGACTTGTGCAGTATACAGGTCCTCGATTGAAGGCAGGTTGATGATTGTCATTCATCATCATCATTATCATCATCATCTATATCTGTCTATCATCATCTATCTATATCTATTTATCTATTTATCATCTATATCATCTATAGTGTGGCATGCACATGTAAGTAAATTCCTGTTTCAGGTGCAATAGTAATAACAATGCATTATAGAAAAAATAGGGGTTAATAGGGGCTTTTTTAATATGCGATTAAGACTGCTGGGCTTGATGACTGGAAGATTGGCAGTACAAGACCTTAGTACAGCATGCAGGGTGAGCTCCCGTTCTTGCTCCAGCTCTTGCCAACCTAGAGTTCAAAAGCATATGCACAGAATTGGAAAAATAAAGACATCCCAAATGAATTGGAAATATTGAAGAAAATCACAATGTGCACAGAAATGGATAAACTAACAAAAGAATTAAAAAAATAAGGAAGATTCAGATTATTATAATACATGGGAGAAATTTTATGGTTGGCTAGAGATGAGGAAGATCAATGAGAATAAAGAATGATTATATGTATATATTCTATTTAAAGTATATAGAGGAGAATTATGTAACCTTACTATTGGATTTAGCAAAGTAATGACAATGATTGATGTTAGGGAGACTGTACCATGTTCAATTTTTTTATTGTAAGAATTGTCCATCTTTGTGTTTGTTTAATAGTTTAATAAAAAAAAACTTTTTTTAAAAAAGCATGTAATTGTAAGTAGATAAATATACCACTTTGGTGGGAAAGTAACAGTGTTCTGTGTGCCTGCGACATATAGTCATGCCGGCCATATGACCGCAGAAGCATCTTGGGACAATGCTCACTCTTTGGCTGTGAATCAGAGATGAGCACTGACCTCTAGACTTGGACATGATTGGCAGGGGAAACCTTTACCTTTTGGGGATTGAAAGAGGATTAAAATTAATTTAATTACATTTCCTCCTGCCTTTCTTAGGTGAGCCCTTAACAAAGCATGGCAATGAACGGCAGCCTTCCTTTAATGATTTAATATAAAGGAAGGCTTGATCGTTAATGGCAGGGACCAAGACCAGCTCCGTACATGTTTCAGAGAAGATTTTTATCGTCTGGTCAATGTATCTGAGGTACACGGCTACAGAAATTGATGATGATTACATTCATTAATTCTGTCCTGGATGACAAGAATACCATATCTGCACAGCCAAACAACTTAAGTGTTTATTTTGTTGGATACGTAAAATATTGTGCTGCTTGGGAAAGTCCCTGAGCACAAGACTCAATTCCCCCAAAGTCAGAGGAAAAACAACTTGCTATCAGAGCTGTACACTGCCAAAACAAGAGACAGATGGAAACAGAAGCTTCCCACCCAAAAGAGTCTGTTGCATTGCTGGTGTGGGACGAAGAGCCTCAAACATGTGAACGTGGATTTCTCCATAAATAACACTTGCATTTGAGACACAGCAAGGGTTGGAATCATAATGGTTTCTTAGCTTTTCTGCAATAAAATGTACTTATTGGAGTTTTTTGGTGTGTCTAGTTTTTTGGTTTCAATCTACCTTGCCAGGGAGAACTCTGATGTAAAGATTCCAAAACCTTCAAGATACCCAACTGCACCATTCTGATATGCTGATGATTTCATCCTGACAATTTCAAGTCCAACGTTTCTGTTTGATCTGGGGTTGATATTACAGCAGAACTTTGATCCTGTTGGCCTGTGTAATTATTAACCCAGAGAGATGGAGGATGACAAAGCCAAAATCCCATGTTAAAACTGTTCTTTGGCCTCTAAGACAGGACGAAGAGAGTAACCAGAGGGTGCATGTCTCTTATTAGCCACTTCTTTTGATTTCCCATTTAATCCCATATAGTCTCCTCCTCCTTTTCTTCTTCTCTCTTCTCTCACTCTCATTTCATGAGCAATTGGATTGCTCAGTCCTAGAGTTATATATTAATTACTAGTATAGTATTGCCTGCAGTATAGAAAACTGCAGTTTTGATATGCATGTAATCCAGGGATATTGTTGTACAAGTTGACACATCCCTTATTTTAGAGAGGACAATGCTTATTTTTTTAGTATTTAGTATTTATTTGATTTGTCAATCGCTTACAAGATACAGGTATAAGAATAAATATAGTTTTGAATACATGAGATAGATACTTATAAGAAAAATAAAAAACAATAGGACAGGGACGGTAGGCATGATTGGTGCACTTATGCACACCCCCTACAGGCCTCTTAAGAAGGGGGTGAGGTCAATAGTCGACAGTCTAAGGTTAAAGTTATGTGCATGGATCCTTAAGGACTAAGACTCCTCAACCATCTGTATTTAAAGGACTGGATGTATTTCAACCTCTATGCCTTGGGGTGAGGTCCAGAAATGCTCAGAATATAATTGCACCTATGGCAACCATATGCTTGTCCTAAATTATTTCAGTCCACTCCTTATCCATATGTGAACGTGTTAATGTTCACTCTAGAGTCTAGAGCAAAATCTGTGTCATTAATTTTTGCCATGGTCAAATCACTTTCTGGTCAAGCTCTATATTCTTGGCATTCTGATTTCTTAGAGGACCAATTAGGATTATTTACTCCAAATGTTTAACACATTCAGCTGATTTTATGAGTGTTTAGGGACAGTCCACCATGTGCCCATTGTTTTATGGAATATAAAGATGGTGGAGAGTTAAATGAATTTGCTCCTAAGTAGTCTCTCTCTCTCTCCCTCCCTCCCTCTCCCCTCCCTCTCTCTTTCCCTCTCATCTCCCTCTCTTTCCCTCTCTCTCTGCCTCCCTCTCTCTCAGATCCTGAGCATTTATTCCATGGAGTTGCAGGAGTGAAATAATTAAACAGATTCCTAGACTGATGATGCTAACAGTTAAAAGTACAATTAATCACAGATACATGCCTATTTCAGATATAGTATATACTGTGACAACTTCCTTTTTACGACTCTCTAATTCAGGGTAGAGTCAGGGTGACTGGATGGAGTTGAGCGTTTACTGCTGGAAGAGTAACAAAATGTGCTGATCCTTTATACATATTGTGTTTACAGATCCTTTTTAGAAACCCTATTCAGGATGAATCACAACTTCCTAAGGAAGAACAGATAGGACAAAACACATTTCCAAAACTGTGATGCAATCACACAGCTAGACACCATTTGCATGATGTCAGAGTTAACATCTTGAGTTATCTGGAAGCACCAGAGTTTATGGTTGTTCCATGTGGGGTTCACAGGGTTCAATTTTCTCCCCTTTGCTCCCCTCAACTTCTACATGAAACCATTAGGAGAAGTCAACCATTAACTTAGGGTGAAGTCTTATCAGCATGTGATAGCCACTCAAAATTCATGAAACTATGAAATCTTCCCCTGGTGTTTGGAGAGAAATTCCTTGTGTGTCCAATCACACTTGGCCAATAAGGAATTCTATTCTATTCTATTCTCTGCAAGACAGACTTCTCATCTACAAAAAAATGGTTCTAGATGATTCTGCTTCTGGATAAACAGGTCTACAAGGAAAACGTTGTGAGATGGGAATTTTCATTTAGTTTAATCAGCCCTTTGGGATAATGACATGCAGTCCCATTGCCACAGACTATGATAATCCACTCTGCATGGAATTGCCTTTGGAAGCAACTTGGAAACTACTGTGGTTTAAAATACCAAAACTAAGAGGCTACTGCAGAGGGAGCCAGTATCACAGTGTAGAAAGAGAGCCTTCTCTGCCACACCCCCACATTATGGAACTTCCTTCCCCCAGAGATGAGGCAGGGCCCCCTCTCTCCTGGCTTTCCATAAAGGGGTCCAAGCTTGGCTCTGTGGCCTTGCGTAAGGGCCATGAAGATGGCTGGTACCATGAGACCCCTCTCTCCATTGTATCAACTAATATTAAATGACCATCTTGGAATTCTTATTTTTATCTCTTTGAAATTTTATGTTATCAATATAAATTAATCTTAATATTTTATCGTTAGTTTTATACACTGTTTTATATGCCGATTATACTGTACGCTGCCGAGAACTGCTCCTGGAGGGAGATAGGCATCTGGAAACATGAAATATGAATGAATGAATGAATGAATTCTGATTTTGTAGTTGCTGCATCAGTTATCAGCAGGTTTTCAAGTCCAGCTTGGATTAAGACTAATGTTTCCTGCCATCAGTGGTGAGATTCAATTTTTTTTTACTCCCAGTTCTGTGGGCATGGCTTGGTGGGTGTGTAAAATCTCCAGTCAGAGATAGTATTGGCTGGTTCTCCGAACTATTCAAAATTTCCGCTACCGATAATTAATGAGTATGTAACTTGGAGGTGCGCACTTAAACTGATATTTTAGGGGGGAAACCAGTTTATAGAAAGAGTATTATTAATCAGAATTTAATACAAATGTGACAGTTAAAAGTATTAAAGTATAACAATTATGAAGTTAATATATGTGAATTAAAAATGAGATATGCATTGGGAATAATACATAATAAAATAGAAACTGTATAAAAGCATCGTTAAGATAAATTGAATACAAAAATTGAATATGTAACTATGGTCATATTTGTATATATATGTGAAACCTGTAATCATGCTGTTCTCTAAAATGAGATGTTAAAGGGTGGAAAAATGAATAAAACTTGTTTTTTAAAAAAATTCCGCTACCGGTTCTCCAGAACTGGTCAGAACCTGCTAAATGCCGTCTCTGCCTGGCATATTCATTTGAGGGAGCACCTATCTCTGTTTCTGTTCACCTGGTATGTTCAAAGAGAATCAGTGTGTTCCAAGTCCCTTCTGTTTAATGTCATCTTTTAGGATTGAGGAAGAGTACCTTCTCAGTTGCTGCTCTTACCCTCTAGGACAGCATCCTCCTGGAGATACTCTATATATGTTGACTCCTTTCCTTAAAACCAGATCTGGGATTCACGTGCTTGTTGATGTATTGCAAAGCCCTGTCATATTTGTAGGGTCTTATTCAGGGGTGTTAAACTCAATTTCATTGAGGACCACATCAGGGTTGTGCTTGACCTCGGGGGGGGGGGCAGAGTAGGCATGGCCAGGGTGTGCGTGGCCAGCTCAACATTACCTGTGGTGGCCCAAGTGCTCTGTCAGAGAAAACAGACTCCCGAGCTCCATTTTTGGCTGTGACGGCCTCCCGAAATTCTCTGCCAGCGAAAACAGAGCTCAAGAGGGCCACATACAGTCCTCCCAAGCTCAATTTTCATTGGCAGAGGCACTGCAGACCAGTCCTTCACTGTTTCCAGGGCAGCCCCGTGAGCCAGATCTAAGCACCCCACAGGCTGGATCCAGGACCTTGAGTTTGACAGCCCTGGTCTTATTAGTGTTGTTAGTGTTGTTTTAAGTTGGGCTGCCCATTTATGTGTAATTTTAATGGTTTTTAATGGATTTTGTAAGACATACAGCCTAGTGGATTAGGCAACTGTAATAAATTTAATAGACCTAATTTCATATTATCCGAATATGTAGGTTGTCAATATGAGTGATCTCAACAGTGAGTATCTTTGGGGTGTCTTTGCCTGGGGACAGAAGCTAGAGGATTGAAGATAGTTGGAGTTGGGATCTCCAAGAAATCTTAAGGGTATAATTTAAATAGGAGTTAAACAATAACCTACCCTGGAAAAAGGCAATGAAAAATCATTTATCACCATCAAGGAATTCCAACCACCTTGGAGGCACTCATTATGACATATAGATCTCATGTATACATTATTTAAAATATTTAATTTAATTGCTTTATCTTAAGTAATAATGGGGGGGGGGGTCAAATGAACAGAGAAATGCCCAAAAGAGCAGCTCTGAATACCTTCCGGAGGAAAGCCAGAATGAGAAATGGAATTGAGGCACATTCTTCTCTACTAACTTATTGCCAGGTAAAGAATTGACAACATGGCTGTATAGACTCTGAGTCGGAATTGGGTGGGGATCAGTGGTGGAATTCAAAAATGTTTATTACTGGTTTTGTGGGCGTGGTGTGGCTTGGTGGGCATGGCATGGTGGGTATGGGAGGGGGAAAGATACTGCAGAATCCCCATTCCCTCCCCACCCCACTAACCTACTTTACAGCTCTGTTCTCCTGTGCAGGGCAACAAAAGAAGACCCAGCCAATCAGCTGGGACTCAGAAGGCAGAGAATAGATGAACGCGAGGCCAGTCAGAGGTGGTATTTGCCAGTTCTCCAAACTACTCAAAATTTCCGCTACCGGTTCTCCAGAACTAGTCAGAACCTGCTGAATACCACCTCTGGTCGGGATGGATTGTGGAAATCAGTCTTCCTCAATCTTGGCAGCTTTAAGGTGCGTGAACGTCAATTCCCATAATTCTTCAGCCAGTGTTCCAGGGTGGGGAATTCTGGGAGTTGAAGTTCACACTTCTTAAAATTGCCAAGGTTGAGAAACATTGATGTAGAGTGTAGATCAACATCAGGGAACAGGCATTGGAAATGGTGTAGTGTACTACTGCTTAAAGTATTGAACTAGACTGATACAAGTCCACCCTGATCCATGGAAACACCACCATCATACATTTTTATTTGGTCACAGACACAGCACAGGTCCATAGAAACACAAGGGATTTGGGACCAATTATTCTCTCTTTCAATTTACCTTACAGGGGAAATTTGTGGACATAAAGAAGGAAGAATCCAGTGTAATCCACAGAGCTTCTGGAGAATAGATTGGATATAAATCTAGAAAATTAATTAATAAATAAATCTAGATTTCTACATTGAGTTTATAAGAAGATACCAAAGAAACATTGGCTCTGTGGACAAAGTTAAACAGAAAATTTAATACCTTATACACAGAGAGAGAGAGAGAGAGAGAGAGAGAACTGTTTTCTTCTGGAAAAAGTTGATTATTTTGTTACACAACTATAATTTTTGTTTGCATCAGCAATCAGGAAAAACAGAAAGAGGATGTTAACGAATATTGTTGTAAGCCACATGGAAGATGCATCATTATAAATTTTTGTACTGCTGAATGATGGATATTTTTGTAAATAGTTTTGTGGTCTGAACAATAGATTAAATGATGTCAAAGATAACATCAGCTACACTAAGTCAACATGACATATAGTCTGAGCAAACAGAGATGCATGAATCTGCACATTCCAATTATTTGTTACTTAGACTTGTAGGTTGCTGCATTTCGAGCTGACTGTTAAGTGGCAAACACTCCATATTTTCAAGACAGTTTAAAGCATTCTATTTAATAGACACACAAAGTACTAACTTAATGGATGGGGTCTAGACTTCCTTGTTTTTGACTCCCATCAAAATTTGATTCAATGAAAATAATTAAACTCCACTGATTTCTGCCAGAGAATATCTGTAAAGTTAGCCTTTAGCACAAGCTCTTTGTTTCAAAGCATTTTTTTGCTAAAAGTTTTGATAAAACATCTTTTAAAATTTATTCCTTTTTTGTTTTTAAAATAATGACAAAAAAAAAAAATTAAAAATACACACATTGTCAAAGAAAAAGACACATAGAAATGTTTTTTTAAGTAAAAAAGTACAAAAAGGAAAAAAGGCATATCTTTTTAGCAGTAAATAGCTACAATTCTATATATAGTTGTTGAATACAATTATTATTCAGGTACATAATGTTTCTAATACATTTATATAACTATGATATTTTTTAACCTACTGTATTTAGTAAAAAAACGAATCTCATTTTTCATTATATTTGTCCAGATAAAGTCTACATCTGTAAGCAATTTGCTCCTAGCTGTGTTTTGCCAAGTGTCAAGGTAATGATCAGGTACCTGGGCAATTGTTCTTTTGGATCCAAATACAATAAGCAAATAAAAGGATTTTAAAGTTTACATTAGCGCAGGCAAACAGAGTTAAGAGCATAGTATAAAAAAAACATATATACTAAACAAGATAATACTCAAATCTATTACAAGCTGCCAAGAGTTCTTTAATAACAAAAGAGTGTGGACATGTTTTATTTTATTTTATTTGGTTTGGTTTGGTTTGGTTTGTCAATTGCTTATAAGATAATAGGTATAAGTAAAAACATAGTTATGAATATATGGATACATATCAGAAAAATAAAGAAAACAATAGGACAGGGACGGTAGGCACGTTGGTGAGCTTATGCACGCCCCCTACGGATCTCTTAGGAAAGGGGTGAGGTCAATAGTAGAAAGTCTAAAGTTAAAGTTTTTGGGGGTTGGGGAAGAAACCACAGAATCAGGTAGAGTATTCCAGACATTGACCACTCTATTGCTGAAGTCGTATTTCCTGCAATCAAGTTTGGTGCGGTTAACCTTGAGTTTGTATATATTGTTTGCTCTTGTGTTGTTATGGTTGAAGCTGAAGTATTCATTGACAGGTAGGACATTGCAATGTATGATTTTATATACTATACTTAGATCGGACCGAAGGCGGCATAGTTCTAGGTTTTCTAGGTCTAGAATTTGAAGTCTGGTGGCATAAGGTATTCTATAACGAGTAGAGGAGTGGAGAACTCTTCTTGTGAAATATTTCTGGACTTTCTCAACTGTGTTAATATCAGATACATAATGTGGGTTCCAGACTGATGAACTGTATTTGAGTATTGGTCTAGCAAATGTTTTGTATGCTCTAGTTAGTAGCGTAATATTACCAGAGAAAAAGCTACGTAGGATTAGGTTAACAACTCTTAATGCCTTTTTGGCTATGTAGTTACAGTGGGCTCTAGCATTTAGATCATTAGAGACGAGTACTCCAAGGTCCTTGACAGAGTTTGGATCATCAACAAGGTCTTGACTATTCAGCCTGTATTTTATTTTCTGATTTTTTTGGCCAATATGTAAGACAGAGCATTTGTTTGTTGAGATTTGAAGTTGCCATTTGTTTGACCATTCTGATACATAGTCGAGGTCTTTTTGAAGGGTAGCAGTATTGTCTGTGGTGTTGAAGAGCTTTACATCATCAGTGAAGAGGATGCAGTTGCTCTTAATATGATCACAGAGATCATTTATGTAGAGTCTATGAAGATTCTCAGCCATTCATGTCATGGTTGTCCCAAAGGTGCTTTTTCAAGAGGCAACTGAACTTTCTGGTTTTTCTTTGAAGACATTTCTCTTCTCCCCCAAGAAGCTAATATAGGGGGTGGGGGAAACAATCACTTCATAAGTGCATGGCACATGGTAGGAGAACAAACACATCAGGACTAGATTCAGCAGTCCATCTGCATTTAAAAGACACAGACTACTCTTTTGAAGATAGCAAAGTCCACATTTTAGAC
This sequence comes from Bungarus multicinctus, assembly GCA_023653725.1. Classification (NCBI taxonomy): domain Eukaryota; kingdom Metazoa; phylum Chordata; class Lepidosauria; order Squamata; family Elapidae; genus Bungarus; species Bungarus multicinctus. The sequence goes on along the minus strand of CM042846.1, from coordinate 79,793,185 downwards.
AGAGAGGATTGTTGGTTTGAAAAAGGGATCAAAGAACCCATCTATAATATGTCAAAATTGAGCAGCTTCTCTCAACAAAGGAAGAGGGATATGACATCACCTATCTCCAATCTACAACACAGTCCTTTCAATAGTTCCAAGAAGGCTCCACACCCATTTGCACCACTCAGGTGACCCTGATGAAGAGAAGAGAAGAGAAGAGAAGAGAAGAGAAGAGAAGAGAAGAGAAGAGAAGAGAAGAGAAGAGAAGAGAAGAGAAGAGAAGAGAAGAGAAGAGAAGAGAAGAGAAGAGAAGAGAAGAGAAGCGAATATTGATCAAGTGTGATTGGACACACAAGGAATTTGTCTTGGTGCGTATGCTCTCAGTGTACATAAAAGAAAAGGTACATTTGTCAAGAGTCAAGAATCATCAGGTTCCACACTTAATAATAGTCATAGGGTACAATAAGCAATCGAATCATACTAGGAAACAGTCGATATAAATTATAAGGATACAAGCAACAAAGTTACAGTCCTACAGTCACAAGTGGGAGGGGATGGGCAATAAGGGGTGATGAGAAGATTAATAGTAATAGTAGTGCAGACTTTGTAAATAGTTGGACAGTGTTGAGGGAATTATTTGTTTAGCAGAGTGATGGTGTTTGGGAAAAAAATTGTTCTTGTGTCTAGTTGTTCTAGACACAGATGAATCTCCAGGTGACCTTAATGACTCACTAAAAGAATGCAAATGACCAGCTGTCTGCAAGGTGCATAAATCCTTCTATTTCCCACAATCCAGTCAGAGCTGAAGAAGCTTCTTGGATGAGAAGTGAAATGTCTTCAAAGAAAAAACAGAAAGTTCACTTGCCTCTTGAAAAAGCACATTTGGGACAACTAAGGGTGGACAGTTTCCACAGTATCCAATGCTGGTTCTGTGTAAGAAAAACCCCATGATTTTTAGCAAAACTTGGCACCATGACTATGGTCAGGAGACTCCAAGACCTGACCTTAACTGGATAGCACATACCTCTAGGATAGAAATCAAAAGTCTGAGATTTTCACACCTTTGGTGCTACCCGAAGATCCCCTCCCTTGCCTTTATACAAGTAAGCAGAATCAAACACCCAAGCAAGGTAGCTCTGAATGCCTCAAAATAATACAATCATCTGCACTGCAATTACAGTAACAGATGCAATCTGATGCTCAGCCCATTGAATAAAAGGGGGTGTCATGGTTCCAAAGCAAGCCAGCAAAAGAAGAGGCCACACTGTTGAGCAGAATGGGTCTCTTTACTGGAGTCTCAGCTTGGCACGTGGTGAACAACAAAGTAAAAGGGTTTCTAGCCAGCATTACTAGCTTCTGATAGCCAGCTGGTTATACGGACTCAGCATGCCCTGCCTTCCTGTTCCTGGTTGCTCCCGGCTGGTTCCTGCAAGTAGTCTTGCTCAGGAGTGTGATTCAATCAGTATAACAACCGGTTTGGTGAGTGTGCGCTTTGCATGCATGCACACCAAATGCACGTGTGCCTGCTTTGCATTTGAAAAAGCTAATACTTACCTTCAACTGCAGCTGAAGAATCAGCTGTGCTCTAACAAAAAGACATAAAGCACAGGAAAAAGCAGGGGCAGGAGGGTGGGCAAGCCCACATGCTTGTTGGAGTGAACCAGTTTAAAGCCAGCTGATCTTCAGAACAAAGAGTTCACTCAAACTGATCCAAACTGGGAGAATTCCACTCCTGCTCTTGCTGCAGCCCAGTTGCTCCCTGTCGGGCTCCAGCAAGTACTTTTTTGGCCCGGCTCCACCAAGCACTCTTTGAGCCTCGTGTTGTGGTCCGCTGGCTGCCTGTGCAGATGGCAGCAGAGTGCGGAAGAACAGGGACCAGTCCAGGAGTCTGGGGAGGACTCAGATGAGGGTCCGGTGTCCAAAACAGAGATGGGGCCAGGACCATCTGGGAGTTATGGGCTGACTCTGGAGCCTCCAGAATCTGGCAGCAACGAGGCAGAGGAACAAGGGGAGCCTGTTCCCAGTGCGTGTGTGCGCAGAGCTGCCAGAAGGCAAATAGCAGCTAAGACAAAAAAATGACTCGGGAGCAAGGCTTGGAAGTGATTGCCCCTCCCATAAGATATAAACAAAGTGCAAAGGTAGGAAAATCTTTGCAGGAAGCAACGTCGTTCGCTCTGATCGGTTTGGACTCTGAAAGCTCCATGGTGAATTTGTTGTCTGTTTGATTTTGGAAAGTCTAACTGGGACTTTAGTCATTGGCAGCACTTCAAGTCAAGTAAAGGTGCGTTCTTATCAGATGTCTGCCATAGAAGTTTGGCAAATGTTCCTGGGATTAATTATAACCAGTTAAGACTCATTCCGGGCTGTGAATGATGCTAATTCACAGCCATTGAACTAAAATAAAAGGGGTTGGGATTTTAGGTGTGTTTGTTGATGTCTCAGGAAGCCTTGGTCTGAACAACCCGGTTGCTCCCTGGCTGGCTCCAGCAAGTCCTCTTCAGGCCTGGATGGCTTCTGAATTGACCACAGATGGTTTGCCCTCCTGGCTCCTCTCCCAGCATGAGTCCCATCACCTCTCCCCCCCTGCGGGTGTGTGGCAACTCCAAAATGGCGCGTTGTGGCCACTTTGAATGGTACACTGTCTCAGATGTTGATGGGGGCATATGTTTGTCTTTCTAAATGTCCACCTTTTGGGCACAATAAGGGCACAGAGAATCCATTTACATTGCCCAGTTGTAAAATTCCAAGTACTAAGTAATTCAAAAGAATAAAACCACCTTTAAAATCTAGCTTTTGTTGCCGCACAAATATTTTTACACATTCCACTACTTTCTCCAAAAGTTGGTACATGGGAGAAATTATGAAAACATGTGATTTAAAGAAGTATTGACCTTATTGCATCTTCAACAAAATACTGTTTTAGATGGTCTTTTTCTATACAAATGCAATGGAATCCAATATTATTGTTCATTGTATAAGGATGCCCATGATGAAGCTTGAGTACAGGTAATTGAAAACAAGCACACATTGTTGAGTTTCACATTTTATTTTGCATCATAAGCCAGAACGCCAAGCAACAAAACATGTAATAAAAAGTAAAGTATTACATGGAGAAATATGTTGCTAATTGCCTTTCAATATGAGAACAATCAATCAGAATTTAATTGTAAACATTTCTTTATGGTGATCATGATTTAACAATATTTTGTTGCCGCTTAAATTTCTATGGATTGCTTAGTTAATAGGAAATATATATTCTCTTCTATAGAAAGCTAGCACAATTTATGAGGGTGGTATTAATTCAGGCACCCACAAAGGGTACAATGGACAGCTGAGCAGAACATATGATTTAAGGGCCCTGGATCCCATGCTGGGGCAAATTCAGTCTTGGAAGGATAGTTTACAGTTGATTATTCTGTATGCTTTGCTTCTCCTTGAGAGCTGCCTGAAGATGTTCTGTTGTTTGAGAGAGGAGGAGATGATAGAACCCCCCCTCCACTTTTTATCGCCAAAAAATAATAACCACTTATTGTGTCTAATGTTATTCTAAGTGATAGATTCATGGCAGACCATAGATCTTCCCACAGAAGAGAACACTTGAAGCAATAGCAATAGCACTTAGATTTATATACCATTTCACAGTGCTTTTACAGCCCTCTCTAAGTAGTTTACAGAGTCAGCCTATTGCCCCCAACAATCTGGGTCCTCATTTTACCGACCTTGGAAGGATGAGTCAACCATGAGCCTGGTGAGATTCAAACTGCCAAATTACAGTCAGCAGTGAGTCAGCAGAAGTAGCCTGCAGTACTTCACTCTAACCACTGTGCCAGAGGTGGTATTCAGCAGTTCTGGAGAACCGGTAGCAAAAATTTTGAGTAGGTCAAAGAACCAGCAAATACCACCTCTGACTGGAGATTTTACAGTATCCTTCTCCTGCCATACCCACTAAGCCACGCCCACAGAACTGGTAGTAAAAAAATTTGAATCCCACCACTGCACTGTGCCACTGTGGCTCTTAGCAATCCTGCTGCCAACATCTTTAATAACACTAATACTAAGGCTACTAATAAAGATCACACAGACTGACTGCAAGCAACGGCATGACAAAGTAGCAACAATGATATATTGGAAGATCTGCAAGAAATATCATTTGCCTATAAGCAAGAACTAGTGGGACCAAAATAGAGAAAATCATAGAAAATGAAGAAGCTAAATTGCTCTGGGACTATAGAATTCAAACAGATAGGCACTTGCCACATAACACCTCAAGACTTAACAACTGTCAATAAGAAAGAGGGAAAAAAAGTCTGGATAGTAGAGGTGGCAGTACCTGGAAATAGCAGACTAGAAGAGAAAGAACTGGAGAAGATAACAAAATACAAAGATCTACAAATAGAACAACTGTGGCAAAGCAAGCAAAGGTAATACCAATAGTGATAGGCTCCTTGGATGCAATCCCAAAACAACTGGAGCACCACTTGAACACCATCGACATTGACAAATTCACCACCAGTCAATTGCAAAAGGCAACTTTTAGTCGGAACAGCTTACATCCTACAACAATATCTGTAACACCATCAGGGTGTTAAATAAGTGTCAATAAGTAGACAAAAATACCAAATCTAGTCTGAACATCTGGCTGACTGTGATCTGGCTGACTGTGTGACGAACCATCATCATCATCACACTAGAAATAAATTATTCAGGAAAATAGAACTGTAAGAATGTATCAATGAAGATCGTCAGTCATTCAGATAGGCCTGTCTGGAAGTTGAGTCATGGCAACTGGACTTATTGTTATCGCTGCTTATCCAAGCAGCTTCTTCAGACTGAGCAAGTTGGCTAGGGGAAATCTGAGTTAGGGTAACACTAGTGTAAACATGACACAAAAATGTGGTCCATTTGGATACTGAGGGAGGTTTTCAAGGTTAATATGGATGTCACTTGAACCCTTGCTTGCTTTTTATTGCCCTAGAAGAGGGAACACTGGCTCTAAGTTTGGGGGAAGCTGGGAAGACATTTTTGGTAATCCATATGATAGGATACTTGTCAAAACATGAACGCTGATAGCACTGCATATTAATATTGTCCTTTGCCATTGTGGCAGCTGCATCTTTGCTATTTACAAATGAACAAAGGTATACAAAAGATTAAAGAAGATGTAATAGCTGGGTATGAACATTGAAAAACCTACCACGTGCAACAGAGGATGGAAGCATTCTCTCTGAATCCTGACTGCAATATGGATGATTGAGTTCATATTAAAAGGAATGGCAACAGAGGATGGAAGCATTCTCTCTGAATCCTGACTGCAATACTGATGATTGAGTTCATATTAAAAGAAATGAAATTTAGGCTGAATATAAGAGACATGCAGATGGTAACGAGTTTTGAAGCAATGAAAGAGTATGCTGCAGTCAACAATGGAAGTTTCCTCCTTGTTGGAGGTTTTCCAATGGGGGAGGGGTGCAGGGCTTAAACTTTTGGGGATGGTTTAAGGATGATTTAATGCTGAGCAAAGGATTGACTAAAATTTCCCCCCAAGTGATATATTTTCAGATTCTATGTCAGGAGTGTCAAACTCAAGGCCTGCAAGCTGGATCCAGCCCCCGGGAGGTGGTTAAATCTGGCGCATGGGGCTGCCCTGGAAACAGCTAAGGCCTGCAGTACCTCTGCCAGCAAAAACGGAGCTCAGGAGGGCCGCCTGAGCTCTATTTTCGCTGACAGAAGGTTGCAGGAAGCCATCACGGGATAAAACAGAGCTCGGGAATCCGTTTTCACTGGCAGAGTGCTTGGGCCACCAGAGGCATCCCTGACATGAGTGATGTTGAGCTGGCCACGCCCCCTGGCCATGCCCCCCCTCATTACTCCCAAGGTCAAACACAACCCTGAAGCAGCCCTCAATGAACTAGAGTTTGACACCCCTGTTTTTTTTTAGGTCCTTTCCTAAGTGGCAGTGCAGACGTGGCTGATAAGGATGGCAGTTGACAAGATGAGACACCATGAACCAAATAGATGACAAGGAGGAAATGGATACACACAGGGGTGGGATTCTACCGGCTCAGACCAGTTCAGGTGAACCGGATGTCAAATTTACATCTGGTTCACCAAACTGGTAAATGAACCAATGGTCTGGCCTCTCCCCTCCCAGGAGTCTCCACATGGTCCATTTTGAATGCAGGTAACTGCAGGGTCCGTGTGGAGCTCTGGGAGGGAGAAAAACAGGCTGAACCGGAAGTTCCAGAAGTCCGGAAACGGGCCTATTTCCAGATTCTGGAGGCCCTCTGGAGCACGGGGAGGCCATTTTTGCCATCCCAGAGGCCCGAGGGGAGCCTCAGGACCATGGGGAAGGTGAAAAACTGTCCTCCCAAAGTTCTGGAAGTCCGGAAATGGGCCTGCCCAGGGGAGGCTGTTTTCGCCCTTCCAGAGGTCCGAGGGAAGCTTTTGGACCCTGGGGAAGGTGAAAAATGGTCCTCCCAGAAGTTCCAGAAGTCCAGAAAGTTCCAACTTCTGGAGGCCCTCCGGAGCCCAGGGGAGGCCATTTTTGCCCTCCCAGAGTCCCGAGGAAAGTCTTTAGATCCTGAGGAAGGCGAAAAATGGCCCTCCCAAAAGTTCCGGAAGTCTTGAAAAGGGCCTGCCCAGAGGAGGCCATTTTCACTCTCCCAAAGGCCTGAGGGAAGCCTCCGGATCCTGGGGAAGGCGAAAAACAGCCCCCCCTGGAAGTTCTGGTACGCACCCTGGCCACAACCATCCAGCAACCAGGCAGCGAACCGGTTCCTGGAATTTTTGAATCCCACCTCTGAATAGACAGGTCTAATTGTTTGTCTTGATTTTCTAGTATGCTGAATATTCCAACCCCCCTTTTTCCTACTATGCCAGATTGATTTGCAATTAGATGATAAGGTAACCATGATGATGAAGGTTATAATATTAAAACATGATATTAATCACCAAGTCAAAAACACCACACATTTTGCCCCAATAGACTTCAGCCTATTACTGAGATAATCCTTGTTTGGGCCTTGAGAGGCAAGAAAATAGAAATATGGGACACCTCTTATTAAAATTTAAGATGATTTTAGAACGCAGTTCTCAAAGTATAATAAGTGGAGGGAAACTAATTCTTTTAGAATGGTTTTATAGAAACATTTGAAAAATTGGTTTAGAGAAAACTCTCGTGCTGAAATACCTGTACTAATTTGCTTGCCAGTGTTATTTGCATTTGTGGAACAATGAAAGCTACGATTAATTATGTGAATGATACATTAATCTTATTATTCTCCATATTTACACAGAGAAAGTGACTCGTTTGGCAAATATACTGGGTAGAGATATGGCTATGAAAAATTTCTTTTCTCAAACGAAATGTCTTCTGTCACCAATAATATCAGCAAGAGGTTAAACAAAGACTACAGACCAACATGATAGATGTCATCAGTTCAATGCTGAAGACCTCAAACATCTTTAGAAAAAACATTTCAGTACCTTATATTTGATGAAGAAAAGTAATATAGAAGAAATTCATCTGAACCATAATCTGTCCCAACCAATGAAGTATGAATCCAGTGTAACCTTCAAAACAATACCATCTTTGTTTGTACAGAACTCAAAAGCAGATATAAGGAAAGGACGGCATGCAAATAATGGATGGAAATAATGGAATAATGGATGGAAACTGATCAAGAGATTCAACCTGGAAATAAGGAGGAATTTTCTGACAGTGAGAGCAATCAACCAGTGAAACAGAAGTTGCCTTCCGAAGTTGTGGGAGCTTCATCACTGGAAGCTTTCAAGAAGAGACTGGACTTCCATTTGTCAGAAATGGTGTAGGGTCTCTCGCTTGGGCAGGGGGTTGGACTAGATGATCTACAAGGTACCTTCCAACTCTGATTATCTGTTATCTGAAATAAAAATAATAATCTTCTAATACAGGTAGTCCTTGACTTACAACAGTTCATTTAATGACTGTTCAAAGTTACAACGGCATTGAAAAACGATTTACAACATTTGTCACATTGATGATCATTGCTGCATCTTCTTGGTCACTGATCGAAGTTCAGATTCTTAGCAACTGGTTTGTATTTATGACGCTTGCAGTGCCCCAGGGTCATGGGATCATCTTTGCAACCTTCTGACAAGCAAAGTCAATGAGGAAGCCAGATTCACTTTACAACTGTGACTTAACAACTGCAATGCCTTACTTAACAACTGTGGCAAGAAAGGTCATAAAATGGGGCAAAACTCATTTAACAAATGTTTCACTTAGCAATGTAAATTTTGGGCTCAATTGTGGTCGTAAATTTATTTTTTACTAGCTGTAGTAAAAAATTACATTCCCACAGAAGAGATAAACACAGAAGAGCTTAACGGCTTGATGTTGCCGGCTGCACAGAAAATACAAGCACTGTCTTTTGTGTCTGAAAGTGACACTGCTACTCACCATAAATTAAGCTTTATTCAATTTCAGTGTATTCATTTACAAATAAATTACTTACAAATTCATGCAACAATAAACTGAGATTCATGACAGAAAAAAGAAACCAGGTCAGGTTCAAACCCAATGCTTCTTTTTGGTAATCTCAGCGGAACAGATTTTAGCTAACTTCATGGAGGTATCAGTGAAGTGATATATAATAATAATAAAAAAACGGTTCCAGCTCAAGGGGACAGTTGAGTTATTAGCTTAGAATGCCAGCTAGCATAAAAATAATATGAGAAATATATGGTGGATGTTATGATAACTTCATTTGAACATAGACACAAAAGTTCCAAGGATGGGAGAATATTATAACCTTTCTTTAACACCTTAGAAACTTAAAAAACTGATGGCAAAACAAGACCTAGTGGAATCTATTGAATCTGCCCTTTGAGTTTGTTTTTGTTTTCTTTTTAATTAATTCATTTTTAATTATTATAATATTTAATTATTATTACTTTAGTCTGATGAATGTTTTTTGTTGTTAGTTGCAAAGTTGTGTCTGACCCATCGTGATCCCATGGACAATGTTCCTCCAGGCCTTCCTGTCCTCTACCATCTTCTGGAGTCCATTTAAGCTCATGCCGACTGCTTCAGTGACTCCATCCAGCCACCTCATTCTCTGCCATCCCCTTCTTCTATTGCCCTTTATCTTTCCCAGCATTAGGCTGTTCTCCAGGGAGTCCTTCCTTCTCATTAGGTGGCCAAAGTGTTTGAGTTTCATCTTCAGGATCTGGCCTTCTAAAGAGCAGTCAGGGTTGATTTCCTCTAGGACTGACCGGTTTGATTACCTTGCAGTCCAAGGGATCACAGGACTCTTCTCCAGATGTGTTTATCCCAAACATGTTTAAACTCAGTTACTGATGACTGACCCACCACCTCCGCTGAAAGTTGGTTCAAAAGTTCCACTACTTTTTCTGTGAAGTAATACTTTCTAACTTCCCTCCTGTCAGTCTGAGGTTCTTGGTTTTTGCTTCCTGTTGACAATACTGCCATCTAGAATCTTATTCACACCGTTAAAATATTTAAAGGTTCCAATCATGTCACCACTTTTCCTTCTGTCCTCGAAATTGTATATATTCAGTTCTGCCAATCTCACCTGATAAGTTTTGTCCCTCAGACCTTACACTATTTTTGTTGCCTGTCTCTGGACTTGCTCCATCTTATCAATATCTTTTTTTAAGTGAGGTCTTCAGAACTGGACACAATATTCTTAGATAAAGTAAATGTCTTAGAGCAGGGGTATCAAACTCAAGGCCCATGGGATGAATCCAGACCGCAGGATGCTTAGACTCTGGAAACACCAAACGTCTGACTTATAGTGCCTCTGCCAGTGAAAATCGAGCTGGGGGCCCCCTCCATTTTCACTGGCAGAGGGTTGCAGGAGACTGTCCAGTCAAAAATGGAGCTTGCAAAGGCCACGTGTGCCCCCCCTCAAACTCTGTTTTTACTGGCAGAGGGATGCAGAAGGCTATCATGGCCAAAAACATTGCTCAGGAGCTCATTTTCACTGGAAGAGCACTTGGGCCACAAACACCCCCAACATGAGTGATGTCAAGCCACCTTGGCCACACACCTCAGACCCTCTGAGGTCAAACATAATCCTGATGCGACCATCAATAAAATTGAGTTTGACACCCCTGCCTTAGAGGATGTTAACCCTTGGTATGGTAAAGACTTTCCCGTGGGAACAGATAGACCATTAAATAAATATTTTGGCATGGAAAAGTATCTAGAATATATACCTCTGTTGCAATGGTTCAAAGCCTTACATCTGTCTTTTCATAAGCCCAAGCCAAGGCCTCTTGGTTTGGCTTCTATGAAGTTTTGAGGCCAAGTACAACCAAAGATTGAACTGGAGGTTCAGAATAAATTAGATCCTTGGACCATATACAGAGGATTTTTGAAATCTTTATTTTGCAATTTGTAGATGCGTAAGAATTTCATCTGCTGTTTGCACCACAGTTTTCAAAATCGTGAAGACAATGTCAATCACTATTAATGTAATACAGGCAGTCCTTGAGTTATGATCATAATTGAGCCTAAAATTTATGTTTGTTAAGTATGGGAAATGTTTGTTAAATAAATTTGCCCCATTTTATGACTTTTCTTGCCAGTTGTAGAGTGAATCATCGCATTTGTTAAGTTAGTAACGTAGTTGTTAAGTGAACTTGGCTTCCCAAAATTGACTTTGCTTATCAGAAGATCACAAAAGGTGATCACATGACCCCAGGACACTGCAATCATCATAAATATGAATCAGTTGCCAAGCGTCTGAATTTTGATCGTACAATTATGGGGATGCTGATAGGGTGTGTCAAATTTTTCAACTTTCAATTTCCAAACATTAGGGGTGCTCAAAAGTTACAACATGCCTTGGGGATTGTAAATATGTTTTGGTTATTTTAATATAATTTAGACATGCTTGATAAGTAACTATATAAATATCATAAGTTTTATATTGATATATTGCTTTATGTTATGTTCATTATTGCTGCAATGTTTGTAAGTGTGAAAAACAGTCATAAGTCCCTTTCTTCAGGGCCATTGTAACTTTGAATGGTCACTAAATGAACTGTTGTACATCGAGGACTACCTGTACAATATGGTGTTGTTAATAAATGTAGCATTAAAGCCATTGCTTCTTTCCTTTTCGTCTTCTTGTTAGGATTATCTTAGGACATAAATATGCATTGTCCCTACATGCAATATCATGCTGGAAATTATTATACGCAATACATTAATTCAAGCTCACATCTTATTCCAAACCACCCCATATATAAATCTTTGTAAATTGAATTCTCCTCCAACTCAAGAAAGTTGCTCAATTGGCATCAAACATGTGAAACTATGCAACAAACACAATGAGGAAGTAAAACTTACAAAGTATTAGCAATAACCAAATGTATCTGAGTCACATTTGATTTGAGCTTCACTGCGTCTGGCTACACATTTGGGTGAGCATGACTTGGTTTAGTAATATAACAAATGGACGGAAACAATGTGCAAGTTTGAGCAGCATCGACTGAAGAATGACAGTACAAAAGCTATTGTGTAGGGATTAAGTTGTTGGATTATGACCTGGGGGAAACCAGATTTAAGTGCGCAAAACTAGATTGTTACCCATTATTCGGGATTCACTGAGTTACAGCTTTGCATTTAACTCCCTGCACTGGAGTAGGGTACAGGGTAAAGTAGGACATGGAGTCTAGAAATCCTTTGGGTTATTATTTCCAAGGATATGTAATGCTGACTTATACAAGCAATCAACATTTTATATAACAGTTGGGGTTATTTTTTTGGAGGATAAATACAGAAAACAAACAACATTCCTTCTGCTGAATTTTATTGAAAAGACACAAACTGGACTAGGCACTAGGCACAATCTGTATGTTTGATACAACTGAATGGATCGATGCCAGTTTTTCCCAATAGGAACCTTTGTGTGTGTGTGTGTGTGTGTGTGTGTGTGTGTGTGTGTAGTTGCAAAGGTACCAGGCTAAAAACTAGGAGACCATGAATTTTAGTCCTATTGTCAGACCCTGTGCAGACACATGCACATATCATGGGTGGAGTAAAAAGCCTTTATTGACAATATAAGCCCAAGTTTGCATTCCCCAGCAGTTACTACAGCCTGCACACTCCTTGAGTCTGAAGTGGCCCCAGGGAGCTAACAGAAGTGAACCGTTCCCTGCTCTGCCAAGTCCACAAGTCTAAGGATAAAGCCACTCAACTAGGCAAGTCCAAGGGGAGGCCAAAAGAAGACCACCCAATGGGGTCAGACTAAAATCCATGAAGCCAGATCTCAGTTCAGAAGGCAAGGCACGAAGTGAAGGCAAAGTCCAAGATCTGAGAAAGCAAAAAGATGTAAACAAGATGTAAAAAGAGTGCAGAGAAGAGCAACAAAGATGATTAGGGGACCGGAGCCTAAAACATAAAAGAATGGTTGCTGGAAATGGGTATGTCTAGTTTAATAAAAAGAAGGACTAGGGATGACATGATAGCAGTGTTCCAATATCTTAGGTGTTGCCACAAAGAAGAGAGAGTCAAGAATACAACGAAATATCTGAAGGCAGGATAAGAACCAATGGATGGAAACTAATCAAGTAGAGAAGCAACCTGGAATTAAGAAGAAATTTCCTGACAGTTAGAAGAATTAATCAGTGGGACAATTTGCCTCCAGAAGTTGTAATTGCTCCAACAGTGAAGTTTTTAAGAAGAGATTGGACAATCATTTGTCTAAAATGGTATAGGGTTAGAGTTAGGGAAAAAACAATTACTACCCACCTGCCTTCAACTGAGGACCTGTATACTGCACAAGTCAAAAAGAGGGCTGTGAAAATATTTACAGACTCCTCACATCCCAGACATAAACTGTTTCAACTCCTTCCCTCAAAACGACGCTATAGAGCACTGAACACCAGAACAACTAGACACAAGAACAGTTTTTTTCCTGAAAGGCATCACTCTGCTAAACAAATAATTCCCTCAACACTGTTCAACTATTACAAAGTACTATTACTATTAATCTTCTCATCACTCCTTATCACCCATCCTCTCCCACTTGTGACTGTATGACTGTAACTTTGTCACTTGCATCCTTACGATTTATATTGACTGTTTCCTAGTATGATTTGATTGCTTATTGACTCCTATGACTATTATTAAGTGTTGTACCTTATGATTCTTGACTCTTGATAAATGTATCTTTTCATTTATGTATACAGAGAGTATTTGCACCAAGACAAATTCCTTGCGTGTCCAATCACACTTGGCCAATAAAAAATTCTGTTCTGTTCTATTCTATTCTATTCTATTCTATTCTATTCTATTCTATTCTATTCTATTCTATTCTATTCTATTCTATTCTATTCTATTCTACTCTATTCTATTCTTCTAGCACCATTTTCCTTTGGGGGAAGGCTGGTTTAAATAGCCAACGCTGGTGCAGCCCATCACAAGGAACAAGGGTACCACATTGCAAATAGTCAGGCTGACTGGCGTTGCTTCTATATTCTCTTGGCTCCGTGTGCTATTAAATCAGGAGGAGGGGGCAGCTCTTTCTCCTCATCTGCGCTGGCCACTGACAGCTGTGCTCACTTCCTACCTGAACCCTCAGGGCTAACCTATTGCACCTGAGAATCTGCCCACACTTAACTGGCAGTTGTTCCAGCTGTAATTGCTTTGTGAGCTTGAGCCTGTTGCTTCCTGATCAGAGCTTCCAGTTTCCACTGGAGGTGCGTGGGACTGGCTTGGCCTCCTTTTCCGAATTAGCATCTGGGGAGGTGTCTGGAGGAGATGCTTCCAGACAGACTATTACAGATCCAAGGAATCAGATCCAAGTGTGAAAAGTTGAAGTTGACTACTTTATCAGGTTCAACTTATCGTACAAGAATCTCCCAAGACTGCTCACCTTCCCTTGGGAAGGAACGTACAGAGGGGTCAGTTCTGAGTCTCTTGCAGCTATGCAATGACTCAAGACTAATTTCCCACTTGACCCCCTCCTCGTCTGATGGGATTCCCCAACATCCATCTTCAACATGAAGCCAACATGAGCAAGTCATGCTCTGTCAACTTTTTGAAGGAAGTAACAGAAACCACTTCTAAAAATTTGCCAAGAAAACTGCAGGAACTAGTCCAGGCAGGAATCACCAGAAGTCAACAGTGACTGAAAAGCATGTGACAGTCACGGTAGGAATTAATGGTGGCTAGATATTTTGGCAGATGTGACATGTCACCTTTGGAGGGTAAGACTGGCCTATGGAGTGGAAGCCTTGAGTGTTGCTCTCATCTCATGCAACTTTCCATTTCTTTGGAAGGGCTTCAAGTACCCATAAGAACTCTGCATGTAGTAGGAAACTACTTACATTTTGCTTTTATTTAATAGCCATATTGAATGGGAGAACTTCAGAATCTGAACTCTTGCTTGCATGCCTATTACTAGGACAGCATCAATGTTTATGTATGCTTTATGTATTCCTCTGCCTAGGAAATAATGAACAAATGCATGCAGGTTAACTCAAATGTTAAATCCAGAGGACTTAATGAGGCTTACTGCTAATTAAGCATGCATGGGATTGGCGCAGAAGTTTGCGCCAGTCTGTCTTCACTCCACCTCTCAATGTTAAGATATGGAAATGAAAGCAGCAGCCTGCATTAAAGCCCATTGAAACTTGAATGAATGAATGAATGAATTTTAAACTTGAATGAGTTCTAAATTTGAATGAATTATCAATTATGGCAGCGTTTATACAAATGCTTGTTTTCTAGACAGCTGTCTACAGAGTAGAATGTTCTCATGAGGAAACAAGAAGAAGTTGAGAGTCAGATTAATAATCATGATGAACCATGGCAATCTTTTAACACCTTGCAAAATAAGTGTTCCCCCCACCTCTTTTTCTTATTGAGTTTTCTTGTAACCTACCAAAAATCCATTTGCGAGAAAATCCAGCTCTGGCTGGTGGCATATCTCACCAGCTTCTTTGGAAATACCTAATTCTGTCTCTTAGAAAGGTTGCACGCTTCCTCCTTGGTTCTCAAGAAGTTTGATGGACATGTTTGCTTCTGCTTCTCCCTGCTAAGAGCACAGAAGAAGGGCTGCTAGTAGTCAAATTCACCCCACTTAAGCAGAGTTGCCAAAATACCCTTTGGTCATATTCCTGTCTCTGCCTGGAGTCCCTGGATAACTCACTGGACTAATTAAGATCAATGCAGAAAATGCTGTTGAATGAATAAGCTCTGAAAAAGTTTACACCGGGGCAGGAGGATTTTATATCCGGATATAGATCTAGTTAGATTAACTTTCTGCCATAAGATTTTATTTACTTTTATAATTGTGCCTCTGGCAGCTTCCTTTCAGTAGCCTTGTGATCTGTTCTTCTGAAAGCCTTTATTTATAATTGGACTAGAGGGCTGGTATAGATTTCTTTGCACATTTAAAGGATTGTATCTTCCTACATGCCTAAACCACTTGGAAATATTTACTGAGCTTATCTAGCTTTGTCTGAGGGGACATGAGGGAAAAAGAATTCACCATCAAACTGGAGCAAAGGATTGATGGCTAGTTGGTTTGGATTTGGTGCTGGATTCAGTATTTGTCACCATTTAAAATTATGGCAATATTTTCTTTAGGAGTTAAAGGCCATGCTCATGAGAGATAATATACACTGGGATTGATAGCAAATACATCTGCTGTCTGAATTTTAGACTAGATCCCCCAAGATTGCTGTTGAGTCTGCAACTCATTAAAGCAGCTATGTCTTTTCCCATGGTCATCTAGCTGCTTTCTACAAACACTTCACAGTCTTGGGAAAGTCCTGTTGCTTTTTAGGAACTGAACAGCTAATACCTTAGAAGGCCCCAACATTTGAAAGAATTTTTTAAAGTAGATTAGAAGTAGGTTTTAGAGAAGACCAATTAATGTCAGGATTCATCAACAAGGGTTGGGAAGAAGAGTAATATCTTTTGTAGATCACATATTACCTAGACTAGAGTACTGTTCTGGACACCATGCTTTATGCTATAGGAAGGCATCCGATTAAACTGAAAAAAAATTGTAAAGAATATCAAAGACGATCATGAGATTGCAAAGGAAGTTCTACAAGAAGCAGTTGAAGGGCCTGGGTGTTGTTTAGCCGTGATAACAGAAGATTTGAGGAAGATACAATAACACTTCAAGCAGGAGTGGGATTCTACAGGTTCACACCTATTCTCTAGAACTGGTTGTTAACATTCTAAGCAGTTCGGGGAACCGTTTGTTAGAAGAAGTTACTGGCCTAATCCTGTTAGGAAGGCAGGAAGGAAACATTCTGGTGTTGCTTACAGAAACTGCCTCTCCATTAACCCTTATTACATTCTTGGCAGGACTAGACTTCCTGTCTCAGGAATGTCTCTAGAGTTTTTTTCCCCTCCTTTGCTGGTACTTTGCTTGTATGGAGTGACCATTCAAAGTTACAATGGCACTGAAAAAAGTGACTTATGACCTTTTTTCACACTTACGACTGTTGCAGCATCCCCACAGTCATGAGTGGTCAGGCAAGGAGATCCGTGCCTCGATTTGAGTGATGTTGTGTTGGCCACACCCAGCCAGTCACATGACCACCAAGCCATGCCCACCAACTAAGCCATGCCCATAGAACCAGTTGTTAAAAAATTTGAATCCCACCCCTGACTTCAAGTATCTATGGGGCATCACACAGAAAGGCTGTGAGCTATTTTCCGTTGTCCCAGAATGCAGGCAGAGAATTATGCTCTTAAACCCACCAAGAAGATAAATTCTGTCTAAATGTTTGGGAAAAACCCACACAGCCCAGCAGTATAACAGTTTGATAGTGAAACCAATTACTGAGAGAAGTGATGGATGTGTCCATGCATCCCCTTAGAATTCTAGCAAAGGCTAGATAGATGTTTTCCAGGCATGCTTTAATTGCTATTCCTATCCAGGAGGTTGGATTTGAGATGGTCCTAAATGGCCCTTTTAACTCAATGGTGGACCTCAAAGGCATCTAAATGTTGAAACATCTCTGCCTCAATTAAAAGAAAAGGAATGGAAGTGATCTATTTTACTTAAAACTCATCTCTTCATTCTAACTACGGTATAGCTGACCACTGACCAGGACTATAATAAAAGCTTGACATATCCTTACTCATAAAGTCTCAATAACATGTAAGAAATGTGCCTTGAATTGCAAGACAGAAATGTGATCCTTGTTTAATTTTGAATCCTTCGTAGGAAGAGAACCACTCTTATTTCTTGTCTTTCATGCAAAATATAAATTTGGTTTCTACTTTTTTCTAATATCAGCATCACTAGAAACTTATTCTTTGTGAGCAAAAATTCCCAATCTGGTGATCTGCATATTTCCAGAGCATGTGAAGTTTATCACATGGGGTGGAGAATGTTAGTCTATTTTTAATATACGAGACATCATTATGGCACTGAATTTAGATCCATTCAGATAGATACACACTAATTTTTTTTTACTGAAAGTCATGATAAAACTGAGAAACTAGGTTAATGTATGCATTATTACATATTATTTCATTAATATAAAAAACAGAAAAGTCCCCCTCAGTATTTTCCAATCCATAGAATAATTAGCATTTCTTAATTCCATGTAGTCATATTGGAAGATATGCTCCTTGTGGTTAAAAATACATGCTCAGAAAATAGGGTATTTTAAGGGACTGCAGAACTAAGCACTTGATAAATCTGTTTTAAAAGCTCTTCCTATAGCTTTGCCCTTTAAAAATATCTCAGAGAACTTAATCCTTAAGTGTTTCAGTTTGCCATAGGACTGGCTGGTTCAAGGCAAATCTCAAATAAATTTAAAACTGTTGTAATGATTCTCTTCTGGGTTAAATTCTGTAGATTTAAAATCCCAAAGCATGTTAAATTATTAAATACAGGTGAATAAATCTCAATATACTTACATTCTAGATATAAAACAAGCCATGTATTTTGTTGCAAGTTCATTTTTAGTTTAACCATAGTTTATCAATCCAGGACTGATTCATAAATTAGGTGGGGTTCATAATATGTATTAGGCGAATATATCATCTGATAGTTTGTGGGTCTGGGTGGGTCTGGCGATTAAAAAAACCATAATATGGCATAGCTTGCTGTGGTTTTAAAACCATGGTTGGGTGTAGAGTGTTCATAAGAACACTGGGATTGATAACACAAGTAGTATTTTGGCAAAAGCAGCCTTTAAAAAACAGAATTGAACATCATACAAAACTGGTGATAATTTAAAAAAATATTGTTGATAATTGATATTTCTGACAGCAACAGTCTGAACACAGAATATATATATATATATGTATATGTATATGTGTGTCTGTAACACACACACATATATTTGTTTTCGTAGATTTTCACGGGTATAGGTATGCAGGTCTTGGCGTGTTCGGGTCTTTTCCAGTATTTATAGACAGACAGCAGCTCTGATCATGCTTTGCTCGCACAAGCACGAAGCCGAAAGCACCAGCCTGAAGATGGCAAGTGGGACCTCACTGAAATGTCTCCAAGATACTCTCAATCTTACAGACCCGAACACGCCAAGACCTGTATGTATATATACATACATACATACATACATACATACATACATACATACATACATATTTGTAGATTTTCACGGGTGCAGGTATACAGATCTTGGCATGTTCGGGCCTTTTCCCATGTAAGATTGAGAGTATCTTGGCGACATTTCAACAAGATCCCACTCACCATCTTCAGGCTGGTGCTTTCAGCTTGCACAAGCACGAAGCTGAAAGCACCAGCCTGAAGATGGCGAGCGGGACCTCGTTGAAACATCGCCAAGATACTCTCAATCTTACATGGGAAAAGACCCGAACACGCCAAGACCTGCATGCATTTATATATATATACATATATATGTATATGTATATATATTCCATAACTTTGGTCAAAACCTGATTTAGTCGTGACCCGAACCTAATTTTGGAAATAGAAATTCTCTTGCTGAACTGGGAGAGTTCTAGTTTTAAATCTGGAAAATTTAAAACGAGCTCTTACCTTTTCTCATCCTTGCTTCGGTGCCTTTTGTATAAGGTAGGTTTATCAACAAACGGGGCTGAAACATGGGTTATTTTGTTTGTTAAATTTATAACTTATAATTATGCCACCCATCTCGCTATCAAGCACCTCTAGGAGGCTTACATGACAAAAATGACATTATGAAACATTAAAACAATAAATACCAACATTAACATTAATGAAGATTGGCTGGCTTATTTGTGATTGGATGTGCAAACGAAACCAGTGTTTGGACCCACTCGGTTATTATAAACGTAGTCAGTTGGGTTAATTTAATCTAGTCTGCTGACTGATAGCAGTTTCATTCTCACTGCCCCAAGGTTTACTCAGCCTTCCATCCTTTGAGGTCGGTAAAATGATGAGCCAGATTGTTGTGGGGGCAATAGGCTGACTCTATAAAACCACTTAGAGAGGGTTGTAAAATACTGTAAAGCGGTATATAAATCTAAGTGCTATTGTTAGTGCTATTAATTTTGTAAACCATCCTTCCCTGGGGTTGTGAACAGATACCCACATCTTCAGCAGTTAAAGGGTGTTCAGAGAATATCCCATACCTGGCAAAAAACTTTCTGCTGCTCAAATTTCTTATTTCAAAGTATAATACAAAGGCTAATTTGTGAGCCTCAGGAAGGCTGTTCTCCTAATCTGTGCAAAAAGGGATTTGCTTTTTGCTTTCTTTCTGACTATAAAGTAGAGCCAGAAAGATATCAAAGTGTCTTTGATATCTAAAAGATATCAAAGTATTTTTTCTTTTTGATTAGCTGATGTGACTACTTCTTTTTTGAAAGCCTGGACACTAGACAGAGACGTCTGGAATGTAGTTTGACATAACCATTGCTTCATCTGAATTCTATCAGTTATTGTACGAAGGAGACATCAGCCCTCCAGCATCAATATCTGTGAGCAATAACCACCATTTCCTCTCCCTGCAGGTTCTGGTTTTTCTCACTTCTTATCAGCTCGGTTTATTGGTCAAGCTAAAGTATTTTCACTATTTTTTCCTTATCACTTTATTGTATTTTATGACTCTGCAATTTACAGCATTGGATTTCAACATCAAAGAGCAGCTAATTAAAGCAATTCAAAGTTTGGTTTTTTTTTAAAAAAGAACACAATGGGAGAACAGAAAAGTGCTTAGGTTGGCAATAAAAAAAAAAGCTAGAATCCAGTCAAGTCTTTTTGAAGGAAAAATGTCAAAAATTGGGCCCAATTTTTGTGGCTGCTATCTAAAAGTAAAGATTTTCCTATCAGTTTGACTTAAGGGCAAGGTGCTCATCTGAGTTTCTTGGCTATCTGAAGGTAGTCATGTGGCCAACATGGTTATATGCCAAAGGTGCATGGAAAGCTGTTTGTCAGAAATGGCATACGGCAGTGATGGCTGACCTTTTCGAGTGCCCAAAGTGCGAGAGTGCATGCGCGAATGCGTGTGTGCACATGCAACCTCCAAAATGCAATGCATGTGCATCCCTGCCCATGTGCACAAATTCCCTGTGAATGTGTCCCACACATGCGCCCCTCCCCTGCCCATGTGCATGCACCCTGTTTGTGCGCACCCATCCACCGCATATGCCCCACCCCCTATGCATGCATGGCAGAGACCTGAAGACCAGCTGGCCAGTGGGAGGTGCATGCTCCTGCGCTGCGGAACTAAGCTGGAGCAACGGCTCGCGTGCCCGCAGAGAGGGCTCTGCATGTCACCTCTGGCATCCATAGATTCACCATGGTTAGGGTCTAGAGTGTAGGGTCTCCTGTTTGGGTGGGGGAGTTGGACTAGATGACCTACAAGGTCCCTTCCAACTCTGTATCTCTGTACCTTCCTATTGATCTATTCTCATTGGCGTGCTTTTGAACTGCTAGATGAACAGGAGCTGGAGCAAGGAGCCTACCCTGTTGTGCAGTGCTCGGATCTCGAACTCAGGCTTTCAGCTCTACAGCTGACAAACTCAGTGACTTAAACTACTGACCCATCGCATTCCCCGGTTATCTCCCTCTCTTCAAATTAGAGGTAGTCCTGGACTGGCAACTGTTTGCTTAGCTACCCGGGCCTCCTAAAAGCCACTTATGACCCAGTTTTGAAATTATAATGTTGGCTTTCCCCACGGTCATGTGGCCATATTTTTGGGTGCTTGGCAACTGGCCTAGAGATTTGCAGCTGTTTGCAGTGCTCTGTGGTCATGTGACCACAATTGAAAATTTCTGTTTACTTCAGATTTCTGGCAAAAACCGCTTCCTAGCAAATAATGGGAAAATTAGGAGTACTCTTTCTCCAGTCTCCAAAAAGTGTGTGCTGAATCGCTGCAAAAAAAGTTGTAAAGTTGTGTCTACTTGTATGGTGATCCACTTTACAACTATCATGACTGAGGACTATAATTATCAGGCTCAAATATGGTCATAACTCGAGGACCACCTGTACATAATTTTTTTAATAACAATAATAAAAATTTTAATAATAATTTCTGTTATTTTTCAAGAAATAAAAAATATAAAAGAAAAAAATATCTCAAGTTATAAAAGACCAAGGAAGTCCTGGCACTACCTACAGGTAAAATACTATAGCTAATGATCCAATAAATACAAAATGAACTAGGAAAGATATAGTCTGCCTTACTTACTTACTTTCCACTTTCACCTCTTCTTAACTGCTGAGTGTGTAAAAGGAAACCAAATAATGTAATAAAAGGTAAAGGTAAAGGTTCCCCTCACACATACGTGCTAGTTATTTCCGGCTCTAGGGGGCGGTGCTCATCTCTGTTACAAAGCTGAAGAGCCAGCACTGTCCAAAGAGGACTCCGTGGTCAAGTGGCCAGTATGACTAAACGCCGAAGGCGTATGGAACGCTGTTACCTTCCCACCAAAGTGGTCCCTATTTTTCTACTTGCCTTTTTACGTGCTTTCGAACTGCTAGGTTGGCAGAAATTGGGACAAGTAACAGGAGCTCACTCCACTATGTGGCGCTAGGGATTCGAACCGCCAAGCTGCCGACCTTTCTGAACAACAAGCTCAGCCTCTTAGCCACTGAGTCACCCCGTCCTTTCCTTTGTGATATACTGCAGGGGTCCCCAACCTCCCAGGTCTGTGGACCAGTACTGATCTGTGGCATGCCAGAAACTAGGCCAGTCAAAGAAGTGAAGCCCCATCTGCAAGATGCTGGTAGCACATGAAACCACGCTCCCTCCGATCTGCGGAAAAATCTCTCTCCATGGAACCAGTCCCTGGTATTCAAAAGGTTCCGGGCTGCTGATATATAGGCTTTGTCCGAGTTGTCTTCCACGAAATTTGATCTGGACTGAAGGTTCAAAAATGGGCATGTGGAAACAAAGGATGTATGCCTGAATACAAGATACACATGTGCACCTCTTGCCTGCTTTCAATGAACTTTTATAAACTTTTTTCTCCTCTAGGATATTTTGGGCAAGTTGTGATGTGGAAATGTACTGTATATTGCTCCTTCAGATTGTTAATATTCTTATGTTACTTAATTTTGAGAAACCACCTAGTAATTTTTGGAATCGGTGAGCCTAGAAACTGGACACAAATAAGCAACACTGCACTGCACACCTATGGTTAACCAAATCGTGGTTTATACAAGACAGTCTTTTGGGTTTGCATGACTCACAGGTCCATGAGCTGGCACATTAAATTTACCATTCTCTGCAGCCATTTTACACAACAGGAATTTGAGAGGGGAGACAGTCTTGTATTCAGATATATTCCCTTAATATTTGGGGGTGAGTATCAATAATCATTGGCCTATTTTCTCTGCTGTGAAAATATTTACAGACCCCTCACATCCTGGACATAAACTGTTTCAACTCTTACTCTCAAAATGACGCTATAGAGCACTGCACGCCAGAACGAGAAACAAGGACAGCTTTTACCCGAAAGCCATCACTCTGCTAAACAAATAATTCCCTCAACACTGTCCAACTATTTACAAAGTCTGCACTACTATTACTATTAATCTTCTCATCACTCCTTATCACCCATCCCCTCCAACTTGTGACTGTAACTTTGTTGCTTGTATCCTTACAATTTTTTATTATTTTATTGACTATTTACTAGTATGATTTGATAGACCCTAGCTTATTAATATGTTTCCTAGTATGATTTATATGTTTTATGTTTCTTATATATATGTTCCCTAGTATGATTTATAGTACCCTATCACTACTTCTAAGTGTTATACCTATGATTCTTGACGTATGTATCTTGAGAGCATATGTACCAAAACAAATCCCTTGTGTGTCCAATCACTTGGCCAATAAAGAATTCTATTCAATTCTATGTTTTGTAGTTAAATTTATACTTTATCAAGAGAAGACAGAAAGTAAGTTATCTGCATGGCTTGCAAACCTTCATTTTTTGTTGTTGTCCAACTATTAAAGCTCAAACGACTTCTACCTATAAAGGAGATATGCTTAAAGGGGAAAAATAGAGTAGATTAAAATAATTGAGAAGGGGGCCTTGAAAGGCAGTTCAACCCAATGCTTTGCTCTGTTCAGGTGTTCAAACTGAAGCATCCTCAAATCTTTGCTTCAACCTATCCAGTGAAAAAGAAAATAGCACCTATTGGGTGAATTGGTTTCACTAACAAACATTTTAAAAGTTATATGTGCCTTAATATATGGGATGAAAAGATTACAGAGTTAGAATACAGGTAATCCCTGATTTACAACAGTTTGTTTAGTGACTGTTTGAAGTTATGACACTTTAAAAAGGAACTTATGACCATTCTAGCATCCCTATGGTCACGTGATTTATATTTGGATGCTTCACAACTGACTCACCTTTATGACGGTTGCCATGACCTGATCACATGATTCCCTTTTGTGACCTTCTGACAAAGTCAATGGGGAAACCAGATTCACTCAACAACCACATTACAAATTGAACGGCCGCTGCTATTCACCTCACAAACGTGTCAAGAAAAGTCGTAAAACGGGGCAAAATTCAATTCACAGATTTCTCACTTCACAACCTAAATTTTGGGCTCAACTGTGTGGTTGAGGACTACCTGTATTTTTTTTAAAAAAATGTGTTTTGTTTTCGTTGCCTGTTTTTTTTTTTTTAAAGGGGAAGGACGATTGTCTCAGCCTGAAGTCTTCCCATCTTTGTGTGTCTAAAAAGTTATGATTCCAGATTTATCAGGCGGTAATGCCATCAGCCTGCTCTAGAGGGCATTGACACAAACCTGGCTCTCCAGAGAGCTACTTTCGCTTCTCTTTCTCCTGTCTCCCAAAAGTTGAACAGGTTAGCACAGAGGTCTCCAAACTTGGCAATTTTTAAGGCTTGTGTGGATTTCAACTCCCAGAATTCAACCAGCCAGCTGGCTAGAGAATTCTGGGAGTTGAAGTCCACAAGCCTTAAAGTTGCCAAGTTTGAGACTCCTGGGTTAGCATCTCCCTGATCTTCCACTATATGTCCTCCGACCCTTAAGCTGGTCTTGCTTAAAATCGTCGTGCCTTCCTCAACGCTAACAACTCGGTGCAAGAAAAAAAATGAAGGCGAAGGGAGGTGAAAGCGGGGTTCCCAAAGGTGCTTAACTCCAGGAGCAGCAACCGGCGCTACTCTCCAGAGCAGCAAAAATGATTGACAGGAGCCGGGTCCGCGTTTGCAAACCTGCAAGGTCCGCAGGCTCTACTTCAAAGTAACTCGGTTGAGATGCTACTTCCTTTCCTTACACCTCCTCCTCCTCCTCCTCTCGGGGCGTTGGTAGATGCCGATCTGGGCCTTTACCTCGCGGATTACAAAAGTGGCCGGCAGCCCACGGACTCAAAATTTTGCGGGATCTAGGGATCCCATTCCTTCATCGGACGGAGGGGAGAAAACTCCGCAGCCGGAACTTCTTCCCTAAAACCTAGAATCCCTTTGGTTGTCCCTTTGAATGTCCCAAAATCCAGTTGCCTCATGAAAAATAAAAAGCACCTCTGGGACCACACCATGACCTGGATGTCCGAGAATCTCCACAGACATTGGTCCCTTTGAATGGACACTAACCGGCATACATTCAAAACGACGTTTTCCTTGCATTGCAAACGTGCCCGGAGCAGTGGAAGTGTTTGCCTTCCAATCGGGCTTCCCCAGCATTGTTGGCGCCCGCATCTCCCCTGGTGTTTGCCCTTAAAGGCAAACCAGTGGAAGCCTTTTCCCACGGATCCTTCCACCGGATCCTCCGGTAACCCGGCACCGACAAGAAAACCCCGGAGTTCCTTTTGTTGGAAGGTGTGTGTGTGTGAGGGGGAAGGGAGATTTAAACTCTCGGGTCCCTCGTTCAAACGTGCTGCTTAACTCGAATGACCCGCTCAGCGCCAAAAGGGGGGCGCGACTGGCTTTCCCACGGAGGGGGCAGGGAGCCCCTCACTCCCACGCGACCTCCCCGCTGGGGTAGGTGGGGTCGGGGTCCCCCCCCCTCCCTATCTCAAAGCGCTCCTTTCGCTAGTTCAAGACACAGCAAAACCATTTCTCTCTCTTGCCCCCACTCTCCCCCGCAAGGCCCGGCGGGTTATGAATGGGTGCAGCGGAAGCACCGCCCCCTCCGGACGTGACGCCCAGCCAATCGGCCGGCGGGCTGCGTGGATGGATGAGGTCAGCGCCGTGCTGTCGGGGAATGGAATGTTGCAAGTGTTAACATTCGGAACCGGGGCAACGTTCGGAGATCGAACGCCGCCGCCAACGGGCAACGTCGCCAGCCAGGAGCGGGCGGCGTCCTCCTCCCTCCCTCCCTCCTTCCCCCCTCCTCCTCCTCCTCCTCTTCTTTCTCCCCCCCCCCTCTCCTACCAACCCGGGCTCGGCTGTTTCCCGGGCTTGCGTGGATCGCCGCCGCTCACTGAAATGAATGGCTGAGAGGGGCGGGGGCTAAAAGGAGGCGGTGGAAGAGGAGGAGGCGGCGGCGGCGGTGGTGGCAGGAGCGGCAGCCGCGGCGGTGAAGAAGGAAGGAAGGAGGAGGAGGAGGAGGAGGAGGAGGATCTTTTCGTTCGCTTCCATCCCCGAGGGCCATAGAGGCAGCGCGATCGCAGGAAAGCGTGCGGAAGCCCCGGCTCGTCATGCTTTGCAGCCGGCGCTGAAAGCACCGAAAGAAAGAAAGAAAAGAGAGAGGAGAAGAAGAGCGAGAGACATGCAGGGATTCGTAAGGTTACGGTGCTGGGGCCGGAAGATGTAAATCCCGGCGGTTGCTCTGTCTCAGCGAGCCCAGGCAAGCCCCGCATCCAGAGACTCTTTCGCCTGCCGACTTCTTGTAAAAGCCGGGCGCCGGGCTTAGAAGCGGACGGACGGACCGGCTGGCTTGGCTTTCTTTGGCTCGGCTCGGCTGGGCTGTCTCCTTCCTGCCTCTCCGTTGGTGGTTGGTTGTTTTGTGTTTTTTGTGGATGTTTTGCCCGAGTTGAAGTTGCTGCTCGCTCTCTTAAACCACTCCGAGCCCCCCTCCCCTCGTGCGTGTGTTTGGTGTGTGGGGTGTGTAACGCGTGTGCAGGCGAGAGAGGAGAGGGCGGGACGGATTTCTCGGTCTGGCACCCGCATATTGGAGAGCCGGAGCCCGGGACTCGTCGGCTTCTCTTTCTCTCTCTTTCTTTTTAGGTTCAGAGCCGCCGCTGTCTTTGTCTTCTCTTCCTCCTCTTTGCCTTGCGAGCCAATTCCCAGCCTCTTTTTTTCTTTTTCTTTTTTCCTTTGGGGAAAGCCACGCTGGGCGGGCTTCGCTTCTTCTTCTTTTGCCCCGGTTTTCTGGCGCTTGCCTTCTTTCTCTCCCCTTCTTCTCCTTGTCTTTTTAGCCCCCCACACAACCCCCTCTCGCTCCTTCCCTCAGCCCTTCTTCGTCTCTCCTCTCCCCAAACACCACCACCACCACCCCTTCCTCCCCAGGGCGAGCCCGAAAATGAAAGACCAGAGGGGAGAAAGTTAACGAAATCGCCCACATGCGCTGCATCAGCCCGAGCCTTTGGGATAGGAAATCCGAGAAGGTGGGAGAAGAGAGTTTAAAGTCTTGGCAGGCGGGAAAATGGCGGACTCAAGCTGAAAGTGTCACTTGGCAAAGTTGGGCGAGCTTTGTGTTCATCCTCGACGAGCCTCTTGACCCAAATAGGACACATGCAGGCCAAAAAACGCTACTTCACCCTCCTCTCGGCTGGCACTTTCGTCGTCCTTCTCTTCTACTTCGGCGGCTTGCAGTTCAGAGCATCCAGAAGCCAAAGCAGGCGAGAGGCGCGCAGTAGCAGCAGCAGCAGCGGCAAGAATGGCTTGCAGCGCCCCGAACGCTACTGGCCCCGGTTCCCAGACGCCCTGCGCCCTTTCCTGCCTTGGGATCAGCTGGAGAGCGAGG
Source organism: Bungarus multicinctus (assembly GCA_023653725.1). Classification (NCBI taxonomy): domain Eukaryota; kingdom Metazoa; phylum Chordata; class Lepidosauria; order Squamata; family Elapidae; genus Bungarus; species Bungarus multicinctus. The sequence continues at coordinate 79,765,855 of CM042846.1, read as the reverse complement.
ATTACAACCGGCACGCTTCCCCTCGCCAGAAGCGCGACACCAACGCCGGCGTCTACAAGGGCAAGAAGTGCCGCATGGAGTCCTGCTTCGACTTCGCCCTTTGCAAAAAAAACGGCTTCAAGGTCTACGTCTACCCGCAACAGAAAGGGGAGAAAATCGCCGAGAGTTACCAAAACATCCTGGCCGCTATCGAAGGCTCCCGCTTTTATACTTCGGACCCCAGCCAAGCTTGCCTCTTCGTCCTCGGCTTGGACACCTTAGACCGAGACCAGCTTTCCCCTCAGTACGTGCACAACCTGCGCTCCAAAGTGCAAAGCCTCCATTTGTGGAACAACGGGAGGAATCATTTAGTTTTTAACTTATATTCCGGCACCTGGCCTGACTACACCGAGGACGTGGGTTTCGACATTGGCCAGGCCATGTTGGCCAAAGCCAGCATCAGTACGGAAAACTTCCGGCCGAAGTTTGACGTCTCCATCCCTCTTTTTTCTAAGGATCACCCAAGGACAGGAGGAGAGAGAGGCTTCTTGAGGTTTAACACCATCCCCCCTCTGAGGAAGTATATGTTGGTGTTCAAGGGGAAAAGGTACCTAACTGGGATAGGATCAGACACCAGGAATGCCTTATATCATGTCCATAATGGGGAAGATGTTGTCCTGTTGACTACCTGCAAGCATGGCAAAGATTGGCAGAAGCACAAGGATTCTCGGTGTGACAGGGACAACGCCGAGTATGAAAAGTAAGTCAAGGCACTTGGCCTCCTTTCCCTCATTGCTTTCCTTCTCTTTCGCACACGTGGCTGGGGTAGCAGTGACTGATTAATGCCTTGCAAATGTTCCAGGCAGTTCTCCATCTCACTCCCTTTCTTGCTTCCTTTTTGTCGTCTTTTTTGAGAAAAACAAAAATGGTCCAGCTAAATCACAAGTCCTTCGTGGACCTGTTAGATATACAATTATTTATGTATTTGACCCCCTTGGGTACAATTGTTCTATTGTGAGTTGAAAAAAAAAAAAAAGCAGGTGCAACATTGCAAGTTTGTTGGTTGGGGGTGGTGGTAGGGAGGTAGGTGGACATACTATTTCAGTTTATTTGCTGCAGCACAGAACTGGGGTGGCTTCCTGCCCAGCTCCATCAATTGGGGATTTCACCTGTGATACCTGATTTGTTATTTTTTATTTTAAAGAGGCAGCCAAGGACACAGAGTCACTGTTGAACAAAAAGTGTTGCAGGATTGCGCTGTGAGTTTTCTTAAATGTTCAGGGATTCGTATTCATGCCTCAGACCAAGTGCACGCCCCATTAATTTCTTTTAAATAAAATGGCTCTGAATCACAGTGCTGTATCTTTCCTTGCTTTTTAACTGGAGTTGCTCGTTCGAGCTCAGTGTGTCTCATTGAGTATTTGTATTGGAAAGCCAAGGTTCTTTTATACTTCCTCGCTCCTGAAACTCTTCCCATCTGTCTCAGAATTCAACGTTTTCCATTTTTACCCTGATTGAGAATGGCCTGAAAGACAATTCTGGGTATCTGCTAAAATGGGCAGTCATGCATTTTGCAGAGCCAGTTATCTTATCTCAGGTGGTTCAGCACCTTTGCGGAAGTGGATCTGTTGATCTATCCAAAAGATGACTGTCTTCACTGTCTCATTTATTTTTCTTTCCTACAAAAGCTGTAACCTCAGTCAACATGAGGTGTGGAATTGCTCCAACCTTAAGCCCTTTACATATGTTTTTCCATGTTGACAGCTATTTCCAGTGATATAAACATTTCCTGTGGTTTTTCCATTCTGTGATTCTCTTATTTCCCTTTGAAATTAATTCGGCAGAGTTACTTTGGATAGCAGATAGATATTGCATATTATGTAGAGTGCTTTATTGCCAGAGTATGTTAACCAGCTTTCTGACCTGCCCAGACCTCGCTCTTCAGATCTACACATTACTAGGCTGTACTGCAATTTAGAAACTAACTAGGGTTACACCAGAGATGCTGCAAGAACAGGTCCGTGTGAACTCTCTTGACATCCCAAACTTGATTTTCTTGGCGTGAACAGGATTGTGCACTTGTTTGCTATTCTTTTTAAAAATAGCTCACAAATGAGGTTTTTTTAATCTGAAGCTGCTGACACAACAGATTTGCAAGGAAGGCCACAGAAGGATTTTAGTGATAATGAATCTGTTTGAAACCAATTAGTTATGTTTAAATGCTGATCACAGCTGTGTTTGCAGAGTTAAGATCCCTGAATTAAACCCACTATACGCAATAAAGGAAATAGGGAACTTCAATTATATATGTACGTATTATTCTAAAGCAGTGTACATCAAGACTTGCTTAGAGGCTCACTAAATCAGAACTATATTTCATATCAAAATTACCGAAATGTCTAAAAGTTAGATTGCGGTCCTTGCAAATGAGCTGTCACTTTAAAGTATTTCTTAATTTTTTCCCCAACTTTCTTCTGGGACTTCTGGGTAATGTATTGCTGCCTTCTAGGATAGGTTGGACAGAGAGACAATGACTTGGCAGGTTTTCCAAAATTTTGGGAGAATTTAAGCTTGAGTCTTCTTGTTTCTAGTCAAACAGTTTAGTCAGTGTATCACGGTGGGGAGATGTTCCTGGTCAGCTTTGCTTGCTGTGAAAAAAAAACACTAAGTGTGGTTAAATTTGGTTAATGCTTAGATGGGGTAACTCCAAGGAAATCCATGTAGGTGAGGAACTTGACAAATCCTGAAAGAAGACAGTGGTAGACTGTTTCTCTCTGTCCGTCTGTGCCTTCAGATCAGTCTTGACTTCTGGTGACTCTGGACAAGTCCACAATGTTTTTGAAAAGAAATTCACCAGCAGTTGGGCTTGATCTACTTTTTTTCTTTACTAGAAATGCTTGACAAATGGATGATCAGCTAAATTCTTTCAGGATGGAAGATGCATGCTTCCTAAAGCCTTCTCTTTTCAGCCAAGGAAGGTATTGAAAATCTGAGCATCCGACGTGGCTGCCTTCACAAAATGGCTGCCTGCAAGGAGACCATCCACGCATAAGGTGGTTCTAATAGGAGGTAAGGCCATGTAGGGATACCTCTTCCCTAAGATGCCGATCATCAAATATATTTTTTAACTACCTGAGGTAGCCTATTTGTTTTTTTTATGAAAACATGTGGACACTCTTGTACAGACAGCTTTGTCATCCAGCAGTTTTCCACTGGGCTACGTGAAGCCAGTTGTCCTTTTTGCAAATGAAGGTTGTGAGGGGACCACTGCATTGCTTCACAGTAGACTACTTTTCTGTTTTAACAGCCAACTAATAAAATAGCATCTTGCACAAAACCAGCTGCCACGTTGCCATATGGTCATAGAATGGGGGCCAACTTGATGGCATTGCATTGAATTGCGAGAAAAGTTTGGTTCACATGCAGTAGTTCTAGGTTGTCCAGTCCTTATGTTCATTGCACTACATGCAAGTTTTCATAAAGAATGTGTGTGAAATGAGTTGATTCGGCTGTATTTTGAGGTGCAAGATGAGATAAAAATATCTGCAGGAACTTACATCCTTTTCTTTCTCTGCCTTTTTCCATCTTCCGTTGAAGCTTTTTCCAGCCTTGACTATTTATGAAATCTGATAATGTCTGGAAGCATGACTTCCAGAATCCTTTAGAAGCACATTATACCTGTTCTTACATTCAAGCGTGTTATTTATTAAGATTTTTAATGGGGTGAAAAGTAAAAGAAGTTATTTTAGAGAATATTTTGGTATGAACCATCCCAGTTTTCATCGGATAGAAGTTTTAATGTTTCTTTTTTAAAAATGGGCAGAATATGATTCAGTGCATTAAATTTCTCTTAATTGCTAATAGACACATCAGTAGTGGAGCCTCAATGGATAGGGACAGTATATCTTACCTGAATTACCTGAAGTGGAGGGTAAACATTGCTGTGTATTGCGATGCCAAAATAGCTGGCTACTTGTTTGGATGTAGGATGTCCATTCCAGCAAGACAATTCTCATTTTTGGAATCAGCCACAGCTCTGAAATGTCTTTTTTGTTGTTGTTGAGGTGCACATGAATAAATCAGGTACTTACTTGCCTCTCAGTTTCCTGTGATACTTGATCTTCACTTTCCTGAGTAATTAATCTTACCTTGATCTCTGTGCAAGACAGGAGCTCAAATATTTAGCAAGTAGTCTTCTGGTCTGGGAGCCTGGCAAAATCAGCCATGAATTCCTTGGCTGAAAAGAGTTCAGGTTAAAAAAAATCCACTTTCTTGCTCTCTCTCTCTTTAAAAATCTGCCTCATGTTAGTCTGCAGCCTTATCTGTTCTTTTCTGAATTTAAATCTAAACAGATTTTAGAGGAAGCAGAATCTGTTTCTCAATAACCTGAATGGAGTCAGAATGTTTGAATTTTCTGTGAAATCTGTTCTGCATATTCAATTGGCAAAAAGGGAGAAGAGGAGCAACTGAGTTTAGCAAGTTAATTGCAATAAAACGTAGTCTAGAGAAAGTGCTGAATGCCCCACTTTTTCCCCCTTCCATCTGTTCTCTCCTACCCTACCCCTTCCTCTAATAAGCCCACTACCTTTTTACAGTGTGTTCAAGAACGTTTGACGTGCTTTAAGCTTAATCTTTCCAAGTTCTATTAAAAAAACCCATCTGCAGGAGCAGACTAATTAATTTTCCTTGAAGTTATACATCTCAGCAGATAAAGCTGATGCTGGCTGAAATAAATTAAGTTACTTTGATTAGGATACTTTGATTAGGATGCTTTTAAATCCTTTGGAATTTGACTGGGTTTTACGTGAGATGTGACAGCATTATGAATGAATTTAATGGCAACTGATTTTATTAATGGTCAAGTTGAGCTCATTTGCAATTTTCATAGCAACGGGATGAAAGCGATCTGCAATTGGCTTCCAATTTTTCCTTCCATTTTCCCACAGTCTGGAATTTTCTGCTGGTCTCTTTTTTACTAGCTGGGCATCCCCTGATTAATTGAGAAGGTAAGACAGAGTTGGCCAGGTAATGCTAGTTGAGAAAACTAAATCATGGGCTTTATAACCATGATTTATAGACTGCAGCAGGCTGAGTTTGCCCAACATGCTAATCAATAAGATAGTCTTTATAAATCACAAGTTTTACAGCAAGCTAAGCCAAAGCCCAGAAAAGCACTTTAGGCTTATGGAAAGCATGAGTCCAGCCACAAAATTCTGCCTAGTATTCAAACCTGGCTTTGTTATCATCTTCCATCAAGATAAGAAAACTTTGGTTGAGCTTGTCAAGCAATAGCAAAAATAGATACATATTTTGATTTGAAAATTGCTAGGATGCCTTGCAAAACATTCCAGCTTAACTAAAGAAATGCATTAAGGGTCTTTCTCATTTGTGTGCTGTGGCCAGAGAATTTTTAAAATAGTTGGCCCATCTAATAGGTAGTGTTGCTATTCTGAATCTTGGTATTTTCTCTCTCTGGGATTGAACTAAGATAATAATTAAAAAGAAACCTATGCAGGTGCTGATCATGAAGGCAGCTTGATTGGCTTATAGTTGTAACTTCAGAAAAATGTGACAGGTTTAGAATGGACTGTTGACCCTTCCAAGAATAGAGTGAATATATACTCAAAAAGTTAATGCTTTGCCAGAAGTGTTCTGCGGTGAAAGTCAGTGAAACATCCCCTGTTTTTTTTTTATCTCTTACCTGGAAGTAAGAAATGGAAAGATCTGGAGTGAGAAGGTACTGACCCTTTCATGCAATTTTTCTGAATTCATTTCAGATCCAAGCGTCACGTAATGGGGTGAGCTCCCATTACTTGCTCCAGGTCCTAGCAGTTTGAAAGCATGCAAATGAGAGTAGACAAATAGTAGACACTTTGGAATGAAGGGAACATGACATGATAGCAGTGTTCCAATGTTTGAGGGGCTGCCACAAAGAAGAGAAGGCTAATCTGTTTTCCAAAGCACCAGAAGACAAGACAAGAAACTAGTTAAGGACAGAAAAAAACATAGAATTAAGGAGAAATTTCCTGACAGAACAATTAATCAGTGGAACAACTTGCTTCCAGAAGTTGTGGGTGCTCCATGAGTGGAGGCTTTTTAGAACAGCGGTCACCAACCAGTGGGCCGTGGCCCACTGGTAGGCCGTGGCCCACTGGTAGGCCATGAGAAAATTTTGGTGGGCCGCAGAGAAATCTTACCCCAGAGCACCCCCCCAAAGCAATTAATCCAGGCTGCACAAAAACACAAGGGTATACCACCCACATGACCCGCGGGAACCCTCCCCGCCCACTCACTCCTTATCTGGCAAACTTGCCTGCTAAATTGCTATTTTTCCTTTTTCAGACCATCATTTGTTCTGCTGTGCCGGGAGATTTAGATTAGCTAGGAAGCAGGAAATGGTTGGATTTTTTGCTTTCTAGCTAGTCTTTAGATCAGCTTTTAAGCACAGCCAAACCTTCCTTAGGACTGAAGGTTCTGTTATTCAGTGCAGACTCATAGCAAGCAAATTTGAGAAACTGAGCTAGCTGATGGCAGATAGATAGAACACTGAATGATTCTCTGAGCAACTCAATCTGCTGCCTGCTTTGCCTGATTTTGGGAAAAGTTGCTCTTTTTTAATAAAAAATTCAATATTTACATACATGGTGTGTTGTGAGTTAATTTTGTGAGTTTGCTTACTAGCAAATTTTATGTGACAGACTGAGCTAGCCAATGGCAGATAGATAGATCTCTGACTGATTCTGTGATTCTGTGAGAAACTCAATCTGCTTGCCTGATTTTGGGTAAAAGTTGCTCTTTTTTTAATAAAAAATGCAATATTTACATAAATATTTATAATATTTACATACAAGCCATGCCCAGCCAGTCACATGACCACCAAGCCACACCCACAAATTAGGCCACACCCACAGAACCAGTTAGTGGTCCCTGGGATTTAAAATTATGAGTTTGGTGGTCCCTGAGGTCCAAAAGGTTGGCGACCCCTGGACTAGAAGATATTTGGACAGTCACTTGTTTGCAATGGTATAGGGTTTCCTGCTTGAGGTGGGATTGGATTAGAAGACTTTCAAATCCCTTCC